>OX463785.1:62500-1562187 GCA_949825025.1 Siphlonurus alternatus
GTTGGTTGGTTGGTTGGTTGGTTGGTTGGTTGGTTGGTTGGTTGGTTGGTTGGTTGGTTGGTTGGTTGGTTGGTTGGTTGGTTGGTTGGTTGGTTGGTTGGTATTTTGGGGCAATTGACACATTATATTTTTAATTTTATTATATCAATAGGAAACTTTTTATGCAACATGAAAATTATTGTACCCTGTCCCTTTAATAATAATAATATTAATACTGTACTGCATGTGTGCAAAATGTTTGCATGATATAGGTATAATTTTTATCATTCTACGAAATACCTAAGATGCTGTTATATAATATAATACATGGTAAATTGTCTGAGGGTATTCTGTCCAAGAGTATTTCGTCTAAGGGTATTTTGTCCAAGGGTATTTCGTCCAAGGGTATTTTGTCCATGGGTATTTTGTCTGAGGGTATTTTATCTGAGGGTATTTTGTCCAAGGGTATTTTGTCCTAGGGTATTTTGTCCAAGGGTATTTTGTCCAAGGGTATTTTGTCCTAGGGTATTTTGTCCAAGGGTATTTTGTCCTAGGGTTAATTGTCCAAGGGTATTTTGTCCTAGGGTAAATTATCCAAGGGTATTTTGTCCTAGGGTAAATTGTCTGAGGGTATTTTGTCCTAGGGTAAATTGTCTGAGGGTATTTTGTCCTAGGGTATTTTGGTTGGTTGGTTGGTTGGTTGGTTGGTTGGTTGGTTGGTTGGTTGGTTGGTTGGTTGGTTGGTTGGTTGGTTGGTTGGTTGGTTGGTTGGTTGGTTGGTTGGTTGGTTGGTTGGTTGGTTGGTTGGTTGGTTGGTTGGTTGGTTGGTTGGTTGGTTGGTTGGTTGGTTGGTTGGTTGGTTGGTTGGTTGGTTGGTTGGTTGGTTGGTTGGTTGGTTGGTTGGTTGGTTGGTTGGTTGGTTGGTTGGTTGGTTGGTTGGTATTTTGGGGCAATTGACACATTATATTTTTAATTTTATTATATCAATAGGAAACTTTTTATGCAACATGAAAATTATTGTACCCTGTCCCTTTAATAATAATAATATTAATACTGTACTGCATGTGTGCAAAATGTTTGCATGATATAGGTATAATTTTTATCATTCTACGAAATACCTAAGATGCTGTTATATATTATAATACATGGTAAATTGTCTGAGGGTATTCTGTCCAAGAGTATTTCGTCTAAGGGTATTTTGTCCAAGGGTATTTCGTCCAAGGGTATTTTGTCCATGGGTATTTTGTCTGAGGGTATTTAATCTGAGGGTATTTTGTCCAAGGGTATTTTGTCCTAGGGTATTTTGTCCAAGGGTATTTTGTCCAAGGGTATTTTGTCCTAGGGTATTTTGTCCAAGGGTATTTTGTCCTAGGGTTAATTGTCCAAGGGTATTTTGTCCTAGGGTAAATTATCCAAGGGTATTTTGTCCTAGGGTAAATTGTCTGAGGGTATTTTGTCCTAGGGTATTTTGGTTGGTTGGTTGGTTGGTTGGTTGGTTGGTTGGTTGGTTGGTTGGTTGGTTGGTTGGTTGGTTGGTTGGTTGGTTGGTTGGTTGGTTGGTTGGTTGGTTGGTTGGTTGGTTGGTTGGTTGGTTGGTTGGTTGGTTGGTTGGTTGGTTGGTTGGTTGGTTGGTTGGTTGGTTGGTTGGTTGGTTGGTTGGTTGGTTGGTTGGTTGGTTGGTTGGTTGGTTGGTATTTTGGGGCAATTGACACATTATATTTTTAATTTTATTATATCAATAGGAAACTTTTTATGCAACATGAAAATTATTGTACCCTGTCCCTTTAATAATAATAATATTAATACTGTACTGCATGTGTGCAACATGTTTGCATGATATAGGTATAATTTTTATCATTCTACGAAATACCTAAGATGCTGTTATATATTATAATACATGGTAAATTGTCTGAGGGTATTCTGTCCAAGAGTATTTCGTCTAAGGGTATTTTGTCCAAGGGTATTTCGTCCAAGGGTATTTTGTCCATGGGTATTTTGTCTGAGGGTATTTTATCTGAGGGTATTTTGTCCAAGGGTATTTTGTCCTAGGGTATTTTGTCCAAGGGTATTTTGTCCAAGGGTATTTTGTCCTAGGGTATTTTGTCCAAGGGTATTTTGTCCTAGGGTTAATTGTCCAAGGGTATTTTGTCCTAGGGTAAATTATCCAAGGGTATTTTGTCCTAGGGTAAATTGTCTGAGGGTATTTTGTCCTAGGGTATTTTGGTTGGTTGGTTGGTTGGTTGGTTGGTTGGTTGGTTGGTTGGTTGGTTGGTTGGTTGGTTGGTTGGTTGGTTGGTTGGTTGGTTGGTTGGTTGGTTGGTTGGTTGGTTGGTTGGTTGGTTGGTTGGTTGGTTGGTTGGTTGGTTGGTTGGTTGGTTGGTTGGTTGGTTGGTTGGTTGGTTGGTTGGTTGGTTGGTTGGTTGGTTGGTTGGTTGGTTGGTTGGTTGGTTGGTTGGTATTTTGGGGCAATTGACACATTATATTTTTAATTTTATTATATCAATAGGAAACTTTTTATGCAACATGAAAATTATTGTACCCTGTCCCTTTAATAATAATAATATTAATACTGTACTGCATGTGTGCAAAATGTTTGCATGATATAGGTATAATTTTTATCATTCTACGAAATACCTAAGATGCTGTTATATATTATAATACATGGTAAATTGTCTGAGGGTATTCTGTCCAAGAGTATTTCGTCTAAGGTTATTTTGTCCAAGGGTATTTCGTCCAAGGGTATTTTGTCCATGGGTATTTTGTCTGAGGGTATTTTATCTGAGGGTATTTTGTCCAAGGGTATTTTGTCCTAGGGTATTTTGTCCAAGGGTATTTTGTCCAAGGGTATTTTGTCCTAGGGTATTTTGTCCAAGGGTATTTTGTCCTAGGGTTAATTGTCCAAGGGTATTTTGTCCTAGGGTAAATTATCCAAGGGTATTTTGTCCTAGGGTAAATTGTCTGAGGGTATTTTGTCCTAGGGTATTTTGGTTGGTTGGTTGGTTGGTTGGTTGGTTGGTTGGTTGGTTGGTTGGTTGGTTGGTTGGTTGGTTGGTTGGTTGGTTGGTTGGTTGGTTGGTTGGTTGGTTGGTTGGTTGGTTGGTTGGTTGGTTGGTTGGTATTTTGGGGCAATTGACACATTATATTTTTAATTTTATTATATCAATAGAAAACTTTTTATGCAACATGAAAATTATTGTACCCTGTCCCTTTAATAATAATAATATTAATACTGTACTGCATGTGTGCAAAATGTTTGCATGATATAGGTATAATTTTTATCATTCTACGAAATACCTAAGATGCTGTTATATATTATAATACATGGTAAATTGTCTGAGGGTATTCTGTCCAAGAGTATTTCGTCTAAGGGTATTTTGTCCAAGGGTATTTCGTCCAAGGGTATTTTGTCCATGGGTATTTTGTCTGAGGGTATTTTATCTGAGGGTATTTTGTCCAAGGGTATTTTGTCCTAGGGTATTTTGTCCAAGGGTATTTTGTCCAAGGGTATTTTGTCCTAGGGTATTTTGTCCAAGGGTATTTTGTCCTAGAGTTAATTGTCCAAGGGTATTTTGTCCTAGGGTAAATTATCCAAGGGTATTTTGTCCTAGGGTAAATTGTCTGAGGGTATTTTGTCCTAGGGTATTTTGGTTGGTTGGTTGGTTGGTTGGTTGGTTGGTTGGTTGGTTGGTTGGTTGGTTGGTTGGTTGGTTGGTTGGTTGGTTGGTTGGTTGGTTGGTTGGTTGGTTGGTTGGTTGGTTGGTTGGTTGGTTGGTTGGTTGGTTGGTTGGTTGGTTGGTTGGTTGGTTGGTTGGTTGGTTGGTTGGTTGGTTGGTTGGTTGGTTGGTTGGTTGGTTGGTTGGTTGGTTGGTTGGTTGGTTGGTTGGTTGGTTGGTTGGTTGGTTGGTTGGTTGGTTGGTATTTTGGGGCAATTGACACATTATATTTTTAATTTTATTATATCAATAGGAAACTTTTTATGCAACATGAAAATTATTGTACCCTGTCCCTTTAATATTAATAATATTAATACTGTACTGCATGTGTGCAAAATGTTTGCATGATATAGGTATAATTTTTATCATTCTACGAAATACCTAAGATGCTGTTATATATTATAATACATGGTAAATTGTCTGAGGGTATTCTGTCCAAGAGTATTTCGTCTAAGGGTATTTTGTCCAAGGGTATTTCGTCCAAGGGTATTTTGTCCATGGGTATTTTGTCTGAGGGTATTTTATCTGAGGGTATTTTGTCCAAGGGTATTTTGTCCTAGGGTATTTTGTCCAAGGGTATTTTGTCCAAGGGTATTTTGTCCTAGGGTATTTTGTCCAAGGGTATTTTGTCCTAGGGTTAATTGTCCAAGGGTATTTTGTCCTAGGGTAAATTGTCTGAGGGTATTTTGTCCTAGGGTAAATTGTCTGAGGGTATTTTGTCCTAGGGTATTTTGGTTGGTTGGTTGGTTGGTTGGTTGGTTGGTTGGTTGGTTGGTTGGTTGGTTGGTTGGTTGGTTGGTTGGTTGGTTGGTTGGTTGGTTGGTTGGTTGGTTGGTTGGTTGGTTGGTTGGTTGGTTGGTTGGTTGGTTGGTTGGTTGGTTGGTTGGTTGGTTGGTTGGTTGGTTGGTTGGTTGGTTGGTTGGTTGGTTGGTTGGTTGGTTGGTTGGTTGGTTGGTTGGTTGGTTGGTTGGTTGGTTGGTTGGTTGGTTGGTTGGTTGGTTGGTTGGTTGGTTGGTTGGTTGGTTGGTTGGTATTTTGGGGCAATTGACACATTATATTTTTAATTTTATTATATCAATAGGAAACTTTTTATGCAACATGAAAATTATTGTACCCTGTCCCTTTAATAATAATAATATTAATACTGTACTGCATGTGTGCAAAATGTTTGCATGATATAGGTATAATTTTTATCATTCTACGAAATACCTAAGATGCTGTTATATATTATAATACATGGTAAATTGTCTGAGGGTATTCTGTCCAAGAGTATTTCGTCTAAGGGTATTTTGTCCAAGGGTATTTCGTCCAAGGGTATTTTGTCCATGGGTATTTTGTCTGAGGGTATTTTATCTGAGGGTATTTTGTCCAAGGGTATTTTGTCCTAGGGTATTTTGTCCAAGGGTATTTTGTCCAAGGGTATTTTGTCCTAGGGTATTTTGTCCAAGGGTATTTTGTCCTAGGGTTAATTGTCCAAGGGTATTTTGTCCTAGGGTAAATTATCCAAGGGTATTTTGTCCTAGGGTAAATTGTCTGAGGGTATTTTGTCCTAGGGTAAATTGTCTGAGGGTATTTTGTCCTAGGGTATTTTGGTTGGTTGGTTGGTTGGTTGGTTGGTTGGTTGGTTGGTTGGTTGGTTGGTTGGTTGGTTGGTTGGTTGGTTGGTTGGTTGGTTGGTTGGTTGGTTGGTTGGTTGGTTGGTTGGTTGGTTGGTTGGTTGGTTGGTTGGTTGGTTGGTTGGTTGGTTGGTTGGTTGGTTGGTTGGTTGGTTGGTTGGTTGGTTGGTTGGTTGGTTGGTTGGTTGGTTGGTTGGTTGGTTGGTTGGTTGGTTGGTTGGTTGGTTGGTTGGTTGGTTGGTTGGTTGGTTGGTTGGTATTTTGGGGCAATTGACACATTATATTTTTAATTTTATTATATCAATAGGAAACTTTTTATGCAACATGAAAATTATTGTACCCTGTCCCTTTAATAATAATAATATTAATACTGTACTGCATGTGTGCAAAATGTTTGCATGATATAGGTATAATTTTTATCATTCTACGAAATACCTAAGATGCTGTTATATATTATAATACATGGTAAATTGTCTGAGGGTATTCTGTCCAAGAGTATTTCGTCTAAGGGTATTTTGTCCAAGGGTATTTCGTCCAAGGGTATTTTGTCCATGGGTATTTTGTCTGAGGGTATTTAATCTGAGGGTATTTTGTCCAAGGGTATTTTGTCCTAGGGTATTTTGTCCAAGGGTATTTTGTCCAAGGGTATTTTGTCCTAGGGTATTTTGTCCAAGGGTATTTTGTCCTAGGGTTAATTGTCCAAGGGTATTTTGTCCTAGGGTAAATTATCCAAGGGTATTTTGTCCTAGGGTAAATTGTCTGAGGGTATTTTGTCCTAGGGTATTTTGGTTGGTTGGTTGGTTGGTTGGTTGGTTGGTTGGTTGGTTGGTTGGTTGGTTGGTTGGTTGGTTGGTTGGTTGGTTGGTTGGTTGGTTGGTTGGTTGGTTGGTTGGTTGGTTGGTTGGTTGGTTGGTTGGTTGGTTGGTTGGTTGGTTGGTTGGTTGGTTGGTTGGTTGGTTGGTTGGTTGGTTGGTTGGTTGGTTGGTTGGTTGGTTGGTTGGTATTTTGGGGCAATTGACACATTATATTTTTAATTTTATTATATCAATAGGAAACTTTTTATGCAACATGAAAATTATTGTACCCTGTCCCTTTAATAATAATAATATTAATACTGTACTGCATGTGTGCAAAATGTTTGCATGATATAGGTATAATTTTTATCATTCTACGAAATACCTAAGATGCTGTTATATATTATAATACATGGTAAATTGTCTGAGGGTATTCTGTCCAAGAGTATTTCATCTAAGGGTATTTTGTCCAAGGGTATTTCGTCCAAGGGTATTTTGTCCATGGGTATTTTGTCTGAGGGTATTTTATCTGAGGGTATTTTGTCCAAGGGTATTTTGTCCTAGGGTATTTTGTCCAAGGGTATTTTGTCCAAGGGTATTTTGTCCTAGGGTATTTTGTCCAAGGGTATTTTGTCCTAGGGTTAATTGTCCAAGGGTATTTTGTCCTAGGGTAAATTATCCAAGGGTATTTTGTCCTAGGGTAAATTGTCTGAGGGTATTTTGTCCTAGGGTATTTTGGTTGGTTGGTTGGTTGGTTGGTTGGTTGGTTGGTTGGTTGGTTGGTTGGTTGGTTGGTTGGTTGGTTGGTTGGTTGGTTGGTTGGTTGGTTGGTTGGTTGGTTGGTTGTTTGGTTGGTTGGTTGGTTGGTTGGTTGGTTGGTTGGTTGGTTGGTTGGTTGGTTGGTTGGTTGGTTGGTTGGTTGGTTGGTTGGTTGGTTGGTTGGTTGGTTGGTTGGTTGGTTGGTTGGTTGGTTGGTTGGTTGGTTGGTTGGTTGGTATTTTGGGGCAATTGACACATTATATTTTTAATTTTATTATATCAATAGGAAACTTTTTATGCAACATGAAAATTATTGTACCCTGTCCCTTTAATAATAATAATATTAATACTGTACTGCATGTGTGCAAAATGTTTGCATGATATAGGTATAATTTTTATCATTCTACGAAATACCTAAGATGCTGTTATATATTATAATACATGGTAAATTGTCTGAGGGTATTCTGTCCAAGAGTATTTCGTCTAAGGGTATTTTGTCCAAGGGTATTTCGTCCAAGGGTATTTTGTCCATGGGTATTTTGTCTGAGGGTATTTTATCTGAGGGTATTTTATCTGAGGGTATTTTGTCCAAGGGTATTTTGTCCTAGGGTATTTTGTCCAAGGGTATTTTGTCCAAGGGTATTTTGTCCTAGGGTATTTTGTCCAAGGGTATTTTGTCCTAGGGTTAATTGTCCAAGGGTATTTTGTCCTAGGGTAAATTATCCAAGGGTATTTTGTCCTAGGGTAAATTGTCTGAGGGTATTTTGTCCTAGGGTAAATTGTCTGAGGGTATTTTGTCCTAGGGTATTTTGGTTGGTTGGTTGGTTGGTTGGTTGGTTGGTTGGTTGGTTGGTTGGTTGGTTGGTTGGTTGGTTGGTTGGTTGGTTGGTTGGTTGGTATTTTGGGGCAATTGACACATTATATTTTTAATTTTATTATATCAATAGGAAACTTTTTATGCAACATGAAAATTATTGTACCCTGTCCCTTTAATAATAATAATATTAATACTGTACTGCATGTGTGCAAAATGTTTGCATGATATAGGTATAATTTTTATCATTCTACGAAATACCTAAGATGCTGTGATATATTATAATACATGGTAAATTGTCTGAGGGTATTCTGTCCAAGAGTATTTCGTCTAAGGGTATTTTGTCCAAGGGTATTTCGTCCAAGGGTATTTTGTCCATGGGTATTTTGTCTGAGGGTATTTTATCTGAGGGTATTTTGTCCAAGGGTATTTTGTCCTAGGGTATTTTGTCCAAGGGTATTTTGTCCAAGGGTATTTTGTCCTAGGGTATTTTGTCCAAGGGTATTTTGTCCTAGGGTTAATTGTCCAAGGGTATTTTGTCCTAGGGTAAATTATCCAAGGGTATTTTGTCCTAGGGTAAATTGTCTGAGGGTATTTTGTCCTAGGGTATTTTGGTTGGTTGGTTGGTTGGTTGGTTGGTTGGTTGGTTGGTTGGTTGGTTGGTTGGTTGGTTGGTTGGTTGGTTGGTTGGTTGGTTGGTTGGTTGGTTGGTTGGTTGGTTGGTTGGTTGGTTGGTTGGTTGGTTGGTTGGTTGGTTGGTTGGTTGGTTGGTTGGTTGGTTGGTTGGTTGGTTGGTTGGTTGGTTGGTTGGTTGGTTGGTTGGTTGGTTGGTTGGTTGGTTGGTTGGTTGGTATTTTGGGGCAATTGACACATTATATTTTTAATTTTATTATATCAATAGGAATCTTTTTATGCAACATGAAAATTATTGTACCCTGTCCCTTTAATAATAATAATATTAATACTGTACTGCATGTGTGCAAAATGTTTGCATGATATAGGTATAATTTTTATCATTCTACGAAATACCTAAGATGCTGTTATATATTATAATACATGGTAAATTGTCTGAGGGTATTCTGTCCAAGAGTATTTCGTCTAAGGGTATTTTGTCCAAGGGTATTTCGTCCAAGGGTATTTTGTCCATGGGTATTTTGTCTGAGGGTATTTTATCTGAGGGTATTTTGTCCAAGGGTATTTTGTCCTAGGGTATTTTGTCCAAGGGTATTTTGTCCAAGGGTATTTTGTCCTAGGGTATTTTGTCCAAGGGTATTTTGTCCTAGGGTTAATTGTCCAAGGGTATTTTGTCCTAGGGTAAATTAACCAAGGGTATTTTGTCCTAGGGTAAATTGTCTGAGGGTATTTTGTCCTAGGGTAAATTGTCTGAGGGTATTTTGTCCTAGGGTATTTTTTGGTTGGTTGGTTGGTTGGTTGGTTGGTTGGTTGGTTGGTTGGTTGGTTGGTTGGTTGGTTGGTTGGTTGGTTGGTTGGTTGGTTGGTTGGTTGGTTGGTTGGTTGGTTGGTTGGTTGGTTGGTTGGTTGGTTGGTTGGTTGGTTGGTTGGTTGGTTGGTTGGTTGGTTGGTTGGTTGGTTGGTTGGTTGGTTGGTTGGTTGGTTGGTATTTTGGGGCAATTGACACATTATATTTTTAATTTTATTATATCAATAGGAAACTTTTTATGCAACATGAAAATTATTGTACCCTGTCCCTTTAATAATAATAATATTAATACTGTACTGCATGTGTGCAAAATGTTTGCATGATATAGGTATAATTTTTATCATTCTACGAAATACCTAAGATGCTGTTATATATTATAATACATGGTAAATTGTCTGAGGGTATTCTGTCCAAGAGTATTTCGTCTAAGGGTATTTTGTCCAAGGGTATTTCGTCCAAGGGTATTTTGTCCATGGGTATTTTGTCTGAGGGTATTTTATCTGAGGGTATTTTGTCCAAGGGTATTTTGTCCTAGGGTATTTTGTCCAAGGGTATTTTGTCCAAGGGTATTTTGTCCTAGGGTATTTTGTCCAAGGGTATTTTGTCCTAGGGTTAATTGTCCAAGGGTATTTTGTCCTAGGGTAAATTATCCAAGGGTATTTTGTCCTAGGGTAAATTGTCTGAGGGTATTTTGTCCTAGGGTAAACTGTCTGAGGGTATTTTGTCCTAGGGTATTTTGGTTGGTTGGTTGGTTGGTTGGTTGGTTGGTTGGTTGGTTGGTTGGTTGGTTGGTTGGTTGGTTGGTTGGTTGGTTGGTTGGTTGGTTGGTTGGTTGGTTGGTTGGTTGGTTGGTTGGTTGGTTGGTTGGTTGGTTGGTTGGTTGGTTGGTTGGTTGGTTGGTTGGTTGGTTGGTTGGTTGGTTGGTTGGTTGGTTGGTTGGTTGGTTGGTTGGTTGGTTGGTATTTTGGGGCAATTGACACATTATATTTTTAATTTTATTATATCAATAGGAAACTTTTTATGCAACATGAAAATTATTGTACCCTGTCCCTTTAATAATAATAATATTAATACTGTACTGCATGTGTGCAAAATGTTTGCATGATATAGGTATAATTTTTATCATTCTACGAAATACCTAAGATGCTGTTATATATTATAATACATGGTAAATTGTCTGAGGGTATTCTGTCCAAGAGTATTTCGTCTAAGGGTATTTTGTCCAAGGGTATTTCGTCCAAGGGTATTTTGTCCATGGGTATTTTGTCTGAGGGTATTTTATCTGAGGGTATTTTGTCCAAGGGTATTTTGTCCTAGGGTATTTTGTCCAAGGGTATTTTGTCCAAGGGTATTTTGTCCAAGGGTATTTTGTCCTAGGGTTAATTGTCCAAGGGTATTTTGTCCTAGGGTAAATTATCCAAGGGTATTTTGTCCTAGGGTAAATTGTCTGAGGGTATTTTGTCCTAGGGTATTTTGGTTGGTTGGTTGGTTGGTTGGTTGGTTGGTTGGTTGGTTGGTTGGTTGGTTGGTTGGTTGGTTGGTTGGTTGGTTGGTTGGTTGGTTGGTTGGTTGGTTGGTTGGTTGGTTGGTTGGTTGGTTGGTTGGTTGGTTGGTTGGTTGGTTGGTTGGTTGGTTGGTTGGTTGGTTGGTTGGTTGGTTGGTTGGTTGGTTGGTTGGTTGGTTGGTTGGTTGGTTGGTTGGTTGGTTGGTTGGTTGGTTGGTTGGTTGGTTGGTTGGTTGGTTGGTTGGTTGGTTGGTTGGTTGGTTGGTTGGTTGGTTGGTTGGTTGGTTGGTTGGTTGGTTGGTTGGTTGGTTGGTTGGTTGGTTGGTTGGTATTTTGGGGCAATTGACACATTATATTTTTAATTTTATTATATCAATAGGAAACTTTTTATGCAACATGAAAATTATTGTACCCTGTCCCTTTAATAATAATAATATTAATACTGTACTGCATGTGTGCAAAATGTTTGCATGATATAGGTATAATTTTTATCATTCTACGAAATACCTAAGATGCTGTTATATATTATAATACATGGTAAATTATCTGAGGGTATTCTGTCCAAGAGTATTTCGTCTAAGGTTATTTTGTCCAAGGGTATTTCGTCCAAGGGTATTTTGTCCATGGGTATTTTGTCTGAGGGTATTTTGTCCAAGGGTATTTTGTCCTAGGGTATTTTGTCCAAGGGTATTTTGTCCAAGGGTATTTTGTCCTAGGGTATTTTGTCCAAGGGTATTTTGTCCTAGGGTTAATTGTCCAAGGGTATTTTGTCCTAGGGTAAATTATCCAAGGGTATTTTGTCCTAGGGTAAATTGTCTGAGGGTATTTTGTCCTAGGGTATTTTGGTTGGTTGGTTGGTTGGTTGGTTGGTTGGTTGGTTGGTTGGTTGGTTGGTTGGTTGGTTGGTTGGTTGGTTGGTTGGTTGGTTGGTTGGTTGGTTGGTTGGTTGGTTGGTTGGTTGGTTGGTTGGTTGGTTGGTTGGTTGGTTGGTTGGTTGGTTGGTTGGTTGGTTGGTTGGTTGGTTGGTTGGTTGGTTGGTTGGTTGGTTGGTTGGTTGGTTGGTTGGTTGGTTGGTTGGTTGGTTGGTTGGTTGGTTGGTTGGTTGGTTGGTTGGTTGGTTGGTTGGTTGGTTGGTTGGTTGGTTGGTTGGTTGGTTGGTTGGTTGGTTGGTTGGTTGGTTGGTTGGTTGGTATTTTGGGGCAATTGACACATTATATTTTTAATTTTATTATATCAATAGGAAACTTTTTATGCAACATGAAAATTATTGTACCCTGTCCCTTTAATAATAATAATATTAATACTGTACTGCATGTGTGCAAAATGTTTGCATGATATAGGTATAATTTTTATCATTCTACGAAATACCTAAGATGCTGTTATATATTATAATACATGGTAAATTGTCTGAGGGTATTCTGTCCAAGAGTATTTCGTCTAAGGGTATTTTGTCCAAGGGTATTTCGTCCAAGGGTATTTTGTCCATGGGTATTTTGTCTGAGGGTATTTTATCTGAGGGTATTTTGTCCAAGGGTATTTTGTCCTAGGGTATTTTGTCCAAGGGTATTTTGTCCAAGGGTATTTTGTCCTAGGGTATTTTGTCCAAGGGTATTTTGTCCTAGGGTTAATTGTCCAAGGGTATTTTGTCCTAGGGTAAATTATCCAAGGGTATTTTGTCCTAGGGTAAATTGTCTGAGGGTATTTTGTCCTAGGGTAAATTGTCTGAGGGTATTTTGTCCTAGGGTATTTTGGTTGGTTGGTTGGTTGGTTGGTTGGTTGGTTGGTTGGTTGGTTGGTTGGTTGGTTGGTTGGTTGGTTGGTTGGTTGGTTGGTTGGTTGGTTGGTTGGTTGGTTGGTTGGTTGGTTGGTTGGTTGGTTGGTTGGTTGGTTGGTTGGTTGGTTGGTTGGTTGGTTGGTTGGTTGGTTGGTTGGTTGGTTGGTATTTTGGGGCAATTGACACATTATATTTTTAATTTTATTATATCAATAGGAAACTTTTTATGCAACATGAAAATTATTGTACCCTGTCCCTTTAATAATAATAATATTAATACTGTACTGCATGTGTGCAAAATGTTTGCATGATATAGGTATAATTTTTATCATTCTACGAAATACCTAAGATGCTGTTATATATTATAATACATGGTAAATTGTCTGAGGGTATTCTGTCCAAGAGTATTTCGTCTAAGGGTATTTTGTCCAAGGGTATTTCGTCCAAGGGTATTTTGTCCATGGGTATTTTGTCTGAGGGTATTTTATCTGAGGGTATTTTGTCCAAGGGTATTTTGTCCTAGGGTATTTTGTCCAAGGGTATTTTGTCCAAGGGTATTTTGTCCTAGGGTATTTTGTCCAAGGGTATTTTGTCCTAGGGTTAATTGTCCAAGGGTATTTTGTCCTAGGGTAAATTATCCAAGGGTATTTTGTCCTAGGGTAAATTGTCTGAGGGTATTTTGTCCTAGGGTATTTTGGTTGGTTGGTTGGTTGGTTGGTTGGTTGGTTGGTTGGTTGGTTGGTTGGTTGGTATTTTGGGGCAATTGACACATTATATTTTTAATTTTATTATATCAATAGGAAACTTTTTATGCAACATGAAAATTATTGTACCCTGTCCCTTTAATAATAATAATATTAATACTGTACTGCATGTGTGCAAAATGTTTGCATGATATAGGTATAATTTTTATCATTCTACGAAATACCTAAGATGCTGTTATATATTATAATACATGGTAAATTGTCTGAGGGTATTCTGTCCAAGAGTATTTCGTCTAAGGGTATTTTGTCCAAGGGTATTTCGTCCAAGGGTATTTTGTCCATGGGTATTTTGTCTGAGGGTATTTAATCTGAGGGTATTTTGTCCAAGGGTATTTTGTCCTAGGGTATTTTGTCCAAGGGTATTTTGTCCAAGGGTATTTTGTCCTAGGGTATTTTGTCCAAGGGTATTTTGTCCTAGGGTTAATTGTCCAAGGGTATTTTGTCCTAGGGTAAATTATCCAAGGGTATTTTGTCCTAGGGTAAATTGTCTGAGGGTATTTTGTCCTAGGGTATTTTGGTTGGTTGGTTGGTTGGTTGGTTGGTTGGTTGGTTGGTTGGTTGGTTGGTTGGTTGGTTGGTTGGTTGGTTGGTTGGTTGGTTGGTTGGTTGGTTGGTTGGTTGGTTGGTTGGTTGGTTGGTTGGTTGGTTGGTTGGTTGGTTGGTTGGTTGGTTGGTTGGTTGGTTGGTTGGTTGGTTGGTTGGTTGGTTGGTTGGTTGGTTGGTTGGTTGGTTGGTTGGTTGGTTGGTTGGTTGGTTGGTATTTTGGGGCAATTGACACATTATATTTTTAATTTTATTATATCAATAGGAAACTTTTTATGCAACATGAAAATTATTGTACCCTGTCCCTTTAATAATAATAATATTAATACTGTACTGCATGTGTGCAAAATGTTTGCATGATATAGGTATAATTTTTATCATTCTACGAAATACCTAAGATGCTGTTATATATTATAATACATGGTAAATTTTCTGAGGGTATTCTGTCCAAGAGTATTTCGTCTAAGGGTATTTTGTCCAAGGGTATTTCGTCCAAGGGTATTTTGTCCATGGGTATTTTGTCTGAGGGTATTTTATCTGAGGGTATTTTGTCCAAGGGTATTTTGTCCTAGGGTATTTTGTCCAAGGGTATTTTGTCCAAGGGTATTTTGTCCTAGGGTATTTTGTCCAAGGGTATTTTGTCCTAGGGTTAATTGTCCAAGGGTATTTTGTCCTAGGGTAAATTATCCAAGGGTATTTTGTCCTAGGGTAAATTGTCTGAGGGTATTTTGTCCTAGGGTATTTTGGTTGGTTGGTTGGTTGGTTGGTTGGTTGGTTGGTTGGTTGGTTGGTTGGTTGGTTGGTTGGTTGGTTGGTTGGTTGGTTGGTTGGTTGGTTGGTTGGTTGGTTGGTTGGTTGGTTGGTTGGTTGGTTGGTTGGTTGGTTGGTTGGTTGGTTGGTTGGTTGGTTGGTTGGTTGGTTGGTTGGTTGGTATTTTGGGGCAATTGACACATTATATTTTTAATTTTATTATATCAATAGGAAACTTTTTATGCAACATGAAAATTATTGTACCCTGTCCCTTTAATAATAATAATATTAATAATGTACTGCATGTGTGCAAAATGTTTGCATGATATAGGTATAATTTTTATCATTCTACGAAATACCTAAGATGCTGTTATATATTATAATACATGGTAAATTGTCTGAGGGTATTCTGTCCAAGAGTATTTCGTCTAAGGGTATTTTGTCCAAGGGTATTTCGTCCAAGGGTATTTTGTCCATGGGTATTTTGTCTGAGGGTATTTTATCTGAGGGTATTTTGTCCAAGGGTATTTTGTCCTAGGGTATTTTGTCCAAGGGTATTTTGTCCAAGGGTATTTTGTCCTAGGGTATTTTGTCCAAGGGTATTTTGTCCTAGGGTTAATTGTCCAAGGGTATTTTGTCCTAGGGTAAATTATCCAAGGGTATTTTGTCCTAGGGTAAATTGTCTGAGGGTATTTTGTCCTAGGGTAAATTGTCTGAGGGTATTTTGTCCTAGGGTATTTTGGTTGGTTGGTTGGTTGGTTGGTTGGTTGGTTGGTTGGTTGGTTGGTTGGTTGGTTGGTTGGTTGGTTGGTTGGTTGGTTGTTTGGTTGGTTGGTTGGTTGGTTGGTTGGTTGGTTGGTTGGTTGGTTGGTTGGTTGGTTGGTTGGTTGGTTGGTTGGTTGGTTGGTTGGTTGGTTGGTTGGTATTTTGGGGCAATTGACACATTATATTTTTAATTTTATTATATCAATAGGAAACTTTTTATGCAACATGAAAATTATTGTACCCTGTCCCTTTAATAATAATAATATTAATACTGTACTGCATGTGTGCAAAATGTTTGCATGATATAGGTATAATTTTTATCATTCTACGAAATACCTAAGATGCTGTTATATATTATAATACATGGTAAATTGTCTGAGGGTATTCTGTCCAAGAGTATTTCGTCTAAGGGTATTTTGTCCAAGGGTATTTCGTCCAAGGGTATTTTGTCCATGGGTATTTTGTCTGAGGGTATTTTATCTGAGGGTATTTTGTCCAAGGGTATTTTGTCCTAGGGTATTTTGTCCAAGGGTATTTTGTCCAAGGGTATTTTGTCCTAGGGTATTTTGTCCAAGGGTATTTTGTCCTAGGGTTAATTGTCCAAGGGTATTTTGTCCTAGGGTAAATTATCCAAGGGTATTTTGTCCTAGGGTAAATTGTCTGAGGGTATTTTGTCCTAGGGTATTTTGGTTGGTTGGTTGGTTGGTTGGTTGGTTGGTTGGTTGGTTGGTTGGTTGGTTGGTTGGTTGGTTGGTTGGTTGGTTGGTTGGTTGGTTGGTTGGTTGGTTGGTTGGTTGGTTGGTTGGTTGGTTGGTTGGTTGGTTGGTTGGTTGGTTGGTTGGTTGGTTGGTTGGTTGGTTGGTTGGTTGGTTGGTATTTTGGGGCAATTGACACATTATATTTTTAATTTTATTATATCAATAGGAAACTTTTTATGCAACATGAAAATTATTGTACCCTGTCCCTTTAATAATAATAATATTAATACTGTACTGCATGTGTGCAAAATGTTTGCATGATATAGGTATAATTTTTATCATTCTACGAAATACCTAAGATGCTGTTATATATTATAATACATGGTAAATTGTCTGAGGGTATTCTGTCTAAGAGTATTTCGTCTAAGGGTATTTTGTCCAAGGGTATTTCGTCCAAGGGTATTTTGTCCATGGGTATTTTGTCTGAGGGTATTTTATCTGAGGGTATTTTGTCCAAGGGTATTTTGTCCTAGGGTATTTTGTCCAAGGGTATTTTGTCCAAGGGTATTTTGTCCCAGGGTATTTTGTCCAAGGGTATTTTGTCCTAGGGTTAATTGTCCAAGGGTATTTTGTCCTAGGGTAAATTATCCAAGGGTATTTTGTCCTAGGGTAAATTGTCTGAGGGTATTTTGTCCTAGGGTAAATTGTCTGAGGGTATTTTGTCCTAGGGTATTTTGGTTGGTTGGTTGGTTGGTTGGTTGGTTGGTTGGTTGGTTGGTTGGTTGGTTGGTTGGTTGGTTGGTTGGTTGGTTGGTTGGTTGGTTGGTTGGTTGGTTGGTTGGTTGGTTGGTTGGTTGGTTGGTTGGTTGGTTGGTTGGTTGGTTGGTTGGTTGGTTGGTTGGTTGGTTGGTTGGTTGGTTGGTTGGTTGGTTGGTTGGTTGGTTGGTTGGTTGGTATTTTGGGGCAATTGACACATTATATTTTTAATTTTATTATATCAATAGGAAACTTTTTATGCAACATGAAAATTATTGTACCCTGTCCCTTTAATAATAATAATATTAATACTGTACTGCATGTGTGCAAAATGTTTGCATGATATAGGTATAATTTTTATCATTCTACGAAATACCTAAGATGCTGTTATATATTATAATACATGGTAAATTGTCTGAGGGTATTCTGTCCAAGAGTATTTCGTCTAAGGTTATTTTGTCCAAGGGTATTTCGTCCAAGGGTATTTTGTCCATGGGTATTTTGTCTGAGGGTATTTTATCTGAGGGTATTTTGTCCAAGGGTATTTTGTCCTAGGGTATTTTGTCCAAGGGTATTTTGTCCAAGGGTATTTTGTCCTAGGGTATTTTGTCCAAGGGTATTTTGTCCTAGGGTTAATTGTCCAAGGGTATTTTGTCCTAGGGTAAATTATCCAAGGGTATTTTGTCCTAGGGTAAATTGTCTGAGGGTATTTTGTCCTAGGGTAAATTGTCTGAGGGTATTTTGTCCTAGGGTATTTTGGTTGGTTGGTTGGTTGGTTGGTTGGTTGGTTGGTTGGTTGGTTGGTTGGTTGGTTGGTTGGTTGGTTGGTTGGTTGGTTGGTTGGTTGGTTGGTTGGTTGGTTGGTTGGTTGGTTGGTTGGTTGGTTGGTTGGTTGGTTGGTTGGTTGGTTGGTTGGTTGGTTGGTTGGTTGGTTGGTTGGTTGGTTGGTTGGTTGGTTGGTTGGTTGGTATTTTGGGGCAATTGACACATTATATTTTTAATTTTATTATATCAATAGGAAACTTTTTATGCAACATGAAAATTATTATACCCTGTCCCTTTAATAATAATAATATTAATACTGTACTGCATGTGTGCAAAATGTTTGCATGATATAGGTATAATTTTTATCATTCTACGAAATACCTAAGATGCTGTTATATATTATAATACATGGTAAATTGTCTGAGGGTATTCTGTCCAAGAGTATTTCGTCTAAGGGTATTTTGTCCAAGGGTATTTCGTCCAAGGGTATTTTGTCCATGGGTATTTTGTCTGAGGGTATTTTATCTGAGGGTATTTTGTCCAAGGGTATTTTGTCCTAGGGTATTTTGTCCAAGGGTATTTTGTCCAAGGGTATTTTGTCCTAGGGTATTTTGTCCAAGGGTATTTTGTCCTAGGGTTAATTGTCCAAGGGTATTTTGTCCTAGGGTAAATTATCCAAGGGTATTTTGTCCTAGGGTAAATTGTCTGAGGGTATTTTGTCCTAGGGTATTTTGGTTGGTTGGTTGGTTGGTTGGTTGGTTGGTTGGTTGGTTGGTTGGTTAGTTGGTTGGTTGGTTGGTTGGTTGGTTGGTTGGTTGGTTGGTTGGTTGGTTGGTTGGTTGGTTGGTTGGTTGGTTGGTTGGTTGGTTGGTTGGTTGGTTGGTTGGTTGGTTGGTTGGTTGGTTGGTTGGTTGGTTGGTTGGTTGGTTGGTTGGTTGGTTGGTTGGTTGGTTGGTTGGTTGGTTGGTTGGTTGGTTGGTTGGTTGGTTGGTTGGTTGGTTGGTTGGTTGGTTGGTTGGTTGGTTGGTTGGTTGGTTGGTTGGTTGGTTGGTTGGTTGGTTGGTTGGTTGGTTGGTTGGTTGGTTGGTTGGTTGGTTGGTTGGTTGGTTGGTTGGTTGGTTGGTTGGTATTTTGGGGCAATTGACACATTATATTTTTAATTTTATTATATCAATAGGAAACTTTTTATGCAACATGAAAATTATTGTACCCTGTCCCTTTAATAATAATAATATTAATACTGTACTGCATGTGTGCAAAATGTTTGCATGATATAGGTATAATTTTTATCATTCTACGAAATACCTAAGATGCTGTTATATATTATAATACATGGTAAATTGTCTGAGGGTATTCTGTCCAAGAGTATTTCGTCTAAGGGTATTTTGTCCAAGGGTATTTCGTCCAAGGGTATTTTGTCCATGGGTATTTTGTCTGAGGGTATTTTATCTGAGGGTATTTTGTCCAAGGGTATTTTGTCCTAGGGTATTTTGTCCAAGGGTATTTTGTCCAAGGGTATTTTGTCCTAGGGTATTTTGTCCAAGGGTATTTTGTCCTAGGGTTAATTGTCCAAGGGTATTTTGTCCTAGGGTAAATTATCCAAGGGTATTTTGTCCTAGGGTAAATTGTCTGAGGGTATTTTGTCCTAGGGTATATTGGTTGGTTGGTTGGTTGGTTGGTTGGTTGGTTGGTTGGTTGGTTGGTTGGTTGGTTGGTTGGTTGGTTGGTTGGTTGGTTGGTTGGTTGGTTGGTTGGTTGGTTGGTTGGTTGGTTGGTTGGTTGGTTGGTTGGTTGGTTGGTTGGTTGGTTGGTTGGTTGGTTGGTTGGTTGGTTGGTTGGTTGGTTGGTTGGTTGGTTGGTTGGTATTTTGGGGCAATTGACACATTATATTTTTAATTTTATTATATCAATAGGAAACTTTTTATGCAACATGAAAATTATTGTACCCTGTCCCTTTAATAATAATAATATTAATACTGTACTGCATGTGTGCAAAATGTTTGCATGATATAGGTATAATTTTTATCATTCTACGAAATACCTAAGATGCTGTTATATATTATAATACATGGTAAATTGTCTGAGGGTATTCTGTCCAAGAGTATTTCGTCTAAGGGTATTTTGTCCAAGGGTATTTCGTCCAAGGGTATTTTGTCCATGGGTATTTTGTCTGAGGGTATTTAATCTGAGGGTATTTTGTCCAAGGGTATTTTGTCCTAGGGTATTTTGTCCAAGGGTATTTTGTCCAAGGGTATTTTGTCCTAGGGTATTTTGTCCAAGGGTATTTTGTCCTAGGGTTAATTGTCCAAGGGTATTTTGTCCTAGGGTAAATTATCCAAGGGTATTTTGTCCTAGGGTAAATTGTCTGAGGGTATTTTGTCCTAGGGTATTTTGGTTGGTTGGTTGGTTGGTTGGTTGGTTGGTTGGTTGGTTGGTTGGTTGGTTGGTTGGTTGGTTGGTTGGTTGGTTGGTTGGTTGGTTGGTTGGTTGGTTGGTTGGTTGGTTGGTTGGTTGGTTGGTTGGTTGGTTGGTTGGTTGGTTGGTTGGTTGGTTGGTTGGTTGGTTGGTTGGTTGGTTGGTTGGTTGGTTGGTTGGTTGGTATTTTGGGGCAATTGACACATTATATTTTTAATTTTATTATATCAATAGGAAACTTTTTATGCAACATGAAAATTATTGTACCCTGTCCCTTTAATAATAATAATATTAATACTGTACTGCATGTGTGCAAAATGTTTGCATGATATAGGTATAATTTTTATCATTCTACGAAATACCTAAGATGCTGTTATATATTATAATACATGGTAAATTGTCTGAGGGTATTCTGTCCAAGAGTATTTCGTCTAAGGGTATTTTGTCCAAGGGTATTTCGTCCAAGGGTATTTTGTCCATGGGTATTTTGTCTGAGGGTATTTTATCTGAGGGTATTTTGTCCAAGGGTATTTTGTCCTAGGGTATTTTGTCCAAGGGTATTTTGTCCTAGGGTATTTTGTCCAAGGGTATTTTGTCCTAGGGTTAATTGTCCAAGGGTATTTTGTCCTAGGGTAAATTATCCAAGGGTATTTTGTCCTAGGGTAAATTGTCTGAGGGTATTTTGTCCTAGGGTAAATTGTCTGAGGGTATTTTGTCCTAGGGTATTTTGGTTGGTTGGTTGGTTGGTTGGTTGGTTGGTTGGTTGGTTGGTTGGTTGGTTGGTTGGTTGGTTGGTTGGTTGGTTGGTTGGTTGGTTGGTTGGTTGGTTGGTTGGTTGGTTGGTTGGTTGGTTGGTTGGTTGGTTGGTTGGTTGGTTGGTTGGTTGGTTGGTTGGTTGGTTGGTTGGTTGGTATTTTGGGGCAATTGACACATTATATTTTTAATTTTATTATATCAATAGGAAACTTTTTATGCAACATGAAAATTATTGTACCCTGTCCCTTTAATAATAATAATATTAATACTGTACTGCATGTGTGCAAAATGTTTGCATGATATAGGTATAATTTTTATCATTCTACGAAATACCTAAGATGCTGTTATATATTATAATACATGGTAAATTGTCTGAGGGTATTCTGTCCAAGAGTATTTCGTCTAAGGGTATTTTGTCCAAGGGTATTTCGTCCAAGGGTATTTTGTCCATGGGTATTTTGTCTGAGGGTATTTTATCTGAGGGTATTTTGTCCAAGGGTATTTTGTCCTAGGGTATTTTGTCCAAGGGTATTTTGTCCAAGGGTATTTTGTCCTAGGGTATTTTGTCCAAGGGTATTTTGTCCTAGGGTTAATTGTCCAAGGGTATTTTGTCCTAGGGTAAATTATCCAAGGGTATTTTGTCCTAGGGTAAATTGTCTGAGGGTATTTTGTCCTAGGGTATTTTGGTTGGTTGGTTGGTTGGTTGGTTGGTCGGTTGGTTGGTTGGTTGGTCGGTTGGTTGGTTGGTTGGTTGGTTGGTTGGTTGGTTGGTTGGTTGGTTGGTTGGTTGGTTGGTTGGTTGGTTGGTTGGTTGGTTGGTTGGTTGGTTGGTTGGTTGGTTGGTTGGTTGGTTGGTTGGTTGGTTGGTTGGTTGGTTGGTTGGTTGGTTGGTTGGTTGGTTGGTTGGTTGGTTGGTTGGTTGGTTGGTTGGTTGGTTGGTTGGTTGGTTGGTTGGTTGGTTGGTTGGTTGGTTGGTTGGTTGGTTGGTTGGTTGGTTGGTTGGTTGGTTGGTTGGTTGGTTGGTTGGTTGGTTGGTTGGTTGGTTGGTTGGTTGGTATTTTGGGGCAATTGACACATTATATTTTTAATTTTATTATATCAATAGGAAACTTTTTATGCAACATGAAAATTATTGTACCCTGTCCCTTTAATAATAATAATATTAATACTGTACTGCATGTGTGCAAAATGTTTGCATGATATAGGTATAATTTTTATCATTCTACGAAATACCTAAGATGCTGTTATATATTATAATACATGGTAAATTGTCTGAGGGTATTCTGTCCAAGAGTATTTCGTCTAAGGGTATTTTGTCCAAGGGTATTTCGTCCAAGGGTATTTTGTCCATGGGTATTTTGTCTGAGGGTATTTTATCTGAGGGTATTTTGTCCAAGGGTATTTTGTCCTAGGGTATTTTGTCCAAGGGTATTTTGTCCAAGGGTATTTTGTCCTAGGGTATTTTGTCCAAGGGTATTTTGTCCTAGGGTTAATTGTCCAAGGGTATTTTGTCCTAGGGTAAATTATCCAAGGGTATTTTGTCCTAGGGTAAATTGTTTGAGGGTATTTTGTCCTAGGGTAAATTGTCTGAGGGTATTTTGTCCTAGGGTATTTTGGTTGGTTGGTTGGTTGGTTGGTTGGTTGGTTGGTTGGTTGGTTGGTTGGTTGGTTGGTTGGTTGGTTGGTTGGTTGGTTGGTTGGTTGGTTGGTTGGTTGGTTGGTTGGTTGGTTGGTTGGTTGGTTGGTTGGTTGGTTGGTTGGTTGGTTGGTTGGTTGGTTGGTTGGTTGGTTGGTTGGTTGGTTGGTTGGTTGGTTGGTTGGTTGGTTGGTTGGTTGGTTGGTTGGTTGGTTGGTTGGTTGGTTGGTTGGTTGGTTGGTTGGTATTTTGGGGCAATTGACACATTATATTTTTAATTTTATTATATCAATAGGAAACTTTTTATGCAACATGAAAATTATTGTACCCTGTCCCTTTAATAATAATAATATTAATACTGTACTGCATGTGTGCAAAATGTTTGCATGATATAGGTATAATTTTTATCATTCTACGAAATACCTAAGATGCTGTTATATATTATAATACATGGTAAATTGTCTGAGGGTATTCTGTCCAAGAGTATTTCGTCTAAGGGTATTTTGTCCAAGGGTATTTCGTCCAAGGGTATTTTGTCCATGGGTATTTTGTCTGAGGGTATTTTATCTGAGGGTATTTTGTCCAAGGGTATTTTGTCCTAGGGTATTTTGTCCAAGGGTATTTTGTCCAAGGGTATTTTGTCCTCGGGTATTTTGTCCAAGGGTATTTTGTCCTAGGGTTAATTGTCCAAGGGTATTTTGTCCTAGGGTAAATTATCCAAGGGTATTTTGTCCTAGGGTAAATTGTCTAATTGTCTGAGGGTATTTTGTCCTAGGGTATTTTGGTTGGTTGGTTGGTTGGTTGGTTGGTTGGTTGGTTGGTTGGTTGGTTGGTTGGTTGGTTGGTTGGTTGGTTGGTTGGTTGGTTGGTTGGTTGGTTGGTTGGTTGGTTGGTTGGTTGGTTGGTTGGTTGGTTGGTTGGTTGGTTGGTTGGTTGGTTGGTTGGTTGGTTGGTTGGTTGGTTGGTTGGTTGGTTGGTTGGTTGGTTGGTTGGTTGGTATTTTGGGGCAATTGACACATTATATTTTTAATTTTATTATATCAATAGGAAACTTTTTATGCAACATGAAAATTATTGTACCCTGTCCCTTTAATAATAAGAATATTAATACTGTACTGCATGTGTGCAAAATGTTTGCATGATATAGGTATAATTTTTATCATTCTACGAAATACCTAAGATGCTGTTATATATTATAATACATGGTAAATTGTCTGAGGGTATTCTGTCCAAGAGTATTTCGTCTAAGGGTATTTTGTCCAAGGGTATTTCGTCCAAGGGTATTTTGTCCATGGGTATTTTGTCTGAGGGTATTTTATCTGAGGGTATTTTGTCCAAGGGTATTTTGTCCTAGGGTATTTTGTCCAAGGGTATTTTGTCCAAGGGTATTTTGTCCTAGGGTATTTTGTCCAAGGGTATTTTGTCCTAGGGTTAATTGTCCAAGGGTATTTTGTCCTAGGGTAAATTATCCAAGGGTATTTTGTCCTAGGGTAAATTGTCTGAGGGTATTTTGTCCTAGGGTAAATTGTCTGAGGGTATTTTGTCCTAGGGTATTTTGGTTGGTTGGTTGGTTGGTTGGTTGGTTGGTTGGTTGGTTGGTTGGTTGGTTGGTTGGTTGGTTGGTTGGTTGGTTGGTTGGTTGGTTGGTTGGTTGGTTGGTTGGTTGGTTGGTTGGTTGGTTGGATGGTTGGTTGGTTGGTTGGTTGGTTGGTTGGTTGGTTGGTTGGTTGGTTGGTTGTTTGGTTGGTTGGTTGGTTGTTTGGTTGGTTGGTTGGTTGGTTGGTTGGTTGGTTGGTTGGTTGGTTGGTTGGTTGGTTGGTTGGTTGGTTGGTTGGTTGGTTGGTTGGTTGGTTGGTTGGTTGTTTGGTTGGTTGGTTGGTTGTTTGGTTGGTTGGTTGGTTGGTTGGTTGGTTGGTTGGTTGGTTGGTTGGTTGGTTGGTTGGTTGGTTGGTTGGTTGGTTGGTTGGTTGGTTGGTTGGTTGGTTGGTTGGTTGGTTGGTTGGTTGGTTGGTTGGTTGGTTGGTTGGTTGGTTGGTTGGTTGGTTGGTTGGTTGGTTGGTTGGTTGGTTGGTTGGTTGGTTGGTTGGTTGGTTGGTTGGTTGGTTGGTTGGTTGGTTGGTTGGTTGGTTGGTTGGTTGGTTGGTTGGTTGGTATTTTGGGGCAATTGACACATTATATTTTTAATTTTATTATATCAATAGGAAACTTTTTATGCAACATGAAAATTATTGTACCCTGTCCCTTTAATAATAATAATATTAATACTGTACTGCATGTGTGCAAAATGTTTGCATGATATAGGTATAATTTTTATCATTCTACGAAATACCTAAGATGCTGTTATATATTATAATACATGGTAAATTGTCTGAGGGTATTCTGTCCAAGAGTATTTCGTCTAAGGGTATTTTGTCCAAGGGTATTTCGTCCAAGGGTATTTTGTCCATGGGTATTTTGTCTGAGGGTATTTTATCTGAGGGTATTTTGTCCAAGGGTATTTTGTCCTAGGGCATTTTGTCCAAGGGTATTTTGTCCAAGGGTATTTTGTCCTAGGGTATTTTGTCCAAGGGTATTTTGTCCTAGGGTTAATTGTCCAAGGGTATTTTGTCCTAGGGTAAATTATCCAAGGGTATTTTGTCCTAGGGTAAATTGTCTGAGGGTATTTTGTCCTAGGGTATTTTGGTTGGTTGGTTGGTTGGTTGGTTGGTTGGTTGGTTGGTTGGTTGGTTGGTTGGTTGGTTGGTTGGTTGGTTGGTTGGTTGGTTGGTTGGTTGGTTGGTTGGTTGGTTGGTTGGTTGGTTGGTTGGTTGGTTGGTTGGTTGGTTGGTTGGTTGGTTGGTTGGTTGGTTGGTTGGTTGGTTGGTTGGTTGGTTGGTTGGTTGGTTGGTTGGTTGGTTGGTTGGTTGGTTGGTTGGTTGGTTGGTTGGTTGGTTGGTTGGTTGGTTGGTATTTTGGGGCAATTGACACATTATATTTTTAATTTTATTATATCAATAGGAAACTTTTTATGCAACATGAAAATTATTGTACCCTGTCCCTTTAATAATAATAATATTAATACTGTACTGCATGTGTGCAAAATGTTTGCATGATATAGGTATAATTTTTATCATTCTACGAAATACCTAAGATGCTGTTATATATTATAATACATGGTAAATTGTCTGAGGGTATTCTGTCCAAGAGTATTTCGTCTAAGGGTATTTTGTCCAAGGGTATTTCGTCCAAGGGTATTTTGTCCATGGGTATTTTGTCTGAGGGTATTTTATCTGAGGGTATTTTGTCCAAGGGTCCAAGGGTATTTTGTCCTAGGGTATTTTGTCCAAGGGTATTTTGTCCAAGGGTATTTTGTCCTAGGGTATTTTGTCCAAGGGTATTTTGTCCTAGGGTTAATTGTCCAAGGGTATTTTGTCCTAGGGTAAATTATCCAAGGGTATTTTGTCCTAGGGTAAATTGTCTGAGGGTATTTTGTCCTAGGGTATTTTGGTTGGTTGGTTGGTTGGTTGGTTGGTTGGTTGGTTGGTTGGTTGGTTGGTTGGTTGGTTGGTTGGTTGGTTGGTTGGTTGGTTGGTTGGTTGGTTGGTTGGTTGGTTGGTTGGTTGGTTGGTTGGTTGGTTGGTTGGTTGGTTGGTTGGTTGGTTGGTTGGTTGGTTGGTTGGTTGGTTGGTTGGTATTTTGGGGCAATTGACACATTATATTTTTAATTTTATTATATCAATAGGAAACTTTTTATGCAACATGAAAATTATTGTACCCTGTCCCTTTAATAATAATAATATTAATACTGTACTGCATGTGTGCAAAATGTTTGCATGATATAGGTATAATTTTTATCATTCTACGAAATACCTAAGATGCTGTTATATATTATAATACATGGTAAATTGTCTGAGGGTATTCTGTCCAAGAGTATTTCGTCTAAGGGTATTTTGTCCAAGGGTATTTCGTCCAAGGGTATTTTGTCCATGGGTATTTTGTCTGAGGGTATTTTATCTGAGGGTATTTTGTCCAAGGGTATTTTGTCCTAGGGTATTTTGTCCAAGGGTATTTTGTCCAAGGGTATTTTGTCCTAGGGTATTTTGTCCAAGGGTATTTTGTCCTAGGGTTAATTGTCCAAGGGTATTTTGTCCTAGGGTAAATTATCCAAGGGTATTTTGTCCTAGGGTAAATTGTCTGAGGGTATTTTGTCCTAGGGTAAATTGTCTGAGGGTATTTTGTCCTAGGGTATTTTGGTTGGTTGGTTGGTTGGTTGGTTGGTTGGTTGGTTGGTTGGTTGGTTGGTTGGTTGGTTGGTTGGTTGGTTGGTTGGTTGGTTGGTTGGTTGGTTGGTTGGTTGGTTGGTTGGTTGGTTGGTTGGTTGGTTGGTTGGTTGGTTGGTTGGTTGGTTGGTTGGTTGGTTGGTTGGTTGGTTGGTTGGTTGGTTGGTTGGTTGGTTGGTTGGTTGGTTGGTTGGTTGGTTGGTTGGTTGGTTGGTTGGTTGGTTGGTTGGTTGGTTGGTATTTTGGGGCAATTGACACATTATATTTTTAATTTTATTATATCAATAGGAAACTTTTTATGCAACATGAAAATTATTGTACCCTGTCCCTTTAATAATAATAATATTAATACTGTACTGCATGTGTGCAAAATGTTTGCATGATATAGGTATAATTTTTATCATTCTACGAAATACCTAAGATGCTGTTATATATTATAATACATGGTAAATTGTCTGAGGGTATTCTGTCCAAGAGTATTTCGTCAAAGGGTATTTTGTCCAAGGGTATTTTGTCCAAGGGTATTTTGTCCAAGGGTATTTTGTCCTAGGGTATTTTGTCCAAGGGTATTTTGTCCTAGGGTTAATTGTCCAAGGGTATTTTGTCCTAGGGTAAATTATCCAAGGGTATTTTGTCCTAGGGTAAATTGTCTGAGGGTATTTTGTCCTAGGGTATTTTGTCTGGGTATTATATCTGAGGGTATTTTATCAAAGGGTATTTTCTCCGTTTACCAAAAAAAAAACAAATAAAAACCCTAAAAAGTGAAAATTTTTTGTGCTAAATCGGATCTAAAATTGCTAAAAACAAAAGAACGTAAAAAATTTATATTTTTTTTTTGCTAAAACGTCTTAAAAACAGCTAAAAAAAACATGAAAAATTTTTTTTTTTAGCTATCAAAAAAACGGCTAAAAAAAAAACAAATAAAAACCCTAAAAAGTGAAAATTTTTTTTGCTAAATCGGATCTAAAATTGCTAAAAACAAAAGAACGTAAAAAATTTATATTTTTTTTTTGCTAAAACGTCTTAAAAACAGCTAAAAAAAAACATAAAAAATTTTTTTTAGCTTTAAAAAAAACGGCTAAAAAAAAAACAAAAACCCTAAAAAGTGAAAATTTTTTTTTGCTAAATCGGATCTAAAATTGCTAAAAACAAAAGAACGTAAAAAATTTATATATTTTTTTTTTGCTAAAACGTCTTAAAAACAGCTAAAAAAAACATGAAAAAAATTTTTTTTTAGCTATCAAAAAAACGGCTAAAAAAAAAACAAATAAAAACCCTAAAAAGTGAAATTTTTTTTGCTTAATCGGATCTAAAATTGCTAAAAACAAAAGAACGTAAAAAATTTATATATTTTTTTTTTTTGCTAAAACGTCTTAAAAACAGCTAAAAAAAACATGAAAAAAATTTTTTTTAGCTATCAAAAAAACGGCTAAAAAAAAACAAATAAAAACCCTAAAAAGTGAATTTTTTTTTTGCTAAATCGGATCTAAAATTGCTAAAAACAAAAGAACGTAAAAAATTTATATTTTTTTTTTGCTAAAACGTCTTAAAAACAGCTAAAAAAACATGAAAAAAATTTTTTTTAGCTATCAAAAAAACGGCTAAAAAAAAAACAAATAAAAACCCTAAAAAGTGAAAATTTTTTTTTGCTTAATTGGATCTAAAATTGCTAAAAACAAAAGAACGTAAAAAATTAATATTTTTTTTTTGCTAAAACGTCTTAAAAACAGCTAAAAAAAACATGAAAAAAATTTTTTTTTAGCTATAAAAAAAACGGCTAAAAAAAAACAAATAAAAACCCTAAAAAGTGAATTTTTTTTTTTGCTAAATCGGATATAAAATTGCTAAAAACAAAAGAACGTAAAAAATTTATATTTTTTTTTTTTTGCTAAAACGTCTTAAAAACAGCTAAACAAACATGAAAAAAATTTTTTTTAGCTATCAAAAAAACGGCTAAAAAAAAAACAAATAAAAACCCTAAAAAGTGAAAATTTTTTTTTGCTAAATCGGATCTAAAATTGCTAAAAACAAAAGAACGTAAAAAATTAATATTTTTTTTTTTGCTAAAACGTCTTAAAAACAGCTAAAAAAAACATAAAAAAATTTTTTTTTAGCTTTAAAAAAAACGGCTAAAAAAAAAACAAATAAAAACCCTAAAAAGTGAAAATTTTTTTTTGCTCAATCGGATATAAAATTGCTAAAAACAAAAGAACGTAAAAAATTAATTTTTTTTTTTTTTGCTAAAACGTCTTAAAAACAGCTAAAAAAAACATGAAAAAAATTTTTTTTAGCTATCAAAAAAACGGCTAAAAAAAACACAAATAAAAACCCTAAAAAGTGAAAATTTTTTTTGCTAAATCGGATCTAAAATTGCTAAAAACAAAAGAACGTAAAAAATTTATATTTTTTTTTTTGCTAAAACGTCTTAAAAACAGCTAAAAAAAACATGAAAAATTTTTTTTTTTAGCTATCAAAAAAACGGCTAAAAAAAAAACAAATAAAAACCCTAAAAAGTGAATTTTTTTTTTGCTAAATCGGATCTAAAATTGCTAAAAACAAAAGAATGTAAAAAATTTATATTTTTTTTTTTGCTAAAACGTCTTAAAAACAGCTAAAAAACATGAAAAAAATTTTTTTTAGCTATCAAAAAAACGGCTAAAAAAAAAACAAATACAAACCCTAAAAAGTGAAAATTTTTTTTTGCTAAATTGGATCTAAAATTGCTAAAAACAAAAGAACGTAAAAAATTAATATTTTTTTTTTGCTAAAACGTCTTAAAAACAGCTAAAAAAAACATGAAAAAAATTTTTTTTAGCTATCAAAAAAACGGCTAAAAAAAAACAAATAAAATCCCAAAAAAGTGAAATTTTTTTTTGCTAAATCGGATCTAAAATTGCTAAAAACAAAAGAACGTAAAAAATTAATATTTTTTTTTTTGCTAAAACGTCTTAAAAACAGCTAAAAAAACATGAAAAAAATTTTTTTAGCTATCAAAAAAACGGCTAAAAAAAAAACAAATAAAATCCCTAAAAAGTGAAAATTTTTTTTGCTAAATCGGATCTAAAATTGCTAAAAATAAAAGAACGTAAAAAATTTTATATTTTTTTTTTGCTAAAACGTTTTAAAAACAGCAAAAAAAAACATAAAAAAATTTTTTTTAGCTTTAAAAAAAACGGCTAAAAAAAAAACAAATAAAAACCCTAAAAAGTGAAAATTTTTTTTTGCTAAATCGGATCTAAAATTGCTAAAAACAAAAGAACGTAAAATATTTATATATTTTTTTTTTGCTAAAACGTCTTAAAAACAGCTAAAAAAAACATGAAAAAATTTTTTTTTTAGCTATTAAAAAAACGGCTAAAAAAAACAAATAAAAACCCTAAAAAGTGAAATTTTTTTTTGCTAAATCGGATCTAAAATTGCTAAAAACAAAAGAACGTAAAAATTTTTTTTTTTTTTTTTTTTGCTAAAACGTCTTACAAACAGCTAAAAAAACATGAAAAAATTTTTTTTTTAGCTATCAAAAAAACGGCTAAAAAAAAAACAAATAAAAACCCTGAAAAGTGAAAATTTTTTTTTGCTAAATCGGATCTAAAATTGCTAAAAATAAAAGAACGTAAAAAATTTATATATTTTTTTTTTGCTAAAACGTTTTAAAAACAGCTAAAAAAAACATGAAAAAAATTTTTTTTTAGCTATCAAAAAAAACGGCTAAAAAAAAAACAAATAAAAACCCTAAAAAGTGAAATTTTTTTTTGCTAAATCGGATCTAAAATTGCTAAAAACAAAAGAACGTAAAAAATTTATATTTTTTTTTTTTGCTAAAACGTCTTAAAAACAGCTAAAAAAAACATGAAAAAATTTTTTTTTTAGATTTAAAAAAAACGGCTAAAAAAAAAACAAATAAAAACCCTAAAAAGTGAAAATTTTTTTTTGCTAAATCGGATCTAAAATTGCTAAAAACAAAAGAACGTAAAAAATTTATATATTTTTTTTTTGCTAAAACGTCTTAAAAACAGCTAAAAAAACATGAAAAAAATTTTTTTTTAGCTATAAAAAAAACGGCTAAAAAAAACAAATAAAAACCCTAAAAAGTGAAAATTTTTTTTTGCTAAATCGAATCTAAAATTGCTAAAAACAAAAGAACGTAAAAAATTTATATATTTTTTTTTTTGCTAAAACGTCTTAAAAACAGCTAAAAAAAACATGAAAAAAATTTTTTTTTAGCTATCAAAAAAACGGCTAAAAAAAAACAAATAAAAACCCTAAAAAGTGAAATTTTTTTTGCTAAATCGGATCTAAAATTGCTAAAAACAAAAGAACGTAAAAAATTAATATTTTTTTTTTGCTAAAACGTCTTAAAAACAGCTAAAAAAAACATGAAAAAAATTTTTTTTAGCTATCAAAAAAACGGCTAAAAAAAAAACAAATAAAATCCCTAAAAAGTGAAAATTTTTTTTGCTAAATCGGATCTAAAATTGCTAAAAACAAAAGAACGTAAAAAATTTATATTTTTTTTTTTTGCTAAAACGTCTTAAAAACAGCTAGAAAAACATGAAAAAAATTTTTTTTTAGCTATCAAAAAAACGGCTAAACAAATAAAAACCCTAAAAAGTGAAAATTTTTTTTGCTAAATCGGATCTAAAATTGCTAAAAACAAAGAACGTAAAAAATTTATATATTTTTTTTTTGCTAAAACGTCTTAAAAACAGCTAAAAAAAACATGAAAAAAATTTTTTTTTAGCTATCAAAAAAACGGCTAAAAAAAACAAATAAAAACCCTAAAAAGTGAAATTTTTTTTGCTAAATCGGATCTAAAATTGCTAAAAACAAAAGAACGTAAAAAATTTATATTTTTTTTTTTGCTAAAACGTCTTAAAAACAGCTAAAAAAACATGAAAAAAATTTTTTTTAGCTATCAAAAAAACGGCTAAAAAAAAAAACAAATAAAAACCCTAAAAAGTGAAAATTTTTTTTTGCTAAATCGGATCTAAAAAATTTTTTTTTAGCTATCAAAAAAACGGCTAAAAAAAAAACAAATAAAATCCCTAAAAAGTGAAAATTTTTTTTGCTAAATTGGATCTAAAATTGCTAAAAACAAAAGAACGTAAAAAATTTATATTTTTTTTTTTTGCTAAAACGTCTTAAAAACAGCTAGAAAAACATGAAAAAAATTTTTTTTTAGCTATCAAAAAAACGGCTAAACAAATAAAAACCCTAAAAAGTGAAAATTTTTTTTGCTAAATCGGATCTAAAATTGCTAAAAACAAAAGAACGTAAAAAATTTATATATTTTTTTTTTTGCTAAAACGTCTTAAAAACAGCTAAAAAAAACATGAAAAAATTTTTTTTTTAGCTATAAAAAAAACGGCTAAAAAAAAACAAATAAAAACCCTAAAAAGTGAAATTTTTTTTGCTAAATCGGATCTAAAATTGCTAAAAACAAAAGAACGTAAAAAATTTATATTTTTTTTTTTTGCTAAAACGTCTTAAAAACAGCTAAAAAAACATGAAAAAAATTTTTTTTAGCTATCAAAAAAACGGCTAAAAAAAAAAACAAATAAAAACCCTAAAAAGTGAAAATTTTTTTTTGCTAAATCGGATCTAAAAAAATTTTTTTTAGCTATCAAAAAAACGGCTAAAAAAAAAACAAATAAAATCCCTAAAAAGTGAAAATTTTTTTTGCTAAATCGGATCTAAAATTGCTAAAAACAAAAGAACGTAAAAAATTTATGTTTTTTTTTTTTGCTAAAACGTCTTAAAAACAGCTAAAAAAAACATGAAAAAAATTTTTTTTTAGCTTTAAAAAAAACGGCTAAAAAAAAAACAAATAAAAACCCTAAAAAGTGAAAATTTTTTTTTGCTAAATCGGATCTAAAATTGCTAAAAACAAAAGAACGTAAAAAATTTATATTTTTTTTTTTTTTGCTAAAACGTCTTAAAAACAGCTAGAAAAACATGAAAAAATTTTTTTTTTAGCTATCAAAGAAACGGCTAAAAAAAAAACAAATAAAAACCCTAAAAAGTGAAATATTTTTTTGCTAAATCGGATCTAAAATTGCTAAAAACAAAAGAACGTAAAAAATTTATATTTTTTTTTTTTGCTAAAACGTCTTAAAAACAACTAAAAAAAACATGAAAAAATTTTTTTTTTAGCTATAAAAAAAACGGCTAAAAAAAACAAATAAAAACCCTAAAAAGTGAAAATTTTTTTTGCTTAATCGGATATAAAATTGCTAAAAACAAAAGAACGTAAAAAATTAATATTTTTTTTTGCTAAAACGTCTAAAAAACAGCTAAAAAAAACATGAAAAAAATTTTTTTTAGCTATCAAAAAAACGGCTAAAAAAAAAACAAATAAAAACCCTAAAAAGTGAAAATTTTTTTTGCTAAATCGGATCCAAAATTGCTAAAAACAAAAGAACGTAAAAAATTTATATTTTTTTTTTTGCTAAAACGTCTTAAAAACAGCTAAAAAAAACATAAAAAATTTTTTTTTTAGCTTTAAAAAAAACGGCTAAAAAAAAAACAAATAAAAACCCTAAAAAGTGAAAATTTTTTTTTGCTTAATCGGATATAAAATTGCTAAAAACAAAAGAACGTAAAAAATTAATATTTTTTTTTGCTAAAACGTCTTTTAAACAGCTAAAAAAAACATGAAAAAATTTTTTTTTAGCTATCAAAAAAACGGCTAAAAAAAACACAAATAAAAACCCTAAAAAGTAAAAATTTTTTTTGCTAAATCGGATCTAAAATTGCTAAAAACAAAAGAACGTAAAAAATTTATTTTTTTTTTTTTGCTAAAACGTCTTAAAAACAGCTAAAAAAAACATAAAAAATTTTTTTTTTGCTTTTAAAAAAACGGCTAAAAAAAAAACAAATAAAAACCCTAAAAAGTGAAAATTTTTTTTTGCTAAATCGGATCTAAAATTGCTAAAAACAAAAGAACGTAAAAAATTTATATATATTTTTTTTGCTAAAACGTCTTAAAAACAGCTAAAAAAAACATGAAAAAAATTTTTTTTTAGCTATCAAAAAAACGGCTAAAAAAAAACAAATAAAAACACTAAAAAGTGACAATTTTTTTTGCTTAATCGGATCTAAAATTGCTAAAAATAAAAGAACGTAAAAAATTTTATATTTTTTTTTTGCTAAAACGTTTTAAAAACAGCAAAAAAAAACATAAAAAAATTTTTTTTAGCTTTAAAAAAAACGGCTAAAAAAAAAACAAATAAAAACCCTAAAAAGTGAAAATTTTTTTTTGCTAAATCGGATCTAAAATTGCTAAAAACAAAAGAACGTAAAATATTTATATATTTTTTTTTTGCTAAAACGTCTTAAAAACAGCTAAAAAAAACATGAAAAAATTTTTTTTTTAGCTATTAAAAAAACGGCTAAAAAAAAACAAATAAAAACCCTAAAAAGTGAAATTTTTTTTTGCTAAATCGGATCTAAAATTGCTAAAAACAAAAGAACGTAAAAAATTTTTTTTTTTTTTTTTTTTGCTAAAACGTCTTACAAATAGCTAAAAAAACATGAAAAAATTTTTTTTTTAGCTATCAAAAAAACGGCTAAAAAAAAAACAAATAAAAACCCTGAAAAGTGAAAATTTTTTTTTGCTAAATCGGATCTAAAATTGCTAAAAACAAAAGAACGTAAAAAATTTATATATTTTTTTTTTGCTAAAACGTTTTAAAAACAGCTAAAAAAAACATGAAAAAAATTTTTTTTTAGCTATCAAAAAAAACGGCTAAAAAAAAACAAATAAAAACCCTAAAAAGTGAAATTTTTTTTTGCTAAATCGGATCTAAAATTGCTAAAAACAAAAGAACGTAAAAAATTTATATTTTTTTTTTTTGCTAAAACGTCTTAAAAACAGCTAAAAAAAACATGAAAAAATTTTTTTTTTAGATTTAAAAAAAACGGCTAAAAAAAAAAACAAATAAAAACCCTAAAAAGTGAAAATTTTTTTTTGCTAAATCGGATCTAAAATTGCTAAAAACAAAAGAACGTAAAAAATTTATATATTTTTTTTTTGCTTAAACGTCTTAAAAACAGCTAAAAAAACATGAAAAAAAATTTTTTTTAGCTATCAAAGAAACGGCTAAAAAAAAAACAAATAAAAACCCTAAAAAGTGAAATATTTTTTTGCTAAATCGGATCTAAAATTGCTAAAAACAAAAGAACGTAAAAAATTTATATTTTTTTTTTTGCTAAAACGTCTTAAAAACAGCTAAAAAAAACATGAAAAAAATTTTTTTTAGCTATCAAAAAAACGGCTAAAAAAAAACAAATAAAAACCCTAAAAAGTGAAAATTTTTTTTTGCTAAATCGGATCTAAAATTGCTAAAAACAAAAGAACGTAAAAAATTTATATATATTTTTTTTTGCTAAAACGTCTTAAAAACAGCTAAAAAAAACATGAAAAAAATTTTTTTTTAGCTATAAAAAAAACGGCTAAAAAAAAGCAAATAAAAACCCTAAAAAGTGAAAATTTTTTTTTGCTTAATCGGATATAAAATTGCTAAAAACAAAAGAACGTAAAAAATTAATATTTTTTTTTGCTAAAACGTCTTAAAAACAGCTAAAAAAAACATGAAAAAAATTTTTTTTAGCTATCAAAAAAACGGCTAAAAAAAAAACAAATAAAAACCCTAAAAAGTGAAATTTTTTTTTGCTAAATCTGATCTAAAATTGCTAAAAACAAAAGAACGTAAAAAATTTATATTTTTTTTTTTGCTAAAACGTCTTAAAAACAGCTAAAAAAAACAAAAAAATTTTTTTTTAGATTTAAAAAAAACGGCTAAAAAAAAAACAAATAAAAACCCTAAAAAGTGAAAATTTTTTTTTGCTAAATCGGATCTAAAATTGCTAAAAACAAAAGAACGTAAAAAATTTATATATTTTTTTTTTGCTAAAACGTCTTAAAAACAGCTAAAAAAACATGAAAAAAATTTTTTTTTAGCTATAAAAAAAACGGCTAAAAAAAACAAATAAAAACCCTAAAAAGTGAAAATTTTTTTTTGCTAAATCGAATCTAAAATTGCTAAAAACAAAAGAACGTAAAAAATTTATATATTTTTTTTTTTGCTAAAACGTCTTAAAAACAGCTAAAAAAAACATGAAAAAAATTTTTTTTTAGCTATCAAAAAAACGGCTAAAAAAAAACAAATAAAAACCCTAAAAAGTGAAATTTTTTTTGCTAAATCGGATCTAAAATTGCTAAAAACAAAAGAACGTAAAAAATTAATATTTTTTTTTTGCTAAAACGTCTTAAAAACAGCTAAAAAAACATGAAAAAAATTTTTTTTAGCTATCAAAAAAACGGCTAAAAAAAAAAACAAATAAAAACCCTAAAAAGTGAAAATTTTTTTTTGCTAAATCGGATCTAAAATTGCTAAAAACAAAAGAACGTAAAAAATTAATATTTTTTTTTTGCTAAAACGTCTTAAAAACAGCTAAAAAAAACATGAAAAAAATTTTTTTTAGCTATCAAAAAAACGGCTAAAAAAAAAACAAATAAAATCCCTAAAAAGTGAAAATTTTTTTTGCTAAATCGGATCTAAAATTGCTAAAAACAAAAGAACGTAAAAAATTTATATTTTTTTTTTTGCTAAAACGTCTTAAAAACAGCTAGAAAAACATGAAAAAAATTTTTTTTTAGCTATCAAAAAAACGGCTAAACAAATAAAAACCCTAAAAAGTGAAAATTTTTTTTGCTAAATCGGATCTAAAATTGCTAAAAACAAAAGAACGTAAAAAATTTATATATTTTTTTTTTTGCTAAAACGTCTTAAAAACAGCTAAAGAAAACATGAAAAAAATTTTTTTTTAGCTATCAAAAAAACGGCTAAAAAAAAACAAATAAAAACCCTAAAAAGTGAAATTTTTTTTGCTAAATCGGATCTAAAATTGCTAAAAACAAAAGAACGTAAAAAATTTATATTTTTTTTTTTTGCTAAAACGTCTTAAAAACAGCTAAAAAAACATGAAAAAAATTTTTTTTAGCTATCAAAAAAACGGCTAAAAAAAAAAAACAAATAAAAACCCTAAAAAGTGAAAATTTTTTTTTGCTAAATCGGATCTAAAAAAATTTTTTTTAGCTATCAAAAAAACGGCTAAAAAAAAAACAAATAAAATCCCTAAAAAGTGAAAATTTTTTTTGCTAAATCGGATCTAAAATTGCTAAAAACAAAAGAACGTAAAAAATTTATATTTTTTTTTTTTGCTAAAACGTCTTAAAAACAGCTAGAAAAACATGAAAAAAATTTTTTTTTAGCTATCAAAAAAACGGCTAAACAAATAAAAACCCTAAAAAGTGAAAATTTTTTTTGCTAAATCGGATCTAAAATTGCTAAAAACAAAAGAACGTAAAAAATTTATATATTTTTTTTTTTGCTAAAACGTCTTAAAAACAGCTAAAAAAAACATGAAAAAAATTTTTTTTTAGCTATCAAAAAAACGGCTAAAAAAAAACAAATAAAAACCCTAAAAAGTGAAATTTTTTTTGCTAAATCGGATCTAAAATTGCTAAAAACAAAAGAACGTAAAAAATTTATATTTTTTTTTTTTGCTAAAACGTCTTAAAAACAGCTAAAAAAACATGTAAAAAATTTTTTTTAGCTATCAAAAAAACGGCTAAAAAAAAAAAAAACAAATAAAAACCCTAAAAAGTGAAAATTTTTTTTTGCTAAATCGGATCTAAAAAAATTTTTTTTAGCTATCAAAAAAACGGCTAAAAAAAAAACAAATAAAATCCCTAAAAAGTGAAAATTTTTTTTGCTAAATCGGATCTAAAATTGCTAAAAACAAAAGAACGTAAAAAATTTATATATTTTTTTTTTGCTAAAACGTTTTAAAAACAGCTAAAAAAAACATGAAAAAAATTTTTTTTTAGCTATCAAAAAAAACGGCTAAAAAAAAACAAATAAAAACCCTAAAAAGTGAAATTTTTTTTTGCTAAATCGGATCTAAAATTGCTAAAAACAAAAGAACGTAAAAAATTTATATTTTTTTTTTTTGCTAAAACGTCTTAAAAACAGCTAAAAAAAACATGAAAAAATTTTTTTTTTAGATTTAAAAAAAACGGCTAAAAAAAAAAACAAATAAAAACCCTAAAAAGTGAAAATTTTTTTTTGCTAAATCGGATCTAAAATTGCTAAAAACAAAAGAACGTAAAAAATTTATATATTTTTTTTTTGCTTAAACGTCTTAAAAACAGCTAAAAAAACATGAAAAAAAATTTTTTTTAGCTATCAAAGAAACGGCTAAAAAAAAAACAAATAAAAACCCTAAAAAGTGAAATATTTTTTTGCTAAATCGGATCTAAAATTGCTAAAAACAAAAGAACGTAAAAAATTTATATTTTTTTTTTTGCTAAAACGTCTTAAAAACAGCTAAAAAAAACATGAAAAAAATTTTTTTTAGCTATCAAAAAAACGGCTAAAAAAAAACAAATAAAAACCCTAAAAAGTGAAAATTTTTTTTTGCTAAATCGGATCTAAAATTGCTAAAAACAAAAGAACGTAAAAAATTTATATATATTTTTTTTTGCTAAAACGTCTTAAAAACAGCTAAAAAAAACATGAAAAAAATTTTTTTTTAGCTATAAAAAAAACGGCTAAAAAAAAGCAAATAAAAACCCTAAAAAGTGAAAATTTTTTTTTGCTTAATCGGATATAAAATTGCTAAAAACAAAAGAACGTAAAAAATTAATATTTTTTTTTGCTAAAACGTCTTAAAAACAGCTAAAAAAAACATGAAAAAAATTTTTTTTAGCTATCAAAAAAACGGCTAAAAAAAAAACAAATAAAAACCCTAAAAAGTGAAATTTTTTTTTGCTAAATCTGATCTAAAATTGCTAAAAACAAAAGAACGTAAAAAATTTATATTTTTTTTTTTGCTAAAACGTCTTAAAAACAGCTAAAAAAAACAAAAAAATTTTTTTTTAGATTTAAAAAAAACGGCTAAAAAAAAAACAAATAAAAACCCTAAAAAGTGAAAATTTTTTTTTGCTAAATCGGATCTAAAATTGCTAAAAACAAAAGAACGTAAAAAATTTATATATTTTTTTTTTGCTAAAACGTCTTAAAAACAGCTAAAAAAACATGAAAAAAATTTTTTTTTAGCTATAAAAAAAACGGCTAAAAAAAACAAATAAAAACCCTAAAAAGTGAAAATTTTTTTTTGCTAAATCGAATCTAAAATTGCTAAAAACAAAAGAACGTAAAAAATTTATATATTTTTTTTTTTGCTAAAACGTCTTAAAAACAGCTAAAAAAAACATGAAAAAAATTTTTTTTTAGCTATCAAAAAAACGGCTAAAAAAAAACAAATAAAAACCCTAAAAAGTGAAATTTTTTTTGCTAAATCGGATCTAAAATTGCTAAAAACAAAAGAACGTAAAAAATTAATATTTTTTTTTTGCTAAAACGTCTTAAAAACAGCTAAAAAAACATGAAAAAAATTTTTTTTAGCTATCAAAAAAACGGCTAAAAAAAAAAACAAATAAAAACCCTAAAAAGTGAAAATTTTTTTTTGCTAAATCGGATCTAAAATTGCTAAAAACAAAAGAACGTAAAAAATTAATATTTTTTTTTTGCTAAAACGTCTTAAAAACAGCTAAAAAAAACATGAAAAAAATTTTTTTTAGCTATCAAAAAAACGGCTAAAAAAAAAACAAATAAAATCCCTAAAAAGTGAAAATTTTTTTTGCTAAATCGGATCTAAAATTGCTAAAAACAAAAGAACGTAAAAAATTTATATTTTTTTTTTTGCTAAAACGTCTTAAAAACAGCTAGAAAAACATGAAAAAAATTTTTTTTTAGCTATCAAAAAAACGGCTAAACAAATAAAAACCCTAAAAAGTGAAAATTTTTTTTGCTAAATCGGATCTAAAATTGCTAAAAACAAAAGAACGTAAAAAATTTATATATTTTTTTTTTTGCTAAAACGTCTTAAAAACAGCTAAAGAAAACATGAAAAAAATTTTTTTTTAGCTATCAAAAAAACGGCTAAAAAAAAACAAATAAAAACCCTAAAAAGTGAAATTTTTTTTGCTAAATCGGATCTAAAATTGCTAAAAACAAAAGAACGTAAAAAATTTATATTTTTTTTTTTTGCTAAAACGTCTTAAAAACAGCTAAAAAAACATGAAAAAAATTTTTTTTAGCTATCAAAAAAACGGCTAAAAAAAAAAAACAAATAAAAACCCTAAAAAGTGAAAATTTTTTTTTGCTAAATCGGATCTAAAAAAATTTTTTTTAGCTATCAAAAAAACGGCTAAAAAAAAAACAAATAAAATCCCTAAAAAGTGAAAATTTTTTTTGCTAAATCGGATCTAAAATTGCTAAAAACAAAAGAACGTAAAAAATTTATATTTTTTTTTTTTGCTAAAACGTCTTAAAAACAGCTAGAAAAACATGAAAAAAATTTTTTTTTAGCTATCAAAAAAACGGCTAAACAAATAAAAACCCTAAAAAGTGAAAATTTTTTTTGCTAAATCGGATCTAAAATTGCTAAAAACAAAAGAACGTAAAAAATTTATATATTTTTTTTTTTGCTAAAACGTCTTAAAAACAGCTAAAAAAAACATGAAAAAAATTTTTTTTTAGCTATCAAAAAAACGGCTAAAAAAAAACAAATAAAAACCCTAAAAAGTGAAATTTTTTTTGCTAAATCGGATCTAAAATTGCTAAAAACAAAAGAACGTAAAAAATTTATATTTTTTTTTTTTGCTAAAACGTCTTAAAAACAGCTAAAAAAACATGTAAAAAATTTTTTTTAGCTATCAAAAAAACGGCTAAAAAAAAAAAAAACAAATAAAAACCCTAAAAAGTGAAAATTTTTTTTTGCTAAATCGGATCTAAAAAAATTTTTTTTAGCTATCAAAAAAACGGCTAAAAAAAAAACAAATAAAATCCCTAAAAAGTGAAAATTTTTTTTGCTAAATCGGATCTAAAATTGCTAAAAACAAAAGAACGTAAAAAATTTATATTTTTTTTTTTTGCTAAAACGTCTTAAAAACAGCTAAAAAAAACATGAAAAAAATTTTTTTTTAGCTTTAAAAAAAACGGCTAAAAAAAAAACAAATAAAAACCCTAAAAAGTGAAAATTTTTTTTTGCTAAATCGGATCTAAAATTGCTAAAAACAAAAGAACGTAAAAAATTTATATATTTTTTTTTTTTGCTAAAACGTCTTAAAAACAGCTAAAAAAAACATGAAAAAAATTTTTTTTTAGCTATCAAAAAAACGGCTAAAAAAAAACAAATAAAAACCCTAAAAGTGAAATTTTTTTTTGCTAAATCGGATCTAAAATTGCTAAAAACAAAAGAACGTAAAAAATTTATATTTTTTTTTTTTGCTAAAACGTCTTAAAAACAGCTAAAAAAACATGAAAAAAATTTTATTTTAGCTATCAAAAAAACGGCTAAAAAAAAACAAATAAAAACCCTGAAAAGTGAAAATTTTTTTTTGCTAAATCGGATCTAAAATTGCTAAAAACAAAAGAACGTAAAAAATTTATATATTTTTTTTTTTGCTAAAACGTTTTAAAAACAGCTAAAAAAAACATGAAAAAAAATTTTTTTTAGCTATCAAAAAAACGGCTAAAAAAAAACAAATAAAAACCCTAAAAAGTGAAATTTTTTTTTGCTAAATCGGATCTAAAATTGCTAAAAACAAAAGAACGTAAAAAATTTATATTTTTTTTTTTTTGCTAAAACGTCTTAAAAACAGCTAAAAAAAACATGAAAAAATTTTTTTTTTAGCTATCAAAGAAACGGCTAAAAAAAAACAAATAAAAACCCTAAAAAGTGAAAATTTTTTTGCTAAATCGGATCTAAAATTGCTAAAAATAAAAGAACGTAAAAAATTTATATATTTTTTTTTTGCTAAAACGTTTTAAAAACAGCTAAAAAAAACATGAAAAAAATTTTTTTTTAGCTATCAAAAAAAACGGCTAAAAAAAAAACAAATAAAAACCCTAAAAAGTGAAATTTTTTTTTGCTAAATCGGATCTAAAATTGCTAAAAACAAAAGAACGTAAAAAATTTATATATTTTTTTTTTGCTAAAACGTCTTAAAAACAGCTAAAAAAAACATGAAAAAAATTTTTTTTAGCTTTAAAAAAAACGGCTAAAAAAAAACAAATAAAAACCCTAAAAAGTGAAATTTTTTTTTGCAAAATCGGATCTAAAATTGCTAAAAACAAAAGAACGTAAAAAATTTATATTTTTTTTTTTTTGCTAAAACGTCTTAAAAACAGCTAAAAAAACATGAAAAAAATTTTTTTTAGCTCTCAAAAAAACGGCTAAAAAAAAAACAAATAAAAACCCTAAAAAGTGAAAATTTTTTTTTGCTTAATCGGATCTAAAATTGCTAAAAACAAAAGAACGTAAAAAATTTATATTTTTTTTTTGCTAAAACGTCTTAAAAACAGCTAAAAAAAACATGAAAAAAATTTTTTTTAGCTATCAAAAAAACGGCTAAAAAAAAACAAATAAAAACCCTAAAAAGTGAAAATTTTTTTTGCTAAATCGGATCTAAAATTGCTAAAAACAAAAGAACGTAAATAATTTATATTTTTTTTTTGCTAAAACGTCTTAAAAACAGCTAAAAAAAACATAAAAAAATTTTTTTTTAGCTTTAAAAAAAAACGGCTAAAAAAAAACAAGTAAAAACCCTAAAAAGTGAAAATTTTTTTTTGCTAAATCGAATCTAAAATTGCTAAAAACAAAAGAACGTAAAAAATTTATATATTTTTTTTTTGCTAAAACGTCTTAAAAACAGCTAAAAAAAACATGAAAAAAATTTTTTTTTAGCTATCAAAAAAACGGCTAAAAAAAAACAAATGAAAACCCTAAAAAGTGAAATTTTTTTTTGCTAAATCGGATCTAAAATTGCTAAAAACAAAAGAACGTAAAAAATTTATATATTTTTTTTTTGCTAAAACGTCTTAAAAACAGCTAAAAAAAACATGAAAAAAATTTTTTTTTAGCTATCAAAAAAACGGCTAAAAAAAAACTAATAAAACCCCTAAAAAGTGAAAATTTTTTTTGCTTAATCGGATCTAAAATTGCTAAAAACAAAAGAACGTAAAAAATTAATATATTTTTTTTTTGCTAAAACGTCTTAAAAACAGCTAAAAAAAACATGAAAAAATTTTTTTTTAGCTATCAAAAAAACGGCTAAAAAAAACACAAATAAAAACCCTAAAAAGTGAAATTTTTTTTTGCTAAATCGGATCTAAAATTGCTAAAAACAAAAGAACGTAAAAAATTTATATTTTTTTTTTTTGCTAAAACGTCTTAAAAACAGCTAAAAAAAACATGAAAAAATTTTTTTTTTAGTTATCAAAAAAACGGCTAAAAAAAAAACAAATAAAAACCCTAAAAAGTGAAATTTTTTTTTGCTAAATCGGATCTAAAATTGCTAAAAACAAAAGAACGTAAAAAATTTATATTTTTTTTTTGCTAAAACGTCTTAAAAACAGCTAAAAAAAACATAAAAAAATTTTTTTTAGCTTTAAAAAAACGGCTAAAAAAAAAACAAATAAAAACCCTAAAAAGTGAAAATTTTTTTTGCTAAATCGGATCTAAAATTGCTAAAAACAAAAGAACGTAAAAAATTTATATATTTTTTTTTTGCTAAAACGTCTTAAAAACAGCTAAAAAAAACATGAAAAAAATTTTTTTTTAGCTATCAAAAAAACGGCTAAAAAAAAACAAATAAAAACCCTAAAAAGTGAAATTTTTTTTTGCTAAATCGGATCTAAAATTGCTAAAAACAAAAGAACGTAAAAAATTTATATTTTTTTTTTTTGCTAAAACGTCTTAAAAACAGCTAAAAAAACATGAAAAAATTTTTTTTAGTTTTAAAAAAAACGGCTAAAAAAAAACAAATAAAAACCCTAAAAAGTGGAAATTTTTTTTTGCTAAATCGGATCTAAAATTGCTAAAAACAAAAGAACGTAAAAAATTTATATTTTTTTTTTGCTAAAACGTCTTAAAAACAGCAAAAAAAAACATGAAAAAAATTTTTTTTAGCTATCAAAAAAACGGCTAAAAAAAAAACAAATAAAATCCCTAAAAAGTGAAAATTTTTTTTGCTTAATCGGATCTAAACTTGCTAAAAACAAAAGAACGTATATAATTTATATTTTTTTTTTTGCTAAAACGTCTTAAAAACAGCTAAAAAAAACATAAAAAAATTTTTTTTTAGCTATCAAAAAAACGGCTAAAAAAAACACAAATAAAAACCCTAAAAAGTGAAAATTTTTTTTGCTTAATCGGATCTAAAATTGCTAAAAACAAAAGAACGTAAAAAATTAATATTTTTTTTTTTTTGCTAAAACGTCTTAAAAACAGCTAAAAAAAACATGAAAAAATTTTTTTTTTAGCTAAACCCTAAAAAGTGAATTTTTTTTGCTAAATCGGATCTAAAATTGCTAAAAACAAAAGAACTCAAAAAATTTATATTTTTTTTTTTGCTAAAACGTCTTAAAAACAGCTAAAAAAAACATGAAAAAAATTTTTTTTTAGATTTAAAAAAAACGGCTAAAAAAAAAAACAAATAAAAACCCTAAAAAGTGAAAATTTTTTTTTGCTAAATCGGATCTAAAATTGCTAAAAACAAAAGAACGTAAAAAATTTATATTTTTTTTTTGCTAAAACGTCTTAAAAACAGCTAAAAAAAACATGAAAAAAATTTTTTTTAGCTATCAAAAAAACGGCTAAAAAAAAAACAAATAAAAACCCTAAAAAGTGAAAATTTTTTTTTGCTAAATCGGATCTAAAATTGCTAAAAACAAAAGAACGTAAAAAATTTATATATATTTTTTTTTGCTAAAACGTCTTAAAAACAGCTAAAAAAAACATGAAAAAAATTTTTTTTAGCTATAAAAAAAACGGCTAAAAAAAACAAATAAAAACCCTAAAAAGTGAAAATTTTTTTGCTTAATCGGATCTAAAATTGCAAAAAACAAAAGAACGTAAAAAATTTATATTTTTTTTTTTTGCTAAAACGTCTTAAAAACAGCTAAAAAAAACATAAAAAAATTTTTTTTTAGCTTTAAAAAAAAAAACAAATAAAAACCCTAAAAAGTGAAAATTTTTTTTTGCTTAATCGGATATAAAATTGCTAAAAACAAAAAAACATAAAAAATTAATATTTTTTTTTTTGCTAAAACGTCTTAAAAACAGCTAAAAAAAACATGAAAAAATTTTTTTTTAGCTATCAAAAAAACGGCTAAAAAAAACACAAATAAAAACCCTAAAAAGTGAAAATTTTTTTTGCTAAATCGGATCTAAAATTGCTAAAAACAAAAGAACGTAAAAAATTTATATTTTTTTTTTTGCTAAAACGTCTTAAAAACAGCTAAAAAAAACATGAAAAATTTTTTTTTTAGCTATCAAAAAAACGGCTAAAAAAAAAACTAATAAAAACCCTAAAAAGTGAAAATTTTTTTTGCTAAATCGGATCTAAAATTGCTAAAAACAAAAGAACGTAAAAAATTTATATTTTTTTTTTGCTAAAACGTCTTAAAAACAGCTAAAAAAAACATAAAAAATTCTTTTTTAGCTATCAAAAAAACGGCTAAAAAAAACAAATAAAAACCCTAAAAAGTGAAAATTTTATTTTGCTAAATCGGATCTAAAATTGCTAAAAACAAAAGAACGTAAAAAATTAATATTTTTTTTTTGCTAAAACGTCTTAAAAACAGCTAAAAAAAACATGAAAAAAAATTTTTTTAGCTATCAAAAAAACGGCTAAAAAAAAACAAATAAAAACCCTAAAAAGTGAAAATTTTTTTTGCTTAATCGGATCTAAAATTGCAAAAAACAAAAGAACGTAAAAAATTTATATTTTTTTTTTTTGCTAAAACGTCTTAAAAACAGCTAAAAAAAACATAAAAAAATTTTTTTTTAGCTTTAAAAAAAACGGCTAAAAAAAAAACAAATAAAAACCCTAAAAAGTGAAAATTTTTTTTTGCTTAATCGGATATAAAATTGCTAAAAACAAAAAAACGTAAAAAATTAATATTTTTTTTTTTGCTAAAACGTCTTAAAAACAGCTAAAAAAAACATGAAAAAATTTTTTTTTAGCTATCAAAAAAACGGCTAAAAAAAACACAAATAAAAACCCTAAAAAGTGAAAATTTTTTTTGCTAAATCGGATCTAAAATTGCTAAAAACAAAAGAACGTAAAAAATTTTTATTTTTTTTTTTTGCTAAAACGTCTTAAAAACAGCTAAAAAAACATGAAAAAAATTTTTTTTTAGCTATAAAAAAAACGGCTAAAAAAACAAATAAAAACCCTAAAAAGTGAAAATTTTTTTTTGCTTAATCGGATCTAAAATTGCTAAAAACAAAAGAACGTAAAAAATTTATATATTTTTTTTTTGCTTAAACGTCTTAAAAACAGCTAAAAAAACATGAAAAAAAATTTGTTTTAGCTTTAAAAAAAACGGCTAAAAAAAACAAATAAAAACCCTAAAAAGTGAAAATTTTTTTTTGCTTAATCGGATATAAAATTGCTAAAAACAAAAGAACGTAAAAAATTTATATATTTTTTTTTTTGCTAAAACGTCTTAAAAACAGCTAAAAAAAACATGAAAAAATTTTTTTTTTAGATTTAAAAAAAACGGCTAAAAAAAAACAAATAAAAACCCTGAAAAGTGAAAATTTTTTTTTGCTAAATCGGATCTAAAATTGCTAAAAACAAAAGAACGTAAAAAATTTATATATTTTTTTTTTGCTAAAACGTTTTAAAAACAGCTAAAAAAAACATGAAAAAAATTTTTTTTTAGCTATCAAAAAACGGCTAAAAAAAAAACAAATAAAAACCCTAAAAAGTGAAATTTTTTTTTGCTAAATCGGATCTAAAATTGCTAAAAACAAAAGAACGTAAAAAATTTATATTTTTTTTTTTTTGCTAAAACGTCTTAAAAACAGCTAAAAAAAACATGAAAAAATTTTTTTTTTAGATTTAAAAAAAACGGCTAAAAAAAAAACAAATAAAAACCCTAAAAAGTGAAAATTTTTTTTTGCTTAATCGGATCCTAAAATTGCTAAAAACAAAAGAACGCAAAAAATTTATATATTTTTTTTTTGCTAAAACGTCTTAAAAACAGCTAAAAAAACATGAAAAAAATTTTTTTTTAGCTATAAAAAAAACGGCTAAAAAAAACAAATAAAAACCCTAAAAAGTGAAAATTTTTTTTTGCTTAATCGGATATAAAATTGCTAAAAACAAAAGAACGTAAAAAATTAATATTTTTTTTTTGCTAAAACGTCTTAAAAACAGCTAAAAAAAACATGAAAAAAAATTTTTTTAACTATCAAAAAAACGGCTAAAAAAAAACAAATAAAAACCCTAAAAAGTGAAAATTTTTTTTGCTTAATCGGATCTAAAATTGCAAAAAACAAAAGAACGTAAAAAATTTATATTTTTTTTTTTTTTGCTAAAACGTCTTAAAAACAGCTAAAAAAAACATAAAAAAATTTTTTTTTAGCTTTAAAAAAAACGGCTAAAAAAAAAACAAATAAAAACCCTAAAAAGTGAAAATTTTTTTTTGCTTAATCGGATATAAAATTGCTAAAAACAAAAAAACGTAAAAAATTAATATTTTTTTTTTTTGCTAAAACGTCTTAAAAACAGCTAAAAAAACATGAAAAAAATTTTTTTTTAGCTATAAAAAAAACGGCTAAAAAAACAAATAAAAACCCTAAAAAGTGAAAATTTTTTTTTGCTTAATCGGATCTAAAATTGCTAAAAACAAAAGAACGTAAAAAATTTATATATTTTTTTTTTGCTAAAACGTCTTAAAAACAGCTAAAAAAACATGAAAAAAAATTTTTTTTAGCTATAAAAAAAACGGCTAAAAAAAACAAATAAAAACCCTAAAAAGTGAAAATTTTTTTTTGCTTAATCGGATATAAAATTGCTAAAAACAAAAGAACGTAAAAAATTTATATTTTTTTTTTTTTGCTAAAACGTCTTAAAAACAGCTAAAAAAAACATGAAAAAAATTTTTTTTTAGATTTAAAAAAAACGGCTAAAAAAAAACAAATAAAAACCCTAAAAAGTGAAAATTTTTTTTTGCTAAATCGGATCTAAAATTGCTAAAAACAAAAGAACGTAAAAAATTTATATATTTTTTTTTTGCTAAAACGTCTTAAAAACAGCTAAAAAAACATGAAAAAAAATTTTTTTTAGCTATAAAAAAAACGGCTAAAAAAAACAAATAAAAACCCTAAAAAGTGAAAATTTTTTTTTGCTTAATCGGATATAAAATTGCTAAAAACAAAAGAACGTAAAAAATTAATATTTTTTTTTTGCTAAAACGTCTTAAAAACAGCTAAAAAAAACATGAAAAAAAATTTTTTTAGCTATCAAAAAAACGGCTAAAAAAAACAAATAAAAACCCTAAAAAGTGAAATTTTTTTTTGCTTAATCTCATCTAAAATTGCAAAAAACAAAAGAACGTAAAAAATTTATATTTTTTTTTTTTTGCTAAAACGTCTTAAAAACAGCTAAAAAAAACATAAAAAAATTTTTTTTTAGCTTTAAAAAAAACGGCTAAAAAAAAAACAAATAAAAACCCTAAAAAGTGAAAATTTTTTTTTGCTTAATCGGATATAAAATTGCTAAAAACAAAAAAACGTAAAAAATTAATATTTTTTTTTTTTGCTAAAACGTCTTAAAAACAGCTAAAAAAAACATGAAAAAATTTTTTTTTAGCTATCAAAAAAACGGCTAAAAAAAACACAAATAAAAACCCTAAAAAGTGAAAATTTTTGTGCTAAATCGGATCTAAAATTGCTAAAAACAAAAGAACGTAAAAAATTTATATTTTTTTTTTTTTGCTAAAACGTCTTAAAAACAGCTAAAAAAAACATGAAAAAAATTTTTTTTTAGCTATCAAAAAAACGGCTAAAAAAAAAACTAATAAAAACCCTAAAAAGTGAAAATTTTTTTTGCTAAATCGGATCTAAAATTGCTAAAAACAAAAGAACGTAAAAAATTTATATTTTTTTTTTGCTAAAACGTCTTAAAAACAGCTAAAAAAAACATAAAAAATTTTTTTTTAGCCATCAAAAAAACGGCTAAAAAAAAACAAATAAAAACCCTAAAAAGTGAAAATTTTATTTTGCTAAATCGGATCTAAAATTGCTAAAAACAAAAGAACGTAAAAAATTTATATATATTTTTTTTGCTAAAACGTTTTAAAAACAGCTAAAAAAAACATGAAAAAATTTTATTTTTAGCTATCAAAAAAACGGCTAAAAAAAAACAAATAAAAACCCTAAAAAGTGAAATTTTTTTTTGCTAAATCGGATCTAAAATTGCTAAAAACAAAAGAACGTAAAAAATTTATATTTTTTTTTTTTGCTAAAACGTCTTAAAAACAGCTAAAAAAAACATGAAAAAAATTTTTTTTTAGCTATCAAAAAAACGGCTAAAAAAAAACAAATAAAAACCCTAAAAAGTGAAAATTTTTTTTTGCTAAATCGGATCTAAAATTGCTAAAAACAAAAGAACGTTAAAAATTTATATATATTTCTTTTTGCTAAAACGTCTTAAAAACAGCTAAAAAAAACATAAAAAAATTTTTTTTTAGCTTTAAAAAAAACGGCTAAAAACAAAAACAAATAAAAACCCTAAAAAGTGAAAATTTTTTTTTGCTTAATCGGATATAAAATTGCTAAAAACAAAAAAACGTAAAAAATTAATATTTTTTTTTTTTGCTAAAACGTCTTAAAAACAGCTAAAAAAAACATGAAAAAATTTTTTTTAGCTATCAAAAAAACGGCTAAAAAAAAAACAAATAAAAACCCTAAAAAGTAAAAATTTTTTTTGCTAAATCGGATCTAAAATTGCTAAAAACAAAAGAACGTAAAAAATTTATATTTTTTTTTTTGCTAAAACGTCTTAAAAACAGCTAAAAAAACATAAAAAATTTTTTTTTAGCTATCAAAAAAACGGCTAAAAAAAAACAAATAAAAACCCTAAAAAGTGAAAATTTTATTTTGCTTAATCGGATATAAAATTGCTAAAAACAAAAGAACGTAAAAAATTAATATTTTTTTTTGCTAAAACGTCTTAAAAACAGCTAAAAAAAACATGAAAAAAATTTTTTTTAGCTATCAAAAAAACGGCTAAAAAAAAAACAAATAAAAACCCTAAAAAGTGAAATTTTTTTTTGCTAAATCGGATCTAAAATTGCTAAAAACAAAAGAACGTAAAAAATTTATATTTTTTTTTTTGCTAAAACGTCTTAAAAACAGCTAAAAAAAACAAAAAAATTTTTTTTTAGCTATCAAAAAAACGGCTAAAAAAAACACAAATAAAAACCCTAAAAAGTGAAAATTTTTTTTTGCTAAATCGGATCTAAAATTGCTAAAAACAAAAGAACGTAAAAAATTTATATATTTTTTTTTTGCTAAAACGTCTTAAAAACAGCTAAAAAAACATGAAAAAAAATTTTTTTTAGCTATAAAAAAAACGGCTAAAAAAAACAAATAAAAACCCTAAAAAGTGAAAATTTTTTTTTGCTTAATCGGATATAAAATTGCTAAAAACAAAAGAACGTAAAAAATTAATATTTTTTTTTTGCTAAAACGTCTTAAAAACAGCTAAAAAAAACATGAAAAAAAATTTTTTTAGCTATCAAAAAAACGGCTAAAAAAAACAAATAAAAACCCTAAAAAGTGAAATTTTTTTTTGCTTAATCTCATCTAAAATTGCAAAAAACAAAAGAACGTAAAAAATTTATATTTTTTTTTTTTTGCTAAAACGTCTTAAAAACAGCTAAAAAAAACATAAAAAAATTTTTTTTTAGCTTTAAAAAAAACGGCTAAAAAAAAAACAAATAAAAACCCTAAAAAGTGAAAATTTTTTTTTGCTTAATCGGATATAAAATTGCTAAAAACAAAAAAACGTGAAAAATTAATATTTTTTTTTTTTGCTAAAACGTCTTAAAAACAGCTAAAAAAAACATGAAAAAATTTTTTTTTAGCTATCAAAAAAACGGCTAAAAAAAACACAAATAAAAACCCTAAAAAGTGAAAATTTTTGTGCTAAATCGGATCTAAAATTGCTAAAAACAAAAGAACGTAAAAAATTTATATTTTTTTTTTTTTGCTAAAACGTCTTAAAAACAGCTAAAAAAAACATGAAAAAATTTTATTTTTAGCTATCAAAAAAACGGCTAAAAAAAAACAAATAAAAACCCTAAAAAGTGAAATTTTTTTTTGCTAAATCGGATCTAAAATTGCTAAAAACAAAAGAACGTAAAAAATTTATATTTTTTTTTTTTTGCTAAAACGTCTTAAAAACAGCTAAAAAAAACATGAAAAAAATTTTTTTTTAGCTATCAAAAAAACGGCTAAAAAAAAACAAATAAAAACCCTAAAAAGTGAAAATTTTTTTTTGCTAAATCGGATCTAAAATTGCTAAAAACAAAAGAACGTTAAAAATTTATATATATTTCTTTTTGCTAAAACGTCTTAAAAACAGCTAAAAAAAACATAAAAAAATTTTTTTTTAGCTTTAAAAAAAACGGCTAAAAAAAAAACAAATAAAAACCCTAAAAAGTGAAAATTTTTTTTTGCTTAATCGGATATAAAATTGCTAAAAACAAAAGAACGTAAAAAATTAATTTTTTTTTTTTTTGCTAAAACGTCTTAAAAACAGCTAAAAAAAACATGAAAAAAATTTTTTTTAGCTATCAAAAAAACGGCTAAAAAAAACACAAATAAAAACCCTAAAAAGTGAAAATTTTTTTTGCTAAATCGGATCTAAAATTGCTAAAAACAAAAGAACGTAAAAAATTTATATTTTTTTTTTTGCTAAAACGTCTTAAAAACAGCTAAAAAAAACATGAAAAATTTTTTTTTTTAGCTATCAAAAAAACGGCTAAAAAAAAAACAAATAAAAACCCTAAAAAGTGAATTTTTTTTTTGCTAAATCGGATCTAAAATTGCTAAAAACAAAAGAATGTAAAAAATTTATATTTTTTTTTTTGCTAAAACGTCTTAAAAACAGCTAAAAAACATGAAAAAAATTTTTTTTAGCTATCAAAAAAACGGCTAAAAAAAAAACAAATACAAACCCTAAAAAGTGAAAATTTTTTTTTGCTAAATTGGATCTAAAATTGCTAAAAACAAAAGAACGTAAAAAATTAATATTTTTTTTTTGCTAAAACGTCTTAAAAACAGCTAAAAAAAACATGAAAAAAATTTTTTTTAGCTATCAAAAAAACGGCTAAAAAAAAACAAATAAAATCCCAAAAAAGTGAAATTTTTTTTTGCTAAATCGGATCTAAAATTGCTAAAAACAAAAGAACGTAAAAAATTAATATTTTTTTTTTTGCTAAAACGTCTTAAAAACAGCTAAAAAAACATGAAAAAAATTTTTTTAGCTATCAAAAAAACGGCTAAAAAAAAAACAAATAAAATCCCTAAAAAGTGAAAATTTTTTTTGCTAAATCGGATCTAAAATTGCTAAAAATAAAAGAACGTAAAAAATTTTATATTTTTTTTTTGCTAAAACGTTTTAAAAACAGCAAAAAAAAACATAAAAAAATTTTTTTTAGCTTTAAAAAAAACGGCTAAAAAAAAAACAAATAAAAACCCTAAAAAGTGAAAATTTTTTTTTGCTAAATCGGATCTAAAATTGCTAAAAACAAAAGAACGTAAAATATTTATATATTTTTTTTTTGCTAAAACGTCTTAAAAACAGCTAAAAAAAACATGAAAAAATTTTTTTTTTAGCTATTAAAAAAACGGCTAAAAAAAACAAATAAAAACCCTAAAAAGTGAAATTTTTTTTTGCTAAATCGGATCTAAAATTGCTAAAAACAAAAGAACGTAAAAATTTTTTTTTTTTTTTTTTTTGCTAAAACGTCTTACAAACAGCTAAAAAAACATGAAAAAATTTTTTTTTTAGCTATCAAAAAAACGGCTAAAAAAAAAACAAATAAAAACCCTGAAAAGTGAAAATTTTTTTTTGCTAAATCGGATCTAAAATTGCTAAAAATAAAAGAACGTAAAAAATTTATATATTTTTTTTTTGCTAAAACGTTTTAAAAACAGCTAAAAAAAACATGAAAAAAATTTTTTTTTAGCTATCAAAAAAAACGGCTAAAAAAAAAACAAATAAAAACCCTAAAAAGTGAAATTTTTTTTTGCTAAATCGGATCTAAAATTGCTAAAAACAAAAGAACGTAAAAAATTTATATTTTTTTTTTTTGCTAAAACGTCTTAAAAACAGCTAAAAAAAACATGAAAAAATTTTTTTTTTAGATTTAAAAAAAACGGCTAAAAAAAAAACAAATAAAAACCCTAAAAAGTGAAAATTTTTTTTTGCTAAATCGGATCTAAAATTGCTAAAAACAAAAGAACGTAAAAAATTTATATATTTTTTTTTTGCTAAAACGTCTTAAAAACAGCTAAAAAAACATGAAAAAAATTTTTTTTTAGCTATAAAAAAAACGGCTAAAAAAAACAAATAAAAACCCTAAAAAGTGAAAATTTTTTTTTGCTAAATCGAATCTAAAATTGCTAAAAACAAAAGAACGTAAAAAATTTATATATTTTTTTTTTTGCTAAAACGTCTTAAAAACAGCTAAAAAAAACATGAAAAAAATTTTTTTTTAGCTATCAAAAAAACGGCTAAAAAAAAACAAATAAAAACCCTAAAAAGTGAAATTTTTTTTGCTAAATCGGATCTAAAATTGCTAAAAACAAAAGAACGTAAAAAATTAATATTTTTTTTTTGCTAAAACGTCTTAAAAACAGCTAAAAAAACATGAAAAAAATTTTTTTTAGCTATCAAAAAAACGGCTAAAAAAAAAAAACAAATAAAAACCCTAAAAAGTGAAAATTTTTTTTTGCTAAATCGGATCTAAAATTGCTAAAAACAAAAGAACGTAAAAAATTAATATTTTTTTTTTGCTAAAACGTCTTAAAAACAGCTAAAAAAAACATGAAAAAAATTTTTTTTAGCTATCAAAAAAACGGCTAAAAAAAAAACAAATAAAATCCCTAAAAAGTGAAAATTTTTTTTGCTAAATCGGATCTAAAATTGCTAAAAACAAAAGAACGTAAAAAATTTATATTTTTTTTTTTTGCTAAAACGTCTTAAAAACAGCTAGAAAAACATGAAAAAAATTTTTTTTTAGCTATCAAAAAAACGGCTAAACAAATAAAAACCCTAAAAAGTGAAAATTTTTTTTGCTAAATCGGATCTAAAATTGCTAAAAACAAAGAACGTAAAAAATTTATATATTTTTTTTTTTGCTAAAACGTCTTAAAAACAGCTAAAAAAAACATGAAAAAAATTTTTTTTTAGCTATCAAAAAAACGGCTAAAAAAAACACAAATAAAAACCCTAAAAAGTAAAAATTTTTTTTGCTAAATCGGATCTAAAATTGCTAAAAACAAAAGAACGTAAAAAATTTATATTTTTTTTTTTTTGCTAAAACGTCTTAAAAACAGATAAAAAAACATAAAAAATTTTTTTTTAGCTATCAAAAAAACGGCTAAAAAAAAACAAATAAAAACCCTAAAAAGTGAAAATTTTGTTTTGCTTAATCGGATATAAAATTGCTAAAAACAAAAGAACGTAAAAAATTAATATTTTTTTTTGCTAAAACGTCTTAAAAACAGCTAAAAAAAACATGAAAAAAATTTTTTTTAGCTATCAAAAAAACGGCTAAAAAAAAAACAAATAAAAACCCTAAAAAGTGAAATTTTTTTTTGCTAAATCGGATCTAAAATTGCTAAAAACAAAAGAACGTAAAAAATTTATATTTTTTTTTTTTGCTAAAACGTCTTAAAAACAGCTAAAAAAAACATAAATAAATTTTTTTTTAGCTTTAAAAAAAACGGCTAAAAAAAAACAAATAAAAACCCTAAAAAGTGAAAATTTTTTTTTGCTTAATCGGATATAAAATTGCTAAAAACAAAAGAACGTAAAAAATTAATATTTTTTTTTTTTGCTAAAACGTCTTAAAAACAGCTAAAAAAAACATGAAAAAATTTTTTTTTAGCTATCAAAAAAACGGCTAAAAAAAACACAAATGAAAACCCTAAAAAGTGAAAATTTTTTTTGCTAAATCGGATCTAAAATTGCTAAAAACAAAAGAACGTAAAAAATTTATATTTTTTTTTTTGCTAAAATGTCTTAAAAACAGCTAAAAAAAACATGAAAAAATTTTTTTTTTAGCTATCAAAAAAACGGCTAAAAATAAAAACAAATAAAAACCCTAAAAAGTGAAAATTTTTTTTGCTAAATCGGATCTAAAATTGCTAAAAACAAAAGAACGTAAAAAATTTACATTTTTTTTTTTTGCTAAAACGTCTTAAAAACAGCTAAAAAAAACATAAAAAATTTTTTTTAGCTATCAAAAAAACGGCTAAAAAAAAAAATAAAAACCCTAAAAAGTGAAATTTTTTTTTGCTAAATCGGATCTAAAATTGCTAAAAACAAAAGAACGTAAAAAATTTATATTTTTTTTTTTTGCTAAAACGTCTTAAAAACAGCTAAAAAAACATGAAAAAAATTTTTTTTAGCTATCAAAAAAACGGCTAAAAAAAAAACAAATAAAAACCCTAAAAAGTGAAAATTATATTTTTTTTTTGCTAAAACGTCTTAAAAACAGCTAAAAAAACATGAAAAAATTTTTTTTTTAGATTTAAAAAAAACGGCTAAAAAAAAAACAAATAAAAACCCTAAAAAGTGAAAATTTTTTTTTGCTAAATCGGATCTAAAATTGCTAAAAACAAAAGAACGTAAAAAATTTATATTTTTTTTTTTTTTTGCTAAAACGTCTTAAAAACAGCTAGAAAAACATGAAAAAAATTTTTTTTTAGCTATCAAAGAAACGGCTAAAAAACAAACAAATAAAAACCCTAAAAAGTGAAATATTTTTTTGCTAAATCGGATCTAAAATTGCTAAAAACAAAAGAACGTAAAAAATTTATATTTTTTTTTTTTGCTAAAACGTCTTAAAAACAGCTAAAAAAAACATGAAAAAATTTTTTTTTTAGCTATAAAAAAAACGGCTAAAAAAAACAAATAAAAACCCTAAAAAGTGAAAATTTTTTTTGCTTAATCGGATATAAAATTGCTAAAAACAAAAGAACGTAAAAAATTAATATTTTTTTTTTGCTAAAACGTCTAAAAAACAGCTAAAAAAAACATGAAAAAAATTTTTTTTAGCTATCAAAAAAACGGCTAAAAAAAAAACAAATAAAAACCCTAAAAAGTGAAAATTTTTTTTGCTAAATCGGATCCAAAATTGCTAAAAACAAAAGAACGTAAAAAATTTATATTTTTTTTTTGCTAAAACGTCTTAAAAACAGCTAAAAAAAACATAAAAAAATTTTTTTTTAGCTTTAAAAAAAACGGCTAAAAAAAAAACAAATAAAAACCCTAAAAAGTGAAAATTTTTTTTTGCTTAATCGGATATAAAATTGCTAAAAACAAAAGAACGTAAAAAATTAATATTTTTTTTTTTTGCTAAAACGTCTTAAAAACAGCTAAAAAAAACATGAAAAAAATTTTTTTTAGCTATCAAAAAAACGGCTAAAAAAAAAACAAATAAAAACCCTAAAAAGTGAAAATTTTTTTTTGCTAAATCGGATCTAAAATTGCTAAAAACAAAAGAACGTTAAAAATTTATATATATTTTTTTTTGCTAAAACGTCTTAAAAACAGCTAAAAAAAACATAAATAAATTTTTTTTTAGCTTTAAAAAAAACGGCTAAAAAAAAACAAATAAAAACCCTAAAAAGTGAAAATTTTTTTTGCTAAATCGGATCTAAAATTGCTAAAAACAAAAGAACGTAAAAAATTTATATTTTTTTTTTTTTGCTAAAACGTCTTAAAAACAGCTAAAAAAAACATAAAAAATTTTTTTTTTGCTTTAAAAAAAACGGCTAAAAAAAAAACAAATAAAAACCCTAAAAAGTGAAAATTTTTTTTTGCTAAATCGGATCTAAAATTGCTAAAAACAAAAGAACGTAAAAAATTTATATATATTTTTTTTGCTAAAACGTCTTAAAAACAGCTAAAAAAAACATGAAAAAAATTTTTTTTTAGCTATCAAAAAAACGGCTAAAAAAAAACAAATAAAAACCCTAAAAAGTGAAATTTTTTTTTGCTAAATCGGATCTAAAATTGCTTAAAACAAAAGAACGTAAAAAATTAATATTTTTTTTTTTTTGCTAAAACGTCTTAAAAACAGCTAAAAAAAACATGAAAAAAAAATTTTTTTAGCTATCAAAAAAACGGCTAAAAAAACAAATGAAAACCCTAAAAAGTGAAATTTTTTTTTGCTAAATCGGATCTAAAATTGCTAAAAACAAAAGAACGTAAAAAATTTATATTTTTTTTTTTTTTTGCTAAAACGTCTTAAAAACAGCTAAAAAAACATGAAAAAATTTTTTTTTTAGCTATCAAAAAAACGGCTAAAAAAAAAACAAATAAAAACCCTAAAAAGTGAAATTTTTTTTTGCTAAATCGGATCTAAAATTGCTAAAAACAAAAGAACGTAAAAAATTTATATTTTTTTTTTGCTAAAACGTCTTAAAAACAGCTAAAAAAAACAAAAAAATTTTTTTTTAGCTTTAAAAAAAACGGCTAAAAAAAAAACAAATAAAAACCCTAAAAAGTGAAAATTTTTTTTTGCTTAATCGGATATAAAATTGCTAAAAACAAAAGAACGTAAAAAATTAATATTTTTTTTTTTTGCTAAAACGTCTTAAAAACAGCTAAAAAAACATGAAAAAAATTTTTTTTAGCTATCAAAAAAACGGCTAAAAAAAAAACAAATAAAAACCCTAAAAAGTGAAAATTATATTTTTTTTTTGCTAAAACGTCTTAAAAACAGCTAAAAAAAACATGAAAAAATTTTTTTTTTAGATTTAAAAAAAACGGCTAAAAAAAAAACAAATAAAAACCCTAAAAAGTGAAAATTTTTTTTTGCTAAATCGGATCTAAAATTGCTAAAAACAAAAGAACGTAAAAAATTTATATTTTTTTTTTTTTTTTGCTAAAACGTCTTAAAAACAGCTAGAAAAACATGAAAAAAATTTTTTTTAGCTATCAAAAAAACGGCTAAAAAAAAAACAAATAAAAACCCTAAAAAGTGAAAATTTTTTTTGCTAAATCGGATCCAAAATTGCTAAAAACAAAAGAACGTAAAAAATTTATATTTTTTTTTTTGCTAAAACGTCTTAAAAACAGCTAAAAAAAACATAAAAAAATTTTTTTTTAGCTTTAAAAAAAACGGCTTAAAAAAAAAACAAATAAAAAACCTAAAAAGTGAAAATTTTTTTTTGCTTAATCGGATATAAAATTGCTAAAAACAAAAGAACGTAAAAAATTAATATTTTTTTTTTGCTAAAACGTCTTTTAAACAGCTAAAAAAAACATGAAAAAATTTTTTTTTAGCTATCAAAAAAACGGCTAAAAAAAACACAAATAAAAACCCTAAAAAGTAAAAATTTTTTTTGCTAAATCGGATCTAAAATTGCTAAAAACAAAAGAACGTAAAAAATTTATATTTTTTTTTTTGCTAAAACGTCTTAAAAACAGCTAAAAAAAACATGAAAAAATTTTTTTTTTAGCTATCAAAAAAACGGCTAAAAAAAAAAACAAATAAAAACCCTAAAAAGTGAAAATTTTTTTTGCTAAATCGGATCTAAAATTGCTAAAAACAAAAGAACGTAAAAAATTTATATTTTTTTTTTTTGCTAAAACGTCTTAAAAACAGCTAAAAAAAACATAAAAAATTTTTTTTTTGCTTTAAAAAAAACGGCTAAAAAAAAAACAAATAAAAACCCTAAAAAGTGAAAATTTTTTTTTGCTAAATCGGATCTAAAATTGCTAAAAACAAAAGAACGTAAAAAATTTATATATATTTTTTTTGCTAAAACGTCTTAAAAACAGCTAAAAAAAACATGAAAAAAATTTTTTTTTAGCTATCAAAAAAACGGCTAAAAAAAAACAAATAAAAACCCTAAAAAGTGAAATTTTTTTTTGCTAAATCGGATCTAAAATTGCTTAAAACAAAAGAACGTAAAAAATTAATATTTTTTTTTTTTTGCTAAAACGTCTTAAAAACAGCTAAAAAAAACATGAAAAAAAATTTTTTTTAGCTATCAAAAAAACGGCTAAAAAAAACAAATGAAAACCCTAAAAAGTGAAAATTTTTTTTTGCTAAATCGGATCTAAAATTGCTAAAAACAAAAGAACGTAAAAAATTTATATATATTTTTTTTGCTAAAACGTCTTAAAAACAGCTAAAAAAAACATGAAAAAAAATTTTTTTTAGCTATCAAAAAAACGGCTAAAAAAACAAATGAAAACCCTAAAAAGTGAAAATTTTTTTTTGCTAAATCGGATCTAAAATTGCTAAAAACAAAAGAACGTAAAAAATTTATATATATTTTTTTTGCTAAAACGTCTTAAAAACAGCTAAAAAAAACATGAAAAAAATTTTTTTTTAGCTATCAAAAAAACGGCTAAAAAAAAACAAATAAAAACCCTAAAAAGTGAAAATTTTTTTTTGCTAAATCGGATCTAAAATTGCTAAAAACAAAAGAACGTTAAAAATTTATATATATTTCTTTTTGCTAAAACGTCTTAAAAACAGCTAAAAAAAACATAAAAAAATTTTTTTTTAGCTTTAAAAAAAACGGCTAAAAACAAAAACAAATAAAAACCCTAAAAAGTGAAAATTTTTTTTTGCTTAATCGGATATAAAATTGCTAAAAACAAAAAAACGTAAAAAATTAATATTTTTTTTTTTTGCTAAAACGTCTTAAAAACAGCTAAAAAAAACATGAAAAAATTTTTTTTAGCTATCAAAAAAACGGCTAAAAAAAAAACAAATAAAAACCCTAAAAAGTAAAAATTTTTTTTGCTAAATCGGATCTAAAATTGCTAAAAACAAAAGAACGTAAAAAATTTATATTTTTTTTTTTGCTAAAACGTCTTAAAAACAGCTAAAAAAACATAAAAAATTTTTTTTTAGCTATCAAAAAAACGGCTAAAAAAAAACAAATAAAAACCCTAAAAAGTGAAAATTTTATTTTGCTTAATCGGATATAAAATTGCTAAAAACAAAAGAACGTAAAAAATTAATATTTTTTTTTGCTAAAACGTCTTAAAAACAGCTAAAAAAAACATGAAAAAAATTTTTTTTAGCTATCAAAAAAACGGCTAAAAAAAAAACAAATAAAAACCCTAAAAAGTGAAATTTTTTTTTGCTAAATCGGATCTAAAATTGCTAAAAACAAAAGAACGTAAAAAATTTATATTTTTTTTTTTGCTAAAACGTCTTAAAAACAGCTAAAAAAAACAAAAAAATTTTTTTTTAGCTATCAAAAAAACGGCTAAAAAAAACACAAATAAAAACCCTAAAAAGTGAAAATTTTTTTTTGCTAAATCGGATCTAAAATTGCTAAAAACAAAAGAACGTAAAAAATTTATATATTTTTTTTTTGCTAAAACGTCTTAAAAACAGCTAAAAAAACATGAAAAAAAATTTTTTTTAGCTATAAAAAAAACGGCTAAAAAAAACAAATAAAAACCCTAAAAAGTGAAAATTTTTTTTTGCTTAATCGGATATAAAATTGCTAAAAACAAAAGAACGTAAAAAATTAATATTTTTTTTTTGCTAAAACGTCTTAAAAACAGCTAAAAAAAACATGAAAAAAAATTTTTTTAGCTATCAAAAAAACGGCTAAAAAAAACAAATAAAAACCCTAAAAAGTGAAATTTTTTTTTGCTTAATCTCATCTAAAATTGCAAAAAACAAAAGAACGTAAAAAATTTATATTTTTTTTTTTTTGCTAAAACGTCTTAAAAACAGCTAAAAAAAACATAAAAAAATTTTTTTTTAGCTTTAAAAAAAACGGCTAAAAAAAAAACAAATAAAAACCCTAAAAAGTGAAAATTTTTTTTTGCTTAATCGGATATAAAATTGCTAAAAACAAAAAAACGTGAAAAATTAATATTTTTTTTTTTTGCTAAAACGTCTTAAAAACAGCTAAAAAAAACATGAAAAAATTTTTTTTTAGCTATCAAAAAAACGGCTAAAAAAAACACAAATAAAAACCCTAAAAAGTGAAAATTTTTGTGCTAAATCGGATCTAAAATTGCTAAAAACAAAAGAACGTAAAAAATTTATATTTTTTTTTTTTTGCTAAAACGTCTTAAAAACAGCTAAAAAAAACATGAAAAAATTTTATTTTTAGCTATCAAAAAAACGGCTAAAAAAAAACAAATAAAAACCCTAAAAAGTGAAATTTTTTTTTGCTAAATCGGATCTAAAATTGCTAAAAACAAAAGAACGTAAAAACTTTATATTTTTTTTTTTTTGCTAAAACGTCTTAAAAACAGCTAAAAAAAACATGAAAAAAATTTTTTTTTAGCTATCAAAAAAACGGCTAAAAAAAAACAAATAAAAACCCTAAAAAGTGAAAATTTTTTTTTGCTAAATCGGATCTAAAATTGCTAAAAACAAAAGAACGTTAAAAATTTATATATATTTCTTTTTGCTAAAACGTCTTAAAAACAGCTAAAAAAAACATAAAAAAATTTTTTTTTAGCTTTAAAAAAAACGGCTAAAAAAAAAACAAATAAAAACCCTAAAAAGTGAAAATTTTTTTTTGCTTAATCGGATATAAAATTGCTAAAAACAAAAGAACGTAAAAAATTAATTTTTTTTTTTTTTGCTAAAACGTCTTAAAAACAGCTAAAAAAAACATGAAAAAAATTTTTTTTAGCTATCAAAAAAACGGCTAAAAAAAACACAAATAAAAACCCTAAAAAGTGAAAATTTTTTTTGCTAAATCGGATCTAAAATTGCTAAAAACAAAAGAACGTAAAAAATTTATATTTTTTTTTTTGCTAAAACGTCTTAAAAACAGCTAAAAAAAACATGAAAAATTTTTTTTTTTAGCTATCAAAAAAACGGCTAAAAAAAAAACAAATAAAAACCCTAAAAAGTGAATTTTTTTTTTGCTAAATCGGATCTAAAATTGCTAAAAACAAAAGAATGTAAAAAATTTATATTTTTTTTTTTGCTAAAACGTCTTAAAAACAGCTAAAAAACATGAAAAAAATTTTTTTTAGCTATCAAAAAAACGGCTAAAAAAAAAACAAATACAAACCCTAAAAAGTGAAAATTTTTTTTTGCTAAATTGGATCTAAAATTGCTAAAAACAAAAGAACGTAAAAAATTAATATTTTTTTTTTGCTAAAACGTCTTAAAAACAGCTAAAAAAAACATGAAAAAAATTTTTTTTAGCTATCAAAAAAACGGCTAAAAAAAAACAAATAAAATCCCAAAAAAGTGAAATTTTTTTTTGCTAAATCGGATCTAAAATTGCTAAAAACAAAAGAACGTAAAAAATTAATATTTTTTTTTTTGCTAAAACGTCTTAAAAACAGCTAAAAAAACATGAAAAAAATTTTTTTAGCTATCAAAAAAACGGCTAAAAAAAAAACAAATAAAATCCCTAAAAAGTGAAAATTTTTTTTGCTAAATCGGATCTAAAATTGCTAAAAATAAAAGAACGTAAAAAATTTTATATTTTTTTTTTGCTAAAACGTTTTAAAAACAGCAAAAAAAAACATAAAAAAATTTTTTTTAGCTTTAAAAAAAACGGCTAAAAAAAAAACAAATAAAAACCCTAAAAAGTGAAAATTTTTTTTTGCTAAATCGGATCTAAAATTGCTAAAAACAAAAGAACGTAAAATATTTATATATTTTTTTTTTGCTAAAACGTCTTAAAAACAGCTAAAAAAAACATGAAAAAATTTTTTTTTTAGCTATTAAAAAAACGGCTAAAAAAAACAAATAAAAACCCTAAAAAGTGAAATTTTTTTTTGCTAAATCGGATCTAAAATTGCTAAAAACAAAAGAACGTAAAAATTTTTTTTTTTTTTTTTTTTGCTAAAACGTCTTACAAACAGCTAAAAAAACATGAAAAAATTTTTTTTTTAGCTATCAAAAAAACGGCTAAAAAAAAAACAAATAAAAACCCTGAAAAGTGAAAATTTTTTTTTGCTAAATCGGATCTAAAATTGCTAAAAATAAAAGAACGTAAAAAATTTATATATTTTTTTTTTGCTAAAACGTTTTAAAAACAGCTAAAAAAAACATGAAAAAAATTTTTTTTTAGCTATCAAAAAAAACGGCTAAAAAAAAAAACAAATAAAAACCCTAAAAAGTGAAATTTTTTTTTGCTAAATCGGATCTAAAATTGCTAAAAACAAAAGAACGTAAAAAATTTATATTTTTTTTTTTTGCTAAAACGTCTTAAAAACAGCTAAAAAAAACATGAAAAAATTTTTTTTTTAGATTTAAAAAAAACGGCTAAAAAAAAAACAAATAAAAACCCTAAAAAGTGAAAATTTTTTTTTGCTAAATCGGATCTAAAATTGCTAAAAACAAAAGAACGTAAAAAATTTATATATTTTTTTTTTGCTAAAACGTCTTAAAAACAGCTAAAAAAACATGAAAAAAATTTTTTTTTAGCTATAAAAAAAACGGCTAAAAAAAACAAATAAAAACCCTAAAAAGTGAAAATTTTTTTTTGCTAAATCGAATCTAAAATTGCTAAAAACAAAAGAACGTAAAAAATTTATATATTTTTTTTTTTGCTAAAACGTCTTAAAAACAGCTAAAAAAAACATGAAAAAAATTTTTTTTTAGCTATCAAAAAAACGGCTAAAAAAAAACAAATAAAAACCCTAAAAAGTGAAATTTTTTTTGCTAAATCGGATCTAAAATTGCTAAAAACAAAAGAACGTAAAAAATTAATATTTTTTTTTTGCTAAAACGTCTTAAAAACAGCTAAAAAAACATGAAAAAAATTTTTTTTAGCTATCAAAAAAACGGCTAAAAAAAAAAAACAAATAAAAACCCTAAAAAGTGAAAATTTTTTTTTGCTAAATCGGATCTAAAATTGCTAAAAACAAAAGAACGTAAAAAATTAATATTTTTTTTTTGCTAAAACGTCTTAAAAACAGCTAAAAAAAACATGAAAAAAATTTTTTTTAGCTATCAAAAAAACGGCTAAAAAAAAAACAAATAAAATCCCTAAAAAGTGAAAATTTTTTTTGCTAAATCGGATCTAAAATTGCTAAAAACAAAAGAACGTAAAAAATTTATATTTTTTTTTTTTGCTAAAACGTCTTAAAAACAGCTAGAAAAACATGAAAAAAATTTTTTTTTAGCTATCAAAAAAACGGCTAAACAAATAAAAACCCTAAAAAGTGAAAATTTTTTTTGCTAAATCGGATCTAAAATTGCTAAAAACAAAGAACGTAAAAAATTTATATATTTTTTTTTTTGCTAAAACGTCTTAAAAACAGCTAAAAAAAACATGAAAAAAATTTTTTTTTAGCTATCAAAAAAACGGCTAAAAAAAACACAAATAAAAACCCTAAAAAGTAAAAATTTTTTTTGCTAAATCGGATCTAAAATTGCTAAAAACAAAAGAACGTAAAAAATTTATATTTTTTTTTTTTTGCTAAAACGTCTTAAAAACAGATAAAAAAACATAAAAAATTTTTTTTTAGCTATCAAAAAAACGGCTAAAAAAAAACAAATAAAAACCCTAAAAAGTGAAAATTTTGTTTTGCTTAATCGGATATAAAATTGCTAAAAACAAAAGAACGTAAAAAATTAATATTTTTTTTTGCTAAAACGTCTTAAAAACAGCTAAAAAAAACATGAAAAAAATTTTTTTTAGCTATCAAAAAAACGGCTAAAAAAAAAACAAATAAAAACCCTAAAAAGTGAAATTTTTTTTTGCTAAATCGGATCTAAAATTGCTAAAAACAAAAGAACGTAAAAAATTTATATTTTTTTTTTTTGCTAAAACGTCTTAAAAACAGCTAAAAAAAACATAAATAAATTTTTTTTTAGCTTTAAAAAAAACGGCTAAAAAAAAACAAATAAAAACCCTAAAAAGTGAAAATTTTTTTTTGCTTAATCGGATATAAAATTGCTAAAAACAAAAGAACGTAAAAAATTAATATTTTTTTTTTTTTGCTAAAACGTCTTAAAAACAGCTAAAAAAAACATGAAAAAATTTTTTTTTAGCTATCAAAAAAACGGCTAAAAAAAACACAAATGAAAACCCTAAAAAGTGAAAATTTTTTTTGCTAAATCGGATCTAAAATTGCTAAAAACAAAAGAACGTAAAAAATTTATATTTTTTTTTTTGCTAAAATGTCTTAAAAACAGCTAAAAAAAACATGAAAAAATTTTTTTTTTAGCTATCAAAAAAACGGCTAAAAATAAAAACAAATAAAAACCCTAAAAAGTGAAAATTTTTTTTGCTAAATCGGATCTAAAATTGCTAAAAACAAAAGAACGTAAAAAATTTACATTTTTTTTTTTTGCTAAAACGTCTTAAAAACAGCTAAAAAAAACATAAAAAATTTTTTTTAGCTATCAAAAAAACGGCTAAAAAAAAAAATAAAAACCCTAAAAAGTGAAATTTTTTTTTGCTAAATCGGATCTAAAATTGCTAAAAACAAAAGAACGTAAAAAATTTATATTTTTTTTTTTTGCTAAAACGTCTTAAAAACAGCTAAAAAAACATGAAAAAAATTTTTTTTAGCTATCAAAAAAACGGCTAAAAAAAAAACAAATAAAAACCCTAAAAAGTGAAAATTATATTTTTTTTTTGCTAAAACGTCTTAAAAACAGCTAAAAAAACATGAAAAAATTTTTTTTTTAGATTTAAAAAAAACGGCTAAAAAAAAAACAAATAAAAACCCTAAAAAGTGAAAATTTTTTTTTGCTAAATCGGATCTAAAATTGCTAAAAACAAAAGAACGTAAAAAATTTATATTTTTTTTTTTTTTTTGCTAAAACGTCTTAAAAACAGCTAGAAAAACATGAAAAAAATTTTTTTTTAGCTATCAAAGAAACGGCTAAAAAACAAACAAATAAAAACCCTAAAAAGTGAAATATTTTTTTGCTAAATCGGATCTAAAATTGCTAAAAACAAAAGAACGTAAAAAATTTATATTTTTTTTTTTTGCTAAAACGTCTTAAAAACAGCTAAAAAAAACATGAAAAAATTTTTTTTTTAGCTATAAAAAAAACGGCTAAAAAAAACAAATAAAAACCCTAAAAAGTGAAAATTTTTTTTGCTTAATCGGATATAAAATTGCTAAAAACAAAAGAACGTAAAAAATTAATATTTTTTTTTTGCTAAAACGTCTAAAAAACAGCTAAAAAAAACATGAAAAAAATTTTTTTTAGCTATCAAAAAAACGGCTAAAAAAAAAACAAATAAAAACCCTAAAAAGTGAAAATTTTTTTTGCTAAATCGGATCCAAAATTGCTAAAAACAAAAGAACGTAAAAAATTTATATTTTTTTTTTGCTAAAACGTCTTAAAAACAGCTAAAAAAAACATAAAAAAATTTTTTTTTAGCTTTAAAAAAAACGGCTAAAAAAAAAACAAATAAAAACCCTAAAAAGTGAAAATTTTTTTTTGCTTAATCGGATATAAAATTGCTAAAAACAAAAGAACGTAAAAAATTAATATTTTTTTTTTTTGCTAAAACGTCTTAAAAACAGCTAAAAAAAACATGAAAAAAATTTTTTTTAGCTATCAAAAAAACGGCTAAAAAAAAAACAAATAAAAACCCTAAAAAGTGAAAATTTTTTTTTGCTAAATCGGATCTAAAATTGCTAAAAACAAAAGAACGTTAAAAATTTATATATATTTTTTTTTGCTAAAACGTCTTAAAAACAGCTAAAAAAAACATAAATAAATTTTTTTTTAGCTTTAAAAAAAACGGCTAAAAAAAAACAAATAAAAACCCTAAAAAGTGAAAATTTTTTTTGCTAAATCGGATCTAAAATTGCTAAAAACAAAAGAACGTAAAAAATTTATATTTTTTTTTTTTTGCTAAAACGTCTTAAAAACAGCTAAAAAAAACATAAAAAATTTTTTTTTTGCTTTAAAAAAAACGGCTAAAAAAAAAACAAATAAAAACCCTAAAAAGTGAAAATTTTTTTTTGCTAAATCGGATCTAAAATTGCTAAAAACAAAAGAACGTAAAAAATTTATATATATTTTTTTTGCTAAAACGTCTTAAAAACAGCTAAAAAAAACATGAAAAAAATTTTTTTTTAGCTATCAAAAAAACGGCTAAAAAAAAACAAATAAAAACCCTAAAAAGTGAAATTTTTTTTTGCTAAATCGGATCTAAAATTGCTTAAAACAAAAGAACGTAAAAAATTAATATTTTTTTTTTTTTGCTAAAACGTCTTAAAAACAGCTAAAAAAAACATGAAAAAAAATTTTTTTTAGCTATCAAAAAAACGGCTAAAAAAACAAATGAAAACCCTAAAAAGTGAAATTTTTTTTTGCTAAATCGGATCTAAAATTGCTAAAAACAAAAGAACGTAAAAAATTTATATTTTTTTTTTTTTTTGCTAAAACGTCTTAAAAACAGCTAAAAAAACATGAAAAAATTTTTTTTTTAGCTATCAAAAAAACGGCTAAAAAAAAAACAAATAAAAACCCTAAAAAGTGAAATTTTTTTTTGCTAAATCGGATCTAAAATTGCTAAAAACAAAAGAACGTAAAAAATTTATATTTTTTTTTTGCTAAAACGTCTTAAAAACAGCTAAAAAAAACAAAAAAATTTTTTTTTAGCTTTAAAAAAAACGGCTAAAAAAAAAACAAATAAAAACCCTAAAAAGTGAAAATTTTTTTTTGCTTAATCGGATATAAAATTGCTAAAAACAAAAGAACGTAAAAAATTAATATTTTTTTTTTTTGCTAAAACGTCTTAAAAACAGCTAAAAAAACATGAAAAAAATTTTTTTTAGCTATCAAAAAAACGGCTAAAAAAAAAACAAATAAAAACCCTAAAAAGTGAAAATTATATTTTTTTTTTGCTAAAACGTCTTAAAAACAGCTAAAAAAAACATGAAAAAATTTTTTTTTTAGATTTAAAAAAAACGGCTAAAAAAAAAACAAATAAAAACCCTAAAAAGTGAAAATTTTTTTTTGCTAAATCGGATCTAAAATTGCTAAAAACAAAAGAACGTAAAAAATTTATATATTTTTTTTTTTTTTGCTAAAACGTCTTAAAAACAGCTAGAAAAACATGAAAAAAATTTTTTTTAGCTATCAAAAAAACGGCTAAAAAAAAAACAAATAAAAACCCTAAAAAGTGAAAATTTTTTTTGCTAAATCGGATCCAAAATTGCTAAAAACAAAAGAACGTAAAAAATTTATATTTTTTTTTTTGCTAAAACGTCTTAAAAACAGCTAAAAAAAACATAAAAAAATTTTTTTTTAGCTTTAAAAAAAACGGCTTAAAAAAAAAACAAATAAAAAACCTAAAAAGTGAAAATTTTTTTTTGCTTAATCGGATATAAAATTGCTAAAAACAAAAGAACGTAAAAAATTAATATTTTTTTTTTGCTAAAACGTCTTTTAAACAGCTAAAAAAAACATGAAAAAATTTTTTTTTAGCTATCAAAAAAACGGCTAAAAAAAACACAAATAAAAACCCTAAAAAGTAAAAATTTTTTTTGCTAAATCGGATCTAAAATTGCTAAAAACAAAAGAACGTAAAAAATTTATATTTTTTTTTTTGCTAAAACGTCTTAAAAACAGCTAAAAAAAACATGAAAAAATTTTTTTTTTAGCTATCAAAAAAACGGCTAAAAAAAAAACAAATAAAAACCCTAAAAAGTGAAAATTTTTTTTGCTAAATCGGATCTAAAATTGCTAAAAACAAAAGAACGTAAAAAATTTATATTTTTTTTTTTTGCTAAAACGTCTTAAAAACAGCTAAAAAAAACATAAAAAATTTTTTTTTTGCTTTAAAAAAAACGGCTAAAAAAAAAACAAATAAAAACCCTAAAAAGTGAAAATTTTTTTTTGCTAAATCGGATCTAAAATTGCTAAAAACAAAAGAACGTAAAAAATTTATATATATTTTTTTTGCTAAAACGTCTTAAAAACAGCTAAAAAAAACATGAAAAAAATTTTTTTTTAGCTATCAAAAAAACGGCTAAAAAAAAACAAATAAAAACCCTAAAAAGTGAAATTTTTTTTTGCTAAATCGGATCTAAAATTGCTTAAAACAAAAGAACGTAAAAAATTAATATTTTTTTTTTTTTGCTAAAACGTCTTAAAAACAGCTAAAAAAAACATGAAAAAAAATTTTTTTTAGCTATCAAAAAAACGGCTAAAAAAAACAAATGAAAACCCTAAAAAGTGAAATTTTTTTTTGCTAAATCGGATCTAAAATTGCTAAGCACAAAAGAACGTAAAAAATTTATATTTTTTTTTTTTTTTTGCTAAAACGTCTTAAAAACAGCTAAAAAAACATGAAAAAATTTTTTTTTTAGCTATCAAAAAAACGGCTAAAAAAAAAACAAATAAAAACCCTGAAAAGTGAAAATTTTTTTTTGCTAAATCGGATCTAAAATTGCTAAAAACAAAAGAACGTAAAAAATTTATATATTTTTTTTTTTGCTAAAACGTTTTAAAAACAGCTAAAAAAAACATGAAAAAAATTTTTTTTTAGCTATCAAAAAAACGGCTAAAAAAAAAACAAATAAAAACCCTAAAAAGTGAAATTTTTTTTTGCTAAATCTAATCTAAAATTGCTAAAAACAAAAGAACGTAAAAAATTTATATTTTTTTTTTGCTAAAACGTCTTAAAAACAGCTAAAAAAAACATGAAAAAAATTTTTTTTTAGATTTAAAAAAAACGGCTAAAAAAAAAACAAATAAAAACCCTAAAAAGTGAAAATTTTTTTTTGCTAAATCGGATCTAAAATTGCTAAAAACAAAAGAACGTAAAAAATTTATATATTTTTTTTTTTGCTAAATCGTCTTAAAAACAGCTAAAAAAAACATGAAAAAAAATTTTTTTTAGCTATCAAAAAAACGGCTAAAAAAAAAACAAATAAAAACCCTAAAAAGTGAAATTTTTTTTTGCTAAATCGGATCTAAAATTGCTAAAAACAAAAGAACGTAAAAAATTTATATTTTTTTTTTTTGCTAAAACGTCTTAAAAACAGCTAAAAAAACATGAAAAAAATTTTTTTTAGCTATCAAAAAAACGGCTAAAAAAAAAACAAATAAAAACCCTAAAAAGTGAAAATTTTTTTTTGCTAAATCGGATCTAAAATTGCTAAAAACAAAAGAACGTAAAAAATTTATATATTTTTTTTTTGCTAAAACGTCTTAAAAACAGCTAAAAAAACATGAAAAAAATTTTTTTTTAGCTATCAAAGAAACGGCTAAAAAAAAAACAAATAAAAACCCTAAAAAGTGAAATATTTTTTTGCTAAATCGGATCTAAAATTGCTAAAAACAAAAGAACGTAAAAAATTTATATTTTTTTTTTTGCTAAAACGTCTTAAAAACAGCTAAAAAAAACATGAAAAAAATTTTTTTTAGCTATCAAAAAAACGGCTAAAAAAAAAAACAAATAAAATCCCTAAAAAGTGAAAATTTTTTTTGCTAAATCGGATCTAAAATTGCTAAAAACAAAAGAACGTAAATAATTTATATTTTTTCTTTTGCTAAAACGTCTTAAAAACAGCTAAAAAAAACATAAAAAAATTTTTTTTTAGCTTTAAAAAAAAACGGCTAAAAAAAAAACAAATAAAAACCCTAAAAAGTGAAAATTTTTTTTTGCTAAATCGGATCTAAAATTGCTAAAAACAAAAGAACGTAAAAAATTTATATATTTTTTTTTTGCTAAAACGTCTTAAAAACAGCTAAAAAAAACATTTAAAAAATTTTTTTTAGCTATCAAAAAAACGGCTAAAAAAAACAAAAGAAAACCCTAAAAAGTGAAATTTTTTTTTGCTAAATCGGATCTAAAATTGCTAAAAACAAAAGAACGTAAAAAATTTATATTTTTTTTTTTTTTGCTAAAACGTCTTAAAAACAGCTAAAAAAACATGAAAAAAATTTTTTTTTAGCTATCAAAAAAACGGCTAAAAAAAAAACAAATAAAAACCCTGAAAAGTGAAATTTTTTTTTTGCTAAATCGGATCTAAAATTGCTAAAAACAAAAGAACGTAAAAAATTTATATATTTTTTTTTTTGCTAAAACGTTTTAAAAACAGCTAAAAAAAACATGAAAAAAATTTTTTTTAGCTATCAAAAAAACGGCTAAAAAAAAACAAATAAAAACCCTAAAAAGTGAAATTTTTTTTTGCTAAATCGGATCTAAAATTGCTAAAAACAAAAGAACTTAAAAAATTTATATTTTTTTTTTGCTAAAACGTCTTAAAAACAGCTAAAAAAAACATGAAAAAAATTTTTTTTTAGATTTAAAAAAAACGGCTAAAAAAAAAAACAAATAAAAACCCTAAAAAGTGAAAATTTTTTTTTGCTAAATCGGATCTAAAATTGCTAAAAACAAAAGAACGTAAAAAATTTATATATTTTTTTTTTGCTTAAACGTCTTAAAAACAGCTAAAAAAACATGAAAAAAAATTTTTTTTAGCTATCAAAGAAACGGCTAAAAAAAAAACAAATAAAAACCCTAAAAAGTGAAATATTTGTTTGCTAAATCGGATCTAAAATTGCTAAAAACAAAAGAACGTAAAAAATTTATATTTTTTTTTTTGCTAAAACGTCTTAAAAACAGCTAAAAAAAACATGAAAAAAATTTTTTTTAGCTATCAAAAAAACGGCTAAAAAAAACAAATAAAAACCCTAAAAAGTGAAAATTTTTTTTTGCTAAATCGGATCTAAAATTGCTAAAAACAAAAGAACGTAAAAAATTTATATATATTTTTTTTTGCTAAAACGTCTTAAAAACAGCTAAAAAAAACATGAAAAAAATTTTTTTTTAGCTATAAAAAAAACGGCTAAAAAAAACAAATAAAAACCCTAAAAAGTGAAAATTTTTTTTTGCTTAATCGGATATAAAATTGCTAAAAACAAAAGAACGTAAAAAATTAATATTTTTTTTTTGCTAAAACGTCTTAAAAACAGCTAAAAAAAACATGAAAAAAATTTTTTTTAGCTATCAAAAAAACGGCTAAAAAAAAACAAATAAAAACCCTAAAAAGTGAAATTTTTTTTTGCTAAATCGGATCTAAAATTGCTAAAAACAAAAGAACGTAAAAAATTTATATTTTTTTTTTTGCTAAAACGTCTTAAAAACAGCTAAAAAAAACAAAAAAATTTTTTTTTAGCTTTAAAAAAAACGGCTAAAAAAAAACAAATAAAATCCCTAAAAAGTGAAAATTTTTTTTTGCTTAATCGGATATAAAATTGCTAAAAACAAAAGAACGTAAAAAATTAATATTTTTTTTTTTTTGCTAAAACGTCTTAAAAACAGCTAAAAAAAACATGAAAAAATTTTTTTTTAGCTATCAAAAAAACGGCTAAAAAAAAAACAAATAAAAACCCTAAAAAGTGAAAATTTATTTTGCTAAATCGGATCTAAAATTGCTAAAAACAAAAGAACGTAAAAAATTTAAATTTTTTTTTTTTGCTAAAACGTCTTAAAAACAGCTAAAAAAAACATGAAAAAATTTTTTTTTTAGTTATCAAAAAAACGGCTAAAAAAAAACAAATAAAAACCCTAAAAAGTGAAATTTTTTTTTGCTAAATCGGATCTAAAATTGCTAAAAACAAAAGAACTTAAAAAATTTATATTTTTTTTTTTTGCTAAAACGTCTTAAAAACAGCTAAAAAAAACATGAAAAAAATTTTTTTTTAGATTTAAAAAAAACGGCTAAAAAAAAAAACAAATAAAAACCCTAAAAAGTGAAAATTTTTTTTTGCTAAATCGGATCTAAAATTGCTAAAAACAAAAGAACGTAAAAAATTTATATATTTTTTTTTTGCTTAAACGTCTTAAAAACAGCTAAAAAAACATGAAAAAAAATTTTTTTTAGCTATCAAAGAAACGGCTAAAAAAAAAACAAATAAAAACCCTAAAAAGTGAAATATTTTTTTGCTAAATCGGATCTAAAATTGCTAAAAACAAAAGAACGTAAAAAATTTATATTTTTTTTTTGCTAAAACGTCTTAAAAACAGCTAAAAAAAACATGAAAAAAATTTTTTTTAGCTATCAAAAAAACGGCTAAAAAAAAACAAATAAAAACCCTAAAAAGTGAAAATTTTTTTTTGCTAAATCGGATCTAAAATTGCTAAAAACAAAAGAACGTAAAAAATTTATATATATTTTTTTTTGCTAAAACGTCTTAAAAACAGCTAAAAAAAACATGAAAAAAATTTTTTTTTAGCTATAAAAAAAACGGCTAAAAAAAACAAATAAAAACCCTAAAAAGTGAAAATTTTTTTTTGCTTAATCGGATATAAAATTGCTAAAAACAAAAGAACGTAAAAAATTAATATTTTTTTTTGCTAAAACGTCTTAAAAACAGCTAAAAAAAACATGAAAAAAATTTTTTTTAGCTATCAAAAAAACGGCTAAAAAAAAAACAAATAAAAACCCTAAAAAGTGAAATTTTTTTTTGCTAAATCGGATCTAAAATTGCTAAAAACAAAAGAACGTAAAAAATTTATATTTTTTTTTTTTGCTAAAACGTCTTAAAAACAGCTAAAAAAAACAAAAAAATTTTTTTTTAGCTTTAAAAAAAACGGCTAAAAAAAAAACAAATAAAAACCCTAAAAAGTGAAAATTTTTTTTTGCTTAATCGGATATAAAATTGCTAAAAACAAAAGAACGTAAAAAATTAATATTTTTTTTTTTTGCTAAAACGTCTTAAAACAGCTAAAAAAAACATGAAAAAATTTTTTTTTAGCTATCAAAAAAACGGCTAAAAAAAACACAAATAAAAACCCTAAAAAGTGAAAATTTTTTTTGCTAAATCGGATCTAAAATTGCTAAAAACAAAAGAACGTAAAAAATTTATATTTTTTTTTTTGCTAAAACGTCTTAAAAACAGCTAAAAAAAACATGAAAAAAATTTTTTTTTAGCTATAAAAAAAACGGCTAAAAAAAACAAATAAAAACCCTAAAAAGTGAAAATTTTTTTTTGCTTAATCGGATATAAAATTGCTAAAAACAAAAGAACGTAAAAAATTAATATTTTTTTTTGCTAAAACGTCTTAAAAACAGCTAAAAAAAACATGAAAAAAATTTTTTTTAGCTATCAAAAAAACGGCTAAAAAAAAAACAAATAAAAACCCTAAAAAGTGAAATTTTTTTTTGCTAAATCGGATCTAAAATTGCTAAAAACAAAAGAACGTAAAAAATTTATATTTTTTTTTTTTGCTAAAACGTCTTAAAATCAGCTAAAAAAAAAATAAAATTTTTTTTTAGCTTTAAAAAAAACGGCTAAAAAAAAAACAAATAAAAACCCTAAAAAGTGAAAAATTTTTTTTGCTTAATCGGATATAAAATTGCTAAAAACAAAAGAACGTAAAAAATTAATATTTTTTTTTGCTAAAACGTCTTAAAAACAGCTAAAAAAAAACATGAAAAAAATTTTTTTAGCTATCAAAAAAACGGCTAAAAAAAAAACAAATAAAAACCCTAAAAAGTGAAAATTTTTTTTGCTAAATCGGATCTAAAATTGCTAAAAACAAAAGAACGTAAAAAATTTATATTTTCTTTTTTTGCTAAAACGTCTTAAAAACAGCTAAAAAAAACAAAAAATTTTTTTTAGCTTTAAAAAAAACGGCTAAAAAAAAAACAAATAAAAACCCTAAAAAGTGAAATTTTTTTTTGCTAAATCGGATCTAAAATTGCTAAAAACAAAAGAACGTAAAAAATTTATATTTTTTTTTTTTTGCTAAAACGTCTTAAAAACAGCTAAAAAAACATGAAAAAAATTTTTTTAGCTATCAAAAAAACGGCTAAAAAAAAAACAAATAAAAACCCTAAAAAGTGAAAATTTTTTTTTGCATAATCGGATCTAAAATTGCTAAAAACAAAAGAACGTAAAAAATTTATATATTTTTTTTTTTGCTAAAACGTCTTAAAAACAGCTAAAAAAACATGAAAAAAAATTTTTTTTAGCTATCAAAGAAACGGCTAAAAAAAAAACAAATAAAAACCCTAAAAAGTGAAATATTTTTTTGCTAAATCGGATCTAAAATTGCTAAAAACAAAAGAACGTAAAAAATTTATATTTTTTTTTTTGCTAAAACGTCTTAAAAACAGCTAAAAAAAACATGAAAAAAATTTTTTTTAGCAATCAAAAAAACGGCTAAAAAAAAACAAATAAAAACCCTAAAAAGTGAAATTTTTTTTTGCTAAATCGGATCTAAAATTGCTAAAAACAAAAGAACTTAAAAAATTTATATTTTTTTTTTTGCTAAAACGTCTTAAAAACAGCTAAAAAAAACATGAAAAAATTTTTTTTTTAGATTTAAAAAAAACGGCTAAAAAAAAAAACAAATAAAAACCCTAAAAAGTGAAAATTTTTTTTTGCTAAATCGGATCTAAAATTGCTAAAAACAAAAGAACGTAAAAAATTTATATATTTTTTTTTTGCTTAAACGTCTTAAAAACAGCTAAAAAAACATGAAAAAAAATTTTTTTTAGCTATCAAAGAAACGGCTAAAAAAAAAACAAATAAAAACCCTAAAAAGTGAAATATTTTTTTGCTAAATCGGATCTAAAATTGCTAAAAACAAAAGAACGTAAAAAATTTATATTTTTTTTTTTGCTAAAACGTCTTAAAAACAGCTAAAAAAAACATGAAAAAAATTTTTTTTAGCAATCAAAAAAACGGCTAAAAAAAAACAAATAAAAACCCTAAAAAGTGAAATTTTTTTTTGCTAAATCGGATCTAAAATTGCTAAAAACAAAAGAACTTAAAAAATTTATATTTTTTTTTTTGCTAAAACGTCTTAAAAACAGCTAAAAAAAACATGAAAAAATTTTTTTTTTAGATTTAAAAAAAACGGCTAAAAAAAAAAACAAATAAAAACCCTAAAAAGTGAAAATTTTTTTTTGCTAAATCGGATCTAAAATTGCTAAAAACAAAAGAACGTAAAAAATTTATATATTTTTTTTTTGCTTAAACGTCTTAAAAACAGCTAAAAAAACATGAAAAAAAATTTTTTTTAGCTATCAAAGAAACGGCTAAAAAAAAAACAAATAAAAACCCTAAAAAGTGAAATATTTTTTTGCTAAATCGGATCTAAAATTGCTAAAAACAAAAGAACGTAAAAAATTTATATTTTTTTTTTTGCTAAAACGTCTTAAAAACATCTAAAAAAAACATGAAAAAAATTTTTTTTAGCTATCAAAAAAACGGCTAAAAAAAAACAAATAAAAACCCTAAAAAGTGAAAATTTTTTTTTGCTAAATCGGATCTAAAATTGCTAAAAACAAAAGAACGTAAAAAATTTATATATATTTTTTTTTGCTAAAACGTCTTAAAAACAGCTAAAAAAAACATGAAAAAAATTTTTTTTTAGCTATAAAAAAAAACGGCTAAAAAAAAGCAAATAAAAACCCAAAAAAGTGAAAATTTTTTTTTGCTTAATCGGATATAAAATTGCTAAAAACAAAAGAACGTAAAAAATTAATATTTTTTTTTGCTAAAACGTCTTAAAAACAGCTAAAAAAAACATGAAAAAAATTTTTTTTAGCTATCAAAAAAACGGCTAAAAAAAAAACAAATAAAAACCCTAAAAAGTGAAATTTTTTTTTGCTAAATCGGATCTAAAATTGCTAAAAACAAAAGAACGTAAAAAATTTATATTTTTTTTTTTTGCTAAAACGTCTTAAAAACAGCTAAAAAAAACAAAAAAATTTTTTTTTAGCTTTAAAAAAAACGGCTAAAAAAAAAACAAATAAAAACGCTAAAAAGTGAAAATTTTTTTTTGCTTAATCGGATATAAAATTGCTAAAAACAAAAGAACGTAAAAAATTAATATTTTTTTTTTTTGCTAAAACGTCTTAAAAACAGCTAAAAAAAACATGAAAAAATTTTTTTTTAGCTATCAAAAAAACGGCTAAAAAAAACACAAATAAAAACCCTAAAAAGTGAAAATTTTTTTTGCTAAATCGGATCTAAAATTGCTAAAAACAAAAGAACGTAAAAAATTTATATTTTTTTTTTTTTGCTAAAACGTCTTAAAAACAGCTAAAAAAAACATGAAAAAAATTTTTTTTTAGCTATAAAAAAAACGGCTAAAAAAAACAAATAAAAACCCTAAAAAGTGAAAATTTTTTTTTGCTTAATCGGATCTAAAATTGCTAAAAACAAAAGAACGTAAAAAATTTATATTTTTTTTTTTTGCTAAAACGTCTTAAAATCAGCTAAAAAAAACAAAAAAATTTTTTTTTAGCTTTAAAAAAAACGGCTAAAAAAAAAACAAATAAAAACCCTAAAAAGTGAAAAATTTTTTTTGCTTAATCGGATATAAAATTGCTAAAAACAAAAGAACGTAAAAAATTAATATTTTTTTTTGCTAAAACGTCTTAAAAACAGCTAAAAAAAACATGAAAAAAATTTTTTTTAGCTATCAAAAAAACGGCTAAAAAAAAAACAAATAAAAACCCTAAAAAGTGAAAATTTTTTTTGCTAAATCGGATCTAAAATTGCTAAAAACAAAAGAACGTAAAAAATTTATATTTTTTTTTTTTTGCTAAAACGTCTTAAAAACAGCTAAAAAAAACAAAAAAATTTTTTTTAGCTTTAAAAAAAACGGCTAAAAAAAAAACAAATAAAAACCCTAAAAAGTGAAATTTTTTTTTGCTAAATCGGATCTAAAATTGCTAAAAACAAAAGAACGTAAAAAATTTATATTTTTTTTTTTGCTAAAACGTCTTAAAAACAGCTAAAAAAAACATAAAAAAATTTTTTTTAGCTTTAAAAAAAACGGCTAAAAAAAAAACAAATAAAAACCCTAAAAAGTGAAAATTTTTTTTGCTAAATCGGATCTAAAATTGCTAAAAACAAAAGAACGTAAAAAATTTATATATTTTTTTTTTTGCTAAAACGTCTTAAAAACAGCTAAAAAAAACATGAAAAAAATTTTTTTTTAGCTATCAAAAAAACGGCTAAAAAAAAACAAATAAAAACCCTAAAAAGTGAAATTTTTTTTTGCTAAATCGGATCTAAAATTGCTAAAAACAAAAGAACGTAAAAAATTTATATTTTTTTTTTTTGCTAAAACGTCTTAAAAACAGCTAAAAAAACATGAAAAAAATTTTTTTTAGCTATCAAAAAAACGGCTAAAAAAAAAACAAATAAAAACCCTAAAAAGTGAAAATTTTTTTTTGCATAATCGGATCTAAAATTGCTAAAAACAAAAGAACGTAAAAAATTTATATATTTTTTTTTTTGCTAAAACGTCTTAAAAACAGCTAAAAAAACATGAAAAAAATTTTTTTTTAGCTATCAAAGAAACGGCTAAAAAAAAAACAAATAAAAACCCTAAAAAGTGAAATATTTTTTTGCTAAATCGGATCTAAAATTGCTAAAAACAAAAGAACGTAAAAAATTTATATTTTTTTTTTTGCTAAAACGTCTTAAAAACAGCTAAAAAAAACATGAAAAAAATTTTTTTTAGCTATCAAAAAAACGGCTAAAAAAAAAACAAATAAAAACCCTAAAAAGTGAAATTTTTTTTTGCTAAATCGGATCTAAAATTGCTAAAAACAAAAGAACTTAAAAAATTTATATTTTTTTTTTTTGCTAAAACGTCTTAAAAACAGCTAAAAAAAACATGAAAAAAATTTTTTTTTAGATTTAAAAAAAACGGCTAAAAAAAAAAACAAATAAAAACCCTAAAAAGTGAAAATTTTTTTTTGCTAAATCGGATCTAAAATTGCTAAAAACAAAAGAACGTAAAAAATTTATATATTTTTTTTTTGCTTAAACGTCTTAAAAACAGCTAAAAAAACATGAAAAAAAATTTTTTTTAGCTATCAAAGAAACGGCTAAAAAAAAAACAAATAAAAACCCTAAAAAGTGAAATATTTTTTTGCTAAATCGGATCTAAAATTGCTAAAAACAAAAGAACGTAAAAAATTTATATTTTTTTTTTTTGCTAAAACGTCTTAAAAACAGCTAAAAAAAACATGAAAAAAATTTTTTTTAGCTATCAAAAAAACGGCTAAAAAAAAACAAATAAAAACCCTAAAAAGTGAAAATTTTTTTTTGCTAAATCGGATCTAAAATTGCTAAAAACAAAAGAACGTAAAAAATTTATATATATTTTTTTTTGCTAAAACGTCTTAAAAACAGCTAAAAAAAACATGAAAAAAATTTTTTTTTAGCTATAAAAAAAACGGCTAAAAAAAACAAATAAAAACCCTAAAAAGTGAAAATTTTTTTTTGCTTAATCGGATATAAAATTGCTAAAAACAAAAGAACGTAAAAAATTAATATTTTTTTTTGCTAAAACGTCTTAAAAACAGCTAAAAAAAACAAAAAAATTTTTTTTTAGCTTTAAAAAAAACGGCTAAAAAAAAAACAAATAAAAACCCTAAAAAGTGAAATTTTTTTTTTGCTTAATCGGATATAAAATTGCTAAAAACAAAAGAACGTAAAAAATTAATATTTTTTTTTTTTGCTAAAACGTCTTAAAAACAGCTAAAAAAAACATGAAAAAATTTTTTTTTAGCTATCAAAAAAACGGCTAAAAAAAACACAAATAAAAACCCTAAAAAGTGAAAATTTTTTTTGCTAAATCGGATCTAAAATTGCTAAAAACAAAAGAACGTAAAAAATTTATATTTTTTTTTTTGCTAAAACGTCTTAAAAACAGCTAAAAAAAACATGAAAAAAATTTTTTTTTAGCTATAAAAAAAACGGCTAAAAAAAACAAATAAAAACCCTAAAAAGTGAAAATTTTTTTTTGCTTAATCGGATATAAAATTGCTAAAAACAAAAGAACGTAAAAAATTAATATTTTTTTTTGCTAAAACGTCTTAAAAACAGCTAAAAAAAACATGAAAAAAATTTTTTTTAGCTATCAAAAAAACGGCTAAAAAAAAAACAAATAAAAACCCTAAAAAGTGAAATTTTTTTTTGCTAAATCGGATCTAAAATTGCTAAAAACAAAAGAACGTAAAAAATTTATATTTTTTTTTTTTGCTAAAACGTCTTAAAATCAGCTAAAAAAAACAATAAAATTTTTTTTTAGCTTTAAAAAAAACGGCTAAAAAAAAAACAAATAAAAACCCTAAAAAGTGAAAAATTTTTTTTGCTTAATCGGATATAAAATTGCTAAAAACAAAAGAACGTAAAAAATTAATATTTTTTTTTGCTAAAACGTCTTAAAAACAGCTAAAAAAAACATGAAAAAAATTTTTTTAGCTATCAAAAAAACGGCTAAAAAAAAAACAAATAAAAACCCTAAAAAGTGAAAATTTTTTTTGCTAAATCGGATCTAAAATTGCTAAAAACAAAAGAACGTAAAAAATTTATATTTTTTTTTTTTTGCTAAAACGTCTTAAAAACAGCTAAAAAAAACAAAAAATTTTTTTTAGCTTTAAAAAAAACGGCTAAAAAAAAAACAAATAAAAACCCTAAAAAGTGAAATTTTTTTTTGCTAAATCGGATCTAAAATTGCTAAAAACAAAAGAACGTAAAAAATTTATATTTTTTTTTTTTTGCTAAAACGTCTTAAAAACAGCTAAAAAAACATGAAAAAAATTTTTTTAGCTATCAAAAAAACGGCTAAAAAAAAAACAAATAAAAACCCTAAAAAGTGAAAATTTTTTTTTGCATAATCGGATCTAAAATTGCTAAAAACAAAAGAACGTAAAAAATTTATATATTTTTTTTTTTGCTAAAACGTCTTAAAAACAGCTAAAAAAACATGAAAAAAATTTTTTTTTAGCTATCAAAGAAACGGCTAAAAAAAAAACAAATAAAAACCCTAAAAAGTGAAATATTTTTTTGCTAAATCGGATCTAAAATTGCTAAAAACAAAAGAACGTAAAAAATTTATATTTTTTTTTTTGCTAAAACGTCTTAAAAACAGCTAAAAAAAACATGAAAAAAATTTTTTTTAGCTATCAAAAAAACGGCTAAAAAAAAACAAATAAAAACCCTAAAAAGTGAAATTTTTTTTTGCTAAATCGGATCTAAAATTGCTAAAAACAAAAGAACTTAAAAAATTTATATTTTTTTTTTTTGCTAAAACGTCTTAAAAACAGCTAAAAAAAACATGAAAAAATTTTTTTTTTAGATTTAAAAAAAACGGCTAAAAAAAAAAACAAATAAAAACCCTAAAAAGTGAAAATTTTTTTTTGCTAAATCGGATCTAAAATTGCTAAAAACAAAAGAACGTAAAAAATTTATATATTTTTTTTTTGCTTAAACGTCTTAAAAACAGCTAAAAAAACATGAAAAAAAATTTTTTTTAGCTATCAAAGAAACGGCTAAAAAAAAAACAAATAAAAACCCTAAAAAGTGAAATATTTTTTTGCTAAATCGGATCTAAAATTGCTAAAAACAAAAGAACGTAAAAAATTTATATTTTTTTTTTTGCTAAAACGTCTTAAAAACAGCTAAAAAAAACATGAAAAAAATTTTTTTTAGCTATCAAAAAAACGGCTAAAAAAAAACAAATAAAAACCCTAAAAAGTGAAAATTTTTTTTTGCTAAATCGGATCTAAAATTGCTAAAAACAAAAGAACGTAAAAAATTTATATATATTTTTTTTTGCTAAAACGTCTTAAAAACAGCTAAAAAAAACATGAAAAAAATTTTTTTTTAGCTATAAAAAAAACGGCTAAAAAAAAGCAAATAAAAACCCTAAAAAGTGAAAATTTTTTTTTGCTTAATCGGATATAAAATTGCTAAAAACAAAAGAACGTAAAAAATTAATATTTTTTTTTGCTAAAACGTCTTAAAAACAGCTAAAAAAAACATGAAAAAAATTTTTTTTAGCTATCAAAAAAACGGCTAAAAAAAAAACAAATAAAAACCCTAAAAAGTGAAATTTTTTTTTGCTAAATCTGATCTAAAATTGCTAAAAACAAAAGAACGTAAAAAATTTATATTTTTTTTTTTTGCTAAAACGTCTTAAAAACAGCTAAAAAAAACAAAAAAATTTTTTTTTAGCTTTAAAAAAAACGGCTAAAAAAAAAACAAATAAAAACCCTAAAAAGTGAAAATTTTTTTTTGCTTAATCGGATATAAAATTGCTAAAAACAAAAGAACGTAAAAAATTAATATTTTTTTTTTTTGCTAAAACGTCTTAAAAACAGCTAAAAAAAACATGAAAAAATTTTTTTTAGCTATCAAAAAAACGGCTAAAAAAAACACAAATAAAAACCCTAAAAAGTGAAAATTTTTTTTGCTAAATCGGATCTAAAATTGCTAAAAACAAAAGAACGTAAAAAATTTATATTTTTTTTTTTTGCTAAAACGTCTTAAAAACAGCTAAAAAAAACATGAAAAAAATTTTTTTTTAGCTATAAAAAAAACGGCTAAAAAAAACAAATAAAAACCCTAAAAAGTGAAAATTTTTTTTTGCTTAATCGGATCTAAAATTGCTAAAAACAAAAGAACGTAAAAAATTTATATTTTTTTTTTTTGCTAAAACGTCTTAAAATCAGCTAAAAAAAACAAAAAAATTTTTTTTTAGCTTTAAAAAAAACGGCTAAAAAAAAAACAAATAAAAACCCTAAAAAGTGAAAAATTTTTTTTGCTTAATCGGATATAAAATTGCTAAAAACAAAAGAACGTAAAAAATTAATATTTTTTTTTGCTAAAACGTCTTAAAAACAGCTAAAAAAAACATGAAAAAAATTTTTTTTAGCTATCAAAAAAACGGCTAAAAAAAAAACAAATAAAAACCCTAAAAAGTGAAATTTTTTTTTGCTAAATCGGATCTAAAATTGCTAAAAACAAAAGAACTTAAAAAATTTATATTTTTTTTTTGCTAAAACGTCTTAAAAACAGCTAAAAAAAACATGAAAAAAATTTTTTTTTAGATTTAAAAAAAACGGCTAAAAAAAAAAACAAATAAAAACCCTAAAAAGTGAAAATTTTTTTTTGCTAAATCGGATCTAAAATTGCTAAAAACAAAAGAACGTAAAAAATTTATATTTTTTTTTTTGCTAAAACGTCTTAAAAACAGCTAAAAAAAACAAAAAAATTTTTTTTAGCTTTAAAAAAAACGGCTAAAAAAAAAACAAATAAAAACCCTAAAAAGTGAAAATTTTTTTTGCTAAATCGGATCTAAAATTGCTAAAAACAAAAGAACGTAAAAAATTTATATATTTTTTTTTTTGCTAAAACGTCTTAAAAACAGCTAAAAAAACATGAAAAAAATTTTTTTTTAGCTATCAAAAAAACGGCTAAAAAAAAACAAATAAAAACCCTAAAAAGTGAAATTTTTTTTTGCTAAATCGGATCTAAAATTGCTAAAAACAAAAGAACGTAAAAAATTTATATTTTTTTTTTTTGCTTGCGTAAATATGTATTTTAATGCATTTTCATTGATGAACCTTTATATATGTACAGTTTCTGTTCTAAAGTAAAAAATTGGAATACATGCGTTACGATCTAACATATTTTCTATTCGTGTATTCCAGTTTTTAACTTTTAAGGACAGTACAGTACATGGAAAATAATAATATATATATATCAGTATAACAAAGACGCATCAATAAAAAACAATTAAGTACATACTATTTAGTCTTATGTGCGTTTAATATTTTTACAATCAAAAGTTCAGTTAAAAGTGCAAGAACTTTTTACTATCAATATAAAAGCATGCATATGTCATTGAAATAATACACGATACATATTAAAATTACGAAGATTATTTAAGGTTTTGCTGTATGTAATATATTATTAATTCTTGTTCATATTGTAGCCACGTATTTATTTGTAATGCGTGGTATGTAAAAATTTAATATATATATACTATAATATATCATTACAAATTATTACATCTCAGTACTCATTACAAATCTTGTTCCATTTCATTTCACATAGATTAATTTTACACGTATGATGTTATGTTTATTATAGAATTTTATGTTTGATCTTAATATGCAGTTAGTATATAACTTTTTTACTGTAGCTCTACCTGCATGCGGTACGTAATGAATTTCTTAAATGAAAATTTTATTAAAGGATCGATCTGTGTAAAATAGATTTTTATTCAGTCACTGTCGTCTAAATATACAATATCCATTATAATTATTATAAAACACTTTTTTTTATTTTGTGTATTTACGAACAGAGCTAATATCCCAGAGCATGACATATAATAATAATGTTTATAGTATATTTAGACAACATGACAGTTACAGAATAAAAATCTATTTTACACAGTTTCTTTAATAAAGTTTTGTAAGATTCTATAATAAACATAACATCATACGCGCAAAATTAATCTATGTGAAATGAAATGAGCAAGATTTGTAATGAGTGCTGAGATGTAATAATTTGTAATGATCATTTATATATATATATATATATATTAATATATATTATATTTATTATTATATTTAAATTTTTACACACCACGCATAACAAATTACATAAAAACGTGGCTACAATATGTACAATAATTAATAAGATTACATATAGCCAAACCTTAATTAATCTTCGTAATTATAATATTATATATGATAGTGCATTATTTCAATGACATAATATGCATAATATATAACTATATATATTATATACTTATGTATATACTTATGTATTTTTTTCTTATGATAGTAAAAAAGTTCTTGCACTTTTATCTGCACTTTTCATTGTAAAAACATTAAAAGCACTTAAAACTAAATATTATGTACTTACTTCTTGTTTATTAATATTTAAAAATGAAAATTATTCGTTTGGATTCAATTTGTAATGAGATAATTAATTGCCAGTTAAGTAATTTCTGACAAAATCATAAAAATGCGTTTGTTTACATTTTTACTTTGTCGTCTGCCAGCTGACAGTATTTAGTGCCAAACACTGTCACCAGTTGGCGCAGTGATTAAATTTTTGTCCAATCAGCGTGAATTTTGAAAAGGGTGTTCTGTGGTTGAAGATGCTTTCATAAATAGCAACCAGGTCAACCAGGCCAAGAAGGGCAACCAGGCCAACTAGCCAACCAGGCCAACCAGGACAACCAGGCCAACTAGCCAACCAGGCCAACCAGGCCAATCACACCAACCAGCCCAACCAGCCACACCAGGCCAACCAGGCCAACCAGCCCAACCAGGTTAACCAGGCGTATTAGACCAACCAGGCTCATCCGGCCAACCGGGCCCACCAGGCTTCCAGACCAACCAGACCAACCAGACCAACCAGGCCAAAAAGGCCAACCAGGCAACCCAGCCCAACCAGACCAAACAGGCCAACCAGCCAGCCAGCCCAACCAGACCAAACAGGCCAACCAGGTCAACCAGGCCAACCAGGTCAACCAAGCCAAGAAGGGCAACCAGGCCAACTAGCCAATCAGGCCAACCAGGGCAACCAGGCCAACTAGCCAACCAGGCCAATCACACCAACCAGCCCAACCAGCCACACCAGGCCAACAAGGCCAACCAGCCTAACCAGGTTAACCAGGCGTATTAGACCAACCAGGCTCATCCGGCCAACCGGGCCCACCAGGCTTCCAGACCAACCAGACCAACTAGACAAACCGGGCCAACAAGGCCAACCATGCCAACCAGACCAACCAGGCTATCCAGGCCAACCTGGTCAACCAGGCCAACTAGGGAAACCAGAACAACCAGCCAACCAGCCCAACCAGGCTAACCTGGCCAACCAGGCAAACTCGGCCAACCGGACCCACCAGGCCTAACAGACCAGACAGGCCAACCAGACCAATCACACCAACCAGCCCAACCAGCCACACCAGGCCAACAAGGCCAACCAGCCCAACCAGGCCAACCAAACTAACTCGGCCAACTGGACCCACCAAACCAACCAAGCCAACCAGGCCAACCTGGCCAACCAGGCTAACCTGGCCAACTAGACTAACTCGGCCAACCGGACCAAATAGACCAACCGGGGCAACGAGACCAACCAGACCAACCAAACACACCAGGCTAACCAGGCCAACCTGGTCCACCAGCCCAACCAGACCAACCAGGCCCACCAGCCCAACCAGACCAACCAGACCAACCAGGCCAAGCAGCCAACCAGCCCAACCAGACCAACCAGACCAACCAGGTCAACCAGGCCAACCAGGGCAACCAGGCCAACTAGCCAACCAGGCCAACCAGACCAAACTGGTCAACCAGCCAACCAGGCCAACCAGGCCAAACAGGCTCTGAGACCAACCAGGCCAACCAAGCTTACCAGTCCTGCCAGGCTAACTTGCCCAACCAGACCAACTGGGCCAACCAGCCCAACCGGACAAAACAGGCCATCCAGCCAATCAGGCCATCCAGGCCAACTAGTCCAACCAAGCTAACCTGGCCTACTAGGCTAACTCGGCCAACTGGACCCACCAGGCCTACCAGACCAACTGGGCCAACCAGCCCAACCGGACCAAACAGGCCATCCAGCCAATCAGGCCATCCAGGCCAACCAGCCAACAAGGCCAACCTGGTCAACCAGGCCAACCAGACCAACCAGCCCAACCAGCCCAACCAGACCAACCTGGTCAACCAGCCAACCGGGCCAACCAGGCCAACCAGGCCTACCAGACCAACCAGACCAACCAGGCCAACCAAGCTTACCAGTCCTGCCAGGCTAACTTCCCCAAACCGTCCAACCAGCCATCAAGCCCAACCAGCCCAACCAGACCAACCAGGCCAACCAGCCAGCCAGCCCAACCAGACCAACCAGACCAAACAGGCCAACCAGGTCAACCAGGCCAACCAGGTCAACCAGGCCAAGAAGGGCAACCAGGCCAACTAGCCAACCAGGCCACCCAGGCCAATCACACCAACCAGCCCAACCAGACCAACCAGGCCAACCAGCCAGCCAGCACAACCAGACCAACCAGACCAAACAGGCCAACCAGGTCAACCAGGCCAACCAGGCCAACCAGGGCAACCAGGCCAACTAGCCAACCAGGCCAACCAGGGCAACCAGGCCAACTAGCCAACCAGGCCAACCAGGCTAACCTGGCCTATTAGACCAACCAGACCAACCAGGCTCACCCGGCCAACCGGGCCCACCAGGCTTCCAGACCAACCAGACCAACCAGACCAACCGGGATAACCAGGCCAACCAAACCAACCAGACCAACCAGGCTAACCAGGCCAACCAGGGACACCAGACCAACCAGCCAACCAGCCCAACCAGCCCAACCAGCCCAACCAGACCAACCAGACCAACCTGGTCAACAGCCAACCGGGCCAACCAGGCCAACCAGGCCTACCAGACCAACCAGACCAACCAGACCAACCAGGCCCACCAAGCTTACCAGTCCTGCCAGGCTAACTTGCCCAACCATACCAACTGGGCCAACCAGCCCAACCGGATCAACCAGGCTAATCAGGCCAACCTGGTCAACCAGGCCAACTAGGGCAACCAGAACAACCAGCCAACCAGCCCAACCAGCCCAACCAGGCTAACCTGGCCAACCAGGCAAACCAAGCTAATTAGGCCAACTTGTTCAACCAGGCCAACCAGGGCAACCTGGCCAACTAGCCAACCAGGCCAACCAGGCTAACCTGGCCTATTAGACCAACCAGACCAACCAGGCTCACCCGGCCAACCGGGCCCACCAGGCTTCCAGACCAACCAGACAAACCAGACCAACCGGGATAACCAGGCCAACCAGGCCAACCAGACCAACCAGACCAACCAGACCCAACCAGCCAACCAGCCCAGCCAGACCAACCAGACCAACCAGGCCAACCAGCCAACCAGCCCAACCAGACCAACCAGACAAACCAGACCAACCAGACCAACCAGACCCAACCAGCCAACCAGCCCAGCCAGACCAACCAGACCAACCAGGCCAACCAGCCAACCAGACCAACCAGACAAACCAGACCAACCAGGTCAACCAGGCCAACCAGGGCAACCAGGCTAACTAGCCAACCGGGCCCACCAGGCTTCCATACCAACCAGACCAACCGGGATAACCAGGCCAACCAGGCCAACCAGACCAACCAGACCAACCAGGCTAACCAGGCCAACCTGGTCAACCAGGCCAACCAGGGCAAACGGACCAACCAGCCAACCAGCCCAACCAGCCAATCCAGACCAACCAGACCAACCTGGTCAACCAGCAAACCGGGACAACCAGGCCTACCAGACAAACCAGACCAACCAGACCAACCAGGCCAACCAAGCTTACCAGTCCTGCCAGGCTAACTTGCCCAACCAGACCAACTGGGCCAACCAGCCCAACCGGACAAAACAGGCCATCCAGCCAATCAGGCCATCCAGGCTAACTAGTCCAACCAAGCTAACCTGGCCTACTAGGCTAACTCGGCCAACTGGACCCACCAGGCCTACCAGACCAACTGGGCCAACCAGCCCAACTTGACTAAACAGGCCATCCAGCCAATCAGGCCATCCAGGCCAACCAGCCAACCAGGCCAACATGGTCAACCAGACCAACCAGCCAACCAGCCCAACCAGCCCAACCAGCCCAACCAGACCAACCTGGTCAACCAGCCAACCAGGCCAACTAGGCCAACCAGGCCTACCAGACCAACCAGACCAACCAGACCAACAAGACCAACCAGGCCAACCAAGCTTACCAGTCCTGCCAGGCTAACTTGCCCAACCAGGCCAACCAGCCCAACCAGCCCAACCAGCCCAACCAGGCCAACCAGCCCAACCAGCCCAACCAGGCCAACTAGCCAACCAGGCCAACCAGGCCAACCAGCCAACCAGCCAACCAGCCCAACCAGACCAACCAGACCAACCAGACCAACCAGGGCAACCAGGCCAACTAGCCAACCAGGCCAACCAGGCAAACCTGGCCTATTAGACCAACCAGACCAACCAGGCTCACCCGGCCAACCGGGCCCACCAGGCTTCCAGACCAACCAGACAAACCAGACCAACCGAGATAACGAGGCCAACCAGGCCAACCTGGTCAACCAGGCCAACCAGGGCAACCAGACCAACCAGCCCAACCAGCCCAACCAGACCAACTGGGCCAACCAGCCCAACCGGACAAAACAGGCCATCCAGCCAATCAGGCCATCCAGGCCAACTAGTCCAACCAGGCTAACCTGGCCTACTAGGCTAACTCGGCCAACTGGACCCACCAGGCCTACCAAACCAACTGGGCCAAACAGCCCAACAGGACTAAACAGGCCATCCAGCCAATCAGGCCATCCAGGCCAACCAGCCAACCAGGCCAACCTGGTCAATTAGGCCAACCTGGTCAACCAGGCCAACCAGGGCAACCAGACCAACCAGACAAACAGCCCAACCAGCCCAACCAGACCAACCTGGTCAACCAGCCAACTGGGCCGACCAGGCCAACCAGGCCTACCAGACCAACCAGACCAACCAAGCCAACCAAGCTTAGCAGTCCTGCCAGGCTAACTTGCCCAACCAGGCCAACCAGCCAACAAGCCCAACCAGCCCAACCAGACCAACCAGGCCAACAAGCCAGCCAGCACAACCAGACCAACCAGACCAAACAGGCCAACCAGGGCAACCAGGCCAAGCAGGGCAACCAGGCCAACTAGCCAACCAGGCCAACCAGGCCGATCACACCAACCAGCCCAACCAGCCACACCAGGCCAACCAGGCCAACCAGGCTAACCTGGCCTATTAGACCAACCAGACCAACCAGGCTCACCCGGCCAACCGGGCCCACCAGACCAACCAGACCAACCGAGATAACCAGGCCAACCAGGCCAACCAGACCAACCAGACCAACCAGACCAACCAGGCCAACCAAGCTGACCAGTCCTGCCAGGCTAACTTGCTAAACCAGACCAACTGGGCCAACCAGCCCAACCGGACAAAACAGGCCATCCAGCCAATCAGGCCCTCCAGGCCAACTAGTCCAACCAAGCTAACCTGGCCTACTAGGCTAACTCGGCCAACTGGACCCACCAGGCCTACCAGACCAACTGGGCCAAACAGCCCAACCGGACCAAACAGGCCATCCAGCCAATCAGGCCATCCAAGCCAACCAGCCAACCAGGCCAACCTGGTCAACCAGGCCAACCATGGCAACCAGACCAACCAGCCAACCAGACCAACCAGACCAACCAGACCAACCTGGTCAACCAGCCAACCGGGCCAACCAGGCCAACCAGGCCTACCAGACCAACCAGACCAACCAGGCCAACCAAGCTTACCAGTCCTGCCAGGCTAACTTCCCCAAACCGCCCAACCAGCCATCAAGCCCAACCAGCCCAACCAGACCAACCAGGCCAACCAGCCAGCCAGCCCAACCAGACCAACCAGACCAACCAGACCAAACAGGCCAACCAGGTCAACCAGGCCAACCAGGTCAACCAGGCCAAAAAGGGCAACCAGGCCAACTAGCCAACCAGGCCAACCAGGGCAACCAGGCCAACTAGCCAACCAGGCCAATCACACCAACCAGCCCAACCAGCCGCACCAGGCCAACAAGGCCAACCAGCCCAACCAGGTTAACCAGGCGTATTAGACCAACCAGGCTCATCCGGCCAACCGGGCCCACCAGGCTTCCAGACCAACCAGACCAACCAGGCCAACAAGGCCAACCAGGCAACCCAGACCAACAAGACCAACCAGGCCAACCAGCCAGCCAGCCCAACCAGACCAACCAGACCAAACAGGCCAACCAGGTCAACCAGGCCAAGAAGGGCAACCAGGCCAACTAGCCAATCAGGCCAACCAGGGCAACCAGGCCAACCAGGCCAAACACACCAACCAGCCCAACCAGCCACACCAGGCCAACAAGGCCAACCAGCCTAACCAGGTTAACCAGGCGTATTAGACCAACCAGGCTCATCCGGGCAACCGGGCCCACCAGGCTTCCAGACCAACCAGACCAACTTGACCAACCAGACCAGCCAGGCTCACCCGGCCAACCGGGCCCACCAGGCTTCCAGACCAACCAGACCAACCAGACCAACCGGGATAACTAGGCCAACCAGGCCAACCAGACCAACCAGGCCAACCAGGGCAACTAGCCAACCAGGCCAACCAGGCTAACCTGGCCTATTAGACCAACCAGACCAACCAGGCTCACCCGGCCAACCGGGCCCACCAGGCTTCCAGACCAACCAGACAAACCTGACCAATCAGGATAACCAGGCTAACCAGGCCAACCTGGTCAACCAGGCCAACCAGGGCAACCAGACCAACCAGCCAACCAGCCCAACCAGCCCAACCAGACCAACCAGACCAACTGGGCCAACCAGCCCAACCGGACAAAACAGGCCATCCAGCCAATCAGGCCATCCAGGCCAACTAGTCCAACCAGGCTAACCTGGCCTACTAGGCTAACTCGGCCAACTGGACCCACCAGGCCTACCAGACCAACTGGGCCAACCAGCCCAACGGGACTAAACAGGCCATCCAGTAAATCAGGCCATCCAGGCCAACCAGCCAACCAGGCCAACCTGGTCAACCAGGCCAACCTGGTCAACCAGGGCAACCAGGCCAACCAGCCAACAAGCTCAACCAGCCCAACCAGACCAACCAGGCCAACCAGCCAGCCAGCACAACCAGACCAACCAGGCTAACCTGGCCAACTAGACTAACTCGGCCAACCGGACCAAATAGACCAACCGGGGCAACGAGACCAACCAGACCAACCAGACCAACCAGGCTAACCAGGCCAACCTGGTCCACCAGGCCAACCAGCCCAACCAGCCCAACCAGCCCAACCAGGCCAACCAGCCAACCAGCCCAACCAGACCCACCAGACCAACCAGGCCAAGCAGCCAACCAGACCAACCAGGTCAACCAGGCCAACCAGGGCAACCAGGCCAACTAGCCAACCAGGCCAACCAGGCTAACCTGGCCTATTAGACCAACCAGACCAACCAGGCTCACCCGGCCAACCGGGCCCACCAGGCTTCCAGACCAACCAGACCAACCAGACCAAACGGGATAACCAGGCTAACCAGACCAACCAGACCAACCAGGCCAACTAAGCTTACCAGTCATGCCAGGCTAACTTGCCCAACCAGACCAACTGGGCCAACCAGCCCAACCGGACAAAACAGGCCATCCAGCCAATCAGGCCCTCCAGGCCAACTAGTCCAACCAAGCTAACCTGGCCTACTAGGCTAACTCGGCCAACTGGACCCACCAGGCCTACCAGACCAACTGGGCCAACCAGCCCAACCGAAACAAACAGGCCATCCAGCCAATCAGGCCATCCAAGCCAACCAGCCAATCAGGCCAACCTGGTCAACCAGGCCAACCATGGCAACCAGACCAACCAGCCAACCAGCCCAACCAGACCAACCAGACCAACCAGACCAACCTGGTCAACCAGCCAACCGGGCCAACCAGGCCAACCAGACCAACCAGACCAACCAGGCCAACCAAGCTTACCAGTCCTGCCAGGCTAACTTCCTTAAACCGGCCAACCAGCCATCAAGCCCAACCAGCCCAACCAGACCAACCAGGCCAACCAGACCAACCAGACCAAACAGGCCAACCAGGTCAACCAGGCCAAGAAGGGCCACCAGGCCAACTAGCCAACCAGGCCAACCAGGGCAACCAGGCCAACTAGCCAACCAGGCCAACCAGGCCAATCACACCAACCAGCCCAACCAGCCACACCAGGCCAACAAGGCCAACCAGCCCAACCAGGTTAACCAGGCGTATTAGACCAACCAGGCTCATCCGGCCAACCGGGCCCACCAGGCTTCCAGACCAACCAGACCAACCAGACCAACCAGGCCAAAAAGGCCAACCAGGCAACCCAGACCAACCAGACCAAACAGGCCAACCAGCCAGCCAGCCCAACCAGACCAAACAGGCCAACCAGGTCAACCAGGCCAACCAGGTCAACCAAGCCAAGAAGGGCAACCAGGCCAACTAGCCAATCAGGCCAACCAGGGCAACCAGGCCAACTAGCCAACCAGGCCAATCACACCAACCAGCCCAACCAGCCACACCAGGCCAACAAGGCCAACCAGCCTAACCAGGTTAACCAGGCGTATTAGACCAACCAGGCTCATCCGGCCAACCGGGCCCACCAGGCTTCCAGACCAACCAGACCAACTAGACCAACCGGGCCAACAAGGCCAACCAGGCCAACCAGACCAACCAGGCTATCCAGGCCAACCTGGTCAACCAGGCCAACTAGGGAAACCAGAACAACCAGCCAACCAGCCCAACCAGGCTAACCTGGCCAACCAGGCAAACTCGGCCAACCGGACCCACCAGGCCTAACAGACCAGCCAGGCCAACCAGACCAATCACACCAACCAGCCCAACCAGCCACACCAGGCCAACAAGGCCAACCAGCCCAACCAGGCCAACCAAACTAACTCGGCCAACTGGACCCACGAGACCAACCAAGCCAACCAGGCCAACCTGGCCAACCAGGCTAACCTGGCCAACTAGACTAACTCGGCCAACCGGACCAAATAGACCAACCGGGGCAACGAAACCAACCAGACCAACCAGACACACCAGGCTAACCAGGCCAACCTGGTCCACCAGCCCAACCAGCCCAACCAGCCCAACCAGACCAACCAGGCCCACCAGCCCAACCAGACCAACCAGACCAACCAGGCCAAGCAGCCAACCAGCCCAACCAGACCAACCAGACCAACCAGGTCAACCAGGCCAACCAGGGCAACCAGGCCAACTAGCCAACCAGGCCAACCAGACCAAACTGGTCAACCAGCCAACCAGGCCAACCAGGCCAAACAGGCTCTGAGACCAACCAGGCCAACCAAGCTTACCAGTCCTGCCAGGCTAACTTGCCCAACCAGACCAACTGGGCCAACCAGCCCAACCGGACAAAACAGGCCATCCAGCCAATCAGGCCAACTAGTCCAACCAAGCTAACCTGGCCTACTAGGCTAACTCGGCCAACTGGACCCACCAGGCCTACCAGACCAACTGGGCCAACCAGCCCAACCGGACCAAACAGGCCATCCAGCCAATCAGGCCATCCAGGCCAACCAGCCAACCAGGCCAACCTGATCAACCAGGCCAACCAGGGCAACCAGACCAACCAGCCAACCAGCCCAACCAGCCCAACCAGCCCAACCAGACCAACCTGGTCAACCAGCCAACCGGGCCAACCAGGCCAACCAGGCCTACCAGACCAACCAGACCAACCAGACCAACCAGGCCAACCAAGCTTACCAGTCCTGCCAGGCTAACTTCCCCAAACCGTCCAACCAGCCATCAAGCCCAACCAGCCCAACCAGACCAACCAGGTCAACCAGCCAGCCAGCCCATCCAGACCAACCAGACCAAACAGGCCAACCAGGTCAACCAGGCCAACCAGGTCAACCAGGCCAAGAAGGGCAACCAGGCCAACTAGCCAACCAGGCCACCCAGGCCAATCACACCAACCAGCCCAACCAGACCAACCAGGCCAACCAGCCAGCCAGCACAACCAGACCAACCAGACCAAACAGGCCAACCAGGTCAACCAGGCCAACCAGGCCAACCAGGGCAACCAGGCCAACTAGCCAACCAGACCAACCAGGCTAACCTGGCCTATTAGACCAACCAGACCAACCAGGCTCACCCGGCCAACCGGGCCCACCAGGCTTCCAGACCAACCAGACCAACCAGACCAACCGGGATAACCAGGCCAACCAGACCAACCAGACCAACCAGGCTAACCAGGCCAACCAGGGCAACCAGACCAACCAGCCAACCAGCCCAACCAGCCCAACCAGCCCAACCAGACCAACCAGACCAACCAGACCAACCTGGTCAATAGCCAACCGGGCCAACCAGGCCTACCAGACCAACCAGACCAACCAGACAAACCAGGCCAACCAAGCTTACCAGTCCTGCCAGGCTAACTTGCCCAACCAGGCCAACCAGGCCAACCAGCCCAACCAGCCCAACCAGGCCAACCAGCCCAACCAGCCCAACCAGGCCAACTAGCCAACCAGGCCAACCAGGCCAACCAGCCAACCAGCCAACCAGCCAACCAGCCCAACCAGACCAACCAGACTAACCAGACCAACCAGGGCAACCAGGCCAACTAGCCAACCAGGCCAACCAGGCAAACCTGGCCTATTAGACCAACCAGACCAACCAGGCTCACCCGGCCAACCGGGCCCACCAGGCTTCCAGACCAACCAGACAAACCAGACCAACCGAGATAACCAGGCCAACCAGGCCAACCTGGTCAACCAGGCCAACCAGGGCAACCAGACCAACCAGCCAACCAGCCCAACCAGCCCAACCAGACCAACTGGGCCAACCAGCCCAACCGGACAAAACAGGCCATCCAGCCAATCAGGCCATCCAGGCCAACTAGTCCAACCAGGCTAACCTGGCCTACTAGGCTAACTCGGCCAACTGGACCCACCAGGCCTACCAAACCAACTGGGCCAAACAGCCCAACAGGACTAAACAGGCCATCCAGCCAATCAGGCCATCCAGGCCAACCAGCCAACCAGGCCAACCTGGTCAATTAGGCCAACCTGGTCAACCAGGCCAACCAGGGCAACCAGACCAACCAGCCAAACAGCCCAACCAGCCCAACCAGACCAACCAGACCAACCTGGTCAACCAGCCAACTGGGCCGACCAGGCCAACCAGGCCTACCAGACCAACCAGACCAACCAAGCCAACCAAGCTTAGCAGTCCTGCCAGGCTAACTTGCCCAACCAGGCCAACCAGCCAACAAGCCCAACCAGCCCAACCAGACCAACCAGGCCAACAAGCCAGCCAGCACAACCAGACCAACCAGACCAAACAGGCCAACCAGGGCAACCAGGCCAAGCAGGGCAACCAGGCCAACTAGCCAACCAGGCCAACCAGGCCGATCACACCAACCAGCCCAACCAGCCACACCAGGCCAACCAGGCCAACCAGGCTAACCTGGCCTATTAGACCAACCAGACCAACCAGGCTCACCCGGCCAACCGGGCCCACCAGACCAACCAGACCAACCGAGATAACCAGGCCAACCAGGCCAACCAGACCAACCAGACCAACCAGACCAACCAGGCCAACCAAGCTGACCAGTCCTGCCAGGCTAACTTGCTAAACCAGACCAACTGGGCCAACCAGCCCAACCGGACAAAACAGGCCATCCAGCCAATCAGGCCCTCCAGGCCAACTAGTCCAACCAAGCTAACCTGGCCTACTAGGCTAACTCGGCCAACTGGACCCACCAGGCCTACCAGACCAACTGGGCCAAACAGCCCAACCGGACCAAACAGGCCATCCAGCCAATCAGGCCATCCAAGCCAACCAGCCAACCAGGCCAACCTGGTCAACCAGGCCAACCATGGCAACCAGACCAACCAGCCAACCAGACCAACCAGACCAACCAGACCAACCTGGTCAACCAGCCAACCGGGCCAACCAGGCCAACCAGGCCTACCAGACCAACCAGACCAACCAGGCCAACCAAGCTTACCAGTCCTGCCAGGCTAACTTCCCCAAACCGCCCAACCAGCCATCAAGCCCAACCAGCCCAACCAGACCAACCAGGCCAACCAGCCAGCCAGCCCAACCAGACCAACCAGACCAACCAGACCAAACAGGCCAACCAGGTCAACCAGGCCAACCAGGTCAACCAGGCCAAAAAGGGCAACCAGGCCAACTAGCCAACCAGGCCAACCAGGGCAACCAGGCCAACTAGCCAACCAGGCCAATCACACCAACCAGCCCAACCAGCCGCACCAGGCCAACAAGGCCAACCAGCCCAACCAGGTTAACCAGGCGTATTAGACCAACCAGGCTCATCCGGCCAACCGGGCCCACCAGGCTTCCAGACCAACCAGACCAACCAGGCCAACAAGGCCAACCAGGCAACCCAGACCAACAAGACCAACCAGGCCAACCAGCCAGCCAGCCCAACCAGACCAAACAGGCCAACCAGGTCAACCAGGCCAACCAGGTCAACCAGGCCAAGAAGGGCAACCAGGCCAACTAGCCAATCAGGCCAACCAGGGCAACCAGGCCAACCAGGCCAAACACACCAACCAGCCCAACCAGCCACACCAGGCCAACAAGGCCAACCAGCCTAACCAGGTTAACCAGGCGTATTAGACCAACCAGGCTCATCCGGGCAACCGGGCCCACCAGGCTTCCAGACCAACCAGACCAACTAGACCAACCAGACCAGCCAGGCTCACCCGGCCAACCGGGCCCACCAGGCTTCCAGACCAACCAGACCAACCAGACCAACCGGGATAACTAGGCCAACCAGGCCAACCAGACCAACCAGGCCAACCAGGGCAACTAGCCAACCAGGCCAACCAGGCTAACCTGGCCTATTAGACCAACCAGACCAACCAGGCTCACCCGGCCAACCGGGCCCACCAGGCTTCCAGACCAACCAGACAAACCTGACCAATCAGGATAACCAGGCTAACCAGGCCAACCTGGTCAACCAGGCCAACCAGGGCAACCAGACCAACCAGCCAACCAGCCCAACCAGCCCAACCAGACCAACCAGACCAACTGGGCCAACCAGCCCAACCGGACAAAACAGGCCATCCAGCCAATCAGGCCATCCAGGCCAACTAGTCCAACCAGGCTAACCTGGCCTACTAGGCTAACTCGGCCAACTGGACCCACCAGGCCTACCAGACCAACTGGGCCAACCAGCCCAACGGGACTAAACAGGCCATCCAGTAAATCAGGCCATCCAGGCCAACCAGCCAACCAGGCCAACCTGGTCAACCAGGCCAACCTGGTCAACCAGGGCAACCAGGCCAACCAGCCAACAAGCTCAACCAGCCCAACCAGACCAACCAGGCCAACCAGCCAGCCAGCACAACCAGACCAACCAGGCTAACCTGGCCAACTAGACTAACTCGGCCAACCGGACCAAATAGACCAACCGGGGCAACGAGACCAACCAGACCAACCAGACCAACCAGGCTAACCAGGCCAACCTGGTCCACCAGGCCAACCAGCCCAACCAGCCCAACCAGCCCAACCAGGCCAACCAGCCAACCAGCCCAACCAGACCCACCAGACCAACCAGGCCAAGCAGCCAACCAGACCAACCAGGTCAACCAGGCCAACCAGGGCAACCAGGCCAACTAGCCAACCAGGCCAACCAGGCTAACCTGGCCTATTAGACCAACCAGACCAACCAGGCTCACCCGGCCAACCGGGCCCACCAGGCTTCCAGACCAACCAGACCAACCAGACCAAACGGGATAACCAGGCTAACCAGACCAACCAGACCAACCAGGCCAACTAAGCTTACCAGTCATGCCAGGCTAACTTGCCCAACCAGACCAACTGGGCCAACCAGCCCAACCGGACAAAACAGGCCATCCAGCCAATCAGGCCCTCCAGGCCAACTAGTCCAACCAAGCTAACCTGGCCTACTAGGCTAACTCGGCCAACTGGACCCACCAGGCCTACCAGACCAACTGGGCCAACCAGCCCAACCGGACCAAACAGGCCATCCAGCCAATCAGGCCATCCAAGCCAACCAGCCAATCAGGCCAACCTGGTCAACCAGGCCAACCATGGCAACCAGACCAACCAGCCAACCAGCCCAACCAGACCAACCAGACCAACCAGACCAACCTGGTCAACCAGCCAACCGGGCCAACCAGGCCAACCAGACCAACCAGACCAACCAGGCCAACCAAGCTTACCAGTCCTGCCAGGCTAACTTCCTTAAACCGGCCAACCAGCCATCAAGCCCAACCAGCCCAACCAGACCAACCAGGCCAACCAGACCAACCAGACCAAACAGGCCAACCAGGTCAACCAGGCCAAGAAGGGCCACCAGGCCAACTAGCCAACCAGGCCAACCAGGGCAACCAGGCCAACTAGCCAACCAGGCCAACCAGGCCAATCACACCAACCAGCCCAACCAGCCACACCAGGCCAACAAGGCCAACCAGCCCAACCAGGTTAACCAGGCGTATTAGACCAACCAGGCTCATCCGGCCAACCGGGCCCACCAGGCTTCCAGACCAACCAGACCAACCAGACCAACCAGGCCAAAAAGGCCAACCAGGCAACCCAGACCAACCAGACCAAACAGGCCAACCAGCCAGCCAGCCCAACCAGACCAAACAGGCCAACCAGGTCAACCAGGCCAACCAGGTCAACCAAGCCAAGAAGGGCAACCAGGCCAACTAGCCAATCAGGCCAACCAGGGCAACCAGGCCAACTAGCCAACCAGGCCAATCACACCAACCAGCCCAACCAGCCACACCAGGCCAACAAGGCCAACCAGCCTAACCAGGTTAACCAGGCGTATTAGACCAACCAGGCTCATCCGGCCAACCGGGCCCACCAGGCTTCCAGACCAACCAGACCAACTAGACCAACCGGGCCAACAAGGCCAACCAGGCCAACCAGACCAACCAGGCTATCCAGGCCAACCTGGTCAACCAGGCCAACTAGGGAAACCAGAACAACCAGCCAACCAGCCCAACCAGGCTAACCTGGCCAACCAGGCAAACTCGGCCAACCGGACCCACCAGGCCTAACAGACCAGCCAGGCCAACCAGACCAATCACACCAACCAGCCCAACCAGCCACACCAGGCCAACAAGGCCAACCAGCCCAACCAGGCCAACCAAACTAACTCGGCCAACTGGACCCACGAGACCAACCAAGCCAACCAGGCCAACCTGGCCAACCAGGCTAACCTGGCCAACTAGACTAACTCGGCCAACCGGACCAAATAGACCAACCGGGGCAACGAAACCAACCAGACCAACCAGACACACCAGGCTAACCAGGCCAACCTGGTCCACCAGCCCAACCAGCCCAACCAGACCAACCAGGCCCACCAGCCCAACCAGACCAACCAGACCAACCAGGCCAAGCAGCCAACCAGCCCAACCAGACCAACCAGACCAACCAGGTCAACCAGGCCAACCAGGGCAACCAGGCCAACTAGCCAACCAGGCCAACCAGACCAAACTGGTCAACCAGCCAACCAGGCCAACCAGGCCAAACAGGCTCTGAGACCAACCAGGCCAACCAAGCTTACCAGTCCTGCCAGGCTAACTTGCCCAACCAGACCAACTGGGCCAACCAGCCCAACCGGACAAAACAGGCCATCCAGCCAATCAGGCCAACTAGTCCAACCAAGCTAACCTGGCCTACTAGGCTAACTCGGCCAACTGGACCCACCAGGCCTACCAGACCAACTGGGCCAACCAGCCCAACCGGACCAAACAGGCCATCCAGCCAAACAGCCCAACCAGCCCAACCAGACCAACCAGACCAACCTGGTCAACCAGCCAACTGGGCCGACCAGGCCAACCAGGCCTACCAGACCAACCAGACCAACCAAGCCAACCAAGCTTAGCAGTCCTGCCAGGCTAACTTGCCCAACCAGGCCAACCAGCCAACAAGCCCAACCAGCCCAACCAGACCAACCAGGCCAACAAGCCAGCCAGCACAACCAGACCAACCAGACCAAACAGGCCAACCAGGGCAACCAGGCCAAGCAGGGCAACCAGGCCAACTAGCCAACCAGGCCAACCAGGCCGATCACACCAACCAGCCCAACCAGCCACACCAGGCCAACCAGGCCAACCAGGCTAACCTGGCCTATTAGACCAACCAGACCAACCAGGCTCACCCGGCCAACCGGGCCCACCAGACCAACCAGACCAACCGAGATAACCAGGCCAACCAGGCCAACCAGACCAACCAGACCAACCAGACCAACCAGGCCAACCAAGCTGACCAGTCCTGCCAGGCTAACTTGCTAAACCAGACCAACTGGGCCAACCAGCCCAACCGGACAAAACAGGCCATCCAGCCAATCAGGCCCTCCAGGCCAACTAGTCCAACCAAGCTAACCTGGCCTACTAGGCTAACTCGGCCAACTGGACCCACCAGGCCTACCAGACCAACTGGGCCAAACAGCCCAACCGGACCAAACAGGCCATCCAGCCAATCAGGCCATCCAAGCCAACCAGCCAACCAGGCCAACCTGGTCAACCAGGCCAACCATGGCAACCAGACCAACCAGCCAACCAGACCAACCAGACCAACCAGACCAACCTGGTCAACCAGCCAACCGGGCCAACCAGGCCAACCAGGCCTACCAGACCAACCAGACCAACCAGGCCAACCAAGCTTACCAGTCCTGCCAGGCTAACTTCCCCAAACCGCCCAACCAGCCATCAAGCCCAACCAGCCCAACCAGACCAACCAGGCCAACCAGCCAGCCAGCCCAACCAGACCAACCAGACCAACCAGACCAAACAGGCCAACCAGGTCAACCAGGCCAACCAGGTCAACCAGGCCAAAAAGGGCAACCAGGCCAACTAGCCAACCAGGCCAACCAGGGCAACCAGGCCAACTAGCCAACCAGGCCAATCACACCAACCAGCCCAACCAGCCGCACCAGGCCAACAAGGCCAACCAGCCCAACCAGGTTAACCAGGCGTATTAGACCAACCAGGCTCATCCGGCCAACCGGGCCCACCAGGCTTCCAGACCAACCAGACCAACCAGGCCAACAAGGCCAACCAGGCAACCCAGACCAACAAGACCAACCAGGCCAACCAGCCAGCCAGCCCAACCAGACCAAACAGGCCAACCAGGTCAACCAGGCCAACCAGGTCAACCAGGCCAAGAAGGGCAACCAGGCCAACTAGCCAATCAGGCCAACCAGGGCAACCAGGCCAACCAGGCCAAACACACCAACCAGCCCAACCAGCCACACCAGGCCAACAAGGCCAACCAGCCTAACCAGGTTAACCAGGCGTATTAGACCAACCAGGCTCATCCGGGCAACCGGGCCCACCAGGCTTCCAGACCAACCAGACCAACTAGACCAACCAGACCAGCCAGGCTCACCCGGCCAACCGGGCCCACCAGGCTTCCAGACCAACCAGACCAACCAGACCAACCGGGATAACTAGGCCAACCAGGCCAACCAGACCAACCAGGCCAACCAGGGCAACTAGCCAACCAGGCCAACCAGGCTAACCTGGCCTATTAGACCAACCAGACCAACCAGGCTCACCCGGCCAACCGGGCCCACCAGGCTTCCAGACCAACCAGACAAACCTGACCAATCAGGATAACCAGGCTAACCAGGCCAACCTGGTCAACCAGGCCAACCAGGGCAACCAGACCAACCAGCCAACCAGCCCAACCAGCCCAACCAGACCAACCAGACCAACTGGGCCAACCAGCCCAACCGGACAAAACAGGCCATCCAGCCAATCAGGCCATCCAGGCCAACTAGTCCAACCAGGCTAACCTGGCCTACTAGGCTAACTCGGCCAACTGGACCCACCAGGCCTACCAGACCAACTGGGCCAACCAGCCCAACGGGACTAAACAGGCCATCCAGTAAATCAGGCCATCCAGGCCAACCAGCCAACCAGGCCAACCTGGTCAACCAGGCCAACCTGGTCAACCAGGGCAACCAGGCCAACCAGCCAACAAGCTCAACCAGCCCAACCAGACCAACCAGGCCAACCAGCCAGCCAGCACAACCAGACCAACCAGGCTAACCTGGCCAACTAGACTAACTCGGCCAACCGGACCAAATAGACCAACCGGGGCAACGAGACCAACCAGACCAACCAGACCAACCAGGCTAACCAGGCCAACCTGGTCCACCAGGCCAACCAGCCCAACCAGCCCAACCAGCCCAACCAGGCCAACCAGCCAACCAGCCCAACCAGACCCACCAGACCAACCAGGCCAAGCAGCCAACCAGACCAACCAGGTCAACCAGGCCAACCAGGGCAACCAGGCCAACTAGCCAACCAGGCCAACCAGGCTAACCTGGCCTATTAGACCAACCAGACCAACCAGGCTCACCCGGCCAACCGGGCCCACCAGGCTTCCAGACCAACCAGACCAACCAGACCAAACGGGATAACCAGGCTAACCAGACCAACCAGACCAACCAGGCCAACTAAGCTTACCAGTCATGCCAGGCTAACTTGCCCAACCAGACCAACTGGGCCAACCAGCCCAACCGGACAAAACAGGCCATCCAGCCAATCAGGCCCTCCAGGCCAACTAGTCCAACCAAGCTAACCTGGCCTACTAGGCTAACTCGGCCAACTGGACCCACCAGGCCTACCAGACCAACTGGGCCAACCAGCCCAACCGGACCAAACAGGCCATCCAGCCAATCAGGCCATCCAAGCCAACCAGCCAATCAGGCCAACCTGGTCAACCAGGCCAACCATGGCAACCAGACCAACCAGCCAACCAGCCCAACCAGACCAACCAGACCAACCAGACCAACCTGGTCAACCAGCCAACCGGGCCAACCAGGCCAACCAGACCAACCAGACCAACCAGGCCAACCAAGCTTACCAGTCCTGCCAGGCTAACTTCCTTAAACCGGCCAACCAGCCATCAAGCCCAACCAGCCCAACCAGACCAACCAGGCCAACCAGACCAACCAGACCAAACAGGCCAACCAGGTCAACCAGGCCAAGAAGGGCCACCAGGCCAACTAGCCAACCAGGCCAACCAGGGCAACCAGGCCAACTAGCCAACCAGGCCAACCAGGCCAATCACACCAACCAGCCCAACCAGCCACACCAGGCCAACAAGGCCAACCAGCCCAACCAGGTTAACCAGGCGTATTAGACCAACCAGGCTCATCCGGCCAACCGGGCCCACCAGGCTTCCAGACCAACCAGACCAACCAGACCAACCAGGCCAAAAAGGCCAACCAGGCAACCCAGACCAACCAGACCAAACAGGCCAACCAGCCAGCCAGCCCAACCAGACCAAACAGGCCAACCAGGTCAACCAGGCCAACCAGGTCAACCAAGCCAAGAAGGGCAACCAGGCCAACTAGCCAATCAGGCCAACCAGGGCAACCAGGCCAACTAGCCAACCAGGCCAATCACACCAACCAGCCCAACCAGCCACACCAGGCCAACAAGGCCAACCAGCCTAACCAGGTTAACCAGGCGTATTAGACCAACCAGGCTCATCCGGCCAACCGGGCCCACCAGGCTTCCAGACCAACCAGACCAACTAGACCAACCGGGCCAACAAGGCCAACCAGGCCAACCAGACCAACCAGGCTATCCAGGCCAACCTGGTCAACCAGGCCAACTAGGGAAACCAGAACAACCAGCCAACCAGCCCAACCAGGCTAACCTGGCCAACCAGGCAAACTCGGCCAACCGGACCCACCAGGCCTAACAGACCAGCCAGGCCAACCAGACCAATCACACCAACCAGCCCAACCAGCCACACCAGGCCAACAAGGCCAACCAGCCCAACCAGGCCAACCAAACTAACTCGGCCAACTGGACCCACGAGACCAACCAAGCCAACCAGGCCAACCTGGCCAACCAGGCTAACCTGGCCAACTAGACTAACTCGGCCAACCGGACCAAATAGACCAACCGGGGCAACGAAACCAACCAGACCAACCAGACACACCAGGCTAACCAGGCCAACCTGGTCCACCAGCCCAACCAGCCCAACCAGCCCAACCAGGCCCACCAGCCCAACCAGACCAACCAGACCAACCAGGCCAAGCAGCCAACCAGCCCAACCAGACCAACCAGACCAACCAGGTCAACCAGGCCAACCAGGGCAACCAGGCCAACTAGCCAACCAGGCCAACCAGACCAAACTGGTCAACCAGCCAACCAGGCCAACCAGGCCAAACAGGCTCTGAGACCAACCAGGCCAACCAAGCTTACCAGTCCTGCCAGGCTAACTTGCCCAACCAGACCAACTGGGCCAACCAGCCCAACCGGACAAAACAGGCCATCCAGCCAATCAGGCCAACTAGTCCAACCAAGCTAACCTGGCCTACTAGGCTAACTCGGCCAACTGGACCCACCAGGCCTACCAGACCAACTGGGCCAACCAGCCCAACCGGACCAAACAGGCCATCCAGCCAATCAGGCCATCCAGGCCAACCAGCCAACCAGGCCAACCTGATCAACCAGGCCAACCAGGGCAACCAGACCAACCAGCCAACCAGCCCAACCAGCCCAACCAGCCCAACCAGACCAACCTGGTCAACCAGCCAACCGGGCCAACCAGGCCAACCAGGCCTACCAGACCAACCAGACCAACCAGACCAACCAGGCCAACCAAGCTTACCAGTCCTGCCAGGCTAACTTCCCCAAACCGTCCAACCAGCCATCAAGCCCAACCAGCCCAACCAGACCAACCAGGTCAACCAGCCAGCCAGCCCATCCAGACCAACCAGACCAAACAGGCCAACCAGGTCAACCAGGCCAACCAGGTCAACCAGGCCAAGAAGGGCAACCAGGCCAACTAGCCAACCAGGCCACCCAGGCCAATCACACCAACCAGCCCAACCAGACCAACCAGGCCAACCAGCCAGCCAGCACAACCAGACCAACCAGACCAAACAGGCCAACCAGGTCAACCAGGCCAACCAGGCCAACCAGGGCAACCAGGCCAACTAGCCAACCAGACCAACCAGGCTAACCTGGCCTATTAGACCAACCAGACCAACCAGGCTCAACCCGGCCAACCGGGCCCACCAGGCTTCCAGACCAACCAGACCAACCAGACCAACCGGGATAACCAGGCCAACCAGACCAACCAGACCAACCAGACCAACCAGGCTAACCAGGCCAACCAGGGCAACCAGACCAACCAGCCAACCAGCCCAACCAGCCCAACCAGCCCAACCAGCCCAACCAGACCAACCAGACCAACCTGGTCAACAGCCAACCGGGCCAACCAGGCCTACCAGACCAACCAGACCAACCAGACAAACCAGGCCCACCAAGCTTACCAGTCCTGCCAGGCTAACTTGCCCAACCAGACCAACTGGGCCAACCAGCCCAACCGGATCAACCAGGCTAATCAGGCCAACCTTGTCAACCAGGCCAACTAGGGCAACCAGAACAACCAGCCAACCAGCCCAACCAGCCCAACCAGGCTAACCTGGCCAACCAGGCAAACCAAGCTAATTAGGCCAACTTGTTCAACCAGGCCAACCAGGGCAACCTGGCCAACTAGCCAACCAGGCCAACCAGGCTAACCTGGCCTATTAGACCAACCAGATTAACCAGGCTCACCCGGCCAACCGGGCCCACCAGGCTTCCAGACCAACCAGACAAACCAGACCAACCGGGATAACCAGGCCAACCAGGCCAACCAGACCAACCAGACCAACCAGACCCAACCAGCCAACCAGCCCAGCCAGACCAACCAGACCAACCAGGCCAACCAGCCAACCAGCCCAACCAGACCAACCAGACCAACCAGGGCAACCAGGCCAACTAGCCAACCGGGCCCACCAGGCTTCCATACCAACCAGACCAACCGGGATAACCAGGCCAACCAGGCCAAACAGACCAACCAGACCAACCAGGCTAACCAGGCCAACCTGGTCAACCAGGCCAACCAGGGCAACCGGTCCAACCAGCCAACCAGCCCAACCAGCCAATCCAGACCAACCAGACCAAACTGGTCAACCAGCCAACCGGGACAACCAGGCCTACCAGACAAACCAGACCAACCAGACCAACCAGGCCAACCAAGCTTACCAGTCCTGCCAGGCTAACTTGCCCAACCAGACCAACTGGGCCAACCAGCCCAACCGGACAAAACAGGCCATCCAGCCAATCAGGCCATCTAGGCTAACTAGTCCAACCAAGCTAACCTGGCCTACTAGGCTAACTCGGCCAACTGGACCCACCAGGCCTACCAGACCAACTGGGCCAACCAGCCCAACCGGACTAAACAGGCCATCCAGCCAATCAGGCCATCCAGGCCAACCAGCCAACCAGGCCAACCTGGTCAACCAGACCAACCAGCCAACCAGCCCAACCAGCCCAACCAGCCCAACCAGACCAACCTGGTTAACCAGCCAACCAGGCCAACTAGGCCAACCAGGCCTACCAGACCAACCAGACCAACCAGACCAACAAGACCAACCAGGCCAACCAAGCTTACCAGTCCTGCCAGGCTAACTTGCCCAACCAGGCCAACCAGGCCAACCAGCCCAACCAGCCCAACCAGCCCAACCAGCCCAACCAGGCCAACCAGCCCAACCAGCCAAACCAGCCCAACCAGGCCAACTAGCCAACCAGGCCAACCAGGCCAACCAGCCAACCAGCCAACCAGCCCAACCAGACCAACCAGACCAACCAGACCAACCAGGGCAACCAGGCCAACTAGCCAACCAGGCCAACCAGGCTAACCTGGCCTATTAGACCAACCAGACCAACCAGGCTCACCCGGCCAACCGGGCCCACCAGGCTTCCAGACCAACCAGACAAACCAGACCAACCGAGATAACCAGGCCAACCAGGCCAACCTGGTCAACCAGGGCAACCAGACCAACCAGCCAACCAGCTTAACCAGCCCAACCAGACCAACTGGGCCAACCAGCCCAACCGGACAAAACAGGCCATCCAGCCAATCAGGCCATCCAGGCCAACTAGTCCAACCAGGCTAACCTGGCCTACTAGGCTAACTCGGCCAACTGGACCCACCAGGCCTACCAAACCAACTGGGCCAACCAGCCCAACAGGACTAAACAGGCCATCCAGCCAATCAGGCCATCCAGGCCAACCAGCCAACCAGGCCAACCTGGTCAACCAGGCCAACCTGGTCAACCAGGCCAACCAGGGCAACCAGACCAACCAGCCAAACAGCCCAACCAGCCCAACCAGACCAACCAGACCAACCTGGTCAACCAGCCAACTGGGCCGACCAGGCCAACCAGGCCTACCAGACCAACCAGACCAACCAGACCAACCAGGCCAACCAAGCTTAGCAGTCCTGCCAGGCTAACTTGCCCAACCAGGCCAACCAGCCAACAAGCCCAACCAGCCCAACCAGCCCAACCAGGCCAACAAGCCAGCCAGCACAACCAGACCAACCAGACCAAACAGGCCAACCAGGGCAACCAGGCCAAGCAGGGCAACCAGGCCAACTAGCCAACCAGGCCAACCAGGCCGATCACACCAACCAGCCCAACCAGCCACACCAGGCCAACCAGGCCAACCAGGCTAACCTGGCCTATTAGACCAACCAGACCAACCAGGCTCACCCGGCCAACCGGGCCCACCAGGCTTCCAGACCAACCAGACCAACCAGACCAACAGAGATAACCAGGCCAACCAGGCCAACCAGACCAACCAGACCAACCAGACTAACCAGGCCAACCAAGCTGACCAGTCCTGCCAGGCTAACTTGCTAAACCAGACCAACTGGGCCAACCAGCCCAACCGGACAAAACAGGCCATCCAGCCAATCAGGCCCTCCAGGCCAACTAGTCCAACCAAGCTAACCTGGCCTACTAGGCTAACTCGGCCAACTGGACCCACCAGGCCTACCAGACCAACTGGGCCAAACAGCCCAACCGGACCAAACAGGCCATCCAGCCAATCAGGCCATCCAAGCCAACCAGCCAACCAGGCCAACCTGGTCAACCAGGCCAACCATGGCAACCAGACCAACCAGCCAACCAGCCCAACCAGCCCAACCAGACCAACCAGACCAACCTGGTCAACCAGCCAACCGGGCCAACCAGGCCAACCAGGCCTACCAGACCAACCAGACCAACCAGGCCAACCAAGCTTACCAGTCCTGCCAGGCTAACTTCCCCAAACCGGCCAACCAGCCATCAAGCCCAACCAGCCCAACCAGGCCAAACAGCCAGCCAGCCCAACCAGACCAACCAGACCAAACAGGTCAACCAGGCACACCAGGTCAACCAGGCCAAGAAGGGCAACCAGGCCAACTAGCCAACCAGGCCAACCAGGGCAACCAGGCCAACTAGCCAACCAGGCCAATCACACCAACCAGCCCAACCAGCCACACCAGGCCAACAAGGCCAACCAGCCCAACCAGGTTAACCAGGCGTATTAGACCAACCAGGCTCATCCGGCCAACCGGGCCCACCAGGCTTCCAGACCAACCAAACCAACCAGGCCAACAAGGCCAACCAGGCAACCCAGACCAACAAGACCAAACAGGCCAACCAGCCAGCCAGCCCAACCAGACCAAACAGGCCAACCAGGTCAACCAGGCCAACCAGGTCAACCAGGCCAAGAAGGGCAACCAGGCCAACTAGCCAATCAGGCCAACCAGGGCAACCAGGCCAACTAGCCAACCAGGCCAACCAGGCCAATCACACCAACCAGCCCAACCAGCCACACCAGGCCAACAAGGCCAACCAGCCTAACCAGGTTAAAGGGGCGTATTAGACCAACCAGGCTCATCCGGCCAACCGGGCCCACCAGGCTTCCAGACCAACCAGACCAACTAGACCAACCGGGCCAACAAGGCCAACCTGGCCAACCAGACCAAACAGACCAACCAGGCTATCCAGGCCAAACTGGTCAACCAGGCCAACTGGGGCAACCAGAACAACCAGCCAACCAGCCACACCAGGCCAACAAGGCCAACCAGCCTAACCAGGTTAAAGGGGCGTATTAGACCAACCAGGCTCATCCGGCCAACCGGGCCCACCAGGCTTCCAGACCAACTAGACCAACCGGGCCAACAAGGCCAATCAGGCCAACCAGACCAAACAGACCAACCAGGCTATCCAGGCCAAACTGGTCAACCAGGCCAACTGGGGCAACCAGAACAACCAGCCAACCAGCCCAACCAGGCTAACCTGGCCAACCAGGCAAACTCGGCCAACCGGACCCACCAGGCCTAACAGACCAGCCTGGCCAACCAGACCAATCACACCAACCAGCCCAACCAGCCACACCAGGCCAACAAGGCCAACCAGCCCAACCAGGCCAACCAGCCCAACCAGGCCAACCAAACTAACTCGGCCGAATGGACCCACCAGACCAACCAAGCCAACCAGGCCAACCTGGCCAACCAGGCTTACCTGGCCAACTAGACTAACTCGGCCAACCGGACCAAATAGACCAACCGGGGCAACGAGACCAACCAGACCAACCAGACACACCAGGCTAACCAGGCCAACCTGGTCCACCAGCCCAACCAGCCCAACCAGACCAACCAGGCCAACCAGCCCAACCAGACCAACCAGACCAACCAGGCAAAGCAGCCAACCAGCCCAACCAGCCCAACCAGACCAACCAGGTCAACCAGGCCAACCAGGGCAACCAGGCCAACTAGCCAACCAGGCCAACCTGGCTAACCTGGCCTATTAGACCACACAGACCAACCAGGCTCACCCGGCCAACCGGGCCCACCAGGCTTCCAGACCAACCAGACCAACCAGGCCAACCAGACCAACCAGACCAACCAGACCAACCAGGCTAACCAGGCAAACCTGGTCAACCAGGCCAACCAGGGCAACCAGACCAACCAGACCAACCAGACCGAACTGGTCAACCAGCCAACCAGGCCAAACAGGCCTACCAGACCAACCAGGCCAACCAAGCTTACCAGTCCTGACAGGCTAACTTGCCCAACCAGACCAACTGGGCCAACCAGCCCAACCGGACAAAACAGGCCATCCAGCCAATCAGGCCATCCAGGCCAACTAGTCCAACCAAGCTAACCTGGCCTACTAGGCTAACTCGGCCAACTGGACCCACCAGGCCTACCAGACCAACTGGGCCAACCAGCCCAACCGGACCAAACAGGCCATCCAGCCAATCAGGCCATCCAGGCCAACCAGACCAACCAGGCCAACCAGCCACACCAGGCCAACAAGGCCAACCAGCCTAACCAGGTTAACCAGGCGTATTAGACCAACCAGGCTCATCCGGCCAACCGGGCCCACCAGGCTTCAAGACCAATCAGACCAACTAGACCAACCGGGCCAACAAGGCCAACCATGCCAACCAGACCAACCAGACCAACCAGGCTATCCAGGCCAACCTTGTCAACCAGGGCAACCAGGCCAACTAGCCAACCAGGCCACCCAGGCCAATCACACCAACCAGCCCAACCAGCCACACCAGGCCAACAAGGCCAACCAGCCTAACCAGGTTAACCAGGCGTATTAGACCAACCAGGCTCATCCGGCCAACCGGGCCCACCAGGCTTCAAGACCAACCAGACCAACTAGACCAACCGGGCCAACAAGGCCAACCAGCCCAACCAGACCAACCAGGCCAAGCAGCCAACCAGCCCAACTAGGGCAACCAGAACAACCAGCCAACCAGCCCAACCAGGCTAACCTGGCCAACCAGGCAAACTCGGCCAACCGGACCCACCAGGCCTAACAGACCAGCCAGGCCAACCAGACCAACCAGGCTAACCTTGCGAACCAGACCAACTCGGCCAACCGGACAAAATAGACCAACCGGGCCATCGAGGCAGCTAGACCAACCAGACCAACCAGGCTAACCAGGCCAACCTGGTCATCCTGGCCAACCTGGTCAACCATGGCAACCAGACCAACCAGCCAACCAGCCAACCAGCCCAACCAGACCAACCAGACCAACAAGACCAACTGGGCCAACCAGCCCAACCGGACAAAACAGGCCATCCAGCCAATCAGGCCATCCAGGCCAACTAGTCCAACCAAGCTAACCTGGCCTACTAGGCCAACTCGGCCAACTGGACCCACCAGGCTTACCAAACCAACTGGGCCAACCAGCCCAACCGGACTAAACAGGCCATCCAGCCAATCAGGCCATCCAGGCCAACCAGCCAACCAGGCCAACCTGGTCAACCAGCCAACCGGGCCGACCAGGCCAACCAGGCCTACCAGACCAACCAGACCAACCAGGCCAACCAAGCTTACCAGTCCTGCCAGGCTAACTTGCCCAACCAGGCCAACCAGCCAACAAGCCCAACCAGCCCAACCAGACCAACCAGGCCAACCAGCCAGCCAGCACAACCAGACCAACCAGACCAAACAGGCCAACCAGGTCAACCAAACCAACCAGGGCAACCAGGCCAACCAAGGCAACCAGGCCAACTAGCCAACCAGGCCAACAAGGCTAACCTGGCCTATTAGACCAACCAGACCAACCAGGCTCACCCGGCCAACCGGGCCCACCAGGCTTCCAGACCAACCAGACCAACCAGACCAACCGGGATAACCAGGCCAACCAGGCCAACCAGACCAACCAGACCAACCAGACCAACCAGGCTAACCAGGCCAACCTGGTCAACCAGGCCAACCAGGGCATCCAGACCAACCAGCCAAGCAGCCCAACAAGCCCAACCAGCCCAACCAGACCAACCAGACCAACCTGGTCAACAGCCAACCAGGCCAACCAGGCCAACCAGGCCTACCAGACCAACCAGACCAACCAGGCCCACCAAGCTTACCAGACCTGCCAGGCTAACTTGCCCAACCAGACCAACTGGGCCAACCAGCCCAACCGGATCAACCAGGCTAACCAGGCCAACCTTGTCAACCAGGCCAACTAGGGCAACCAGAACAACCAGCCAACCAGCCAAAACATCCCAACCAGGCTAACCTGGCCAACCAGGCAAACCAAGCTAATTAGGCCAACTTGTTCAACCAGGCCAACCAGGGCAACCTGGCCAACTATTTAACCAGGCCAACCAGGCTAACCTGGCCTATTAGACCAACCAGACCAACCAGGCTCACCCGGCCAACCGGGCCCACCAGGCTTCCAGATCAACCAGACCAACCGGGATAACCAGGCCAACCAGGCCAACCAGACCAACCAGACCCAACCAGCCAACCAGCCCAACCAGACCAACCAGACCAACCAGGCCAACCAGCCAACCAGACCAACCAGACAAACCAGACCAACCAGGTCAACCAGGCCAACCAGGGCAACCAGGCCAACTAGCCAACCAGGCCAACCAGGCTAACCTGGCCTATTAGACCAACCAGACCAACCAGGCTCACCCGGCCAACCGGGCCCACCAGGCGTCCATACCAACCAGACCAACCAGACCAACCGGGATATCCAGGCCAACCAGGCAAACCAGACCAACCAGGCTAACCAGGCCAACCTGGCCAACCAGCCCAACCAGCCCAACCAGACAAACCAGACCAACCTGGTCGACCAGCCAACCGGGCCAACCAGGCCAACCAGGCCTACCAGACCAACCAGATCAACCAGGTCAACCAGGCCAACCAGGGCAACCAGGCCAACCAGGGCAACCAGGCCAACTAGCCAACCAGGCCAACCAGGCTAACCTGGCCTATTAGACCAACCAGACCAACCAGGCTCACCCGGCCAACCGGGCCCACCAGGCTTCCAGACCAACCAGACCAACCAGACCAACCGGGATAACCAGGCCAACCAGGCCAACCAGACCAACCAGACCAACCAGGCTAACCAGGCCAACCTGGTCAACCAGGCCAACCAGGGCAACCAGACCAACCAGCCAACCAGCCCAACCAGCCCAACCAGACCAACCAGACCAACCTGGTCAACAGCCAACCGGGCCAACCAGGCCAACCAGGCCTACCAGACCAACCAGACCAACCAGACCAACCAGGCCCACCAAGCTTACCAGTCCTGCCAGGCTAACTTGCCCAACCAGACCAACAGGGCCAACCAGCCCAACCGGATCAACCAGGCTAACCAGGCCAACCTTGACAACCAGGCCAACTAGGGCAACCAGAACAACCAGCCAACCAGCCCAAACATCCCAACCAGGCTAACCTGGCCAACCAGGCAAACCAAGCTTATTAGGCCAACTTGTTCAACCAGGCCAACCAGGGCAACCTGGCCAACTATTTAACCAGGCCAACCAGGCTAACCTGGCCTATTAGACCAACCAGACCAACCAGGCTCACACGGCCAACCGGGCCCACCAGGCTTCCAGACCAACCAGACCAACTGGGATAACCGGGCCAACCAGGCCAACCAGGCCTACCAGACCAACCAGACCAACCAGACCAACCAGGCCAACCAAGCTTACCAGTCCTGCCAGGCTAACTTCCCCAAACCGGCCAACCAGCCATCAAGCCCAACCAGCCCAACCAGCCCAACCAGGCCGACCAGCCAGCCAGCCCAACCAGACCAACCAGACCAAACAGGCCAACCAGGTCAACCAGGCCAACCAGGTCAACCAGGCCAAGAAGGGCAACCAGGCCAACAAGCCAACCAGGCCAACCAGGGCAACCAGGCCAACTAGCCAACCAGGCCAACCAGGCCAATCACACCACCCAGCCCAACCAGCCACACCAGGCCAACAAGGCCAACCAGCCCAACCAGGTTAACCAGGCGTATTAGACCAACCAGGCTCATCCGGCCAACCGGGCCCACCAGGCTTCCAGACCAACCAGACCAACCAGACCAACCGGGCCAACAAGGCCAACCAGGCAACCCAGACCAACCAGACCAACCAGGCCAACTAGCCAGCCAGACCAACCAGACCAACCAGACCAAACAGGCCAACCCGGTCAACCAGGCCAACCAGGTCAACCAGGCCAACCAGACCAACCAGGCCAACCAGCCCAACCAGACCAACCAGACCAACCAGGCCAAGCAGCCAACCAGCCCAACCAGACCAACCAGACCAACCAGGTCAACCAGGCCAACCAGGGCAACCAGGCCAACTAGCAAACCAGGCCAACCAGGCTAACCTGGCCTATTAGACCACACAGACCAACCAGGCTCACCCGGCCAACCGGGCCCACCAGGCTTTCAGACCAACCAGACCAACCAGGCCAACCAGACCAACCAGACCAACCAGACCAACCAGGCTAACCAGGCCAACCTGTTCAACCAGGCCAACCAGGGCAACCAGACCAACCAGCCAACCAGCCCAATCAGCCAATCCAGACCATCCAGACCAACCAGACCAAACTGGTCAACCAGCCAACCAGGCCAACCAGGCAAACCAGGCCTACCAGACCAACTGGGCCAACCAGCCCAACCGGACCAAACAGGCCATCCAGCCAATCAGGCCATCCAGGCCAACCAGCCAACCAGGCCAACCTGTTCAACCAGGCCAACCAGGGCAACCAGACCAACCAGCCCAACCAGCCCAACCAGACCAACCTGGTCAACCAGCCAACCGGGCCAACCAGGCCAACCAGGCCTACCAGACCAACCAGACCAACCAGACCAACCAGACCAACCAGACCAACCAGGCCAACCAAGCTCACCAGTCCTGCCAGGCTAACTTCCCCAAACCGGCCAACCAGCCATCAAGCCCAACCAGCCCAACCAGACCAACCAGGCCAACCAGCCAGCCAGCCCAACCAGACCAACCAGACCAAACAAGCCAACCAGGTCAACCAGGCCAACCAGGTCAACCAGGCCAAGAAGGGCAACCAGGCCAACTAGCCAACCAGGCCAACAAGGGCAACCAGGCCAACTAGCCAACCAGGCCAACCAGGCCAATCACACCAACCAGCCCAACCAGCCACACTAGGCCAACAAGGCCAACCAGCCCAACCAGGTTAACCAGGCGTATTAGACCAACCAGGCTCATCCGGCCAACCGGGCCCACCAGGCTTCCAGACCAACCAGACCAACCAGACCAACCGGGCCAACAAGGCCAACCAGGCAACCCAGACCAACCAGACCAACCAGGCCAACTAGCCAGCCAGACCAACCAGACCAACCAGACCAAACAGGCCAACCCGGTCAACCAGGCCAACCAGGTCAACCAGGCCAAGAAGGGCAACCAGAACAACCAGCCAACCAGCCCAACCAGGCTTATATGGCCAACCAGGCAAACTCGGCCAACCGGACCCACCAGGCCTAACAGACCAGCCAGGCCAACCAGACCAACCAGGCTAACTTTGCGAACTAGACCAACTCGGCCAACCGGACAAAATAGACCAACCGGGCCATCGAGGCAGCTAGACCAACAAGACCAACCAGGCTAATCAGGCAAACCTGGTCATCCTGGCCAACCTGGTCAACCAGGGCAACCAGACCAACCAGCCAACCAGCCAACCAGCCCAACCAGCCCAACCAGACCAACTGGGCCAACCAGCCCAACCGGACAAAACAGGCCATCCAGCCAATCAGGCCATCCAGGCCAACTAGTCCAACCAAGCTGACCTGGCCTACTAGGCCAACTCGGCCAACTGGACCCACCAGGCTTACCAAACCAACTGGGCCAACCAGCCCAACCGGACTAAACAGGCCATCCAGCCAATCAGGCCATCCAGGCCAACCAGCCAACCAGGCCAACCTGGTCAACCAGCCAACTGGGCCGACCAGGCCAACCAGGCCTACCAGACCAACCAGACCAACCAGGCCAACCAAGCTTACCAGTCCTGCCAGGCTAACTTGCCCAACCAGGCCAACCAGCCAACAAGCCCAACCAGCCCAACCAGACCAACCAGGCCAACCAGCCAGCCAGCACAACCAGACCAACCAGACCAAACAGGCCAACCAGGTCAACCAGGCCAACCAGGGCAACCAGGCCAGCCAGGGCAACCAGGCCAACTAGCCAACCAGGCCAACCAGGCTTACCTGGCCTATTAGACCAACCAGACCAACCAGGCTCACCCGGCCAACCGGGCCCACCAGGCTTCCAGACCAACCAGGCCAACCAGACCAACAGGGATAACCAGGCCAACCAGGCCAACCAGACCAACCAGACCAACCAGGCTAACCAGGCCAACCTGGTCAACCAGGCCAACCAGGGCAACCAGACCAACCAGCCAACCAGCCCAACCAGCCCAACCAGCCCAACCAGACCAACCAGGTCAACAGCCAACCGGGCCAACCAGGCCAACCAGGCCTACCAGACCAACCAGACCAACCAGACCAACCAGGCCCACCAAGCTTACCAGTCCTGCCAGGCTAACTTGCCCAACCAGACCAACTGGGCCAACCAGCCCAACCGGATCAACCAGGCTAACCAGGCCAACCAGGTCAACCAGGCCAAGAAGGGCAACCAGAACAACCAGCCAACCAGCCCAACCAGGCTAACCTGGCCAACCAGGCAAACTCGGCCAACCGGACCCACCAGGCCTAACAGACCAGCCAGGCCAACCAGACCAACCAGGCTAACTTTGCGAACCAGACCAACTCGGCCAACCGGACAAAATATACCAACCGGGCCATCGAGACAGCTAGACCAACCAGACCAACCAGGCTAACCAGGCAAACCTGGTCATCCTGTCCAACCTGGTCAACCAGGGCAACCAGACCAACCAGCCTACCAGCCCAACCAGACCAACCAGACCAACTGGGCCAACCAGCCCAACCGGACAAAACAGGCCATCCAGCCAATCAGGCCATCCAGGCCAACTAGTCCAACCAAGCTAACCTGGCCTACTAGGCCAACTCGGCCAACAGGACCCACCAGGCTTACCAAACCAACTGGGCCAACCAGCCCAACCGGACTAAACAGGCCATCCAGCCAATCAGGCCATCCAGGCCAACCAGCCAACCAGGCCAACCTGGTCAACCAGCCAACTGGGCCGACCAGGCCAACCAGGCCTACCAGACCAACCAGACCAACCAGGCCAACCAAGCTTACCAGTCCTGTAAGGCTAACTTGCCCAACCAGGCCAACCAGCCAACAAGCCCAACCAGCCCAACCAGACCAACCAGCCCAACCAGCTCAACCAGACCAACCAGGCCAACCAGCCCAACCAGACCAACCAGACCAATCAGGCCAAGCAGCCAACCAGCCCAACCAGACCAGCCAGGTCAACCAGGCCAACCAGGGCAACCAGGCCAACTAGCAAACCAGGCCAACCAGGCTAACCTGGCCTATTAGACCACACAGACCAACCGGGCTCACCCGGCCAACCGGGCCCACCAGGCTTCCAGACCAACCAGACCAACCAGGCAAACCAGACCAACCAGACCAACCAGGCTAACCAGGCCAACCTGTTCAACCAGGCCAACCAGGGCAACCAGACCAACCAGCCAACCAGCCCAACCAGCCAATCCAGACCATCCAGACCAACCAGACCAAACTGGTCAACCAGCCAACCAGGCAAACCAGGCCAACCAGACCAACCAGGTTAACCAGGCCATCTAGGCCAACTAGTCCAACCAAGCTAACCTGGCCTACTAGGCTAACTCGGCCAACTGGACCCACCAGGTCTACCAGACCAACCAGACCAACCAGACCAACCAGACCAACCAGGCCAAACAAGCTCACCAGTCCTGCCAGGCTAACTTCCCCAAACCGGCCAACCAGCCATCAAGCCCAACCAGCCCAACCAGACCAACCAGGCCAACCAGCCAGCCAGCCCAACCAGACCAACCAGACCAAACAAGCCAACCAGGTCAACCAGGCCAACCAGGTCAACCAGGCCAAGAAGGGCAACCAGGCCAACTAGCCAACCAGGCCAACCAGGGCAACCAGGCCAACTAGCCAACCAGGCCAACCAGGCCAATCACACCAACCAGCCCAACCAGCCACACCAGGCCAACAAGGCCAACCAGCCCAACCAGGTTAACCAGGCGTATTAGACCAACAAGGCTCATCCGGCCAACCGGGCCCACCAGGCTTCCAGACCAACCAGACCAACCAGACCAACCGGGCCAACAAGGCCAACCAGGCAACCCAGACCAACCAGACCAACCAGGCCAACTAGCCAGCCAGCCCAACCAGACCAACCAGACCAAACAGGCCAACCCGGTCAACCAGGCCAACCAGGTCAACCAGGCCAAGAAGGGCAACCAGAACAACCAGCCAACCAGCCCAACCAGGCTAATATGGCCAACCAGGCAAACTCGGCCAACCGGACCCACCAGGCCTAACAGACCAGCCAGGCCTACCAGACCAACCAGGCTAACTTTGCGAACCAGACCAACTCGGCCAACCGGACAAAATAGACCAACCGGGCCATCGAGGCAGCTAGACCAACCAGACCAACCAGGCTAACCAGGCAAACCTGGTCATCCTGGCCAACCTGGTCAACCAGGGCAACCAGACCAACCAGCCAACCAGACCAACCAGACCAACCAGACCAACTGGGCCAACCAGCCCAACCGGACAAAACAGGCCATCCAGCCAATCAGGCCATCCAGGCCAACTAGTCCAACCAAGCTGACCTGGCCTACTAGGCCAACTCGGCCAACTGGACCCACCAGGCTTACCAAACCAACTGGGCCAACCAGCCCAACCGGACTAAACAGGCCATCCAGCCAATCAGGCCATCCAGGCCAACCAGCCAACCAGGCCAACCTGGTCAACCAGCCAACTGGGCCGACCATGCCAACCAGGCCTACCAGACCAACCAGACCAACCAGGCCAACCAAGCTTACCAGTCCTGCCAGGCTAACTTGCCCAACCAGGCCAACCAGCCAACAAGCCCAACCAGACCAACCAGACCAACCAGGCCAACCAGCCAGCCAGCACAACCAGACCAACCAGACCAAACAGGCCAACCAGGTCAACCAGGCCAACCAGGGCAACCAGGCCAACCAGGGCAACCAGGCCAACTAGCCAACCAGGCCAACCAGGCTTACCTGGCCTATTAGACCAACCAGACCAACCAGGCTCACCCGGCCAACCGGGCCCACCAGGCTTCCAGACCAACCAGGCCAACCAGACCAACCGGGATAACCAGGCCAACCAGGCCAACCAGACCAACCAGACCAACCAGGCTAACCAGGCCAACCTGGTCAACCAGGCCAACCAGGGCAACCAGACCAACCAGCCAACCAGCCCAACCAGCCCAACCAGCCCAACCAGCCCAACCAGACCAACCAGGTCAACAGCCAACCGGGCCAACCAGGCCAACCAGGCCTACCAGACCAACCAGACCAACCAGACCAACCAGGCCCACCAAGCTTACCAGTCCTGCCAGGCTAACTTGCCCAACCAGACCAACTGGGCCAACCAGCCCAACCGGATCAACCAGGCTAACCAGGCCAACCAGGTCAACCAGGCCAAGAAGGGCAACCAGAACAACCAGCCAACCAGCCCAACCAGGCTAACCTGGCCAACCAGGCAAACTCGGCCAACCGGACCCACCAGGCCTAACAGACCAGCCAGGCCAACCAGACCAACCAGGCTAACTTTGCGAACCAGACCAACTCGGCCAACCGGACAAAATAGACCAACCGGGCCATCGAGACAGCTAGACCAACCAGACCAACCAGGCTAACCAGGCAAACCTGGTCATCCTGTCCAACCTGGTCAACCAGGGCAACCAGACCAACCAGCCTACCAGCCCAACCAGACCAACCAGACCAACTGGGCCAACCAGCCCAACCGGACAAAACAGGCCATCCAGCCAATCAGGCCATCCAGGCCAACTAGTCCAACCAAGCTAACCTGGCCTACTAGGCCAACTCGGCCAACAGGACCCACCAGGCTTACCAAACCAACTGGGCCAACCAGCCCAACCGGACTAAACAGGCCATCCAGCCAATCAGGCCATCCAGGCCAACCAGCCAACCAGGCCAACCTGGACAACCAGCCAACTGGGCCGACCAGGCCAACCAGGCCTACCAGACCAACCAGACCAACCAGGCCAACCAAGCTTACCAGTCCTGTAAGGCTAACTTGCCCAACCAGGCCAACCAGCCAACAAGCCCAACCAGCCCAACCAGACCAACCAGCCCAACCAGCCCAACCAGACCATCCAGGCCAACCAGCCCAACCAGACCAACCAGACCAACCAGGCCAAGCAGCCAACCAGCCCAACCAGACCAACCAGACCAGCCAGGTCAACCAGGCCAACCAGGGCAACCAGGCCAACCAGACCAACCAGACCAACCAGACCAACCAGACCAACCAGGCTAACCAGGCCAACCTGTTCAACCAGGCCAACCAGGGCAACCAGACCAACCAGCCAACCAGCCCAACCAGCCAATCCAGACCATCCAGACCAACCAGACCAAACTGGTCAACCAGCCAACCGGGCTCACCCGGCCAACCGGGCCCACCAGGCTTCCAGACCAACCAGACCAACCAGGCCAACCAGACCAACCAGACCAACCAGGCTAACCAGGCCAACCTGTTCAACCAGGCCAACCAGGGCAACCAGACCAACCAGCCAACCAGCCCAACCAGGTTAACCAGGCGTATTAGACCAACAAGGCTCATCCGGCCAACCGGGCCCACCAGGCTTCCAGACCAACCAGACCAACCAGACCAACCGGGCCAACAAGGCCAACCAGGCAACCCAGACCAACCAGACCAACCAGGCCAACTAGCCAGCCAGCCCAACCAGACCAACCAGACCAAACAGGCCAACCCGGTCAACCAGGCCAACCAGGTCAACCAGGCCAAGAAGGGCAACCAGAACAACCAGCCAACCAGCCCAACCAGGCTAATATGGCCAACCAGGCAAACTCGGCCAACCGGACCCACCAGGCCTAACAGACCAGCCAGGCCTACCAGACCAACCAGGCTAACTTTGCGAACCAGACCAACTCGGCCAACCGGACAAAATAGACCAACCGGGCCATCGAGGCAGCTAGACCAACCAGACCAACCAGGCTAACCAGGCAAACCTGGTCATCCTGGCCAACCTGGTCAACCAGGGCAACCAGACCAACCAGCCAACCAGACCAACCAGACCAACCAGACCAACTGGGCCAACCAGCCCAACCGGACAAAACAGGCCATCCAGCCAATCAGGCCATCCAGGCCAACTAGTCCAACCAAGCTGACCTGGCCTACTAGGCCAACTCGGCCAACTGGACCCACCAGGCTTACCAAACCAACTGGGCCAACCAGCCCAACCGGACTAAACAGGCCATCCAGCCAATCAGGCCATCCAGGCCAACCAGCCAACCAGGCCAACCTGGTCAACCAGCCAACTGGGCCGACCATGCCAACCAGGCCTACCAGACCAACCAGACCAACCAGGCCAACCAAGCTTACCAGTCCTGCCAGGCTAACTTGCCCAACCAGGCCAACCAGCCAACAAGCCCAACCAGACCAACCAGACCAACCAGGCCAACCAGCCAGCCAGCACAACCAGACCAACCAGACCAAACAGGCCAACCAGGTCAACCAGGCCAACCAGGGCAACCAGGCCAACCAGGGCAACCAGGCCAACTAGCCAACCAGGCCAACCAGGCTTACCTGGCCTATTAGACCAACCAGACCAACCAGGCTCACCCGGCCAACCGGGCCCACCAGGCTTCCAGACCAACCAGGCCAACCAGACCAACCGGGATAACCAGGCCAACCAGGCCAACCAGACCAACCAGACCAACCAGGCTAACCAGGCCAACCTGGTCAACCAGGCCAACCAGGGCAACCAGACCAACCAGCCAACCAGCCCAACCAGCCCAACCAGCCCAACCAGACCAACCAGGTCAACAGCCAACCGGGCCAACCAGGCCAACCAGGCCTACCAGACCAACCAGACCAACCAGACCAACCAGGCCCACCAAGCTTACCAGTCCTGCCAGGCTAACTTGCCCAACCAGACCAACTGGGCCAACCAGCCCAACCGGATCAACCAGGCTAACCAGGCCAACCAGGTCAACCAGGCCAAGAAGGGCAACCAGAACAACCAGCCAACCAGCCCAACCAGGCTAACCTGGCCAACCAGGCAAACTCGGCCAACCGGACCCACCAGGCCTAACAGACCAGCCAGGCCAACCAGACCAACCAGGCTAACTTTGCGAACCAGACCAACTCGGCCAACCGGACAAAATAGACCAACCGGGCCATCGAGACAGCTAGACCAACCAGACCAACCAGGCTAACCAGGCAAACCTGGTCATCCTGTCCAACCTGGTCAACCAGGGCAACCAGACCAACCAGCCTACCAGCCCAACCAGACCAACCAGACCAACTGGGCCAACCAGCCCAACCGGACAAAACAGGCCATCCAGCCAATCAGGCCATCCAGGCCAACTAGTCCAACCAAGCTAACCTGGCCTACTAGGCCAACTCGGCCAACAGGACCCACCAGGCTTACCAAACCAACTGGGCCAACCAGCCCAACCGGACTAAACAGGCCATCCAGCCAATCAGGCCATCCAGGCCAACCAGCCAACCAGGCCAACCTGGACAACCAGCCAACTGGGCCGACCAGGCCAACCAGGCCTACCAGACCAACCAGACCAACCAGGCCAACCAAGCTTACCAGTCCTGTAAGGCTAACTTGCCCAACCAGGCCAACCAGCCAACAAGCCCAACCAGCCCAACCAGACCAACCAGCCCAACCAGCCCAACCAGACCATCCAGGCCAACCAGCCCAACCAGACCAACCAGACCAACCAGGCCAAGCAGCCAACCAGCCCAACCAGACCAACCAGACCAGCCAGGTCAACCAGGCCAACCAGGGCAACCAGGCCAACCAGACCAACCAGACCAACCAGACCAACCAGACCAACCAGGCTAACCAGGCCAACCTGTTCAACCAGGCCAACCAGGGCAACCAGACCAACCAGCCAACCAGCCCAACCAGCCAATCCAGACCATCCAGACCAACCAGACCAAACTGGTCAACCAGCCAACCGGGCTCACCCGGCCAACCGGGCCCACCAGGCTTCCAGACCAACCAGACCAACCAGGCCAACCAGACCAACCAGACCAACCAGGCTAACCAGGCCAACCTGTTCAACCAGGCCAACCAGGGCAACCAGACCAACCAGCCAACCAGCCCAACCAGCCAATCCAGACCATCCAGACCAACCAGACCAAACTGGTCAACCAGCCAACCAGGCAAACCAGGCCAACCAGACCAACCAGGTTAACCAGGCCATCTAGGCCAACTAGTCCAACCAAGCTAACCTGGCCTACTAGGCTAACTCGGCCAACTGGACCCACCAGGTCTACCAGACCAACCAGACCAACCAGACCAACCAGACCAACCAGGCCAACCAAGCTCACCAGTCCTGCCAGGCTAACTTCCCCAAACCGGCCAACCAGCCATCAAGCCCAACCAGCCCAACCAGACCAACCAGGCCAACCAGCCAGCCAGCCCAACCAGACCAACCAGACCAAACAAGCCAACCAGGTCAACCAGGCCAACCAGGTCAACCAGGCCAAGAAGGGCAACCAGGCCAACTAGCCAACCAGGCCAACCAGGGCAACCAGGCCAACTAGCCAACCAGGCCAACCAGGCCAATCACACCAACCAGCCCAACCAGCCACACCAGGCCAACAAGGCCAACCAGCCCAACCAGGTTAACCAGGCGTATTAGACCAACCAGGCTCATCCGGCCAACCGGGCCCACCAGGCTTCCAGACCAACCAGACCAACCAGACCAACCGGGCCAACAAGGCCAACCAGGCAACCCAGACCAACCAGACCAACCAGGCCAACTAGCCAGCCAGCCCAACCAGACCAACCAGACCAAACAGGCCAACCCGGTCAACCAGGCCAACCAGGTCAACCAGGCCAAGAAGGGCAACCAGAACAACCAGCCAACCAGCCCAACCAGGCTAATATGGCCAACCAGGCAAACTCGGCCAACCGGACCCACCAGGCCTAACAGACCAGCCAGGCCAACCAGACCAACCAGGCTAACTTTGCGAACCAGACCAACTCGGCCAACCGGACAAAATAGACCAACCATCGAGGCAGCTAGACCAACCAGACCAACCAGGCTAACCAGGCAAACCTGGTCATCCTGGCCAACCTGGTCAACCAGGGCAACCAGACCAACCAGCCAACCAGCCAACCAGCCCAACCAGCCCAACCAGACCAACTGGGCCAACCAGCCCAACCGGACAAAACAGGCCATCCAGCCAATCAGGCCATCCAGGCCAACTAGTCCAACCAAGCTGACCTGGCCTACTAGGCCAACTCGGCCAACTGGACCCACCAGGCTTACCAAACCAACTGGGCCAACCAGCCCAACCGGACTAAACAGGCCATCCAGCCAATCAGGCCATCCAGGCCAAACAGCCAACCAGGCCAACCTGGTCAACCAGCCAACTGGGCCGACCAGGCCAACCAGGCCTACCAGACCAACCAGACCAACCAGGCCAACCAAGCTTACCAGTCCTGCCAGGCTAACTTGCCCAACCAGGCCAACCAGCCAACAAGCCCAACCAGCCCAACCAGACCAACCAGGCCAACCAGCCAGCCAGCACAACCAGACCAACCAGACCAAACAGGCCAACCAGGTCAACCAGGCCAACCAGGGCAACCAGGCCAACCAGGGCAACCAGGCCAACTAGCCAACCAGGCCAACCAGGCTTACCTGGCCTATTAGACCAACCAGACCAACCAGGCTCACCCGGCCAACCGGGCCCACCAGGCTTCCAGACCAACCAGGCCAACCAGACCAACCGGGATAACCAGGCCAACCAGGCCAACCAGACCAACCAGACCAACCAGACCAACCAGACCAACCAGGCTAACCAGGCCAACCTGGTCAACCAGGCCAACCAGGGCAACCAGACCAACCAGCCAACCAGCCCAACCAGCCCAACCAGCCCAACCAGCCCAACCAGCCCAACCAGACCAACCAGGTCAACAGCCAACCGGGCCAACCAGGCCAACCAGGCCTACCAGACCAACCAGACCAACCAGACCAACCAGGCCCACCAAGCTTACCAGTCCTGCCAGGCTAACTTGCCCAACCAGACCAACTGGGCCAACCAGCCCAACCGGATCAACCAGGCTAACCAGGCCAACCAGGTCAACCAGGCCAAGAAGGGCAACCAGAACAACCAGCCAACCAGCCCAACCAGGCTAACCTGGCCAACCAGGCAAACTCGGCCAACCGGACCCACCAGGCCTAACAGACCAGCCAGGCCAACCAGACCAACCAGGCTAACTTTGCGAACCAGACCAACTCGGCCAACCGGACAAAATAGACCAACCGGGCCATCGAGACAGCTAGACCAACCAGACCAACCAGGCTAACCAGGCAAACCTGGTCATCCTGTCCAACCTGGTCAACCAGGGCAACCAGACCAACCAGCCTACCAGCCCAACCAGACCAACCAGACCAACTGGGCCAACCAGCCCAACCGGACAAAACAGGCCATCCAGCCAATCAGGCCATCCAGGCCAACTAGTCCAACCAAGCTAACCTGGCCTACTAGGCCAACTCGGCCAACAGGACCCACCAGGCTTACCAAACAAACTGGGCCAACCAGCCCAACCTGACTAAACAGGCCATCCAGCCAATCAGACCATCCAGGCCAACCAGCCAACCAGGCCAACCTGGTCAACCAGCCAACTGGGCCGACCAGGCCAACCAGGCCTACCAGACCAACCAGACCAACCAGGCCAACCAAGCTTACCAGTCCTGTAAGGCTAACTTGCCCAACCAGGCCAACCAGCCAACAAGCCCAACCAGCCCAACCAGACCAACCAGCCCAACCAGCCCAACCAGACCAACCAGGCCAACCAGCCCAACCAGACCAACCAGACCAACCAGGCCAAGCAGCCAACCAGCCCAACCAGACCAACCAGACCAGCCAGGTCAACCAGGCCAACCAGGGCAACCAGGCCAACCAGACCAACCAGACCAACCAGACCAACCAGACCAACCAGGCTAACCAGGCCAACCTGTTCAACCAGGCCAACCAGGGCAACCAGACCAACCAGCCAACCAGCCCAACCAGCCAATCCAGACCATCCAGACCAACCAGACCAAACTGGTCAACCAGCCAACCAGGCCAACCAGGCAAACCAGACCAACCAGACCAACCAGGTCAACCAGGCCATCCAGGCCAACTAGTCCAACCAAGCTAACCTGGCCTACTAGGCTAACTCGGCCAACTGGACCCACCAGGCCTACCAGACCAACTGGGCCAACCAGCCCAACCGGACCAAACAGGCCATCCAGCCAATCAGGCCATCCAGGCCAACCAGCCAACCAGGCCAACCTGGTCAACCAGGCCAACCAGGGCAACCAGCCCAACCAGCCCAACCAGACCAACCTGGTCAACCAGCCAACCGGGCCAACCAGGCCAACCAGGCCTACCAGACCAACCAGACCAACCAGACCAACCAGACCAACCAGGCCAACCAAGCTCACCAGTCCTGCCAGGCTAACTTCCCCAAACCGGCCAACCAGCCATCAAGCCCAACCAGCCCAACCAGACCAACCAGGCCAACCAGCCAGCCAGCCCAACCAGACCAACCAGACCAAACAAGCCAACCAGGTCAACCAGGCCAACCAGGTCAACCAGGCCAAGAAGGGCAACCAGGCCAACTAGCCAACCAGGCCAACCAGGGCAACCAGGCCAACTAGCCAACCAGGCCAACCAGGCCAATCACACCAACCAGCCCAACCAGCCACACTAGGCCAACAAGGCCAACCAGCCCAACCAGGTTAACCAGGCGTATTAGACCAACCAGGCTCATCCGGCCAACCGGGCCCACCAGGCTTCCAGACCAACCAGACCAACCAGACCAACCGGGCCAACAAGGCCAACCAGGCAACCCAGACCAACCAGACCAACCAGGCCAACTAGCCAGCCAGCCCAACCAGACCAACCAGACCAAACAGGCCAACCCGGTCAACCAGGCCAACCAGGTCAACCAGGCCAAGAAGGGCAACCAGAACAACCAGCCAACCAGCCCAACCAGGCTAATATGGCCAACCAGGCAAACTCGGCCAACCGGACCCACCAGGCCTAACAGACCAGCCAGGCCAACCAGACCAACCAGGCTAACTTTGCGAACCAGACCAACTCGGCCAACCGGACAAAATAGACCAACCGGGCCATCGAGGCAGCTAGACCAACCAGACCAACCAGGCTAACCAGGCAAACCTGGTCATCCTGGCCAACCTGGTCAACCAGGGCAACCAGACCAACCAGCCAACCAGCCAACCAGCCCAACCAGCCCAACCAGACCAACTGGGCCAACCAGCCCAACCGGACAAAACAGGCCATCCAGCCAATCAGGCCATCCAGGCCAACTAGTCCAACCAAGCTGACCTGGCCTACTAGGCCAACTCGGCCAACTGGACCCACCAGGCTTACCAAACCAACTGGGCCAACCAGCCCAACCGGACTAAACAGGCCATCCAGCCAATCAGGCCATCCAGGCCAACCAGCCAACCAGGCCAACCTGGTCAACCAGCCAACTGGGCCGACCAGGCCAACCAGGCCTACCAGACCAACCAGACCAACCAGGCCAACCAAGCTTACCAGTCCTGCCAGGCTAACTTGCCCAACCAGGCCAACCAGCCAACAAGCCCAACCAGCCCAACCAGACCAACCAGGCCAACCAGCCAGCCAGCACAACCAGACCAACCAGACCAAACAGGCCAACCAGGTCAACCAGGCCAACCAGGGCAACCAGGCCAACCAGGGCAACCAGGCCAACTAGCCAACCAGGCCAACCAGGCTTACCTGGCCTATTAGACCAACCAGACCAACCAGGCTCACCCGGCCAACCGGGCCCACCAGGCTTCCAGACCAACCAGGCCAACCAGACCAACCGGGATAACCAGGCCAACCAGGCCAACCAGACCAACCAGACCAACCAGACCAACCAGGCTAACCAGGCCAACCTGGTCAACCAGGCCAACCAGGGCAACCAGACCAACCAGCCAACCAGCCCAACCAGCCCAACCAGCCCAACCAGCCCAACCAGCCCAACCAGACCAACCAGGTCAACAGCCAACCGGGCCAACCAGGCCAACCAGGCCTACCAGACCAACCAGACCAACCAGGCCCACCAAGCTTACCAGTCCTGCCAGGCTAACTTGCCCAACCAGACCAACTGGGCCAACCAGCCCAACCGGATCAACCAGGCTAACCAGGCCAACAAGGTCAACCAGGCCAAGAAGGGCAACCAGAACAACCAGCCAACCAGCCCAACCAGGCTAACCTGGCCAACCAGGCAAACTCGGCCAACCGAACCCACCAGGCCTAACAGACCAGCCAGGCCAACCAGACCAACCAGGCTAACTTTGCGAACCAGACCAACTCGGCCAACCGGACAAAATAGACCAACCGGGCCATCGAGACAGCTAGACCAACCAGACCAACCAGGCTAACCAGGCAAACCTGGTCATCCTGTCCAACCTGGTCAACCAGGGCAACCAGACCAACCAGCCAACCAGCCCAACCAGACCAACCAGACCAACTGGGCCAACCAGCCCAACCGGACAAAACAGGCCATCCAGCCAATCAGGCCATCCAGGCCAACTAGTCCAACCAAGCTAACCTGGCCTACTAGGCCAACTCGGCCAACAGGACCCACCAGGCTTACCAAACCAACTGGGCCAACCAGCCCAACCGGACTAAACAGGCCATCCAGCCAATCAGGCCATCCAGGCCAACCAGCCAACCAGGCCAACCTGGTCAACCAGCCAACTGGGCCGACCAGGCCAACCAGGCCTACCAGACCAACCAGACCAACCAGGCCAACCAAGCTTACCAGTCCTGTAAGGCTAACTTGCCCAACCAGGCCAACCAGCCAACAAGCCCAACCAGCCCAACCAGACCAACCAGCCCAACCAGCCCAACCAGACCAACCAGGCCAACCAGCCCAACCAGACCAACCAGACCAACCAGGCCAAGCAGCCAACCAGCCCAACCAGACCAACCAGACCAGCCAGGTCAACCAGGCCAACCAGGGCAACCAGGCCAACTAGCAAACCAGGCCAACCAGGCTAACCTGGCCTATTAGACCACACAGACCAACCAGGCTCACCCGGCCAACCGGGCCCACCAGGCTTCCAGACCAACCAGACCAACCAGGCCAACCAGACCAACCAGACCAACCAGGCTAACCAGGCCAACCTGTTCAACCAGGCCAACCAGGGCAACCAGACCAACCAGCCAACCAGCCCAACCAGCCAATCCAGACCATCCAGACCAACCAGACCAAACTGGTCAACCAGCCAACCAGGCAAACCAGGCCAACCAGACCAACCAGGTTAACCAGGCCATCTAGGCCAACTAGTCCAACCAAGCTAACCTGGCCTACTAGGCTAACTCGGCCAACTGGACCCACCAGGCTTACCAGACCAACTGGGCCAACCAGCCCAACCGGACCAAACAGGCCATCCAGCCAATCAGGCCATCCAGGCCAACCAGCCAACCAGGCCAACCTGGTCAACCAGGCCAACCAGGGCAACCAGACCAACCAGCCCAACCAGCCCAACCAGACCAACCTGGTCAACCAGCCAACCGGGCCAACCAGGCCAACCAGGCCTACCAGACCAACCAGGCCAACCAAGCTTACCAGTCCTGCCAGGCTAACTTCCCCAAACCGGCCAACCAGCCATCAAGCCCAACCAGCCCAACCAGACCAACCAGGCCAACCAGCCAGCCAGCCCAACCAGACCAACCAGACCAAACAAGCCAACCAGGTCAACCAGGCCAACCAGGTCAACCAGGCCAAGAAGGGCAACCAGGCCAACTAGCCAACCAGGCCAACCAGGGAAACCAGGCCAACTAGCCAACCAGGCCACCCAGGCCAATCACACCAGCCAGCCCAACCAGCCACACCAGGCCAACAAGGCCAACCAGCCCAACCAGGTTAACCAGGCGTATTAGACCAACCAGGCTCATCCGGCCAACCGGGCCCACCAGGCTTCCAGACCAACCAGACCAATCAGACCAACCGGGCCAACAAGGCCAACCAGGCAACCCAGACCAACCAGACCAACCAGGCCAACCAGCCAGCCAGCCCAACCAGACCAACCAGGCCAACCAGGTCAACCAGGCCAAGAAGGGCAACCAGGCCAACTAGCCAATCAGGCCAACCAGGGCAACCAGTCCAACCAGGCCAATCACACCAATCAGCCCAACCAGCCACACCAGGCCAACAAGGCCAACCAGCCTAACCAGGTTAACCAGGCGTATTAGACCAACCAGGCTCATCCGGCCAACCGGGCCCACCAGGCTTCCAGACCAACCAGACCAACTAGACCAACCGGGCCAACAAGGCCAACCAGGCCAACCAGACCAACCAGACCAACCAGGCTATCCAGGCCAACCTGGTCCACCAGCCCAACCAGCCCAACCAGCCCAACCAGACCAACCAGGCCAACCAGCCCAACCAGACCAAGCAGCCAACCAGCCCAACCAGACCAACCAGACCAACCAGGTCAAACAGGCCAACCAGGGCAACCAGGCCAACTAGCAAACCAGGCCAACCAGGCTAACCTGGCCTATTAGACCACACAGACCAACCAGGCTCACCCGGCCAACCGGGCCCACCAGGCTTCCAGACCAACCAGACCAACCAGGCCAACCAGACCAACCAGACCAACCAGACCAACCAGACCAACCAGGCTAACCAGGCCAACCTGTTCAACCAGGGCAACCAGACCAACCAGCCAACCAGCCCAACAAGCCAATCCAGACCATCCAGACCAACCAGACCAAACTGGTCAACCAGCCAACCAGGCCAACCAGGCAAACCAGGCCAACCAGACCAACCAGACCAACCAGGTCAACCAGGCCATCCAGGCCAACTAGTCCAACCAAGCTAACCTGGCCTACTAGGCTAACTCGGCCAACTGGACCCACCAGGCCTACCAGACCAACTGGGCCAACTAGCCCAACCGGACCAAACAGGCCATCCAGCCAATCAGGCCATCCAGGCCAACCAGCCAACCAGGCCAACCTGGTCAACCAGGCCAACCAGGGCAACCAGACCAACCAGCCCAACCAGACCAACCTGGTCAACCAGCCAACCGGGCCAACCAGGCCAACCAGGCCTACCAGACCAACCAGACCAACCAGACCAACCAGGCCAACCAAGCTTACCAGTCCTGCCAGGCTAACTTCCCCAAACCGGCCAACCAGCCATCAAGCCCAACCAGCCCAACCAGACCAACCAGGCCAACCAGCCAGCCAGCCCAACCAGACCAACCAGACCAAACAAGCCAACCAGGTCAACCAGGCCAACCAGGTCAACCAGGCCAAGAAGGGCAACCAGGCCAACTAGCCAATCAGGCCAACCAGGGCAACCAGGCCAACTAGCCAACCAGGCCAACCAGGCCAATCACACCAACCAGCCCAACCAGCCACACCAGGCCAACAAGGCCAACCAGCCCAACCAGGTTAACCAGGCGTATTAGACCAACCAGGCTCATCCGGCCAACCGGGCCCACCAGGCTTCCAGACCAACCAGACCAACCAGGCTAACTTTGCGAACCAGACCAACTCGGCCAACCGGACAAAATAGACCAACCGGGCCATCGAGGCAGCTAGACCAACCAGACCAACCAGGCTAACCAGGCAAACCTGGTCATCATGGCCAACCTGGTCAACCAGGGCAACCAGACCAACCAGCCAACCAGCCAACCAGCCCAACCAGACCAACCAGACCAACTGGGCCAACCAGCCCAACCGGACAAAACAGGCCATCCTGCCAATCAGGCCATCCAGGCCAACTAGTCCAACCAAGCTGACCTGGCCTACTAGGCCAACTCGGCCAACTGGACCCACCAGGCTTACCAAACCAACTGGGCCAACCAGCCCAACCGGACTAAACAGGCCATCCAGCCAATCAGGCCATCCAGGCCAACCAGCCAACCAGGCCAACCTGGTCAACCAGCCAACTGGGCCGACCAGGCCAACCAGGCCTACCAGACCAGCCAGACCAACCAGGCCAACCAAGCTTACCAGTCCTGCCAGGCTAACTTGCCCAACCAGGCCAACCAGCCAACAAGCCCAACCAGCCCAACCAGACCAACCAGGCCAACCAGCCAGCCAGCACAACCAGACCAACCAGACCAAACAGGCCAACCAGGTCAACCAGGCCAACCAGGGCAACCAGGCCAACCAGGGCAACCAGGCCAACCAGGCTTACCTGGCCTATTAGACCAACCAGACCAACCAGGCTCACCCGGCCAACCGGGCCCACCAGGCTTCCAGACCAACCAGGTCAACCAGACCAACCGGGATAACCAGGCCAACCAGGCCAACCAGACCAACCAGACCAACCAGACCAACCAGGCTAACCAGGCCAACCTGGTCAACCAGGGCAACCAGACCAACCAGCCAACCAGCCCAACCAGCCCAACCAGCCCAACCAGACCAACCAGGTCAACAGCCAACCGGGCCAACCAGGCCAACCAGGCCTACCAGACCAACCAGACCAACCAGACCAACCAGGCCCACCAAGCTTACCAGTCCTGCCAGGCTAACTTGCCCAACCAGACAAACTGGGCCAACCAGCCCAACCGGATCAACCAGGCTAACCAGGCCAACCAGGCCAAGAAGGGCAACCAGAACAACCAGCCAACCAGCCCAACCAGGCTAACCTGGCCAACCAGGCAAACTCGGCCAACTGGACCCACCAGGCCTAACAGACCAGCCAGGCCAACCAGACCAACCAGGCTAACTTTGCGAACCAGACCAACTCGGCCAACCGGACAAAATAGACCAACCGGGCCATCGAGGCAGCTAAACCAACCAGACCAACCAGGCTAACCAGGCAAACCTGGTCATCCTGTCCAACCTGGTCAACCAGGGCAACCAGACCAACCAGCCCAACCAGACCAACCAGACCAACTGGGCCAACCAGCCCAACCGGACAAAACAGGCCATCCAGCCAATCAGGCCATCCAGGCCAACTAGTCCAACCAAGCTAACCTGGCCCACTAGGCCAACTCGGCCAACTGGACCCACCAGGCTTACCAAACCAACTGGGCCAACCAGCCCAACCGGACTAAACAGGCCATCCAGCCAATCAGGCCATCCAGGCCAACCAGCCAACCAGGCCAACCTGGTCAACCAGCCAACTGGGCCGACCAGGCCAACCAGGCCTACCAGACCAACCAGACCAACCAGGCCAACCAAGCTTACCAGTCCTGTAAGGCTAACTTGCCCAACCAGGCCAACCAGCCAACAAGCCCAACCAGCCCAACCAGACCAACCAGCCCAACCAGCCCAACCAGACCAACCAGGCCAACCAGACCAACCAGACCAACCAGGCCAAGCAGCCAACCAGCCCAACCAGACCAACCAGACCAACCAGGTCAACCAGGCCAACCAGGGCAACCAGGCCAACTAGCAAACCAGGCCAACCAGGCTAACCTGGCCTATTAGACCACACAGACCAACCGGGCTCACCCGGCCAACCGGGCCCACCAGGCTTCCAGACCAACCAGACCAACCAGGCCAACCAGACCAACCAGACCAACCAGGCTAACCAGGCCAACCTGTTCAACCAGGCCAACCAGGGCTACCAGACCAACCAGCCAACCAGCCCAACCAGCCAATCCAGACCATCCAGACCAACCAGACCAAACTGGTCAACCAGCCAACCAGGCAAACCAGGCCAACCAGACCAACCAGACCAACCAGGTTAACCAGGCCATCCAGGCCAACTAGTCCAACCAAGCTAACCTGGCCTACTAGGCTAACTCGGCCAACTGGACCCACCAGGCCTACCAGACCAACTGGGCCAACCAGCCCAACCGGACCAAACAGGCCATCCAGCCAATCAGGCCATCCAGGCCAACCAGCCAACCAGGCCAACCAGGGCAACCAGACCAACCAGCCCAACCAGACCAACCTGGTCAACCAGCCAACTGGGCCAACCAGGCCAACCAGGCCTACCAGACCAACCAGACCAACCAGACCAACCAGGCCAACCAAGCTTACCAGTCCTGCCAGGCTAACTTCCCCAAACCGGCCAACCAGCCATCAAGCCCAACCAGCCCAACCAGACCAACCAGGCCAACCAGCCAGCCAGCCCAACCAGACCAACCAGACCAAACAAGCCAACCAGGTCAACCAGGCCAACCAGGTCAACCAGGCCAAGAAGGGCAACCAGGCCAACTAGCCAACCAGGCCAACCAGGGCAACCAGGCCAACTAGCCAACCAGGCCAACCAGGCCAATCACACCAACCAGCCCAACCAGCCACACCAGGCCAACAAGGCCAACCAGCCTAACCAGGTTAACCAGGCGTATTAGACCAACCAGGCTCATCCGGCCAACCGGGCCCACCAGGCTTCCAGACCAACCAGACCAACTAGACCAACCGGGCCAACAAGGCCAACCAGGCCAACCAGACCAACCAGACCAACCAGGCTATCCAGGCCAACCTGGTCCACCAGCCCAACCAGCCCAACCAGCCCAACCAGACCAACCAGGCCAACCAGCCCAACTAGACCAACCAGGCCAAGCAGCCAACCAGCCCAACCAGACCAACCAGACCAACCAGGTCAACCAGGCCAACCAGGGCAACCAGGCCAACTAGCAAACCAGGCCAACCAGGCTAACCTGGCCTATTAGACCACACAGACCAACCAGGCTCACCCGGCCAACCGGGCCCACCAGGCTTCCAGACCAACCAGACCAACCAGGCCAACCAGACCAACCAGACCAACCAGACCAACCAGACCAACCAGGCTAACCAGGCCAACCTGTTCAACCAGGCCAACCAGGGCAACCAGACCAACCAGCCAACCAGCCCAACCAGCCAATCCAGACCATCCAGACCAACCAGACCAAACTGGTCAACCAGCCAACCAGGCCAACCAGGCAAACCAGGCCAACCAGACCAACCAGACCAACCAGGTCAACCAGGCCATCCAGGCCAACTAGTCCAACCAAGCTAACCTGGCCTACTAGGCTAACTCGGCCAACTGGACCCACCAGGCCTACCAGACCAACTGGGCCAACTAGCCCAACCGGACCAAACAGGCCATCCAGCCAATCAGGCCATCCAGGCCAACCAGCCAACCAGGCCAACCTGGTCAACCAGGGCAACCAGACCAACCAGCCCAACCAGCCCAACCAGACCAACCTGGTCAACCAGCCAACCGGGCCAACCAGGCCAACCAGGCCTACCAGACCAACCAGACCAACCAGACCAACCAGGCCAACCAAGCTTACCAGTCCTGCCAGGCTAACTTCCCCAAACCGGCCAACCAGCCATCAAGCCCAACCAGCCCAACCAGACCAACCAGGCCAACCAGCCAGCCAGCCCAACCAGACCAACCAGACCAAACAAGCCAACCAGGTCAACCAGGCCAACCAGGTCAACCAGGCCAAGAAGGGCAACCAGGCCAACTAGCCAACCAGGCCAACCAGGGCAACCAGGCCAACTAGCCAACCAGGCCAACCAGGCCAATCACACCAACCAGCCCAACCAGCCACACCAGGCCAACAAGGCCAACCAGCCCAACCAGGTTAACCAGGCTTATTAGACCAACCAGGCTCATCCAGCCAACCGGGCCCACCAGGCTTCCAGACCAACCAGACCAACCAGACCAACCGGGCAGCTATTTATGAAAGCATCTTCAACTACAGAACACCCTTTTCAAAATTCACGCTGATTGGCTAAACTCTTCGCGCGCTTTTTTTGGGAGAATTTAAAAAGTACGAGAAACAAGCTGATTTTACGAACAATTAATATAACTATTAAAACATGTAGCAAAACTAACAAATAGTAATTAATGATATGTACGTCTAAACTATTTCTAATGCAATTCGCAGCTAATAAGTTGTACTTACAGTTAGAATTTAAATTTTAATAATTAAAATATACTCGATATTTCTGAAAATAATGACTGCTATGCTGTAATAATGCAATTAGTGCATTAATAATATAGGATTGTCTTTTCGTTATACATTGTTGTATAGAATCATAGGCTATTGACCTTAATGTCAGTACTGTTATAATTAAAAAAAAATAAAATATAGCAAATATTTGTATGGAAAATTAAGTTTCACACTTAAATCAATATGAAAATTAAAGTGTCAAAGTAAGCATATAGTATCAAAAGGTGGTAAAGAGATCGATATATATATATATATAATATATATTATATATATATATATATATATATATATTTATATATATATATATATATATATATATATATATATATATATATATATATATATATATATATATATATATATATATATATATATATATATATATATATATATATATATATATATATATATATATATATATATATATATATATATATATATATATATATATATATATATATATATATAGATGATATAATTTATTTTTAGTGGGCTTAAAAGGGGATCGATGAATAAGAAATTCATGATTCAAGCTTGGGTTGAAGGAGGAAAAGATTAAAAATTTATATAAATATGGAAAATTATACAACATATATTTTTATTCTTTATTTATCGTGCATGTATATAATAAAATTAATATGAATAAAATTGGAAACCTGCATGTAACTTTTATTATATATTTGGTTAGAAGTCATCGAGGTAAGTTTGACACATTTTTTCACATACATATTTTTTATACCATATTATGTAAAACTTAAACTATAAATTAAGTTGCAGAAGGAAAAAAAAAAAAAAAAAAAAAAAAAAAAAAACGAAGTATAATGGACCAATTTTATATTTTTGCTGCAGAGTGTATTTTCTAATCATCATCTCGAGTTTTTTCTTATTTTTTTAATTCGATAACACCCTCAAAGTATAGTGTAAAGAAGACGTGACGTCTGCGTCATGGAACTTTTAATACTTAACATGCAACCCTAGGTAAACTTTTGCCTGCATGATTATGACGTCACATGCAGCCACTCTGAAATTAAGTTCGAGCATATTATGGATTTAATATAAATATATTTAAGTAATTATACATAATAATTACATAAATATCATGTAGTTAATAGATATAGTAACTATTTATTGCCCTCATCTTCTTTGGGCTTTCAATCACTAGCAAGACTTTGACTTATTATAATTTTTTTCATTTCTGCTTGTTATTACTTGTTACTGAATTTATTTGAAAATATGTACAGAACTTAAGGTGTGTCGAGACCATGCAAATATGCAATAGAAACGTTCCATGCAGGATGATCATGATCTTTATATTGTTCGCTCCCTACAAGTAAATTATGAAAATAACTTCACCTAGGCTTAATTGAGTGTCAATGCTTTCGCAACTCCTATATAGAGATTCAGCACTATTTAATAATACTGTAGTCTCTTCAAGGAAAGTATTTTAATTACAAGTTAAATAATAACTTATTATTTCTATATTAATAATTAATATTCTGTTTCATATATGTATATAATGATCACCGTGCATAATATGCACTGAATTCTAAGATATTTTTGGGGAGGGCCAATAATATTTTACTAAATCAAATATATCAAATGAAATCAGAAACAAAAAAGAACATTTCATATAAAATTAATTTTTTTATATTTTTAGTATTTAGCGCATTATGCTTTATGCTACATATTTCTACATGTCAAAATCCCAATCGTTATGATGCTTCAGAAGTCAAGTGTCATTACTCATATATATATATATATATATATATATATATATATATATATATATATAATTGCATGATACTTTTGCGGTTAATGTGGTAAATGTCATTAATATACAAATAAATTGATACATAATTATGTATAATTTCAAACAACATTTAACATAATATCACCTTAACAGATATTTTTACCGCAATTAAATTAAAAAACAAATTTGCAATATTACATAAAAACGATTGGCTCCTCTCATCACAAATGCTAGAAGTTAAAGGGCGTTTTTTTATTATTTGATCACTGATGTGCCTTTTGGATAGGAAGTTTTAGTTGTATTCAAATATTTATGGCATATATAATATATGGCGTAGCTAGGCCATTTGGATTCGTAAAGAAACATTTATTTACCACGACACGATAAATGAAATATAAATTAATATACTGAGGCTGCCATCATTACATATGTTATAATAATTTATTTACGATAAGTTTATTTGTTACTATATTTCTTGAATTATTGTCTTTATTATTGGATATAATACAATTATTATACTGAAATGCATGTTTTTGTATTGCTTCTGCGATAATTATATTTTATGTAACAGCTAATAGATAATAGCTCTGCTTGCGTAAATATGTATTTTAATGCATTTTCATTGATGAACCTTTATATATGTACAGTTTCTATTCTGAAGTAAAAAATTGGAATACATGCGTTACGATCTAACATATTATCTATTCGTGTATTCCAGTTTTTAACTTTTAAGGACAGTACAGTACATGGAAACTAGCCCAACCGGACCAAACAGGCCATCCAGCCAATCAGGCCAACCAGGGCAACCAGGCCAACTAGCCAACTAGGCCAACCAGGGCAACCAGGCCAACTAGCCAACTAGGCCAACCAGGCTAACCTGGCCTATTAGACCAACCAGATCAACCAGGCTCACCCGGCCAACCGGGCCCACCAGGCTTCCAGACCAACCAGACCAACCAGACCAACCGAGATAACCAGGCCAACCAGACCAACCAGACCAACCAGACCAACCAGGCTAACCAGGCCAACCAGGGCAACCAGACCAACCAGCCAACCAGCCCAACCAGCCCAACCAGCCCAACCAGCCCAACCAGACCAACCAGACCAACCTGGTCAACAGCCAACCAGGCCAACCAGGCCTACCAGACCAACCAGACCAACCAGACCAACCAGGCCCACCAAGCTTACCAGTCCTGCCAGGCTAACTTGCCCAACCAGACCAACCAGGCCAACCAAGCTTACCAGTCCTGCCAGGCTAACTTCCCCAAACCGTCCAACCAGCCATCAAGCCCAACCAGCCCAACCAGACCAACCAGGCCAACCAGCCAGCCAGCCCAACCAGACCAACCAGACCAAACAGGCCAACCAGGTCAACCAGGCCAACCAGGTCAACCAGGCCAAGAAGGGCAACCAGGCCAACTAGCCAACCAGGCCACCCAGGCCAATCACACCAACCAGCCCAACCAGACCAACCAGGCCAACCAGCAAGCCAGCACAACCAGACCAACCAGACCAAACAGGCCAACCAGGTCAACCAGGCCAACCAGGCCAACCAGGGCAACCAGGCCAACTAGCCAACTAGGCCAACCAGGGCAACCAGGCCAACTAGCCAACCAGGCCAACCAGGCTAACCTGGCCTATTAGACCAACCAGACCAACCAGGCTCACCCGGCCAACCGGGCCCACCAGGCTTCCAGACCAACCAGACCAACCAGACCAACCGAGATAACCAGGCCAACCAGACCAACCAGACCAACCAGACCAACCAGGCTAACCAGGCCAACCAGGGCAACCAGACCAACCAGCCAACCAGCCCAACCAGCCCAACCAGCCCAACCAGACCAACCAGACCAACCTGGTCAACAGCCAACCGGGCCAACCAGGCCAACCAGGCCTACCAGACCAACCAGACCAACCAGACCAACCAGGCCCACCAAGTTTACCAGTCCTGCCAGGCTAACTTGCCCAACCAGACCAACTGGGCCAACCAGCCCAACCGGATCAACCAGGCTAATCAGGCCAACCTGGTCAACCAGGCCAACTAGGGCAACCAGAACAACCAGCCAACCAGCCCAACCAGGCTAACCTGGCCAACCAGGCAAACCAAGCTAATTAGGCCAACTTGTTCAACCAGGCCAACCAGGGCAACCTGGCCAACTAGCCAACCAGGCCAACCAGGCTAACCTGGCCTATTAGACCAACCAGATTAACCAGGCTCACCCGGCCAACCGGGCCCACCAGGCTTCCAGACCAACCAGACAAACCAGACCAATCGGGATAACCAGGCCAACCAGGCCAACCAGACCAACCAGACCAACCAGACCCAACCAGCCAACCAGCCCAGCCAGACCAACCAGACCAACCAGGCCAACCAGCCAACCAGCCCAACCAGACCAACCAGACAAACCAGACCAACCAGGTCAACCAGGCCAACCAGGGCAACCAGGCCAACTAGCCAACCGGGCCCACCAGGCTTCCATACCAACCAGACCATCCGGGATAACCTGGCCAACCAGGCCAAACAGACCAACCAGACCAACCAGGCTAACCAGGCCAACCTGGTCAACCAGGCCAACCAGGGCAACCGGACCAACCAGCCAACCAGCCAATCCAGACCAACCAGACCAACCTGGTCAACCAGCCAACCGGGACAACCAGGCCTACCAGACAAACCAGACCAACCAGACCAACCAGGCCAACCAAGCTTACCAGTCCTGCCAGGCTAACTTGCCCAACCAGACCAACTGGGCCAACCAGCCCAACCAGACAAAACAGGCCATCCAGCCAATCAGGCCATCCAGGCTAACTAGTCCAACCAAGCTAACCTGGCCTACTAGGCTAACTCGGCCAACTGGACCCACCAGGCCTACCAGACCAACTGGGCCAACCAGCCCAACCGGACTAAACAGGCCATCCAGCCAATCAGGCCATCCAGGCCAACCAGCCAACCAGGCCAACCTGGTCAACCAGACCAACCAGCCAACCAGCCCAACCAGCCCAACCAGCCCAACCTGGTCAACCAGCCAACCAGGCCAACTAGGCCAACCAGGCCTACCAGACCAACCAGACCAACCAGACCAACAAGACCAACCAGGCCAACCAAGCTTACCAGTCCTGCCAGGCTAACTTGCCCAACCAGGCCAACCAGGCCAACCAGCCCAACCAGCCCAACCAGCCCAACCAGGCCAACCAGCCCAACCAGCCAAACCAGCCCAACCAGGCCAACTAGCCAACCAGGCCAACCAGGCCAACCAGCCAACCAGCCCAACCAGACCAACCAGACCAACCAGACCAACCAGGGCAACCAGGCCAACTAGCCAACCAGGCCAACCAGGCTAACATGGCCTATTAGACCAACCAGACCAACCAGGCTCACCCGGCCAACCGGGCCCACCAGGCTTCCAGACCAACCAGACAAACCAGACCAACCGAGATAACCAGGCCAACCAGGCCAACCTGGTCAACCAGGCCAACCAGGGCAACCAGACCAACCAGCCAACCAGCCCAACCAGCCCAACCAGACCAACTGGGCCAACCAGCCCAACCGGACAAAACAGGCCATCCAGCCAATCAGGCCATCCAGGCCAACTAGTCCAACCAGGCTAACCTGGCCTACTAGGCTAACTCGGCCAACTGGACCCACCAGGCCTACCAAACCAACTGGGCCAACCAGCCCAACAGGACTAAACAGGCCATCCAGCCAATCAGGCCATCCAGGCCAACCAGCCAACCAGGCCAACCTGGTCAACCAGGCCAACCTGGTCAACCAGGCCAACCAGGGCAACCAGACCAACCAGCCAAACAGCCCAACCAGCCCAACCAGACCAACCAGACCAACCTGGTCAACCAGCCAACTGGGCCGACCAGGCCAACAAGGCCAACTAGACCAACCAGACCAACCAGGCCAACCAAGCTTAGCAGTCCTGCCAGGCTAACTTGCCCAACCAGGCCAACCAGCCAACAAGCCCAACCAGCCCAACCAGCCCAACCAGGCCAACAAGCCAGCCAGCACAACCAGACCATCCAGATTAAACAGGCCAACCAGGGCAACCAGGCCAAGCAGGGCAACCAGGCCAACTAGCCAACCAGGCCAACCAGGCCGATCACACCAACCAGCCCAACCAGCCACACCAGGCCAACCCGGCCAACCAGGCTAACCTGGCCTATTAGACCAACCAGACCAACCAGGCTCACCCGGCCAACCGGGCCCACCAGGCTTCCAGACCAACCAGACCAACCAGACCAACCGAGATAACCAGGCCAACCAGGCCAACCAGACCAACCAGACCAACCAGACCAACCAGGCCAACCAAGCTGACCAGTCCTGCCAGGCTAACTTGCTAAACCAGACCAACTGGGCCAACCAGCCCAACCGGACAAAACAGGCCATCCAGCCAATCTGGCCTTCCAGGCCAACTAGTCCAACCAAGCTAACCTGGCCTACTAGGCTAACTCGGCCAACTGGACCCACCAGGCCTACCAGACCAACTGGGCCAAACAGCCCAACCGGACCAAACAGGCCATCCAGCCAATCAGGCCATCCAAGCCAACCAGCCAACCAGGCCAACCTGGTCAACCAGGCCAACCGTGGCAACCAGACCAACCAGCCAACCAGCCCAACCAGACCAACCAGACCAACCAGACCAACCTGGTCAACCAGCCAACCGGGCCAACCAGGCCAACCAGGCCTACCAGACCAACCAGGCCAACCAAGCTTACCAGTCCTGCCAGGCTAACTTCCCCAAACCGGCCAACCAGCCATCAAGCCCAACCAGCCCAACCAGCCCAACCAGGCCAACCAGCCAGCCAGCCCAACCAGACCAACCAGACCAAGCAGGTCAACCAGGCCAACCAGGTCAACCAGGCCAAGAAGGGCAACCAGGCCAACTAGCCAACCAGGCCAACCAGGGCAACCAGGCCAACTAGCCAACCAGGCCAATCACACCAACCAGCCCAACCAGCCACACCAGGCCAACAAGGCCAACCAGCCCAACCAGGTTAACCAGGCGTATTAGACCAACCAGGCTCATCCGGCCAACCGGGCCCACCAGGCTTCCAGACCAACCAGACCAACCAGGCCAACAAGGCCAACCAGGCAACCCAGACCAACAAGACCAAACAGGCCAACCAGCCAGCCAGCCCAACCAGACCAAACAGGCCAACCAGGTCAACCAGGCCAACCAGGTCAACCAGGCCAAGAAGGGCAACCAGGCCAACTAGCCAATTAGGCCAACCAGGGCAACCAGGCCAACTAGCCAACCAGGCCAACCAGGCCAATCACACCAACCAGCCCAACCAGCCACACCAGGCCAACAAGGCCAACCAGCCTAACCAGGTTAAAGGGGCGTATTAGACCAACCAGGCTCATCCGGCCAACCGGGCCCACCAGGCTTCCAGACCAACCAGACCAACTAGACCAACCGGGCCAACAAGGCCAACCAGGCCAACCAGACCAAACAGACCAACCAGGCTATCCAGGCCAAACTGGTCAACCAGGCCAACTGGGGCAACCAGAACAACCAGCCAACCAGCCCAACCAGGCTAACCTGGCCAACCAGGCAAACTCGTCCAACCGGACCCACCAGGCCTAACAGACCAGCCTGGCCAACCAGACCAATCACACCAACCAGCCCAACCAGGCACACCAGGCCAACAAGGCCAACCAGCCCAACCAGGCCAACCAAACTAACTCGGCCAACTGGACCCACCAGACCAACCAAGCCAACCAGGCCAACCTGGCCAACCAGGCTAACCTGGCCAACTAGACTAACTCGGCCAACCGGACCAAATAGACCAACCGGGGCAACGAGACCAATCAGACCAACCAGACACACCAGGCTAACCAGGCCAACCTGGTCCACCAGCCCAACCAGCCCAACCAGACCAACCAGGCTAACCAGCCCAACCAGACCAACCAGACCAACCAGGCCAAGCAGCCAACCAGCCCAACCAGCCCAACCAGACCAACCAGGTCAACCAGGCCAACTAGCCAACCAGGCCAACCTGGCTAACCTGGCCTATTAGACCACACAGACCAACCAGGCTCACCCGGCCAACCGGGCCCACCAGGCTTCCAGACCAACCAGACCAACCAGGCCAACCAGACCAACCAGACCAACCAGACCAACCAGACCAACCAGGCTAACCAGGCCAACCTGGTCAACCAGGCCAACCAGGGCAACCAGACCAACCAGACCAACCAGACCGAACTGGTCAACCAGCCAACCAGGCCAACCAGGCCAAACAGGCCTACCAGACCAACCAGGCCAACCAAGCTTACCAGTCCTGACAGGCTAACTTGCCCAACCAGACCAACTGGGCCAACCAGCCCAACCGGACAAAACAGGCCATCCAGAAAATCAGGCCATCCAGGCCAACTAGTCCAACCAAGCTAACCTGGCCTACTAGGCTAACTCGGCCAACTGGACCCACCAGGCCTACCAGACCAACTGGGCCAACCAGCCCAACCGGACCAAACAGGCCATCCAGCCAATCAGGCCATCCAGGCCAACTAGTCCAACCAAGCTAACCTGGCCTACTAGGCTAACTCGGCCAACTGGACCCACCAGGCCTACCAGACCAACTGGGCCAACCAGCCCAACCGGACCAAACAGGCCATCCAGCCAATCAGGCCATCCAGGCCAACCAGACCAACCAGGCCAACCAGCCACACCAGGCCAACAAGGCCAACCAGCCTAACCAGGTTAACCAGGCGTATTAGACCAACCAGGCTCATCCGGCCAACCGGGCCCACCAGGCTTCAAGACCAATCAGACCAACTAGACCAACCGGGCCAACAAGGCCAACCAGGCCAACCAGGCCAACCAGACCAACCAGGCTATCCAGGCCAACCTGGTCAACCAGGGCAACCAGGCCAACTAGCCAACCAGGCCACCCAGGCCAATCACACCAACCAGCCCAACCAGCCACACCAGTTTAACAAGGCCAACCAGCCTAACCAGGTTAACCAGGCGTATTAGACCAACCAGGCTCATCCGGCCAACCGGGCCCACCAGGCTTCAAGACCAACCAGACCAACTAGACCAACCGGGCCAACAAGGCAAACCAGACCAACCAGACCAACCAGGCTATCCAGGCCAACCTGGTCAACCAGGCCAACTAGGGCAACCAGAACAACCAGCCAACCAGCCCAACCAGGCTAACCTGGCCAACCAGGCAAACTCGGCCAACCGGACCCACCAGGCCTAACAGACCAGCCAGGCCAACCAGACCAACCAGGCTAACCTTGCGAACCAGACCAACTCGGCCAACCGGACAAAATAGACCAACCGGGCCATCGAGGCAGCTAGACCAACCAGACCAACCAGGCTAACCAGGCCAACCTGGTCATCCTGGCCAACCAGGTCAACCATAGCAACCAGACCAACCAGCCAACCAGCCAACCAGCCCAACCAGACCAACCAGACCAACAAGACCAACTGGGCCAACCAGCCCAACCGGACAAAACAGGCCATCCAGCCAATCAGGCCATCCAGGCCAACTAGTCCAACCAAGCTAACCTGGCCTACTAGGCCAACTCGGCCAACTGGACCCACCAGGCTTACCAAACCAACTGGGCCAACCAGCCCAACCGGACTAAACAGGCCATCCAGCCAATCAGGCCATCCAGGCCAACCAGCCAACCAGGCCAACCTGGTCAACCAGCCAACCGGGCCGACCAGGCCAACCAGGCCTACCAGACCAACCAGACCAACCAGGCCAGCCAAGCTTACCAGTCCTGCCAGGCTTACTTGCCCAACCAGGCCAACCAGCCAACAAGCCCAACCAGCCCAACCAGACCAACCAGGCCAACCAGCCAGCCAGCACAACCAGACCAACCAGACCAAACAGGCCAACCAGGTCAACCAGGCCAACCAGGGCAACCAGGCCAACCAAGGCAACCAGGCCAACTAGCCAACCAGGCCAACAAGGCTAACCTGGCCTATTTGACCAACCAGACCAACCAGGCTCACCCGGCCAACCGGGCCCACCAGGCTTCCAGACCAACCAGACCAACCGGGATAACCAGGCCAACCAGGCCAACCAGACCAACCAGACCAACCAGACCAACCAGGCTAACCAGGCCAACCTGGTCAACCAGGCCAACCAGGGCATCCAGACCAACCAGCCAACCAGCCCAACAAGCCCAACCAGACCAACCAGACCAACCAGACCAACCAGACCAACCTGGTCAACAGCCAACCGGGCCAACCAGGCCAACAAGGCCTACCAGACCAACCAGACCAACCAGACCAACCAGGCCCACCAAGTTTACCAGTCCTGCCTGGCTAACTTGCCCAACCAGACCAACTGGGCCAACCAGCCCAACCGGATCAACCAGGCTAACCAGGCCAACCTTGTCAACCAGGCCAACTAGGGCAACCAGAACAACCAGCCAACCAGCCCAAACATCCCAACCAGGCTAACCTGGCCAACCAGGCAAACCAAGCTAATTAGGCCAACTTGTTCAACCAGGCCAACCAGGGCAACCTGGCCAACTATATAACCAGGCCAACCAGGCTAACCTGGCCTATTAGACCAACCAGACCAACCAGGCTCACCCTGCCAACCGGGCCCACCAGGCTTCCAGACCAACCAGACCAACCGGGATAACCAGGCCAACCAGGCCAACCAGACCAAACAGACCAACCAGACCCAACCAGTTAACCAGCCCAACCAGACCAACCAGACCAACCAGGCCAACCAGCCAACCAGCCCAACCAGACCAACCAGACAAACCAGACCAACCAGGTCAACCAGGCCAACCAGGGCAACCAGGCCAACTAGCCAACCAGGCCAACCAGGCTAACCTGGCCTATTAGACCAACCAGACCAACCAGGCTAACCCGGCCAACCGGGCCCACCAGGCGTCCATACCAACCAGACCAACCGGGATATCCAGGCCAACCAGGCCAACCAGACCAACCAGGCTAACCAGGCCAACCTGGCCAACCAGCCAAACCAGCCCAACCAGACCAACCAGACCAACCTGGTCGACCAGCCAACCGGGCCAACCAGGCCAACCAGGCCTACCAGACCAACCAGACCAACCAGGTCAACCAGGCCAACCAGGCCAACCAGGCTAACCTGGCCTATTAGACCAACCAGACCAACCAGGCTCACCCGGCCAACCGGGCCCACCAGGCTTCCAGACCAACCAGACCAACCAGACCAACCGGGATAACCAGGCCAACCAGGCCAACCAGACCAACCAGACCAACCAGACCAACCAGGCTAACCAGGCCAACCTGGTCAACCAGGCCAACCAGGGCAACCAGACCAACCAGCCAACCAGCCCAACCAGCCCAACCAGACCAACCAGACCAACCTGGTCAACAGCCAACCGGGATAACCAGGCCAACCAGGCCAACCAGACCAACCAGCCAACCAGCCCAACCAGACCAACCAGGCCAACCAGCCAACCAGCCCAACCAGACCAACCAGACAAACCAAACCAACCAGGTCAACCAGGCCAACCAGGGCAACCAGGCCAACTAGCCAACCAGGCCAACCAGGCTAACCTGGCCTATTAGACCAACCAGACCAACTAGGCTCACCCGGCCAAACGGGCCCACCAGGCGTCCATACAGACCAGACCAACCAGACCAACCGGGATAACCAGGCCAACCAGGCCAACCAGAACAACCAGACCAACCAGGCTAACCAGGCCAACCTGGCCAACCAGCCCAACCAGCCCAACCAGCCCAACCAGACCAACCTGGTCAACCAGCCAACCGGGCCAACCAGGCCAACCAGGCCTACCAGACCAACCAGACCAACCAGACCAACCAGGCCAACCAAGCTTACCAGTCCTGCCAGGCCAACTAACCCAAACCGGCCAACCAGCCATCAAGCCCAACCAGCCCAACCAGACCAACCAGGCCAACCAGCCAGCCAGCCCAACCAGACCAACCAGACCAAACAGGCCAACCAGGTCAACCAGGCCAACCAGGTCAACCAGGCCAAGAAGGGCAACCAGGCCAACAAGCCAACCAGGCCAACCAGGGCAACCAGGCCAACTAGCCAACCAGGCCAACCAGGCCAATCACACCAACCAGCCCAACCAGCCACACCAGGCCAACAAGGCCAACCAGCCCAACCAGGTTAACCAGGCGTATTAGACCAACCAGGCTCATCCGGCCAACCGGGCCCACCAGGCTTCCAGACCAACCAGACCAACCAGACCAACCGGGCCAACAAGGCCAACCAGGCAACCCAGACCAACCAGACCAACCAGGCCAACCAGCCAGCCAGCCCAACCAGACCAACCAGGCCAACCAGGTCAACCAGGCCAAGAAGGGCAACCAGGCCAACTAGCCAATCAGGCCAACCAGGGCAACCAGGCCAACCAGGCCAATCACACCAATCAGCCCAACCAGCCACACCAGGCCAACAAGGCCAACCAGCCTATCCAGGTTAACCAGGCGCATTAGACCAACCAGGCTCATCCGGCTAACCGGGCCCACCAGGCTTCCAGACCAACCAGACCAACCAGACCAACCAGGCCAACAAGGCCAACCAGGCAACCCAGACCAACTAGACCAACCGGGCCAACAAGGCCAACCAGGCCAACCAGACCAACCAGACCAACCAGGCTATCCAGGCCAACCTGGTCCACCAGCCCAACCAGCCCAACCAGCCCAACCAGACCAACCAGGCCAACCAGCCCAACCAGACCAACCAGGCCAACCAGGCCAAGCAGCCAACCAGCCCAACCAGCCCAACCAGACCAACCAGGTCAACCAGGCCAACCAGGGCAACCAGGCCAACTAGCAAACCAGGCCAACCAGGCTAACCTGGCCTATTAGACCACACAGACCAACCAGGCTCACTCGGCCAACCGGGCCCACCAGGCTTCCAGACCAACCAGACCAACCAGGCCAACCAGACCAACCAGACCAACCAGACCAACCAGGCTAACCAGGCCAACCTGTTCAACCAGGCCAACCAGGGCAACCAGACCAACCAGCCAACCAGCCCAACCAGCCAATCCAGACCATCCAGACCAACCAGACCAAACTGGTCAACCAGCCAACCAGGCCAACCAGGCAAACCAGGCCAACCAGACCAACCAGACCAACCAGGTCAACCAGGCCATCCAGGCCAACTAGTCCAAACAAGCTAACCTGGCCTACTAGGCTAACTCGGCCAACTGGACCCACCAGGCCTACCAGACCAACTGGGCCAACCAGCCCAACCGGACCAAACAGGCCATCCAGCCAATCAGGCCATCCAGGCAAACCAGCCAACCAGGCCAACCTGGTCAACCAGGCCAACCAGGGCAACCAGACCAACCAACCCAACCAGCCCAACCAGACCAACCTGGTCAACCAGCCAACCGGGCCAACCAGGCCAACCAGGCCTACCAGACCAACCAGACCAACCAGACCAACCAGGCCAACCAAGCTCACCAGTCCTGCCAGGCCAACTTCCCCAAACCGGCCAACCAGCCATCAAGCCCAACCAGCCCAACCAGGCCAACCAGCCAGCCAGCCCAACCAGACCAACCAGACCAAACAAGCCAACCAGGTCAACCAGGCCAACCAGGTCAACCAGGCCAAGAAGGGCAACCAGGCCAACTAGCCAACCAGGCCAACCAGGCGCAACCAGGCCAACTAGCCAACCAGGCCAACCAGGCCAATCACACCAACCAGCCCAACCAGCCACACCAGGCCAACAAGGCCAACCAGCCCAACCAGGTTAACCAGGCGTATTAGACCAACCAGGCTCATCCGGCCAACCGGGCCCACCAAACTTCCAGACCAACCAGACCAACCAGACCAACCGGGCCAACAAGGCCAACCAGGCAACCCAGACCAACCAGGCCAACTAGCCAGCCAGCCCAACCAGACCAACCAGACCAAACAGGCCAACCAGGTCAACCAGGCCAACCAGGTCAACCAGGCCAAGAAGGGCAACCAGAACAACCAGCCAACCAGCCCAACCAGGCTAATATGGCCAACCAGGCAAACTCGGCCAACCGGACCCACCAGGCCTAACAGACCAGCCAGGCCAACCAGACCAACCAGGCTAACTTTGCGAACCAGACCAACTCGGCCAAATGGACAAAATAGACCAACCGGGCCATCGAGGCAGCTAGACCAACCAGACCAACCAGGCTAACCAGGCAAACCTGGTCATCCTGGCCAACCTGGTCAACCAGGGCAACCAGACCAACCAGCCAACCAGCTCAACCAGAACAACCAGACCAACTGGGCCAACCAGCCCAACCGGACAAAACAGGCCATCCAGCCAATCAGGCCATCCAGGCCAACTAGTCCAACCAAGCTGACCTGGCCTACTAGGCCAACTCGGCCAACTGGACCCACCAGGCTTACCAAACCAACTGGGCCAACCAGCCCAACCGGACTAAACAGGCCATCCAGCCAATCAGGCCATCCAGGCCAACTAGTCCAACCAAGCTGACCTGGCCTACTAGGCCAACTCGGCCAACTGGACCCACCAGGCTTACCAAACCAACTGGGCCAACCAGCCCAACCGGACTAAACAGGCCATCCAGCCAATCAGGCCATCCAGGCCAACCAGCCAACCAGGCCAACCTGGTCAACCAACCAACTGGGCCGACCAGGCCAACCAGGCCTACCAGACCAACCAGGCCAACCAAGCTTACCAGTCCTGCCAGGCTAACTTGCCCAACCAGCCAACAAGCCCAACCAGCCCAACCAGACCAACCAGGCCAACCAGCCAGCCAGCACAACCAGACCAACCAGACCAAACAGGCCAACCAGGTCAACCAGGCCAACCAGGGCAACCAGGCCAACCAGGGCAACCAGGCCAACTAGCCAACCAGGCCAACCAGGCTTACCTGGCCTATTAGACCAACCAGACCAACCAGGCTCACCCAGCCAACCGGGCCCACCAGGCTTCCAGACCAACCAGGCCAACCAGACCAACCGGGATAACCAGACCAACCAGGCCAACCAGACCAACCAGACCAACCAGACCAACCAGGCTAACCAGGCCAACCAGGGCAACCAGACCAACCAGCCAACCAGCCCAACCAGCCCAACCAGACCAACCAGACCAACCTGGTCAACAGCCAACCGGGCCAACCAGGCCAACCAGGCCTACCAGACCAACCAGACCAACCAGACCAACCAGACCAACCAGGCCAACCAGGCCAAGCAGCCAACCAGCCCAACCAGCCCAACCAGACCAACCAGGTCAACCAGGCCAACCAGGGCAACCAGGCCAACTAGCAAACCAGGCCAACCAGGCTAACCTGGCCTATTAGACCACACAGACCAACCAGGCTCACTCGGCCAACCGGGCCCACCAGGCTTCCAGACCAACCAGACCAACCAGGCCAACCAGACCAACCAGACCAACCAGACCAACCAGGCTAACCAGGCCAACCTGTTCAACCAGGCCAACCAGGGCAACCAGACCAACCAGCCAACCAGCCCAACCAGCCAATCCAGACCATCCAGACCAACCAGACCAAACTGGTCAACCAGCCAACCAGGCCAACCAGGCAAACCAGGCCAACCAGACCAACCAGACCAACCAGGTCAACCAGGCCATCCAGGCCAACTAGTCCAAACAAGCTAACCTGGCCTACTAGGCTAACTCGGCCAACTGGACCCACCAGGCCTACCAGACCAACTGGGCCAACCAGCCCAACCGGACCAAACAGGCCATCCAGCCAATCAGGCCATCCAGGCAAACCAGCCAACCAGGCCAACCTGGTCAACCAGGCCAACCAGGGCAACCAGACCAACCAACCCAACCAGCCCAACCAGACCAACCTGGTCAACCAGCCAACCGGGCCAACCAGGCCAACCAGGCCTACCAGACCAACCAGACCAACCAGACCAACCAGGCCAACCAAGCTCACCAGTCCTGCCAGGCCAACTTCCCCAAACCGGCCAACCAGCCATCAAGCCCAACCAGCCCAACCAGGCCAACCAGCCAGCCAGCCCAACCAGACCAACCAGACCAAACAAGCCAACCAGGTCAACCAGGCCAACCAGGTCAACCAGGCCAAGAAGGGCAACCAGGCCAACTAGCCAACCAGGCCAACCAGGCGCAACCAGGCCAACTAGCCAACCAGGCCAACCAGGCCAATCACACCAACCAGCCCAACCAGCCACACCAGGCCAACAAGGCCAACCAGCCCAACCAGGTTAACCAGGCGTATTAGACCAACCAGGCTCATCCGGCCAACCGGGCCCACCAAACTTCCAGACCAACCAGACCAACCAGACCAACCGGGCCAACAAGGCCAACCAGGCAACCCAGACCAACCAGGCCAACTAGCCAGCCAGCCCAACCAGACCAACCAGACCAAACAGGCCAACCAGGTCAACCAGGCCAACCAGGTCAACCAGGCCAAGAAGGGCAACCAGAACAACCAGCCAACCAGCCCAACCAGGCTAATATGGCCAACCAGGCAAACTCGGCCAACCGGACCCACCAGGCCTAACAGACCAGCCAGGCCAACCAGACCAACCAGGCTAACTTTGCGAACCAGACCAACTCGGCCAAATGGACAAAATAGACCAACCGGGCCATCGAGGCAGCTAGACCAACCAGACCAACCAGGCTAACCAGGCAAACCTGGTCATCCTGGCCAACCTGGTCAACCAGGGCAACCAGACCAACCAGCCAACCAGCTCAACCAGAACAACCAGACCAACTGGGCCAACCAGCCCAACCGGACAAAACAGGCCATCCAGCCAATCAGGCCATCCAGGCCAACTAGTCCAACCAAGCTGACCTGGCCTACTAGGCCAACTCGGCCAACTGGACCCACCAGGCTTACCAAACCAACTGGGCCAACCAGCCCAACCGGACTAAACAGGCCATCCAGCCAATCAGGCCATCCAGGCCAACTAGTCCAACCAAGCTGACCTGGCCTACTAGGCCAACTCGGCCAACTGGACCCACCAGGCTTACCAAACCAACTGGGCCAACCAGCCCAACCGGACTAAACAGGCCATCCAGCCAATCAGGCCATCCAGGCCAACCAGCCAACCAGGCCAACCTGGTCAACCAACCAACTGGGCCGACCAGGCCAACCAGGCCTACCAGACCAACCAGGCCAACCAAGCTTACCAGTCCTGCCAGGCTAACTTGCCCAACCAGCCAACAAGCCCAACCAGCCCAACCAGACCAACCAGGCCAACCAGCCAGCCAGCACAACCAGACCAACCAGACCAAACAGGCCAACCAGGTCAACCAGGCCAACCAGGGCAACCAGGCCAACCAGGGCAACCAGGCCAACTAGCCAACCAGGCCAACCAGGCTTACCTGGCCTATTAGACCAACCAGACCAACCAGGCTCACCCAGCCAACCGGGCCCACCAGGCTTCCAGACCAACCAGGCCAACCAGACCAACCGGGATAACCAGACCAACCAGGCCAACCAGACCAACCAGACCAACCAGACCAACCAGGCTAACCAGGCCAACCAGGGCAACCAGACCAACCAGCCAACCAGCCCAACCAGCCCAACCAGACCAACCAGACCAACCTGGTCAACAGCCAACCGGGCCAACCAGGCCAACCAGGCCTACCAGACCAACCAGACCAACCAGACCAACCAGGCCCACCAAGCTTACCAGTCCTGCCAGGCTAACATGCCCAACCAGACCAACTGGGCCAACCAGCCCAACCGGATCAACCAGGCTAACCAGGCCAACCAGGTCAACCAGGCCAAGAAGGGCAATCAGAACAACCAGCCAACCAGCCCAACCAGGCTAACCTGGCCAACCAGGTAAACTCGGCCAACTGGACCCACCAGGCCTAACAGACCAGCCAGGCCAACCAGACCAACCAGGCTAACTTTGCGAACCAGACCAATTCGGCCAACCGGACAAAATAGACCAACCGGGCCATCGAGGCAGCTAGACCAACCAGACCAACCAGGCTAACCAGGCAAACCTGGTCATCCTGTCCAACCTGGTCAACCAGGGCAACCAGACCAACCAGCCAACCAGCCCAACCAGACCAACCAGACCAACTGGGCCAACCAGCCCAACCGGACAAAACAGGCCATCCAGCCAATCAGGCCATCCAGGCCAACTAGTCCAACCAAGCTAACCTGGCCTACTAGGCCAACTCGGCCAACTGGACCCACCAGGCTCACCAAACCAACTGGGCCAACCAGCCCAACCGGACTAAACAGGCCATCCAGCCAATCAGGCCATCCAGGCCAACCAGCCAACCAGGCCAACCTGGTCAACCAGCCAACTGGGCCGACCAGGCCAACCAGGCCTACCAGACCAACCAGACCAACCAGGCCAACCAAGCTTACCAGTCCTGTAAGGCTAACTTGCCCAACCAGGCCAACCAGCCAACAAGCCCAACCAGCCCAACCAGACCAACCAGCCCAACCAGCCCAACCAGACCAACCAGGCCAACCAGCCCAACCAGACCAACCAGGCCAAGCAGCCAACCAGCCCAACCAGACCAACCAGACCAACCAGGTCAACCAGGCCAACCAGGGCAACCAGGCCAACTAGCAAACCAGGCCAACCAGGCTAACCTGGCCTATTAGACCACACAGACCAACCAGGCTCATCCGGCCAACCGGGCCCACCAGGCTTCCAGACCAACCAGACCAACCAGGCCAACCAGACCAACCAGACCAACCAGACCAACCAGGCCAACCAGGCCAACCTGTTCAACCAGGCCAACCAGGGCAACCAGACCAACCAGCCAACCAGCCCAACCAGCCAATCCAGACCATCCAGACCAACCAGACCAAACTGGTCAACCAGCCAACCAGGCAAACCAGGCCAACCAGACCAACCAGACCAACCAGGTTAACCAGGCCATCCAGGCCAACTAGTCCAACCAAGCTAACCTGGCCTACTAGGCTAACTCGGCCAACTGGACCCACCAGGCCTACCAGACCAACTGGGCCAACCAGCCCAACCGGACCAAACAGGCCATCCAGCCAATCAGGCCATCCAGGCCAACCAGCCAACCAGGCCAACCTGGTCAACCAGGCCAACCAGGGCAACCAGACCAACCAGCCCAACCAGCCCAACCAGACCAACCTGGTCAACCAGCCAACCGGGCCAACCAGGCCAACCAGGCCTACCAGACCAACCAGACCAACCAGACCAACCAGGCCAACCAAGCTCACCAGTCCTGCCAGGCCAACTTCCCCAAACCGGCCAACCAGCCATCAAGCCCAACCAGCCCAACCAGACCAACCAGGCCAACCAGCCAGCCAGCCCAACCAGACCAACCAGACCAAACAAGCCAACCAGGTCAACCAGGCCAACCAGGTCAACCAGGCCAAGAAGGGCAACCAGGCCAACTAGCCAACCAGGCCAACCAGGCGCAACCAGGCCAACTAGCCAACCAGGCCAACCAGGCCAATCACACCAACCAGCCCAACCAGCCCCACCAGGCCAACAAGGCCAACCAGCCCAACCAGGTTAACCAGGCGTATTAGACCAACCAGGCTCATCCGGCCAACCGGGCCCACCAAACTTCCAGACCAACCAGACCAACCAGACCAACCGGGCCAACAAGGCCAACCAGGCAACCCAGACCAACCAGGCCAACTAGCCAGCCAGCCCAACCAGACCAACCAGACCAAACAGGCCAACCAGGTCAACCAGGCCAACCAGGTCAACCAGGCCAAGAAGGGCAACCAGAACAACCAGCCAACCAGCCCAACCAGGCTAATATGGCCAACCAGGCAAACTCGGCCAACCGGACCCACCAGGCCTAACAGACCAGCCAGGCCAACCAGACCAACCAGGCTAACTTTGCGAACCAGACCAACTCGGCCAAATGGACAAAATAGACCAACCGGGCCATCGAGGCAGCTAGACCAACCAGACCAACCAGGCTAACCAGGCAAACCTGGTCATCCTGGCCAACCTGGTCAACCAGGGCAACCAGACCAACCAGCCAACCAGCTCAACCAGAACAACCAGACCAACTGGGCCAACCAGCCCAACCGGACAAAACAGGCCATCCAGCCAATCAGGCCATCCAGGCCAACTAGTCCAACCAAGCTGACCTGGCCTACTAGGCCAACTCGGCCAACTGGACCCACCAGGCTTACCAAACCAACTGGGCCAACCAGCCCAACCGGACTAAACAGGCCATCCAGCCAATCAGGCCATCCAGGCCAACTAGTCCAACCAAGCTGACCTGGCCTACTAGGCCAACTCGGCCAACTGGACCCACCAGGCTTACCAAACCAACTGGGCCAACCAGCCCAACCGGACTAAACAGGCCATCCAGCCAAGAAGGTCAACCAGGCCAACTAGCCAACCAGGCCAACCAGGGCAACCAGGCCAACTAGCCAACCAGGCCAACCAGGCCAATCACACCAACCAGCCCAACCAGCCACACCAGGCCAACAAGGCCAACCAGCCCAACCAGGTTAACCAGGCGTATTAGACCAACCAGGCTCATCCGGCCAACCGGGCCCACCAGGCTTCCAGACCAACCAGACCAACCAGACCAACCGGGCCAACAAGGCCAACCAGGCAACCCAGACCAACCAGACCAACCAGGCCAACCAGCCAGCCAGCCCAACCAGACCAACCAGGCCAACCAGGTCAACCAGGCCAAGAAGGGCAACCAGGCCAACTAGCCAATCAGGCCAACCAGGGCAACCAGGCCAACCAGGCCAATCACACCAATCAGCCCAACCAGCCACACCAGGCCAACAAGGCCAACCAGCCTAACCAGGTTAACCAGGCGTATTAGACCAACCAGGCTCATCCGGCCAACCGGGCCCACCAGGCTTCCAGACCAACCAGACCAACTAGACCAACCGGGCCAACAAGGCCAACCAGGCCAACCAGACCAACCAGACCAACCAGGCTATCCAGGCCAACCTGGTCCACCAGCCCAACCAGCCCAACCAGCCCAACCAGACCAACCAGGCCAACCAGCCCAACCAGACCAACCAGGCCAAGCAGCCAACCAGCCCAACCAGACAAACTAGACCAACCAGGTCAACCAGGCCAACCAGGGCAACCAGGCCAACTAGCAAACCAGGCCAACCAGGCTAACCTGGCCTATTAGACCACACAGACCAACCAGGCTCACCCGGCCAACCGGGCCCACCAGGCTTCCAGACCAACCAGACCAACCAGGCCAACCAGACCAACCAGACCAACCAGGCTAACCAGGCCAACCTGTTCAACCAGGCCAACCAGGGCAACCAGACCAACCAGCCAACCAGCCCAACCAGCCAATCCAGACCATCCAGACCAACCAGACCAAACTGGTCAACCAGCCAACCAGGCAAACCAGGCAAACCAGCCCAACCAGCCCAACCAGACCAACCTGGTCAACCAGCCAACCGGGCCAACCAGGCCAACCAGGCCTACCAGACCAACCAGACCAACCAGACCAACCAGGCCAACCAAGCTTACCAGTCCTGCCAGGCTAACTTCCCCAAACCGGCCAACCAGCCATCAAGCCCAACCAGCCCAACCAGACCAACCAGGCCAACCAGCCAGCCAGCCCAACCAGACCAACCAGACCAAACAAGCCAACCAGGTCAACCAGGCCAACCAGGTCAACCAGGCCAAGAAGGGCAACCAGGCCAACTAGCCAACCAGGCCAACCAGGGCAACCAGGCCAACTAGCCAACCAGGCCAACCAGGCCAATCACACCAACCAGCCCAACCAGCCACACCAGGCCAACAAGGCCAACCAGCCCAACCAGGTTAACCAGGCGTATTAGACCAACCAGGCTCATCCGGCCAACCGGGCCCACCAGGCTTCCAGACCAACCAGACCAACCAGACCAACCGGGCCAACCAGGCAACCCAGACCAACCAGACCAACCAGGCCAACCAGCCAGCCAGCCCAACCAGACCAACCAGGCCAACCAGGTCGACCAGGCCAAGAAGGGCAACCAGGCCAACTAGCCAATCAGGCCAACCAGGGCAACCAGGCCAATCACACCAATCAGCCCAACCAGCCACACCAGGCCAACAAGGCCAACCAGCCTAACCAGGTTAACCAGGCGTATAAGACCAACCAGGCTCATCCGGCCAACCGGGCCCACCAGGCTTCCAGACCAACCAGACCAACTAGACCAACCGGGCCAACAAGGCCAACCAGGCCAACCAGACCAACCAGACCAACCAGGCTATCCAGGCCAACCTGGTCCACCAGCCCAACCAGCCCAACCAGCCCAACCAGACCAACCAGGCCAACCAGCCCAACCAGGCCAAGCAGCCAACCAGCCCAACCAGACCAACTAGACCAACCAGGTCAACCAGGCCAACCAGGGCAACCAGGCCAACTAGCAAACCAGGCCAACCAGGCTAACCTGGCCTATTAGGCCACACAGACCAACCAGGCTCACCCGGCCAACCGGGCCCACCAGGCTTCCAGACCAACCAGACCAACCAGGCCAACCAGACCAACCAGACCAACCAGACCAACCAGGCTAACCAGGCCAACCTGTTCAACCAGGCCAACCAGGGCAACCAGACCAACCAGCCAACCAGCCCAACCAGCCAATCCAGACCATCCAGACCAACCAGACCAAACTGGTCAACCAGCCAACCAGGCAAACCAGGCAAACCAGGCCAACCAGACCAACCAGACCAACCAGGTCAACCAGGCCATCCAGGCCAACTAGTCCAACCAAGCTAACCTGGCCTACTAGGCTAACTCGGCCAACTGGACCCACCAGGCCTACCAGACCAACTGGGCCAACCCGCCCAACCGGACCAAACAGGCCATCCAGCCAATCAGGCCATCCAGGCCAACCAGCCAACCAGGCCAACCTGGTCAACCAGGCCAACCAGGGCAACCAGACCAACCAGCCCAACCAGCCCAACCAGACCAACCTGGTCAACCAGCCAACCGGGCCAACCAGGCCAACCAGGCCTACCAGACCAACCAGACCAACCAGACCAACCAGGCCAACCAAGCTTACCAGTCCTGCCAGGCTAACTTCCCCAAACCGGCCAACCAGCCATCAAGCCCAACCAGCCCAACCAGACCAACCAGGCCAACCAGCCAGCCAGCCCAACCAGACCAACCAGACCAAACAAGCCAACCAGGTCAACCAGGCCAACCAGGTCAACCAGGCCAAGAAGGGCAACCAGGCCAACTAGCCAACCAGGCCAACCAGGGCAACCAGGCCAACTAGCCAACCAGGCCAACCAGGCCAATCACACCAACCCGCCCAACAAGCCACACCAGGCCAACAAGGCCAACCAGCCCAACCAGGTTAACCAGGCGTATTAGACCAACCAGGCTCATCCGGCCAACCGGGCCCACCAGGCTTCCAGACCAACCAGATCAACCAGACCAACCGGGCCAACAAGGCCAACCAGGCAACCCAGACCAACCAGACCAACCAGGCCAACCAGCCAGCCAGCCCAACCAGACCAACCAGGCCAACCAGGCCAACCAGGTCAACCAGGCCAAGAAGGGCAACCAGGCCAACTAGCCAATCAGGCCAACTAGGGCAACCAGGCCAACCAGGCCAATCACACCAATCAGCCCAACCAGCCACACCAGGCCAACAAGGCCAACCAGCCTAACCAGGTTAACCAGGCGTATTAGACCAACCAGGCTCATCCGGCCAACCGGGCCCACCAGGCTTCCAGACCAACCAGACCAACTAGACCAACCGGGCCAACCAGGCCAACCAGGCCAACCAGACCAACCAGACCAACCAGGCTATCCAGGCCAACCTGGTCCACCAGCCCAACCAGCCCAACCAGCCCAACCAGGCCAACCAGCCCAACCAGACCAACCAGGCCAACCAGGCCAAGCAGCCAACCAGCCCAACCAGCCCAACCAGACCAACCAGGTCAACCAGGCCAACCAGGGCAACCAGGCCAACTAGCAAACCAGGCCAACCAGGCTAACCTGGCCTATTAGACCACACAGACCAACCAGGCTCACCTGGCCAACCGGGCCCACCAGGCTTCCAGACCAACCAGACCAACCAGGCCAACCAGACCAACCAGACCAACCAGGCTAACCAGGCCAACCTGTTCAACCAGGCCAACCAGGGCAACCAGACCAACCAGCCAACCAGCCCAACCAGCCAATCCAGACCATCCAGACCAACCAGACCAAACTGGTCAACCAGCCAACCAGGCCAACCAGGCAAACCAGGCCAACCAGACCAACCAGACCAACCAGGTCAACCAGGCCATCCAGGCCAACTAGTCCAACCAAGCTAACCTGGCCTACTAGGCTAACTCGGCCAACTGGACCCACCAGGCCTACCAGACCAACTGGGCCAACCAGCCCAACCGGACCAAACAGGCCATCCAGCCAATCAGGCCATCCAGGCAAACCAGCCAACCAGGCCAACCTGGTCAACCAGGCCAACCAGTGCAACCAGACCAACCAGCCCAACCAGCCCAACCAGACCAACCTGGTCAACCAGCCAACCGGGCCAACCAGGCCAACCAGGCCTACCAGACCAACCAGACCAACCAGACCAACCAGGCCAACCAAGCTCACCAGTACTGCCAGGCTAACTTCCCCAAACCGGCCAACCAGCCATCAAGCCCAACCAGCCCAACCAGACCATCCAGGCCAACCAGCCAGCCAGCCCAACCAGACCATCCAGACCAAACAAGCCAACCAGGTCAACCAGGCCAACCAGGTCAACCAGGCCAAGAAGGGCAACCAGGCCAACTAGCCAACCAGGCCAACCAGGGCAACCAGGCCAACTAGCCAACCAGGCCAACCAGGCCAATCACACCAACCAGCCCAACCAGCCACACCAGGCCAACAAGGCCAACCAGCCCAACCAGGTTAACCAGGCGTATTAGACCAACCAGGCTCATCCGGCCAACCGGGCCCACCAGGCTTCCAGACCAACCAGACCAACCAGACCAACCGGGCCAACAAGGCCAACCAGGCAACCCAGACCAACCAGACCAACCAGGCCAACTAGCCAGCCAGCCCAACCAGACCAACCAGACCAAACAGGCCAACCAGGTCAACCAGGCCAACCAGGTCAACCAGGCCAAGAAGGGCAACCAGAACAACCAGCCAACCAGCCCAACCAGGCTAATATGGCCAACCAGGCAAACTCGGCCAACCGGACCCACCAGGCCTAACAGGCCAGCCAGGCCAACCAGACCAACCAGGCTAACTTTGCGAACCAGACCAACTCGGCCAACCGGACAAAATAGACCAACCGGGCCATCGAGGCAGCTAGACCAACCAGACCAACCAGGCTAACCAGGCAAACCTGGTCATCCTGGCCAACCTGGTCAACCAGGGCAACCAGACCAACCAGCCAACCAGCCCAACCAGACCAACCAGACCAACTGGGCCAACCAGCCCAACCGGACAAAACAGGCCATCCAGCCAATCAGGCCATCCAGGCCAACTAGTCCAACCAAGCTGACCTGGCCTACTAGGCCAACTCGGCCAACTGGACCCACCAGGCTTACCAAACCAACTGGGCCAACCAGCCCAACCGGACTAAACAGGCCATCCAGCCAATCAGGCCATCCAGGCCAACTAGTCCAACCAAGCTGACCTGGCCTACTAGGCCAACTCAGCCAACTGGACCCACCAGGCTTACCAAACCAACTGGGCCAACCAGCCCAACCGGACTAAACAGGCCATCCAGCCAATCAGGCCATCCAGGCCAACCAGCCAACCAGGCCAACCTGGTCAACCAACCAACTGGGCCAACCAGGCCAACCAGGCCTACCAGACCAACCAGACCAACCAGGCCAACCAAGCTTACCAGTCCTGCCAGGCTAACTTGCCCAACCAGCCAACAAGCCCAACCAGCCCAACCAGACCAACCAGGCCAACCAGCCAGCCAGCACAACCAGACCAACCAGACCAATTAGGCCAACCAGGTCAACCAGGCCAACCAGGGCAACCAGGCCAACCAGGGCAACCAGGCCAACTAGCCAACCAGGCCAACCAGGCTTACCTGGCCTATTAGACCAACCAGACCAACCAGGCTCACCCGGCCAACCGGGCCCACCAGGCTTCCAGACCAACCAGGCCAACCAGACCAACCGGGATAACCAGGCCAACCAGGCCAACCAGACCAACCAGACCAACCAGACCAACCAGGCTAACCAGGCCAACCTGGTCAACCAGGCCAACCAGGGCAACCAGACCAACCAGCCAACCAGCCCAACCAGCCCAACCAGCCCAACCAGACCAACCAGACGAACCTGGTCAACAGCCAACCGGGCCATCAGGCCAACCAGGCCTACCAGACCAACCAGACCAACCAGACCAACCAGGCCCACCAAGCTTACCAGTCCTGCCAGGCTAACTTGCCCAACCAGACCAACTGGGCCAACCAGCCCAACCGGATCAACCAGGCTAACCAGGCCAACCAGGTCAACCAGGCCAAGAAGGGCAACCAGAACAACCAGCAAACCAGCCCAACCAGGCTAACCTGGCCAACCAGGTAAACTCGGCCAACCGGACCCACCAGGCCTAACAGACCAGCCAGGCCAACCAGACCAACCAGGCTAACTTTGCGAACCAGACCAACTCGGCCAACCGGACAAAATAGACCAACCGGGCCATCGAGGCAGCTAGACCAACCAGACCAACCAGGCTAACCAGGCAAACCTGGTCATCCTGTCCAACCTGGTCAACCAGGGCAACCAGACCAACCAGCCAACCAGCCCAACCAGACCAACCAGACCAACTGGGCCAACCAACCCAACCGGACAAAACAGGCCATCCAGCCAATCAGGCCATCCAGGCCAACTAGTCCAACCAAGCTAACCTGGCCTACTAGGCCAACTCGGCCAACTGGACCCACCAGGCTTACCAAACCAACTGGGCCAACCAGCCCAACCGGACTAAACAGGCCATCCAGCCAATCAGGCCATCCAGGCCAACCAGCCAACCAGGCCAACCTGGTCAACCAGCCAACTGGGCCGACCAGGCCAACCAGGCCTACCAGACCAACCAGGCCAACCAAGCTTACCAGTCCTGTAAGGCTAACTTGCCCAACCAGGCCAACCAGCCAACAAGCCCAACCAGCCCAACCAGACCAACCAGCCCAACCAGCCCAACCAGACCAACCAGGCCAACCAGCCCAACCAGACCAACCAGGCCAAGCAGCCAACCAGCCCAACCAGACCAACCAGACCAACCAGGTCAACCAGGCCAACCAGGGCAACCAGGCCAACTAGCAAACCAGGCCAACCAGGCTAACCTGGCCTATTAGACCACACAGACCAACCAGGCTCATCCGGCCAACCGGGCCCACCAGGCTTCCAGACCAACCAGACCAACCAGGCCAACCAGACCAACCAGACCAACCAGGCCAACCAGGCCAACCTGTTCAACCAGGCCAACCAGGGCAACCAGACCAACCAGCCAACCAGCCCAACCAGCCAATCCAGACCATCCAGACCAACCAGACCAAACTGGTCAACCAGCCAACCAGGCAAACCAGGCCAACCAGACCAACCAGACCAACCAGGTTAACCAGGCCATCCAGGCCAACTAGTCCAACCAAGCTAACCTGGCCTACTAGGCTAACTCGGCCAACTGGACCCACCAGGCCTACCAGACCAACTGGGCCAACCAGGCAAACCAGGGCAACCAGGCCAACTAGCCAACCAGGCCAACCAGGCCAATCACACCAACCCGCCCAACCAGCCACACCAGGCCAACAAGGCCAACCAGCCCAACCAGGTTAACCAGGCGTATTAGACCAACCAGGCTCATCCGGCCAACCAGGCCCACCAGGCTTCCAGACCAACCAGACCAACCAGACCAACCGGGCCAACAAGGCCAACCAGGCAACCCAGACCAACCAGACCAACCAGGCCAACCAGCCAGCCAGCCCAACCAGACCAACCAGGCCAACCAGGTCAACCAGGCCAAGAAGGGCAACCAGGCCAACTAGCCAATCAGGCCAACCAGGGCAACCAGGCCAACCAGGCCAATCACACCAATCAGCCCAACCAGCCACACCAGGCCAACAAGGCCAACCAGCCTAACCAGGTTAACCAGGCGTATTAGACCAACCAGGCTCATCCGGCCAACCGGGCCCACCAGGCTTCCAGACCAACCAGACCAACTAGACCAACCGGGCCAACCAGGCCAACCAGGCCGACCAGACCAACCAGACCAACCAGGCTATCCAGGCCAACCTGGTCCACCAGCCCAACCAGCCCAACCAGACCAACCAGGCCAACCAGCCCAACCAGACCAACCAGGCCAAGCAGCCAACCAGCCCAACCAGACCAACAAGACCAACCAGGTCAACCAGGCCAACCAGGGCAACCAGGCCAACTAGCAAACCAGGCCAACCAGGCTAACCTGGCCTATTAGACCACACAGACCAACCAGGCTCACCCGGCCAACCGGGCCCACCAGGCTTCCAGACCAACCAGACCAACCAGGCCAACCAGACCAACCAGACCAACCAGACCAACCAGGCTAACCAGGCCAACCTGTTCAACCAGGCCAACCAGGGCAACCAGACCAACCAGCCAACCAGCCCAACCAGCCAATCCAGACCATCCAGACCAACCAGACCAAACTGGTCAACCAGCCAACCAGGCCAACCAGGCCAACCAGACCAACCAGACCAACCAGGTCAACCAGGCCATCCAGGCCAACTAGTCCAACCAAGCTAACCTGGCCTACTAGGCTAACTCGGCCAACTGGACCCACCAGGCCTACCAGACCAACTGGGCCAACTAGCCCAACCGGACCAAACAGGCCATCCAGCCAATCAGGCCATCCAGGCCAACCAGCCAACCAGGCCAACCTGGTCAACCAGGCCAACCAGGGCAACCAGACCAACCAGCCCAACCAGCCCAACCAGACCAACCTGGTCAACCAGCCAACCGGGCCAACCAGGCCAATCAGGCCTACCAGACCAACCAGACCAACCAGACCAACCAGGCCAACCAAGCTTACCAGTCCTGCCAGGCTAACTTCCCCAAACCGGCCAACCAGCCATCAAGCCCAACCAGCCCAACCAGACCAACCAGGCCAACCAGCCAGCCAGCCCAACCAGACCAACCAGACCAAACAAGCCAACCAGGTCAACATGGCCAACCAGGTCAACCAGGCCAAGAAGGGCAACCAGAACAACCAGCCAACCAGGCTAACCTGGCCAACCAGGCAAACTCGGCCAACCGGACCCACCAGGCCTAACAGACCAGCCAGGCCAACCAGACCAACCAGGCTAACTTTGCGAACCAGACCAACTCGGCCAACCGGACAAAATAGACCAACCGGGCCATCGAGGCAGCTAGACCAACCAGACCAACCAGGCTAACCAGGCAAACCTGGTCATCCTGGCCAACCTGGTCAACCAGGGCAACCAGACCAACCAGCCAACCAGCCAACCAGACCAACCAGACCAACTGGGCCAACCAGCCCAACCGGACAAAACAGGCCATCCAGCCAATCAGGCCATCCAGGCCAACTAGTCCAACCAAGCTGACCTGGCCTACTAGGCCAACTCGGCCAACTGGACCCACCAGGCTTACCAAACCAACTGGGCCAACCAGCCCAACCGGACTAAACAGGCCATCCAGCCAATCAGGCCATCCAGGCCAACCAGCCAACCAGGCCAACCTGGTCAACCAGCCAACTGGGCCGACCAGGCCAACCAGGCCTACCAGACCAACCAGACCAACCAGGCCAACCAAGCTTACCAGTCCTGCCAGGCTAACTTGCCCAACCAGGCCAACCAGCCAACAAGCCCAACCAGCCCAACCAGACCAACCAGGCCAACCAGCCAGCCAGCACAACCAGACCAACCAGACCAAACAGGCCAACCAGGTCAACCAGGCCAACCAGGGCAACCAGGCCAACCAGGGCAACCAGGCCAACTAGCCAACCAGGCCAACCAGGCTTACCTGGCCTATTAGACCAACCAGACCAACCAGGCTCACCCGGCCAACCGGGCCCACCAGGCTTCCAGACCAACCAGGCCAACCAGACCAACCGGGATAACCAGGCCAACCAGGCAACCCAGACCAACCAGACCAACCAGGCTAACCAGGCCAACCTGGTCAACCAGGCCAACCAGGGCAACCAGACCAACCAGCCAACCAGCCCAACCAGCCCAACCAGATCAACCAGACCAACCAGACCAACCTGGTCAACAGCCAACCGGGCCAACCAGGCCAACCAGACCAACCAGACCAACCAGGCCAAGCAGCCAACCAGGGCAACCAGGCCAACTAGCAAACCAGGCCAACCAGGCTAACCTGGCCTATTAGACCACACAGACCAACAAGGCTCACCCGGCCAACCGGGCCCACCAGGCTTCCAGACCAACCAGACCAACCAGGGCAACCAGACCAACCAGCCAACCAGCCCAACCAGCCAATCCAGACCATCCAGACCAAACTGGTCAACCAGCCAACCAGGCCAACCAGGCAAACCAGGCCAACCAGACCAACCAGACCAACCAGGTCAACCAGGCCATCCAGGCCAACTAGTCCAACCAAGCTAACCTGGCCTACTAGGCTAACTCGGCCAACTGGACCCACCAGGCCTACCAGACCAACTGGGCCAACTAGCCCAACCGGACCAAACAGGCCATCCAGCCAATCAGGCCATCCAGGCCAACCAGCCAACCAGGCCAACCTGGTCAACCAGGCCAACCAGGGCAACCAGACCAACCAGCCCAACCAGCCTAACCAGACCAACCTGGTCAACCAGCCAACCGGGCCAACCAGGCCAACCAGGCCTACCAGACCAACCAGACCAACCAGACCAGCCAGGCCAACCCAGCTTACCAGTCCTGCCAGGCTAACTTCCCCAAACCGGCCAGCCAGCCATCAAGCCCAACCAGCCCAACCAGACCAACCAGGCCAACCAGCCAGCCAGCCCAACCAGACCAACCAGACCAAACAAGCCAACCAGGTCAACCAGGCCAACCAGGTCAACCAGGCCAAGAAGGGCAACCAGGCCAACTAGCCAACCAGGCCAACCAGGGCAACCAGGCCAACTAGCCAACCAGGCCAACCAGGCCAATCACACCAACCAGCCCAACCAGCCACACCAGGCCAACAAGGCCAACCAGCCCAACTAGGTTAACCAGGCGTATTAGACCAACCAGGCTCATCCGGCCAACCGGGCCCACCAGGCTTCCAGACCAACCAGACCAACCAGACCAACCAGACCAACCGGGCAAACAAGGCCAACCAGGCAACCCAGACCAACCAGACCAACCAGGCCAACTAGCCAGCCAGCCCAACCAGACCAACCAGACCAAACAGGCCAACCAGGTCAACATGGCCAACCAGGTCAACCAGGCCAAGAAGGGCAACCAGAACAACCAGCCAACCAGCCCAACCAGGCTAACCTGGCCAACCAGGCAAACTCGGCCAACCGGACCCACCAGGCCTAACAGACCAGCCAGGCCAACCAGACCAACCAGGCTAACTTTGCGAACCAGACCAACTCGGCCAACCGGACAAAATAGACCAACCGGGCCATCGAGGCAGCTAGACCAACCAGACCAACCAGGCTAACCAGGCAAACCTGGTCATCCTGGCCAACCTGGTCAACCAGGGCAACCAGACCAACCAGCCAACCAGCCCAACCAGACCAACCAGACCAACTGGGCCAACCAGCCCAACCGGACAAAACAGGCCATCCAGCCAATCAGGCCATCCAGGCCAACTAGTCCAACCAAGCTGACCTGGCCTACTAGGCCAACTCGGCCAACTGGACCCACCAGGCTTACCAAACCAACTGGGCCAACCAGCCCAACCGGACTAAACAGGCCATCCAGCCAATCAGGCCATCCAGGCCAACCAGCCAACCAGGCCAACCTGGTCAACCAGCCAACTGGGCCGACCAGGCCAACCAGGCCTACCAGACCAACCAGACCAACCAGGCCAACCAAGCTTACCAGTCCTGCCAGGCTAACTTGCCCAACCAGGCCAACCAGCCAACAAGCCCAACCAGCCCAACCAGACCAACCAGGCCAACCAGCCAGCCAGCACAACCAGACCAACCAGACCAAACAGGCCAACCAGGTCAACCAGGCCAACCAGGGCAACCAGGCCAACCAGGGCAACCAGGCCAACTAGCCAACCAGGCCAACCAGGCTTACCTGGCCTATTAGACCAACCAGACCAACCAGGCTCACCCGGCTAACCGGGCCCACCAGGCTTCCAGACCAACCAGGCCAACCAGACCAACCGGGATAACCAGGCCAACCAGGCCAACCAGACCAACCAGACCAACCAGACCAACCAGGCTAACCAGGCCAACCTGGTCAACCAGGCCAACCAGGGCAACCAGACCAACCAGCCAACCAGCCCAACCAGCCAATCCAGACCAACCAGACCAAACTGGTCAACCAGCCAACCAGGCAAACCAGGCCAACCAGACCAACCAGACCAACCAGGTTAACCAGACCATCCAGGCCAACTAGTCCAACCAAGCTAACCTGGCCTACTAGGCTAACTCGGCCAACTGGACCCACCAGGCCTACCAGACCAACTGGGCCAACCAGCCCAACCGGACCAAACAGGCCATCCAGCCAATCAGGCCATCCAGGCAAACCAGCCAACCAGGCCAACCTGGTCAACCAGGCCAACCAGGGCAACCAGACCAACCAGCCCAACCAGACCAACCAGGCCAACCAAGCTTACCAGTCCTGCCAGGCTAACTTCCCCAAACCGGCCAACCAGCCATCAAGCCCAACCAGCCCAACCAGACCAACCAGGCCAACCAGCCAGCCAGCCCAACCAGACCAACCAGACCAAACAAGCCAACCAGGTCAACCAGGCCAACCAGGTCAACCAGGCCAAGAAGGGCAACCAGGCCAACTAGCCAACCAGGCCAACCAGGGCAACCAGGCCAACTAGCCAATCAGGCCAACCAGGGCAACCAGGCCAACCAGGCCAATCACACCAATCAGCCCAACCAGCCACACCAGGCCAACAAGGCCAACCAGCCTAACCAGGTTAACCAGGCGTATTAGACCAACCAGGCTCATCCGGCCAAACTGGCCCACCAGGCTTCCAGACCAACCAGACCAACTAGACCAACCGGGCCAACAAGGCCAACCAGGCCAACCAGACCAACCAGACCAACCAGGCTATCCAGGCCAACCTGGTCCACCAGCCCAACCAGCCCAACCAGCCCAACCAGACCAACCAGGCCAACCAGCCCAACCAGACCAACCAGACCAACCAGGCCAAGCAGCCAACCAGCCCAACCAGACCAACCAGACCAACCAGGTCAACCAGGCCAACCAGGGCAACCAGGCCAACTAGCAAACCAGGCCAACCAGGCTAACCTGGCCTATTAGACCACACAGACCAACCAGGCTCACCCGGCCAACCGGGCCCACCAGGCTTCCAGACCAACCAGACCAACCAGGCCAACCAGACCAACCAGACCAACCAGACCAACCAGACCAACCAGGCTAACCAGGCCAACCTGTTCAACCAGGCCAACCAGGACAACCAGACCAACCAGCCAACCAGCCCAACCAGCCAATCCAGACCATCCAGACCAACCAGACCAAACTGGTCAACCAGCCAACCAGGCCAACCAGGCAAACCAGGCCAACCAGACCAACCAGACCAACCAGGTCAACCAGGCCATCCAGGCCAACTAGTCCAACCAAGCTAACCTGGCCTACTAGGCTAACTCGGCCAACTGGACCCACCAGGCCTACCAGACCAACTGGGCCAACCAGCCCAACCGGACCAAACAGGCCATCCAGCCAATCAGGCCATCCAGGCCAACCAGCCAACCAGGCCAACCTGGTCAACCAGGCCAACCAGGGCAACCAGACCAACCAGCCCAACCAGCCCAACCAGACCAACCTGGTCAACCAGCCAACCGGGCCAACCAGGCCAACCAGGCCTACCAGACCAACCAGGCCAACCAAGCTTACCAGTCCTGCCATGCTAACTTCCCCAAACCGGCCAACCAGCCATCAAGCCCAACTAGCCCAACCAGACCAACCAGGCCAACCAGCCAGCCCAACCAGACCAACCAGACCAAACAAGCCAACCAGGTCAACCAGGCCAACCAGGTCAACCAGGCCAAGAAGGGCAACCAGGCCAACTAGCCAACCAGGCCAACCAGGGCAACCAGGCCAACTAGCCAACCAGGCCAACCAGGCCAATCACACCAACCAGCCCAACCAGCCACACCAGGCCAACAAGGCCAACCAGCCCAACCAGGTTAACCAGGCGTATTAGACCAACCAGGCTCATCCGGCCAACCGGGCCCACCAGGCTTCCAGACCAACCAGACCAACCAGACCAACCGGGCCAACAAGGCCAACCAGGCAACCCAGACCAACCAGACCAACCAGGCCAACTAGCCAGCCAGCCCAACCAGACCAACCAGACCAAACAGGCCAACCAGGTCAACATGGCCAACCAGGTCAACCAGGCCAAGAAGGGCAACCAGAACAACCAGCCAACCAGCCCAACCAGGCTAACCTGGCCAACCAGGCAAACTCGGCCAACCGGACCCACCAGGCCTAACAGACCAGCCAGGCCAACCAGACCAACCAGGCTAACTTTGCGAACCAGACCAACTCGGCCAACCGGACAAAATAGACCAACCGGGCCATCGAGGCAGCTAGACCAACCAGACCAACCAGGCTAACCAGGCAAACCTGGTCATCCTGGCCAACCTGGTCAACCAGGGCAACCAGACCAACCAGCCAACCAGCCAACCAGCCCAACTAGACCAACCAGACCAACTGGGCCAACCAGCCCAACCGGACAAAACAGGCCATCCAGCCAATCAGGCCATCCAGGCCAACTAGTCCAACCAAGCTGACCTGGCCTACTAGGCCAACTCGGCCAACTGGACCCACCAGGCTTACCAAACCAACTGGGCCAACCAGCCAAACCGGACTAAACAGGCCATCCAGCCAATCAGGCCATCCAGGCCAACCAGCCAACCAGGCCAACCTGGTCAACCAGCCAACTGGGCCGACCAGGCCAACCAGGCCTACCAGACCAACCAGACCAACCAGGCCAACCAAGCTTACCAGTCCTGCCAGGCTAACTTGCCCAACCAGGCCAACCAGCCAACAAGCCCAACCAGCCCAACCAGACCAATTAGGCCAACCAGCCAGCCAGCACAACCAGACCAACCAGACCAAACAGGCCAACCAGGTCAACCAGGCCAACCAGGGCAACCAGGCCAACCAGGGCAACCAGGCCAACTAGCCAACCAGGCCAACCAGGCTTACCTGGCCTATTAGACCAACCAGACCAACCAGGCTCACCCGGCCAACCGGGCTCACCAGGCTTCCAGACCAACCAGGCCAACCAGACCAACCGGGATAACCAGGCCAACCAGGCCAACCAGACCAACCAGACCAACCAGACCAACCAGGCTAACCAGGCCAACCTGGTCAACCAGGCCAACCAGGGCAACCAGACCAACCAGCCAACCAGCCCAACCAGCCCAACCAGCCCAACCAGCCCAACCAGACCAACCTGGTCAACAGCCAACCGGGCCAACCAGGCCAACCAGGCCTACCAGACCAACCAGACCAACCAGGCCCACCAAGCTTACCAGTCCTGCCATGCTAACTTGCCCAACCAGACCAACTGGGCCAACCAGCCCAACCGGATCAACCAGGCTAACCAGGCCAACCAGGTCAACCAGGCCAAGAAGGGCAACCAGAACAACCAGCCAACCAGCCCAACCAGGCTAACCTGGCCAACCAGGCAAACTCGGCCAACCGGACCCACCAGGCCTAACAGACCAGCCAGGCCAACCAGACCAACCAGGCTAACTTTGCGAACCAGACCAACTCGGCCAACCGGACAAAATAGACCAACCGGGCCATCGAGGCAGCTAGACCAACCAGACCAACCAGGCTAACCAGGCAAACCTGGTCATCCTGTCCAACCTGGTCAACCAGGGCAACCAGACCAACCAGCCAACCAGCCCAACCAAACCAACAAGACCAACTGGGCCAACCAGCCCAACCGGACAAAACAGGCCATCCAGCCAATCAGGCCATCCAGGCCAACTAGTCCAACCAAGCTAACCTGGCCTACTAGGCCAACTCGGCCAACTGGACCCACCAGGCTTACCAAACCAACTGGGCCAACCAGCCCAACCGGACTAAACAGGCCATCCAGCCAATCAGGCCATCCAGGCCAACCAGCCAACCAGGCCAACCAGACCAACCAGACCAACCAGGCCAACCAAGCTTACCAGTCCTGTAAGGCTAACTTGCCCAACCAGGCCAACCAGCCAACAAGCCCAACCAGCCCAACCAGACCAACCAGCCCAACCAGCCCAACCAGACCAACCAGGCCAACCAGCCCAACCAGACCAACCAGACCAACCAGGCCAAGCAGCCAACCAGCCCAACCAGACCAACCAGACCAACCAGGTCAACCAGGCCAACCAGGGCAACCAGGCCAACTAGCAAACCATGCCAACCAGGCTAACCTGGCCTATTAGACCACACAGACCAACCAGGCTCACCCGGCCAACCGGGCCCACCAGGCTTCCAGACCAACCAGACCAACCAGGCCAACCAGACCAACCAGACCAACCAGGCTAACCAGGCCAACCTGTTCAACCAGGCCAACCAGGGCAAACAGACCAACCAGCCAACCAGCCCAACCAGCCAATCCAGACCATCCAGACCAACCAGACCAAACTGGTCAACCAGCCAACCAGGCCAACCAGGCAAATCAGGCAAACCAGGCCAACCAGACCAACCAGACCAACCAGGTTAACCAGGCCATCCAGGCCAACTAGTCCAACCAAGCTAACCTGGCCTACTAGGCTAACTCGGCCAACTGGACCCACCAGGCCTACCAGACCAACTGGGCCAACCAGCCCAACCGGACCAAACAGGCCATCCAGCCAATCAGGCCATCCAGGCCAACCAGCCAACCAGGCCAACCTGGTCAACCAGGCCAACCAGGGCAACCAGACCAACCAGCCCAACCAGCCCAACCAGACCAACCTGGTCAACCAGCCAACCGGGCCAACCAGGCCAACCAGGCCTACCAGACCAACCAGACCAACCAGGCCAACCAAGCTTACCAGTCCTGCCAGGCTAACTTCCCCAAACCGGCCAACCAGCCATCAAGCCCAACCAGCCCAACCAGCCCAACCAGGCCAACCAGCCAGCCAGCCCAACCAGACCAACCAGACCAAACAAGCCATCCAGGTCAACCAGGCCAACCAGGTCAACCAGGCCAAGAAGGGCAACCAGGCCAACTAGCCAACCAGGCCAACCAGGGCAACCAGGCCAACTAGCCAACCAGGCCAACCAGGCCAATCACACCAACCAGCCCAACCAGCCACACCAGGCCAACAAGGCCAACCAGCCCATCCAGGTTAACCAGGCGTATTAGACCAACTAGGCTCATCCGGCCAACCGGGCCCACCAGGCTTCCAGACTAACCAGACCAACCGGGCCAACAAGGCCAACCAGGCAACCCAGACCAACCAGACCAACCAGGCCAACTAGCCAGCCAGCCCAACCAGACCAACCAGACCAAACAGGCCAACCAGGTCAACCAGGCCAACCAGGGCAACCAGAACAAACAGCCAACCAGCCCAACCAGGCTAACCTGGCCAACCAGGCAAACTCGGCCAACCGGACCCACCAGGCCTAACAGACCAGCCAGGCCAACCAGACCAACCAGGCTAACCAGGCAAACCTGGTCATCCTGGCCAACCTGGTCAACCAGGGCAACCAGACCAACCAGCCAACCAGCCCAACCAGACCAACCAGACCAACTGGGCCAACCAGCCCAACCGGACAAAACAGGCCATCCAGCCAATCAGGCCATCCAGGCCAACTAGTCCAACCAAGCTAACCTGGCCTACTAGGCCAACTCGGCCAACCGGACCCACCAGGCTTACCAAACCAACTGGGCCAACCAGCCCAACAGGACTAAACAGGCCATGCAGCCAATCAGGCCATCCAGGCCAACCAGCCAACCAGGCCAACCTGGTCAACCAGCCAACTGGGCCGACCAGGCCAACCAGGCCTACCAGACCAACCAGACCAACCAGGCCAACCAAGCTTACCAGTCCTGCCAGGCTAACTTGCCCAACCAGGCCAACCAGCCAACAAGCCCAACCAGCCCAACCAGACCAACCAGGCCATCCAGCCAGCCAGCACAACCAGACCAACCAGACCAAACAGGCCAACCAGGTCAACCAGGCCAACCAGGGCAACCAGGCCAACCAGGGCAACCAGGCCAACTAGCCAACCAGGACAACCAGGCTTACCTGGCCTATTAGACCAAACCAGACCAACCAGGCTCACCCGGCCTACCGGGCCCACCAGGCTTCCAGACCAACCAGACCAACCAGACCAACCGGGATAACCAGGCCAACCAGACCAACCAGACCAACCAGGCTAACCAGGCCAACCTGGTCAACCAGGCCAACCAGGGCAACCAGACCAACCAGCCAACCAGCCCAACCAGCCCAACCAGCCCAACCAGCCCAACCAGACCAACCTGGTCAACAGCCAACCGGGCCAACAAGGCCAACCAGGCCTACCAGACCAACCAGACCAACCAGGCCCACCAAGCTTACCAGTCCTGCCAGGCTAACTTGCCCAACCAGCCCAACTGGGCCAACCAGCCCAACCGGATCAACCAGGCTAACCAGGCCAACCTTGTCCACCAGGCCAACTAGGGCAACCAGAACAACCAGCCAACCAGCCCAACCAGCCCAACCAGGCTAACCTGGCTAACCAGGCAAACCAAGCTAATTAGGCCAACTTGTTCAACCAGGCCAACCAGTTCAACCTGGCCAACTATTTAACCATGCCAACCAGGCTAACCTGGCCTATTAGACCAACCAGACCAACCAGGCTCACCCGGCCAACCGGGCCCACCAGGCTTCCAGACCAACCAGACAAACCAGACCAACCGGGATAACCAGGCCAACCAGGCCAACCAGACCAACCAGACCAACCAGACCCAACCAGCCAACCAGACCAACCAGACCAACCAGGCCAACCAGCCCAACCAGACCAACCAGACAAACCAGACCAACCAGACAAACCAGACCAACCAGGTCAACCAGGTCAACCAGGGCAACCAGGCCAACTAGCCAACCAGGCCAACCAGGCTAACCTGGCCTATTAGACCAACCAGACCAACCAGGCTCACCCGGCCAACCGGGCCCACCAGGCTTCCATACCAACCAGACCAATCAGACCAACCGGGATAACCAGGCCAACCAGGCCAACCAGACCAACCAGGCTAACCAGGCCAACCTGGCCAACCAGCCCAACCAGACCAACCAGACCAACCTGGTCAACCAGCCAACCGGGCCAACCAGGCCAACCAGGCCTACCAGACCAACCAGACCAACCAGACCAACCAGGCCAACCAATCTTACCAGTCCTGCCAGGCTAACTTCCCCAAACCGGCCAACCAGCCATCAAGCCCAACCAGCCCAACCAGACCAACCAGGCCAACCAGCCAGCCAGCCCAACCAGAACAACCAGCCAACCAGCCCAACCAGGCTAACCTGGCCAACTAGGCAAACTCGGCCAACCGGACCCACCAGGCCTAACAGACCAGCCAGGCCAACCAGACCAACCAGGCTAACTTTGCGAACCAGACCAACTCGGCCAACCGGACAAAATAGACCAACCGGGCCATCGAGGCAGCTAGACCAACCAGACCAACCAGGCTAACCAGGCAAACCTGGTCATCCTGGCCAACCTGGTCAACCAGGGCAACCAGACCAACCAGCCAACCAGCCAACCAGCCCAACTAGACCAACCAGACCAACTGGGCCAACCAGCCCAACCGGACAAAACAGGCCATCCAGCCAATCAGGCCATCCAGGCCAACTAGTCCAACCAAGCTGACCTGGCCTACTAGGCCAACTCGGCCAACTGGACCCACCAGGCTTACCAAACCAACTGGGCCAACCAGCCAAACCGGACTAAACAGGCCATCCAGCCAATCAGGCCATCCAGGCCAACCAGCCAACCAGGCCAACCTGGTCAACCAGCCAACTGGGCCGACCAGGCCAACCAGGCCTACCAGACCAACCAGACCAACCAGGCCAACCAAGCTTACCAGTCCTGCCAGGCTAACTTGCCCAACCAGGCCAACCAGCCAACAAGCCCAACCAGCCCAACCAGACCAATTAGGCCAACCAGCCAGCCAGCACAACCAGACCAACCAGACCAAACAGGCCAACCAGGTCAACCAGGCCAACCAGGGCAACCAGGCCAACCAGGGCAACCAGGCCAACTAGCCAACCAGGCCAACCAGGCTTACCTGGCCTATTAGACCAACCAGACCAACCAGGCTCACCCGGCCAACCGGGCTCACCAGGCTTCCAGACCAACCAGGCCAACCAGACCAACCGGGATAACCAGGCCAACCAGGCCAACCAGACCAACCAGACCAACCAGACCAACCAGGCTAACCAGGCCAACCTGGTCAACCAGGCCAACCAGGGCAACCAGATCAACCAGCCAACCAGCCCAACCAGCCCAACCAGCCCAACCAGCCCAACCAGACCAACCTGGTCAACAGCCAACCGGGCCAACCAGGCCAACCAGGCCTACCAGACCAACCAGACCAACCAGACCAACCAGGCCCACCAAGCTTACCAGTCCTGCCATGCTAACTTGCCCTGTAACGCCCCCAAAATTCGTGTTGCTTGATTTTAGACCTATACTGACCCATGAGCGGGGTATGTGACTCATAGTTGGTTGTTGGTGCCAGTATAGTCTAAAGTGTTGAATTTGGTGTGTTACTAAAAACAATAATTACGCTAAACTTTGCTACCTATAGCTCACATCAGCCAAAACCTACTAGCATATGTGAGGAGATCTAACATATCATAGTTGACTCGATTCACAATGCTACATAAGCTGACTGGGAAAGGAAAATAGTTTAGGAATTATATACCAGAAAATACATTTAAGTCACTGTTTATTTTACATTCTCGTATACAGATCAGTTTGATAATGTCAATTTTACCTGTAAAAATCATAACAATAATATCTGAAAAAACATTACACTTGAGGTTGATCTTGAAGTAAGGGGAAATTATATATTGAAGACACGCGCTGTATCGCTCTACCGTAGACATCCATGATGTTAAATACGATTTACTTGGTTCTCTTCTCAATCTTGATCACCCTATATACTGTACCCTAACCATGTGTAGCTACATAAATGAGCAAGCCCATAGTGTGCAATGGTTACTACTGCCTCGAAGCATCGATGACACGACAGTATATTTGCTAGAGTGTAAGGAGAATCTTTTACTGCAGGGAAACCATCGTTGTAAAAATCGTATTCGCTGCTGTTGTCATGTAGTGGTGGTATTACTCTCAGCTAATCGTGTTTAAAATCATGTGTATGCTATGGCTGTGTGTTATATGTGGTGTCACTGTATTACTCTGTGAAAATATTCTTGCTTGATTCCATCGGTGAAATGTTGTCCAGCTTGAATCATAAACATGGCAGACTTCTTTATTCTTCATGTAAAATATCGTAGTTTGTTTGCTCGTCGACTGCTGAAAGAATGTAGTGAGCAGCTGCAAACTCGTGTAAGCTGGAAGAGAATTTTCCTGCAAAGTGTTGAGAGCTGTAAAGAGTAGTAAGCTGAAAATGTAGAGAGCTGAAAGGTTTGAGAGTTGTAAGTGTAGAGCTGGAAAGAGTGTGTGTGTGGTCCGGCCGAAGCCGGCCGAGTGTGCCGCTCTATCTCTGAGCAAGCCTTTTATACCCTGGGAAACAATAGAATATTTAGTAGTGGGGGACATCAGGCGGAGGGGAAGGGCACCGTGTGCAAAGAGCACGGCGGGGTAGAGTGTCGTGTGCAAAAGAGGGCGGAGTGCAGCTCCTCTTGCGGAATTTTACGTAACTTGTTATCCCACGAACGCCATCTGTGATGTTTTCCCTCAATTAAACATATATTATATAATATCCTTTTTTTGTTTATTAATTTTTCCTGGACACATAAATTAACCTGCAAATCTTTACATAATAATTATTCACCATAGACCACAATAATTACATAATCATAGATTTTGTACTGGAATTTGCTTCATATATTTAATATAATATTTATTGACCATCGAGCATAAAATCTAGAAAAGAAATATGTCAAAATACGATTTTAATTATTTTATATTAAAATGACGATAAATAAGTCTGATGGACCAATAGAAATTATAATATATAATTATTTCACAGTTAAATATTAATTAAATGAAACCATGATAAACTTTATTTTTATAATACTTAATAATTATCAATATATTACATTCAGAATTTACTATATTTTTATTGCAATAGTTTTATTTAATAAGCTCCTAATTTACACCATGATACAAAATACAGGACCCTTTAAAATGTAAAATAATAACCAGCATAGCCATTTTTCGTACCTTCGTTTTCTTCAAGTAGACAGTGAAATCTTCATGCACATATTTTATTATTATTACGACACTGAAACCGTTAAAATATATACTCACATATTTGTATAATAAATAAATAGATTGTATAATGAGTTTGGATGACTTAAATATTGGTTTTAACCGCATAAATAGTGTAGTATGTTTAACCGACAAAATCACTGCCATTTTCAGCTTGCAAGCACAGATCAACGGGAGTCTCGTCTTCTCCTGACTTTAACGTGATTTCAATACAACTCCCAAGATTCTTTGAATTTCCTGTTTCCGGTAGCGTGGCACTTTTAAATACGCGGCTGCTATAGTTTTAAAAATAAAAATGCCATAACTGGCTTGTCAAAATATTAACATTATAAAAAAGAGTTGAAGAAAATTATAAGAGATTGATTTTTAACAACACGTTTAAATACGATCCGAATAAAATTGAGGGTCGTAACAGTACCCCCCGTAAAAAATCAAGTCCTTATAATTTTCAATTGGCAGTAAAATTTAAATTTATAAATAACACATTAAAAATTTTAACATATACAAAACAATGTCAGTCTCAAGTTGCAATAACTCATGTCAAAAATTTTATTCAAAAATATTTTCTCAGCATACACGCAGGACACGCAGGTAACAATATATGGTCTTCCACAAATAAAATTGCTTCATCCTATAAATATTGCTTCTTGTACTCAAGAACTCCAACATATGATACTTTTTACTCCTTACGTGTAGTGTTTGTATTTATGTAATAATTGTATATTTTTTTTTTCTTTTTAGTTTTTATATATTTTTTTTTTATTTTTTTTTTTCTTTTTTTTTGTTCGGTTTTGTGCGAGTGTGTGTTGTAGTTTCACCTGATGAACACCTAGCACCAACATCACAGAAATATCTTAACTTGCCTTGTATACTGACAACTTCACAGTTAAAAATATATCCGCAACCTCCGACTCCTCCATCTTGAGCCGCAATAATAAACATCATACATACACTCTGTAGGCTTGAGAGAACCTGTTAAAGAAACATCTCAGAAGATCTTTGTTGACACACTCAATTATGTAACATTCCATGTAAGTTTCACTAATAATACATTGAATGTATGTAGCGGAACCCGCTGATCAATAGTTCCTTACATTACAATTATTCCAACTAGAAGATGACAAAAAGTAGAGCAGACATCGTACTTCCTGGGAATCCTCCACCTAAAAAAATTTTATCTGTAAACTATAAGACGTTCATGGAAATTTGAGTAGTACACCGATCTAAAGCCTAAAAATTGCGCTGGATTTACAACTCTGCTAAGACTAAGACTCGTTACGTGTCCATGTAGAATAGCAGTGGGTTGACTTCTCTTACGCTGAAAATTACCTTTCTTTTTTTTTCTTCCGTAACTGACTTGATCTAGTTACATTGGGAGAGAAAAATAAAGAATGTGTTAAACAGCCAAGAATGAACGTGTAGAAAAAGCTTCCAGTAGCTTAACCCTGCTCTAAACTTGACGTCATGTTGGTGTAATTCTAACTCCAGTTTTTGTGCACTCCACTCTTCAAAAAGCAGGGACACAAACCAACAGTGAAGCTGCTAGCCATCTTGAGCTTTGAGGGCAAGCTACGGTTATACGTACTCCCCATGGTACCCATGGACCTTGGTGTAAAAAAAATATGCTGTTTTACTCTTCTGAGCTTTGAGGGCAAGCTACGGTACGACGTACTCCCCATGGCACTCATGGACCTTGTTTAAAAAAAAATCCGCAGGTCTTCATCCCTACACCAGGAGGGGAAGGCTGCATCTAAACCTAAATACTTGCAGGGAACTTGCTATCCCTCGAAAAGACTTGGCTAAAATCTCCAGGTACACGCAAACCAGGATCACCCACTACCAGGGGTGCCTGCCAGCTGACAATAAGGTCCCAAATGTCGTGGAGCCATTACGCATTCGCCTCCTTTTTTCCGCCGCAACGGTGTCAGTCGATTCCCCTGCTCAGTCCGTCGAGCAGGCACTTTTTCAGCTACAAATGTATATTGCCGTCACATCCATGTGACGGACTTCATCCAGTCCATCAAATCGCATCTCCGGAAACCCATCGGAGCCACGAGGTTGCATCCATAACACATACTACATACTAATACTACATACTATATATACAAAAATATCGCAGATAAAAACATACTCTCCAGGCAGCAGAACCATACGCTTTCCATAACGCTGAAATGTACATCCTCGGCTTTACGTAAAACATCCAGAGAGCTATCACTCTCCCAATCACACATTATTTTCATCTTTACACTGAAAATATTGTTGAAATTATAACCTAGAAATTTGTGTAAACCCAGAAAACGAAAAACACAGAAGAAACGCTTTGACAAATCAATGACTGACTGTATACGAGTAAACAGTATTCCCAGGCAAAATTTATGCAAAATGGTGTTTTTGTCAGTAAACTTTTTAATCCCGGACAGGCCCCCAATTGTAACGGCCCCAAAATTCGTGTTGCTTGTTTTTAGACCTATACTGACCCATGAGCGGGGTATGTGACTCATAGTTGGTTGTTGGTGCCAGTATAGTCTAAAGTGTTGAATTTGGTGTGTTACTAAAAAACAATAATTACGCTAAACTTTGCTACCTATAGTTCACATCAGCCAAAACCTACTAGCATATGTGAGGAGATCTAACATATCATAGTTGACTCGAATCACAATGCTACATAAGCTGACTGGGAAAGGAAAATAGTTTAGGAATTATATACCAGAAAATACATTTAAGTCACTGTTTATTTTACATTCTCGTATACAGATCAGTTTGATAATGTCAATTTTACCTGTAAAAATCATAACAATAATATCTGAAAAAACATTACACTTGAGGTTGATCTTGAAGTAAGGGGAAATTATATATTGAAGACACGCGCTGTATCGCTCTACCGTAGACATCCATGATGTTAAATACGATTTACTTGGTTCTCTTCTCAATCTTGATCACCCTATATACTGTACCCTAACCATGTGTAGCTACATAAATGAGCAAGCCCATAGTGTGCAATGGTTACTACTGCCTCGAAGCATCGATGACACGACAGTATATTTGCTAGAGTGTAAGGAGAATCTTTTACTGCAGGGAAACCATCGTTGTAAAAATCGTATTCGCTGCTGTTGTCATGTAGTGGTGGTATTACTCTCAGCTAATCGTGTTTAAAATCATGTGTATGCTATGGCTGTGTGTTATATGTGGTGTCACTGTATTACTCTGTGAAAATATTCTTGCTTGATTCCATCGGTGAAATGTTGTCCAGCTTGAATCATAAACATGGCAGACTTCTTTATTCTTCATGTAAAATATCGTAGTTTGTTTGCTCGTCGACTGCTGAAAGAATGTAGTGAGCAGCTGCAAACTCGTGTAAGCTGGAAGAGAATTTTCCTGCAAAGTGTTGAGAGCTGTAAAGAGTAGTAAGCTGAAAATGTAGAGAGCTGAAAGGTTTGAGAGTTGTAAGTGTAGAGCTGGAAAGAGTGTGTGTGTGGTCCGGCCGAAGCCGGCCGAGTGTGCCGCTCTATCTCTGAGCAAGCCTTTTATATCCTGGGAAACAATAGAATATTTAGTAGTGGGGGACATCAGGCGGAGGGGAAGGGCACCGTGTGCAAAGAGCACGGCGGGGTAGAGTGTCGTGTGCAAAAGAGGGCGAGGTGCAGCTCCTCTTGCGGAATTTTACGTAACTTGTTATCCCACGAACGCCATCTGTGATGTTTTCCCTCAATTAAACATATATTATATAATATCCTTTTTTTGTTTATTAATTTTTCCTGGACACATAAATTAACCTGCAAATCTTTACATAATAATTATTCACCATAGACCACAATAATTACATAATCATAGATTTTGTACTGGAATTTGCTTCATATATTTAATATAATATTTATTGACCATCGAGCATAAAATCTAGAAAAGAAATATGTCAAAATACGATTTTAATTATTTTATATTAAAATGACGATAAATAAGTCTGATGGACCAATAGAAATTATAATATATAATTATTTCACAGTTAAATATTAATTAAATGAAACCATGATAAACTTTATTTTTATAATACTTAATAATTATCAATATATTACATTCAGAATTTACTATATTTTTATTGCAATAGTTTTATTTAATAAGCTCCTAATTTACACCATGATACAAAATACAGGACCCTTTAAAATGTAAAATAATAACCAGCATAGCCATTTTTCGTACCTTCGTTTTCTTCAAGTAGACAGTGAAATCTTCATGCACATATTTTATTATTATTACGACACTGAAACCGTTAAAATATATACTCACATATTTGTATAATAAATAAATAGATTGTATAACGAGTTTGGATGACTTAAATATTGGTTTTAACCGCATAAATAGTGTAGTATGTTTAACCGACAAAATCACTGCCATTTTCAGCTTGCAAGCACAGATCAACGGGAGTCTCGTCTTCTCCTGACTTTAACGTGATTTCAATACAACTCCCAAGATTCTTTGAATTTCCTGTTTCCGGTAGCGTGGCACTTTTAAATACGCGGCTGCTATAGTTTTAAAAATAAAAATGCCATAACTGGCTTGTCAAAATATTAACATTATAAAAAAGAGTTGAAGAAAATTATAAGAGATTGATTTTTAACAACACGTTTAAATACGATCCGAATAAAATTGAGGGTCGTAACAGCCCAACCAGACCAACTGGGCCAACCAGCCCAACCGGATCAACCAGGCTAACCAGGCCAACCAGGTCAACCAGGCCAAGAAGGGCAACCAGAACAACCAGCCAACCAGCCCAACCAGGCTAACCTGGCCAACCAGGCAAACTCGGCCAACCGGACCCACCAGGCCTAACAGACCAGCCAGGCCAACCAGACCAACCAGGCTAACTTTGCGAACCAGACCAACTCGGCCAACCGGACAAAATAGACCAACCGGGCCATCGAGGCAGCTAGACCAACCAGACCAACCAGGCTAACCAGGCAAACCTGGTCATCCTGTCCAACCTGGTCAACCAGGGCAACCAGACCAACCAGCCAACCAGCCCAACCAAACCAACAAGACCAACTGGGCCAACCAGCCCAACCGGACAAAACAGGCCATCCAGCCAATCAGGCCATCCAGGCCAACTAGTCCAACCAAGCTAACCTGGCCTACTAGGCCAACTCGGTTAACTGGACCCACCAGGCTTACCAAACCAACTGGGCCAACCAGCCCAACCGGACTAAACAGGCCATCCAGCCAATCAGGCCATCCAGGCCAACCAGCCAACCAGGCCAACCAGACCAACCAGACCAACCAGGCCAACCAAGCTTACCAGTCCTGTAAGGCTAACTTGCCCAACCAGGCCAACCAGCCAACAAGCCCAACCAGCCCAACCAGACCAACCAGCCCAACCAGCCCAACCAGACCAACCAGGCCAACCAGCCCAACCAGACCAACCAGACCAACCAGGCCAAGCAGCCAACCAGCCCAACCAGACCAACCAGACCAACCAGTTCAACCAGGCCAACCAGGGCAACCAGGCCAACTAGCAAACCATGCCAACCAGGCTAACCTGGCCTATTAGACCACACAGACCAACCAGGCTCACCCGGCCAACCGGGCCCACCAGGCTTCCAGACCAACCAGACCAACCAGGCCAACCAGACCAACCAGACCAACCAGGCTAACCAGGCCAACCTGTTCAACCAGGCCAACCAGGGCAAACAGACCAACCAGCCAACCAGCCCAACCAGCCAATCCAGACCATCCAGACCAACCAGACCAAACTGGTCAACCAGCCAACCAGGCCAACCAGGCAAATCAGGCAAACCAGGCCAACCAGACCAACCAGACCAACCAGGTTAACCAGGCCATCCAGGCCAACTAGTCCAACCAAGCTAACCTGGCCTACTAGGCTAACTCGGCCAACTGGACCCACCAGGCCTACCAGACCAACTGGGCCAACCAGCCCAACCGGACCAAACAGGCCATCCAGCCAATCAGGCCATCCAGGCCAACCAGCCAACCAGGCCAACCTGGTCAACCAGGCCAACCAGGGCAACCAGACCAACCAGCCCAACCAGCCCAACCAGACCAACCTGGTCAACCAGCCAACCGGGCCAACCAGGCCAACCAGGCCTACCAGACCAACCAGACCAACCAGGCCAACCAAGCTTACCAGTCCTGCCAGGCTAACTTCCCCAAACCGGCCAACCAGCCATCAAGCCCAACCAGCCCAACCAGCCCAACCAGGCCAACCAGCCAGCCAGCCCAACCAGACCAACCAGACCAAACAAGCCATCCAGGTCAACCAGGCCAACCAGGTCAACCAGGCCTACCAGACCAACCAGACCAACCAGGCCAACCAAGCTTACCAGTCCTGCCAGGCTAACTTGCCCAACCAGGCCAACCAGCCAACAAGCCCAACCAGCCCAACCAGACCAATTAGGCCAACCAGCCAGCCAGCACAACCAGACCAACCAGACCAAACAGGCCAACCAGGTCAACCAGGCCAACCAGGGCAACCAGGCCAACCAGGGCAACCAGGCCAACTAGCCAACCAGGCTTACCTGGCCTATTAGACCAACCAGACCAACCAGGCTCACCCGGCCAACCGGGCTCACCAGGCTTCCAGACCAACCAGGCCAACCAGACCAACCGGGATAACCAGGCCAACCAGGCCAACCAGACCAACCAGACCAACCAGACCAACCAGGCTAACCAGGCCAACCTGGTCAACCAGGCCAACCAGGGCAACCAGACCAACCAGCCAACCAGCCCAACCAGCCCAACCAGCCCAACCAGCCCAACCAGACCAACCTGGTCAACAGCCAACCGGGCCAACCAGGCCAACCAGGCCTACCAGACCAACCAGACCAACCAGGCCCACCAAGCTTACCAGTCCTGCCATGCTAACTTGCCCAACCAGACCAACTGGGCCAACCAGCCCAACCGGATCAACCAGGCTAACCAGGCCAACCAGGTCAACCAGGCCAAGAAGGGCAACCAGAACAACCAGCCAACCAGCCCAACCAGGCTAACCTGGCCAACCAGGCAAACTCGGCCAACCGGACCCACCAGGCCTAACAGACCAGCCAGGCCAACCAGACCAACCAGGCTAACTTTGCGAACCAGACCAACTCGGCCAACCGGACAAAATAGACCAACCGGGCCATCGAGGCAGCTAGACCAACCAGACCAACCAGGCTAACCAGGCAAACCTGGTCATCCTGTCCAACCTGGTCAACCAGGGCAACCAGACCAACCAGCCAACCAGCCCAACCAAACCAACAAGACCAACTGGGCCAACCAGCCCAACCGGACAAAACAGGCCATCCAGCCAATCAGGCCATCCAGGCCAACTAGTCCAACCAAGCTAACCTGGCCTACTAGGCCAACTCGGCCAACTGGACCCACCAGGCTTACCAAACCAACTGGGCCAACCAGCCCAACCGGACTAAACAGGCCATCCAGCCAATCAGGCCATCCAGGCCAACCAGCCAACCAGGCCAACCAGACCAACCAGACCAACCAGGCCAACCAAGCTTACCAGTCCTGTAAGGCTAACTTGCCCAACCAGGCCAACCAGCCAACAAGCCCAACCAGCCCAACCAGACCAACCAGCCCAACCAGCCCAACCAGACCAACCAGGCCAACCAGCCCAACCAGACCAACCAGACCAACCAGGCCAAGCAGCCAACCAGCCCAACCAGACCAACCAGACCAACCAGGTCAACCAGGCCAACCAGGGCAACCAGGCCAACTAGCAAACCATGCCAACCAGGCTAACCTGGCCTATTAGACCACACAGACCAACCAGGCTCACCCGGCCAACCGGGCCCACCAGGCTTCCAGACCAACCAGACCAACCAGGCCAACCAGACCAACCAGACCAACCAGGCTAACCAGGCCAACCTGTTCAACCAGGCCAACCAGGGCAAACAGACCAACCAGCCAACCAGCCCAACCAGCCAATCCAGACCATCCAGACCAAACTGGTCAACCAGCCAACCAGGCCAACCAGGCAAATCAGGCAAACCAGGCCAACCAGACCAACCAGACCAACCAGGTTAACCAGGCCATCCAGGCCAACTAGTCCAACCAAGCTAACCTGGCCTACTAGGCTAACTCGGCCAACTGGACCCACCAGGCCTACCAGACCAACTGGGCCAACCAGCCCAACCGGACCAAACAGGCCATCCAGCCAATCAGGCCATCCAGGCCAACCAGCCAACCAGGCCAACCTGGTCAACCAGGCCAACCAGGGCAACCAGACCAACCAGCCCAACCAGCCCAACCAGACCAACCTGGTCAACCAGCCAACCGGGCCAACCAGGCCAACCAGGCCTACCAGACCAACCAGACCAACCAGGCCAACCAAGCTTACCAGTCCTGCCAGGCTAACTTCCCCAAACCGGCCAACCAGCCATCAAGCCCAACCAGCCCAACCAGCCCAACCAGGCCAACCAGCCAGCCAGCCCAACCAGACCAACCAGACCAAACAAGCCATCCAGGTCAACCAGGCCAACCAGGTCAACCAGGCCAAGAAGGGCAACCAGGCCAACTAGCCAACCAGGCCAACCAGGGCAACCAGGCCAACTAGCCAACCAGGCCAACCAGGCCAATCACACCAACCAGCCCAACCAGCCACACCAGGCCAACAAGGCCAACCAGCCCATCCAGGTTAACCAGGCGTATTAGACCAACTAGGCTCATCCGGCCAACCGGGCCCACCAGGCTTCCAGACTAACCAGACCAACCGGGCCAACAAGGCCAACCAGGCAACCCAGACCAACCAGACCAACCAGGCCAACTAGCCAGCCAGCCCAACCAGACCAACCAGACCAAACAGGCCAACCAGGTCAACCAGGCCAACCAGGGCAACCAGAACAAACAGCCAACCAGCCCAACCAGGCTAACCTGGCCAACCAGGCAAACTCGGCCAACCGGACCCACCAGGCCTAACAGACCAGCCAGGCCAACCAGACCAACCAGGCTAACTTTGCGAACCAGACCAACTCGGCCAACCGGACAAAATAGACCAACCGGGCCATCGAGGCAGCTAGACCAACCAGACCAACCAGGCTAACCAGGCAAACCTGGTCATCCTGGCCAACCTGGTCAACCAGGGCAACCAGACCAACCAGCCAACCAGCCCAACCAGACCAACCAGACCAACTGGGCCAACCAGCCCAACCGGACAAAACAGGCCATCCAGCCAATCAGGCCATCCAGGCCAACTAGTCCAACCAAGCTAACCTGGCCTACTAGGCCAACTCGGCCAACCGGACCCACCAGGCTTACCAAACCAACTGGGCCAACCAGCCCAACAGGACTAAACAGGCCATGCAGCCAATCAGGCCATCCAGGCCAACCAGCCAACCAGGCCAACCTGGTCAACCAGCCAACTGGGCCGACCAGGCCAACCAGGCCTACCAGACCAACCAGACCAACCAGGCCAACCAAGCTTACCAGTCCTGCCAGGCTAACTTGCCCAACCAGGCCAACCAGCCAACAAGCCCAACCAGCCCAACCAGACCAACCAGGCCATCCAGCCAGCCAGCACAACCAGACCAACCAGACCAAACAGGCCAACCAGGTCAACCAGGCCAACCAGGGCAACCAGGCCAACCAGGGCAACCAGGCCAACTAGCCAACCAGGCCAACCAGGCTTACCTGGCCTATTAGACCAAACCAGACCAACCAGGCTCACCCGGCCTACCGGGCCCACCAGGCTTCCAGACCAACCAGACCAACCAGACCAACCGGGATAACCAGGCCAACCAGACCAACCAGACCAACCAGGCTAACCAGGCCAACCTGGTCAACCAGGCCAACCAGGGCAACCAGACCAACCAGCCAACCAGCCCAACCAGCCCAACCAGCCCAACCAGCCCAACCAGACCAACCAGACCAACCTGGTCAACAGCCAACCGGGCCAACCAGGCCAACCAGGCCTACCAGACCAACCAGACCAACCAGGCCCACCAAGCTTACCAGTCCTGCCAGGCTAACTTGCCCAACCAGCCCAACTGGGCCAACCAGCCCAACCGGATCAACCAGGCTAACCAGGCCAACCTTGTCCACCAGGCCAACTAGGGCAACCAGAACAACCAGCCAACCAGCCCAACCAGCCCAACCAGGCTAACCTGGCTAACCAGGCAAACCAAGCTAATTAGGCCAACTTGTTCAACCAGGCCAACCAGTTCAACCTGGCCAACTATTTAACCATGCCAACCAGGCTAACCTGGCCTATTAGACCAACCAGACCAACCAGGCTCACCCGGCCAACCGGGCCCACCAGGCTTCCAGACCAACCAGACAAACCAGACCAACCGGGATAACCAGGCCAACCAGGCCAACCAGACCAACCAGACCAACCAGACCCAACCAGCCAACCAGACCAACAAGACCAACCAGGCCAACCAGCCCAACCAGACCAACCAGACAAACCAGACCAACCAGACAAACCAGACCAACCAGGTCAACCAGGGCAACCAGGCCAACTAGCCAACCAGGCCAACCAGGCTAACCTGGCCTATTAGACCAACCAGACCAACCAGGCTCACCCGGCCAACCGGGCCCACCAGGCTTCCATACCAACCAGACCAATCAGACCAACCGGGATAACCAGGCCAACCAGGCCAACCAGACCAACCAGGCTAACCAGGCCAACCTGGCCAACCAGCCCAACCAGACCAACCAGACCAACCTGGTCAACCAGCCAACCGGGCCAACCAGGCCAACCAGGCCTACCAGACCAACCAGACCAACCAGACCAACCAGGCCAACCAATCTTACCAGTCCTGCCAGGCTAACTTCCCCAAACCGGCCAACCAGCCATCAAGCCCAACCAGCCCAACCAGACCAACCAGGCCAACCAGCCAGCCAGCCCAACCAGAACAACCAGACCAAACAGGCCAACCAGGTCAACCAGGCCAACACGGTCAACCAGGCCAAGAAGGGCAACCAGGCCTACTAGCCAACCAGGCCAACCAGGGCAACCAGGCCAACTAGCCAACCAGGCCAACCAGGCCAATCACACCAACCAGCCCAACCAGCCACACCAGGCCAACAAGGCCAACCAGCCCAACCAGGTTAACCAGGCGTATTAGATTAACCAGGCTCATCCGGCCAACCGGGCCCACCAGGCTTCCAGACCAACCAGACCAACCGGGCCAACAAGGCCAACCAGGCAACCCAGACCAACCAGACCAACCAGGCCAACCAGCCAGCCAGCCCAACCAGACCAACCAGACTAAACAGGCCAACCAGGTCAACCAGGCCAACCAGGTCAACCAGGCCAAGAAGGGCAACCAGGTCAACCAGCCAACTGGGCCGACCAGGCCAACCAGGCCTACCAGACCAACCAGACCAACCAGGCCAACCAAGCTTACCAGTCCTGCCAGGCTAACTTGCCCAACCAGGCCAACCAGCCAACAAGCCCAACCAGCCCAACCAGACCAACCAGGCCATCCAGCCAGCCAGCACAACCAGACCAACCAGACCAAACAGGCCAACCAGGTCAACCAGGCCAACCAGGGCAACCAGGCCAACCAGGGCAACCAGGCCAACTAGCCAACCAGGCCAACCAGGCTTACCTGGCCTATTAGACCAAACCAGACCAACCAGGCTCACCCGGCCTACCGGGCCCACCAGGCTTCCAGACCAACCAGACCAACCAGACCAACCGGGATAACCAGGCCAACCAGACCAACCAGACCAACCAGGCTAACCAGGCCAACCTGGTCAACCAGGCCAACCAGGGCAACCAGACCAACCAGCCAACCAGCCCAACCAGCCCAACCAGCCCAACCAGCCCAACCAGACCAACCAGACCAACCTGGTCAACAGCCAACCGGGCCAACCAGGCCAACCAGGCCTACCAGACCAACCAGACCAACCAGGCCCACCAAGCTTACCAGTCCTGCCAGGCTAACTTGCCCAACCAGCCCAACTGGGCCAACCAGCCCAACCGGATCAACCAGGCTAACCAGGCCAACCTTGTCCACCAGGCCAACTAGGGCAACCAGAACAACCAGCCAACCAGCCCAACCAGCCCAACCAGGCTAACCTGGCTAACCAGGCAAACCAAGCTAATTAGGCCAACTTGTTCAACCAGGCCAACCAGTTCAACCTGGCCAACTATTTAACCATGCCAACCAGGCTAACCTGGCCTATTAGACCAACCAGACCAACCAGGCTCACCCGGCCAACCGGGCCCACCAGGCTTCCAGACCAACCAGACAAACCAGACCAACCGGGATAACCAGGCCAACCAGGCCAACCAGACCAACCAGACCAACCAGACCCAACCAGCAACCCAGACCAACCAGACCAACCAGGCCAACCAGCCCAACCAGACCAACCAGACAAACCAGACCAACCAGACAAACCAGACCAACCAGGTCAACCAGGTCAACCAGGGCAACCAGGCCAACTAGCCAACCAGGCCAACCAGGCTAACCTGGCCTATTAGACCAACCAGACCAACCAGGCTCACCCGGCCAACCGGGCCCACCAGGCTTCCATACCAACCAGACCAATCAGACCAACTGGGATAACCAGGCCAACCAGGCCAACCAGACCAACCAGGCTAACCAGGCCAACCTGGCCAACCAGCCCAACCAGACCAACCAGACCAACCTGGTCAACCAGCCAACCGGGCCAACCAGGCCAACCAGGCCTACCAGACCAACCAGACCAACCAGACCAACCAGGCCAACCAATCTTATCAGTCCTGCCAGGCTAACTTCCCCAAACCGGCCAACCAGCCATCAAGCCCAACCAGCCCAACCAGACCAACCAGGCCAACCAGCCAGCCAGCCCAACCAGAACAACCAGACCAAACAGGCCAACCAGGCCAACACGGTCAACCAGGCCAAGAAGGGCAACCAGGCCTACTAGCCAACCAGGCCAACCAGGGCAACCAGGCCAACTAGCCAACCAGGCCAACCAGGCCAATCACACCAACCAGCCCAACCAGCCACACCAGGCCAACAAGGCCAACCAGCCCAACCAGGTTAACCAGGCGTATTAGATTAACCAGGCTCATCCGGCCAACCGGGCCCACCAGGCTTCCAGACCAACCAGACCAACCGGGCCAACAAGGCCAACCAGGCAACCCAGACCAACCAGACCAACCAGGCCAACCAGCCAGCCAGCCCAACCAGACCAACCAGACTAAACAGGCCAACCAGGTCAACCAGGCCAACCAGGTCAACCAGGCCAAGAAGGGCAACCAGGCCAACTAGCCAATCAGGCCAACCAGGGCAACCAGGCCAACCAGGCCAATCACACCAACCAGCCCAACCAGCCACACCAGGCCAACAAGGCCAACCAGCCTAACCAGGTTAACCAGGCGTATTAGACCAACCAGGCTCATCCGGCCAACCGGGCCCACCAGGCTTCCAGACCAACCAGACCAACTAGACCAACCGGGCCAACAAGGCCAACCAGGCCAACCAGACCAACCAGGCTATCCAGGCCAACCTGGTCAACCAGGCCAACTAGGGCAACCAGAACAACCAGCCAACCAGCCCAACCAGGCTAACCTGGCCAACCAGGCAAACTAAGCCAACCGGACCCACCAGGCCTAACAGACCAGCCAGGCCAACCAGACCAATCACACCAACCAGCCCAACCAGCCACACCAGGCCAACAAGGCCAACCAGCCCAACCAGGCCAACCAAACTAACTCGGCCAACTGGACCCACCAGACCAACCAAGCCAACCAGGCCAACCTGGCCAACCAGGCTAACCTGGCCAACTAGACTAACTCGGCCAACCGGACCAAATAGACCAACCGGGGCAACGAGACCAACCAGACCAACCAGACCAACCAGGCCAACCAGCCAACCAGCCCAACCAGACCAACCAGACCAACCAGGCCAAGCAGCCAACCAGCCCAACCAGACCAACCAGACCAACCAGGTCAACCAAGGCCAACCAGGGCAACCAGGCCAACTATCCAACCAGGCCAACCAGGCTAATTTGGCCTATTAGACCAACCAGACCAACCAGGCTCACCCGGCCAACCGGGCCCACCAGGCTTCCAGACCAACCAGACCAACCAGACCAACCGGGATAACCAGGCCAACCAGGCCAACCAGACCAACCAGACCAACCAGACCAACCAGACCAACCAGGCTAACCAGTCCACCCTGGTCAACCAGGCCAACCAGGGCAACCAGACCAACAAGCCAACCAGCCCAACCAGCCAATCCAGACCAACCAGACCAAACTGGTCAACCAGCCAACCAGGCCAACCAGGCCAACCAGGCCAAACAGGCCTACCAGACCAACCAGGCCAACCAAGCTTACCAGTCCTGCCAGGCTAACTTGCCCAACCAGACCAACTGGGCCAACCAGCCCAACCGGACAAAACAGGCCATCCAGCCAATCAGGCCATCCAGGCCAACTAGTCCAACCAAGCTAACCTGGCCTACTAGGCCAACCAGGACAACCAGACCAACCAGCCAACCAGCCCAACCAGCCCAACCAGACCAACCAGACCAACCTGGTCAACCAGCCAACCGGGCCAACCAGGTCAACCAGGCCAAGAAGGGCAACCAGGCAAACTAGCCAACCAGGCCAACCAGGGCAACCAGGCCAACTAGCCAACCAGGCCAACCAGGCCAATCACACCAACCAGCCCAACCAGCCACACCAGGCCAACAAGGCCAACCAGCCCAACCAGGTTAACCAGGCGTATTAGACCAACCAGGCTCATCCGGCCAACCGGGCCCACCAGGCTTCCAGACCAACCAGACCAACCAGACCAACCGGGCCAACAAGGCCAACCAGGCAACCCAGACCAACCAGACCAACCAGGCCAACCAGCCAGCCAGCCCAACCAGACCAACCAGACCAAACAGGCAAACCAGGTCAACCAGGCCAAGAAGGGCAACCAGGCCAACTAGCCAACTCGGCCAACCAGGGCAACCAGGCCAACTTGCCAACCAGGCCAACCAGGCCTATCACACCAACCAGCCCAACCAGCCACACCAGGCCAAGAAGGCCAACCAGCCTAACCAGGTTAACCAGGCGTATTAGACCAGCCAGGCTCATCCGGCCAACCGGGCCCACCAGGCTTCCAGACCAACCAGACCAACTAGACCAACCGGGCCAACAAGGCCAACCAGGCCAACCAGACCAACCAGACCAGCCAGGCTATCCAGGCCAACCTGGTCAACCAGGCCAACTAGGGCAACCAGAACAACCAGCCAACCAGCCCAACCAGGCTAACCTGGCCAACCAGGCAAACTCGGCCAACCGGACCCACCAGGCCTAACAGACCAGCCAGGCCAACCAGACCATCCAGGCTAAACTTGCGAACCAGACCAACTCGGCCAACCGGACAAAATAGACCAACCGGGCCATCGAGGCCAGCTAGACCAACCAGACCAACCAGGCTAACCAGGCCAACCTGGTCATCCTGGCCAACCTGGTCAACCAGGCCAACCAGCCAACCAGCCCAACCAGACCCACCAGACCAACCAGGCCAAGCAGCCAACCAGACCAACCAGGTCAACCTGGCCAACCAGGGCAACCAGGCCAACTAGCCAATTAGGACAACCAGGCTAACCTGGCCTATTAGACCAACCAGACCAACCAGGCTCACCCGGCCAACCGGGCCCACCAGGCTTCCAGACCAACCAGACCAACCGGGATAACCAGGCCAACCAGGCCAACCAGACCAACCAGGCCAACCAAGCTTACCAGTCCTGCCAGGCTAACTTGCCCAACCAGACCAACTGGGTCAACCAGCCCAACCGGACAAAACAGGCCATCAAGCCAATCAGGCCCTCCAGGCCAACTAGTCCAACCAAGCTAACCTGGCCTACTAGGCTAACTCGGCCAACTGGACCCACCAGGCCTACCAGACCAACTGGGCCAACCAGCCCAACCGGACAAAACAGGCCATCCAGCCAATCAGGCCATCCAAGCCAACCAGCCAACTAGGCCAACCTGGTCATCCAGGCCAACCATGGCAACCAGACCAACCATGGCAACCAGACCAACCAGCCAACCAGCCCAACCAGACCAACCAGACCAAACAGGCCAACCAGGTCAACCAGGCCAACCAGGTCAACCTGGCCAAGAAGGGCAACAAGGCCAACTAGCCAGCCAGGCCAACCAGGGCAACCAGGCCAACTAGCCAACCAGGCCAATCACACCAACCAGCCAAACCAGCCACACCAGGCCAACATGGCCAACCAGCCCAACCAAATTACCCAGCCGTATTAGACCAACCAGGCTCATCCGGCCAACCGGGCCCACCAGGCTTCCAGACCAACCAGACACACCAGACCAACCGGGCCAACAAGGCCAACCAGGCAACCCAGACCAACCAGACCAACCAGGCCAACCAGCCAGCCAGCCCAACCAGACCAACCAGACCAAACAGGCCAACCAGGTCAACCAGGCCAACCAGGTCAACCAGGCCAAGAAGGGCAACCAGGCCAACTAGCCAATCAGGCCAACCAGGGCAACCAGGCCAATCACACCAACCAGCCCAACCAGCCACACCAGGCCAACAAGGCCAACCAGCCTAACCAGGTTAACCAGGCGTATTAGACCAACCAGGCTCAACCGGCCAACCGGGCCCACCAGGCTTCCAGACCAACCAGACCAGCTAGACCAACCGGGCCAACAAGGCCAACCAGGCCAACCAGACCAACCAGGCTATCCAGGCCAACCTGGTCAACCAGGCCAACTAGGGCAACCAGAACAACCAGCCAACCAGCCCAACCAGGCTAACCTGGCCAACCAGGCAAACTCGACCAACCGGACCCACCAGGCCAAACAGACCAGCCAGGCCAACCAGACCAATCACACCAACCAGCCCAACCAGCCACACCAGGCCAACAAGGCCAACCAGCCCAACCAGGCCAACCAAACTAACTCGGCCAACTGGACCCACCAGACCAACCAAGCCAACCAGGCCAACCTGGCCAACCAGGCTAACCTGGCCAACTAGACTAACTCGGCCAACTGGACCAAATAGACCAACCGGGGCAACGAGACCAACCAGACCAACCAGACCAACTAGGCTAACCAGGCCAACCTGGTCCACCAGCCCAACCAGCCCAACCAGCCCAACCAGACCAACCAGGCCAACCAGCCAACCAGCCCAACCAGACCAACCAGACCAACCAGGCCAAGCAGCCAACCAGCCCAACCAGACCAACCAGACCAACCAGGTCAACCAGGCCAACCAGGGCAACCAGGCCAACTAGCCAACCAGGCCAACCAGGCTAACCTGGCCTATTAGACCAACCAGACCAACCAGGCTCACCCGGCCAACCGGGCCCACCAGGCTTCCAGACCAACCAGACCAACCAGACCAACCGGGATAACCAGGCCAACCAGGCCAACCAGACCAACCAGACCAACCAGGCTAACCAGGCCACCCTGGTCAACCAGGCCAACCAGGGCAACCAGACCAACCAGCCAACCAGCCCAACCAGCCAATTCAGACCAACCAGACCAACCAGACCAAACTGGTCAACCAGCCAACCAGGCCAACCAGGCCAACCAGGCCAAACAGGCCTACCAGACCAACCAGGCCAACCAAGCTTACCAGTCCTGCCAGGCTAACTTGCCCAACTAGACCAACTGGGCCAACCAGCCCAACCGGACAAAACAGGCCATCCAGCCAATCAGGCCATCCTGGCCAACTAGTCCAACCAAGCTAACCTGGCCTACTAGGCTAACTCGGCCAACTGGACCCACCAGGCCTACCAGACCAACTGGGCCAACCAGCCCAACTGGACCAAACAGGCCATCCAGCCAATCAGGCCATCCAGGCCAACCAGGGCAACCAGACCAACCAGCCCAACCAGCCCAACCAGCCCAACCAGCCCAACCAGCCCAACCAGCCCAACCAGACCAACCTGGTCAACAGCCAACCGGGCCAACCAGGCCAACCAGGCCTACCAGACCAACCAGACCAACCAGACCAACCAGGCCCACCAAGCTTACCAGTCCTGCCAGGCTAACTTGCCCAACCAGACCAACTGGGCCAACCAGCCCAACCGGATCAACCAGGCTAACCAGGCCAACCTTGTCAACCAGGCCAACTAGGGCAACCAGAACAACCAGCCCAACCAGCCCAACCAGGCTAACCTGGCCAACCAGGCAAACCAAGCTAATTAGGCCAACTTGTTCAACCAGGCCAACCAGTTCAACCTGGCCAACTATTTAACCATGCCAACCAGGCTAACCTGGCCTATTAGACCAACCAGACCAACCAGGCTCACCCGGCCAACCGGGCCCACCAGGCTTCCAGACCAACCAGACAAACCAGACCAACCGGGATAACCAGGCCAACCAGACCAACCAGACCAACCAGACCCAACCAGCCAACCAGCCCAACCAGACCAACCAGACCAACCAGGCCAACCAGCCCAACCAGACCAACCAGACAAACCAGACCAACCAGGTCAACCAGGCCTACTAGCCAACCAGGCCAACCAGGGCAACCAGGCCAACTAGCCAACCAGGCCAACCAGGCCAATCACACCAACCAGCCCAACCAGCCACACCAGGCCAACAAGGCCAACCAGCCCAACCAGGTTAACCAGGCGTATTAGATTAACCAGGCTCATCCGGCCAACCGGGCCCACCAGGCTTCCAGACCAACCAGACCAACCGGGCCAACAAGGCCAACCAGGCAACCCAGACCAACCAGACCAACCAGGCCAACCAGCCAGCCAGCCCAACCAGACCAACCAGACCAAACAGGCCAACCAGGTCAACCAGGCCAACCAGGTCAACCAGGCCAAGAAGTGCAACCAGGCCAACTAGCCAATCAGGCCAACCAGGGCAACCAGGCCAACCAGGCCAATCACACCAACCAGCCCAACCAGCCACACCAGGCCAACAAGGCCAACCAGCCTAACCAGGTTTACCAGGCGTATTAGACCAACCAGGCTCATCCGGCCAACCGGGCCCACCAGGCTTCCAGACCAACCAGACCAACTAGACCAACCGGGCCAACAAGGCCAACCAGGCCAACCAGACCAGCCAGACCAACCAGGCTATCCAGGCCAACCTGGTCAACCAGGCCAACTAGGGCAACCAGAACAACCAGCCAACCAGCCCAACCAGGCTAACCTGGCCAACCAGGCAAACTCGGCCAACCGGACCCACCAGGCCTAACAGAAAAGCCAGGCCAACCAGACCAATCACACCAACCAGCCCAACCAGCCACACCAGGCCAACAAGGCCAACCAGCCCAACCAGGCCAACCAAACTAACTCGGCCAACTGGACCCACCAGACCAACTAAGACAACCAGGCCAGCCTGGCCAACCAGGCTAACCTGGCCAACTAGACTAACTCAGCCAACCGGACCAAATAGACCAACCGGGGCAACGAGACCAACCAGACCAACCAGGCCAACCAGCCAACCAGCCCAACCAGACCAACCAGGCCAAGCAGCCAACCAGCCCAACCAGACCAACCAGGTCAACCAAGGCCAACCAGGGCAATCAGGCCAACTATCCAACCAGGCCAACCAGGCTAATTTGGCCTATTAGACCAACCAGACCAACCAGGCTCACCCAGCCAACCGGGCCCACCAGGCTTCCAGACCAACCAGACCAACCAGACCAACCGGGATAACCAGGCCAACCAGGCCAACCAGACCAACCAGACCAACCAGGCTAACCAGTCCACCCTGGTCAACCAGGCCAACCAGGGCAACCAGACCAACAAGCCAACCAGCCCAACCAGCCAATCCAGACCAACCAGACCAACCAGACCAAACTGGTCAACCAGCCAACCAGGCCAACCAGGCCAAACAGGCCTACCAGACCAACCAGGCCAACCAAGCTTACCAGTCCTGCCAGGCTAACTTGCCTAACCAGACCAACTGGGCCAACCAGCCCAACCGGACAAAACAGGCCATCCAGCCAATCAGGCCATCCAGGCCAACTAGTCCAACCAAGCTAACCTGGCCTACTAGGCCAACCAGGACAACCAGACCAACCAGCCAACCAGCCCAACCAGCCCAACCAGACCAACCAGACCAACCTGGTCAACCAGCCAACCGGGCCAACCAGGTCAACCAGGCCAAGAAGGGCAACCAGGCCAACTAGCCAACCAGGCCAACCAGGGCAACCAGGCCAACTAGCCAACCAGGCCAATCACACCAACCAGCCCAACCAGCCCAACCAGCCCAACCAGACCAACCAGACCAACCTGGTCAACCAGCCAACCAGGTCAACCAGGCCAAGAAGGGCAACCAGGCCAACTAGCCAATCAGGCCAACCAGGGCAACCAGGCCAACCAGGCCAATCACACCAACCAGCCCAACCAGCCACACCAGGCCAACAAGGCCAACCAGCCTAACCAGGTTAACCAGGCGTATTAGACCAACCAGGCTCATCCGGCCAACCGGGCCCACCAGGCTTCCAGACCAACCAGACCAACTAGACCAACCGGGCCAACAAGGCCAACCAGGCCAACCAGACCAACCAGGCTATCCAGGCCAACCTGGTCAACCAGGCCAACTAGGGCAACCAGAACAACCAGCCAACCAGCCCAACCAGGCTAACCTGGCCAACCAGGCAAACTCGACCAACCGGACCCACCAGGCCTAACAGACCAGCCAGGCCAACCAGACCAATCACACCAACCAGCCCAACCAGCCACACCAGGCCAACAAGGCCAACCAGCCCAACCAGGCCAACCAAACTAACTCGGCCAACTGGACCCACCAGACCAACCAAGCCAACCAGGCCAACCTGGCCAACCAGGCTAACCTGGCCAACTAGACTAACTCGGCCAACCGGACCAAATAGACAAACCGGGGCAACGAGACCAACCAGACCAACCAGGCTAACCAGGCCAACCTGGTCCACCAGCCCAACCAGCCCAACCAGACCAACCAGGCCAACCAGCCAACCAGCCCAACCAGACCAACCAGACCAACCAGGCCAAGCAGCCAACCAGCCCAACCAGACCAACCAGACCAACCAGACCAACCAGGCCAACCAGGGCAACCAGGTCAACTAGCCAACCAGGCCAACCAGGCTAACCTGGCCTATTAGACCAACCAGACCAACCAGGCTCACCCGGCCAACCGGGCCCACCAGGCTTCCAGACCAACCACACCAACCAGACCAACCGGGATAACCAGGCCAACCAGGCCAACCAGACCAACCAGACCAACCAGACCAACCAGACCAACCAGGCTAACCAGGCCACCCTGGTCAACCAGGCCAACCAGGGCAACCAGACCAACCAGGCCAACCAAGCTTACCAGTCCTGCCAGGCTAACTTGCCCAACTAGACCAACTGGGCCAACCAGCCCAACCAGACAAAACAGGCCATCCAGCCAACAAGGCCAACCAGCCTAACCAGGTTAACCAGGCGTATTAGACCAACCAGGCTCATCCGGCCAACCGGGCCCACCAGGCTTCCAGACCAACCAGACCAACTAGACCAACCGGGCCAACAAGGCCAACCAGGCCAACCAGACCAGCCAGACCAACCAGGCTATCCAGGCCAACCTGGTCAACCAGGCCAACTAGGGCAACCAGAACAACCAGCCAACCAGCCCAACCAGGCTAACCTGGCCAACCAGGCAAACTCGGCCAACCGGACCCACCAGGCCTAACAGAAAAGCCAGGCCAACCAGACCAATCACACCAACCAGCCCAACCAGCCACACCAGGCCAACAAGGCCAACCAGCCCAACCAGGCCAACCAAACTAACTCGGCCAACTGGACCCACCAGACCAACTAAGACAACCAGGCCAGCCTGGCCAACCAGGCTAACCTGGCCAACTAGACTAACTCAGCCAACCGGACCAAATAGACCAACCGGGGCAACGAGACCAACCAGACCAACCAGGCCAACCAGCCAACCAGCCCAACCAGACCAACCAGGCCAAGCAGCCAACCAGCCCAACCAGACCAACCAGGTCAACCAAGGCCAACCAGGGCAATCAGGCCAACTATCCAACCAGGCCAACCAGGCTAATTTGGCCTATTAGACCAACCAGACCAACCAGGCTCACCCAGCCAACCGGGCCCACCAGGCTTCCAGACCAACCAGACCAACCAGACCAACCGGGATAACCAGGCCAACCAGGCCAACCAGACCAACCAGACCAACCAGGCTAACCAGTCCACCCTGGTCAACCAGGCCAACCAGGGCAACCAGACCAACAAGCCAACCAGCCCAACCAGCCAATCCAGACCAACCAGACCAACCAGACCAAACTGGTCAACCAGCCAACCAGGCCAACCAGGCCAAACAGGCCTACCAGACCAACCAGGCCAACCAAGCTTACCAGTCCTGCCAGGCTAACTTGCCTAACCAGACCAACTGGGCCAACCAGCCCAACCGGACAAAACAGGCCATCCAGCCAATCAGGCCATCCAGGCCAACTAGTCCAACCAAGCTAACCTGGCCTACTAGGCCAACCAGGACAACCAGACCAACCAGCCAACCAGCCCAACCAGCCCAACCAGACCAACCAGACCAACCTGGTCAACCAGCCAACCGGGCCAACCAGGTCAACCAGGCCAAGAAGGGCAACCAGGCCAACTAGCCAACCAGGCCAACCAGGGCAACCAGGCCAACTAGCCAACCAGGCCAATCACACCAACCAACCCAACCAGCCCAACCAGCCCAACCAGACCAACCAGACCAACCTGGTCAACCAGCCAACCAGGTCAACCAGGCCAAGAAGGGCAACCAGGCCAACTAGCCAATCAGGCCAACCAGGGCAACCAGGCCAACCAGGCCAATCACACCAACCAGCCCAACCAGCCACACCAGGCCAACAAGGCCAACCAGCCTAACCAGGTTAACCAGGCGTATTAGACCAACCAGGCTCATCCGGCCAACCGGGCCCACCAGGCTTCCAGACCAACCAGACCAACTAGACCAACCGGGCCAACAAGGCCAACCAGGCCAACCAGACCAACCAGGCTATCCAGGCCAACCTGGTCAACCAGGCCAACTAGGGCAACCAGAACAACCAGCCAACCAGCCCAACCAGGCTAACCTGGCCAACCAGGCAAACTCGACCAACCGGACCCACCAGGCCTAACAGACCAGCCAGGCCAACCAGACCAATCACACCAACCAGCCCAACCAGCCACACCAGGCCAACAAGGCCAACCAGCCCAACCAGGCCAACCAAACTAACTCGGCCAACTGGACCCACCAGACCAACCAAGCCAACCAGGCCAACCTGGCCAACCAGGCTAACCTGGCCAACTAGACTAACTCGGCCAACCGGACCAAATAGACAAACCGGGGCAACGAGACCAACCAGACCAACCAGGCTAACCAGGCCAACCTGGTCCACCAGCCCAACCAGCCCAACCAGACCAACCAGGCCAACCAGCCAACCAGCCCAACCAGACCAACCAGACCAACCAGGCCAAGCAGCCAACCAGCCCAACCAGACCAACCAGACCAACCAGACCAACCAGGCCAACCAGGGCAACCAGGTCAACTAGCCAACCAGGCCAACCAGGCTAACCTGGCCTATTAGACCAACCAGACCAACCAGGCTCACCCGGCCAACCGGGCCCACCAGGCTTCCAGACCAACCACACCAACCAGACCAACCGGGATAACCAGGCCAACCAGGCCAACCAGACCAACCAGACCAACCAGACCAACCAGACCAACCAGGCTAACCAGGCCACCCTGGTCAACCAGGCCAACCAGGGCAACCAGACCAACCAGCCAACCAGCCCAACCAGCCAATTCAGACCAACCAGACCAACCAGACCAAACTGGTCAACCAGCCAACCAGGCCAACCAGGCCAACCAGGCCAAACAGGCCTACCAGACCAACCAGGCCAACCAAGCTTACCAGTCCTGCCAGGCTAACTTGCCCAACTAGACCAACTGGGCCAACCAGCCCAACCAGACAAAACAGGCCATCCAGCCAACAAGGCCAACCAGCCTAACCAGGTTAACCAGGCGTATTAGACCAACCAGGCTCATCCGGCCAACCGGGCCCACCAGGCTTCCAGACCAACCAGACCAACTAGACCAACCGGGCCAACAAGGCCAACCAGGCCAACCAGACCAACCAGGCTATCCAGGCCAACCTGGTCAACCAGGCCAACTAGGGCAACCAGAACAACCAGCCAACCAGCCCAACCAGGCTAACCTGGCCAACTAGGCAAACTCGACCAACCGGACCCACCAGGCCTAACAGACCAGCCAGGCCAACCAGACCAATCACACCAACCAGCCCAACCAGCCACACCAGGCCAACAAGGCCAACCAGCCCAACCAGGCCAACCAAACTAACTCGGCCAACTGGACCCACCAGACCAACCAAGCCAACCAGGCCAACCTGGCCAACCAGGCTAACCTGGCCAACTAGACTAACTCGGCCAACCGGACCAAATAGACCAACCGGGGCAACGAGACCAACCAGACCAACCAGACCAACCAGGCTAACCAGGCCAACCTGGTCCACAAGCCCAACCAGCCCAACCAGCCCAACCAGACCAACCAGCCAACCAGCCCAACCAGACCAACCAGACCAACCAGACCAACCAGGCCAAGCAGCCAACCAGCCCAACCAGACCAACCAGACCAACCAGGTCAACCAGGCCAACCAGGGCAACCAGGCCAACTAGCCAACCAGGCCAACCAAGCTAACCTGGCCTATTAGACCAACCAGACCAACCAGGCTCACCCGGCCAACCGGGCCCACCAGGCTTCCAGACCAACCAGACCAACCAGACCAACCGGGATAACCAGGCCAACCAGGCCAACCAGACCAACCAGACCAACCAGACCAACCAGGCTAACCAGGCCACCCTGGTCAACCTGGCCAACCAGGGCAACCAGACCAACCAGCCAACCAGCCCAACCAGCCAATTCAGACCAACCAGACCAAACTGGTCAACCAGCCAACCAGGCCAACCAGGCCAACCAGGCCAAACAGGCCTACCAGACCAACCAGGCCAACCAAGCTTACCAGTCCTGCCAGGCTAACTTGCCCAACTAGACCAACTGGGCCAACCAGCCCAACCGGACAAAACAGGCCATCCAGCCAATCAGGCCATCCAGGCCAACTAGTCCAACCAAGCTAACCTGGCCTACTAGGCTAACTCGGCCAACTGGACCCACCAGGCCTACCAGACCAACTGGGCCAACCAGCCCAACCGGACCAAACAGGCCATCCAGCCAATCAGGCCATCCAGGCCAACCAGCCAACCAGGCCAACCTGGTCAACCAGGCAAACTCAGCCAACCGGACCCACCAGGCCTAACAGACCAGCCAGGCCAACCAGACCAACCAGGCTAACCTTGCGAACCAGACCAACTCGGCCAACCGGACAAAATAGACCAACCGGGCCATCGAGGCCAGCTAGATCAACCAGACAAAACCAGGCTAACCAGGCCAACCTGGTCATCCTGGCCAACCTGGTCAACCAGGCCAACCAGCCAACCAGCCCAACCAGACCCACCAGACCAACCAGGCCAAGCAGCCAACCAGACCAACCAGGTCAACCAGGCCAACCAAGGCAACCAGGCCAACTAGCCAACCAGGCCAACCAGGCTAACCTGGCCTATTAGACCAACCAGACCAACCAGGCTCACCCGGCCAACCGGGCCCACCAGGCTTCCAGACCAACCAGACCAACCAGACCAACCGGGATAACCAGGCCAACCAGGCCAACCAGACCAACCAGACCAACCAGGCCAACCAAGCTTACCAGTCCTGCCAGGCTAACTTGCCCAACCAGACCAACTGGGCCAACCAGCCCAACCGGACAAAACAGGCCATCCAGCCAATCAGGCCCTCCAGGCCAACTAGTCCAACCAAGCTAACCTGGCCTACTAGGCTAACTCGGCCAACTGGACCCACCAGGCCTACCAGACCAACTGGGCCAACCAGCCCAACCGGACCAAACAGGCCATCCAGCCAACCAGGCCATCAAAGCCAACCAGCCAACCAGGCCAACCTGGTCAACCAGGCCAACCATGGCAACCAGACCAACCAGCCAACCAGCCCAACCAGACCAACCAGACCAAACAGGCCAACCAGGTCAACCAGGTCAACCAGGCCAAGAAGGGCAACCAGGCCAACTAGCCAACCAGGCCAACCAGGGCAACCAGGCCAACTTGCCATCCAGGCCAACCAGGCCAATCACACCAACCAGCCCAACCAGCCACACCAGGCCAACAAGGCCAACCAGCCCAACCAGGTTAACCAGGCGTATTAGACCAACCAGGCTCATCCGGCCAACCAGGCCGCACCCAGGTAAACCCTACCCCGTTTCGGCACTACCAACAGCGCTCCTAGCGGGAATTTTGAGAAGCTTCTTTAAAAACAATTTGCCGCGTTTTCTGACAGTTCTTCGTGCTGTAAGAATTTTTTTCCTGGAATATTTATAGACTAATGATGAAAAAAAATAATAATAATAAATAAACTGAAGAAAAAAAAAAGATAAGTTGACATAAATTCACATTTTAAATTTTTATCCAAGTAAATAAACGATCTACTATTGTCTTTCTTGAGAGAGAAGACTAAATATTAAAATAATATATCATATTTTTTTTTTTTACCTTTCTGAAGTATAGATGATGTTATTTGCTAAATAATGCTCAGAATTATTCATTTCATAGTGTAATAATGTAATAATAATTAATATGTTGAAAATATTAAAGATAAGCAAAAAGCGTCAGGATGAAAAAACTTTTTGTACCTGTTTGTATAAAACGACGTAATTTCGAGTTAATTGTCATAATATACAAATCATACTGCATGTCGTATATTATACACAGTGGCCATGCAATTATATTATAATATATACGTTTTATAAAATAGAATCTCCAAAGATCTTCGTTTTCTCAGTGACGTGAACCATATATATGCGCGCGTGTAATTTGTACAGGTTGCATGGACCAACCAAGTTAAATGCAAAGTAATTAATATACTGTGATTAAAATATATGTGTAATATAATTATAATATGCATATTATTTCTTTAAATAAAACATAATACTTGTGAACATATCTTCAATATAATGATCAATGATCGTTCCAAATAATTTAATTACAAACAACATAGTGTATATATACAATGTATAATAACTTCAACACCAATTTACTCATTTGCTTACACCTTTTATTAATACGCGTATTTTTTCCTTATTTTGTTATGGCTATGAATTTTATAATATGAACATTTTATTATTGTTGGGGTTAAAATTCAATATATATATATATATATATATATATATATATATATATATATCTATAATATGTGTGTTTGTGTGTGTATACAATGCATTGAGCTCTCTAGCTCTCCAAAAGTCGTAAGTGCAATAATGTTCATATTATATAATATAAAATTTATAAAATTCAAAGCCACAACAAAATAAGTATAAAAATACGCGTAATAAAAGGCTTTTAAAAGGTGTAAGCAAATGAGTAAATTGGTGTTGAATTAAGTTATTATTTATATATTATTATATATTAAATATATATAATAATATATATGTATATATATATATATATATATATATATATATATATATATATATATATATATATATATACGATGTTGTTTTCAATTAAATTATTTGGACCGATCATTGATCATTATATTGAATATTATATGTTCACAAGTATTATGTTTTATTTAAAGAAATAATATGTATGCATATTATAATTATAATATTACACATATATTTTAATCACAGTATATTAATTACTTTGCATTTAACTTGGTTGGTCCATGCAACATGTACAATTTACACGCACATGGTTCACGTCACTGAGAAAACGAAGATCTTTGGAGACTGGATTTTATAAACCGTATATATTATAATATAATTGCATGGCCACTGTGTATAATATACAACATGCAGTACAATTTGTATATTATGACAATTAACTCGAAATTATGTCACTTTATACAAACACGTACAAAGTTTTTTCACCCTGACGCTTTTCGTTTATCTTTAATATTTTCAGCATATTAATTATTATTACATTATTACACTATGAAATGAATAATTCTGAGCATTACTTAGCAAATAACATCATCTATACTTCAGAAATGTAAAAAAAAAAAAAAATATGATATTATTATAATATTTAGTCTTCTCTCTCAAGAAAGACAAGATTAGATCGTTTATTTACTTGGATAAAAATTTAAAATGTGAATTTATGTCAACTTATCTTTTATTTTTCTTAAGTTTATATATTAATATTATTTTTTTTTTCATCATTAGTCTATAAATATTCCAGGAAAAATATTCTTACAGCACGAAGAACTGTCAGAAAACGCGGCAAATTGTTTTTAAAGAAGCTTCTCAAAATTCCCGCTAGGAGCGCTGTTGGTAGTGCCGAAACGGGGTAGGGTTTCCCTGGGCGCAACCGGGCCAACGAGGTCAACCAGACCAACCAGGCTAACCAGGCCAACCTGGTCAACCAGGCCAAGCAGGGCAACCAGACCAACCATCCAACCAGCCCAACCAGGCTAACCTGGCCAAACAGACTAACTCGGCCAACCGGACAAAATAGACCAACCGGGCCATCGAGGCCATCTATAGACCAACCAGACCAACCAGGCTAACCAGGCCAACCTGGTCAACCAGGCCAACCAGGGCAACTAGACCAACCAGCCAACCACGCCAACCAGGCTAACCAGGCCAACATGGTCATGCAGACAATCCAGGCCAACCAGCCAACCAGCCTAACCAGACCAACCTGGTCAACCAGGCCTACCAGACCAACCAGACTAACCAGACTAACCAGACCAACCAGACCAACCAAGCTTACCAGTCCTGCCAGGCTAACTTGCCCAACAAGGCCAAACAGCCCAACCAGACCAACCAGGGCAACCAGGCCAACCAGGGCAACCAGGCTAACAAGCCAACCAGGCCAACCAGGCCAATCAGGCTAACCAGCCCAACCAGGCCATCCAGGCCAACCAGGCTCACCTGGCCAACCAGGCTAACCTGGCCAACTAGACCAACTCGGCCAACCGGACCAAATAGACCAACCGGGCCAACGAGGCCAACTAGACCAACCAGACCAACCTGGTCAACCAGGCCAAGCAGGGCAACCAGACCAACCATCCAACCAGCCCAACCAGGCCAACAAGGCTAACATGGCTAACTCGGCCAACCGGACCCACCTGGCCTACCAGACCAGCCAGGCCAACCAGGCCAACCAGGATAACCATGACAACCAGACTTACTCGGCCAACCGGACCAAATAGACCAACCAGACCATCGAGGCCAACTATACCAACCAGACCAACCAGGCTAACCAGGCCAAACTGGTCAACCAGGCCAACCAGGGCAACCAGGCAAACCAGCCAACCAGGCCAACCAGGCCATCCAGGCCAACTAGGCCAACCAGGCAAACCTGGCCAACCAGGCTAACCTGGCAAACTAGACTAACTCGGCCAACCGGACCAAATAGACCAACCGGGCCGCACCCAGGTAAACCCTACCCCGTTTCGGCACTACCAACAGCGCTCCTAGCGGGAATTTTGAGAAGCTTCTTTAAAAACAATTTGCCGCGTTTTCTGACAGTTCTTCGTGCTGTAAGAATTTTTTTCTGGAATATTTATAGACTAATGATGAAAAAAAATAATAATAATAAATAAACTGAAGAAAAAAAAAAGATAAGTTGACATAAATTCACATTTTAAATTTTTATCCAAGTAAATAAACGATCTACTATTGTCTTTCTTGAGAGAGAAGACTAAATATTATAATAATATATCATATTTTTTTTTTTACCTTTCTGAAGTATAGATGATGTTATTTGCTAAATAATGCTCAGAATTATTCATTTCATAGTGTAATAATGTAATAATAATTAATATGTTGAAAATATTAAAGATAAGCAAAAAGCGTCAGGATGAAAAAACTTTTTGTACGTGTTTGTATAAAACGACGTAATTTCGAGTTAATTGTCATAATATACAAATCATACTGCATGTCGTATATTATACACAGTGGCCATGCAATTATATTATAATATATACGTTTTAAAAAATAGAATCTCCAAAGATCTTCGTTTTCTCAGTGACGTGAACCATATATATGCGCGCGTGTAAATTGTACAGGTTGCATGGACCAACCAAGTTAAATGCAAAGTAATTAATATACTGTGATTAAAATATATGTGTAATATAATTATAATATGCATATTATTTCTTTAAATAAAACATAATACTTGTGAACATATCTTCAATATAATGATCAATGATCGTTCCAAATAATTTAATTAGAAACAACATAGTATATATATACAATGTATAATAACTTCAACACCAATTTACTCATTTGCTTACACCTTTTATTAATACGCGTATTTTTTCCTTACTTTGTTATGGCTATGAATTTTATAATATGAACATTTTATTATTGTTGGGGTTAAAATTCAGTATATATATATATATATATATATATATATATATATATATATATATATATATATATATATATATATATATATATCTATAATATGTGTGTTTGTGTGTGTATACAATGCATTGAGCTCTCTAGCTCTCCAAAAGTCGTAAGTGCAATAATGTTCATATTATATAATATAAAATTTATAAAATTCAAAGCCACAACAAAATAAGTATAAAAATACGCGTAATAAATGGCTTTTAAAAGGTGTAAGCAAATGAGTAAATTGGTGTTGAATTAAGTTATTATTTATATATTATTATATATTAAATATATATAATGATATATATGTATATATATATATATATATATATATACGATGTTGTTTTCAATTAAATTATTTGGACCGATCATTGATCATTATATTGAATATTATATGTTCACAAGTATTATGTTTTATTTAAAGAAATAATATGTATGCATATTATAATTATAATATTACACATATATTTTAATCACAGTATATTAATTACTTTGCATTTAACTTGGTTGGTCCATGCAACATGTACAATTTACACGCACATGGTTCACGTCACTGAGAAAACGAAGATCTTTGGAGACTGGATTTTATAAACCGTATATATTATAATATAATTGCATGGCCACTGTGAATAATATACGACATGCAGTACAATTTGTATATTATGACAATTAACTCGAAATTATGTCACTTTATACAAACACGTACAAAGTTTTTTCACCCTGACGCTTTTCGTTTATCTTTAATATTTTCACCATATTAATTATTATTACATTATTACACTATGAAATGAATAATTCTGAGCATTACTTAGCAAATAACATCATCTATACTTCAGAAATGTAAAAAAAAAAAAAATATGATATTATTATAATATTTAGTCTTCTCTCTCAAGAAAGACAAGAGTAGATCGTTTATTTACTTGGATAAAAATTTAAAATGTGAATTTATGTCAACTTATCTTTTATTTTTCTTTAGTTTATTTATTATTATTATTTTTTTTTCATCATTAGTCTATAAATATTCCAGGAAAAAAATTCTTACAGCACGAAGAACTGTCAGAAAACGCGGCAAATTGTTTTTAAAGAAGCTTCTTAAAATTCCCGCTAGGAGCGCTGTTGGTAGTGCCGAAACGGGGTAGGGTTTCCCTGGGCGCAACCGGGCCAACGAGGTCAACCAGACCAACCAGGCTAACCAGGCCAACCTGGTCAACCAGGCCAAGCAGGGCAACCAGACCAACCATCCAACCAGCCCAACCAGGCCAACCAGGCTAACCTGGCCAAACAGACTAACTCGGCCAACCGGACAAAATAGACCAACCGGGCCATCGAGGCCATCTATAGACCAACCAGACCAACCAGGCTAACCAGGCCAACCTGGTCAACCAGGGCAACTAGACCAACCAGCCAACCACGCCAACCAGGCTAACCAGGCCAACATGGTCATGCAGACAATCCAGGCCAACCAGCCAACCAGCCTAACCAGACCAACCTGGTCAACCTGGCCTACCAGACCAACCAGAGTAACCAGACCAACCAGACCAACCAGACCAACCAAGCTTACCAGTCCTGCCAGGCTAACTTGCCCAACAAGGCCAAACAGCCCAACCAGACCAACCAGGGCAACCAGGGCAACCAGGCTAACAAGCCAACCAGGCCAACCAGGCCAATCAGGCTAACCAGCCCAACCAGGCCATCCAGGCCAACCAGGCTCACCTGGCCAACCAGGCTAACCTGGCCAACTAGACCAACTCGGCCAACCGGACCAAATAGACCATTTGGGCCAACGAGGCCAACCAGACCAACCTGGTCAACCAGGCCAAGCAGGGCAACCATCCAACCAGCCCAACCAGGCCAACAAGGCTAACATGGCTAACTCGGCCAACCGGACCCACCTGGCCTACCAGACCAGCCAGGCCAACCAGGCCAACCAGGATAACCATGACAACCAGACTTACTCGGCCAACCGGACCAAATAGACCAACCAGACCATCGAGGCCAACTTTACCAACAAGACCAACCAGGCTAACCAGGCCAAACTGGTCAACCAGGCCAACCAGGGCAACCAGGCAAACCAGCCAACCAGGCCAACCAGGCCATCCAGGCCAACTAGGCCAACCAGGCAAACCTGGCCAACCAGGCTAACCTGGCAAACTAGACTAACTCGGCCAACCGGACCAAATAGACCAACCGGGCCGCACCCAGGTAAACCCTACCCCGTTTCGGCACTACCAACAGCGCTCCTAGCGGGAATTTTGAGAAGCTTCTTTAAAAACAAATTGCCGCGTTTTCTGACAGTTCTTCGTGCTGTAAGAATTTTTTTCCTGGAATATTTATAGACTAATGATGAAAAAAAATAACAATAATAAATAAACTGAAGAAAAAAAAAGATAAGTTGACATAAATTCACATTTTAAATTTTTATCCAAGTAAATAAACGATCTACTATTGTCTTTCTTGAGAGAGAAGACTAAATATTATAATAATATATCATATTTTTTTTTTACCTTTCTGAAGTATAGATGATGTTATTTGCTAAATAATGCTCAGAATTATTCATTTCATAGTGTAATAATGTAATAATAATTAATATGTTGAAAATATTAAAGATAAGCAAAAAGCGTCAGGATGAAAAAACTTTTTGTACGTGTTTGTATAAAACGACGTAATTTCGAGTTAATTGTCATAATATACAAATCATACTGCATGTCGTATATTATACACAGTGGCCATGCAATTATATTATAATATATACGTTTTAAAAAATAGAATCTCCAAAGATCTTCGTTTTCTCAGTGACGTGATCCATATATATGCGCGCGTGTAAATTGTACAGGTTGCATGGACCAACCAAGTTAAATGCAAAGTAATTAATATACTGTGATTAAAATATATGTGTAATATAATTATAATATGCATATTATTTCTTTAAATAAAACATAATACTTGTGAACATATCTTCAATATAATGATCAATGATCGTTCCAAATAATTTAATTAGAAACAACATAGTATATATATACAATGTATAATAACTTCAACACCAATTTACTCATTTGCTTACACCTTTTATTAATACGCGTATTTTTTCCTTATTTTGTTATGGCTATGAATTTTATAATATGAACATTTTATTATTGTTGGGGTTAAAATTCAATATATATATATATATATATATACACTGTAAAAAAGGAAAACCTAAAACGGGTAATTACAGATACCCAAGAGGTTGTCTTCAGATTAGGTCAACTTATTAAACTAAAACGGGTAGCATTCCTGCTTACCTATTTTAGATGAGCATATAATTTTAATGTACCTAATTCGGGTAACTTTATTTAGCTAAATATTAACCTAGGAATTCAAAAATACTAAAAATAGGTATTAATATCAGCCCATTTTAAGTTACATTTTTAACTCAAAATTAGGTTGTATAATTTCCTAAATATATTTTTTATAAATAATACACACATAATTATAAAATAAAACAATTTTTATTCAATGAAAATCATTTTCATACATATATCAATGGAATATTTGTAGTTTTGGCGTTGGGGCAGAACAGAAATAAAAACTTAAAACACTTCATAAACATAATTTTTATCACAATTTTTTTGTTAACTATATAACTTTAATTTTTTTGTAGGTGTTGAAAAAAAATAAATAATAATCGTCTTTGTAGTTAATGAGTCAGTCAGGATTATTTATATAAAAACTCACGGATATTATTTGCATGGGGTTGGGGATTTTGTGGGTCCACTGCTTTTTGGCTGCATGGACTTGAAGGCTAGAAGACAATGTTGAGAGTATGATCTTTCCTGGTGAAGCAAAGTCTGCAATGAAAAAAAATGAAATGTTATAGAACAAATAAAACGTTTAATTTTAATTAGCATCGATGACAATTTTGTTATTATAGTGAAATTAAAAACGTTTAAATAAAAAGATACAAATTAAAAAAAATTGAACCACAAGAATTACTTAATATACTGTCATATAATATAATTATATAATTATGATAATGTGTTTACAATTAGAAAAACATAAAAAATCCAGCAAATTTTTAATGTTAACAAAGTGAACTTTTGTATAATAATTATCTTGATTTTTTTAATACTCCTTGTACTATAAGGAACATAAAAAATAAAATATATTAATATTTCAGTAAAATTATCCCATGTTATTATAGTGTAAAAAAGTCATAACAATCGTCTTGGCTATATGTTAATACACGCTCACATTACAAGAAAGGGGTCTTTTGAATATCCAGGACTATATATCATAAATCATATAGCACATATGAGATAAGAAATTAAGAATCTCGAGGATGCTGCATGCATTAACTTCTATTTTATTTCTTTCTTTCATGTCATGCATTTACATTTTTTTTTAATTTTTTTTATTATTATTATTTTTTTTTTTTTTCAAGTTTTGTTTTGCACCCATACAGAATAGATACTGTGTACTATGTACAACATTATAGTAATACTTAAATTAAGTCATAAAAAAAAATGCTGCATTAAGGTAGAGATAACGCCGAACAGCTGATCGACGTAATGCCCTTTGATTAACATGTAAACCTTAGCAAATTGACAAAAATTCTGAGATTTTTTTGAGAGGCAGATATTAGTGCCTAAAAGTCATAGAAAAAATTTCAAAACGATTTAACGAGCCGATTTTTTTTCATTAATTTTTTTAATTTTCAGCATAGGGCTTTCCCATGGAGAGCCAAACTAAAAAATTAATTTAAAAAAATCGGCTCGTTAGATGTTTTTGAAGCTTTTTCTATGGCTTTTAGGCACTGATATCTGCCTCTCAAAAAATTTTCAGAATTTTTGTCAATTTGCTAAGGTTTACATGTTAATCAAAGGGGATTATGTCGAACAGCTGTTCGACGTTATCTCTACCTTAAGATCAGTAAAAAAATGTAAAAATAATAATATTAAATATTAAATCTACTATTATAATTTATTATTGCTATTTTATTCAGGCATAGCATAATATATGTTTGATCTACCATATTTGACTTTGTACTAGTAGAACTATAGGTAACAATGTACTTCAGAATAAAAATACTTTGAATATAATAAAAAAAATCATAATTTTTTGTGTTGTTTAAGACAAGAGAACGAGAGATTCTTATTTCTTATCCAGCAAAACTTCTACATATAAAATGTCGCAGTAAATGTTCTCTTTTTAATTACTATACCTATGGTATATGGTAGCAGAGCATCATTATGGGCTGTGGGTGGGTGGTAATGTGGACAATGTAGACGGGCGGGCGACTCGGCAGATCGCAGTAGCTCACAGCTCGGGCCACACGGCAAGCTTCAAACTCCCTCTTTGCATTCGTGCCGGCCTCTATGATGCATTCGATTTCTACAGAGCAATTGCACACAAGTGTTAGAAATTTTCATATCAACGTGTACACTATAACTTCATGATTATAATTATGTCTTTATATTTCCTTAATCTTACCTTGGTTTGACGAAATTATCCAGTAAATGAGGATGTTTCTGTATCAAACTGCACTCCAGCTGCAGACCGACGCTAACACGTCATGATGATGTCATGTGGTGGGAGTCATCTCTCGCCATAAAAATTTGATTGGCCTAGTCTTTTTTTATGGTCTTTTATTTAAAATTTTAACGGACAAAAAATCAGGCTAATATAAAGACCTATTCTGGGCACATATAGAATGTAGGTAGGCTAAAATTTAGGTAATTAAGTAACCCTTATTGGGTACATCTAAGTTTCAGGTAGTTTTGTTTCCAATTTAGGCAACTAAATACCCGTTTCACGTTATTGCATACCTAAATATGTAATATCATATTACATATTTAGGTAAATTAATGAAAATAGGTCCATTTAAACCTGAAATGGGTAAAGCACCCCTATTTTAGGCTGCAAATCTTTGTTATTTGATACCTACAATAGGTATAGCTTTTTTACAGTGTATATATATATATATATATATATATATATATATATATATCTATAATATGTGTGTTTGTGTGTGTATACAATGCATTGAGCTCTCTAGCTCTCCAAAAGTCGTAAGTGCAATAATGTTCATATTATATAATATAAAATTTATAAAATTCAAAGCCACAACAAAATAAGTATAAAAATACGCGTAATAAAAGGCTTTTAAAAGGTGTAAGCATATGAGTAAATTGGTGTTGAATTAAGTTATTATTTATATATTATTATATATTAAATATATATAATAATATATATGTATATATATATATATATACGATGTTGTTTTCAATTAAATTATTTGGACCGATCATTGATCATTATATTGAATATTTTATGTTCACAAGTATTATGTTTTATTTAAAGAAATAATATGTATGCATATTATAATTATAATATTACACATATATTTTAATATTAATTACTTTGCATTTAACTTGGTTGGTCCATGCAACATGTACAATTTACACGCACATGGTTCACGTCACTGAGAAAACGAAGATCTTTGGAGACTGGATTTTATAAACCGTATATATTATAATATAATTGCATGGCCACTGTGTATAATATACGACATGCAGTACAATTTGTATATTATGACAATTAACTCGAAATTATGTCACTTTATACAAACACGTACAAAGTTTTTTCACCCTGACGCTTTTCGTTTATCTTTAATATTTTCAGCATATTAATTATTATTACATTATTACACTATGAAATGAATAATTCTGAGCATTACTTAGCAAATAACATCATCTATACTTCAGAAATGTAAAAAAAAAAAAATATGATATTATTATAATATTTAGTCTTCTCTCTCAAGAAAGACAAGAGTAGATCGTTTATTTACTTGGATAAAAATTTAAAATGTGAATTTATGTCAACTTATCTTTTATTTTTCTTTAGTTTATTTATTATTATTATTTTTTTTTTCATCATTAGTCTATAAATATTCCAGGAAAAAAATTCTTTCAGCACGAAGAACTGTCAGAAAACGCGGCAAATTGTTTTCAAAGAAGCTTCTCAAAATTCCCGCTAGGAGCGCTGTTGGTAGTGCCGGAACGGGGTAGGGTTTCCCTGGGCGCAACCGGGCCAACGAGGTCAACCAGACCAACCAGGCTAACCAGGCCAACCTGGTCAACCAGGCCAAGCAGGGCAACCAGACCAACCATCCAACCAGCCCAACCAGGCCAACCAGGCTAACCTGGCCAAACCGACTAACTCGGCCAACCGGACAAAATAGACCAACCGGGCCATCGAGGCCATCTATAGACCAACCAGACCAACCAGGCTAACCAGGCCAACCTGGTCAACCAGGTCAACCAGGCCAACCAGGGTAACTAGACCAACCAGCCAACCACGCCAACCAGGCTAACCAGGCCAACATTGTCATGCAGACAATCCAGGCCAACCAGCCTAACCAGACCAACCTGGTCAACCAGGCCTACCAGACCAACCAGACTAACCAGATCAACCAGACCAACCAGACCAACCAAGCTTACCAGTCCTGCCAGGCTAACTTGCCCAACAAGGCCAAACAGCCCAACCAGACCAACCAGGCCAACCAGGGCAACCAGGCCAACCAGGGCAACCAGGCTAACAAGCCAACCAGGCCAACCAGGCCAATCAGGCCAACCAGCCCAACACGCCACACCAGGCCAACCAGGCCAACCAGGCTCACCTGGCCAACCAGGCTAACCAGGCCAACTAGACTAACTCGGCCTACCGGACCAAATAGACCAACCGGGCCAACTAGGCCAACCAGACCAACCAGACCAACCAGGTTAACCAGGCCAACCTGGTCAACCAGGCCAAGCAGGGCAATCAGACCAACCAGCCCCACCAGGCCAACCAGGCTAACCTAGCCAACCAAGCTAACTCGGTCAACTGGATCCACCATGCCTACCAGACCAGCCAGGCCAACCAGGCCAACCAAGATAACCATGCCAACCAGACTTACTCGGCCAACCGGACCAAATAGACCAACCGGACCATCGAGGCAAACTAGACCAACCAGACCAACCAGGATAACCAGGCCAACAAGGCCAACCAGCCAACCAGCCCAACCAGGCTAACCTGGCCTACTAGGCTAACTCGGCCAACTGGACCCACCAGGCCTACCAGACCAACTGGGCCAACCAGCCCAACCGGACCAAACAGGCCATCCAGCCAATCAGGCCATACAGCCAACCAGGCCAACCAGGCCAACTGAACCCACCAGGCCAACCAGCCAACCAGCCCAACCGGGCCAACCAGGCCAACCAGACCAACCAGACCAACCAGACCACATCACCTATTGAGTTGTTGTACTGTTTTTTTTCTGTACTGATACTCAATAAACATCTAATATTATTAATATTATTATTATTAGACCAACCAGGCTAACCAGGCAAACCTGGTCAACCAGGCCAACCAGGCCTACCAGACCAACCAGACCAACCAGACCAACCAAGCTTACCAGTCCTGCCAAGCTAACTTGCCCAACCAGGCCAACCAGCCCAACCAGCCCAACCAGACCAACCAGGCCAACCAGGGCAACCAGGGCAACCAGGCCAACAAGCCAATTAGGCCAACCAGGATAACCATGACAACCAGACTTACTCGGCCAACCGGACCAAATAGACCAACCAGACCATCGAGGCCAACTATACCAACCAGACCAACCAGGCTAACCAGGCCAAACTGGTCAACCAGGCCAACCAGGGCAACCAGGCCAACCAGCCAACCAGGCCAACCAGGCCATCCAGGCCAACTAGGCCAACCAGGCAAACCTGGCCAACCAGGCTAACCTCGCAAACTAGACTAACTCGGCCAACCAGACCAAATAGACCAACCGGGCCATCGAGGCCAACTATAGACCAACCAGACCAACCAGACCAACCAGGCTAACCAGGCCAACCTGGTCAACCAGGACATCCAGGGCAACTAGACCAACCAGGCTAACCAGGCCAACATGGTCATGCAGACAATCCAGGGCAACCAAGCCAACCAGCCAACCAGCCTAACCAGACCAACCTGGTCAACCAGCCAACCGGGCCAACCAGGCCTACCAGACTAACCAGAAAAACCAGGGCAACCAAGCTTACCAGTCCTGCCAGGCTAACTTGCCCAACCAGGCGAACCAGCCCAACCAGGCCAACCAGCCCAACCAGATCAACCAGAACAACCAGGTCAACCAGGCCAACCAGGGCAACCAGGCAAACTAGCCATCCAGGCCAACCAGGGCAACCAGGCCAACAAGCCAACCAGGCCAATCAGGCTAACCAGCCCAACCAGGCTCACCTGGCCAACCAGGCTAACCTGGCCAACTAGACCAACTCGGCCAACCGGACCAAATAGACCAACCGGGCCAACGAGGCAAACCAGACCAACCTGGTCAACCAGGCCAAGCAGGGCAAGCAGACCAACCATCCAACCAGCCCAACCAGGCCAACCAGGCTAACATGGCTAACTCGGCCAACCGGACCCACCTGGCCTACCAGACAAGCGAGGCCAACCAGGCCAACCAGGATAACCATGCCAAACAGACTTACTCGCCCAACCGGACCAAATAGACCAACCGGACCATCGAGGCCAATAGACCAAGCAGACCAACCAGGCTAACCAGGCCAAACTGGTCAACCAGGCCAACCAGGCCAACCAGCCAACCAGGCCACCCAGGCCAACCAGGCCAACCAGGCCATCCAGGCCAACTAGGCCAACCAGGCTAACCTGGCCTACCAGGCTAACTCGGCCAACTGGACCCCCCAGGCCTACCAGACCAACTGGGCCAACCAGCCCAACCGGACCAAACAGGCCATCCAGCCAATCAGGCCAACCAGCCGAACCAGCCACACCAGGCCAACCAGGCCAACCAGGCTAACCAGGCCAACCAGGCTAACCTGGCCAACCAAGCTAACTCAGCCAACCGGACCCACCAGGCCTACCAGACCAACCAAGCCAACCAGGCCAACCTGGCCAACCAGGCTAACCTGGTTAACTAGACTAACACGGCCAACCGGACCAAATAGACCAACCGGTCAAACGAGGCCAACCAGACCAACCAGGCTATTAAGGCCAACCTGGTCAACCAGGCCAAGCAAGGCAACCAGACCAACCATCCAACAGGCCTAATCAGGCCAACCAGGCTAACCTGGCCAAACTGGTCAACCAGGCCAACCAGGCCAACCAGCCAACCAGCCCATCCAGGCCAACCAGGCCAACTAGGCCAACCAGACTAACCTGGCCTACTAGGCTAACTCGGCCAACTGGACCGATCAGGCCTACCAGACCAACTGGGCCAACCAGCCCAACCGGACCAAACAGGCCATCCAGCCAATCAGGCCATCCAGGCCAACCAGCCAACCAGGCCAACCAGGCCAACTGAACCCACCAGGCCATCCAGCCAACCAGCCTAACCGGGCCAACCAGGCCAACCAGACCAACCAGGCCAACCAGGCCAACCAAACTAACTCGGCCAACTGGACCGACCGGGCCTACCAGACCAACTAAGCCAACCAGACCAACCTGGCCAACCAGGCTAACCTGGCCAACTAGACTAACTCGGCCAACCGGACCAAATAGACCAACTTGGGCAACGAGACCAACCAGACCAACCAGGCTAAAAAGGCCAACCTGGTCCACCAGCCCAACCAGCCCAACCAGCCAACCAGCCCAACCAGCCCAACCAGCCCAACCAGACCAACCAGGCCAAGCAGCCAACCAGCCCAACCAGACCAACCAGCCCAACCAGACCAACCAGGTCAACCAGGCCAACCAGGGCAACCAGGCCAACTAGCCAACCAGGCCAAGCAGGCTATCCTGGCCTATTAGACCAAACAGACCAACCAGGCTCACCCGGCCAACCGAGCCCACCAGGCTTCCAGACCAACCAGACCAACCAGACCAACCGGGATAACCAGGCCAACCAGGCCAAACAGACCAACCAGACCAACCAGACCAACCAGGGTAACCAGGCCAAACTGGACAACCAGGCCAACCAGGGCAACCAGACCAACCAGCCAACCAGCCCAACCAGACCAACCAGCCCAACTAGACCAACCAGACCAACCAGACCAACCTGGTCAACCAGCCAACCGGGCCAACCAGGCCAACCAGACCAACCAGACTAACCAGGCCAACCAAGCTTACCAGTCCTGCCAGGCTAACTTGCCCAAACAGACCAGCTGGGCCAACCAGCCCAACCGGACAAAACAGGCCATCATGCCAATCAGGCCATCCAGGCTAACTAGGCCAACCAGGCTAGCCTTGCCTACTAGGCTAACTCGGCCAACTGGACCCACCAGGCCTACCAGACCAACTGGGCCAACCAGCCCAACCGGAATAAACAGGCCATCCAGCCAATCAGGCCATCCAGGCCAACCAGCCAACCAGGCCAACCTGGTCAATAAGGCCAATCAGGGCAACCAGACCAACTAGCCCAACCAGACCAACCACACCAACCTGGTCAACCAGCCAACCGGGCCAACCAGGCCAACCAGGCCTACCAGACCAACCAGACCAACCAGCCCAACCAGCCCAACCAAGCTTACCAGTCCTGCCAGGCTAACTTGCCCAACCAGGACAACCAGCCAACAAGCCCAACCAGCCCAACCAGCCCAACCAGGCCAACCAGCCAGCCAGCCCAACCAGACCAACCAGACCAAACAGGCCAACCAGGTCAACCAGGCCAACCAGGGCAACCAGGCCAAGCAGGGCAACCAGGCCAACTAGCCAACCAGGCCAACCTGGTCAACCAGGCCAACCAGGCCTACCAGACCAACCAGACCAACCAGACCAACCAGACCAACCAAGCTTACCAGTCCTGCCAGGCTAACTTGCCCAACCAGGCCAACCAGCCCAACCAGACCAACCAGGCCAACCAGGGCAACCAGGGCAACCAGGCCAACAAGCCAATTAGGCCAACCAGGATAACCATGACAACCAGACTTACTCGGCCAACCGGACCAAATAGACCAACCAGACCATCGAGGCCAACTATACCAACCACACCAACCAGGCTAACCAGGCCAAACTGGTCAACCAGGCCAACCAGGGCAACCAGGCCAACCAGCCAACCAGGCCAACCAGGCCATCCAGGCCAACTAGGCCAACCAGGCAAACCTGGCCAACCAGGCTAACCTGGCAAACTAGACTAACTCGGCCAACCAGACCAAAAAGACCAACCGGGCCAACGAGGTCAACCAGACCAACCAGACCAACCAGGCTAACCAGGCCAACCTGGTCAACTAGGCCAAGCAGGGCAACCAGACCAACCATCCAACCAGCCCAACCAGGCCAACCAGGCTAACCTGGCCAACCAGACTAACTCGGCCAACCGGACAAAATAGACCAACCGGGCCATCGAGGCCAACTATAGACCAACCAGACCAACCAGGCTAACCAGGCCAACCTGGTCAACCAGGACAACCAGGGCAACTAGACCAACCAGCCAACCACGCCAACCAGGCTAACCAGGCCAACATGGTCTTGCAGACAATCCAGGGCAACCAAGCCAACCAGCCAACCAGCCTAACCAGACCAACCTTGTCAACCAGCCAACCGGGCCAACCAGGCCAACCAGGCCTACCAGACTAACCAGACCAACCAGGGCAACCAAGCTTACCAGTCCTGCCAGGCTAACTTGCCCAACCAGGCAAACCAGCCCAACCAGACCAACCAGGCCAACCAGCCAACCAGCCCAACCAGATCAACCAGAACAACCAGGTCAACTAGGCCAACCAGGGCAACCAGGCCAACTAGCCAACCAGGCCAACCAGGGCAACCAGGCCAACAAGCCAACCAGGCCAACCAGGCCAATCAGGCTAACCAGCCCAACCAGCCCAACCAGGCCAACCATGCTCACCTGGCCAACCAGGCTAACCTGGCCAACTAGACCAACTCGGCCAACCGGACCAAATAGACCAACCGGGCCAACGAGGCAAACCAGACCAACCTGGTCAACCAGGCCAAGCAGGGCAAGCAGACCAACCATCCGACCAGCCCAACCAGGCCAACCAGGCTAACATGGCTAACTCGGCCAACCGGACCCACCTGTCCTACCAGACAAGCGAGGCCAACCAGGCCAACCAGGATAACCATGCCAACCAGACTTACTCGCCCAACCGGACCAAATAGACCAACCGGACCATCGAGGCCAATAGACCAAGCAGACCAACCAGGCTAACCAGGCCAAACTGGTCAACCAGGCCAACCAGCCAACCAGGCCACCCAGGCCAACCAGGCCAACCAGGCCATCCAGGCCAACTAGGCCAACCAGGCTAACCTGGCCTACCAGGCTAACTCGGCCAACTGGACCCACCAGGCCTACCAGACCAACTGGGCAAACCAGCCCAACCGGACCAAACAGGCCATCCAGCCAATCAGGCCAACCAGCCGAACCAGCCACACCAGGCCAACCAGGCCAACCAGCCCAACCAGGCTAACCAGGCAAACAAGGCTAACCTGGCCAACCAAGCTAACTCAGCCAACCGGACCCACCAGGCCTACCAGACCAACCAAGCCAACCAGGCCAACCTGGCCAACCAGGCTAACCTGGCCAACTAGACTAACTCGGCCAACCGGACCAAATAGACCAACCGGTCAAACGAGGCCAACCAGACCAACCCGGCTTCTAAGGCCAACCTGGTCAACCAGGCCAAGCAGGGCAACCAGACCAACCATCCATCCAGCCTAACCAGGCCAACCAGGCTAACCTGGCCAACCAGACTTACTCGGCCAAACGGACCAACTAGACCAACCGGACCATTGAGGCAAACTAGACCAACCAGACCAACCAGGCTAACCAGGCCAAACTGGTCAACCAGGCCAACCAGGGCAACCAGGCCAACCAGCCAACCAGCCCAACCAGGCCAACCAGGCCAACCAGGCCATCCAGGCCAACTAGGCCAACCAGACTAACCTGGCCAACTGAACCCACCAGGCCAACCAGCCAACCAGCCCAACCGGGCCAACCAGGCCAACCAGACCAACCAGGCCAACAAGACCAACCAGGCCAACCAGCCAACCAGCCCAACCAGACCAACCAGACCAACAAGGTCAACCAGGCCAACCAGGGCAACCAGGCCAACTAGCCAACCAGGCCAACCAGGCTAACCTGGCCAACCAGACTTACTCGGCCAAACGGACCAACTAGACCAACCGGACCATTGAGGCAAACTAGACCAACCAGACCAACCAGGCTAACCAGGCCAAACTGGTCAACCAGGCCAACCAGGGCAACCAGGCCAACCAGCCAACCAGCCCAACCAGGCCAACCAGGCCAACCAGGCCATCCAGGCCAACTAGGCCAACCAGACTAACCTGGCCAACTGAACCCACCAGGCCAACCAGCCAACCAGCCCAACCGGGCCAACCAGGCCAACCAGACCAACCAGGCCAACCAGACCAACCAGGCCAACCAGCCAACCAGCCCAACCAGACCAACCAGACCAACAAGGTCAACCAGGCCAACCAGGGCAACCAGGCCAACTAGCCAACCAGGCCAACCAGGCTAACCTGGCCTATTAGACCAACCAGACCAACCAGGCTCACCCGGCCAACCGGGCCCACCAGGCTTCCAGACCAACCAGACCAACCAGACCAACCGGGATAACCAGGCCAACCAGGCCAACCAGACCAACCAGACCAACCAGGCTAACCAGGCCAACCTGGTCAACCAGGCAACCAGGGCAACCAGACCAACCAGCCAACCAGCCCAAACAGACCAACCAGCCCAACTAGACCAACCAGACCAACCAGACCAACCTGGTCAACCAGCCAACTGGGCCAACCAGGCCAACGAGGCCTACCAGACCAACCAGACCAACCAGGCCAACCAAGCTTACCAGTCCTGCCAGGCTAACTTGCCCAAACAGACCAACTGGGCCAACCAGCCCAACCGGACAAAACAGGCCATCATGCCAATCAGGCCATCCAGGCTAACTAGGCCAACCAGGCTAGCCTTGCCTACTAGGCTAACTCGGCCAACTGGACCCACCAGGCCTACCAGACCAACTGGGCCAACCAGCCCAACCGGAATAAACAGGCCATCCAGCCAATCAGGCCATCCAGGCCAACCAGCCAACCAGGCCAACCTGGTCAATAAGGCCAATCAGGGCAACCAGACCAACCAGCCAACCAGCCCAACCAGACCAACCACACCAACCTGGTCAACCAGCCAACCGGGCCAACCAGGCCAACCAGGCCTACCAGACCAACCAGACCAACCAGCCCAACCAGCCCAACCAAGCTTACCAGTCCTGCCAGGCTAACTTGCCCAACCAGGACAACCAGCCAACAAGCCCAACCAGCCCAACCAGACCAACCAGGCCAACCAGCCAGCCAGCCCAACCAGACCAACCAGACCAAACAGGCCAACCAGGTCAACCAGGCCAACCAGGGCAACCAGGCCAAGCAGGGCAACCAGGCCAACTAGCCAACCAGGCCAACCTGGTCAACCAGGCCAACCAGGCCTACCAGACCAACCAGACCAACCAGACCAACCAGACCAACCAAGCTTACCAGTCCTGCCAGGCTAACTTGCCCAACCAGGCCAACCAGCCCAAACAGACCAACCAGGCCAACCAGGGCAACCAGGGCAACCAGGCCAACAAGCCAATTAGGCCAACCAGGATAACCATGACAACCAGACTTACTCGGCCAACCGGACCAAATAGACCAACCAGACCATCGAGGCCAACTATACCAACCAGACCAACCAGGCTAACCAGGCCAAACTGGTCAACCAGGCCAACCAGGGCAACCAGGCCAACCAGCCAACCAGGCCAACCAGGCCATCCAGGCCAACTAGGCCAACCAGGCAAACCTGGCCAACCAGGCTAACCTGGCAAACTAGACTAACTCGGCCAACCAGACCAAAAAGAAAACCGGGCCAACGAGGTCAACCAGACCAACCAGACCAACCAGGCTAACCAGGCCAACCTGGTCAACTAGGCCAAGCAGGGCAACCAGACCAACCATCCAACCAGCCCAACCAGGCCAACCAGGCTAACCTGGCCAACCAGACTAACTCGGCCAACCGGACAAAATAGACCAACCGGGCCATCGAGGCCAACTATAGACCAACCAGACCAACCAGGCTAACCAGGCCAACCTGGTCAACCAGGACAACCAGGGCAACTAGACCAACCAGCCAACCACGCCAACCAGGCTAACCAGGCCAACATGGTCTTGCAGACAATCCAGGGCAACCAAGCCAACCAGCCAACCAGCCTAACCAGACCAACCTTGTCAACCAGCCAACCGGGCCAACCAGGCCAACCAGGCCTACCAGACTAACCAGACCAACCAGGGCAACCAAGCTTACCAGTCCTGCCAGGCTAACTTGCCCAACCAGGCAAACCAGCCCAACCAGCCAACCAGCCCAACCAGATCAACCAGAACAACCAGGTCAACTAGGCCAACCAGGGCAACCAGGCCAACTAGCCAACCAGGCCAACCAGGGCAACCAGGCCAACAAGCCAACCAGGCCAACCAGGCCAATCAGGCTAACCAGCCCAACCAGCCCAACCAGGCCAACCATGCTCACCTGGCCAACCAGGCTAACCTGGCCAACTAGACCAACTCGGCCAACCGGACCAAATAGACCAACCGGGCCAACGAGGCAAACCAGACCAACCTGGTCAACCAGGCCAAGCAGGGCAAGCAGACCAACCATCCGACCAGCCCAACCAGGCCAACCAGGCTAACATGGCTAACTCGGCCAACCGGACCCACCTGTCCTACCAGACAAGCGAGGCCAACCAGGCCAACCAGGATAACCATGCCAACCAGACTTACTCGCCCAACCGGACCAAATAGACCAACCGGACCATCGAGGCCAATAGACCAAGCAGACCAACCAGGCTAACCAGGCCAAACTGGTCAACCAGGCCAACCAGCCAACCAGGCCACCCAGGCCAACCAGGCCAACCAGGCCATCCAGGCCAACTAGGCCAACCAGGCTAACCTGGCCTACCAGGCTAACTCGGCCAACTGGACCCACCAGGCCTACCAGACCAACTGGGCAAACCAGCCCAACCGGACCAAACAGGCCATCCAGCCAATCAGGCCAACCAGCCGAACCAGCCACACCAGGCCAACCAGCCCAACCAGGCTAACCAGGCAAACAAGGCTAACCTGGCCAACCAAGCTAACTCAGCCAACCGGACCCACCAGGCCTACCAGACCAACCAAGCCAACCAGGCCAACCTGGCCAACCAGGCTAACCTGGCCAACTAGACTAACTCGGCCAACCGGACCAAATAGACCAACCGGTCAAACGAGGCCAACCAGACCAACCCGGCTTCTAAGGCCAACCTGGTCAACCAGGCCAAGCAGGGCAACCAGACCAACCATCCAACCAGCCTAACCAGGCCAACCAGGCTAACCTGGCCAACCAGACTTACTCGGCCAAACGGACCAACTAGACCAACCGGACCATTGAGGCAAACTAGACCAACCAGACCAACCAGGCTAACCAGGCCAAACTGGTCAACCAGGCCAACCAGGGCAACCAGGCCAACCAGCCAACCAGCCCAACCAGCCCAACCAGGCCAACCAGGCCATCCAGGCCAACTAGGCCAACCAGACTAACCTGGCAAACTGAACCCACCAGGCCAACCAGCCAACCAGCCCAACCGGGCCAACCAGGCCAACCAGACCAACCAGGCCAACAAGACCAACCAGGCCAACCAGCCAACCAGCCCAACCAGACCAACCAGACCAACAAGGTCAACCAGGCCAACCAGGGCAACCAGGCCAACTAGCCAACCAGGCCAACCAGGCTAACCTGGCCAACCAGACTTACTCGGCCAAACGGACCAACTAGACCAACCGGACCATTGAGGCAAACTAGACCAACCAGACCAACCAGGCTAACCAGGCCAAACTGGTCAACCAGGCCAACCAGGGCAACCAGGCCAACCAGCCAACCAGCCCAACCAGGCCAACCAGGCCAACCAGGCCATCCAGGCCAACTAGGCCAACCAGACTAACCTGGCCAACTGAACCCACCAGGCCAACCAGCCAACCAGCCCAACCGGGCCAACCAGGCCAACCAGACCAACCAGGCCAACCAGACCAACCAGCCAACCAGCCCAACCAGACCAACCAGACCAACAAGGTCAACCAGGCCAACCAGGGCAACCAGGCCAACTAGCCAACCAGGCCAACCAGGCTAACCTGGCCTATTAGACCAACCAGACCAACCAGGCTCACCCGGCCAACCGGGCCCACCAGGCTTCCAGACCAACCAGACCAACCAGACCAACCGGGATAACCAGGCCAACCAGGCCAACCAGACCAACCAGACCAACCAGGCTAACCAGGCCAACCTGGTCAACCAGGCAACCAGGGCAACCAGACCAACCAGCCAACCAGCCCAAACAGACCAACCAGCCCAACTAGACCAACCAGACCAACCAGACCAACCTGGTCAACCAGCCAACTGGGCCAACCAGGCCAACGAGGCCTACCAGACCAACCAGACCAACCAGGCCAACCAAGCTTACCAGTCCTGCCAGGCTAACTTGCCCAAACAGACCAACTGGGCCAACCAGCCCAACCGGACAAAACAGGCCATCCAGCCAATCAGGCAATCCAGGCTAACTAGGCCAACCAGGCTTACCTGGCCTACTATGCTAACTCGGCCTACTGGACCCACCAGGCCTACCAGACCAACTGGGCCAACCAGCCAAACCGGAATAAACAGGCCATCCAGCCAATCAGGCCATCCAGGCCAACCAGCCAACCAGGCCAACCTGGTCAATAAGGCCAATCAGGGCAACCAGACCAACCAGCCAACCAGCCCAACCAGCCCAACTAGACCAACCTGGTCAACCAGCCAACCGGGCCAACCAGGCCAAACAGGCCTACCAGACCAACCAGACCAACCAGCCCAACCAGCCCAACCAAGCTTACCAGTCCTGCCAGGCTAACTTGCCCAACCAGGCTAACCAGCCAACAAGCCCAACCAGCCCAACCAGGCCAACCAGCCAGCCAGCCCAACCAGACCAACCAGACCAAACAGGCCAACCAGGTCAACCAGGCCAACCAGGGCAACCAGGCCAAGCAGGGCAACCAGGCCAACTAGCCAACCAGGGCAACCAGGCCAACTAGTTAAACAGGCCAACCAGCCCAACCAGCCACACCAGGCCAACAAGGCCAACCAGCCCAACCATGCCAACCAGGCCAACCAGCCCAACCAGATCAACCAGAACAACCAGGTCAACTAGGCCAACCAGGGCAACCAGGCCAACTAGCCAACCAGGCCAACCAGGGCAACCAGGCCAACAAGCCAACCAGGCCAACCAGGCCAATCAGGCTAACCAGCCCAACCAGCCCAACCAGGCCAACCATGCTCACCTGGCCAACCAGGCTAACCTGGCCAACTAGACCAACTCGGCCAACCGGACCAAATAGACCAACCGGGCCAACGAGGCAAACCAGACCAACCTGGTCAACCAGGCCAAGCAGGGCAAGCAGACCAACCATCCGACCAGCCCAACCAGGCCAACCAGGCTAACATGGCTAACTCGGCCAACCGGACCCACCTGTCCTACCAGACAAGCGAGGCCAACCAGGCCAACCAGGATAACCATGCCAACCAGACTTACTCGCCCAACCGGACCAAATAGACCAACCGGACCATCGAGGCCAATAGACCAAGCAGACCAACCAGGCTAACCAGGCCAAACTGGTCAACCAGGCCAACCAGCCAACCAGGCCACCCAGGCCAACCAGGCCAACCAGGCCATCCAGGCCAACTAGGCCAACCAGGCTAACCTGGCCTACCAGGCTAACTCGGCCAACTGGACCCACCAGGCCTACCAGACCAACTGGGCAAACCAGCCCAACCGGACCAAACAGGCCATCCAGCCAATCAGGCCAACCAGCCGAACCAGCCACACCAGGCCAACCAGGCCAACCAGCCCAACCAGGCTAACCAGGCAAACAAGGCTAACCTGGCCAACCAAGCTAACTCAGCCAACCGGACCCACCAGGCCTACCAGACCAACCAAGCCAACCAGGCCAACCTGGCCAACCAGGCTAACCTGGCCAACTAGACTAACTCGGCCAACCGGACCAAATAGACCAACTGGTCAAACGAGGCCAACCAGACCAACCCGGCTTCTAAGGCCAACCTGGTCAACCAGGCCAAGCAGGGCAACCAGACCAACCATCCAACCAGCCTAACCAGGCCAACCAGGCTAACCTGGCCAACCAGACTTACTCGGCCAAACGGACCAACTAGACCAACCGGACCATTGAGGCAAACTAGACCAACCAGACCAACCAGGCTAACTAGGCCAAACTGGTCAACCAGGCCAACCAGGGCATCCAGGCCAACCAGCCAACCAGCGCAACCAGGCCAACTAGGCCAACCAGACTAACCTGGCCAACTGAACCCACCAGGCCAACCAGCCAACCAGCCCAACCGGGCCAACCAGGCCAACCAGACCAACCAGGCCAACAAGACCAACCAGGCCAACCAGCCAACCAGCCCAACCAGACCAACCAGACCAACAAGGTCAACCAGGCCAACCAGGGCAACCAGGCCAACTAGCCAACCAGGCCAACCAGGCTAACCTGGCCAACCAGACTTACTCGGCCAAACGGACCAACTAGACCAACCGGACCATTGAGGCAAACTAGACCAACCAGACCAACCAGGCTAACCAGGCCAAACTGGTCAACCAGGCCAACCAGGGCAACCAGGCCAACCAGCCAACCAGCCCAACCAGGCCAACCAGGCCAACCAGGCCATCCAGGCCAACTAGGCCAACCAGACTAACCTGGCCAACTGAACCCACCAGGCCAACCAGCCAACCAGCCCAACCGGGCCAACCAGGCCAACCAGACCAACCAGGCCAACCAGACCAACCAGGCCAACCAGCCAACCAGCCCAACCAGACCAACCAGACCAACAAGGTCAACCAGGCCAACCAGGGCAACCAGGCCAACTAGCCAACCAGGCCAACCAGGCTAACCTGGCCTATTAGTCCAACCAGACCAACCAGGCTCACCCGGCCAACCGGGCCCACCAGGCTTCCAGACCAACCAGACCAACCAGACCAACCGGGATAACCAGGCCAACCAGGCCAACCAGACCAACCAGACCAACCAGACCAACCAGGCTAACCAGGCCAACCTGGTCAACCAGGCAACCAGGGCAACCAGACCAACCAGCCAACCAGCCCAAACAGACCAACCAGCCCAACTAGACCAACCAGACCAACCAGACCAAACTGGTCAACCAGCCAACCGGGCCAACCAGGCCAACGAGGCCTACCAGACCAACCAGGCCAACCAAGCTTACCAGTCCTGCCAGGCTAACTTGCCCAAACAGACCAACTGGGCCAACCAGCCCAACCGGACAAAACAGGCCATCCAGCCAATCAGGCCATCCAGGCTAACTAGGCCAACCAGGCTTACCTGGCCTACTATGCTAACTCGGCCTACTGGACCCACCAGGCCTACCAGACCAACTGGGCCAACCAGCCCAACCGGAATAAACAGGCCATCCAGCCAATCAGGCCATCCAGGCCAACCAGCCAACCAGGCCAACCTGGTCAATAAGGCCAATCAGGGCAACCAGACCAACCAGCCAACCAGCCCAACCAGCCCAACTAGACCAACCTGGTCAACCAGCCAACCGGGCCAACCAGGCCAAACAGGCCTACCAGACCAACCAGCCCAACCAGCCCAACCAAGCTTACCAGTCCTGCCAGGCTAACTTGCCCAACCAGGCTAACCAGCCAACAAGCCCAACCAGCCCAACCAGGCCAACCAGCCAGCCAGCCCAACCAGACCAACCAGACCAAACAGGCCAACCAGGTCAACCAGGCCAACAAGGGCAACCAGGCCAAGCAGGGCAACCAGGCCAACTAGCCAAACAGGCCAACCAGCCCAACCAGCCACACCAGGCCAACAAGGCCAACCAGCCCAACCATGCCAACCAGGCCAACCAAACTAACTCGGCCAACCGGACCCATCGGGCCTACCAGACCAACCAAGCCAACCAGGCCAACCTGGCCAACCAGGCTAACTTGGCCAACTAGACTAACTCGGCCAACCGGACCAAATAGACCAACCGGGACAACGAGACCAACCAGACCAACCAGGCTAACCAGGCCAACCTGGTCATCCAGGCCAACCAGGGCAACCAGGCCAACCAGCCAACCCGCCCAACCAGACCAACCAGACGAACCTTGTCAACCAGCCAACCAGGCCAACCAGGCCTACCAGACCAACCAGACAAACCAGGCCAACCAAACTTACCAGTCCTGCCAGGCTAACTTGCCCAACCAGGCCAACAAGCCCAACCAGCCCAACCAGACCAACCAGACCAACCAGGCCAACCAGGCCAACCAGGTCAACCAGGCCAACTAACCAACCAGACCAACCAGGCCAACCAGCCAACCAGCCCAACCAGACCAACCAGGGCAACCAGGCCAACCAGAATAACCAGGGCAACCAGGCCAACAAGCAAACCAGGCCAACCAGGCCAATCAGGCTAACCAGCCCAACCAGGCCATCCAGGCCAACCAGGCTCACCTGGCCAACCAGGCTAACCTGGCCAACTAGACCAACTCGGCCAACCGGACCAAATAGACCAACCGGGCCAACGAGGCCAACCAGACCAACCAGACCAACCTGGTCAACCAGGCCAAGCAGGGCAACCAGACCAACCATCCAACCAGCCCAACCAGGCCAACAAGGCTAACATGGCTAACTCGGCCAACCGGACCCACCTGGCCTACCAGACCAGCCAGGCCAACCAGGCCAACCAGGATAACCATGCACACCAGACTTACTCGGCCAACCAGACCAAATAGACCAACCGGACCATCGAGGCCAATAGACCAACCAGACCAACCAGGCTAACCAGGCCAAACTGGTCAACCAGGCCAACCAGCCAACCAGGCCACCCAGGCCAACCAGGCCATCCAGGCCAACTAGGCCAACCAGGCTAACCTGGCCTACCATGCTAACTCGGTCAACTGGACCCACCAGGCCTACCAGACCAACTGGGCCAACCAGCCCAACCGGACCAAACAGGCCATCCAGCCAATAAGGCCAACCAGCCGAACCAGCCACACCAGGCCAACCAGGCCAACCAGCCCAACCAGGCTAACCAGGCCAACAAGGCTAACCTGGCCAACCAAGCTAACTCAGCCAACCGGACCCACCAGGCCTACCAGACCAACCAAGCCAACCAGGCCAACCTGGCCAACCAGGCTAACCTGGCCAACTAGACTAACTCGGCCAACCGGACCAAATAGACCAACCGGTCAAACGAGGCCAACCAGACCAACCCGGCTTCTAAGGCCAACCTGGTCAACCAGGCCAAGCAGGGCAACCAGACCAACCATCCAACCAGCCTAACCAGGCCAACCAGGCTAACCTGGCCAACCAGACTTACTCGGCCAAACGGACCAACTAGGCCAACCGGACCATTGAGGCAAACTAGACCAACCAGACCAACCAGGCTAACCAGGCCAAACTGGTCAACCAGGCTAACCAGGGCAACCAGGCCAACCAGCCAACCAGCCCAACCAGGCCAACCAGGCCATCCAGGCCAACTAGGCCAACCAGACTAACCTGGCCTACTAGGCTAACTCGGCCAACTGGACCCATCAGGCCTACCAGACCAACTGGGCCAACCAGCCCAACCGGACCAAACAGGCCATCCAGCCAATCAGGCCATCCAGGAAAACCAGCCAACCAGGCCAACTGAACCCACCAGGCAAACCAGCCAACCAGGCCAACCAGGCCAACCAGGCCAACCAGACCAACTAGACCAACCGGGCCAACAAGACCAACCAGGCCAACCAGACCAGCCAGACCAACCAGGCTATCCAGGCCAACCTGGTCAACCAGGCCAACTAGGGCAACCAGAACAACCAGCCAACCAGCCCAACCAGGCTAACCTGGCCAACCAGGCAAACTCGGCCAACCGGACCCACCAGGCCTAACAGAAAAGCCAGGCCAACCAGACCAATCACACCAACCAGCCCAACCAGCCACACCAGGCCAACAAGGCCAACCAGCCCAACCAGGCCAACCAAACTAACTCGGCCAACTGGACCCACCAGACCAACTAAGACAACCAGGCCAACCTGGCCAACCAGGCTAACCTGGCCAACTAGACTAACTCAGCCAACCGGACCAAATAGACCAACCGGGGCAACGAGACCAACCAGACCAACCAGGCCAACCAGCCAACCAGCCCAACCAGACCAACCAGGCCAAGCAGCCAACCAGCCCAACCAGACCAACCAGGTCAACCAAGGCCAACCAGGGCAATCAGGCCAACTATCCAACCAGGCCAACCAGGCTAATTTGGCCTATTAGACCAACCAGACCAACCAGGCTCACCCAGCCAACCGGGCCCACCAGGCTTCCAGACCAACCAGACCAACCAGACCAACCGGGATAACCAGGCCAACCAGGCCAACCAGACCAACCAGACCAACCAGGCTAACCAGTCCACCCTGGTCAACCAGGCCAACCAGGGCAACCAGACCAACAAGCCAACCAGCCCAACCAGCCAATCCAGACCAACCAGACCAACCAGACCAAACTGGTCAACCAGCCAACCAGGCCAACCAGGCCAAACAGGCCTACCAGACCAACCAGGCCAACCAAGCTTACCAGTCCTGCCAGGCTAACTTGCCTAACCAGACCAACTGGGCCAACCAGCCCAACCGGACAAAACAGGCCATCCAGCCAATCAGGCCATCCAGGCCAACTAGTCCAACCAAGCTAACCTGGCCTACTAGGCCAACCAGGACAACCAGACCAACCAGCCAACCAGCCCAACCAGCCCAACCAGACCAACCAGACCAACCTGGTCAACCAGCCAACCGGGCCAACCAGGTCAACCAGGCCAAGAAGGGCAACCAGGCCAACTAGCCAACCAGGCCAACCAGGGCAACCAGGCCAACTAGCCAACCAGGCCAACCAGGCCAATCACACCAACCAGCCCAACCAGCCCAACCAGCCCAACCAGACCAACCAGACCAACCTGGTCAACCAGCCAACCAGGTCAACCAGGCCAAGAAGGGCAACCAGGCCAACTAGCCAATCAGGCCAACCAGGGCAACCAGGCCAACCAGGCCAATCACACCAACCAGCCCAACCAGCCACACCAGGCCAACAAGGCCAACCAGCCTAACCAGGTTAACCAGGCGTATTAGACCAACCAGGCTCATCCGGCCAACCGGGCCCACCAGGCTTCCAGACCAACCAGACCAACTAGACCAACCGGGCCAACAAGGCCAACCAGGCCAACCAGACCAACCAGGCTATCCAGGCCAACCTGGTCAACCAGGCCAACTAGGGCAACCAGAACAACCAGCCAACCAGCCCAACCAGGCTAACCTGGCCAACCAGGCAAACTCGACCAACCGGACCCACCAGGCCTAACAGACCAGCCAGGCCAACCAGACCAATCACACCAACCAGCCCAACCAGCCACACCAGGCCAACAAGGCCAACCAGCCCAACCAGGCCAACCAAACTAACTCGGCCAACTGGACCCACCAGACCAACCAAGCCAACCAGGCCAACCTGGCCAACCAGGCTAACCTGGCCAACTAGACTAACTCGGCCAACCGGACCAAATAGACAAACCGGGGCAACGAGACCAACCAGACCAACCAGGCTAACCAGGCCAACCTGGTCCACCAGCCCAACCAGCCCAACCAGACCAACCAGGCCAACCAGCCAACCAGCCCAACCAGACCAACCAGACCAACCAGGCCAAGCAGCCAACCAGCCCAACCAGACCAACCAGACCAACCAGACCAACCAGGCCAACCAGGGCAACCAGGTCAACTAGCCAACCAGGCCAACCAGGCTAACCTGGCCTATTAGACCAACCAGACCAACCAGGCTCACCCGGCCAACCGGGCCCACCAGGCTTCCAGACCAACCACACCAACCAGACCAACCGGGATAACCAGGCCAACCAGGCCAACCAGACCAACCAGACCAACCAGACCAACCAGACCAACCAGGCTAACCAGGCCACCCTGGTCAACCAGGCCAACCAGGGCAACCAGACCAACCAGCCAACCAGCCCAACCAGCCAATTCAGACCAACCAGACCAACCAGACCAAACTGGTCAACCAGCCAACCAGGCCAACCAGGCCAACCAGGCCAAACAGGCCTACCAGACCAACCAGGCCAACCAAGCTTACCAGTCCTGCCAGGCTAACTTGCCCAACTAGACCAACTGGGCCAACCAGCCCAACCAGACAAAACAGGCCATCCAGCCAACAAGGCCAACCAGCCTAACCAGGTTAACCAGGCGTATTAGACCAACCAGGCTCATCCGGCCAACCGGGCCCACCAGGCTTCCAGACCAACCAGACCAACTAGACCAACCGGGCCAACAAGGCCAACCAGGCCAACCAGACCAACCAGGCTATCCAGGCCAACCTGGTCAACCAGGCCAACTAGGGCAACCAGAACAACCAGCCAACCAGCCCAACCAGGCTAACCTGGCCAACTAGGCAAACTCGACCAACCGGACCCACCAGGCCTAACAGACCAGCCAGGCCAACCAGACCAATCACACCAACCAGCCCAACCAGCCACACCAGGCCAACAAGGCCAACCAGCCCAACCAGGCCAACCAAACTAACTCGGCCAACTGGACCCACCAGACCAACCAAGCCAACCAGGCCAACCTGGCCAACCAGGCTAACCTGGCCAACTAGACTAACTCGGCCAACCGGACCAAATAGACCAACCGGGGCAACGAGACCAACCAGACCAACCAGACCAACCAGGCTAACCAGGCCAACCTGGTCCACAAGCCCAACCAGCCCAACCAGACCAACCAGACCAACCAGCCAACCAGCCCAACCAGACCAACCAGACCAACCAGACCAACCAGGCCAAGCAGCCAACCAGCCCAACCAGACCAACCAGACCAACCAGGTCAACCAGGCCAACCAGGGCAACCAGGCCAACTAGCCAACCAGGCCAACCAAGCTAACCTGGCCTATTAGACCAACCAGACCAACCAGGCTCACCCGGCCAACCGGGCCCACCAGGCTTCCAGACCAACCAGACCAACCAGACCAACCGGGATAACCAGGCCAACCAGGCCAACCAGACCAACCAGACCAACCAGACCAACCAGACCAACCAGGCTAACCAGGCCACCCTGGTCAACCTGGCCAACCAGGGCAACCAGACCAACCAGCCAACCAGCCCAACCAGCCAATTCAGACCAACCAGACCAAACTGGTCAACCAGCCAACCAGGCCAACCAGGCCAAACAGGCCTACCAGACCAACCAGGCCAACCAAGCTTACCAGTCCTGCCAGGCTAACTTGCCCAACTAGACCAACTGGGCCAACCAGCCCAACCGGACAAAACAGGCCATCCAGCCAATCAGGCCATCCAGGCCAACTAGTCCAACCAAGCTAACCTGGCCTACTAGGCTAACTCGGCCAACTGGACCCACCAGGCCTACCAGACCAACTGGGCCAACCAGCCCAACCGGACCAAACAGGCCATCCAGCCAATCAGGCCATCCAGGCCAACCAGCCAACCAGGCCAACCTGGTCAACCAGGCAAACTCAGCCAACCGGACCCACCAGGCCTAACAGACCAGCCAGGCCAACCAGACCAACCAGGCTAACCTTGCGAACCAGACCAACTCGGCCAACCGGACAAAATAGACCAACCGGGCCATCGAGGCCAGCTAGATCAACCAGACAAAACCAGGCTAACCAGGCCAACCTGGTCATCCTGGCCAACCTGGTCAACCAGGCCAACCAGCCAACCAGCCCAACCAGACCCACCAGACCAACCAGGCCAAGCAGCCAACCAGACCAACCAGGTCAACCAGGCCAACCAAGGCAACCAGGCCAACTAGCCAACCAGGCCAACCAGGCTAACCTGGCCTATTAGACCAACCAGACCAACCAGGCTCACCCGGCCAACCGGGCCCACCAGGCTTCCAGACCAACCAGACCAACCAGACCAACCGGGATAACCAGGCCAACCAGGCCAACCAGACCAACCAGACCAACCAGGCCAACCAAGCTTACCAGTCCTGCCAGGCTAACTTGCCCAACCAGACCAACTGGGCCAACCAGCCCAACCGGACAAAACAGGCCATCCAGCCAATCAGGCCCTCCAGGCCAACTAGTCCAACCAAGCTAACCTGGCCTACTAGGCTAACTCGGCCAACTGGACCCACCAGGCCTACCAGACCAACTGGGCCAACCAGCCCAACCGGACCAAACAGGCCATCCAGCCAACCAGGCCATCAAAGCCAACCAGCCAACCAGGCCAACCTGGTCAACCAGGCCAACCATGGCAACCAGACCAACCAGCCAACCAGCCCAACCAGACCAACCAGACCAAACAGGCCAACCAGGTCAACCAGGTCAACCAGGCCAAGAAGGGCAACCAGGCCAACTAGCCAACCAGGCCAACCAGGGCAACCAGGCCAACTTGCCATCCAGGCCAACCAGGCCAATCACACCAACCAGCCCAACCAGCCACACCAGGCCAACAAGGCCAACCAGCCCAACCAGGTTAACCAGGCGTATTAGACCAACCAGGCTCATCCGGCCAACCAGGCCGCACCCAGGTAAACCCTACCCCGTTTCGGCACTACCAACAGCGCTCCTAGCGGGAATTTTGAGAAGCTTCTTTAAAAACAATTTGCCGCGTTTTCTGACAGTTCTTCGTGCTGTAAGAATTTTTTTCCTGGAATATTTATAGACTAATGATGAAAAAAAATAATAATAATAAATAAACTGAAGAAAAAAAAAAGATAAGTTGACATAAATTCACATTTTAAATTTTTATCCAAGTAAATAAACGATCTACTATTGTCTTTCTTGAGAGAGAAGACTAAATATTAAAATAATATATCATATTTTTTTTTTTTACCTTTCTGAAGTATAGATGATGTTATTTGCTAAATAATGCTCAGAATTATTCATTTCATAGTGTAATAATGTAATAATAATTAATATGTTGAAAATATTAAAGATAAGCAAAAAGCGTCAGGATGAAAAAACTTTTTGTACCTGTTTGTATAAAACGACGTAATTTCGAGTTAATTGTCATAATATACAAATCATACTGCATGTCGTATATTATACACAGTGGCCATGCAATTATATTATAATATATACGTTTTATAAAATAGAATCTCCAAAGATCTTCGTTTTCTCAGTGACGTGAACCATATATATGCGCGCGTGTAATTTGTACAGGTTGCATGGACCAACCAAGTTAAATGCAAAGTAATTAATATACTGTGATTAAAATATATGTGTAATATAATTATAATATGCATATTATTTCTTTAAATAAAACATAATACTTGTGAACATATCTTCAATATAATGATCAATGATCGTTCCAAATAATTTAATTACAAACAACATAGTGTATATATACAATGTATAATAACTTCAACACCAATTTACTCATTTGCTTACACCTTTTATTAATACGCGTATTTTTTCCTTATTTTGTTATGGCTATGAATTTTATAATATGAACATTTTATTATTGTTGGGGTTAAAATTCAATATATATATATATATATATATATATATATATATATATATATATCTATAATATGTGTGTTTGTGTGTGTATACAATGCATTGAGCTCTCTAGCTCTCCAAAAGTCGTAAGTGCAATAATGTTCATATTATATAATATAAAATTTATAAAATTCAAAGCCACAACAAAATAAGTATAAAAATACGCGTAATAAAAGGCTTTTAAAAGGTGTAAGCAAATGAGTAAATTGGTGTTGAATTAAGTTATTATTTATATATTATTATATATTAAATATATATAATAATATATATGTATATATATATATATATATATATATATATATATATATATATATATATATATATATATATACGATGTTGTTTTCAATTAAATTATTTGGACCGATCATTGATCATTATATTGAATATTATATGTTCACAAGTATTATGTTTTATTTAAAGAAATAATATGTATGCATATTATAATTATAATATTACACATATATTTTAATCACAGTATATTAATTACTTTGCATTTAACTTGGTTGGTCCATGCAACATGTACAATTTACACGCACATGGTTCACGTCACTGAGAAAACGAAGATCTTTGGAGACTGGATTTTATAAACCGTATATATTATAATATAATTGCATGGCCACTGTGTATAATATACAACATGCAGTACAATTTGTATATTATGACAATTAACTCGAAATTATGTCACTTTATACAAACACGTACAAAGTTTTTTCACCCTGACGCTTTTCGTTTATCTTTAATATTTTCAGCATATTAATTATTATTACATTATTACACTATGAAATGAATAATTCTGAGCATTACTTAGCAAATAACATCATCTATACTTCAGAAATGTAAAAAAAAAAAAAAAATATGATATTATTATAATATTTAGTCTTCTCTCTCAAGAAAGACAAGATTAGATCGTTTATTTACTTGGATAAAAATTTAAAATGTGAATTTATGTCAACTTATCTTTTATTTTTCTTAAGTTTATATATTAATATTATTTTTTTTTTCATCATTAGTCTATAAATATTCCAGGAAAAATATTCTTACAGCACGAAGAACTGTCAGAAAACGCGGCAAATTGTTTTTAAAGAAGCTTCTCAAAATTCCCGCTAGGAGCGCTGTTGGTAGTGCCGAAACGGGGTAGGGTTTCCCTGGGCGCAACCGGGCCAACGAGGTCAACCAGACCAACCAGGCTAACCAGGCCAACCTGGTCAACCAGGCCAAGCAGGGCAACCAGACCAACCATCCAACCAGCCCAACCAGGCTAACCTGGCCAAACAGACTAACTCGGCCAACCGGACAAAATAGACCAACCGGGCCATCGAGGCCATCTATAGACCAACCAGACCAACCAGGCTAACCAGGCCAACCTGGTCAACCAGGCCAACCAGGGCAACTAGACCAACCAGCCAACCACGCCAACCAGGCTAACCAGGCCAACATGGTCATGCAGACAATCCAGGCCAACCAGCCAACCAGCCTAACCAGACCAACCTGGTCAACCAGGCCTACCAGACCAACCAGACTAACCAGACTAACCAGACCAACCAGACCAACCAAGCTTACCAGTCCTGCCAGGCTAACTTGCCCAACAAGGCCAAACAGCCCAACCAGACCAACCAGGGCAACCAGGCCAACCAGGGCAACCAGGCTAACAAGCCAACCAGGCCAACCAGGCCAATCAGGCTAACCAGCCCAACCAGGCCATCCAGGCCAACCAGGCTCACCTGGCCAACCAGGCTAACCTGGCCAACTAGACCAACTCGGCCAACCGGACCAAATAGACCAACCGGGCCAACGAGGCCAACTAGACCAACCAGACCAACCTGGTCAACCAGGCCAAGCAGGGCAACCAGACCAACCATCCAACCAGCCCAACCAGGCCAACAAGGCTAACATGGCTAACTCGGCCAACCGGACCCACCTGGCCTACCAGACCAGCCAGGCCAACCAGGCCAACCAGGATAACCATGACAACCAGACTTACTCGGCCAACCGGACCAAATAGACCAACCAGACCATCGAGGCCAACTATACCAACCAGACCAACCAGGCTAACCAGGCCAAACTGGTCAACCAGGCCAACCAGGGCAACCAGGCAAACCAGCCAACCAGGCCAACCAGGCCATCCAGGCCAACTAGGCCAACCAGGCAAACCTGGCCAACCAGGCTAACCTGGCAAACTAGACTAACTCGGCCAACCGGACCAAATAGACCAACCGGGCCGCACCCAGGTAAACCCTACCCCGTTTCGGCACTACCAACAGCGCTCCTAGCGGGAATTTTGAGAAGCTTCTTTAAAAACAATTTGCCGCGTTTTCTGACAGTTCTTCGTGCTGTAAGAATTTTTTTCTGGAATATTTATAGACTAATGATGAAAAAAAATAATAATAATAAATAAACTGAAGAAAAAAAAAAGATAAGTTGACATAAATTCACATTTTAAATTTTTATCCAAGTAAATAAACGATCTACTATTGTCTTTCTTGAGAGAGAAGACTAAATATTATAATAATATATCATATTTTTTTTTTTACCTTTCTGAAGTATAGATGATGTTATTTGCTAAATAATGCTCAGAATTATTCATTTCATAGTGTAATAATGTAATAATAATTAATTTGTTGAAAATATTAAAGATAAGCAAAAAGCGTCAGGATGAAAAAACTTTTTGTACGTGTTTGTATAAAACGACGTAATTTCGAGTTAATTGTCATAATATACAAATCATACTGCATGTCGTATATTATACACAGTGGCCATGCAATTATATTATAATATATACGTTTTAAAAAATAGAATCTCCAAAGATCTTCGTTTTCTCAGTGACGTGAACCATATATATGCGCGCGTGTAAATTGTACAGGTTGCATGGACCAACCAAGTTAAATGCAAAGTAATTAATATACTGTGATTAAAATATATGTGTAATATAATTATAATATGCATATTATTTCTTTAAATAAAACATAATACTTGTGAACATATCTTCAATATAATGATCAATGATCGTTCCAAATAATTTAATTAGAAACAACATAGTATATATATACAATGTATAATAACTTCAACACCAATTTACTCATTTGCTTACACCTTTTATTAATACGCGTATTTTTTCCTTACTTTGTTATGGCTATGAATTTTATAATATGAACATTTTATTATTGTTGGGGTTAAAATTCAATATATATATATATATATATATATATATATATATATATATATATATATATATATATATATATATATATATATATATCTATAATATGTGTGTTTGTGTGTGTATACAATGCATTGAGCTCTCTAGCTCTCCAAAAGTCGTAAGTGCAATAATGTTCATATTATATAATATAAAATTTATAAAATTCAAAGCCACAACAAAATAAGTATAAAAATACGCGTAATAAATGGCTTTTAAAAGGTGTAAGCAAATGAGTAAATTGGTGTTGAATTAAGTTATTATTTATATATTATTATATATTAAATATATATAATGATATATATGTATATATATATATATATATATATATACGATGTTGTTTTCAATTAAATTATTTGGACCGATCATTGATCATTATATTGAATATTATATGTTCACAAGTATTATGTTTTATTTAAAGAAATAATATGTATGCATATTATAATTATAATATTACACATATATTTTAATCACAGTATATTAATTACTTTGCATTTAACTTGGTTGGTCCATGCAACATGTACAATTTACACGCACATGGTTCACGTCACTGAGAAAACGAAGATCTTTGGAGACTGGATTTTATAAACCGTATATATTATAATATAATTGCATGGCCACTGTGAATAATATACGACATGCAGTACAATTTGTATATTATGACAATTAACTCGAAATTATGTCACTTTATACAAACACGTACAAAGTTTTTTCACCCTGACGCTTTTCGTTTATCTTTAATATTTTCACCATATTAATTATTATTACATTATTACACTATGAAATGAATAATTCTGAGCATTACTTAGCAAATAACATCATCTATACTTCAGAAATGTAAAAAAAAAAAAAATATGATATTATTATAATATTTAGTCTTCTCTCTCAAGAAAGACAAGAGTAGATCGTTTATTTACTTGGATAAAAATTTAAAATGTGAATTTATGTCAACTTATCTTTTATTTTTCTTTAGTTTATTTATTATTATTATTTTTTTTTCATCATTAGTCTATAAATATTCCAGGAAAAAAATTCTTACAGCACGAAGAACTGTCAGAAAACGCGGCAAATTGTTTTTAAAGAAGCTTCTTAAAATTCCCGCTAGGAGCGCTGTTGGTAGTGCCGAAACGGGGTAGGGTTTCCCTGGGCGCAACCGGGCCAACGAGGTCAACCAGACCAACCAGGCTAACCAGGCCAACCTGGTCAACCAGGCCAAGCAGGGCAACCAGACCAACCATCCAACCAGCCCAACCAGGCCAACCAGGCTAACCTGGCCAAACAGACTAACTCGGCCAACCGGACAAAATAGACCAACCGGGCCATCGAGGCCATCTATAGACCAACCAGACCAACCAGGCTAACCAGGCCAACCTGGTCAACCAGGGCAACTAGACCAACCAGCCAACCACGCCAACCAGGCTAACCAGGCCAACATGGTCATGCAGACAATCCAGGCCAACCAGCCAACCAGCCTAACCAGACCAACCTGGTCAACCTGGCCTACCAGACCAACCAGAGTAACCAGACCAACCAGACCAACCAGACCAACCAAGCTTACCAGTCCTGCCAGGCTAACTTGCCCAACAAGGCCAAACAGCCCAACCAGACCAACCAGGGCAACCAGGGCAACCAGGCTAACAAGCCAACCAGGCCAACCAGGCCAATCAGGCTAACCAGCCCAACCAGGCCATCCAGGCCAACCAGGCTCACCTGGCCAACCAGGCTAACCTGGCCAACTAGACCAACTCGGCCAACCGGACCAAATAGACCATTTGGGCCAACGAGGCCAACCAGACCAACCAGACCAACCTGGTCAACCAGGCCAAGCAGGGCAACCAGACCAACCATCCAACCAGCCCAACCAGGCCAACAAGGCTAACATGGCTAACTCGGCCAACCGGACCCACCTGGCCTACCAGACCAGCCAGGCCAACCAGGCCAACCAGGATAACCATGACAACCAGACTTACTCGGCCAACCGGACCAAATAGACCAACCAGACCATCGAGGCCAACTTTACCAACAAGACCAACCAGGCTAACCAGGCCAAACTGGTCAACCAGGCCAACCAGGGCAACCAGGCAAACCAGCCAACCAGGCCAACCAGGCCATCCAGGCCAACTAGGCCAACCAGGCAAACCTGGCCAACCAGGCTAACCTGGCAAACTAGACTAACTCGGCCAACCGGACCAAATAGACCAACCGGGCCGCACCCAGGTAAACCCTACCCCGTTTCGGCACTACCAACAGCGCTCCTAGCGGGAATTTTGAGAAGCTTCTTTAAAAACAAATTGCCGCGTTTTCTGACAGTTCTTCGTGCTGTAAGAATTTTTTTCCTGGAATATTTATAGACTAATGATGAAAAAAAATAACAATAATAAATAAACTGAAGAAAAAAAAAGATAAGTTGACATAAATTCACATTTTAAATTTTTATCCAAGTAAATAAACGATCTACTATTGTCTTTCTTGAGAGAGAAGACTAAATATTATAATAATATATCATATTTTTTTTTTACCTTTCTGAAGTATAGATGATGTTATTTGCTAAATAATGCTCAGAATTATTCATTTCATAGTGTAATAATGTAATAATAATTAATATGTTGAAAATATTAAAGATAAGCAAAAAGCGTCAGGATGAAAAAACTTTTTGTACGTGTTTGTATAAAACGACGTAATTTCGAGTTAATTGTCATAATATACAAATCATACTGCATGTCGTATATTATACACAGTGGCCATGCAATTATATTATAATATATACGTTTTAAAAAATAGAATCTCCAAAGATCTTCGTTTTCTCAGTGACGTGATCCATATATATGCGCGCGTGTAAATTGTACAGGTTGCATGGACCAACCAAGTTAAATGCAAAGTAATTAATATACTGTGATTAAAATATATGTGTAATATAATTATAATATGCATATTATTTCTTTAAATAAAACATAATACTTGTGAACATATCTTCAATATAATGATCAATGATCGTTCCAAATAATTTAATTAGAAACAACATAGTATATATATACAATGTATAATAACTTCAACACCAATTTACTCATTTGCTTACACCTTTTATTAATACGCGTATTTTTTCCTTATTTTGTTATGGCTATGAATTTTATAATATGAACATTTTATTATTGTTGGGGTTAAAATTCAATATATATATATATATATATATACACTGTAAAAAAGGAAAACCTAAAACGGGTAATTACAGATACCCAAGAGGTTGTCTTCAGATTAGGTCAACTTATTAAACTAAAACGGGTAGCATTCCTGCTTACCTATTTTAGATGAGCATATAATTTTAATGTACCTAATTCGGGTAACTTTATTTAGCTAAATATTAACCTAGGAATTCAAAAATACTAAAAATAGGTATTAATATCAGCCCATTTTAAGTTACATTTTTAACTCAAAATTAGGTTGTATAATTTCCTAAATATATTTTTTATAAATAATACACACATAATTATAAAATAAAACAATTTTTATTCAATGAAAATCATTTTCATACATATATCAATGGAATATTTGTAGTTTTGGCGTTGGGGCAGAACAGAAATAAAAACTTAAAACACTTCATAAACATAATTTTTATCACAATTTTTTTGTTAACTATATAACTTTAATTTTTTTGTAGGTGTTGAAAAAAAATAAATAATAATCGTCTTTGTAGTTAATGAGTCAGTCAGGATTATTTATATAAAAACTCACGGATATTATTTGCATGGGGTTGGGGATTTTGTGGGTCCACTGCTTTTTGGCTGCATGGACTTGAAGGCTAGAAGACAATGTTGAGAGTATGATCTTTCCTGGTGAAGCAAAGTCTGCAATGAAAAAAAATGAAATGTTATAGAACAAATAAAACGTTTAATTTTAATTAGCATCGATGACAATTTTGTTATTATAGTGAAATTAAAAACGTTTAAATAAAAAGATACAAATTAAAAAAAATTGAACCACAAGAATTACTTAATATACTGTCATATAATATAATTATATAATTATGATAATGTGTTTACAATTAGAAAAACATAAAAAATCCAGCAAATTTTTAATGTTAACAAAGTGAACTTTTGTATAATAATTATCTTGATTTTTTTAATACTCCTTGTACTATAAGGAACATAAAAAATAAAATATATTAATATTTCAGTAAAATTATCCCATGTTATTATAGTGTAAAAAAGTCATAACAATCGTCTTGGCTATATGTTAATACACGCTCACATTACAAGAAAGGGGTCTTTTGAATATCCAGGACTATATATCATAAATCATATAGCACATATGAGATAAGAAATTAAGAATCTCGAGGATGCTGCATGCATTAACTTCTATTTTATTTCTTTCTTTCATGTCATGCATTTACATTTTTTTTTAATTTTTTTTATTATTATTATTTTTTTTTTTTTTCAAGTTTTGTTTTGCACCCATACAGAATAGATACTGTGTACTATGTACAACATTATAGTAATACTTAAATTAAGTCATAAAAAAAAATGCTGCATTAAGGTAGAGATAACGCCGAACAGCTGATCGACGTAATGCCCTTTGATTAACATGTAAACCTTAGCAAATTGACAAAAATTCTGAGATTTTTTTGAGAGGCAGATATTAGTGCCTAAAAGTCATAGAAAAAATTTCAAAACGATTTAACGAGCCGATTTTTTTTCATTAATTTTTTTAATTTTCAGCATAGGGCTTTCCCATGGAGAGCCAAACTAAAAAATTAATTTAAAAAAATCGGCTCGTTAGATGTTTTTGAAGCTTTTTCTATGGCTTTTAGGCACTGATATCTGCCTCTCAAAAAATTTTCAGAATTTTTGTCAATTTGCTAAGGTTTACATGTTAATCAAAGGGGATTATGTCGAACAGCTGTTCGACGTTATCTCTACCTTAAGATCAGTAAAAAAATGTAAAAATAATAATATTAAATATTAAATCTACTATTATAATTTATTATTGCTATTTTATTCAGGCATAGCATAATATATGTTTGATCTACCATATTTGACTTTGTACTAGTAGAACTATAGGTAACAATGTACTTCAGAATAAAAATACTTTGAATATAATAAAAAAAATCATAATTTTTTGTGTTGTTTAAGACAAGAGAACGAGAGATTCTTATTTCTTATCCAGCAAAACTTCTACATATAAAATGTCGCAGTAAATGTTCTCTTTTTAATTACTATACCTATGGTATATGGTAGCAGAGCATCATTATGGGCTGTGGGTGGGTGGTAATGTGGACAATGTAGACGGGCGGGCGACTCGGCAGATCGCAGTAGCTCACAGCTCGGGCCACACGGCAAGCTTCAAACTCCCTCTTTGCATTCGTGCCGGCCTCTATGATGCATTCGATTTCTACAGAGCAATTGCACACAAGTGTTAGAAATTTTCATATCAACGTGTACACTATAACTTCATGATTATAATTATGTCTTTATATTTCCTTAATCTTACCTTGGTTTGACGAAATTATCCAGTAAATGAGGATGTTTCTGTATCAAACTGCACTCCAGCTGCAGACCGACGCTAACACGTCATGATGATGTCATGTGGTGGGAGTCATCTCTCGCCATAAAAATTTGATTGGCCTAGTCTTTTTTTATGGTCTTTTATTTAAAATTTTAACGGACAAAAAATCAGGCTAATATAAAGACCTATTCTGGGCACATATAGAATGTAGGTAGGCTAAAATTTAGGTAATTAAGTAACCCTTATTGGGTACATCTAAGTTTCAGGTAGTTTTGTTTCCAATTTAGGCAACTAAATACCCGTTTCACGTTATTGCATACCTAAATATGTAATATCATATTACATATTTAGGTAAATTAATGAAAATAGGTCCATTTAAACCTGAAATGGGTAAAGCACCCCTATTTTAGGCTGCAAATCTTTGTTATTTGATACCTACAATAGGTATAGCTTTTTTACAGTGTATATATATATATATATATATATATATATATATATCTATAATATGTGTGTTTGTGTGTGTATACAATGCATTGAGCTCTCTAGCTCTCCAAAAGTCGTAAGTGCAATAATGTTCATATTATATAATATAAAATTTATAAAATTCAAAGCCACAACAAAATAAGTATAAAAATACGCGTAATAAAAGGCTTTTAAAAGGTGTAAGCAAATGAGTAAATTGGTGTTGAATTAAGTTATTATTTATATATTATTATATATTAAATATATATAATAATATATATGTATATATATATATATATACGATGTTGTTTTCAATTAAATTATTTGGACCGATCATTGATCATTATATTGAATATTTTATGTTCACAAGTATTATGTTTTATTTAAAGAAATAATATGTATGCATATTATAATTATAATATTACACATATATTTTAATATTAATTACTTTGCATTTAACTTGGTTGGTCCATGCAACATGTACAATTTACACGCACATGGTTCACGTCACTGAGAAAACGAAGATCTTTGGAGACTGGATTTTATAAACCGTATATATTATAATATAATTGCATGGCCACTGTGTATAATATACGACATGCAGTACAATTTGTATATTATGACAATTAACTCGAAATTATGTCACTTTATACAAACACGTACAAAGTTTTTTCACCCTGACGCTTTTCGTTTATCTTTAATATTTTCAGCATATTAATTATTATTACATTATTACACTATGAAATGAATAATTCTGAGCATTACTTAGCAAATAACATCATCTATACTTCAGAAATGTAAAAAAAAAAAAAATATGATATTATTATAATATTTAGTCTTCTCTCTCAAGAAAGACAAGAGTAGATCGTTTATTTACTTGGATAAAAATTTAAAATGTGAATTTATGTCAACTTATCTTTTATTTTTCTTTAGTTTATTTATTATTATTATTTTTTTTTTCATCATTAGTCTATAAATATTCCAGGAAAAAAATTCTTTCAGCACGAAGAACTGTCAGAAAACGCGGCAAATTGTTTTCAAAGAAGCTTCTCAAAATTCCCGCTAGGAGCGCTGTTGGTAGTGCCGGAACGGGGTAGGGTTTCCCTGGGCGCAACCGGGCCAACGAGGTCAACCAGACCAACCAGGCTAACCAGGCCAACCTGGTCAACCAGGCCAAGCAGGGCAACCAGACCAACCATCCAACCAGCCCAACCAGGCCAACCAGGCTAACCTGGCCAAACCGACTAACTCGGCCAACCGGACAAAATAGACCAACCGGGCCATCGAGGCCATCTATAGACCAACCAGACCAACCAGGCTAACCAGGCCAACCTGGTCAACCAGGTCAACCAGGCCAACCAGGGTAACTAGACCAACCAGCCAACCACGCCAACCAGGCTAACCAGGCCAACATTGTCATGCAGACAATCCAGGCCAACCAGCCTAACCAGACCAACCTGGTCAACCAGGCCTACCAGACCAACCAGACTAACCAGATCAACCAGACCAACCAGACCAACCAAGCTTACCAGTCCTGCCAGGCTAACTTGCCCAACAAGGCCAAACAGCCCAACCAGACCAACCAGGCCAACCAGGGCAACCAGGCCAACCAGGGCAACCAGGCTAACAAGCCAACCAGGCCAACCAGGCCAACCAGGCTCACCTGGCCAACCAGGCTAACCAGGCCAACTAGACTAACTCGGCCTACCGGACCAAATAGACCAACCGGGCCAACTAGGCCAACCAGACCAACCAGACCAACCAGGTTAACCAGGCCAACCTGGTCAACCAGGCCAAGCAGGGCAATCAGACCAACCAGCCCCACCAGGCCAACCAGGCTAACCTAGCCAACCAAGCTAACTCGGTCAACTGGATCCACCATGCCTACCAGACCAGCCAGGCCAACCAGGCCAACCAAGATAACCATGCCAACCAGACTTACTCGGCCAACCGGACCAAATAGACCAACCGGACCATCGAGGCAAACTAGACCAACCAGACCAACCAGGATAACCAGGCCAACAAGGCCAACCAGCCAACCAGCCCAACCAGGCTAACCTGGCCTACTAGGCTAACTCGGCCAACTGGACCCACCAGGCCTACCAGACCAACTGGGCCAACCAGCCCAACCGGACCAAACAGGCCATCCAGCCAATCAGGCCATACAGCCAACCAGGCCAACCAGGCCAACTGAACCCACCAGGCCAACCAGCCAACCAGCCCAACCGGGCCAACCAGGCCAACCAGACCAACCAGACCAACCAGACCACATCACCTATTGAGTTGTTGTACTGTTTTTTTTCTGTACTGATACTCAATAAACATCTAATATTATTAATATTATTATTATTAGACCAACCAGGCTAACCAGGCAAACCTGGTCAACCAGGCCAACCAGGCCTACCAGACCAACCAGACCAACCAGACCAACCAGACCAACCAAGCTTACCAGTCCTGCCAAGCTAACTTGCCCAACCAGGCCAACCAGCCCAACCAGCCCAACCAGACCAACCAGGCCAACTAGGGCAACCAGGGCAACCAGGCCAACAAGCCAATTAGGCCAACCAGGATAACCATGACAACCAGACTTACTCGGCCAACCGGACCAAATAGACCAACCAGACCATCGAGGCCAACTATACCAACCAGACCAACCAGGCTAACCAGGCCAAACTGGTCAACCAGGCCAACCAGGGCAACCAGGCCAACCAGCCAACCAGGCCAACCAGGCCATCCAGGCCAACTAGGCCAACCAGGCAAACCTGGCCAACCAGGCTAACCTCGCAAACTAGACTAACTCGGCCAACCAGACCAAATAGACCAACCGGGCCATCGAGGCCAACTATAGACCAACCAGACCAACCAGACCAACCAGGCTAACCAGGCCAACCTGGTCAACCAGGACATCCAGGGCAACTAGACCAACCAGGCTAACCAGGCCAACATGGTCATGCAGACAATCCAGGGCAACCAAGCCAACCAGCCAACCAGCCTAACCAGACCAACCTGGTCAACCAGCCAACCGGGCCAACCAGGCCTACCAGACTAACCAGAAAAACCAGGGCAACCAAGCTTACCAGTCCTGCCAGGCTAACTTGCCCAACCAGGCGAACCAGCCCAACCAGGCCAACCAGCCAACCAGCCCAACCAGATCAACCAGAACAACCAGGTCAACCAGGCCAACCAGGGCAACCAGGCAAACTAGCCATCCAGGCCAACCAGGGCAACCAGGCCAACAAGCCAACCAGGCCAATCAGGCTAACCAGCCCAACCAGGCTCACCTGGCCAACCAGGCTAACCTGGCCAACTAGACCAACTCGGCCAACCGGACCAAATAGACCAACCGGGCCAACGAGGCAAACCAGACCAACCTGGTCAACCAGGCCAAGCAGGGCAAGCAGACCAACCATCCAACCAGCCCAACCAGGCCAACCAGGCTAACATGGCTAACTCGGCCAACCGGACCCACCTGGCCTACCAGACAAGCGAGGCCAACCAGGCCAACCAGGATAACCATGCCAACCAGACTTACTCGCCCAACCGGACCAAATAGACCAACCGGACCATCGAGGCCAATAGACCAAGCAGACCAACCAGGCTAACCAGGCCAAACTGGTCAACCAGGCCAACCAGGCCAACCAGCCAACCAGGCCACCCAGGCCAACCAGGCCAACCAGGCCATCCAGGCCAACTAGGCCAACCAGGCTAACCTGGCCTACCAGGCTAACTCGGCCAACTGGACCCCCCAGGCCTACCAGACCAACTGGGCCAACCAGCCCAACCGGACCAAACAGGCCATCCAGCCAATCAGGCCAACCAGCCGAACCAGCCACACCAGGCCAACCAGGCCAACCAGGCTAACCAGGCCAACCAGGCTAACCTGGCCAACCAAGCTAACTCAGCCAACCGGACCCACCAGGCCTACCAGACCAACCAAGCCAACCAGGCCAACCTGGCCAACCAGGCTAACCTGGTTAACTAGACTAACACGGCCAACCGGACCAAATAGACCAACCGGTCAAACGAGGCCAACCAGACCAACCAGGCTATTAAGGCCAACCTGGTCAACCAGGCCAAGCAAGGCAACCAGACCAACCATCCAACAGGCCTAATCAGGCCAACCAGGCTAACCTGGCCAAACTGGTCAACCAGGCCAACCAGGGCAACCAGGCCAACCAGCCAACCAGCCCATCCAGGCCAACCAGGCCAACTAGGCCAACCAGACTAACCTGGCCTACTAGGCTAACTCGGCCAACTGGACCGATCAGGCCTACCAGACCAACTGGGCCAACCAGCCCAACCGGACCAAACAGGCCATCCAGCCAATCAGGCCATCCAGGCCAACCAGCCAACCAGGCCAACCAGGCCAACTGAACCCACCAGGCCATCCAGCCAACCAGCCTAACCGGGCCAACCAGGCCAACCAGACCAACCAGGCCAACCAGGCCAACCAAACTAACTCGGCCAACTGGACCGACCGGGCCTACCAGACCAACTAAGCCAACCAGACCAACCTGGCCAACCAGGCTAACCTGGCCAACTAGACTAACTCGGCCAACCGGACCAAATAGACCAACTTGGGCAACGAGACCAACCAGACCAACCAGGCTAAAAAGGCCAACCTGGTCCACCAGCCCAACCAGCCCAACCAGCCAACCAGCCCAACCAGCCCAACCAGACCAACCAGGCCAAGCAGCCAACCAGCCCAACCAGACCAACCAGCCCAACCAGACCAACCAGGTCAACCAGGCCAACCAGGGCAACCAGGCCAACTAGCCAACCAGGCCAACCAGGCTATCCTGGCCTATTAGACCAAACAGACCAACCAGGCTCACCCGGCCAACCGAGCCCACCAGGCTTCCAGACCAACCAGACCAACCAGACCAACCGGGATAACCAGGCCAACCAGGCCAAACAGACCAACCAGACCAACCAGACCAACCAGGGTAACCAGGCCAAACTGGACAACCAGGCCAACCAGGGCAACCAGACCAACCAGCCAACCAGCCCAACCAGACCAACCAGCCCAACTAGACCAACCAGACCAACCAGACCAACCTGGTCAACCAGCCAACCGGGCCAACCAGGCCAACCAGACCAACCAGACTAACCAGGCCAACCAAGCTTACCAGTCCTGCCAGGCTAACTTGCCCAAACAGACCAGCTGGGCCAACCAGCCCAACCGGACAAAACAGGCCATCATGCCAATCAGGCCATCCAGGCTAACTAGGCCAACCAGGCTAGCCTTGCCTACTAGGCTAACTCGGCCAACTGGACCCACCAGGCCTACCAGACCAACTGGGCCAACCAGCCCAACCGGAATAAACAGGCCATCCAGCCAATCAGGCCATCCAGGCCAACCAGCCAACCAGGCCAACCTGGTCAATAAGGCCAATCAGGGCAACCAGACCAACCAGCCCAACCAGACCAACCACACCAACCTGGTCAACCAGCCAACCGGGCCAACCAGGCCAACCAGGCCTACCAGACCAACCAGACCAACCAGCCCAACCAGCCCAACCAAGCTTACCAGTCCTGCCAGGCTAACTTGCCCAACCAGGACAACCAGCCAACAAGCCCAACCAGCCCAACCAGCCCAACCAGGCCAACCAGCCAGCCAGCCCAACCAGACCAACCAGACCAAACAGGCCAACCAGGTCAACCAGGCCAACCAGGGCAACCAGGCCAAGCAAGGCAACCAGGCCAACTAGCCAACCAGGCCAACCTGGTCAACCAGGCCAACCAGGCCTACCAGACCAACCAGACCAACCAGACCAACCAGACCAACCAAGCTTACCAGTCCTGCCAGGCTAACTTGCCCAACCAGGCCAACCAGCCCAACCAGACCAACCAGGCCAACCAGGGCAACCAGGGCAACCAGGCCAACAAGCCAATTAGGCCAACCAGGATAACCATGACAACCAGACTTACTCGGCCAACCGGACCAAATAGACCAACCAGACCATCGAGGCCAACTATACCAACCACACCAACCAGGCTAACCAGGCCAAACTGGTCAACCAGGCCAACCAGGGCAACCAGGCCAACCAGCCAACCAGGCCAACCAGGCCATCCAGGCCAACTAGGCCAACCAGGCAAACCTGGCCAACCAGGCTAACCTGGCAAACTAGACTAACTCGGCCAACCAGACCAAAAAGACCAACCGGGCCAACGAGGTCAACCAGACCAACCAGGCTAACCAGGCCAACCTGGTCAACTAGGCCAAGCAGGGCAACCAGACCAACCATCCAACCAGCCCAACCAGGCCAACCAGGCTAACCTGGCCAACCAGACTAACTCGGCCAACCGGACAAAATAGACCAACCGGGCCATCGAGGCCAACTATAGACCAACCAGACCAACCAGGCTAACCAGGCCAACCTGGTCAACCAGGACAACCAGGGCAACTAGACCAACCAGCCAACCACGCCAACCAGGCTAACCAGGCCAACATGGTCTTGCAGACAATCCAGGGCAACCAAGCCAACCAGCCAACCAGCCTAACCAGACCAACCTTGTCAACCAGCCAACCGGGCCAACCAGGCCAACCAGGCCTACCAGACTAACCAGACCAACCAGGGCAACCAAGCTTACCAGTCCTGCCAGGCTAACTTGCCCAACCAGGCAAACCAGCCCAACCAGACCAACCAGGCCAACCAGCCAACCAGCCCAACCAGATCAACCAGAACAACCAGGTCAACTAGGCCAACCAGGGCAACCAGGCCAACTAGCCAACCAGGCCAACCAGGGCAACCAGGCCAACAAGCCAACCAGGCCAACCAGGCCAATCAGGCTAACCAGCCCAACCAGCCCAACCAGGCCAACCATGCTCACCTGGCCAACCAGGCTAACCTGGCCAACTAGACCAACTCGGCCAACCGGACCAAATAGACCAACCGGGCCAACGAGGCAAACCAGACCAACCTGGTCAACCAGGCCAAGCAGGGCAAGCAGACCAACCATCCGACCAGCCCAACCAGGCCAACCAGGCTAACATGGCTAACTCGGCCAACCGGACCCACCTGTCCTACCAGACAAGCGAGGCCAACCAGGCCAACCAGGATAACCATGCCAACCAGACTTACTCGCCCAACCGGACCAAATAGACCAACCGGACCATCGAGGCCAATAGACCAAGCAGACCAACCAGGCTAACCAGGCCAAACTGGTCAACCAGGCCAACCAGCCAACCAGGCCACCCAGGCCAACCAGGCCAACCAGGCCATCCAGGCCAACTAGGCCAACCAGGCTAACCTGGCCTACCAGGCTAACTCGGCCAACTGGACCCACCAGGCCTACCAGACCAACTGGGCAAACCAGCCCAACCGGACCAAACAGGCCATCCAGCCAATCAGGCCAACCAGCCGAACCAGCCACACCAGGCCAACCAGGCCAACCAGCCCAACCAGGCTAACCAGGCAAACAAGGCTAACCTGGCCAACCAAGCTAACTCAGCCAACCGGACCCACCAGGCCTACCAGACCAACCAAGCCAACCAGGCCAACCTGGCCAACCAGGCTAACCTGGCCAACTAGACTAACTCGGCCAACCGGACCAAATAGACCAACCGGTCAAACGAGGCCAACCAGACCAACCCGGCTTCTAAGGCCAACCTGGTCAACCAGGCCAAGCAGGGCAACCAGACCAACCATCCATCCAGCCTAACCAGGCCAACCAGGCTAACCTGGCCAACCAGACTTACTCGGCCAAACGGACCAACTAGACCAACCGGACCATTGAGGCAAACTAGACCAACCAGACCAACCAGGCTAACCAGGCCAAACTGGTCAACCAGGCCAACCAGGGCAACCAGGCCAACCAGCCAACCAGCCCAACCAGGCCAACCAGGCCAACCAGGCCATCCAGGCCAACTAGGCCAACCAGACTAACCTGGCCAACTGAACCCACCAGGCCAACCAGCCAACCAGCCCAACCGGGCCAACCAGGCCAACCAGACCAACCAGGCCAACAAGACCAACCAGGCCAACCAGCCAACCAGCCCAACCAGACCAACCAGACCAACAAGGTCAACCAGGCCAACCAGGGCAACCAGGCCAACTAGCCAACCAGGCCAACCAGGCTAACCTGGCCAACCAGACTTACTCGGCCAAACGGACCAACTAGACCAACCGGACCATTGAGGCAAACTAGACCAACCAGACCAACCAGGCTAACCAGGCCAAACTGGTCAACCAGGCCAACCAGGGCAACCAGGCCAACCAGCCAACCAGCCCAACCAGGCCAACCAGGCCAACCAGGCCATCCAGGCCAACTAGGCCAACCAGACTAACCTGGCCAACTGAACCCACCAGGCCAACCAGCCAACCAGCCCAACCGGGCCAACCAGGCCAACCAGACCAACCAGGCCAACCAGACCAACCAGGCCAACCAGCCAACCAGCCCAACCAGACCAACCAGACCAACAAGGTCAACCAGGCCAACCAGGGCAACCAGGCCAACTAGCCAACCAGGCCAACCAGGCTAACATGGCCTATTAGACCAACCAGACCAACCAGGCTCACCCGGCCAACCGGGCCCACCAGGCTTCCAGACCAACCAGACCAACCAGACCAACCGGGATAACCAGGCCAACCAGGCCAACCAGACCAACCAGACCAACCAGGCTAACCAGGCCAACCTGGTCAACCAGGCAACCAGGGCAACCAGACCAACCAGCCAACCAGCCCAAACAGACCAACCAGCCCAACTAGACCAACCAGACCAACCAGACCAACCTGGTCAACCAGCCAACTGGGCCAACCAGGCCAACGAGGCCTACCAGACCAACCAGACCAACCAGGCCAACCAAGCTTACCAGTCCTGCCAGGCTAACTTGCCCAAACAGACCAACTGGGCCAACCAGCCCAACCGGACAAAACAGGCCATCATGCCAATCAGGCCATCCAGGCTAACTAGGCCAACCAGGCTAGCCTTGCCTACTAGGCTAACTCGGCCAACTGGACCCACCAGGCCTACCAGACCAACTGGACCAACCAGCCCAACCGGAATAAACAGGCCATCCAGCCAATCAGGCCATCCAGGCCAACCAGCCAACCAGGCCAACCTGGTCAATAAGGCCAATCAGGGCAACCAGACCAACCAGCCAACCAGCCCAACCAGACCAACCACACCAACCTGGTCAACCAGCCAACCGGGCCAACCAGGCCAACCAGGCCTACCAGACCAACCAGACCAACCAGCCCAACCAGCCCAACCAAGCTTACCAGTCCTGCCAGGCTAACTTGCCCAACCAGGACAACCAGCCAACAAGCCCAACCAGCCCAACCAGACCAACCAGGCCAACCAGCCAGCCAGCCCAACCAGACCAACCAGACCAAACAGGCCAACCAGGTCAACCAGGCCAACCAGGGCAACCAGGCCAAGCAGGGCAACCAGGCCAACTAGCCAACCAGGCCAACCTGGTCAACCAGGCCAACCAGGCCTACCAGACCAACCAGACCAACCAGACCAACCAGACCAACCAGACCAACCAAGCTTACCAGTCCTGCCAGGCTAACTTGCCCAACCAGGCCAACCAGCCCAACCAGCCCAACCAGCCCAAACAGACCAACCAGGCCAACCAGGGCAACCAGGGCAACCAGGCCAACAAGCCAATTAGGCCAACCAGGATAACCATGACAACCAGACTTACTCGGCCAACCGGACCAAATAGACCAACCAGACCATCGAGGCCAACTATACCAACCAGACCAACCAGGCTAACCAGGCCAAACTGGTCAACCAGGCCAACCAGGGCAACCAGGCCAACCAGCCAACCAGGCCAACCAGGCCATCCAGGCCAACTAGGCCAACCAGGCAAACCTGGCCAACCAGGCTAACCTGGCAAACTAGACTAACTCGGCCAACCAGACCAAAAAGAAAACCGGGCCAACGAGGTCAACCAGACCAACCAGACCAACCAGGCTAACCAGGCCAACCTGGTCAACTAGGCCAAGCAGGGCAACCAGACCAACCATCCAACCAGCCCAACCAGGCCAACCAGGCTAACCTGGCCAACCAGACTAACTCGGCCAACCGGACAAAATAGACCAACCGGGCCATCGAGGCCAACTATAGACCAACCAGACCAACCAGGCTAACCAGGCCAACCTGGTCAACCAGGACAACCAGGGCAACTAGACCAACCAGCCAACCACGCCAACCAGGCTAACCAGGCCAACATGGTCTTGCAGACAATCCAGGGCAACATAGCCAACCAGCCAACCAGCCTAACCAGACCAACCTTGTCAACCAGCCAACCGGGCCAACCAGGCCAACCAGGCCTACCAGACTAACCAGACCAACCAGGGCAACCAAGCTTACCAGTCCTGCCAGGCTAACTTGCCCAACCAGGCAAACCAGCCCAACCAGACCAACCAGGCCAACCAGCCAACCAGCCCAACCAGATCAACCAGAACAACCAGGTCAACTAGGCCAACCAGGGCAACCAGGCCAACTAGCCAACCAGGCCAACCAGGGCAACCAGGCCAACAAGCCAACCAGGCCAACCAGGCCAATCAGGCTAACCAGCCCAACCAGCCCAACCAGGCCAACCATGCTCACCTGGCCAACCAGGCTAACCTGGCCAACTAGACCAACTCGGCCAACCGGACCAAATAGACCAACCGGGCCAACGAGGCAAACCAGACCAACCTGGTCAACCAGGCCAAGCAGGGCAAGCAGACCAACCATCCGACCAGCCCAACCAGGCCAACCAGGCCAACAAGCCAACCAGGCCAACCAGGCCAATCAGGCCAACCAGCCCAACACGCCACACCAGGCCAACCAGGCCAACCAGCTCAACCAGGCCAACCAGGCTCACCTGGCCAACCAAGCTAACTCGGCCAACCGAACCAACCAGGCCTACCAGACCAACCAAGCCAACCAGGCCAACCTGGCCAACCAGGCTAACCTGGCCAACTAGACTAACTCGGCCTACCGGACCAAATAGACCAACCGGGCCAACTAGGCCAACCAGACCAACCAGGCTAACGAGGCCAACCTGGTCAACCAGGCTAAGCAGGGCAACCTGACCAACCATCCAACCAGCCCAACCAGGCCAACCAGGCTAACATGGCTAACTCGGCCAACCGGACCCACCTGGCCTACCAGACAAGCGAGGCCAACCAGGCCAACCAGGATAACCATGCCAACCAGACTTACTCGCCCAACCGGACCAAATAGACCAACCGGACCATCGAGGCCAATAGACCAAGCAGACCAACCAGGCTAACCAGGCCAAACTGGTCAACCAGGCCAACCAGCCAACCAGGCCACCCAGGCCAACCAGGCCAACCAGGCCATCCAGGCCAACTAGGCCAACCAGGCTAACCTGGCCTACCAGGCTAACTCGGCCAACTGGACCCACCAGGCCTACCAGACCAACTGGGCAAACCAGCCCAACCGGACCAAACAGGCCATCCAGCCAATCAGGCCAACCAGCCGAACCAGCCACACCAGGCCAACCAGCCCAACCAGGCTAACCAGGCAAACAAGGCTAACCTGGCCAACCAAGCTAACTCAGCCAACCGGACCCACCAGGCCTACCAGACCAACCAAGCCAACCAGGCCAACCTGGCCAACCAGGCTAACCTGGCCAACTAGACTAACTCGGCCAACCGGACCAAATAGACCAACCGGTCAAACGAGGCCAACCAGACCAACCCGGCTTCTAAGGCCAACCTGGTCAACCAGGCCAAGCAGGGCAACCAGACCAACCATCCAACCAGCCTAACCAGGCCAACCAGACTTACTCGGCCAAACGGACCAACTAGACCAACCGGACCATTGAGGCAAACTAGACCAACCAGACCAACCAGGCTAACCAGGCCAAACTGGTCAACCAGGCCAACCAGGGCAACCAGGCCAACCAGCCAACCAGCCCAACCAGGCCAACCAGGCCAACCAGGCCATCCAGGCCAACTAGGCCAACCAGACTAACCTGGCAAACTGAACCCACCAGGCCAACCAGCCAACCAGCCCAACCGGGCCAACCAGGCCAACCAGACCAACCAGGCCAACAAGACCAACCAGGCCAACCAGCCAACCAGCCCAACCAGACCAACCAGACCAACAAGGTCAACCAGGCCAACCAGGGCAACCAGGCCAACTAGCCAACCAGGCCAACCAGGCTAACCTGGCCAACCAGACTTACTCGGCCAAACGGACCAACTAGACCAACCGGACCATTGAGGCAAACTAGACCAACCAGACCAACCAGGCTAACCAGGCCAAACTGGTCAACCAGGCCAACCAGGGCAACCAGGCCAACCAGCCAACCAGCCCAACCAGGCCAACCAGGCCAACCAGGCCATCCAGGCCAACTAGGCCAACCAGACTAACCTGGCCAACTGAACCCACCAGGCCAACCAGCCAACCAGCCCAACCGGGCCAACCAGGCCAACCAGACCAACCAGGCCAACCAGACCAACCAGGCCAACCAGCCAACCAGCCCAACCAGACCAACCAGACCAACAAGGTCAACCAGGCCAACCAGGGCAACCAGGCCAACTAGCCAACCAGGCCAACCAGGCTAACCTGGCCTATTAGACCAACCAGACCAACCAGGCTCACCCGGCCAACCGGGCCCACCAGGCTTCCAGACCAACCAGACCAACCAGACCAACCGGGATAACCAGGCCAACCAGGCCAACCAGACCAACCAGACCAACCAGGCTAACCAGGCCAACCTGGTCAACCAGGCAACCAGGGCAACCAGACCAACCAGCCAACCAGCCCAAACAGACCAACCAGCCCAACTAGACCAACCAGACCAACCAGACCAACCTGGTCAACCAGCCAACTGGGCCAACCAGGCCAACGAGGCCTACCAGACCAACCAGACCAACCAGGCCAACCAAGCTTACCAGTCCTGCCAGGCTAACTTGCCCAAACAGACCAACTGGGCCAACCAGCCCAACCGGACAAAACAGGCCATCCAGCCAATCAGGCAATCCAGGCTAACTAGGCCAACCAGGCTTACCTGGCCTACTATGCTAACTCGGCCTACTGGACCCACCAGGCCTACCAGACCAACTGGGCCAACCAGCCAAACCGGAATAAACAGGCCATCCAGCCAATCAGGCCATCCAGGCCAACCAGCCAACCAGGCCAACCTGGTCAATAAGGCCAATCAGGGCAACCAGACCAACCAGCCAACCAGCCCAACCAGCCCAACTAGACCAACCTGGTCAACCAGCCAACCGGGCCAACCAGGCCAAACAGGCCTACCAGACCAACCAGACCAACCAGCCCAACCAAGCTTACCAGTCCTGCCAGGCTAACTTGCCCAACCAGGCTAACCAGCCAACAAGCCCAACCAGCCCAACCAGGCCAACCAGCCAGCCAGCCCAACCAGACCAACCAGACCAAACAGGCCAACCAGGTCAACCAGGCCAACCAGGGCAACCAGGCCAAGCAGGGCAACCAGGCCAACTAGCCAACCAGGGCAACCAGGCCAACTAGTTAAACAGGCCAACCAGCCCAACCAGCCACACCAGGCCAACAAGGCCAACCAGCCCAACCATGCCAACCAGGCCAACCAGCCCAACCAGATCAACCAGAACAACCAGGTCAACTAGGCCAACCAGGGCAACCAGGCCAACTAGCCAACCAGGCCAACCAGGGCAACCAGGCCAACAAGCCAACCAGGCCAACCAGGCCAATCAGGCTAACCAGCCCAACCAGCCCAACCAGGCCAACCATGCTCACCTGGCCAACCAGGCTAACCTGGCCAACTAGACCAACTCGGCCAACCGGACCAAATAGACCAACCGGGCCAACGAGGCAAACCAGACCAACCTGGTCAACCAGGCCAAGCAGGGCAAGCAGACCAACCATCCGACCAGCCCAACCAGGCCAACCAGGCTAACATGGCTAACTCGGCCAACCGGACCCACCTGTCCTACCAGACAAGCGAGGCCAACCAGGCCAACCAGGATAACCATGCCAACCAGACTTACTCGCCCAACCGGACCAAATAGACCAACCGGACCATCGAGGCCAATAGACCAAGCAGACCAACCAGGCTAACCAGGCCAAACTGGTCAACCAGGCCAACCAGCCAACCAGGCCACCCAGGCCAACCAGGCCAACCAGGCCATCCAGGCCAACTAGGCCAACCAGGCTAACCTGGCCTACCAGGCTAACTCGGCCAACTGGACCCACCAGGCCTACCAGACCAACTGGGCAAACCAGCCCAACCGGACCAAACAGGCCATCCAGCCAATCAGGCCAACCAGCCGAACCAGCCACACCAGGCCAACCAGGCCAACCAGCCCAACCAGGCTAACCAGGCAAACAAGGCTAACCTGGCCAACCAAGCTAACTCAGCCAACCGGACCCACCAGGCCTACCAGACCAACCAAGCCAACCAGGCCAACCTGGCCAACCAGGCTAACCTGGCCAACTAGACTAACTCGGCCAACCGGACCAAATAGACCAACTGGTCAAACGAGGCCAACCAGACCAACCCGGCTTCTAAGGCCAACCTGGTCAACCAGGCCAAGCAGGGCAACCAGACCAACCATCCAACCAGCCTAACCAGGCCAACCAGGCTAACCTGGCCAACCAGACTTACTCGGCCAAACGGACCAACTAGACCAACCGGACCATTGAGGCAAACTAGACCAACCAGACCAACCAGGCTAACTAGGCCAAACTGGTCAACCAGGCCAACCAGGGCATCCAGGCCAACCAGCCAACCAGCGCAACCAGGCCAACCAGGCCAACTAGGCCAACCAGACTAACCTGGCCAACTGAACCCACCAGGCCAACCAGCCAACCAGCCCAACCGGGCCAACCAGGCCAACCAGACCAACCAGGCCAACAAGACCAACCAGGCCAACCAGCCAACCAGCCCAACCAGACCAACCAGACCAACAAGGTCAACCAGGCCAACCAGGGCAACCAGGCCAACTAGCCAACCAGGCCAACCAGGCTAACCTGGCCAACCAGACTTACTCGGCCAAACGGACCAACTAGACCAACCGGACCATTGAGGCAAACTAGACCAACCAGACCAACCAGGCTAACCAGGCCAAACTGGTCAACCAGGCCAACCAGGGCAACCAGGCCAACCAGCCAACCAGCCCAACCAGGCCAACCAGGCCAACCAGGCCATCCAGGCCAACTAGGCCAACCAGACTAACCTGGCCAACTGAACCCACCAGGCCAACCAGCCAACCAGCCCAACCGGGCCAACCAGGCCAACCAGACCAACCAGGCCAACCAGACCAACCAGGCCAACCAGCCAACCAGCCCAACCAGACCAACCAGACCAACAAGGTCAACCAGGCCAACCAGGGCAACCAGGCCAACTAGCCAACCAGGCCAACCAGGCTAACCTGGCCTATTAGTCCAACCAGACCAACCAGGCTCACCCGGCCAACCGGGCCCACCAGGCTTCCAGACCAACCAGACCAACCAGACCAACCGGGATAACCAGGCCAACCAGGCCAACCAGACCAACCAGACCAACCAGACCAACCAGGCTAACCAGGCCAACCTGGTCAACCAGGCAACCAGGGCAACCAGACCAACCAGCCAACCAGCCCAAACAGACCAACCAGCCCAACTAGACCAACCAGACCAACCAGACCAACCTGGTCAACCAGCCAACCGGGCCAACCAGGCCAACGAGGCCTACCAGACCAACCAGACCAACCAGGCCAACCAAGCTTACCAGTCCTGCCAGGCTAACTTGCCCAAACAGACCAACTGGGCCAACCAGCCCAACCGGACAAAACAGGCCATCCAGCCAATCAGGCCATCCAGGCTAACTAGGCCAACCAGGCTTACCTGGCCTACTATGCTAACTCGGCCTACTGGACCCACCAGGCCTACCAGACCAACTGGGCCAACCAGCCCAACCGGAATAAACAGGCCATCCAGCCAATCAGGCCATCCAGGCCAACCAGCCAACCAGGCCAACCTGGTCAATAAGGCCAATCAGGGCAACCAGACCAACCAGCCAACCAGCCCAACCAGCCCAACTAGACCAACCTGGTCAACCAGCCAACCGGGCCAACCAGGCCAAACAGGCCTACCAGACCAACCAGACCAACCAGCCCAACCAGCCCAACCAAGCTTACCAGTCCTGCCAGGCTAACTTGCCCAACCAGGCTAACCAGCCAACAAGCCCAACCAGCCCAACCAGGCCAACCAGCCAGCCAGCCCAACCAGACCAACCAGACCAAACAGGCCAACCAGGTCAACCAGGCCAACAAGGGCAACCAGGCCAAGCAGGGCAACCAGGCCAACTAGCCAACCAGGGCAACCAGGCCAACTAGCCAAACAGGCCAACCAGCCCAACCAGCCACACCAGGCCAACAAGGCCAACCAGCCCAACCATGCCAACCAGGCCAACCAAACTAACTCGGCCAACCGGACCCATCGGGCCTACCAGACCAACCAAGCCAACCAGGCCAACCAGGTCAACCAGGCCAACTAACCAACCAGACCAACCAGGCCAACCAGGCCAACCAGGCCAACCAGCCAACCAGCCCAACCAGAATAACCAGGGCAACCAGGCCAACAAGCAAACCAGGCCAACCAGGCCAATCAGGCTAACCAGCCCAACCAGGCCATCCAGGCCAACCAGGCTCACCTGGCCAACCAGGCTAACCTGGCCAACTAGACCAACTCGGCCAACCGGACCAAATAGACCAACCGGGCCAACGAGGCCAACCAGACCAACCAGACCAACCTGGTCAACCAGGCCAAGCAGGGCAACCAGACCAACCATCCAACCAGCCCAACCAGGCCAACAAGGCTAACATGGCTAACTCGGCCAACCGGACCCACCTGGCCTACCAGACCAGCCAGGCCAACCAGGCCAACCAGGATAACCATGCACACCAGACTTACTCGGCCAACCAGACCAAATAGACCAACCGGACCATCGAGGCCAATAGACCAACCAGACCAACCAGGCTAACCAGGCCAAACTGGTCAACCAGGCCAACCAGCCAACCAGGCCACCCAGGCCAACCAGGCCATCCAGGCCAACTAGGCCAACCAGGCTAACCTGGCCTACCATGCTAACTCGGTCAACTGGACCCACCAGGCCTACCAGACCAACTGGGCCAACCAGCCCAACCGGACCAAACAGGCCATCCAGCCAATAAGGCCAACCAGCCGAACCAGCCACACCAGGCCAACCAGGCCAACCAGCCCAACCAGGCTAACCAGGCCAACAAGGCTAACCTGGCCAACCAAGCTAACTCAGCCAACCGGACCCACCAGGCCTACCAGACCAACCAAGCCAACCAGGCCAACCTGGCCAACCAGGCTAACCTGGCCAACTAGACTAACTCGGCCAACCGGACCAAATAGACCAACCGGTCAAACGAGGCCAACCAGACCAACCCGGCTTCTAAGGCCAACCTGGTCAACCAGGCCAAGCAGGGCAACCAGACCAACCATCCAACCAGCCTAACCAGGCCAACCAGGCTAACCTGGCCAACCAGACTTACTCGGCCAAACGGACCAACTAGGCCAACCGGACCATTGAGGCAAACTAGACCAACCAGACCAACCAGGCTAACCAGGCCAAACTGGTCAACCAGGCTAACCAGGGCAACCAGGCCAACCAGCCAACCAGCCCAACCAGGCCAACCAGGCCATCCAGGCCAACTAGGCCAACCAGACTAACCTGGCCTACTAGGCTAACTCGGCCAACTGGACCCATCAGGCCTACCAGACCAACTGGGCCAACCAGCCCAACCGGACCAAACAGGCCATCCAGCCAATCAGGCCATCCAGGCCAACCAGCCAACCAGGCCAACTGAACCCACCAGGCTAACCAGGCAAACAAGGCTAACCTGGCCAACCAAGCTAACTCAGCCAACCGGACCCACCAGGCCTACCAGACCAACCAAGCCAACCAGGCCAACCTGGCCAACCAGGCTAACCTGGCCAACTAGACTAACTCGGCCAACCGGACCAAATAGACCAACTGGTCAAACGAGGCCAACCAGACCAACCCGGCTTCTAAGGCCAACCTGGTCAACCAGGCCAAGCAGGGCAACCAGACCAACCATCCAACCAGCCTAACCAGGCCAACCAGGCTAACCTGGCCAACCAGACTTACTCGGCCAAACGGACCAACTAGACCAACCGGACCATTGAGGCAAACTAGACCAACCAGACCAACCAGGCTAACTAGGCCAAACTGGTCAACCAGGCCAACCAGGGCATCCAGGCCAACCAGCCAACCAGCGCAACCAGGCCAACCAGGCCAACTAGGCCAACCAGACTAACCTGGCCAACTGAACCCACCAGGCCAACCAGCCAACCAGCCCAACCGGGCCAACCAGGCCAACCAGACCAACCAGGCCAACAAGACCAACCAGGCCAACCAGCCAACCAGCCCAACCAGACCAACCAGACCAACAAGGTCAACCAGGCCAACCAGGGCAACCAGGCCAACTAGCCAACCAGGCCAACCAGGCTAACCTGGCCAACCAGACTTACTCGGCCAAACGGACCAACTAGACCAACCGGACCATTGAGGCAAACTAGACCAACCAGACCAACCAGGCTAACCAGGCCAAACTGGTCAACCAGGCCAACCAGGGCAACCAGGCCAACCAGCCAACCAGCCCAACCAGGCCAACCAGGCCAACCAGGCCATCCAGGCCAACTAGGCCAACCAGACTAACCTGGCCAACTGAACCCACCAGGCCAACCAGCCAACCAGCCCAACCGGGCCAACCAGGCCAACCAGACCAACCAGGCCAACCAGACCAACCAGGCCAACCAGCCAACCAGCCCAACCAGACCAACCAGACCAACAAGGTCAACCAGGCCAACCAGGGCAACCAGGCCAACTAGCCAACCAGGCCAACCAGGCTAACCTGGCCTATTAGTCCAACCAGACCAACCAGGCTCACCCGGCCAACCGGGCCCACCAGGCTTCCAGACCAACCAGACCAACCAGACCAACCGGGATAACCAGGCCAACCAGGCCAACCAGACCAACCAGACCAACCAGACCAACCAGGCTAACCAGGCCAACCTGGTCAACCAGGCAACCAGGGCAACCAGACCAACCAGCCAACCAGCCCAAACAGACCAACCAGCCCAACTAGACCAACCAGACCAACCAGACCAACCTGGTCAACCAGCCAACCGGGCCAACCAGGCCAACGAGGCCTACCAGACCAACCAGACCAACCAGGCCAACCAAGCTTACCAGTCCTGCCAGGCTAACTTGCCCAAACAGACCAACTGGGCCAACCAGCCCAACCGGACAAAACAGGCCATCCAGCCAATCAGGCCATCCAGGCTAACTAGGCCAACCAGGCTTACCTGGCCTACTATGCTAACTCGGCCTACTGGACCCACCAGGCCTACCAGACCAACTGGGCCAACCAGCCCAACCGGAATAAACAGGCCATCCAGCCAATCAGGCCATCCAGGCCAACCAGCCAACCAGGCCAACCTGGTCAATAAGGCCAATCAGGGCAACCAGACCAACCAGCCAACCAGCCCAACCAGCCCAACTAGACCAACCTGGTCAACCAGCCAACCGGGCCAACCAGGCCAAACAGGCCTACCAGACCAACCAGACCAACCAGCCCAACCAGCCCAACCAAGCTTACCAGTCCTGCCAGGCTAACTTGCCCAACCAGGCTAACCAGCCAACAAGCCCAACCAGCCCAACCAGGCCAACCAGCCAGCCAGCCCAACCAGACCAACCAGACCAAACAGGCCAACCAGGTCAACCAGGCCAACAAGGGCAACCAGGCCAAGCAGGGCAACCAGGCCAACTAGCCAACCAGGGCAACCAGGCCAACTAGCCAAACAGGCCAACCAGCCCAACCAGCCACACCAGGCCAACAAGGCCAACCAGCCCAACCATGCCAACCAGGCCAACCAAACTAACTCGGCCAACCGGACCCATCGGGCCTACCAGACCAACCAAGCCAACCAGGCCAACCAGGTCAACCAGGCCAACTAACCAACCAGACCAACCAGGCCAACCAGGCCAACCAGGCCAACCAGCCAACCAGCCCAACCAGAATAACCAGGGCAACCAGGCCAACAAGCAAACCAGGCCAACCAGGCCAATCAGGCTAACCAGCCCAACCAGGCCATCCAGGCCAACCAGGCTCACCTGGCCAACCAGGCTAACCTGGCCAACTAGACCAACTCGGCCAACCGGACCAAATAGACCAACCGGGCCAACGAGGCCAACCAGACCAACCAGACCAACCTGGTCAACCAGGCCAAGCAGGGCAACCAGACCAACCATCCAACCAGCCCAACCAGGCCAACAAGGCTAACATGGCTAACTCGGCCAACCGGACCCACCTGGCCTACCAGACCAGCCAGGCCAACCAGGCCAACCAGGATAACCATGCACACCAGACTTACTCGGCCAACCAGACCAAATAGACCAACCGGACCATCGAGGCCAATAGACCAACCAGACCAACCAGGCTAACCAGGCCAAACTGGTCAACCAGGCCAACCAGCCAACCAGGCCACCCAGGCCAACCAGGCCATCCAGGCCAACTAGGCCAACCAGGCTAACCTGGCCTACCATGCTAACTCGGTCAACTGGACCCACCAGGCCTACCAGACCAACTGGGCCAACCAGCCCAACCGGACCAAACAGGCCATCCAGCCAATAAGGCCAACCAGCCGAACCAGCCACACCAGGCCAACCAGGCCAACCAGCCCAACCAGGCTAACCAGGCCAACAAGGCTAACCTGGCCAACCAAGCTAACTCAGCCAACCGGACCCACCAGGCCTACCAGACCAACCAAGCCAACCAGGCCAACCTGGCCAACCAGGCTAACCTGGCCAACTAGACTAACTCGGCCAACCGGACCAAATAGACCAACCGGTCAAACGAGGCCAACCAGACCAACCCGGCTTCTAAGGCCAACCTGGTCAACCAGGCCAAGCAGGGCAACCAGACCAACCATCCAACCAGCCTAACCAGGCCAACCAGGCTAACCTGGCCAACCAGACTTACTCGGCCAAACGGACCAACTAGGCCAACCGGACCATTGAGGCAAACTAGACCAACCAGACCAACCAGGCTAACCAGGCCAAACTGGTCAACCAGGCTAACCAGGGCAACCAGGCCAACCAGCCAACCAGCCCAACCAGGCCAACCAGGCCATCCAGGCCAACTAGGCCAACCAGACTAACCTGGCCTACTAGGCTAACTCGGCCAACTGGACCCATCAGGCCTACCAGACCAACTGGGCCAACCAGCCCAACCGGACCAAACAGGCCATCCAGCCAATCAGGCCATCCAGGCCAACCAGCCAACCAGGCCAACTGAACCCACCAGGCAAACCAGCCAACCAGGCCACCCAGGCCAACCAGGCCATCCAGGCCAACTAGGCCAACCAGGCTAACCTGGCCTACCATGCTAACTCGGTCAACTGGACCCACCAGGCCTACCAGACCAACTGGGCCAACCAGCCCAACCGGACCAAACAGGCCATCCAGCCAATCAGGCCAACCAGCCCAACCAGCTTCACCAGGCCAACCAGCCCAACCAGGCTAACCAGGCCAACCAGGCTAACCTGGCCAATAAAGCTAACTCGGCCAACTGGACCCACCAGGCCTACCAGACCAACCAAGCCAACCAGGCCAACCTGGCCAACCAGGCTAACCTGGCCAACTAGACTAACTCGGCCAACCGGACCAAATAGACCAACCGGTCAAACGAGGCCAACCAGACCAACCAGGCTATTAAGGCCAACCTGGTCAACCAGGCCAAGCAGGGCAAACAGACCAACCATCCAACCAGCCTAACCAGGCCAACCAGGCTAACTCGACCAACCGGATCCACCAGGCCTACCAGACCAGCCAGGCCAACCAGGCCAACCAGGAGAACCATGGCAACCAGACTTACTCGGCCAACCGGACCAACTAGACCAACTGGACCATCGAGGCAAACTAGACCAACCAGACCAACCAGGCTAACCAGGCCAAACTGGTCAACCAGGCCAACCAGCCAACCAGCCCAACCAGCCCAACCAGGCAAACCAGGCCATCCAGGCCAACTAGGCCAACCAGGCTAACCTGGCCTACTAGGCTAACTCGGCCAACTGGACCCACCAGGCCTACCAGACCAACTGGGCCAACCAGCCCAACCGGACCAAACAGGCCATCCAGCCAATCAGGCCATCCAGGCCAACCAGCCAACCAGGCCAACTGAACCCACCAGGCCAACCAGCCAACCAGCCCAACCGGGCCAACCAGGCCAACCAGACCAACCAGACCACATTACCTATTGAGTTGTTGTACTGTTTTTTTTCTGTACTGATACTCAATAAACAACTAATATTATTAATATTATTATTATTTGACCAACCAGGCTAACCAGGCCAACCTGGTCAACCAGGCCAACCAGGCCTACCAGACCAACCAGACCAACCAGACAAACCAAGCTTACCAGTCCTGCCAGGCTAACTTGCCCAACCAGGCCAACCAGCCCAACCAGCCCAACCAGGCCAACCAGGGCAACCAGGGCAACCAGGCCAACAAGCCAATTAGGCCAACCAGGATAACCATGACAACCAGACTTACTCGGCCAACCGGACCAAATAGACCAACCAGACCATCGAGGCCAACTATACCAACCAGACCAACCAGGCTAACCAGGCTAACCAGGCCAAACTGGTCAACCAGGCCAACCAGGGCAACCAGGCAAACCAGCCAACCAGGCCATCCAGGCCAACTAGGCCAACCAGGCAAACCTCGGCCAACCAGGCTAACCTGGCAAACTAGACTAACTCGGCCAACCGGACCAAATAGACCAACTTGGCCGCACCCAGGGAAACCCTACCCCGTTTCGGCACTACCAACAGCGCTCCTAGCGGGAATTTTGAGAAGCTTCTTTAAAAACAATTTGCCGCGTTTTCTGACAGTTCTTCGTGCTGTAAGAATTTTTTTCCTGGAATATTTATAGACTAATGATGAAAAAAAATAATAATAATAAATAAACTGAAGAAAAAAAAAGATAAGTTGACATAAATTCACATTTTAAATTTTTATCCAAGTAAATAAACGATCTACTATTGTCTTTCTTGAGAGAGAAGACTAAATATTATAATAATATATCATATTTTTTTTTTACCTTTCTGAAGTATAGATGATGTTATTTGCTAAATAATGCTCAGAATTATTCATTTCATAGTGTAATAATGTAATAATAATTAATATGTTGAAAATATTAAAGATAAGCAAAAAGCGTCAGGATGAAAAAACTTTTTGTACGTGTTTGTATAAAACGACGTAATTTCGAGTTAATTGTCATAATATACAAATCATACTGCATATCGTATATTATACACAGTGGCCATGCAATTATATTATAATATATACGTTTTAAAAAATAGAATCTCCAAAGATCTTCGTTTTCTCAGTGACGTGAACCATATATATGCGCGCGTGTAAATTGTACAGGTTGCATGGACCAACCAAGTTATATGCAAAGTAATTAATATACTGTGATTATAATATATGTGTAATATAATTATAATATGCATATTATTTCTTTAAATAAAACATAATACTTGTGAACATATCTTCAATATAATGATCAATGATCGTTCCAAATAATTTAATTAGAAACAACATAGTATATATATACAATGTATAATAACTTCAACACCAATTTACTCATTTGCTTACACCTTTTATTAATACGCGTATTTTTATACTTATTTTGTTGTGGCTATGAATTTTATAATATGAACATTTTATTATTGTTGGGATTAAAATTCAATATATACATATATATATATATATATATATATATATATATATATATATATATATATATATATATATATATATATCTATAATATGTGTGTTTGTGTGTGTATACAATGCATTGAGCTCTCTAGCTCTCCAAAAGTCGTAAGTGCAATAATGTTCATATTATATAATATAAAATTTATAAAATTCAAAGCCACAACAAAATAAGTATAAAAATACGCGTAATAAAAGGCTTTTAAAAGGTGTAAGCAAATGAGTAAATTGGTGTTGAATTAAGTTATTATTTATATATTATTATATATATATATTTTTTTTTTTATTTCATTTAATATTTACATGACATTGTACCAGCCAGGGTTTAAAATAACCCTGTCGGCTGCTACGTTTTACATAAAGGTCTTCAAAATCTTGTTACTAAAGGTACATATTGCAAACAAAAACAAATATTTTCATGTTATAAATACATAATTATACATAGTTTAGTTCAACTAACATATAAATTATACAAAAACAATAGTATTATTTTATAACATTTAAGTAACGTAAAGAAGATATAAAGATAAAGAAAGATAAAATCAGTTACATTGAAAGCAAAATTATAAGTTTAATTTATTTTATTATTCAAAAGAAATTTTAAAAATAAATACATTCAATACAATTACTGTACGTCAATTGTATTAAATAGATAGAAAAATTGAATATAAATTTATACAATTTAATACATACATATAGTCACGTTTATTATAATACAGTAAGAAGCCATTCTTTTGTTTGTTTTTTTATTGTACGATTACATTCCAAATCTTTTAGTGCAGATGGCATTTCATTCCATATGCGTGGTATTAAAAATTGCCATGTTCGATCCTTAAATCTATTTATACTTTTTGGTGTAATAAGAGGATCTGAATCATATAAACGAGTATTATGTGAGTGAATCCGTGGTAATTTAAACGATTCCTCAAAATATTTTTCAAATATTAACGAATGTTTAGCTTGAGAATTTACAGGAAGTATTTTCCAATATTTATAAACATTATCATTTTCTTTAAATTTTTCACCAAATTTCATTCGTTTCAGTATCCTTTTTTGCATTTTTATTAATTGAGTCATTGCCCCAGATTCAATAAAGCCCCAGGCTGTTATAGCATATATAATGAAAGGATGAGCAAGAGCAAAATATAAATTTCTAATTGTTTTTTCATGTACAACGACTTTTAGCTTATAAATTTGTGAGAGAAATGATCTTAATTTTTTAACAATTTTTAAAATATGTTTATCCCATTCAAAGTTCTGGTCAATTACCACCCCCAAATAAATATGTTCTGCTACTTGCTCAATTACATTACATGTACAATTTTGCCGAAATGAATGTAAACATAAATTTGAATGAATAGTTACATTAATTAATTCATCTTTTCTTAAATATTTATTAAAAATGTGCATTACTTTTGTCTTTTTGGTGTTTATAGTTAATCCATAATCGTGAGCCCAGTATGAGAGATGATCAATATTATTTTGTAAAATATTTATAGCTTCTTCAAATTTTTTATTTGTAACTAAGATAAGTAAGTCATCCGCAAACATAAAAATCTTACAATTTTTAAGTACTGAAAATAAGCTATTAACATAAACATTGAATAATATTGTTGAGAGCGTTCCTCCTTGAGGTGTCCCCAGTTTTATTTCCCACTCGTCCCCTTTTACATTATTGATTTCAACAGTCATTTTTCTATTATATAAATAATCTTTAATTAAATCAAGAATGGGACCATTTATTCCTATTTTTTTTAACTCATCAAATAATATATCATGATTAAGGCTATCAAAAGCCTTTGAAAAATCTACAAAAAGAGCAAGTACATGATAATTATTACTTAATTGTTCATTTATATAATTTGACATGTCACTGATAAGCTCATTAGTTGATCTACCCTTTTGATAAGCATATTGTTGTTTATTAATTATATTATAATTTTTTAAATATTTATTAATATTAATTACCAAATATGTTTGCAGTATTTTGTCCACAGTGGGAGGTAAAATAATAGGACGTAGTTATTAAAGTCTTTATGATCTCCTGCTTTATAAATTGGTCTACATGTTGATTTTTTTAAGGCACTTGGAAATGCACATTGCTGTAAACATAAGTTATTTAAACGAGTTAATACTAAAATCAAATCATTGCCAGCCATTTTGATGTGTTTAGAAGTTATTTTATCGTATCCAGGGGCCTTATTTTCTTTTAATCCACATACAATTTTTCCCATTTCATCAGTTGTTATTTTAGGTATATACAATGACTGCTGTGCAGTATCTGATTTAGTTATACAAAATTTTATATCACATTTGTGTATAATTTTTTTAACCCCCTCATCAATTGTTTTACTAAAAATATTTGCTATTTCTTTTAAATTTGTATCACCCATATATTTAATAATTTTATCATCATTTTTTATTGTTTCTCTACCAAGTAAATTGTTGATATATTCCCAGCTTTTTTTTACATTACCACTTAAATTTGAAAATTCAATTCTATCGTGTTTGTTCTTATTTATTCGTATTAAAGAATTTACTTTATTGCATAGTTTTTTATATTCATTATCATACAAAACATTTTTAGGGTTATTTTTACGTTTGCGAAACATTTTATCACGTTCATCCATTAATAATTTAATTTCAAGCGTCATCCATGGTTTGCGCAAAATATTTGATACATTTATATTTTCCTTATATGTAGTCGTGCACATTTTAAATAAGTGATCATAAATATTTTTTATTCTGTCATATATTTTTGACGTATCGTTAAGACCGTTTAAAAAACCCCAACGTACTTTACTTATTTCTTTACTTAACTTTTTTTGATTTATAAAAGTTTTATTTTTACTATTGTTATTTACAGAGTCAATTAATAATGCACCTATTATGTAATGGTCTGTTAGCTTAGTTTGTATCACACATGATTCTACTTTTAAATCCGGATATCTAATATACAAATGATCAATACAGGTTGATGTTAATATATTATTATTATTAAATTCTTCTCGAGTTGCATGAGTAATAACATTTAGTAACCCAAATTTTGCCATTTTATTTTTATACTTTTCAACAAAATTGTTTTGAATATTAAATAAGTTTATATTAACATCGCCGATTATAATCATTTTTTCACTTTTGTCATTAAGTATTTGTTCACTGAGGTCTTTTAAAAATAGATCTTTATTACAGTCAGGAGGTCTGTACAGAGCATGTAAACTTATGTCATTGATTTTTATAGATATATGTTCATAATGTAATGAATTTTCATTAAAAATTAGTCTAATTTTTTCTGTTTTTCGAACGAAAATTATAATGCCTCCACCTTTTTTTTTCATCTCACTTTTCCGTACTTTAGAGATTTGTTCAAAGCCAGGTAATTGAAACGTGTTTTCCTCACCTTCAATTAAGTGAGTTTCAGTTAAAACAATACATTTTAAGTTTAAAATATTATTATCGACATATGTTATAAATTGGTTCCAGTTCTTTCGAATTGATCTTATATTTAAATGAATTATTCCAAAATTTAATTTAAATTCAATTTCACTGTAATTATTAATCCAATTAGAAAAACAAGTTTCTTTAAGACATATAAAATTGTCAAGGTCAATAAGAAAATTATTCATTATTGCAAATAATAAAAGTAAAATCTAATAAGAATTAAATTAAACAATCTTATTTTCCACGTCTGCTTCGGAGCAAATTCTAACTATAGGAAGACTCTCAGATTTTCTAACAAAAACTTTTCCAAACTTGGACCACACAAACGAGTAAGATTTTGTCTTACCACGTTGTTTTGCTAGCCACAAAAGTCGGCGGTTGTATTGAGTCAGCTGCTCGTTGATGTAGATTTTTTCCATTGATCCATCCTTGAGAGCGGAGTTAGATGTCAGGGTACGATTTCGTGTTTTGTTGAGCCAGCCCGCACGAGCCGACGTTGACTTGAACTTGAGCACAAGAGTGGGAGGAATGCCAGGCATTCCTCGTCGCAGCGTGTTCGTGCGTCGCACCTCAGCAATATCACTCACAGTATTAGACACATCTAAAGCCTCTGCTATGTTATTTACAATGCTATCTAAATGCTCACCAGCTAGCTGTTTCACTCCACTTATCTCAATATTACAAGATAGTTGTTGTTGCTCAAGCTCACTTATTCTATTTAGAGCATTAACTATAATTATGTCCTTCGATCTACCATCTTCTTCTAATGTATCAATTCTTTTGGACATCTCCTTCATTTTCTTGTCTTGTTGTTCTTGTTTTTTTATAAAGTCATCATAACTTTTTGACAAGAATTCAATAGCACGTTTTATATCTGGAATATCATCACTTTTTTTAACTAATTCATCAGTTTTTTTGTCCAACCGAGAGAGGCATGCAAGTAATGTTTTAATGTTCATCTCTTCTTCACCAGCATCACTCCCAGCATCCGAACCATCCGCTTGGGAGGGCTGTGATGTTGTATCAGTACAACAACCCTTGCACAGCCACGTCAATTTGTTGAGTAGCTTGGGGGGGCGACCACGCGTGGCGAACTTTTTCGCACATTCCCCGTGTGCAGGAGACTTGCAAACCTTACACAGCACGATATCATCGAGATTTTCGATGTCTTCGTCACACTGGACACACTGCTGCATTTTAATTAATAACTTGAAAAGCACAATAATAAATTCAACAAAAGATCTTAAAGAATTATGTAGAGAGAACTTTGTATTTTGAGACAATCCGTAGCCAAGCACCGACGAGCGAGCGAGCGCGCGTGCGTGCTTCTCCTTCGAGAGCTCAAGCTACACTCAAATATATACAATATATATATAACCCTATACAATATACAATATATATATAATATATATATCTATATATATATATTAAATATATATAATAATATATATGTATATATATATATATATATATATATATATATATATACGATGTTGTTTTCAATTAAATTATTTGGACCAATCATTGATCATTATATTGAATATTATATGTTCACAAGTATTATGTTTTATTTAAAGAAATAATATGTATGCATATTATAATTATAATATTGTAAGATGCTAGTTCTATGCTTGGTAGAACTTTGTCTCTCAGACAACATGAGTGCGAGTATCGCACAACCGGAGCATTCAAGTCTCCTATTACCGCCGTGCAGACGCCAGCCAGGCAGTGGAAAACTACTGGCAGCTAGCTGCATGTGGGAAATGCAACCTCAGCAGGGGGAGCGAGAAGAGCGAGCTGTGCCGCGCGCTCCCGCCTGCCCGCGAGAGAGGCATTCGTGGTTGAGCAGTCTGAGCTGTAGCCTGCTCTCCACACAGCATCTTATACTAGAGCACAATAATATTCATAATTACTAATACACATTCTCATATTTTATAAAGGGGTTTACTTTATTATAATCTTGTGTTTATAAATAAAAACCATAAAACCCATACACGTACACCGAATTATTAATTGTGATAATTACTCCAGCAACCCATCGAACTTATAAAGTAATAGGAAAGGCCTATTACAAGTGGTGTCAGAAGTGGGATACGAACCCACGCCTGGAAGAGACCAGTGAAGTGACAATAATTAATAATAATAAAAAAAATATATAGTTGGTTATAACTATATTTTAACACTTCAACTCGCCGCTCGTCTAACCTCCTCGTCTACACGCCTTGCAATCAACGAGCATCTTCAACGAGAGCTGCCGCTGACCAGCCACATCGCTGCTGCTACCAGGACATCGTTGACCATTACCAGGCCCACGCTGACCACTACCAGGCCTTCAAGGACCATTTGCTGCCATCGGCTGTTGGAAGGGCAAACTCCAAGAAAGTTAAAGAGACGAGGTATGCCGATTTTATGTTTTTTTTAAATTCTCCCCAAAACCTTTTAAATAATGATGCATGTTAGAGTGCATGGATGTGCATGAAGTAGTGAAGTCTGTTACAAAGCTACAAAATGGCGGAAAAGTGTCTAGTGGCGGGTAGATCAGTGACGCTGCAGGAAGCTATAGATACATTAACTAAATCCTTAGCAGCTGTACAAGCTGAGAATGGCCAATTGAAAGAGAGAATGGCAAATTTTGATCAAGCAGTAGAACGTAGAGTAAAAATAGAACTAGACGCTGCGAAACAAGAGTTAAATCAAAATTCTCTGATGTCGGGAGTCCCTCAAAGTAAAAAGAATTACGCAGTTATGACTTCAGTTCCAAATTTCAGTGGTACTAGCTCAGAGAGCATTGTGTCATATTTTACAAAACTTGAGCAAGCAGCGCAGCTGGTGGTATGGGCAGATGTGGATTTGCTAATAATAGCAAGGCAGAAATTAGATGGGGGTGCGATGGAGTTTGTCATGAGTGATGACAAGTGTAAAGTAGCTGAAACTTATGCAGTTTTCAAAAATTTACTATTTGAGAGATACTCTGATAAAAACACGACAAGTTATTATCGCGAACAGCTGTCATCCATTACAAAGAAGGCCGATGAAACAGTTGAGGTGTATGCTGACAGGGTTAAGAAAGTGAATGCGAAAACATATACACTAGGGGAAAACACTGATATGAACATTGCAATCAAGGCCGAGGCAGACCACCGAGCTTTAGATGCATTTTTAAGAGGGCTCAACAGTGACCCCACCCTAGAGGAGAAAACGAGGCTCAGCAAGCCTGAGAGCTTCCAGGCCGCGGTGTCTGCTGCTGTCAGTATTGTTGAGATTATGAGTAGATGCAAAACTAAAGAGGCCCCTACCACAAAGAGTATTTTTATGGCAGAAACGTTAGAGGTAGGAAGATGCATACGCTGCAATCGTGCAGGACACCAAGATACCAACAGCACACCATGCTATAGAGCTATGTTTTGCACCAAATGCTTCAGGGAAAATCATCCTGCATCCCTGTGTAGGTCAAAGCCTCATCAGGGAGGTTACCAAGCCAGGCAAGGTGCTGGCAATATGCAACAGCCTAGGCGCATGTACTATGACAGTCGCGCAAGCAAGGGGGGGGTATAATCAGCGCTATCAAAGTGACCAGTACCGTCAGCAGGACGCTAGGAGAAGCTACGTACCCAGGTTCCAGCATAAATCTGGGCCAACACGTGCCAACAGTCACCAGGAGCGCGAGAGCGCTGTAGAGAAAACCCGCCAAATCACGGCATCCCCAAACGGCCAGGGGGCTCGGCAAACCGCGAGGCTGAGCTCCCCACACGCCAGATCCCAGTAAGTGAGGTGCAAGGTGCTGAGCAGGCTGATGGTCTCCTCTTACATTTCAAATATAAGGGGAGAAACTACAAATTTCTTGTAGACACAGCTGCTCAAATTACTGTAATGTGGAAAAATACTTGCGGTACCAAGAATCTGACATCGAAAAAATACGATGTTCAAGGCTTAGGGGGTAACAAAGTTCAATGTTATGGCTACTCAGATCTTCCTATAAAAATAAATAATAAGAAATATGTAATTGAAACTCACGTAGTGGATAATTTCCACAAACTTTACGATGGAATACTAGGCTTAGACATGATGGTGAAAAATCAGGCTATTATAGACGTGGGGGGCAGACAGATAGAGATAGGGGGCATCAAAACTCCGCTCATCCTCTGCTCTCACGAGGTACAGAAACGTGTGAATGCAATCAATAAGGGAACGCCCGGGCCCTCTGATGCTGATAGACTCATACAATCTACTTTACGTCTTCGACAACCTGAGACAGTCCCGCCAGGGACCGCCAAAACAATCCTTATGCAGATTCCCAAATCGTTAGCTCCCAGTGACTTGTACTTAGTTGAGCCAATAGAAGTAAATAATGCTTTAGACGAGCAAAGATGTTATGTAGCTCGGAGCATAGGCCATGTAATAATGAAAAATGAGGTACAGTACATACCAGTCACACTTGCCAATATGAGCAATATAAAAGTACAGCTATACAAGGGGACGCCCATCGCTCTGATTAGCACAACGAGCGACGCTGTTATTCGTGAGACATCTGAGATTAATTTAAATGATAATGCCACACCCCAAAACTCGCTTCATAGCAAAAATATTAATGTAACGCAAACCGCACATGACGTCAGCAGGACAGCTGATTCACGTCCTCCCACAGTAAGTAGTAAAGATTTTCAGCTCAATGAGGAGATCTTATCAACAAAGCTCAGCCACCTTACGAGTGAACAAGCAACAGAAATGAGGAAATTATTACAGGAATTTAAAACTCTTTTCAGTGAGGAACACAAGCCAACTGCTCCTAACATTGTCCAACATAGGATAGATACTTATGATGAAATTCCAGTTAGGAGGAAGGGCTACAGAACACCACAAGGCTTACAAGCTCACTTAGATAACACTATCGAGGATCACCTGCAGCGAAAAATCATTTCGCCTAGTTTCAGCGCTTTCGGTGCAGGTATAGTGTTAGTTCAAAAAAAAGCCACAGATGGCTCTGCTAACATAACGTATAGGTTTTGCGTGGACTGGCGTGGTTTGAATAAAAAAACAGTCCCCGAAACATACCCCCTACCGAATATTCAATTTACAGTGGATAATTTGGGTAAAAGTTGCTTTTTCACTCTATTAGATCTACGTGATGCATTCCATCAGATCCCCATAGCACCAGAACATAGGCACAAAACAGCTTTTGTAGTAGATTCAGGGAAATACGCAGGAAGTTATGAATATAATTACATGGGCATGGGCCTCAGGAACGCTTCCACGACCTTCCAGCGGTTTATGGACGGTCTGCTGTTTGGACTCAAACCCACACAGGTCTGCGTTTTCTTAGACGACATTTTAATACACGGGGCCTCATTTGAACAGCTGATGGAGAGACAGAGAGAAGTATTTACCAGGCTAAAAAATGCAAATTTAACATGTAAGTTACAAAAATGCTCATTTGCCACACAAAAAACGAAGTATTTAGGCCATACAATAAGCAGTCAGGGCGTAGAGCCTGATGAAGCTCTCATAGCTAAAATAAAAAATTTTTCCACCCCCACAAACGTCAAAGAACTGCAATCAATATTAGGAATAATTAATTACTACAGGAGGTGGATTGAGGGACATTCCAGGATAGCCAAACCACTTACAGATTTGCTAAAGACAAAAGGCCCAAAAGTAAAATTTGAATTTACAGAAGAATGCCAAAAAGCCCTAGATACATTGAAAGAAAAGCTCATCACAGCACCCATATTAATGTACCCCGATTTCAGTAAGCGAATGACGCTGGCATGTGACGCGAGCGCATATGCTATAGGCTCCGTATTAAGTTTCACGGACGACGAGGGTAGAGAAAGGGTGATTGGGTATGCGTCCCGCAAATTAAACCCCCGAGAGCAGCGGATGAGCACAACAGAAAGGGAGTTCTTGTCTATAGTATGGAGCTGTCATCACTTTAGGTATTATTTACAGTACCAAGAAGACTTCCTCCTACTCACTGACCACGCAGCGCTTCAATATATATATAATATGCGCGATCCGTGCGCTAGAATTATGCGCTGGATTCTCCGATTACAGGACTATAGGTTCGAAATAAAGCACCGACCTGGGTACCTCCACGGAAATGCCGATGGTTGTTCAAGATTAATAAATGTAATAAACACATTTACCCCAGGTGAATTGCAGCGCAGGCAGGAGGAAGATTTGAAATGTAGAGAACTAAGTACACAGGAAAATTTTGTTACTGAAAATGGAATTTTATATAAAAAAACACCTTTGGGGAACAGAATAGTTTTACCTCAGTCACTCATAGAGACAGTATTACAGCAAAACCATGATTCAATATTGTCAGGTCATATAGGAAAAAATGCAATGAATAGGAAAATAGCAGCAGAATATTGGTGGAAAGGCAAGAAAAAACATGTAGATTATTATGTCAGTACATGTAAGGCATGCGATAAGAGGAGAGAGACAGGAAAAATTAAAATGAAAATACATGAGCTACCTGAAACTACCTGCCCATGGGAAAGAATTGGCATTGATATTACACAATTGCCTAGTACCACTGAAAATCACAAATATATCTTAACAATTTTAGATCATTTTTCCCGCTATCTTATTATAGTACCCCTAAAAACCCAGACCACAGAGGAAATTGCAGCTGCTCTTGTAAAAAATTGCTTCTTACCATTTGGTGTTCCAAAAGCCATTATATCCGATAATGGACAGAATCTAGTCTCATTTCTTATGCAAGACATATGTAAACTTATGCGCATTAAAAAACTCAAAATTTTGCCATATTCTAGTTTTCAAAATGGCCGTACTGAGAGAGTACACAAAACTATTAAAAAAATGTTGTCTTATTATGTAAACTTCCAGCAAAACAATTGGCACACATTGCTGCCTTACGTGCTTTCTGCATACAACTCGAAACCCCACACAAGCACTTGTCTTAGCCCGTATGAGATAGTATTTGGCACAAAAATGAACTCCGCATTTAGCGCAGTTAAAAACCCAGCAAAAATCCCAAAATTACATACTGTATATGCTCAGCAACTCGCTACAAAACTCAGAGATATATGGGACAATGTGAAGTTATCTAATCACGAGTCATTCATTCAGCAAGTCAGCAAGCGAGACAATGTAATAAAAAAGCGCATGAGCATAGCTTCAAAATTGGGGATTTTGTTTGGTTAAATAACCCGGTTATTGAACAGGGAAAAAGTAAGAAATTGAGGGCAAATAATAAAGGACCATATCAGGTCACTAAAATTAATTAGCCATACTCAATTGAAATAGAGTTGCCAGATAAAAAAATCTCAGTGCACGCTAATCGGCTACGCCCTTGTAAACAAAATTGGCAGGCAACAACCTCAGAAAAGTCTCTTTCTTTACAGCCCGCCCACCCAGCTAGCCGAGACAACAAGCGCGAGCAGCCTGCAAGCAGTGACTCGCAAGAGAGAGGAGAGAGAGTTCATCGACCCAGCACAGCTGTGACCGACTCCCAGCCGGCCGCGACCTTGCCCGCACAAGCATCCAGCAAGCCAGCCGCCCCCGCCCCACCCCCTCTCCGCGCGCCTACAGCCCGCGACAACCTGCGACAAACAACTGCGAGACGAGTGAAAGGTTTCTATAAACAGTAAAAAGAGTTGGTGCATATAAGACACTTAATTAATTTTTATTATTAAAAAATTATTTTCTTTTCATATTTAATTTTTAACATATATTTCATAATGGATAATAAAAATCAACTCGAGCTAAACACGTACTATCGTAAACTCATGCATTCAAATATTGATGAAAATGAAACTCTGATTAAATATAAAAACGGAATGAAATCACTTCTTAAATTCCTCCTTGAATCATCCCTCCTAGGCCAAGATGCCAACTGCAGCACTGATGAGTGTTACAGTAAACTCATGCATGTTAGTGCAAATGCAGAGGAGGAGAATCCCCTTCTCAATTTTAAACAGGGGATAAAATCAATGCTTGAATTTCTCCGTGACAATTACGAGCTCACGGATTGTTGGGAGTGCGAGATCAACAAGATCTCATGCCCAGAAAATGAGTGCATACAGAAATTGGCTCTGCGTTGCAATCCACGTGTAAATGTTCCAATAATCTGAGGAATTATAGCAACAATTAATCCATATGTGAGCATGTTAAAAATAGAAATCTTAGTTTCATACCATTTTTCTCTTATAAATTTTATATTTTTTATTCATTCTATATTAATTTTTCATAAAATGTCAAATGAAGGCTATAACACATCAACAAAATTTTTCAAATCAAAATATGTTTATGCAATCCAAGAAATGCCTATATTCATCTAATAATATATGCAAAAAATGTTGATCGTATTATAAGCAATATTTATAAAAAAAATTTAAATTTTTTATCATAATATCTAATTTTATACAACTGTAAGCAATGTGACAAATAATATCTTTGAAATAGCAATTATTCAATCAATATAATTTATACAATTATATCAATAAATAAAAAAATAGAATAAATTTCAATTTTTAAATACAAAAAAAAATCAAAGATATTATTTTATAACTATGTCTGTTAAACTAACCCTTATATTTATATAGACACGGGACGGTCTATTTTTTCTGAAGGGGGACGTGTAAGATGCTAGTTCTATGCTTGGTAGAACTTTGTCTCTCAGACAACATGAGTGCGAGTATCGCACAACCGGAGCATTCAAGTCTCCTATTACCGCCATGCAGACGCCAGCCAGGCAGTGGAAAACTACTGGCAGCTAGCTGCATGTGGGAAATGCAACCTCAGCAGGGGGAGCGAGAAGAGCGAGCTGTGCCGCGCGCTCCCGCCTGCCCGCGAGAGAGGCATTCGTGGTTGAGCAGTCTGAGCTGTAGCCTGCTCTCCACACAGCATCTTATACTAGAGCACAATAATATTCATAATTACTAATACACATTCTCATATTTTATAAAGGGGTTTACTTTATTATAATCTTTTGTTTATAAATAAAAACCATAAAACCCATACACGTACACCGAATTATTTATTGTGATAATTACTCCAGCAACCCATCGAACTTATAAAGTAATAGGAAAGGCCTATTACAATATTACACATATATTTTAATCACAGTATATTAATTACTTTGCATTTAACTTGGTTGGTCCATGCAACATGTACAATTTACACGCACATGGTTCACGTCACTGAGAAAAAGAAGATCTTTGGAGACTCGATTTTATAAACCGTATATATTATAATATAATTGCATGGCCACTGTGTATAATATACGACATGCAGTACAATTTGTATATTATGACAATTAACTCGAAATTATGTCACTTTATACAAACACGTACAAAGTTTTTTCACCCTGACGCTTTTCGTTTATCTTTAATATTTTCAGCATATTAATTATTATTACATTAATACACTATGAAATGAATAATTCTGAGCATTACTTAGCAAATAACATCATCTATACTTCAGAAATGTAAAAAAAAAAAATATGATATTATTATAATATTTAGTCTTCTCTCTCAAGAAAGACAATAGTAGATCGTTTATTTACTTGGATAAAAATTTAAAATATGAATTTATGTCAACTTATCTTTTATTTTTCTTTAGTTTATTTATTATTATTATTTTTTTTTTCATCATTAGTCTATAAATATTCCAGGAAAAAAATTCTTACAGCACGAAGAACTGTCAGAAAACGCGGCAAATTGTTTTTAAAGAAGCTTCTCAAAATTCCCGCTAGGAGCGCTGTTGGTAGTGCCGAAACGGGGTAGGGTTTCCCTGGGCGCAACCGGGCCAACGAGGTCAACCAGACCAACCAGGCTAACCAGGCCAACCTGGTCAACCAGGCCAAGCAGGGCAACCAGACCAACCATCCAACCAGCCCAACCAGCCCAACCAGGCTAACCTGGCCAACCAGACTAACTCAACCAACCGGACAAAATAGACCAACCGGGCCATCGAGGCCATCTATAGACCAACCAGACCAACCAGGCTAACCAGGCCAACCTGGTCAACCAGGCCAACCAGGGCAACTAGACCAACCAGCCAACCACGCCAACCAGGCTAACCAGGCCAACATGGTCATTCAGACAATCCAGGGCAACCAGGCCAACCAGCCAACCAGCCTAACCAGACCAACCTGGTCAACCAGGCCAACCAGGCCTACCAGACCAACCAGACCAACCAGACCAACCAGACCAACCAAGCTTACCAGTCCTGCCAGGCTAACTTGCCCAACCAGGCCAACCAGCCCAACCAGACCAACCAGGCCAACCAGGGCAACCAGGCCAACCAGGGCAACCAGGCTAACAAGCCAACCAGGCCAACCAGGCCAACCAGCCCAACACGCCACACCAGGCCAACCAGGCCAACCAGCTCAACCAGGCCAACCAGGCTCACCTGGCCAACCAAGCTAACTCGGCCAACCGGACCCACCAGGCCTACCAGACCAACCAAGCCAACCAGGCCAACCAGCTCAACCAGGCCAACCAGGCTCACCTGGCCAACCAAGCTAACTCGGCCAACCGGACCCACCAGGCCTACCAAGCCAACCAGGCCAACCTGGCCAACCAGGCTAACCTGGCCAACTAGACTAACTCGGCCTACCGGACCAAATAGACCAACCAGGCCAACTAGGCCAACCAGACCAACCAGACCAACCAGGCTAACCAGGCCAACCTGGTCAACCAGGCCAAGCAGGGCAATCAGAACAACCATCCAACCAGCCCAACCAGGCCAACCAGGCTAACCTGGCCAACCAGGCTAACTCGGTCAACTGGATCCACCAGGCCTACCAGACCAGCCAGGCCAACCAGGCCAACCAAGATAACCATGCCAACCAGACTTACTCGGCCAACCGGACCAAATAGACCAACCAGACCAAATAGACCAACCGGACCATCGAAGCAAACTAGACCAACTTGACCAACCAGGCCAACCAGCCAACCAGCCCAACCAGCCCAACCAGCCCAACCAGGCCAACCAGGCCATCCAGGCCAAATAGGCATACCAGGCTAACCTGGCCTACTAGGCTAACTCGGCCAACTGGACCCACCAGGCCTACCAGACCAACTGGGCCAACCAGCCCAACCGGACCAAACAGACCATCCAGCCAATCAGGCCATCCAGGCCAACCAGCCAACCAGGCCAACCAGGCCAACTGAACCCACCAGGCCAACCAGCCAACCAGCCCAACCGGGCCAACCAGACCAACCAGACCACATCACCTATTGAGTTGTTGTACTGTTTTTTTTCTGTACTGATACTCAATAAACAACTAATATTATTAATATTATTATTATTAGACCAACCAGGCTAACCAGGCCAAACCTGGTCAACCAGGCCTACCAGACCAACGAGACCAACCAGACCAACCAAGCTTACCAGTCCTGCCAGGCTAACTTGCCCAACCAGGCCAAACAGGCCAACCAGCCCAACCAGGCCAACCAGGGCAACCAGGGCAACCAGGCCAACAAGCCAATTAGGCCAACCAGGATAACCATGACAACCAGACTTACTCGGCCAACCGGACCAAATAGACCAACCAGACCATCGAGGCCAACTATCCCAACCAGACCAACCAGGCTAACCAGGCCAAACTGGTCAACCAGGCCAACCAGGCCATCCAGGCCAACTAGGCCAACCAGGCAAACCTGGCCAACCAGGCTAACCTGGCAAACTAGACTAACTCGGCCAACCAGACCAAATAGACCAACCGGGCCAACGAGGTCAACCAGACCAACCAGGCTAACCAGGCCAACCTGGTCAACCAGGCCAAGCAGGGCAACCAGACCAACTATCCAACCAGCCCAACCAGGCCAACCAGGCTAACCTGGCCAACCAGACTAACTCGGCCAACCGGACAAAATAGACCAACCGGGCCATCAAGGCCAACTATAGACCAACCAGACCAACCAGGCTAACCAGGCCAACCTGGTCAACCAGGACAACCAGGGCAACTAGACCAACCAGCCAACCACGCCAACCAGGCTAACCAGGCCAACATAGTCATGCAGACAATCCAGGGCAACCAGGCCAACCAGCCTATCCAGACCAACCTGGTCAACCAGCCAACCGGGCCAACCAGGCCAACCAGGCCTACCAGACTAACCAGACCAACCAGGGCAACCAAGCTTACCAGTCCTGCCAGGCTAACTTGCCCAACCAGGCGAAACAGCCCAACCAGGCCAACCAGCCAACCAGCCCAACCAGATCAACCAGAACAACCAGGTCAACCAGGCCAACCAGGGCAACCAGGCCAACTAGCCAACCAGGCCAACCAGGGCAACCAGGCCAACAAGCCAACCAGGCCAACCAGGCGAATCAGGCTAACCAGCCCAACAAGCCCAACCAGGCCAACCACTCTCACCTGGCCAACCAGGCTAACCTGGCCAACTAGACCAACTCGGCCAACCGGACCAAATAGACCAACCGGGCCAACGAGGCAAACCAGACCAACCTGGTCAACCAGGCCAAGCAGGGCAACCAGACCAACCATCCAACCAGCCCAACCAGGCCAACCAGGCTAACATGGCTAACTCGGCCAACCGGACCCACCTGGCCTACCAGACAAGCGAGGCCAACCAGGCCAACCAGGATAACCATGCCAACCAGACTTACTCGCCCAACCGGACCAAATAGACCAACCGGACCATCGAGGCCAATAGACCAAGCAGACCAACCAGGCTAACCAGGCCAAACTGGTCAACCAGGCCAACCAGCCAACCAGGCCATCCAGGCCAACTAGGCCAACCAGGCTAACCTGGCCTACCAGGCTAACTCGGCCAACTGGACCCACCAAGCCTACCATACCAACTGGGCCAACCAGCCCAACCGGACCAAACAGGCCATCCAGCCAATCAGGCCAACCAGCCGAACCGGCCACACCAGGCCAACCAGGCCAATCAGCCCAACCAGGCTAACCAGGCCAACCAGGCTAACCTGGCCAACCAAGCTAACTCAGCCAACTGGACCCACCAGGCCTACCAGACCAACCAAGACAACCAGGCCAACCTGGCCAACCAGGCTAACCTGGCCAACTAGACTAACTCGGCCAACCGGACCAAATAGACCAACCGGTCAAACGAGGCCAACCAGACCAACCAGGCTATTAAGGTCAACCTGGTCAACCAGGCCAAGCAGGGCAACCAGACCAACCATCCAACCAGCTTAACCAGGCCAACCAGGCTAACCTGGCCAACCGGACCAATTAGACCAACCGGACCATTGAAGCAAACTAGACCAACCAGACCAACCAGGCTAACCAGGCCAAACTGGTCAACCAGGCCAACCAGGGCAACCAGGCCCTCCAACCAACCAGGCCAACCAGGCCAACTAGGCCAACCAGACTAACCTGGCCTACTAGGCTAACTCGGCCAACTGGACCCATCAGGCCTACCAGACCAACTGGGCCAACCAGCCCAACCGGACCAAACAGGCCATCAGGCCATTCAGGCCAACCAGCCAACCAGGCCAACTGAACCCACCAGGCCAACCAGCCAACCAGCCCAACCGGGCCAACCAGGCCAACCAGACCAACCAGACCACGTCACCTATTGAGTTGTTGTACTGTTTTTTTTCTGTACTGATACTCAATAAACAACTATTATTATTAATATTATTATTTTTAGACCAACCAGGCTTACCAGGCCAACCTGGTCAACCAGGCCAACCAGGCCTACCAGACCAACCAGACCAACCAAGCTTACCAGTCCTGCCAGGCTAACTTGCCCAACCAGGCCAACCAGCCCAACCAGGCCAACCAGGGCCACCAGGCCAACCAGGGCAACCAGGCCAACAAGCCAACCAGGCCAACCAGGCCAATCAGGCCAACCAGCCCAACACGCCACACCAGGCCAACCAGGCCAACCAGCTCAACCAGGCCAACCAGGCTCACCTGGCCAACCAAGCTAACTCGGCCAACCGAACCAACCAGGCCTACCAGACCAACCAAGCCAACCAGGCCAACCTGGCCAACCAGGCTAACCTGGCCAACTAGACTAACTCGGCCTACCGGACCAAATAGACCAACCGGGCCAACTAGGCCAACCAGACCAACCAGGCTAACGAGGCCAACCTGGTCAACCAGGCTAAGCAGGGCAACCTGACCAACCATCCAACCAGCCCAACCAGGCCAACCAGGCTAACATGGCTAACTCGGCCAACCGGACCCACCTGGCCTACCAGACAAGCGAGGCCAACCAGGCCAACCAGGATAACCATGCCAACCAGACTTACTCGCCCAACCGGACCAAATAGACCAACCGGACCATCGAGGCCAATAGACCAAGCAGACCAACCAGGCTAACCAGGCCAAACTGGTCAACCAGGCCAACCAGCCAACCAGGCCATCCAGGCCAACTAGGCCAACCAGGCTAACCTGGCCTACCAGGCTAACTCGGCCAACTGGACCCACCAGGCCTACCATACCAACTGGGCCAACCAGCCCAACCGGACCAAACAGGCCATCCAGCCAATCAGGCCAACCAGCCGAACCAGCCACACCAGGCCAACCAGGCCAACCAGCCCAACCAGGCTAACCAGGCCAACCAGGCTAACCTGGCCAACCAAGCTAACTCAGCCAACTGGACCCACCAGGCCTACGAGACCAACCAAGCCAACCAGGCCAACCAGGCTAACCTGGCCAACTAGACTAACTCGGCCAACCGGACCAAATAGACCAACCGGTCAAACAAAGCCAACCAGACCAACCAGGCTATTAAGGTCAACCTGGTCAACCAGGCCAAGCAGGGCAACCAGACCAACCATCCAACCAGCTTAACCAGGCCAACCAGGCTAACCTGACAACCAAACTTACTCGGCCAACCGGACCAACTAGACCAATTGGACCATTGAAGCAAACTAGACCAACCAGACCAACCAGGCTAACCAGGCCAAACTGGTCAACCAGGCCAACCAGGGCAACCAGGCCAACCAACCAACCAGGCCAACCAGGCCAACCAGGCCATCCAGGCCAACTAGGCCAACCAGACTAACCTGGCCTACTAGGCTAACTCGGCCAACTGGACCCATTAGGCCTACCAGACCAACTGGGCCAACCAGCCCAACCGGACCAAACAGGCCATCCAGCCAATCAGGCCATACAGGCCAACCAGCCAACCAGGCCAACTGAACCCACCAGGCCAACCAGCCAACCAGCCCAACCGGGCCAACCAGGCCAACCAGACCACGTCACCTATTGAGTTGTTGTACTGTTTTTTTTCTGTACTGATACTCAATAAACAACAATTATTATTAACATTATTATTATTAGACCAACCAGGCTAACCAGGCCAACCTGGTCAACCAGGCCAACCAGGCCTACCAGACCAACCAGACCAACCAAGCTTACCAGTCCTGCCAGGCTAACTTGCCCAACCAGGCCAACCAGCCCAACCAGGCCAACCAGGGCCACCAGGCCAACCAGGGCAACCAGACCAACCAGGCCAACCAGGCCAACCAGCCCAACACGCCACACCAGGCCAACCAGGCCAACCAGCTCAACCAGGCCAACCAGGCTCACCTGGCCAACCAAGCTAACTCGGCCAACCGAACCAACCAGGCCTACCAGACCAACCAAGCCAACCAGGCCAACCTGGCCAACCAGGCTAACCTGGCCAACTAGACTAACTCGGCCTACCGGACCAAATAGACCAACCGGGCCAACTAGGCCAACCAGACCAACCAGACCAACCAGGCTAACGAGGCCAACCTGGTCAACCAGGCTAAGCAGGGCAACCAGACCAACCAGCCCTACCAGGCTAACCTGGCCAACCAGGCTAACTCGGTCAACTGGACCCACCAGGCCTACCAGACAAGCCAGGCCAACCAGGCCAACCAGGATAACCATGCCAACCAGACTTACTCAGCCAACCGGACCAAATAGACCAACCGGACCATCGAGGCAAACTAGACCAACCAGACCAACCAGGATAACCAGGCCAAACTGGTCAACCAGGCCAACCAGGCCAACCAGCCAAACAGCCCAACCAGCCCAACCAGGCCAACCAGGCCAACTAGGCCATCCAGGGAAACTAGGCCAACCAGGCTAACCTGGCCTACTAGGCTAACTCGGCCAACTGGACCCTCCAGGCCTACCAGACCAACTGGGCCAACCAGCCCAACCGGACCAAACAGGCCATCCAGCCAATCAGGCCAACTAGCTTAACCAGCCACACCAGGCCAACCAGCCCAACCAGCCCAACCAGGCCAACCAGGCCAACCAGGCCAACCAGCCCAACCAGCCACACAAGGCCAACCAGCCCAACCAGGCCAACCAGGCACACCTGGCCAACCAGGCTAACCTGGCCAACTAGACCAACTCGGCCATCCGGACCAAATAGACCAACCGGGCCAACGAAACCAACCAGACCAACCAGACTAACGAAACAAACCAGACCAACCAGACCAACCTGGTCAACCAGGCAAAGCAGGGCAACCAGACCAACCATACAACCAGCTCAACCAGGCCAACCAGGCTAACCAGGCTAACTCGGCCAACCGGACCCACCTGGCCTACCAGACCAGCCAGGCCAACCAGGCCAACCAGGATAACCATGCAAACCAGACTTACTCGGCCAACTGGACCAAATAGACCAACCGGACCATCGAGGCCAATAGACCAACCAGACCAACCAGGCTAACCAGGCCAAACTGGCCAACCAGGGCAACCAGGCCAACCAGCCAACCAGGCCACCCAGGCCACCCAGGCCAACCAGGCCATCCAGGCCAACTAGTCCAACCAGGCCAACTAGTGCAACCAGGCTAACTCGGCCAACTGGACCCACCAAGCCTACCAGACCAACTGGGCCAACCAGCCCAACCGGACCAAACAGGTCATCCAGCCAATCAGGCCAACTAGCTTAACCAGCCACACCAGGCCAACCAGCCCAACCAGCCCAACCAGGCCAACCAGGCCAACAAGCCAACCAGGCCAACCAGGCCAATCAGGCCAACCAGCCCAACCAGCCACACAAGGCCAACCAGCCCAACCAGGCCAACCAGGCTCACCTGGCCAACCAGGCTAACCTGGCCAACTAGACCAACTCAGCCAACCGGACCAAATAGACCAACCAGGCCAACGAAACCAACCAGACCAACCAGACCAACGAAACCAACCAAACCAACCAGACCAACCTGGTCAACCAGGCAAAGCAGGGCAACCAGACCAACCATACAACCAGCTCAACCCGGCCAACCAGGCTAACCAGGCTAACTCGGCCAACCGGACCCACCTGGTTTACCAGACCAGCCAGGCCAACCAGGCCAACCAGGATAACCATGCAAACCAGACTTACTCGGCCAACTGGACCAAATAGACCAACCGGACCATCGAGGCCAATAGACCAACCAGACCAACCAGGCTAACCAGGCCAAACTGGTCAACCAGGCCAACCAGGGCAACCAGGCCAACCAGCAAACCATGCCACCCAGGCCACCCAGGCCAACCAGGCCATCCAGGCCAACTAGTCCAACCAGGCCAACTAGTGCAACCAGGCTAACTCGGCCAACTGGACCCACCAAGCCTACCAGACCAACTGGGCCAATCAGCCCAACCGGACCAAACAGGCCATTCAGCCAATCAGGCCAACTAGCTTAACCAGCCACACCAGGCCAACCAGCCCAACCAGCCCAACCAGGCCAACCAGGCCAACAAGCCAACCAGGCCAACCAGGCCAATCAGGCCAACCAGCCCAACCAGCCACACAAGGCCAACCAGCCCAACCAGGCCAACCAGGCTCACCTGGCCAACCAGGCTAACCTGGCCAACTAGACCAACTCGGCCAACCGGACCAAATAGACCAACCGGGCCAACGAAACCAACCAGACCAACCAGACCAACGAAACCAACCAGACCAACCAGACCAACCTGGTCAACCAGGCAAAGCAGGGCAACCAGACCAACCATACAACCAGCTCAACCAGGCCAACCAGGCTAACCAGGCTAACTCAGCCAACCGGACCCACCTGGCCAACCAGACCAGCCAGGCCAACCAGGCCAACCAGGATAACCATGCAAACCAGACTTACTCGGCCAACTGGACCAAATAGACCAACCGGACCATCGAGGCCAATAGACCAACCAGACTAACCAGGCTAACCAGGCCAAACTGGTCAACCAGGCCAACCAGGGCAACCAGGCCAACCAGCCAACCAGGCCACCCAGGCCAACCAGGCCATCCAGGCCAACTAGTCCAACCGGCCAACTAGTGCAACCAGGCTAACTCGGCCAACTGGACCCACCAAGCCTACCAGACCAACTGGGCCAACCAGCCCAACCGGACCAAACAGGCCAACCAGGCCAACAAACCAACCAGGCCAACCAGGCCAATCAGGCCAACCAGCCCAACCAGCCACACAAGGCCAACCAGCCCAACCAGGCCAACAAGGCTCACCTGGCCAACCAGGCTAACCTGGCCAACTAGACCAACTCGGCCAACTGGACCAAATAGACCAACCGGGCCAACGAAACCAACCAGACCAACCAGACCAACGAAACCAACCAGACCAACCAGACCAACCTGGTCAACCAGGCAAAGCAGGGCAACCAGACCAACCATACAACCAGCTCAACCAGGCCAACCAGGCTAACCAGGCTAACTCGGCCAACTGGACCCACCTGGCCTACCAGACCAGCCAGGCCAACCAGGCCAACCAGGATAACCATGCAAACCAGACTTACTCGGCCAACTGGACCAAATAGACCAACCGGACCATCGAGGCCAATAGACCAACCAGACCAACCAGGCTAACCAGGCCAAACTGGTCAACCAGGCCAACCAGGGCAACCAGGCCAACCAGCCAACCAGGCCACCCAGGCCACCCAGGCCAACCAGGCCATCCAGGCCAATTAGTCCAACCAGGCCAACTAGTGCAACCAGGCTAACTCGGCCAACTGGACCCACCAAGCCTACCAGACCAACTGGGCCAACCAGCCCAACCGGACCAAACAGGCCATCCAGCCAATCAGGCCAACTAGCTTAACCAGCCACACCAGGCCAACCAGCCCAACCAACCCAACCAGGCCAACCAGGCCAACAAGCCAACCAGGCCAACCAGGCCAATCAGGCCAACCAGCCCAACCAGCCACACAAGGCCAACCAGCCCAACCAGGCCAACCAGGCTCACCTGGCCAACCAGGCTAACCTGGCCAACTAGACCAACTAGGCCAACCGGACCAAATAGACCAACCGGGCCAACGAAACCAACCAGACCAACCAGACCAACGAAACCAACCAGACCAACCAGACCAACCAGGTCAACCAGGCAAAGCAGGGCAACCAGACCAACCAAACAACCAGCTCAACCAGGCCAACCTGGCTAACCAGGCTAACTCGGCCAACCGGACCCACCTGGCCTACCAGACCAGCCAGGCCAACCAGGCCAACCAGGATAACCATGCAAACCAGACTTACTCGGCCAACTGGACCAAATAGACCAACCGGACCATCGAGACCAATAGACCAACCAGACCAACCAGGCTAACCAGGCCAAACTGGTCAACCAGGCCAACCAGGGCAACCAGCCAACCAGGCCACCCAGGCCAACCAGGCCATCCAGGCCAACTAGTCCAACCAGGCCAACTAGTGCAACCAGGCTAACTCGGCCAACTGGACCCACCAAGCCTACCAGACCAACTGGGCCAACCAGCCCAACCGGACCAAACAGGCCATCCAGCCAATCAGGCCAACTAGCTTAACCAGCCACACCAGGCCAACCAGCCCAACCAGGCCAACCAGGCCAACAAGCCAACCAGGCCAACCAGGCCAATCAGGCCAACCAGCCCAACCAGCCACACAAGGCCAACCAGCCCAACCAGGCCAACCAGGCTCACCTGGCCAACCAGGCTAACCTGGCCAACTAGACCAACTAGGCCAACCGGACCAAATAGACCAACCGGGCCAACGAAACCAACCAGACCAACCAGACCAACGAAACCAACCAGACCAACCAGACCAACCTGGTCAACCAGGCAAAGCAGGGCAACCAGACCAACCAAACAACCAGCTCAACCAGGCCAACCTGGCTAACCAGGCTAACTCGGCCAACCGGACCCACCTGGCCTACCAGACCAGCCAGGCCAACCAGGCCAACCAGGATAACCATGCAAACCAGACTTACTCGGCCAACTGGACCAAATAGACCAACCGGACCATCGAGACCAATAGACCAACCAGACCAACCAGGCTAACCAGGCCAAACTGGTCAACCAGGCCAACCAGGGCAACCAGGCCAACCAGCCAACCAGGCCACCCAGGCCAACCAGGCCATCCAGGCCAACTAGTCCAACCAGGCCAACTAGTGCAACCAGGCTAACTCGGCCAACTGGACCCACCAAGCCTACCAGACCAACTGGGCCAACCAGCCCAACCGGACCAAACAGGCTCCAGCCAATCAGGCCAACCAGCCCAACCAGCCACATCAGGCCAGCTAGGCCAACAAGCCCAATTAGGCCAACCAGGCCAACCAGGCTAACCTGGCCAGCCAAGCTAACTTGGCCAACCGGACCCACCAGGCCTACCAGACCAACCAAGCCATCCAGGCCAACCTGGCCAACCAGGCTAACCTGGCCAACTAGACTTACTCGGCCAACCGGACCAAATAGACCAACCGGGCAAACGAGGCTAACCAGGCCAAACTGGTCAACCAGGCCAACCAGCCCAACCAGGCCAACCAGGCCATCCAGATTAACCAGGCCTATTAGACCAACCAGACCTATTAGACCAACCAGACCTATTAGACCAACCAGACCAACCAGGCTAACCAGGCCAAACTGGTCAACCAGGCCAACCAGGGCAACCAGGCCAACCAGCCAACCAGGCCACCCAGGCCAACCAGGCCATCCAGGCCAACTAGTGCAACCAGGCTAACTCGGCCAACTGGACCCACCAAGCCTACCAGACCAACTGGGCCAATCAGCCCAACCGGACCAAACAGGCCATTCAGCCAATCAGGCCAACTAGCTTAACCAGCCACACCAGGCCAACCAGCCCAACCAGCCCAACCAGGCCAACCAGGCCAACAAGCCAACCAGGCCAACCAGGCCAATCAGGCCAACCAGCCCAACCAGCCACACAAGGCCAACCAGCCCAACCAGGCCAACCAGGCTCACCTGGCCAACCAGGCTAACCTGGCCAACTAGACCAACTCGGCCAACCGGACCAAATAGACCAACCGGGCCAACGAAACCAACCAGACCAACCAGACCAACGAAACCAACCAGACCAACCAGACCAACCTGGTCAACCAGGCAAAGCAGGGCAACCAGACCAACCATACAACCAGCTCAACCAGGCCAACCAGGCTAACCAGGCTAACTCAGCCAACCGGACCCACCTGGCCAACCAGACCAGCCAGGCCAACCAGGCCAACCAGGATAACCATGCAAACCAGACTTACTCGGCCAACTGGACCAAATAGACCAACCGGACCATCGAGGCCAATAGACCAACCAGACTAACCAGGCTAACCAGGCCAAACTGGTCAACCAGGCCAACCAGGGCAACCAGGCCAACCAGCCAACCAGGCCACCCAGGCCAACCAGGCCATCCAGGCCAACTAGTCCAACCGGCCAACTAGTGCAACCAGGCTAACTCGGCCAACTGGACCCACCAAGCCTACCAGACCAACTGGGCCAACCAGCCCAACCGGACCAAACAGGCCAACCAGGCCAACAAACCAACCAGGCCAACCAGGCCAATCAGGCCAACCAGCCCAACCAGCCACACAAGGCCAACCAGCCCAACCAGGCCAACAAGGCTCACCTGGCCAACCAGGCTAACCTGGCCAACTAGACCAACTCGGCCAACTGGACCAAATAGACCAACCGGGCCAACGAAACCAACCAGACCAACCAGACCAACGAAACCAACCAGACCAACCAGACCAACCTGGTCAACCAGGCAAAGCAGGGCAACCAGACCAACCATACAACCAGCTCAACCAGGCCAACCAGGCTAACCAGGCTAACTCGGCCAACTGGACCCACCTGGCCTACCAGACCAGCCAGGCCAACCAGGCCAACCAGGATAACCATGCAAACCAGACTTACTCGGCCAACTGGACCAAATAGACCAACCGGACCATCGAGGCCAATAGACCAACCAGACCAACCAGGCTAACCAGGCCAAACTGGTCAACCAGGCCAACCAGGGCAACCAGGCCAACCAGCCAACCAGGCCACCCAGGCCACCCAGGCCAACCAGGCCATCCAGGCCAATTAGTCCAACCAGGCCAACTAGTGCAACCAGGCTAACTCGGCCAACTGGACCCACCAAGCCTACCAGACCAACTGGGCCAACCAGCCCAACCGGACCAAACAGGCCATCCAGCCAATCAGGCCAACTAGCTTAACCAGCCACACCAGGCCAACCAGCCCAACCAACCCAACCAGGCCAACCAGGCCAACAAGCCAACCAGGCCAACCAGGCCAATCAGGCCAACCAGCCCAACCAGCCACACAAGGCCAACCAGCCCAACCAGGCCAACCAGGCTCACCTGGCCAACCAGGCTAACCTGGCCAACTAGACCAACTAGGCCAACCGGACCAAATAGACCAACCGGGCCAACGAAACCAACCAGACCAACCAGACCAACGAAACCAACCAGACCAACCAGACCAACCTGGTCAACCAGGCAAAGCAGGGCAACCAGACCAACCAAACAACCAGCTCAACCAGGCCAACCTGGCTAACCAGGCTAACTCGGCCAACCGGACCCACCTGGCCTACCAGACCAGCCAGGCCAACCAGGCCAACCAGGATAACCATGCAAACCAGACTTACTCGGCCAACTGGACCAAATAGACCAACCGGACCATCGAGACCAATAGACCAACCAGACCAACCAGGCTAACCAGGCCAAACTGGTCAACCAGGCCAACCAGGGCAACCAGGCCAACCAGCCAACCAGGCCACCCAGGCCAACCAGGCCATCCAGGCCAACTAGTCCAACCAGGCCAACTAGTGCAACCAGGCTAACTCGGCCAACTGGACCCACCAAGCCTACCAGACCAACTGGGCCAACCAGCCCAACCGGACCAAACAGGCCATCCAGCCAATCAGGCCAACTAGCTTAACCAGCCACACCAGGCCAACCAGCCCAACCAGGCCAACCAGGCCAACAAGCCAACCAGGCCAACCAGGCCAATCAGGCCAACCAGCCCAACCAGCCACACAAGGCCAACCAGCCCAACCAGGCCAACCAGGCTCACCTGGCCAACCAGGCTAACCTGGCCAACTAGACCAACTAGGCCAACCGGACCAAATAGACCAACCGGGCCAACGAAACCAACCAAACCAACCAGACCAACGAAACCAACCAGACCAACCAGACCAACCTGGTCAACCAGGCAAAGCAGGGCAACCAGACCAACCAAACAACCAGCTCAACCAGGCCAACCTGGCTAACCAGGCTAACTCGGCCAACCGGACCCACCTGGCCTACCAGACCAGCCAGGCCAACCAGGCCAACCAGGATAACCATGCAAACCAGACTTACTCGGCCAACTGGACCAAATAGACCAACCGGACCATCGAGACCAATAGACCAACCAGACCAACCAGGCTAACCAGGCCAAACTGGTCAACCAGGCCAACCAGGGCAACCAGGCCAACCAGCCAACCAGGCCACCCAGGCCAACCAGGCCATCCAGGCCAACTAGTCCAACCAGGCCAACTAGTGCAACCAGGCTAACTCGGCCAACTGGACCCACCAAGCCTACCAGACCAACTGGGCCAACCAGCCCAACCGGACCAAACAGGCTCCAGCCAATCAGGCCAACCAGCCCAACCAGCCACATCAGGCCAGCTAGGCCAACAAGCCCAATTAGGCCAACCAGGCCAACCAGGCTAACCTGGCCAGCCAAGCTAACTTGGCCAACCGGACCCACCAGGCCTACCAGACCAACCAAGCCATCCAGGCCAACCTGGCCAACCAGGCTAACCTGGCCAACTAGACTTACTCGGCCAACCGGACCAAATAGACCAACCGGGCAAACGAGGCTAACCAGGCCAAACTGGTCAACCAGGCCAACCAGCCCAACCAGGCCAACCAGGCCATCCAGATTAACCAGGCCTATTAGACCAACCAGACCTATTAGACCAACCAGACCTATTAGACCAACCAGACCAACCAGGCTAACCAGGCCAAACTGGTCAACCAGGCCAACCAGGGCAACCAGGCCAACCAGCCAACCAGGCCACCCAGGCCAACCAGGCCATCCAGGCCAACTAGTCCAACCAGGCCAACTAGTGCAACCAGGCTAACTCGGCCAACTGGACCCACCAAGCCTACCAGACCAACTGGGCCAACCAGCCCAACCGGACCAAACAGGCCATCCAGCCAATCAGGCCAACTAGCTTAACCAGCCACAACAGGCCAACCAGCCCAACCAGCCCAACCAGGCCAACCAGGCCAACAAGCCAACCAGGCCAATCAGGCCAACCAGCCCAACCAGCCAAACAAGGCCAACCAGCCCAACCAGGCCAACCAGGCTCACCTGGCCAACCAGGCTAACCTGGCCAACTAGACCAACTCGGCCATCCGGACCAAATAGACCAACTGGGCCAACGAAACCAACCAGACCAACCAGACCAACGAAACCAACCAGACCAACCAGACCAACCTGGTCAACCAGGCAAAGCAGGGCAACCAGACCAACCATACAACCAGCTCAACCAGGCCAACCAGGCTAACCAGGCTAACTCGGCCAACCGGACCCATCTGGCCTACCAGACCAGCCAGGCCAACCAGGCCATCCAGGATAACCATGCAAACCAGACTTACTCGGCCAACTGGACCAAATAGACCAACCGGACCATCGAGGCCAATAGACCAACCAGACCAACCAGGCTAACCAGGCCAAACTGGTCAACCAGGCCAACCAGGGCAACCAGGCCAACCAGCCAACCAGGCCACCCAGGCCACCCAGGCCAATCAGGCCAACCAGCCCAACCAGCCACACAAGGCCAACCAGCCCAACCAGGCCAACCAGGCTCACCTGGCCAACCAGGCTAACCTGGCCAACTAGACCAACTCGGCCAACCGGACCAAATAGACCAACCAGGCCAACGAAACCAACCAGACCAACCAGACCAACGAAACCAACCAAACCAACCAGACCAACCTGGTCAACCAGGCAAAGCAGGGCAACCAGACCAACCATACAACCAGCTCAACCAGGCCAACCAGGCTAACCAGGCTAACTCGGCCAACCGGACCCACCTGGCCTACCAGACCAGCCAGGCCAACCAGGCCAACCAGGATAACCATGCAAACCAGACTTACTCGGCCAACTGGACCAAATAGACCAACCGGACCATCGAGGACAATAGACCAACCAGACCAACCAGGCTAACCAGGCCAAACTGGTCAACCAGGCAAACCAGGGCAACCAGGCCAACCAGCAAACCAGGCCACCCAGGCCAACCAGGCCATCCAGGCCAACTAGTCCAACCAGGCCAACTAGTGCAACCAGGCTAACTCGGCCAACTGGACCCACCAAGCCTACCAGACCAACTGGGCCAACCAGCCCAACCGGACCAAACAGGCCATCCAGCCAATCAGGCCAACTAGCTTAACCAGCCACACCAGGCCAACCAGCCCAACCAGCCCAACCAGGCCAACCAGGCCAACAAGCCAACCAGGCCAACCAGGCCAATCAGGCCAACCAGCCCAACCAGCCACAAAAGGCCAACCAGCCCAACCAGGCCAACCAGGCTCACCTGGCCAACCAGGCTAACCTGGCCAACTAGACCAACTCGGCCAACCGGACCAAATAGACCAACCAGGCCAACGAAACCAACCAGACCAACGAAACCAACCAGACCAACCAGACCAACCTGGTCAACCAGGCAAAGCAGGGCAACCAGACCAACCATACAACCAGCTCAACCAGGCCAACCAGGCTAACCAGGCTAACTCGGCCAACCGGACCCACCTGGCCTACCAGACCAGCCAGGCCAACCAGGCCAACCAGGATAACCATGCAAACCAGACTTACTCGGCCAACTGGACCAAATAGACCAACCGGACCATCGAGGCCAATAGACCAACCAGACCAACCAGGCTAACCAGGCCAAACTGGTCAACCAGGCCAACCAGGGCAACCAGGCCAACCAGCCAACCAGGCCACCCAGGCCACCCAGGCCAACCAGGCCATCCAGGCCAACTAGTCCAACCAGGCCAACTAGTGCAACCAGGCTAACTCGGCCAACTGGACCCACCAAGCCTACCAGACCAACTGGGCCAACCAGACCAACCGGACCAAACAGGCCATCCAGCCAATCAGGCCAACTAGCTTAACCAGCCACACCAGGCCAACCAGCCCAACCAGCCCAACCAGGCCAACCAGGACAACAAGCCAACCAGGCCAACCAGGCCAATCAGGCCAACCAGCCCAAGCAGCCACACAAGGCCAACCAGCCCAACCAGGCTCATCTGGCCAACCAGGCTAACCTGGCCAACTAGACCAACTAGGCCAACCGGACCAAATAGACCAACCGGGCCAACGAAACCAACCAGACCAACCAGACCAACGAAACCAACCAGACCAACCAGACCAACCTGGTCAACCAGGCAAAGCAGGGCAACCAGACCAACCAAACAACCAGCTCAACCAGGCCAACCTGGCTAACCAGGCTAACTCGGCCAACCGGACCCACCTGGCCTACCAGACCAGCCAGGCCAACCAGGCCAACCAGGATAACCATGCAAACCAGACTTACTCGGCCAACTGGACCAAATAGACCAACCGGACCATCGAGACCAATAGACCAACCAGACCAACCAGGCTAACCAGGCCAAACTGGTCAACCAGGCCAACCAGGGCAACCAGGCCAACCAGCCAACCAGGCCACCCATGCCAACCAGGCCATCCAGGCCAACTAGTCCAACCAGGCCAACTAGTGCAACCAGGCTAACTCGGCCAACTAGACCCACCAAGCCTACCAGACCAACTGGGCCAACCAGCCCAACCGGACCAAACAGGCCATCCAGCCAATCAGGCCAACTAGCTTAACCAGCCACACCAGGCCAACCAGCCCAACCAGCCCAACCAGGCCAACCAGGCCAACAAGCCAACCAGGCCAACCAGGCCAATCAGGCCAACCAGCCCAACCAGCCACAAAAGGCCAACCAGCCCAACCAGGCCAACCAGGCTCACCTGGCCAACCAGGCTAACCTGGCCAACTAGACCAACTCGGCCAACCGGACCAAATAGACCAACCAGGCCAACGAAACCAACCAGACCAACGAAACCAACCAGACCAACCAGACCAACCTGGTCAACCAGGCAAAGCAGGGCAACCAGACCAACCATACAACCAGCTCAACCAGGCCAACCAGGCTAACCAGGCTAACTCGGCCAACCGGACCCACCTGGCCTACCAGACCAGCCAGGCCAACCAGGCCAACCAGGATAACCATGCAAACCAGACTTACTCGGCCAACTGGACCAAATAGACCAACCGGACCATCGAGGCCAATAGACCAACCAGACCAACCAGGCTAACCAGGCCAAACTGGTCAACCAGGCCAACCAGGGCAACCAGGCCAACCAGCCAACCAGGCCACCCAGGCCACCCAGGCCAACCAGGCCATCCAGGCCAACTAGTCCAACCAGGCCAACTAGTGCAACCAGGCTAACTCGGCCAACTGGACCCACCAAGCCTACCAGACCAACTGGGCCAACCAGACCAACCGGACCAAACAGGCCATCCAGCCAATCAGGCCAACTAGCTTAACCAGCCACACCAGGCCAACCAGCCCAACCAGGCCAACCAGGACAACAAGCCAACCAGGCCAACCAGGCCAATCAGGCCAACCAGCCCAAGCAGCCACACAAGGCCAACCAGCCCAACCAGGCCAACCAGGCTCACCTGGCCAACCAGGCTAACCTGGCCAACTAGACCAACTAGGCCAACCGGACCAAATAGACCAACCGGGCCAACGAAACCAACCAGACCAACCAGACCAACGAAACCAACCAGACCAACCAGACCAACCTGGTCAACCAGGCAAAGCAGGGCAACCAGACCAACCAAACAACCAGCTCAACCAGGCCAACCTGGCTAACCAGGCTAACTCGGCCAACCGGACCCACCTGGCCTACCAGACCAGCCAGGCCAACCAGGCCAACCAGGATAACCATGCAAACCAGACTTACTCGGCCAACTGGACCAAATAGACCAACCGGACCATCGAGACCAATAGACCAACCAGACCAACCAGGCTAACCAGGCCAAACTGGTCAACCAGGCCAACCAGGGCAACCAGGCCAACCAGCCAACCAGGCCACCCATGCCAACCAGGCCATCCAGGCCAACTAGTCCAACCAGGCCAACTAGTGCAACCAGGCTAACTCGGCCAACTAGACCCACCAAGCCTACCAGACCAACTGGGCCAACCAGCCCAACTGGACCAAACAGGCCATCCAGCCAATCAGGCCAACCAGCCCAACCAGCCACATCAGGCCAGCCAGGCCAACAAGCCCAATTAGGCCAACCAGGCCAACCAGGCTAACCTGGCCAACCAAGCTAACTTGGCCAACCGGACCCACCAGGCCTACCAGACCAACCAAGCCATCCAGGCCAACCTGGCCAACCAGGCTAACCTGGCCAACTAGACTTACTCGGCCAACCGGACCAAATAGACCAACCGGGCAAACGAGGCTAACCAGGCCAAACTGGTCAACCAGGCCAACCAGCCCAACCAGGCCAACCAGGCCATCCAGATTAACCAGGCCTATTAGACCAACCAGACCTATTAGACCAACCAGACCTATTAGACCAACCAGACCAACCAGGCTAACCAGGCCAAACTGGTTAACCAGGCCAACCAGGGCAACCAGGCCAACCAGCCAACCAGGCCACCCAGGCCACCCAGGCCAACCAGGCCATCCAGGCCAACTAGTCCAACCAGGCCAACTAGTGCAACCAGGCTAACTCGGCCAACTAGACCCACCAAGCCTACCAGACCAACTGGGCCAACCAGCCCAACCGGACCAAATAGGCCATCCAGCCAATCAGGCCAACTAGCTTAACCAGCCACACCAGGCCAACCAGCCCAACCAGCCCAACCAGGCCAACAAGCCAACCAGGCCAATCAGGCCAACCAGCCCAACCAGCCACACAAGGCCAACCAGCCCAACCAGGCCAACCAGGCTCACCTGGCCAACCAGGCTAACCTGGCCAACTAGACCAACTCGGCCAACCGGACCAAATAGACCAACCAGGCCAACGAAACCAACCAGACCAACAAGACCAACGAAACCAACCAGACCAACCAGACCAACCTGGTCAACCAGGCAAAGCAGGGCAACCAGACCAATCATACAACCAGCTCAACCAGGCCAACCAGGCTAACCAGGCTAACTCGGCCAACCGGACCCACCTGGCCTACCAGACCAGCCAGGCCAACCAGGCCAACCAGGATAACCATGCAAACCAGACTTACTCGGCCAACTGGACCAAATAGACCAACCGGACCATCGAGGCCAATAGACCAACCAGACCAACCAGGCTAACCAGGCCAAACTGGTCAACCAGGCCAACCAGGGCAACCAGGCCAACCAGCAAACCAGGGCACCCAGGCCACCCAGGCCAACCAGGCCATCCAGGCCAACTAGTCCAACCAGGCCAACTAGTGCAACCAGGCTAACTCGGCCAACTGGACCCACCAAGCCTACCAGACCAACTTGGCCAACCAGCCCAACCGGACCAAACAGGCCATCCAGCCAATCAGGCCAACTAGCTTAAACAGCCACACCAGGCCAACCAGCCCAACCAGCCCAACCAGGCCAACCAGGCCAACAAGCCAACCAGGCCAACCAGGCCAATCAGGCCAATCAGGCCAACCAGCCCAACCAGCCACACAAGGCCAACCAGCCCAACCAGGCCAACCAGGCTCACCTGGCCAACCAGGCTAACCTGGCCAACTAGACCAACTCGGCCAACCAGACCAACCAGACCAACGAAACCAACCAGACCAACCAGGCAAAGCAGGGCAACCAGACCAACCATACAACCAGCTCAACCAGGCCAACCAGGCTAACCATGCTAACTCGGCCAACCGGACCCACCTGGCCTACCAGACCAGCCAGGCCAACCAGGCCAACCAGGATAAGCATGCAAACCAGACTTACTCGGCCAACTGGACCAAATAGACCAACCGGACCATCGAGGCTAATAGACCAACCAGACCAACCAGGCTAACCAGGCCAAACTGGTCATCCAGGCCAACCAGGGCAACCAGCCAACCAGGCCACCCAGGCCACCCAGGCCAACCAGGCCATCCAGGCCAACTAGTCCAACCAGGCCAACTAGTGCAACCAGGCTAACTCGGCCAACTGGACCCACCAAGCCTACCAGACCAACTGGGCCAACCAGCCCAACCGGACCAAACAGGCCATCCAGCCAATCAGGCCAACTAGCTTAACCAGCCACACCAGGCCAACCAGCCCAACCAGCCCAACCAGGCCAACCAGGCCAACAAGCCAACCAGGCCAACCAGGCCAATCAGGCCAACCAGCCCAACCAGCCACACAAGGCCAACCAGCCTAACCAGGCCAACCAGGCTCACCTGGCCAACCAGGCTAACCTGGCCAACTAGACCAACTCGGCCAACCGGACCAAATAGACCAACCAGGCCAACGAAACCAACCAGACCAACCAGACCAACGAAACCAACCAGACCAACCAGACCAACCTGGTCAACCAGGCAAAGCAGGGCAACCAGACCAACCATACAACCAGCTCAACCAGGCCAACCAGGCTAACCAGGCTAACTCGGCCAACCGGACCCACCTGGCCTACCAGACCAGCCAGGCCAACCAGGCCAACCAGGATAACCATGCAAACCAGACTTACTCGGCCAACTGGACCAAATAGACCAACCGGACCATCGAGGCCAATAGACCAACCAGACCAACCAGGCTAACCAGGCCAAACTGGTCAACCAGGCCAACCAGGGCAACCAGGCCAACCAGCAAACCAGGCCACCCAGGCCATCCAGGCCAACTAGTCCAACCAGGCCAACTAGTGCAACCAGGCTAACTCGGCCAACTGGACCCACCAAGCCTACCAGACCAACTGGGCCAACCAGCCCAACCGGACCAAACAGGCCATCCAGCCAATCAGGCCAACTAGCTTAACCAGCCACACCAGGCCAACCAGCCCAACCAGCCCAACCAGGCCAACCAGGCCAACAAGCCAACCAGGCCAACCAGGCCAATCAGGCCAACCAGCCCAACCAGCCACACAAGGCCAACCAGCCCAACCAGGCCAACCAGGCTCACCTGGCCAACCAGGCTAACCTGGCCAACTAGACCAACTCGGCCAACTGGACCAAATAGACCAACCGGGCCAACGAAACCAACCAGACCAACCAGACCAACGAAACCAACCAGACCAACCAGACCAACCTGGTCAACCAGGCAAAGCAGGGCAACCAGACCAACCATACAACCAGCTCAACCATGCCAACCAGGCTAACCAGGCTAACTCGGCCAACCGGACCCACCTGGCCTACCAGACCAGCCAGGCCAACCAGGCCAACCAGGATAACCATGCAAACCAGACTTACTCGACCAACTGGACCAAATAGACCAACCGGACCATCGAGGCCAATAGACCAACCAGGCTAACCAGGCCAAACTGGTCAACCAGGCCAACCAGGGCAACCAGGCCAACCAGCCAACCAGGCCATCCAGGCCAACTAGTCAAACCAGGCCAACTAGTGCAACCAGGCTAACTCGGCCAACTGGACCCACCATGCCTACCAGACCAACTGGGCCAACCAGCCCAACCGGACCAAACAGGCCATCCAGCCAATCAGGCCAACTAGCTTAACCAGCCACACCAGGCCAACCAGCCCAACCAGCCCAACCAGGCCAACCAGGCCAACAAGCCAACCAGGCCAACCAGGCCAATCAGGCCAACCAGCCCAACCAGCCACACAAGGCCAACCAGCCCAACCAGGCCAACCAGGCTCACCTGGCCAACCAGGCTAACCTGGCCAACTAGACCAACTAGGCCAACCGGACCAAATAGACCAACCGGGCCAACGAAACCAACCAGACCAACCAGACCAACGAAACCAACCAGACCAACCAGACCAACCTGGTCAACCAGGCAAAGCAGGGCAACCAGACCAACCATACAACCAGCTCAACCAGGCCAACCAGGCTAACCAGGCTAACTCGGCCAACCGGACCCACCTGGCCTACCAGACCAGCCAGGCAAACCAGGCCAACCAGGATAACCATGCAAACCAGACTTACTCGGCCAACTGGACCAAATAGACCAACCGGACCATCGAGGCCAATAGACCAACCAGACCAACCAGGCTAACCAGGCCAAACTGGTCAACCAGGCCAACCAGGCCAACCAGCCAACCAGGCCAAACTGGTCAACCAGGCCAACCAGCCAACCAGGCCACCCAGGCCAACCAGGCCATCCAGGCCAACTAGTCCAACCAGGCCAACTAGTGCAACCAGGCTAACTCGGCCAACTGGACCCACCAAGCCTACCAGACCAACTGGGCCAACCAGCCCAACCGGACCAAACAGGCCATCCAGCCAATCAGGCCAACCAGCCCAACCAGCCACATCAGGCCAGCCAGGCCAACAAGCCCAATTAGGCCAACCAGGCCAACCAGGCTAACCTGGCCAACCAAGCTAACTTGGCCAACCGGACCCACCAGGCCTACCAGACCAACCAAGCCATCCAGGCCAACCTGGCCAACCAGGCTAACCTGGCTAACTAGACTTACTCGGCCAACCGGACCAAATAGACCAACCGGGCAAACGAGGCTAACCAGGCCAAACTGGTCAACCAGGCCAACCAGCCAACCAGCCCAACCAGGCAAACCAGGCCATCAAGATTAACCAGGCCTATTAGACCAACCAGACCTATTAGACCAACCAGACCTATTAGACCAACCAGACCTATTAGACCAACCAGACCAACCAGGCTCACCCGGCCAACCGGGCCCACCAGGCTTCCAGACCAACCAGACCAACCAGACCAACCGGGCCAACCAGGCCAACCAGACCAACCAGGCTAACCACGCCAACCTGGTCAACCAGGCCAACCAGGGCAACCAGACCAACCATCCAAAAAACCCAACCAGGGCAACCAGGATAACCTGGCCAACCAGGCTAGCTCGGCCAACCGGACCCACCAGGCCTACCAGACCAGCCAGGCCAACCAGGCCAACCAGGATAACCATGCCAACCAGACTTACTCCGCCAACCGGACCAAATAGACCAACCAGACCAACCAGGCTAACCAGGCCAAACTGGTCAACCAGGCCAACCAGGGCAACCAGGCCAACCAGCCAACCAGCCCAACCAGGCCAACCAGGCTAGCCTGGCCAACTAGACTAACTCGGGCAACCGGACCAAATAGACAAACCGGGCCAACGAGGCCAACTAGACCAACCAGGCCAACTAGTGCAACCAGGCTAACTCGGCCAACTGGACCACCCAAGCCTACCAGACCAACTGGGCCAACCAGCCCAACCGGACCAAACAGGCCATCCAGCCAATCAGGCCAACTAGCTTTACCAGCCACACCAGGCCAACCAGCCCAACCAGGCCAACCAGGCCAACAAGCCAACCAGGCCAACCAGGCCAATCAGGCCAACCAGCCCAACCAGCCACACAAGGCCAACCAGCCCAACCAGGCCAACCAGGCTCACCTGGCCAACCAGGCTAACCTGGCCAACTAGACCAACTAGGCCAACCGGACCAAATAGACCAACCGGGCCAACGAAACCAACCAGACCAACCAGACCAACGAAACCAACCAGACCAACCAGACCAACCTGGTCAACCAGGCAAAGCAGGGCAACCAGACCAACCATACAACCAGCTCAACCAGGCCAACCAGGCTAACCAGGCTAACTCGGCCAACCGGACCCACCTGGCCTACCAGACCAGCCAGGCCAACCAGGATAACCATGCAAACCAGACTTACTCGGCCAACTGGACCAAATAGACCAACCGGACCATCGAGGCCAATAAACCAACCAGACCAACCAGGCTAACCAGGCCAAACTGGTCAAAGAGGCCAACCAGGCCAACCAGCCAACCAGGCCAAACTGGTCAACCAGGCCAACCAGGCCAACCAGCCAACCAGGCCACCCAGGCCACCCAGGCCAACCAGGCCATCCAGGCCAACTAGTCCAACCAGGCCAACTAGTGCAACCAGGCTAACTCGGCCAACTGGACCCACCAGGCCTACCAGACCAACGAGGCCAACCAGACCAACCAGACCAACCAGGCAATCCAGGCCAACCTGGTCAACCAGGCCAAGCAGGGCAACCAGACCAACCATACAACCAGCTCAACCAGGCCAACCAGGCTAACCAGGCTAACTCGGCCAACCGGACCCACCTCGCCTACAAGACCAGCCAAGCCAACCAGGCCAACCAGGATAACCATGCAAACCAGACTTACTCGGCCAACCGGACCAAATAGACCAACCGGACCATCGAGGCCAATAGACCAACCAGACCAACCAGGCTAACCAGGCCAAACTGGTCAACCAGGCCAACCAGGGCAACCAGGCCAACCAGCCAATTAGGCCACCCAGGCCAACCAGGCCATCCAGGCCAACTAGTCCAACCAGGCCAACTAGTGCAACCAGGCTAACTCGGCCAAATAGACCCACCAGGCCTACCAGACCAACTGGGCCAACAAGCCCAACCGGACCAAACAGGCCATCCAGAAAATCAGGCCAACCAGCCCAACCAGCCACACCAGGCCAGCCAGGCCAACCAGCCCAACCAGGCCAACCAGGCCAACCAGGCTAACCTGGCAAACCATGCTAACTTGGCCAACCGGACCCACCAGGCCTACCAGACCAACCAAGCCAACCAGGCCAAACTGGCCAACCAGGCTAACCTGGCCAACTAGACTTACTCGGCCAACCGGACCAAATAGACCAACCGGGCAAACGAGGCTTACCAGGCCAAACTGGTCAACCAGGCCAACCAGGCCAACCAGCCCAACCAGGCCAACCAGGCCATCCAGGTTAACCATGCCTATTAGACCAACCAGACCTATTAGACCAACCAGACCAACCAGGCTCACCCGGCCAACCGGGCCCACCAGGCTTCCAGACCAACCAGACCAACCAGACCAACCAGGCCAACCAGGCCTATTAGACCAACCAGACCTATTAGACCAACCAGGCTCACCCGGCCAACCGGGCCCACCAGGCTTCCAGACAAACCAGACCAACCAGACCAACCAGGCTAACCACGCCAACCTGGTCAACCAGGCCAACCAGGGCAACCAGACCAACCATCCAACCAGCCCAACCAGGGCAACCAGGATAACCTGGCCAACCAGGCTAGCTCGGCCAACCGGACCCACCAGGCCTACCAGACCAGCCAGGCCAACCAGGCCAACCAGGATAACCATGCCAACCAGACTTACTCCGCCAACCGGACCAAATAGACCAACCAGACCAACCAGGCTAACCAGACCAACCTGGTCATCCAGGCCAAGAAGGGCAACCAGACCAACCATACAACCAGTTCAACCAGCCAACCAGGCCACCCAGGCCAACCAGGCCAACCAGGCCATCCAGGCCAACTAGTCCAACCAGGCCAACTAGTGCAACCAGGCTAACTCGGCCAACTGGACCCACCAAGCCTACCAGACCAACTGGGCCAACCAGCCCAGCCGGAACAAACAGGCCATCCAGCCAATCAGGCCAACCAGCCCAACCAGCCACACCAGGCCAACCAGGCCAACCAGCCCAACCAGGCCAACCAGGCTAACCTGGCCAACCAAGCTAACTTGGCCAACCGGACCCACCAGGCCTACCAGACCAACCAAGCCAACCAGGCCAACCTGGCCAACCAGGCTAACCTGGCCAACTAGACTTAATCGGCCAACTGGACCAAATAGACCAACCGGGCAAACGAGGCTAACCAGGCCAAACTGGTTAACCAGGCCAACCAGGGCAACCAGGCCACCAGCCAACCAGCCCAACCAGGCCAAACAGGCCATCCAGGTTAATTAGGTCTATTAGACCAACCAGACCTATTAGAACAACCAGACCAACCAGGCTCACCTGGTCAACCGGGCCCACCAGGCTTTTAGACCAACCAGACCAACCAGGCCAACCAGGTTAACCAGGCCTATTAGACCAACCAGACCTATTAGACCAACCAGGCTCACCCGGCCAACCGGGCCCACCAGGCTTCCAGACCAACCGGGCCAACCAGGCCAACCAGACCAACCAGGCTAACCACGCCAACCTGGTCAACCAGGCCAACCAGGGCAACCAGACCAACCATCCAACCAGCCCAACCAGGGCAACCAGGATAACCTGGCCAACCAGGCTAGCTCGGCCAACCGGACCCACCTGGCCTACCAGACCAGCCAGGTTAACCAGGCCAACCAGGATAACCATGCAAACCAGACTTACTCGGCCAACCGGACCAAATAGACCAACCGGACCATCGAGGTCAATAGACCAACCAGGCTAACCAGGCCAAACTGGTCAACCAGGCCAACCAGGGCAACCAGGCCAACCAGCCAACCAGGCCACCCAGGCCACCCAGGCCAACCAGGCCAACTAGGCCAACCAGGCTAACCTGGCCTACCAGGCTAACTCGGCCAATTGAACCCACCAGGCCTACCAGACCAACTGGGCCAACCAGCCCAACCGGACCAAACAGGCCATCCAGCCAATCAGGCTAACTAGCTCAACCAGCCACACCAGGCCAACCAGCCGAACCAGGCCAACCAAACTAACCTGGCCAACCAAGCTAACTCGGCCAACTGGACCCACCAGGCCTACCAGACCAACCAAGCCAACCAGGCCAACGTGGCCAACCAGGCTAATCTGGCCAACTAGACTAACTCGGCCAAACGGACCAAATAGACCAACCGGTCAAACGAGGCCAACCAGACCAACCAGGCTATTAAGGCCAACCTGGTCAACCAGGCGAAGCAGGGCAACCAGACCAACCATCCAACCAGGACAACCAGGTCAACCAGGCCAATCAGGGCAACCAGGCCCACTAGCCAACCAGGACAACCAGGCCAACAAGCCAACCAGGCCAACCAGGTCAATCAGGCCAACCAGCCCAACCAGCCACACCAGGCCAACCAGGCCAACCAGCCCAACCAGGCTCACCTGGCCAACCAGGCTAACCTGGCCAACTAGACCAACTCGGCCAACCGGACCAAATAGACCAACCGGGCAAACGAGGCCAACTAGACCAACCAGGCCAACTAGTGCAACCAGGCTAACTCGGCCAACTGGACCACTCAAGCCTACCAGACCAACTGGGCCAACCAGCCCAACCGGACCAAACAGGCCATCCAGCCAATCAGGCCAACTAGCTTAACCAGCCACACCAGGCCAACCAGCCCAACCAGGCCAACCAGGCCAACAAGCCAACCAGGCCAACCAGGCCAATCAGGCCAACCAGCCCAACCAGCCACACAAGGCCAACCAGCCCAACCAGGCCAACCAGGCTCACCTGGCCAACCAGGCTAACCTGGCCAACTAGACCAACTAGGCCAACCGGACCAAATAGACCAACCGGGCCAACGAAACCAACCAGACCAACCAGACCAACGAAACCAACCAGACCAACCAGACCAACCTGGTCAACCAGGCAAAGCAGGGCAACCAGACCAACCATACAACCAGCTCAACCAGGCCAACCAGGCTAACCAGGCTAACTCGGCCAACCGGACCCACCTGGCCTACCAGACCAGCCAGGCCAACCAGGAAAACCATGCAAACCAGACTTACTCGGCCAACTGGACCAAATAGACCAACCGGACCATCGAGGCCAATAGACCAACCAGACCAACCAGGCTAACCAGGCCAAACTGGTCAAAGAGGCCAACCAGGCCAACCAGCCAACCAGGCCAAACTGGTCAACCAGGCCAACCAGGCCAACCAGCCAACCAGGCCACCCAGGCCACCCAGGCCAACCAGGCCATCCAGGCCAACTAGTCCAACCAGGCCAACTAGTGCAACCAGGCTAACTCGGCCAACTGGACCCACCAGGCCTACCAGACCAACTGGGCCAACCAGCCCAACCGGACCAAACAGGCCATCCAGCCAATCAGGCCAACCAGCCCAACCAGCCACATCAGGCCAGCCAGGCCAACAAGCCCAATTAGGCCAACCAGGCCAACCAGGCTAACCTGGCCAACCAAGCTAACTTGGCCAACCGGACCCACCAGGCCTACCAGACCAACCAAGCCATCCAGGCCAACCTGGCCAACCAGGCTAACCTGGCCAACTAGACTTACTCAGCCAACCGGACCAAATAGACCAACCGGGCAAACGAGGCTAACCAGGCCAAACTGGTCAACCAGGCCAACCAGGCCAACCAGCCAACCAGCCCAACCAGGCCAACCAGGCCATCCAGATTAACCAGGCCTATTAGACCAACCAGACCTATTAGACCAACCAGACCTATTAGACCAACCAGACCAACCAGGCTCACCCGGCCAACCGGGCCCACCAGGCTTCCAGACCAACCAGATCAACCAGACCAACCAGGCCAACCAGGCCTATTAGACCAACCAGACCTATTAGACCAACCAGGCTCACCCGGCCAACCGGGCCCACCAGGCTTCCAGACCAACCAGACCAACCAGACCAACCGGGCCAACCAGGCCAACCAGACCAACCAGGCTAACCACGCCAACCTGGTCAACCAGGCCAACCAGGGCAACCAGACCAACCATCCAAAAAACCCAACCAGGGCAACCAGGATAACCTGGTTAACCAGGCTAGCTCGGCTAACCGGACCCACCAGGCCTACCAGACCAGCCAGACCAGCCAGGCCAACCAGGATAACCATGCCAACCAGACCTACTCCGCCAACCGGACCAAATAGACCAACCAGACCAACCAGGCTAACCAGGCCAAACTGGTCAACCAGGCCAACCAGCCAACCAGCCAAACCAGGCTAACCTGGCCAACTAGACTAACTCGGGCAACCGGACCAAATAGACAAACCGGGCCAACGAGGCCAACCAGACCAACCAGGCTATCCAGGCCAACCTGGTCAACCAGGCCAAGCAGGGCAACCAGACCAACCATACAACCAGCTCAACCAGGCTAACCAGGCTAACTCGGCCAACCGGACCCACCTCGCCTACCAGACCAGCCAGGCCAACCAGGCCAACCAGGATAACCATGCAAACCAGACTTACTCGGCCAACCGGACCAAACAGGCCATCCAGCCAATCAGGCCAACCAGCCCAACCAGCCACATCAGGCCAGCCAGGCCAACAAGTCCAATTAGGCCAACCAGGCCAACCAGGCTAACCTGGCCAACCAAGCTAACTTGGCCAACCGGACCCACCAGGCCTACCAGACCAACCAAGCCATCCAGGCCAACCTGGCCAACCAGGATAACTAGTCAAACCAGGCCAACTAGTGCAACCAGGCTAACTCGGCCAACTGGACCCACCAAGCCTACCAGACCAACTGGGCCAACCAGCCCAACCGGACCAAACAGGCCATCCAGCCAATCAGGCCAACTAGCTTAACCAGCCACACCAGGCCAACCAGCCCAACCAGCCCAACCAGGCCAACCAGGCCAACAAGCCAACCAGGCCAACCAGGCCAATCAGGCCAACCAGCCCAACCAGCCACACAAGGCCAACCAGCCCAACCAGGCCAACCAGGCTCACCTGGCCAACCAGGCTAACCTGGCCAACTAGACCAACTAGGCCAACCGGACCAAATAGACCAACCGGGCCAACGAAACCAACCAGACCAACCAGACCAACGAAACCAACCAGACCAACCAGACCAACCTGGTCAACCAGGCAAAGCAGGGCAACCAGACCAACCATACAACCAGCTCAACCAGGCCAACCAGGCTAACCAGGCTAACTCGGCCAACCGGACCCACCTGGCCTACCAGACCAGCCAGGCAAACCAGGCCAACCAGGATAACCATGCAAACCAGACTTACTCGGCCAACTGGACCAAATAGACCAACCGGACCATCGAGGCCAATAGACCAACCAGACCAACCAGGCTAACCAGGCCAAACTGGTCAACCAGGCCAACCAGGCCAACCAGCCAACCAGGCCAAACTGGTCAACCAGGCCAACCAGGCCAACCAGCCAACCAGGCCACCCAGGCCAACCAGGCCATCCAGGCCAACTAGTCCAACCAGGCCAACTAGTGCAACCAGGCTAACTCGGCCAACTGGACCCACCAAGCCTACCAGACCAACTGGGCCAACCAGCCCAACCGGACCAAACAGGCCATCCAGCCAATCAGGCCAACCAGCCCAACCAGCCACATCAGGCCAGCCAGGCCAACAAGCCCAATTAGGCCAACCAGGCCAACCAGGCTAACCTGGCCAACCAAGCTAACTTGGCCAACCGGACCCACCAGGCCTACCAGACCAACCAAGCCATCCAGGCCAACCTGGCCAACCAGGCTAACCTGGCTAACTAGACTTACTCGGCCAACCGGACCAAATAGACCAACCGGGCAAACGAGGCTAACCAGGCCAAACTGGTCAACCAGGCCAACCAGCCAACCAGCCCAACCAGGCAAACCAGGCCATCAAGATTAACCAGGCCTATTAGACCAACCAGACCTATTAGACCAACCAGACCTATTAGACCAACCAGACCTATTAGACCAACCAGACCAACCAGGCTCACCCGGCCAACCGGGCCCACCAGGCTTCCAGACCAACCAGACCAACCAGACCAACCGGGCCAACCAGGCCAACCAGACCAACCAGGCTAACCACGCCAACCTGGTCAACCAGGCCAACCAGGGCAACCAGACCAACCATCCAAAAAACCCAACCAGGGCAACCAGGATAACCTGGCCAACCAGGCTAGCTCGGCCAACCGGACCCACCAGGCCTACCAGACCAGCCAGGCCAACCAGGCCAACCAGGATAACCATGCCAACCAGACTTACTCCGCCAACCGGACCAAATAGACCAACCAGACCAACCAGGCTAACCAGGCCAAACTGGTCAACCAGGCCAACCAGGGCAACCAGGCCAACCAGCCAACCAGCCCAACCAGGCCAACCAGGCTAGCCTGGCCAACTAGACTAACTCGGGCAACCGGACCAAATAGACAAACCGGGCCAACGAGGCCAACTAGACCAACCAGGCCAACTAGTGCAACCAGGCTAACTCGGCCAACTGGACCACCCAAGCCTACCAGACCAACTGGGCCAACCAGCCCAACCGGACCAAACAGGCCATCCAGCCAATCAGGCCAACTAGCTTTACCAGCCACACCAGGCCAACCAGCCCAACCAGGCCAACCAGGCCAACAAGCCAACCAGGCCAACCAGGCCAATCAGGCCAACCAGCCCAACCAGCCACACAAGGCCAACCAGCCCAACCAGGCCAACCAGGCTCACCTGGCCAACCAGGCTAACCTGGCCAACTAGACCAACTAGGCCAACCGGACCAAATAGACCAACCGGGCCAACGAAACCAACCAGACCAACCAGACCAACGAAACCAACCAGACCAACCAGACCAACCTGGTCAACCAGGCAAAGCAGGGCAACCAGACCAACCATACAACCAGCTCAACCAGGCCAACCAGGCTAACCAGGCTAACTCGGCCAACCGGACCCACCTGGCCTACCAGACCAGCCAGGCCAACCAGGATAACCATGCAAACCAGACTTACTCGGCCAACTGGACCAAATAGACCAACCGGACCATCGAGGCCAATAAACCAACCAGACCAACCAGGCTAACCAGGCCAAACTGGTCAAAGAGGCCAACCAGGCCAACCAGCCAACCAGGCCAAACTGGTCAACCAGGCCAACCAGGCCAACCAGCCAACCAGGCCACCCAGGCCACCCAGGCCAACCAGGCCATCCAGGCCAACTAGTCCAACCAGGCCAACTAGTGCAACCAGGCTAACTCGGCCAACTGGACCCACCAGGCCTACCAGACCAACGAGGCCAACCAGACCAACCAGACCAACCAGGCAATCCAGGCCAACCTGGTCAACCAGGCCAAGCAGGGCAACCAGACCAACCATACAACCAGCTCAACCAGGCCAACCAGGCTAACCAGGCTAACTCGGCCAACCGGACCCACCTCGCCTACAAGACCAGCCAAGCCAACCAGGCCAACCAGGATAACCATGCAAACCAGACTTACTCGGCCAACCGGACCAAATAGACCAACCGGACCATCGAGGCCAATAGACCAACCAGACCAACCAGGCTAACCAGGCCAAACTGGTCAACCAGGCCAACCAGGGCAACCAGGCCAACCAGCCAATTAGGCCACCCAGGCCAACCAGGCCATCCAGGCCAACTAGTCCAACCAGGCCAACTAGTGCAACCAGGCTAACTCGGCCAAATAGACCCACCAGGCCTACCAGACCAACTGGGCCAACAAGCCCAACCGGACCAAACAGGCCATCCAGAAAATCAGGCCAACCAGCCCAACCAGCCACACCAGGCCAGCCAGGCCAACCAGCCCAACCAGGCCAACCAGGCCAACCAGGCTAACCTGGCCAACCATGCTAACTTGGCCAACCGGACCCACCAGGCCTACCAGACCAACCAAGCCAACCAGGCCAAACTGGCCAACCAGGCTAACCTGGCCAACTAGACTTACTCGGCCAACCGGACCAAATAGACCAACCGGGCAAACGAGGCTTACCAGGCCAAACTGGTCAACCAGGCCAACCAGGCCAACCAGCCCAACCAGGCCAACCAGGCCATCCAGGTTAACCATGCCTATTAGACCAACCAGACCTATTAGACCAACCAGACCAACCAGGCTCACCCGGCCAACCGGGCCCACCAGGCTTCCAGACCAACCAGACCAACCAGACCAACCAGGCCAACCAGGCCTATTAGACCAACCAGACCTATTAGACCAACCAGGCTCACCCGGCCAACCGGGCCCACCAGGCTTCCAGACAAACCAGACCAACCAGACCAACCAGGCTAACCACGCCAACCTGGTCAACCAGGCCAACCAGGGCAACCAGACCAACCATCCAACCAGCCCAACCAGGGCAACCAGGATAACCTGGCCAACCAGGCTAGCTCGGCCAACCGGACCCACCAGGCCTACCAGACCAGCCAGGCCAACCAGGCCAACCAGGATAACCATGCCAACCAGACTTACTCCGCCAACCGGACCAAATAGACCAACCAGACCAACCAGGCTAACCAGACCAACCTGGTCATCCAGGCCAAGAAGGGCAACCAGACCAACCATACAACCAGTTCAACCAGCCAACCAGGCCACCCAGGCCAACCAGGCCAACCAGGCCATCCAGGCCAACTAGTCCAACCAGGCCAACTAGTGCAACCAGGCTAACTCGGCCAACTGGACCCACCAAGCCTACCAGACCAACTGGGCCAACCAGCCCAGCCGGAACAAACAGGCCATCCAGCCAATCAGGCCAACCAGCCCAACCAGCCACACCAGGCCAACCAGGCCAACCAGCCCAACCAGGCCAACCAGGCTAACCTGGCCAACCAAGCTAACTTGGCCAACCGGACCCACCAGGCCTACCAGACCAACCAAGCCAACCAGGCCAACCTGGCCAACCAGGCTAACCTGGCCAACTAGACTTAATCGGCCAACTGGACCAAATAGACCAACCGGGCAAACGAGGCTAACCAGGCCAAACTGGTTAACCAGGCCAACCAGGGCAACCAGGCCACCAGCCAACCAGCCCAACCAGGCCAAACAGGCCATCCAGGTTAATTAGGTCTATTAGACCAACCAGACCTATTAGAACAACCAGACCAACCAGGTTAACCAGGCCTATTAGACCAACCAGACCTATTAGACCAACCAGGCTCACCCGGCCAACCGGGCCCACCAGGCTTCCAGACCAACCGGGCCAACCAGGCCAACCAGACCAACCAGGCTAACCACGCCAACCTGGTCAACCAGGCCAACCAGGGCAACCAGACCAACCATCCAACCAGCCCAACCAGGGCAACCAGGATAACCTGGCCAACCAGGCTCACCCGGCCAACCGGACCCACCAGGCTTCCAGACCAACCGGGCCAACCAGGCCAACCAGACCAACCAGGCTAACCACGCCAACCTGGTCAACCAGGCCAACCAGGGCAACCAGACCAACCATCCAACCAGCCCAACCAGGGCAACCAGGATAACCTGGCCAACCAGGCTAGCTCGGCCAACCGGACCCACCTGGCCTACCAGACCAGCCAGGTTAACCAGGCCAACCAGGATAACCATGCAAACCAGACTTACTCGGCCAACCGGACCAAATAGACCAACCGGACCATCGAGGTCAATAGACCAACCAGGCTAACCAGGCCAAACTGGTCAACCAGGCCAACCAGGGCAACCAGGCCAACCAGCCAACCAGGCCACCCAGGCCACCCAGGCCAACCAGGCCAACTAGGCCAACCAGGCTAACCTGGCCTACCAGGCTAACTCGGCCAATTGAACCCACCAGGCCTACCAGACCAACTGGGCCAACCAGCCCAACCGGACCAAACAGGCCATCCAGCCAATCAGGCTAACTAGCTCAACCAGCCACACCAGGCCAACCAGCCGAACCAGGCCAACCAAACTAACCTGGCCAACCAAGCTAACTCGGCCAACTGGACCCACCAGGCCTACCAGACCAACCAAGCCAACCAGGCCAACGTGGCCAACCAGGCTAATCTGGCCAACTAGACTAACTCGGCCAAACGGACCAAATAGACCAACCGGTCAAACGAGGCCAACCAGACCAACCAGGCTATTAAGGCCAACCTGGTCAACCAGGCGAAGCAGGGCAACCAGACCAACCATCCAACCAGGACAACCAGGTCAACCAGGCCAATCAGGGCAACCAGGCCCACTAGCCAACCAGGACAACCAGGCCAACAAGCCAACCAGGCCAACCAGGTCAATCAGGCCAACCAGCCCAACCAGCCACACCAGGCCAACCAGGCCAACCAGCCCAACCAGGCTCACCTGGCCAACCAGGCTAACCTGGCCAACTAGACCAACTCGGCCAACCGGACCAAATAGACCAACCGGGCAAACGAGGCCAACTAGACCAACCAGGCCAACTAGTGCAACCAGGCTAACTCGGCCAACTGGACCACTCAAGCCTACCAGACCAACTGGGCCAACCAGCCCAACCGGACCAAACAGGCCATCCAGCCAATCAGGCCAACTAGCTTAACCAGCCACACCAGGCCAACCAGCCCAACCAGGCCAACCAGGCCAACAAGCCAACCAGGCCAACCAGGCCAACCAGCCCAACCAGCCACACAAGGCCAACCAGCCCAACCAGGCCAACCAGGCTCACCTGGCCAACCAGGCTAACCTGGCCAACTAGACCAACTAGGCCAACCGGACCAAATAGACCAACCGGGCCAACGAAACCAACCAGACCAACCAGACCAACGAAACCAACCAGACCAACCAGACCAACCTGGTCAACCAGGCAAAGCAGGGCAACCAGACCAACCATACAACCAGCTCAACCAGGCCAACCAGGCTAACCAGGCTAACTCGGCCAACCGGACCCACCTGGCCTACCAGACCAGCCAGGCCAACCAGGAAAACCATGCAAACCAGACTTACTCGGCCAACTGGACCAAATAGACCAACCGGACCATCGAGGCCAATAGACCAACCAGACCAACCAGGCTAACCAGGCCAAACTGGTCAAAGAGGCCAACCAGGCCAACCAGCCAACCAGGCCAAACTGGTCAACCAGGCCAACCAGGCCAACCAGCCAACCAGGCCACCCAGGCCACCCAGGCCAACCAGGCCATCCAGGCCAACTAGTCCAACCAGGCCAACTAGTGCAACCAGGCTAACTCGGCCAACTGGACCCACCAGGCCTACCAGACCAACTGGGCCAACCAGCCCAACCGGACCAAACAGGCCATCCAGCCAATCAGGCCAACCAGCCCAACCAGCCACATCAGGCCAGCCAGGCCAACAAGCCCAATTAGGCCAACCAGGCTAACATGGCCAACCAAGCTAACTTGGCCAACCGGACCCACCAGGCCTACCAGACCAACCAAGCCATCCAGGCCAACCTGGCCAACCAGGCTAACCTGGCCAACTAGACTTACTCAGCCAACCGGACCAAATAGACCAACCGGGCAAACGAGGCTAACCAGGCCAAACTGGTCAACCAGGCCAACCAGGCCAACCAGCCAACCAGCCCAACCAGGCCAACCAGGCCATCCAGATTAACCAGGCCTATTAGACCAACCAGACCTATTAGACCAACCAGACCTATTAGACCAACCAGACCAACCAGGCTCACCCGGCCAACCGGGCCCACCAGGCTTCCAGACCAACCAGATCAACCAGACCAACCAGGCCAACCAGGCCTATTAGACCAACCAGACCTATTAGACCAACCAGGCTCACCCGGCCAACCGGGCCCACCAGGCTTCCAGACCAACCAGACCAACCAGACCAACCGGGCCAACCAGGCCAACCAGACCAACCAGGCTAACCACGCCAACCTGGTCAACCAGGCCAACCAGGGCAACCAGACCAACCATCCAAAAAACCCAACCAGGGCAACCAGGATAACCTGGTTAACCAGGCTAGCTCGGCTAACCGGACCCACCAGGCCTACCAGACCAGCCAGACCAGCCAGGCCAACCAGGATAACCATGCCAACCAGACCTACTCCGCCAACCGGACCAAATAGACCAACCAGACCAACCAGGCTAACCAGGCCAAACTGGTCAACCAGGCCAACCAGCCAACCAGCCAAACCAGGCTAACCTGGCCAACTAGACTAACTCGGGCAACCGGACCAAATAGACAAACCGGGCCAACGAGGCCAACCAGACCAACCAGGCTATCCAGGCCAACCTGGTCAACCAGGCCAAGCAGGGCAACCAGACCAACCATACAACCAGCTCAACCAGGCTAACCAGGCTAACTCGGCCAACCGGACCCACCTCGCCTACCAGACCAGCCAGGCCAACCAGGCCAACCAGGATAACCATGCAAACCAGACTTACTCGGCCAACCGGACCAAACAGGCCATCCAGCCAATCAGGCCAACCAGCCCAACCAGCCACATCAGGCCAGCCAGGCCAACAAGTCCAATTAGGCCAACCAGGCCAACCAGGCTAACCTGGCCAACCAAGCTAACTTGGCCAACCGGACCCACCAGGCCTACCAGACCAACCAAGCCATCCAGGCCAACCTGGCCAACCAGGATAACCTGGCCAACTAGACTTACTCGGCCAACCGGACCAAATAGACCAACCGGGCAAACGAGGCTAACCAGGCCAAACTGGTCAACCAGGCCAACCAGGCCAACCAGCCAACCAGCCCAACCAGGCCAACCAGGCCATCCAGATTAACCAGGCCTATTAGACCAACCAGACCTATTAGACCAACCAGACCTATTAGACCAACCAGACCTATTAGACCAACCAGACCAACCAGGCTCACCCGGCCAACCGGGCCCACCAGGCTTCCAGACCAACCAGATCAACCAGACCAACCAGGCCAACCAGGCCTATTAGACCAACCAGGCCTATTAGACCAACCAGGCTCACCCGGCCAACCGGGCCCACCAGGCTTCCAGACCAACCGGGCCAACCAGGCCAACCAGACCAACCAGGCTAACCACGCCAACCTGGTCAACCAGGCCAACCAGGGCAACCAGACCAACCATCCAACCAGCCCAACCAGGGCAACCAGGATAACCTGGCCAACCAGGCTAGCTCGGCCAACCGGACCCACCTGGCCTACCAGACCAGCCAGGCCAACCAGGCCAACCAGGATAACCATGCAAACCAGACTTACTCGGCCAACCGGACCAAATAGACCAACCGGACCATCGAGGCCAATAGACCAACCAGGCTAACCAGGTTAAACTGGTCAACCAGGCCAACCAGGGCAACCAGGCCAACCAGCCAACCAGGCCACCCAGGCCACCCAGGCCAACCAGGCCATCCAGGCCAACTAGGCCAACCAGGCTAACCTGGCCTACCAGGCTAACTCGGCCAATTGAACCCACCAGGCCTACCAGACCAACTGGGCCAACCAGCCCAACCGGACCAAACAGGCCATCCAGCCAATCAGGCCAACTAGCTCAACCAGCCACACCAGGCCAACCAGCCGAACCAGGCCAACCAAACTAACCTGGCCAACCAAGCTAACTCGGCCAACTGGACCCACCAGGCCTACCAGACCAACCAAGCCAACCAGGCCAACGTGGCCAACCAGGCTAATCTGGCCAACTAGACTAACTCGGCCAAACGGACCAAATAGACCAACCGGTCAAACGAGGCCAACCAGACCAACCAGGCTATTAAGGCCAACCTGGTCAAACAGGCCAAGCAGGGCAACCAGACCAACCATCCAACCAGGACAACCAGGTCAACCAGGCCAATCAGGGCAACCAGGCCCACTAGCCAACCAGGACAACCAGGCCAACAAGCCAACCAGGCCAACCAGGTCAATCAGGCCAACCAGCCCAACCAGCCACACCAGGCCAACCAGGCCAACCAGCCCAACCAGGCTCACCTGGCCAACCAGGCTAACCTGGCCAACTAGACCAACTCGGCCAACCGGACCAAATAGACAAACCGGGCCAACGAGGCCAACCAGACCAACCAGGCTATCCAGGCCAACCTGGTCAACCAGGCCAAGCAGGGCAACCAGACCAACCATACAACCAGCTCAACCAGGCTAACCAGGCTAACTCGGCCAACCGGACCCACCTCGCCTACCAGACCAGCCAGGCCAACCAGGCCAACCAGGATAGCCATGCAAACCAGACTTACTCGGCCAACCGGACCAAATAGACCAACCGGACCATCGAGGCCAATAGACCAACCAGACCAACCAGGCTAACCAGGCCAAACTGGTCAACCAGGCCAACCAGGGCAACCAGGCCAACCAGCCAACCAGGCCACCCAGGCCAACCAGGCCAACCAGGCCATCCAGGCCAACTAGTCCAACTAGTGCAAGCAGGCTAACTCGGCCAAATAGACCCACCAGGCCTACCAGACCAACTGGGCCAACAAGCCCAACCGGACCAAACAGGCCATCCAGAAAATCAGGCCAACCAGCCCAACCAGCCACACCAGGCCAGCCAGGCCAACCAGCCCAACCAGGCCAACCAGGCTAACCTGGCCAACCATGCTAACTTGGCCAACCGGACGCACCAGGCCTACCAGACCAACCAAGCCAACCAGGCCAAACTGGCCAACCAGGCTAACCTGGCCAACTAGACTTACTCGGCCAACCGGACCAAATAGACCAACCGGGCAAACGAGGCTAACCAGGCCAAACTGGTCAACCAGGCCAACCAGGCCAACCAGCCAACCAGCCCAACCAGGCCAACCAGGCCATCCAGGTTAACCATGCCTATTAGACCAACCAGGCTTCCAGACCAACCAGACCAACCAGACCAACCAGACCAACCAGGCCTATTAGACCAACCAGACCTATTAGACCAACCAGGCTCACCCGGCCAACCGGGCCCACCAGGCTTCCAGACAAACCAGACCAACCAGACCAACCAGGCTAACCACGCCAACCTGGTCAACCAGGCCAACCAGGGCAACCAGACCAACCATCCAACCAGCCCAACCAGGGCAACCAGGATAACCTGGCCAACCAGGCTAGCTCGGCCAACCGGACCCACCAGGCCTACCAGACCAGCCAGGCCAACCAGGCCAACCAGGATAACCATGCCAACCAGACTTACTCCGCCAACCGGACCAAATGGACTAACCAGACCAACCAGGCTAACCAGGCCAAACTAGTCAACCAGGCCAACCAGGGCAACCAGCCCAACCAGCCACACCAGGCAAACCAGGCCAACCAGCCCAACCAGGCCAACCAGGCTCACCTGGCCAACCAGGCTAACCTGGCCAACTAGACCAACTCGGCCAACTGGACCAAATAGACCAACCGGGCCAACGAGGCCAACCAGACCAACCAGACCAACCTGGTCATCCAGGCCAAGAAGGGCAACCAGACCAACCATACAACCAGATCAACCAGCCAACCAGGCCACCCAGGCCAACCAGGCCATCCAGGCCAACTAGTCCAACCAGGCCAACTAGTGCAACCAGGCTAACTCGGCCAACTGGAACCACCAAGCCTACCAGACCAACTGGGCCAACCAGCCCAGCCGGAACAAACAGGCCATCCAGCCAATCAGGCCAACCAGCCCAACCAGCCACACCAGGCCAACCAGGCCAACCAGCCCAACCAGGCCAACCAGGCTAACCTGGCCAACCAAGCTAACTTGGCCAACCAGACCCACCAGGCCTACCAGACCAACCAAGCCAACCAGGCCAACCTGGCCAACCAGGCTAACCTGGCCAACTAGACTTACTCGGCCAACTGGACCAAATAGACCAACCGGGCAAACGAGGCTAACCAGGCCAAACTGGTTAACCAGGCCAACCAGGGCAACCAGGCCACCAGCCAACCAGCCCAACCAGGCCAAACAGGCCATCCAGGTTAATTAGGTCTATTAGACCACCCAGACCTATTAGACCAACCAGACCAACCAGGCTCACCCGGTCAACCGGGCCCACCAGGCTTCCAGACCAACCAGACCAACCAGGCCAACCAGGTTAACCAGGCCTATTAGACCAACCAGACCTATTAGACCAACCAGGCTCACCCGGCCAACCGGGCCCACCAGGCTTCCAGACCAACCGGGCCAACCAGGCCAACCAGACCAACCAGGCTAACCACGCCAACCTGGTCAATCAGGCCAACCAGGGCAACCAGACCAACCATCCAACCAGCCCAACCAGGGCAACCAGGATAACCTGGCCAACCAGGCTAGCTCGGCCAACCGGACCCACCTGGCCTACCAGACCAGCCAGGCCAACCAGGCCAACCAGGATAACCATGCAAACCAGACTTACTCGGCCAACCGGACCAAATAGACCAACCGGACCATCGAGGTCAATAGACCAACCAGACCAACCAGGCTAACCAGGCCAAACTGGTCAACCAGGCCAACCAGGGCAACCAGGCCAACCAGCCAACCAGGCCACCCAGGCCACCCAGGCCAACCAGGCCATCCAGGCCAACTAGGTTCACCAGGCTAACCTGGCCTACCAGGCTAACTCGGCCAACTGAACCCACCAGGCCTACCAGACCAACTGGGCCAACCAGCCCAACCGGACCAAACAGGCCATCCAGCCAATCAGGCCAACTAGCTCAACCAGCCACACCAGGCCAACCAGCCGAACCAGGCCATCCAAACTAACCTGGCCAACCAAGCTAACTCGGCCAACCGGACCCACCAGGTCCACCAGACCAACCAAGCCAACCAGGCCAACGTGGCCAACCAGGCTAATCTGGCCAACTAGACTAACTCGGCCAAACGGACCAAATAGACCAACCGGTCAAACGAGGCCAACCAGACCAACCAGGCTATTAAGGCCAACCTGGTCAACCAGGCCAAGCAGGGCAACCAGACCAACCATCCAACCAGGTCAACCAGGCCAATCAGGGCAACCAGGCCCACTAGCCAACCAGGGCAACCAGGCCAACAAGCCAACCAGGCCAATCAGGCCAACCAGCCCAACCAGCCACACCAGGCCAATCAGGCCAACCAGCCCAACCAGGCTCACCTGGCCAACCAGGCTAACCTGGCCAACTAGAACAACTCGGCCAACCGGACCAAATAGACCAACCGGGATAACGAGGCCAACTAGACCAACCAGGCCAACTAGTGCAACCAGGCTAACTCGGCCAACTGGACCACCCAAGCCTACCAGACCAACTGGGCCAACCAGCCCAACCGGACCAAACAGGCCATCCAGCCAATCAGGCCAACCAGCCCAACCAGCCACACCAGGCCAACCAGGCCAACCAGGCTAACCTGGCCAACCAAGCTAACCTGGCCAACTAGACTAACTCGGCCAACCGGACCAAATAGACCAACCGGGCAAACGAGGCTAACCAGGCCAAACTGGTCAACCAGGCCAACCAGGGCAACCAGGCCAACCAGCCCAAACAGGCCAACCAGGCCATCCAGGTTAATTAGGTCTATTAGACCAACCAGACCTATTAGACCAACCAGGCTTACCCGGCCAACCGGGCCCACCAGGCTTCCAGACCAACCAGACCAACCAGACCAACCAGGCCAACCAGGTTAACCAGGCCTATTAGACCAACCAGACCTATTAGACCAACCAGGCTCACCCGGCCAACCGGGCCCACCAGGCTTCCAGACCGACCGGGCAAACCAGGCCAACCAGGCCAAACAGACCCACCAGACTAACCAGGCTAACCACGCCAACCTGGTCAACCAGGCCAACCAGGGCAACCAGACCAACCATCCAACCAGCCCAACCAGGGCAACCAGGATAACCTGGCCAACTAGACTTACTCGGCCAACCGGACCAAATAGACCAACCGGGCAAACGAGGCTAATAAGGCCAAACTGGTCAACCAGGCCAACCAGGCCAACCAGCCAACCAGCCCAACCAGGCCAACCAGGCCATCCAGATTAACCAGGCCTATTAGACCAACCAGACCTATTAGACCAACCAGACCTATTAGACCAACCAGACCAACCAGGCTCACCCGGCCAACCGGGCCCACCAGGCTTCCAGACCAACCAGATCAACCAGACCAACCAGGCCAACCAGGCCTATTAGACCAACCAGGCCTATTAGACCAACCAGGCTCACCCGGCCAACCGGGCCCACCAGGCTTCCAGACCAACCGGGCCAACCAGGCCAACCAGACCAACCAGGCTAACCACGCCAACCTGGTCAACCAGGCCAACCAGGGCAACCAGACCAACCATCCAACCAGCCCAACCAGGGCAACCAGGATAACCTGGCCAACCAGGCTAGCTCGGCCAACCGGACCCACCTGGCCTACCAGACCAGCCAGGCCAACCAGGCCAACCAGGATAACCATGCAAACCAGACTTACTCGGCCAACCGGACCAAATAGACCAACCGGACCATCGAGGCCAATAGACCAACCAGGCTAACCAGGTTAAACTGGTCAACCAGGCCAACCAGGGCAACCAGCCAACCAGGCCACCCAGGCCACCCAGGCCATCCAGGCCAACTAGGCCAACCAGGCTAACCTGGCCTACCAGGCTAACTCGGCCAATTGAACCCACCAGGCCTACCAGACCAACTGGGCCAACCAGCCCAACCGGACCAAACAGGCCATCCAGCCAATCAGGCCAACTAGCTCAACCAGCCACACCAGGCCAACCAGCCGAACCAGGCCAACCAAACTAACCTGGCCAACCAAGCTAACTCGGCCAACTGGACCCACCAGGCCTACCAGACCAACCAAGCCAACCAGGCCAACGTGGCCAACCAGGCTAATCTGGCCAACTAGACTAACTCGGCCAAACGGACCAAATAGACCAACCGGTCAAACGAGGCCAACCAGACCAACCAGGCTATTAAGGCCAACCTGGTCAAACAGGCCAAGCAGGGCAACCAGACCAACCATCCAACCAGGACAACCAGGTCAACCAGGCCAATCAGGGCAACCAGGCCCACTAGCCAACCAGGACAACCAGGCCAACAAGCCAACCAGGCCAACCAGGTCAATCAGGCCAACCAGCCCAACCAGCCACACCAGGCCAACCAGGCCAACCAGCCCAACCAGGCTCACCTGGCCAACCAGGCTAACCTGGCCAACTAGACCAACTCGGCCAACCGGACCAAATAGACAAACCGGGCCAACGAGGCCAACCAGACCAACCAGGCTATCCAGGCCAACCTGGTCAACCAGGCCAAGCAGGGCAACCAGACCAACCATACAACCAGCTCAACCAGGCTAACCAGGCTAACTCGGCCAACCGGACCCACCTCGCCTACCAGACCAGCCAGGCCAACCAGGCCAACCAGGATAGCCATGCAAACCAGACTTACTCGGCCAACCGGACCAAATAGACCAACCGGACCATCGAGGCCAATAGACCAACCAGACCAACCAGGCTAACCAGGCCAAACTGGTCAACCAGGCCAACCAGGGCAACCAGGCCAACCAGCCAACCAGGCCACCCAGGCCAACCAGGCCAACCAGGCCATCCAGGCCAACTAGTCCAACTAGGCCAACTAGTGCAAGCAGGCTAACTCGGCCAAATAGACCCACCAGGCCTACCAGACCAACTGGGCCAACAAGCCCAACCGGACCAAACAGGCCATCCAGAAAATCAGGCCAACCAGCCCAACCAGCCACACCAGGCCAGCCAGGCCAACCAGCCCAACCAGGCCAACCAGGCTAACCTGGCCAACCATGCTAACTTGGCCAACCGGACCCACCAGGCCTACCAGACCAACCAAGCCAACCAGGCCAAACTGGCCAACCAGGCTAACCTGGCCAACTAGACTTACTCGGCCAACCGGACCAAATAGACCAACCGGGCAAACGAGGCTAACCAGGCCAAACTGGTCAACCAGGCCAACCAGGCCAACCAGCCAACCAGCCCAACCAGGCCAACCAGGCCATCCAGGTTAACCATGCCTATTAGACCAACCAGGCTTCCAGACCAACCAGACCAACCAGACCAACCAGGCCAACCAGGCCTATTAGACCAACCAGACCTATTAGACCAACCAGGCTCACCCGGCCAACCGGGCCCACCAGGCTTCCAGACAAACCAGACCAACCAGACCAACCAGGCTAACCACGCCAACCTGGTCAACCAGGCCAACCAGGGCAACCAGACCAACCATCCAACCAGCCCAACCAGGGCAACCAGGATAACCTGGCCAACCAGGCTAGCTCGGCCAACCGGACCCACCAGGCCTACCAGACCAGCCAGGCCAACCAGGCCAACCAGGATAACCATGCCAACCAGACTTACTCCGCCAACCGGACCAAATGGACTAACCAGACCAACCAGGCTAACCAGGCCAAACTAGTCAACCAGGCCAACCAGGGCAACCAGCCCAACCAGCCACACCAGGCAAACCAGGCCAACCAGCCCAACCAGGCCAACCAGGCTCACCTGGCCAACCAGGCTAACCTGGCCAACTAGACCAACTCGGCCAACTGGACCAAATAGACCAACCGGGCCAACGAGGCCAACCAGACCAACCAGACCAACCTGGTCATCCAGGCCAAGAAGGGCAACCAGACCAACCATACAACCAGATCAACCAGCCAACCAGGCCACCCAGGCCAACCAGGCCATCCAGGCCAACTAGTCCAACCAGGCCAACTAGTGCAACCAGGCTAACTCGGCCAACTGGAACCACCAAGCCTACCAGACCAACTGGGCCAACCAGCCCAGCCGGAACAAACAGGCCATCCAGCCAATCAGGCCAACCAGCCCAACCAGCCACACCAGGCCAACCAGGCCAACCAGCCCAACCAGGCCAACCAGGCTAACCTGGCCAACCAAGCTAACTTGGCCAACCAGACCCACCAGGCCTACCAGACCAACCAAGCCAACCAGGCCAACCTGGCCAACCAGGCTAACCTGGCCAACTAGACTTACTCGGCCAACTGGACCAAATAGACCAACCGGGCAAACGAGGCTAACCAGGCCAAACTGGTTAACCAGGCCAACCAGGGCAACCAGGCCACCAGCCAACCAGCCCAACCAGGCCAAACAGGCCATCCAGGTTAATTAGGTCTATTAGACCACCCAGACCTATTAGACCAACCAGACCAACCAGGCTCACCCGGTCAACCGGGCCCACCAGGCTTCCAGACCAACCAGACCAACCAGGCCAACCAGGTTAACCAGGCCTATTAGACCAACCAGACCTATTAGACCAACCAGGCTCACCCGGCCAACCGGGCCCACCAGGCTTCCAGACCAACCGGGCCAACCAGGCCAACCAGACCAACCAGGCTAACCACGCCAACCTGGTCAATCAGGCCAACCAGGGCAACCAGACCAACCATCCAACCAGCCCAACCAGGGCAACCAGGATAACCTGGCCAACCAGGCTAGCTCGGCCAACCGGACCCACCTGGCCTACCAGACCAGCCAGGCCAACCAGGCCAACCAGGATAACCATGCAAACCAGACTTACTCGGCCAACCGGACCAAATAGACCAACCGGACCATCGAGGTCAATAGACCAACCAGACCAACCAGGCTAACCAGGCCAAACTGGTCAACCAGGCCAACCAGGGCAACCAGGCCAACCAGCCAACCAGGCCACCCAGGCCACCCAGGCCAACCAGGCCATCCAGGCCAACTAGGTTCACCAGGCTAACCTGGCCTACCAGGCTAACTCGGCCAACTGAACCCACCAGGCCTACCAGACCAACTGGGCCAACCAGCCCAACCGGACCAAACAGGCCATCCAGCCAATCAGGCCAACTAGCTCAACCAGCCACACCAGGCCAACCAGCCGAACCAGGCCAACCAAACTAACCTGGCCAACCAAGCTAACTCGGCCAACCGGACCCACCAGGTCCACCAGACCAACCAAGCCAACCAGGCCAACGTGGCCAACCAGGCTAATCTGGCCAACTAGACTAACTCGGCCAAACGGACCAAATAGACCAACCGGTCAAACGAGGCCAACCAGACCAACCAGGCTATTAAGGCCAACCTGGTCAACCAGGCCAAGCAGGGCAACCAGACCAACCATCCAACCAGGTCAACCAGGCCAATCAGGGCAACCAGGCCCACTAGCCAACCAGGGCAACCAGGCCAACAAGCCAACCAGGCCAACCAGGCCAATCAGGCCAACCAGCCCAACCAGCCACACCAGGCCAATCAGGCCAACCAGCCCAACCAGGCTCACCTGGCCAACCAGGCTAACCTGGCCAACTAGAACAACTCGGCCAACCGGACCAAATAGACCAACCGGGATAACGAGGCCAACTAGACCAACCAGGCCAACTAGTGCAACCAGGCTAACTCGGCCAACTGGACCACCCAAGCCTACCAGACCAACTGGGCCAACCAGCCCAACCGGACCAAACAGGCCATCCAGCCAATCAGGCCAACCAGCCCAACCAGCCACACCAGGCCAACCAGGCCAACCAGGCTAACCTGGCCAACCAAGCTAACCTGGCCAACTAGACTAACTCGGCCAACCGGACCAAATAGACCAACCGGGCAAACGAGGCTAACCAGGCCAAACTGGTCAACCAGGCCAACCAGGGCAACCAGGCCAACCAGCCCAAACAGGCCAACCAGGCCATCCAGGTTAATTAGGTCTATTAGACCAACCAGACCTATTAGACCAACCAGACCAACCAGGCTTACCCGGCCAACCGGGCCCACCAGGCTTCCAGACCAACCAGACCAACCAGACCAACCAGGCCAACCAGGTTAACCAGGCCTATTAGACCAACCAGACCTATTAGACCAACCAGGCTCACCCGGCCAACCGGGCCCACCAGGCTTCCAGACCGACCGGGCAAACCAGGCCAACCAGGCCAAACAGACCCACCAGACTAACCAGGCTAACCACGCCAACCTGGTCAACCAGGCCAACCAGGGCAACCAGACCAACCATCCAACCAGCCCAACCAGGGCAACCAGGATAACCTGGCCAACCAGGCTAGCTCGGCCAACCGGACCCACCAGGCCTACCAGACCAGCAAGGCCAACCAGGCCAACCAGGATAACCATGCCAACCAGACTTACTCCGCCAACCGGACCAACCAGGCTAACCAGGCCAAACTGGTCAACCAGGCCAACCAGGGCAACCAGCCAACCAGCTTAACCAGCCCAACCAGGCCAACCAGGCCATCCAGGCTAACCTGGCCAACTAGACTAACTCGGGCAACCGGACCAAATAGACAAACATGGCCAACGAGGCCAACCAGACCAACCAGACCAATCAGGCTAACCAGGCCAACCTGGTCAACCAGGCCAAGCAGGGCAACCAGACCAACCATACAACCAGCTCAACCAGGCTAACCAGGCTAACTCGGCCAACCGGACCCACCTGGCCTACCAGACCAGCCAGGCCAACCAGGCCAACCAGGATAACCATGCAAACCAGACTTACTCGGCCAACTGGACCAAATAGACCAACCGGACCATCGAGGCCAATAGACCAACCAGACCAACCAGGCTAACCAGGCCAAACTGGTCAACCAGGCCAACCAGCCAACCAGGCCACCCAGGCCACCCAGGCCATCCAGGCCAACTAGTCCAACCAGGCCAACTAGTGCAACCAGGCTAACTCGGCTAACTGGACCCACCAAGCCTACCAGACCAACTGGGCCAACCAGCCCAACCGGACCAAACAGGTTATCCAGCCAATCAGGCCAACTAGCTTAACCAGCCACACCAGGCCAACCAACCCAACCAGCCCAACCAGGCCAACCAGGCCAACAAGCCAACCAGGCCAACCAGGCCAATCAGGCCAACCAGCCCAACCAGCCACACAAGGCCAACCAGCCCAACCAGGCCAACCAGGCTCACCTGGCCAACCAGGCTAACCTAGCCAACTAGACCAACTCGGCCAACCGGACCAAATAGACCAACCAGGCCAACGAAACCAACCAGACCAACCAGACCAACGAAACCAACCAGACCAACCAGACCAACCTGGTCAACCAGGCAAAACAGGGCAACCAGACCAACCATACAACCAGCTCAACCAGGCCAACCAGGCTAACCAGGCTAACTCGGCCAACCGGACCCACCTGGCCTACATGACCAGCCAGGCCAACCAGGCCAACCAGGATAACCATGCAAACCAGACTTACTCGGCCAACTGGACCAAATAGACCAACCGGACCATCGAGGCCAATAGACCAACCAGACCAACCAGGCTAACCAGGCCAAACTGGTCAACCAGGCCAACCAGGGCTACCAGGCCAACCAGCAAACCAGGCCACCCAGGTCACCCAGGCCAACCAGGCCATCCAGGCCAACTAGTCCAACCAGGCCAACTAGTGCAACCAGGCTAACTCGGCCAACTGGACCCACCAAGCCTACCAGACCAACTGGGCCAACCAGCCCAACCGGACCAAACAGGTCATCCAGCCAATCAGGCCAACTAGCTTAACCAGCCACACCAGGCCAACCAGCCCAACCAGCCCAACCAGGCCAACCAGGCCAACAAGCCAACCAGGCCAATCAGGCCAACCAGCCCAACCAGCCACACAAGGCCAACCAGCCCAACCAGGCCAACCAGGCTCACCTGGCCAACCAGGCTAACCTGGCCAACTAGACCAACTCGGCCAACCGGACCAAATAGACCAACCGGGCCAACGAAACCAACCAGACCAACCAGACCAACGAAACCAACCAGACCAACCAGACCAACCTGGTCAACCAGGCAAAGCAGGGCAACCAGACCAACCATACAACCAGCTCAACCAGGCCAACCAGGCTAACCAGGCTAACTCGGCCAACCGGACCCACCTGGCCTACCAGACCAGCCAGGCCAACCAGGCCAACTAGGATAACCATGCAAACCAGACTTACTCGGCCAACTGGACCAAATAGACCAACCGGACCATCGAGGCCAATAGACCAACCAGACCAACCAGGCTAACCAGGCCAAACTGGTCAACCAGGCCAACCAGGGCAACCAGCCAACCAGGCCACCCAGGCCACCCAGGCCAACCAGGCCATCCAGGCCAACTAGTCCATCCAGGCCAACTAGTGCAACCAGGCTAACTCGGCTAACTGGACCCACCAAGCCTACCAGACCAACTGGGCCAAGCAGCCCAACCGGACCAAACAGGCTATCTAGCCAATCAGGCCAACTAGCTTAACCAGCCACACCAGGCCAACCAGCCCAACCAGGCCAACCAGGCCAACAAGCCAACCAGGCCAACCAGGCCAATCAGGCCAACCAGCCCAACCAGCCACACAAGGCCAACCAGCCCAACCAGACCAACCAGGCTCACCCGGCCAACCGGGCCCACCAGGCTTCCAGACCAACCAGACCAACCAGACCAACCAGGCCAACCAGGTTAACCAGGCCTATTAGACCAACCAGACCTATTAGACCAACCAGGCTCACCCGGCCAACCGGGCCCACAAGGCTTCCAGACCAACCGGGCAAACCAGGCCAACCAGGCCAAACAGACCCACCAGACTAACCAGGCTAACCACGCCAACCTGGTCAACCAGGGCAACCAGACCAACCATCCAACCAGCCCAACCAGGGCAACCAGGATAACCTGGCCAACCAGGCTAGCTCGGCCAACCGGACCCACCAGGCCTACCAGACCAGCAAGGCCAACCAGGCCAACCAGGATAACCATGCCAACCAGACTTACTCCGCCAACCGGACCAACCAGGCTAACCAGGCCAAACTGGTCAACCAGGCCAACCAGGGCAACCAGCCAACCAGCTTAACCAGCCCAACCAGGCCAACCAGGCCATCCAGGCTAACCTGGCCAACTAGACTAACTCGGGCAACCGGACCAAATAGACAAACATGGCCAACGAGGCCAACCAGACCAACCAGACCAATCAGGCTAACCAGGCCAACCTGGTCAACCAGGCCAAGCAGGGCAACCAGACCAACCATACAACCAGCTCAACCAGGCCAACCAGGCTAACCAGGCTAACTCGGCCAAACGGACCCACCTGGCCTACCAGACCAGCCAGGCCAACCAGGCCAACCAGGATAACCATGCAAACCAGACTTACTCGGCCAACTGGACCAAATAGACCAACCGGACCATCGAGGCCAATAGACCAACCAGACCAACCAGGCTAACCAGGCCAAACTGGTCAACCAGGCCAAACAGCCAACCAGGCCACCCAGGCCACCCAGGCCATCCAGGCCAACTAGTCCAACCAGGCCAACTAGTGCAACCAGGCTAACTCGGCCAACTGGACCCACCAAGCCTACCAGACCAACTGAGCCAACCAGCCCAACCGGACCAAACAGGCCATCCAGCCAATCAGGCCAACTAGCTTAACCAGCCACACCAGGCCAACCAGCCCAACCAGCCCAACCAGGCCAACCAGGCCAACAAGCCAACCAGGCCAACCAGGCCAATCAGGCCAACCAGCCCAACCAGCCACACAAGGCCAACCAGCCCAACCAGGCCAACCAGGCTCACCTGGCCAACCAGGCTAACCTAGCCAACTAGACCAACTCGGCCAACCGGACCAAATAGACCAACCAGGCCAACGAAACCAACCAGACCAACCAGACCAACGAAACCAACCAGACCAACCAGACCAACCTGGTCAACCAGGCAAAGCAGGGCAACCAGACCAACCATACAACCAGCTCAACCAGGCCAACCAGGCTAACCAGGCTAACTCGGCCAACCGGACCCACCTGGCCTACCAGACCAGCCAGGCCAACCAGGCCAACCAGGATAACCATGCAAACCAGACTTACTCGGCCAACTAGACCAAATAGACCAACCGGACCATCGAGGCCAATAGACCAACCAGACCAACCAGGCTAACCAGGCCAAACTGGTCAACCAGGCCAATCAGGGCAACCAGGCCAACCAGCAAACCAGGCCACCCAGGCCACCCAGGCCAACCAGGCCATCCAGGCCATCTAGTCCAACCAGGCCATCTAGTGCAACCAGGCTAACTTGGCCAACTGGACCCACCAAGCCTACCAGACCAACTGGGCCAACCAGCCCAACCGGACCAAACAGGTCATCCAGCCAATCAGGCCAACTAGCTTAACCAGCCACACCAGGCCAACCAGCCCAACCAGCCCAACCAGGCCAACCAGGCCAACAAGCCAACCAGGCCAACCAGGCCAATCAGGCCAACCAGCCCAACCAGCCACACAAGGCCAACCAGCCCAACCAGGACAACCAGGCTCACCTGGCCAACCAGGCTAACCTGGCCAACTAGACCAACTCGGCCAACCGGACCAAATAGACCAACCGGGCCAACGAAATCAACCAGACCAACCAGACCAACGAAACCAACCAGACCAACCAGACCAACCTGGTCAACCAGGCAAAGCAGGACAACCAGACCAACCATACAACCAGCTCAACCAGGCCAACCAGGCTAACCAGGCTAACTCGGCCAACCGGACCCACCTGGCCTACCAGACCAGCCAGGCCAACCAGGCCAACTAGGATAACCATGCAAACCAGACTTACTCGGCCAACTGGACCAAATAGACCAACCGGACCATCGAGGCCAATAGACCAACCAGACCAACCAGGCCAAACTGGTCAACCAGGCCAACCAGCCAACCAGGCCACCCAGGCCACCCAGGCCAACTAGTCCAACCAGGCCAACTAGTGCAACCAGGCTAACTCGGCCAACTGGACCCACCAAGCCTACCAGACCAACTGGGCCAAGCAGCCCAACCGGACCAAACAGGCTATCTAGCCAATCAGGCCAACTAGCTTAACCAGCCACACCAGGCCAACCAGCCCAACCAGGCCAACCAGGCCAACAAGCCAACCAGGCCAACCAGGCCAATCAGGCCAACCAGCCCAACCAGCCACACAAGGCCAACCAGCCCAACCAGGCCAACCAGGCTCACCTGGCAAACCAGGCTAAACTGGCCAACTAGACCAACTAGGCCAACCGGACCAAATAGACCAACCGGGCCAACGAAACCAACCAGACCAACCAGACCAACGAAACCAACCAGACCAACCAGACCAACCTGGTCAACCAGGCAAAGCAGGGCAACCAGACCAACCATACAACCAGCTCAACCAGGCCAACCAGGCTAACCAGGCTAATTCGGCCAACCGGACCCACCTGGCCTACCAGACCAGCCAGGCCAACCAGGCCAACCAGGATAACCATGCAAACCAGACTTACTCGGCCAACTGGACCAAATAGACCAACCGGACCATCGAGGCCAATAGACCAACCAGACCAACCAGGCTAACCAGGCCAAACTGGTCAACCAGGCCAACCAGGGCAACCAGGCCAACCAGCCAACCAGGCCACCCAGGCCACCCAGGCCATCCAGGCCAACTAGTCCAACCAGGCCAACTAGTGCAACCAGGCTAACTCGGCCAACTGGACCCACCAAGCCTACCAGACCAACTGGGCCAACCAGCCCAACCGGACCAAACAGGCCATCCAGCCAATCAGGCCAACCAGCCCAACCAGCCACATCAGGCCAGCCAGGCCAACAAGCCCAATTAGGCCAACCAGGCCAACCAGGCTAACCTGGCCAACCAAGCTAACTTGGCCAACCGGACCCACCAGGCCTACCAGACCAACCAAGCCATCCAGGCCAACCTGGCCAACCAGGCTAACCTGGCCAACTAGACTTACTCGGCCAACCGAACCAAATAGACCAACCAGGCCAACCAGCCAACCAGCCCAACCAGGCCAACCAGGCCATCCAGATTAACCAGGCCTATTAGACCAACCAGACCTATTAGACCAACCAGACCTATTAGACCAACCAGACCAACCAGGCTCACTCGGCCAACCGGGCCCACCAGGCCTACCAGACCAGCCAGGCCAACCAGGCCAACCAGGATAACCATGCCAACCAGACTTACTCCGCCAACCGGACCAAATAGACCAACCAGACCAACCAGGCTAACCAGGCCAAACTGGTCAACCAGGCAAACCAGGGCAACCAGGCCAACCAGCCAACCAGCCCAACCAGGCCAACCAGGCTAACCTGGCCAACTAGACTAACTCGGGCAACCGGACCAAATAGACAAACCGGGCCAACGAGGCCAACCAGACCAACCAGGCTAACCAGACCAACCTGGTCAACCAGGCCAAGCAGGGCAACCAGACCAACCATACAACCAGCTCAACCAGGCCAACCAGGCTAACCAGGCTAACTCGGCCAACCGGACCCACCTCGCCTACCAGACCAGCCAGGCCAACCAGGCCAACCAGGATAACCATGCAAACCAGACTTACTCGGCCAACCGGACCAAATAGACCAACCGGACCATCGAGGCCAATAGACCAACCAGACCAACCAGGCTAACCAGGCCAAACTGGTCAACCAGGCCAACCAGGGCAACCAGCCAACCAGGCCACCCAGGCCAACCAGGCCAACCAGGCCATCCAGGCCAACTAGTCCAATCAGGTCAACTAGTGCAACCAGGCTAACTCGGCCAAATAGACCCACCAGGCCTACCAGACCAACTGGGCCAACAAGCCCAACCGGACCAAACAGGCCATCCAGAAAATCAGGCCAACCAGCCCAACCAGCCACACCAGGCCAGCCAGGCCAACCAGCCCAACCAGGCTAACCAGGCCAACCAGGCTAACCTGGCCAACCATGCTAACTTGGCCAACCGGACCCACCAGGCCTACCAGACCAACCAAGCCAACCAGGCCAAACTGGCCAACCAGGCTAACCTGACCAACTAGACTTACTCGGCCAACCGGACCAAATAGACCAACCGGGCAAACGAGGCTAACCAGGCCAAACTGGTCAACCAGGCCAACCAGGCCAACCAGCCAACCAGCCCAACCAGGCCAACCAGGCCATCCAGGTTAACCATGCCTATTAGAACAACCAGACCTATTAGACCAACCAGACCAACCAGGCTCACTCGGCCAACCGGGCCCACCAGGCTTCCAGACCAACCAGACCAACCAGGCCTATTAGACCAACCAGACCTATTAGACCAACCAGGCTCACCCGGCCAACCGGGCCCACCAGGCTTCCAGACAAACCAGACCAACCAGGCTAACCACGCCAACCTGGTCAACCAGGCCAACCAGGGCAACCAGACCAACCATCCAACCAGCCCAACCAGGGCAACCAGGATAACCTGGCCAACCAGGCTAGCTCGGCCAACCGGACCCACCAGGCCTACCAGACCAGCCAGGCCAACCAGGCCAACCAGGATAACCATGCCAACCAGACTTACTCCGCCAACCGGACCAAATAGACCAACCAGACCAACCAGGCTAACCAGGCCAAACTGGTCAACCAGGCCAACCAGGGCAACCAGCCCAACCAGCCACACCAGGCAAACCAGGCCAACCAGCCCAACCAGGCCAACCAGGCTCACCTGGCCAACCAGGCTAACCTGGCCAAGTAGACCAACTCGGCCAACTGGACCAAATAGACCAACCGGGCCAACGAGGCCAACCAGATTAACCCATTAGGGACTGAATTATTTTTTGTTTCAAATTTTTGTTTTTTTGTTATAAACTGAAAGTATAATGTCTATAAACAAGAAAAATCACAATTTTATTTTTTTTGAAATTTAATTGCTCTTTTAATTGGCAATTTAACTGCGATGCCATACGGCATCGCTAGGACATAATGTTGTCAATTTGTGCTTTTTCCTTATTTGAGACTTAAATCTCTTTCAGTGCTTGAATATTTTTATTTTTGGGTCTCTATTATATAGGCCATTCTGTTTCATGCCCTCCCAAAATTCAGAGGGTCCCAAGTGGGCCCTAACGGTAAGGGGCCCACTACAGTTTCAGTACTAAAAATATAGCACAGTGATAAAAATTGAACTGGCCATTATTATCAGTTCCTGGAAGTGAAATACATTATTGTATATAATTTAAAAGTTTTTTAAGGGACCTGAAACAGGCCCAAATAAGGGTCCCAAGGGTCCCAGAGCATTATTTAGATTCCTGTCATTTCTATTTTTTGTATTTGAAAATAAAAATGACTTGTTAGAATTAGTATTACAAGGTATATCCTAGCAATATGGGGTACGTGAGGGTCTTCAATTCGGGCCCAGGGCCCCATGAGACCCTAGCCCCTGTCTTGCTCAACTTTGTTGTTGTTTGGCATCTTCTATATTATATTTTTTGTGGCGTGTTCAGACGCGGATCCAGAAAAAAATTTCGGGGGGGGGGACGGGGGGCTGCCTCCATGAGGCCAATGTTAAAGAAAAATTGGAGTGGAGGAATTGCCTAAATTGCCCATGTTAGATCCAAAATTTCAGGGGGAGGGGGCTCCGCGCCTGGGCGTGTTTATTTTATAAATTTACAACTCATATGTTCAGCGTGGCCCAATGCATTGACTATTATAATTTTCGTTATATCATAGAAGTCAAGCTACGCCAACCGTAGTTTGAACTTGGTTGGTGACCGTTTCATATAACAATTACACTGATGAGGTAAATTTATCTCGCTTTCCACATAGTGTAGAGATGCATTTGTGTGTGGTTCCCAATTTTAGACATCGTTTTCGTCCATTTATAAACAAAAGTAGAAGTGTCCGTCCTGACTGATGTTTTCCACAGTTACCCCAGTCTCACCTCAGCAAATTCTGGTGCACGTAACAGGCTATGGCCACCAACCATTTTCATACATTATCTCTTATCATAACCCTGCCGCGAGCTGTAGAAAAAAATAAAAGACTGATGCTCCTAATAATATGTGTATGATTTCAATATTCCATATTTTACATAAAACAAAAATTGCTAGCTTCAGGTTACAGACAACATACATGTTAGTAGAGCAATGTCAATGACGACCGTATTAGAAAATAGAAGATGCCAAACAACAACAAAGTTAAGCAAGACAGGGGCGAGGGCTCATGGGACCCGGGTCTCCAATTGAGATCCCTCAAGTACCCCATTTTGCTAGGATGTACCTTGTAATACAGGCTCGGACTGGCCATAAGGCTGGGTCAGGGATCCCTGACTGGTCCCTCATATTTTTAACACAGGATTATAGGAAAAGTGGCCTCAGACCCCCTGAAAAGTGGCCCCTGCTGCCTTTAGTGCCCATATGGCCCTGACTGGCCTCTAGCTTCCCAGTCCGAGCCTGTTGTAATATTAGTTCTAACAAGTCATTTTTATTTTCAAATACAAAAAATAGGAATGACAGGAAGCTAAATGATGCTCTGGGACCCTTGGGACCCTTATTTGGGCCTGTTTCAGGTCCCTTGATATACTTTGAAATTATATACAACAACGTATTCTGCTTTCAGGTAACTTGAAAGGATAACCATTGCCATTTTTATTACTGTACTATATTTATATTACTGATGCTGTAGTGGGCCCCTTACCGTTGGGGCCCACTTGGGACCCTCTAAATTTTTGTTTTGGTATGAAACAAAAGATTCCATATGAATGAGACTCGAAAAAAAATATTTACCCACTGAAAGAGATTGTAAGTGTCAAAGTAGCAAAAGACCATAAACTGACTACATTATGTACTAGCGATGCCGTACAGCATCACCTTACATGGAATTTCATCAAGAATATTAATTTTGAAAAAAAAAAATAATATTGCATTTTGAAGCATAGTATGTAGGGAGCATTTTAATGTATGATTGAAAATTTTAGCATTACCTCTAAAAAAGTTATTAAAGTATATTCAAAATAACTTTTTGCAGAAGTCGTACAAATTATGTACCCTAACTTTGCTTTACCCTGTGAAGGTCAAAAAAAATTTTTTTGAGCAAAATTAACATTTCACTACCTCTATAGTGTCAATGCAAATCATTATTGACTATTTTTATCAATGTTACATTGTAACTTAATTTTAATTAAATTTTCTGCTAGAGGATGTTTAGTGATGCTAAAATGCATCGCTGTACATAATGGGTTAAGTAATTTCTGGCAAAATCATAAAAACGCGTTTGTTTACATTTTTATTTTGTCGTCTGCCAGCTGACAGTATTTAGTGCCAAATACTGTCACCAGTTGGCGCAGTGATTAATTTTTTAGCCAATCAGCGTGAATTTTGAAAAGGGTGTTCTGTAGTTGAAGATGCTTTGATAAATAGCCAACCGGACCCACCTGGCCTACCAGACAAGCCAGGCCGACCAGGCCAACCAGGATAACCATGCAAACCAGACTTACTCGGCCAACCGGACCAAATAGACCAACCGGACCATCGAGGTCAATAGACCAAGCAGACCAAACAGGCTAACCAGGCCAAACTGGTCAACCAGGCCAACCAGGGCAACCAGGCCACCCAGGCCTACCAGGCCAACCAGGCCATCCAGGCCAACTAGGCCAACCAGGCTAACCTGGCCTACCAGGCTAACTCGGCCAACTGGACCCACCAGGCCTATCAGACCAACTGGGCCAACCAGCCCAACCGGACCAAACAGGCCATCCAGCCAATCAGGCCAACCAGCCGAACCAGCCACACCAGGCCAACCAGGCCAACCAGCCCAACCAGGCTAACCAGGCCAACCAGGCTAACCTGGCCAACCAAGCTAACTCAGCCAACCGGACCCACCAGGCCTACCAGACCAACCAAGCCAACCAGGCCAACCTGGCCAACCAGGCTAACCTGGCCAACTAGACTAACTCGGCCAACCGGACCAAATATACCAACCGGTCAAACGAGGCCAACCAGACCAACCAGGCTATTAAGGCCAACCTGGTCAACCAGGCCAAGCAGGGCAACCAGACCTACCATCCATCCAGCCTAACCCGACCAACCAGGCTAACCTGGCCAACCAGGCTAACTCGGCCAACCGGATCCACCAGGCCTACCAGACCAGCCAGGCCAACCAGGCCAACCAGGATACCCATGGCAACCAGACTTACTCGGCCAACCGGACCAAATAGACCAACCGGACCATCGAGGTCAATAGACCAACCAGACCAACCAGGCTAACCAGGCCAAACTGGTCAACCAGGCCAACCAGGGCAACCAGGCCAACCAGCCAACCAGGCCACCCAGGCCAACTAGGCCATCCAGGCCAACTAGGCCAACCAGGCTAACCTGGCCTACCTGGCCAACTCGGCCAACTGGACCCACCAGGCCTACCAGGCCTACCAGCCCAACCAGGCCAACCAGGCCAACCAAACTAACCTGGCCAACCAAGCTAACTCGGCCACCAGGCCTACCAGACCAACCAAGCCAACCAGGCCAACGTGGCCAACCAGGCTTACCTAACCAACTAGACTAACTCAGCCAAACGGACCAAATAGACCAACCGGTCAAACGAGGCCAACCAGACCAACCAGGCTATTAAGGCCAACCTGGTCAACCAGGCCAAGCAGGGCAACCAGACCAACCATCCAACCAGCCTAACCAGGCCAACCAGGCTAACCTGGCCAACCAGGCTAACTCGGCCAACCGGACCCACCAGGCCTAACAGACCAGCCAGGCCAACCAGGCCAACCAGGCTAACCTTGCGAATAAGACTAACTCGGCCAACCGGACAAAATAGACCAACCGGGCCAACGAGGCCAACCAGACCAACCAGGCTAACCAGGCCAACCTGGTCAACCAGGCCAAGCAGGGCAACCAGACCAACCATCCAACTAGCCCAACCAGGTCAACCAGGCTAACCTGGCCAACCAGACTAACTCGGCCAACCGGACAAAATAGACCAACCAGGCCATCGAGGCCAACTATAGACCAACCAGACCAACCAGGCTAACCAGGCCAACCTGGTCAACCAGGCCAACCAGGGCAACTAGACCAACCAGCCAACCACGCCAACCAGGCTAACCAGGCCAACATGGTCATGTGGACAATCCAGGGCAACCAGGCCAACCAGCCAACCAGCCCAACCAGACCAACCTGGTCAACCAGCCAACCGGGCCAACCAGGCCTACCAGACCAACCAGGGAAACCAGGGAAACCAAGCTTACCAGTCCTGCCAGGCTAACTTGCCCAACCAGGCGAACCAGCCCAACCAGCCCAACCAGGGCAACCAGGCCAACTAGCCAACCAGGCCAATTAGGGCAACCAAGCCAACCAGGCCAATCAGGCTAACCAGCCAACCAGCCCAACCAGGCCAACCAGGCTCACCTGGCCAACCAGGCTAACCTGGCCAACTAGACCAACTCGGCCAACTGGACCAAATAGACCAACCGGGCCAACGAGGCCAACCAGACCAACCAGACCCACCTGGCCTACCAGACAAGCCATGCCAACCAGGCCAACCAGGATAACCATGTAAACCAGACTTACTCGGCCAACCGGACCAAATAGACCAACCGGACCATCGAGGCCAATAGACCAAGCAGACCAAACAGGCTAACCAGGCCAAACTGGTCAACCAGGCCAACCAGGGCAACCAGGCCAACCAGCCAACCAGGCCACCCAGGCCTACCAGGCCAACCAGGCCATCCAGGCCAACTAGGCCAACCAGGCTAACCTGGCCTACCAGGCTAACTCGGCCAACTGGACCCACCAGGCCTACTAGACGAACTGGGCCAACCAGCCCAACCGGACCAAACAGGCCATCCAGCCAATCAGGCCAACCAGCCGAACCAGCCACACCAGGCCAACCAGGCCAACCAGCCCAACCAGGCTAACCAGGCCAACCAGGCTAACCTGGCCAACCAAGCTAACTCAGCCAACCTGACCCACCAGGCCTACCAGACCAACCAAGCCAACCAGGCCAACCTGGCCAACCAGGCTAACCTGGCCAACTAGACTAACTCGGCCAACCAGACCAAATATACCAACCGGTCAAACAAGGCCAACCAGACAAACCAGGCTATTAAGGCCAACCTGGTCAACCAGGCCAAGCAGGGCAACCAGACCTACCATCCATCCAGCCTAACCCGACCAACCAGGCTAACCTGGCCAACCAGGCTAACTCGGCCAACTGGACCCACCAAGCCTACCAGACCAACTGGGCCAACCAGCCCAACCGGACCAAACAGGCCATCCAGCCAATCAGGCCAACTAGCTTAACCAGCCACACCAGGCCAACCAGCCCAACCAGCCCAACCAGGCCAACCAGGCCAACAAGCCAACCAGGCCAACCAGGCCAATCAGGCCAACCAGCCCAACCAGCCACACAAGGCCAACCAGCCCAACCAGGCCAACCAGGCTCACCTGGCCAACCAGGCTAACCTGGCCAACTAGACCAACTAGGTCAACCGGACCAAATAGACCAACCGGGCCAACGAAACCAACCAGACCAACCAGACCAACGAAACCAACCAGACCAACCAGACCAACCTGGTCAACCAGGCAAAGCAGGGCAACCAGACCAACCATACAACCAGCTCAACCAGGCCAACCAGGCTAACCAGGCTAACTCGGCCAACCGGACCCACCTGGCCTACCAGACCAGCCAGGCAAACCAGGCCAACCAGGATAACCATGCAAACCAGACTTACTCGGCCAACTGGACCAAATAGACCAACCGGACCATCGAGGCCAATAGACCAACCAGACCAACCAGGCTAACCAGGCCAAACTGGTCAACCAGGCCAACCAGGCCAACCAGTCAACCAGGCCAACCAGGCCAACCAGCCAACCAGGCCAACCAGGCCAACCAGGCCATCCAGGCCAACTAGTCCAACCAGGCCAACTAGTGCAACCAGGCTAACTCGGACAACTGGACCCACCAAGCCTACCAGACCAACTGGGCCAACCAGCCCAACCGGACCAAACAGGCCATCCAGCCAATCAGGCCAACCAGCCCAACCAGCCACATCAGGCCAGCCAGGCCAACAAGCCCAATTAGACCAACCAGGCCAACCAGGCTAACCTGGCCAACCAAGCTAACTTGGCCAACCGGACCCACCAGGCCTACCAGACCAACCAAGCCATCCAGGCCAACCTGGCCAACCAGGCTAACCTGGCCAACTAGACTTACTCGGCCAACCGGACCAAATAGACCAACCGGGCAAACGAGGCTAACCAGGCCAAACTGGTCAACCAGGCCAACCAGCCAACCAGCCCAACCAGGCAAACCAGGCCATCCAGATTAACCAGGCCTATTAGACCAACCAGACCTATTAGACCAACCAGACCTATTAGACCAACCAGACCAACCAGGCTCACCCGGCCAACCGGGCCCACCAGGCTTCCAGACCCACCAGACCAACCAAACCAACCGGGCCAACCAGGCCAACCAGACCAACCAGGCTAACCACGCCAACCTGGTCAACCAGGCCAACCAGGGCAACCAGACCAACCATCCAAAAAACCCAACCAGGGCAACCAGGATAACCTGGCCAACCAGGCTAGCTCGGCCAACCGGACCCACCAGGCCTACCAGACCAGCCAGGCCAACCAGGCCAACCAGGATAACCATGCCAACCAGACTTACTCCGCCAACCGGACCAAATAGACCAACCAGACCAACTAGGCTAACCAGGCCAAACTGGTCAACCAGGCCAACCAGGGCAACCAGGCCAACCAGCCAACCAGCCCAACCAGGCCAACCAGGCTAGCCTGGCCAACTAGACTAACTCGGGCAACCGGACCAAATAGACAAACCGGGCCAACGAGGCCAACCAGACCAACCAGACCAACCAGGCTATCCAGGCCAACCTGGTCAACCAGGCCAAGCAGGGCAACCAGACCAACCATACAACCAGCTCAACCAGGCCAACCAGGCTAACCAGGCTAACTCGGCCAACCGGACCCACCTCGCCTACCAGACCAGCCAGGCCAACCAGGCCAACCAGGATAACCATGCAAACCAGACTTACTCGGCCAACCGGACCAAATAGACCAACCGGACCATCGAGGCCAATAGACCAACCAGACCAACCAGGCTAACCAGGCCAAACTGGTCAACCAGGCCAACCAGGGCAACCAGGCCAACCAGCCAATTAGGCCACCCAGGCCAACCAGGCCATCCAGGCCAACTAGTCCAACCAGGCCAACTAGTGCAACCAGGCTAACTCGGCCAAATAGACCCACCAGGCCTACCAGACCAACTGGGCCAACAAGGCCAACCGGACCAAACAGGCCATCCAGAAAATCAGGCCAACCAGCCCAACCAGCCACACCAGGCCAGCCAGGCCAACCAGCCCAACCAGGCCAACCAGGCCAACCAGGCTAACCTGGCCAACCATGCTAACTTGGCCAACCGGACCCACCAGGCCTACCAGACCAACCAAGCCAACCAGGCCAAACTGGCCAACCAGGCTAACCTGGCCAACTAGACTTACTCGGCCAACCGGACCAAAGAGACCAACCGGGCAAACGAGGCTTACCAGGCCAAACTGGTCAACCAGGCCAACCAGGCCAACCAGCCAACCAGCCCAACCAGGCCAACCAGGCCATCCAGGTTAACCATGCCTATTAGACCAACCAGACCTATTAGACCAACCAGGCTCACCCGGCCAACCGGGCCCACCAGGCTTCCAGACAAACCAGACCAACCAGGCTAACCAGGCCTATTAGACCAACCAGACCTATTAGACCAACCAGGCTCACCCGGCCAACCGGGCCCACCAGGCTTCCAGACAAACCAGACCAACCAGACCAACCAGGCTAACCACGCCAACCTGGTCAACCAGGCCAACCAGGGCAACCAGACCAACCATCCAACCAGCCCAACCAGGGCAACCAGGATAACCTGGCCAACCAGGCTAGCTCGGCCAACCGGACCCACCAGGCCTACCAGACCAGCCAGGCCAACCAGGCCAACCAGGATAACCATGCCAACCAGACTTACTCCGCCAACCGGACCAAATAGACCAACCAGACCAACCAGGCTAACCAGACCAACCTGGTCATCCAGGCCAAGAAGGGCAACCAGACCAACCATACAACCAGATCAACCAGCCAACCAGGCCACCCAGGCCAACCAGGCCAACCAGGCCATCCAGGCCAACTAGTCCAACCAGGCCAACTAGTGCAACCAGGCTAACTCGGCCAACTGGACCCACCAAGCCTACCAGACCAACTGGGCCAACCAGCCCAGCCGGAACAAACAGGCAATCCAGCCAATCAGGCCAACCAGCCCAACCAGCCACACCAGGCCAACCAGGCCAACCAGCCCAACCAGGCCAACCAGGCTAACCTGGCCAACCAAGCTAACTTGGCCAACCGGACCCACCAGGCCTACCAGACCAACCAAGCCAACCAGGCCAACCTGGCCAACCAGGCTAACCTGGCCAACTAGACTTACTCGGCCAACTGGACCAAATAGACCAACCGGGCAAACGAGGCTAACCAGGCCAAACTGGTTAACCAGGCCAACCAGGGCAACCAGGCCACCAGCCAACCAGCCCAACCAGGCCAAACAGGCCATCCAGGTTAATTAGGTCTATTAGACCAACCAGACCTATTAGAACAACCAGACCAACCAGGCTCACCTGGTCAACCGGGCCCACCAGGCTTTCAGACCAACCAGACCAACCAGGCCAACCAGGTTAACCAGGCCTATTAGACCAACCAGACCTATTAGACCAACCAGGCTCACCCGGCCAACCGGGCCCACCAGGCTTCCAGACCAACCGGGCCAACCAGGCCAACCAGACCAACCAGGCTAACCACGCCAACCTGGTCAACCAGGCCAACCAGGGCAACCAGACCAACCATCCAACCAGCCCAACCAGGGCAACCAGGATAACCTGGCCAACCAGGCTAGCTCGGCCAACCGGACCCACCTGGCCTACCAGACCAGCCAGGCCAACCAGGCCAACCAGGATAACCATGCAAACCAGACTTACTCGGCCAACCGGACCAAATAGACCAACCGGACCATCGAGGTCAATAGACCAACCAGGCTAACCAGACCAAACTGGTCAACCAGGCCAACCAGGGCAACCAGGCCAACCAGCCAACCAGGCCACCCAGGCCACCCAGGCCAACCAGGCCAACTAGGCCAACCAGGCTAACCTGGCCTACCAGGCTAACTCGGCCAATTGAACCCACCAGGCCTACCAGACCAACTGGGCCAACCAGCCCAACCGGACCAAACAGGCCATCCAGCCAATCAGGCTAACTAGCTCAACCAGCCACACCAGGCCAACCAGCCGAACCAGGCCAACCAAACTAACCTGGCCAACCAAGCTAACTCGGCCAACTGGACCCACCAGGCCTACCAGACCAACCAAGCCAACCAGGCCAACGTGGCCAACCAGGCTAATCTGGCCAACTAGACTAACTCGGCCAAACGGACCAAATAGACCAACCGGTCAAACGAGGCCAACCAGACCAACCAGGCTATTAAGGCCAACCTGGTCAACCAGGCCAAGCAGGGCAACCAGACCAACCATCCAACCAGGACAACCAGGTCAACCAGGCCAATCAGGGCAACCAGGCCCACTAGCCAACCAGGACAACCAGGCCAACAAGCCAACCAGGCCAACCAGGTCAATCAGGCCAACCAGCCCAACCAGCCACACCAGGCCAACCAGGCCAACCAGCCCAACCAGGCTCACCTGGCCAACCAGGCTAACCTGGCCAACTAGACCAACTCGGCCAACCGGACCAAATAGACCAACCGGCCAAACGAGGCCAACTAGACCAACCAGGCCAACTAGTGCAACCAGGCTAACTCGGCCAACTGGACCACCCAAGCCTACCAGACCAACTGGGCCAACCAGCCCAACCGGACCAAACAGGCCATCCAGCCAATCAGGCCAACTAGCTTAACCAGCCACACCAGGCCAACCAGCCCAACCAGGCCAACCAGGCCAACAAGCCAACCAGGCCAACCAGGCCAATCAGGCCAACCAGCCCAACAAGCCACACAAGGCCAACCAGCCCAACCAGGCCAACTCAAATTCAAATTCAAATTATTTATTTTATCTCATTCCAAATACAAGGTACACACATAAAATACATGGTATCATGCATGGGTAAGACGCGTCATTTTAGAACAAAGAATATATTAACACACACACAAAACAACAAGAAAAAAAAAAATTTTTACACATCCAAATCTGTCAAAATTTAGCATTCAAATATTCATCTACACTATAAAAACAATACTTATTAAGAAACAATTTTACAGCGTTTTTAAATTCTATATATGTGTAGATATCTTTTAATGAAACAGGAAGTTTATTGTAGATTTTAATACATGAGCACATAGGACCTTTGTCTAAAAGTTTAAGTCTGCTTTTTGGAGGTAATATAGTACTATTTATATTCCTAGTATTATGGTCATGGACTTTCTCCTTATGAAAAATATCAAAATTACTCTTAACAAAACAAACACACTCTAAAATAAAAATGCATGGTAATGTGAGAATACAATGAGATTGAAAATGTTTTTTACATGATTCACGGTAGGGTAAGTTTAACATTGTTCGAATTACCCTTTTTTGCAAAATAAAAATCTTTCTTGAGTCAGTAGAATTACCCCACATAATAACCCCATACTTCAAAATGGAATGGAAGTTTGCATAATACAATATCTTCAAACATTTCACATCACAGGCAAATTTCAGTTCATTAATTCCATATATAACGGATGCTAATCTCATTTGTATGCCCCTAATGTGCTTTGCCCATTTTAGATTACAATCCACATAAACTCCAAGAAATTTTGTACCCTCCGTTGTATTCACTGTTTCATTATTTATATTTATATCCTGTGTAAACAAATCTTTATTCTGAACAGTATTAAAAACAACTACTTCTGTCTTTTTCCCATTTAGTGCCAAACCATTAAACTGAAACCATTTGTCCAACTTTGGGAGAATACAGTTTATCTTCTCTGCCAAGTTAAAATTATCATAGGCAGAGATTCGAACATTTGAGTCATCAGCATAAAATATTGGGGAAACACCAAGTGATAAACAAAACTCAGGCAGGTCATTAACATACAATAAAAACAATAATGGACCCAACACAGATCCCTGTGGAACTCCACAGTTAACTCTCTTACATTCTGATTTATATTCTTGTCTAACGCTTAATTTGTCCTGTGATAAAATTGAGACAAAACACTCTCTATTTACAAGAAAGGACTTGATCCAACGAAGACAATTACCTCGAATACCATACTTATTGAGTTTAGATAGCAAGATATTATGGTCAACGCAATCAAAAGCCTTAGTCAGATCCAGAAATATTCCAGCTGTCTTATTTTTATCATTAATATCATTTAAAATTCCGTTTACCATGTGAAATATTGCTGTCTCTGTACATAACCCAGGTCTAAATCCAAATTGGTACTTTGATAAAATATTGTATTTATTTAAAAACGCCAAAAGAGATTTTAAGTACAGCTTTTCAAATATTTTGGAAAATACAGACAATAGACTAACTGGGCGATAATTAGAAACTTCAAGCTTTGAGCCTTTTTTAAAAATTGGCTTCATGACTGACGTTTTAAGCAATTCAGGAAAAATACCGTTTTCAATACTTATATTATAAAGAAATGCAAGTACATCTATAATACCATTTGGACATCTCTTAATAACAAAGTCAGGTATTTCATCAAATCCGAATGATTTTTTATTTTTAAGCTGTCCAATACATTTTCTTATGTCATCCGCTGTAACAGGAGATATAAACATTGAACGTTCCTTGCAATATATAAACTTGTCAAAGTCAAAGTCAAAGGCTCACCTGGCCAACCAGGCTAACCTGGCCAACTAGACCAACTAGGCCAACCGGACCAAATAGACCAACCGGGCCAACGAAACCAACCAGACCAACCAGACCAACGAAACCAACCAGACCAACCAGACCAACCTGGTCAACCAGGCAAAGCAGGGCAACCAGACCAACCATACAACCAGCTCAACCAGGCCAACCAGGCTAACCAGGCTAACTCGGCCAACCGGACCCACCTGGCCTACCAGACCAGCCAGGCCAACCAGGATAACCATGCAAACCAGACTTACTCGGCCAACTGGACCAAATAGACCAACCGGACCATCGAGGCCAATAGACCAACCAGACCAACCAGGCTAACCAGGCCAAACTGGTCAAAGAGGCCAGCCAGGCCAACCAGCCAACCAGGCCAAACTGGTCAACCAGGCCAACCAGGCCAACCAGCCAACCAGGCCACCCAGGCCACCCAGGCCAACCAGGCCATCCAGGCCAACTAGTCCAACCAGGCCAACTAGTGCAACCAGGCTAACTCGGCCAACTGGACCCACCAGGCCTACCAGACCAACGAGGCCAACCAGACCAACCAGACCAACCAGGCTATCCAGGCCAACCTGGTCAACCAGGCCAAGCAGGGCAACCAGACCAACCATACAACCAGCTCAACCAGGCCAACCAGGCTAACCAGGCTAACTCGGCCAACCGGACCCACCTCGCCTACCAGACCAGCCAGGCCAACCAGGCCAACCAGGATAACCATGCAAACCAGACTTACTCGGCCAACCGGACCAAATAGACCAACCGGACCATCGAGGCCAATAGACCAACCAGGCTAACCAGGCCAAACTGGTCAACCAGGCCAACCAGGGCAACCAGGCCAACCAGCCAATTAGGCCACCCAGGCCAACCAGGCCATCCAGGCCAACTAGTCCAACCAGGCCAACTAGTGCAACCAGGCTAACTCGGCCAAATAGACCCACCAGGCCTACCAGACCAACTGGGCCAACTAGCCCAACCGGACCAAACAGGCCATCCAGAAAATCAGGCCAACCAGCCCAACCAGCCCAAACAGGCCAACCAGGCCATCCAGGTTAATTAGGTCTATTAGACCAACCAGACCTATTAGACCAACCAGACCAACCAGGCTTACCCGGCCAACCGGGCCCACCAGGCTTCCAGACCAACCAGACCAACCAGACCAACCAGGCCAACCAGGTTAACCAGGCCTATTAGACCAACCAGACCTATTAGACCAACCAGGCTCACCCGGCCAACCGGGCCCACCAGGCTTCCAGACCAACCGGGCAAACCAGGCCAACCAGGCCAAACAGACCCACCAGACTAACCAGGCTAACCACGCCAACCTGGTCAACCAGGCCAACCAGGGCAACCAGACCAACCATCCAACCAGCCCAACCAGGGCAACCAGGATAACCTGGCCAACCAGGCTAGCTCGGCCAACCGGACCCACCAGGCCTACCAGACCAGCAAGGCCAACCAGGCCAACCAGGATAACCATGCCAACCAGACTTACTCCGCCAACCGGACCAACCAGGCTAACCAGGCCAAACTGGTCAACCAGGCCAACCAGGGCAACCAGCCAACCAGCTTAACCAGCCCAACCAGGCCAACCAGGCCATCCAGGCTAACCTGGCCAACTAGACTAACTCGGGCAACCGGACCAAATAGACAAACATGGCCAACGAGGCCAACCAGACCAACCAGACCAATCAGGCTAACCAGGCCAACCTGGTCAACCAGGCCAAGCAGGGCAACCAGACCAACCATACAACCAGCTCAACCAGGCTAACCAGGCTAACTCGGCCAACCGGACCCACCTGGCCTACCAGACCAGCCAGGCCAACCAGGCCAACCAGGATAACCATGCAAACCAGACTTACTCGGCCAACTGGACCAAATAGACCAACCGGACCATCGAGGCCGATAGACCAACCAGACCAACCAGGCTAACCAGGCCAAACTGGTCAACCAGGCCAACCAGCCAACCAGGCCACCCAGGCCACCCAGGCCATCCAGGCCAACTAGTCCAACCAGGCCAACTAGTGCAACCAGGCTAACTCGGCCAACTGGACCCACCAAGCCTACCAGACCAACTGGGCCAACCAGCCCAACCGGACCAAACAGGTTATCCAGCCAATCAGGCCAACTAGCTTAACCAGACACAACAGGCCAACCAGCCCAACCAGCCCAACCAGGCCAACCAGGCCAACAAGCCAACCAGGCCAACCAGGCCAATCAGGCCAACCAGCCCAACCAGCCACACAAGGCCAACCAGCCCAACCAGGCCAACCAGGCTCACCTGGCCAACCAGGCTAACCTAGCCAACTAGACCAACTCGGCCAACCGGACCAAATAGACCAACCAGGCCAACGAAACCAACCAGACCAACCAGACCAACGAAACCAACCAGACCAACCAGACCAACCTGGTCAAACAGGCAAAGCAGGGCAACCAGACCAACCATACAACCAGCTCAACCAGGCCAACCAGGCTAACCAGGCTAACTCGGCCAACCGGACCCACCTGGCCTACATGACCAGCCAGGCCAACCAGGCCAACCAGGATAACCATGCAAACCAGACTTACTCGGCCAACTGGACCAAATAGACCAACCGGACCATCGAGGCCAATAGACCAACCAGACCAACCAGGCTAACCAGGCCAAACTGGTCAACCAGGCCAACCAGGGCTACCAGGCCAACCAGCAAACCAGGCCACCCAGGCCACCCAGGCCAACCAGGCCATCCAGGCCAACTAGTCCAACCAGGCCAACTAGTGCAACCAGGCTAACTCAGCCAACTGGACCCACCAAGCCTACCAGACCAACTGGGCCAACCAGCCCAACCGGACCAAACAGGTCATCCAGCCAATCAGGCCAACTAGCTTAACCAGCCACACCAGGCCAACCAGCCCAACCAGCCCAACCAGGCCAACCAGGCCAACAAGCCAACCAGGCCAACCAGGCCAATCAGGCCAACCAGCCCAACCAGCCACACAAGGCCAACCAGCCCAACCAGGCCAACCAGGCTCACCTGGCCAACCAGGCTAACCTGGCCAACTAGACCAACTCGGCCAACCGGACCAAATAGACCAACCGGGCCAACGAAACCAACCAGACCAACCAGACCAACGAAACCAACCAGACCAACCAGACCAACCTGGTCAACCAGGCAAAGCAGGGCAACCAGACCAACCATACAACCAGCTCAACCAGGCCAACCAGGCTAACCAGGCTAACTCGGCCAACCGGACCCACCTGGCCTACCAGACCAGCCAGGCCAACCAGGCCAACTAGGATAACCATGCAAACCAGACTTACTCGGCCAACTGGACCAAATAGACCAACCGGACCATCGAGGCCAATAGACCAACCAGACCAACCAGGCTAACCAGGCCAAACTGGTCAACCAGGCCAACCAGGGCAACCAGCCAACCAGGCCACCCAGGCCACCCAGGCCAACCAGGCCATCCAGGCCAACTAGTCCAACCAGGCCAACTAGTGCAACCAGGCTAACTCGGCTAACTGGACCCACCAAGCCTACCAGACCAACTGGGCCAAGCAGCCCAACCGGACCAAACAGGCTATCTAGCCAATCAGGCCAACTAGCTTAACCAGCCACACCAGGCCAACCAGCCCAACCAGGCCAACCAGGCCAACAAGCCAACCAGGCCAACCAGGCCAATCAGGCCAACCAGCCCAACCAGCCACACAAGGCCAACCAGCCCAACCAGACCAACCAGGCTCACCCGGCCAACCGGGCCCACCAGGCTTCCAGACCAACCAGACCAACCAGACCAACCAGGCCAACCAGGTTAACCAGGCCTATTAGACCAACCAGACCTATTAGACCAACCAGGCTCACCCGGCCAACCGGGCCCACAAGGCTTCCAGACCAACCGGGCAAACCAGGCCAACCAGGCCAAACAGACCCACCAGACTAACCAGGCTAACCACGCCAACCTGGTCAACCAGGGCAACCAGACCAACCATCCAACCAGCCCAACCAGGGCAACCAGGATAACCTGGCCAACCAGGCTAGCTCGGCCAACCGGACCCACCAGGCCTACCAGACCAGCAAGGCCAACCAGGCCAACCAGGATAACCATGCCAACCAGACTTACTCCGCCAACCGGACCAACCAGGCTAACCAGGCCAAACTGGTCAACCAGGCCAACCAGGGCAACCAGCCAACCAGCTTAACCAGCCCAACCAGGCCAACCAGGCCATCCAGGCTAACCTGGCCAACTAGACTAACTCGGGCAACCGGACCAAATAGACAAACATGGCCAACGAGGCCAACCAGACCAACCAGACCAATCAGGCTAACCAGGCCAACCTGGTCAACCAGGCCAAGCAGGGCAACCATACAACCAGCTCAACCAGGCCAACCAGGCTAACCAGGCTAACTCGGCCAAACGGACCCACCTGGCCTACCAGACCAGCCAGGCCAACCAGGCCAACCAGGATAACCATGCAAACCAGACTTACTCGGCCAACTGGACCAAATAGACCAACCGGACCATCGAGGCCAATAGACCAACCAGACCAACCAGGCTAACCAGGCCAAACTGGTCAACCAGGCCAAACAGCCAACCAGGCCACCCAGGCCACCCAGGCCATCCAGGCCAACTAGTCCAACCAGGCCAACTAGTGCAACCAGGCTAACTCGGCCAACTGGACCCACCAAGCCTACCAGACCAACTGGGCCAACCAGCCCAACCGGACCAAACAGGCCATCCAGCCAATCAGGCCAACTAGCTTAACCAGCCACACCAGGCCAACCAGCCCAACCAGCCCAACCAGGCCAACCAGGCCAACAAGCCAACCAGGCCAACCAGGCCAATCAGGCCAACCAGCCCAACCAGCCACACAAGGCCAACCAGCCCAACCAGGCCAACCAGGCTCACCTGGCCAACCAGGCTAACCTAGCCAACTAGACCAACTCGGCCAACCGGACCAAATAGACCAACCAGGCCAACGAAACCAACCAGACCAACCAGACCAACGAAACCAACCAGACCAACCAGACCAACCTGGTCAACCAGGCAAAGCAGGGCAACCAGACCAACCATACAACCAGCTCAACCAGGCCAACCAGGCTAACCAGGCTAACTCGGCCAACCGGACCCACCTGGCCTACCAGACCAGCCAGGCCAACCAGGCCAACCAGGATAACCATGCAAACCAGACTTACTCGGCCAACTAGACCAAATAGACCAACCGGACCATCGAGGCCAATAGACCAACCAGACCAACCAGGCTAACCAGGCCAAACTGGTCAACCAGGCCAACCAGGGCAACCAGGCCAACCAGCAAACCAGGCCACCCAGGCCACCCAGGCCAACCAGGCCATCCAGGCCAACTAGTCCAACCAGGCCATCTAGTGCAACCAGGCTAACTTGGCCAACTGGACCCACCAAGCCTACCAGACCAACTGGGCCAACCAGCCCAACCGGACCAAACAGGTCATCCACCCAATCAGGCCAACTAGCTTAACCAGCCACACCAGGCCAACCAGCCCAACCAGCCCAACCAGGCCAACCAGGCCAACAAGCCAACCAGGCCAACCAGGCCAATCAGGCCAACCAGCCCAACCAGCCACACAAGGCCAACCAGCCCAACCAGGACAACCAGGCTCACCTGGCCAACCAGGCTAACCTGGCCAACTAGACCAACTCGGCCAACCGGACCAAATAGACCAACCGGGCCAACGAAACCAACCAGACCAACCAGACCAACGAAACCAACCAGACCAACCAGACCAACCTGGTCAACCAGGCAAAGCAGGGCAACCAGACCAACCATACAACCAGCTCAACCAGGCCAACCAGGCTAACCAGGCTAACTCGGCCAACCGGACCCACCTGGCCTACCAGACCAGCCAGGCCAACCAGGCCAACTAGGATAACCATGCAAACCAGACTTACTCGGCCAACTGGACCAAATAGACCAACCGGACCATCGAGGCCAATAGACCAACCAGACCAACCAGGCTAACCAGGCCAAACTGGTCAACCAGGCCAACCAGCCAACCAGGCCACCCAGGCCACCCAGGCCAACTAGTCCAACCAGGCCAACTAGTGCAACCAGGCTAACTCGGCCAACTGGACCCACCAAGCCTACCAGACCAACTGGGCCAAGCAGCCCAACCGGACCAAACAGGCTATCTAGCCAATCAGGCCAACTAGCTTAACCAGCCACACCAGGCCAACCAGCCCAACCAGGCCAACCAGGCCAACAAGCCAACCAGGCCAACCAGGCCAATCAGGCCAACCAGCCCAACCAGCCACACAAGGCCAACCAGCCCAACCAGGCCAACCAGGCTCACCTGGCAAACCAGGCTAAACTGGCCAACTAGACCAACTAGGCCAACCGGACCAAATAGACCAACCGGGCCAACGAAACCAACCAGACCAACCAGACCAACGAAACCAACCAGACCAACCAGACCAACCTGGTCAACCAGGCAAAGCAGGGCAACCAGACCAACCATACAACCAGCTCAACCAGGCCAACCAGGCTAACCAGGCTAATTCGGCCAACCGGACCCACCTGGCCTACCAGACCAGCCAGGCCAACCAGGCCAACCAGGATAACCATGCAAACCAGACTTACTCGGCCAACTGGACCAAATAGACCAACCGGACCATCGAGGCCAATAGACCAACCAGACCAACCAGGCTAACCAGGCCAAACTGGTCAACCAGGCCAACCAGGGCAACCAGGCCAACCAGCCAACCAGGCCACCCAGGCCACCCAGGCCATCCAGGCCAACTAGTCCAACCAGGCCAACTAGTGCAACCAGGCTAACTCGGCCAACTGGACCCACCAAGCCTACCAGACCAACTGGGCCAACCAGCCCAACCGGACCAAACAGGCCATCCAGCCAATCAGGCCAACCAGCCCAACCAGCCACATCAGGCCAGCCAGGCCAACAAGCCCAATTAGGCCAACCAGGCCAACCAGGCTAACCTGGCCAACCAAGCTAACTTGGCCAACCGGACCCACCAGGCCTACCAGACCAACCAAGCCATCCAGGCCAACCTGGCCAACCAGGCTAACCTGGCCAACTAGACTTACTCGGCCAACCGAACCAAATAGACCAACCAGGCCAACCAGCCAACCAGCCCAACCAGGCCAACCAGGCCATCCAGATTAACCAGGCCTATTAGACCAACCAGACCTATTAGACCAACCAGACCTATTAGACCAACCAGACCAACCAGGCTCACTCGGCCAACCGGGCCCACCAGGCCTACCAGACCAGCCAGGCCAACCAGGCCAACCAGGATAACCATGCCAACCAGACTTACTCCGCCAACCGGACCAAATAGACCAACCAGACCAACCAGGCTAACCAGGCCAAACTGGTCAACCAGGCAAACCAGGGCAACCAGGCCAACCAGCCAACCAGCCCAACCAGGCCAACCAGGCTAACCTGGCCAACTAGACTAACTCGGGCAACCGGACCAAATAGACAAACCGGGCCAACGAGGCCAACCAGACCAACCAGACCAACCAGGCTAACCAGACCAACCTGGTCAACCAGGCCAAGCAGGGCAACCAGACCAACCATACAACCAGCTCAACCAGGCCAACCAGGCTAACCAGGCTAACTCGGCCAACCGGACCCACCTCGCCTACCAGACCAGCCAGGCCAACCAGGCCAACCAGGATAACCATGCAAACCAGACTTACTCGGCCAACCGGACCAAATAGACCAACCGGACCATCGAGGCCAATAGACCAACCAGACCAACCAGGCTAACCAGGCCAAACTGGTCAACCAGGCCAACCAGGGCAACCAGCCAACCAGGCCACCCAGGCCAACCAGGCCAACCAGGCCATCCAGGCCAACTAGTCCAATCAGGTCAACTAGTGCAACCAGGCTAACTCGGCCAAATAGACCCACCAGGCCTACCAGACCAACTGGGCCAACAAGCCCAACCGGACCAAACAGGCCATCCAGAAAATCAGGCCAACCAGCCCAACCAGCCACACCAGGCCAGCCAGGCCAACCAGCCCAACCAGGCTAACCAGGCCAACCAGGCTAACCTGGCCAACCATGCTAACTTGGCCAACCGGACCCACCAGGCCTACCAGACCAACCAAGCCAACCAGGCCAAACTGGCCAACCAGGCTAACCTGACCAACTAGACTTACTCGGCCAACCGGACCAAATAGACCAACCGGGCAAACGAGGCTAACCAGGCCAAACTGGTCAACCAGGCCAACCAGGCCAACCAGCCAACCAGCCCAACCAGGCCAACCAGGCCATCCAGGTTAACCATGCCTATTAGAACAACCAGACCTATTAGACCAACCAGACCAACCAGGCTCACTCGGCCAACCGGGCCCACCAGGCTTCCAGACCAACCAGACCAACCAGACCAACCAGGCCTATTAGACCAACCAGACCTATTAGACCAACCAGGCTCACCCGGCCAACCGGGCCCACCAGGCTTCCAGACAAACCAGACCAACCAGACCAACCAGGCTAACCACGCCAACCTGGTCAACGAGGCCAACCAGGGCAACCAGACCAACCATCCAACCAGCCCAACCAGGGCAACCAGGATAACCTGGCCAACCAGGCTAGCTCGGCCAACCGGACCCACCAGGCCTACCAGACCAGCCAGGCCAACCAGGCCAACCAGGATAACCATGCCAACCAGACTTACTCCGCCAACCGGACCAAATAGACCAACCAGACCAACCAGGCTAACCAGGCCAAAATGGTCAACCAGGCCAACCAGGGCAACCAGCCCAACCAGCCACACCAGGCAAACCAGGCCAACCAGCCCAACCAGGCCAACCAGGCTCACCTGGCCAACCAGGCTAACCTGGCCAAGTAGACCAACTCGGCCAACTGGACCAAATAGACCAACCGGGCCAACGAGGCCAACCAGATTAACCCATTAGGGACTGAATTATTTTTTGTTTCAAATTTTTGTTTTTTTGTTATAAACTGAAAGTATAATGTCTATAAACAAGAAAAATCACAATTTTAATTTTTTTGAAATTTAATTGCTCTTTTAATTGGCAATTTAACTGCGATGCCATACGGCATCGCTAGGACATAATGTTGTCAATTTGTGCTTTTTCCTTATTTGAGACTTAAATCTCTTTCAGTGCTTGAATATTTTTATTTTTGGGTCTCTATTATATAGGCCATTCTGTTTCATGCCCTCCCAAAATTCAGAGGGTCCCAAGTGGGCCCTAACGGTAAGGGGCCCACTACAGTTTCAGTACTAAAAATATAGCACAGTGATAAAAATTGAACTGGCCATTATTATCAGTTCCTGGAAGTGAAATACATTATTGTATATAATTTAAAAGTTTTTTAAGGGACCTGAAACAGGCCCAAATAAGGGTCCCAAGGGTCCCAGAGCATTATTTAGATTCCTGTCATTTCTATTTTTTGTATTTGAAAATAAAAATGACTTGTTAGAATTAGTATTACAAGGTATATCCTAGCAATATGGGGTACGTGAGGGTCTTCAATTCGGGCCCAGGGCCCCATGAGACCCTAGCCCCTGTCTTGCTCAACTTTGTTGTTGTTTGGCATCTTCTATATTATATTTTTTGTGGCGTGTTCAGACGCGGATCCAGAAAAAAATTTCGGGGGGGGGGGGACGGGGGGCTGCCTCCATGAGGCCAATGTTAAAGAAAAATTGGAGTGGAGGAATTGCCTAAATTGCCCATGTTAGATCCAAAATTTCAGGGGGAGGGGGCTCCGCGCCTGGGCGTGTTTATTTTATAAATTTACAACTCATATGTTCAGCGTGGCCCAATGCATTGACTATTATAATTTTCGTTATATCATAGAAGTCAAGCTACGCCAACCGTAGTTTGAACTTGGTTGGTGACCGTTTCATATAACAATTACACTGATGAGGTAAATTTATCTCGCTTTCCACATAGTGTAGAGATGCATTTGTGTGTGGTTCCCAATTTTAGACATCGTTTTCGTCCATTTATAAACAAAAGTAGAAGTGTCCGTCCTGACTGATGTTTTCCACAGTTACCCCAGTCTCACCTCAGCAAATTCTGGTGCACGTAACAGGCTATGGCCACCAACCATTTTCATACATTATCTCTTATCATAACCCTGCCGCGAGCTGTAGAAAAAAATAAAAGACTGATGCTCCTAATAATATGTGTATGATTTCAATATTCCATATTTTACATAAAACAAAAATTGCTAGCTTCAGGTTACAGACAGCATACATGTTAGTAGAGCAATGTCAATGACGACCGTATTAGAAAATAGAAGATGCCAAACAACAACAAAGTTAAGCAAGACAGGGGCGAGGGCTCATGGGACCCGGGTCTCCAATTGAGATCCCTCAAGTACCCCATTTTGCTAGGATGTACCTTGTAATACAGGCTCGGACTGGCCATAAGGCTGGGTCAGGGATCCCTGACTGGTCCCTCATATTTTTAACACAGGATTATAGGAAAAGTGGCCTCAGACCCCCTGAAAAGTGGCCCCTGCTGCCTTTAGTGCCCATATGGCCCTGACTGGCCTCTAGCTTCCCAGTCCGAGCCTGTTGTAATATTAGTTCTAACAAGTCATTTTTATTTTCAAATACAAAAAAAAAAGGAATTTCAGGAAGCTAAATGATGCTCTGGGACCCTTGGGACCCTTATTTGGGCCTGTTTCAGGTCCCTTGATATACTTTGAAATTATATACAACAACGTATTCTGCTTTCAGGTAACTTGAAAGGATAACCATTGCCATTTTTATTACTGTACTATATTTATATTACTGATGCTGTAGTGGGCCCCTTACCGTTGGGGCCCACTTGGGACCCTCTAAATTTTTGTTTTGGTATGAAACAAAAGATTCCATATGAATGAGACTCGAAAAAAAATATTTACCCACTGAAAGAGATTGTAAGTGTCAAAGTAGCAAAAGACCATAAACTGACTACATTATGTACTAGCGATGCCGTACAGCATCACCTTACATGGAATTTCATCAAGAATATTAATTTTGAAAAAAAAAATAATATTGCATTTTGAAGCATAGTATGTAGGGAGCATTTTAATGTATGATTGAAAATTTTAGCATTACCTCTAAAAAAGTTATTAAAGTATATTCAAAATAACTTTTTGCAGAAGTCGTACAAATTATGTACCCTAACTTTGCTTTACCCTGTGAGGGTCAAAAAAAATTTTTTTGAGCAAAATTAACATTTCACTACCTCTATAGTGTCAATGCAAATCATTATTGACTATTTTTATCAATGTTACATTGTAACTTAATTTTAATTAAATTTTCTGCTAGAGGATGTTTAGTGATGCTAAAATGCATCGCTGTACATAATGGGTTAAGTACTTTCTGGCAAAATCATAAAAACGCGTTTGTTTACATTTTTATTTTGTCGTCTGCCAGCTGACAGTATTTAGTGCCAAATACTGTCACCAGTTGGCGCAGTGATTAATTTTTTAGCCAATCAGCGTGAATTTTGAAAAGGGTGTTCTGTAGTTGAAGATGCTTTGATAAATAGCCAACCGGACCCACCTGGCCTACCAGACAAGCCAGGCCGACCAGGCCAACCAGGATAACCATGCAAACCAGACTTACTCGGCCAACCGGACCAAATAGACCAACCGGACCATCGAGGTCAATAGACCAAGCAGACCAAACAGGCTAACCAGGCCAAACTGGTCAACCAGGCCAACCAGGGCAACCAGGCCACCCAGGCCTACCAGGCCAACCAGGCCATCCAGGCCAACTAGGCCAACCAGGCTAACCTGGCCTACCAGGCTAACTCGGCCAACTGGACCCACCAGGCCTATCAGACCAACTGGGCCAACCAGCCCAACCGGACCAAACAGGCCATCCAGCCAATCAGGCCAACCAGCCGAACCAGCCACACCAGGCCAACCAGGCCAACCAGCCCAACCAGGCTAACCAGGCCAACCAGGCTAACCTGGCCAACCAAGCTAACTCAGCCAACCGGACCCACCAGGCCTACCAGACCAACCAAGCCAACCAGGCCAACCTGGCCAACCAGGCTAACCTGGCCAACTAGACTAACTCGGCCAACCGGACCAAATATACCAACCGGTCAAACGAGGCCAACCAGACCAACCAGGCTATTAAGGCCAACCTGGTCAACCAGGCCAAGCAGGGCAACCAGACCTACCATCCATCCAGCCTAACCCGACCAACCAGGCTAACCTGGCCAACCAGGCTAACTCGGCCAACCGGATCCACCAGGCCTACCAGACCAGCCAGGCCAACCAGGCCAACCAGGATACCCATGGCAACCAGACTTACTCGGCCAACCGGACCAAATAGACCAACCGAACCATCGAGGTCAATAGACCAACCAGACCAACCAGGCTAACCAGGCCAAACTGGTCAACCAGGCCAACCAGGGCAACCAGGCCAACCAGCCAACCAGGCCACCCAGGCCAACTAGGCCATCCAGGCCAACTAGGCCAACCAGGCTAACCTGGCCTACCTGGCCAACTCGGCCAACTGGACCCACCAGGCCTACCAGGCCTACCAGCCCAACCAGGCCAACCAGGCCAACCAAACTAACCTGGCCAACCAAGCTAACTCGGCCACCAGGCCTACCAGACCAACCAAGCCAACCAGGCCAACGTGGCCAACCAGGCTTACCTAACCAACTAGACTAACTCAGCCAAACGGACCAAATAGACCAACCGGTCAAACGAGGCCAACCAGACCAACCAGGCTATTAAGGCCAACCTGGTCAACCAGGCCAAGCAGGGCAACCAGACCAACCATCCAACCAGCCTAACCAGGCCAACCAGGCTAACCTGGCCAACCAGGCTAACTCGGCCAACCGGACCCACCAGGCCTAACAGACCAGCCAGGCCAACCAGGCCAACCAGGCTAACCTTGCGAATAAGACTAACTCGGCCAACCGGACAAAATAGACCAACCGGGCCAACGAGGCCAACCAGACCAACCAGGCTAACCAGGCCAACCTGGTCAACCAGGCCAAGCAGGGCAACCAGACCAACCATCCAACTAGCCCAACCAGGTCAACCAGGCTAACCTGGCCAACCAGACTAACTCGGCCAACCGGACAAAATAGACCAACCAGGCCATCGAGGCCAACTATAGACCAACCAGACCAACCAGGCTAACCAGGCCAACCTGGTCAACCAGGCCAACCAGGGCAACTAGACTAACCAGCCAACCACGCCAACCAGGCTAACCAGGCCAACATGGTCATGTGGACAATCCAGGGCAACCAGGCCAACCAGACAACCAGCCCAACCAGACCAACCTGGTCAACCAGCCAACCGGGCCAACCAGGCCTACCAGACCAACCAGGGAAACCAGGGAAACCAAGCTTACCAGTCCTGCCAGGCTAACTTGCCCAACCAGGCGAACCAGCCCAACCAGCCCAACCAGAGCAACCAGGCCAACTAGCCAACCAGGCCAATTAGGGCAACCAAGCCAACCAGGCCAATCAGGCTAACCAGCCCAACCAGCCCAACCAGGCCAACCAGGCTCACCTGGCCAACCAGGCTAACCTGGCCAACTAGACCAACTCGGCCAACCGGACCAAATAGACCAACCGGGCCAACGAGGCCAACCAGACAAACCAGACCCACCTGGCCTACCAGACAAGCCATGCCAACCAGGCCAACCAGGATAACCATGTAAACCAGACTTACTCGGCCAACCGGACCAAATAGACCAACCGGACCATCGAGGCCAATAGACCAAGCAGACCAAACAGGCTAACCAGGCCAAACTGGTCAACCAGGCCAACCAGGGCAACCAGGCCAACCAGCCAACCAGGCCACCCAGGCCTACCAGGCCAACCAGGCCATCCAGGCCAACTAGGCCAACCAGGCTAACCTGGCCTACCAGGCTAACTCGGCCAACTGGACCCACCAGGCCTACTAGACGAACTGGGCCAACCAGCCCAACCGGACCAAACAGGCCATCCAGCCAATCAGGCCAACCAGCCGAACCAGCCACACCAGGCCAACCAGGCCAACCAGCCCAACCAGGCTAACCAGGCCAACCAGGCTAACCTGGCCAACCAAGCTAACTCAGCCAACCTGACCCACCAGGCCTACCAGACCAACCAAGCCAACCAGGCCAACCTGGCCAACCAGGCTAACCTGGCCAACTAGACTAACTCGGCCAACCAGACCAAATATACCAACCGGTCAAACGAGGCCAACCAGACAAACCAGGCTATTAAGGCCAACCTGGTCAACCAGGCCAAGCAGGGCAACCAGACCTACCATCCATCCAGCCTAACCCGACCAACCAGGCTAACCTGGCCAACCAGGCTAACTCGGCCAACTGGACCCACCAAGCCTACCAGACCAACTGGGCCAACCAGCCCAACCGGACCAAACAGGCCATCCAGCCAATCAGGCCAACTAGCTTAACCAGCCACACCAGGCCAACCAGCCCAACCAGCCCAACCAGGCCAACCAGGCCAACAAGCCAACCAGGCCAGTCAGGCCAACCAGCCCAACCAGCCACACAAGGCCAACCAGCCCAACCAGGCCAACCAGGCTCACCTGGCCAACCAGGCTAACCTGGCCTACTAGACCAACTAGGTCAACCGGACCAAATAGACCAACCGGGCCAACGAAACCAACCAGACCAACCAGACCAACGAAACCAACCAGACCAACCAGACCAACCTGGTCAACCAGGCAAAGCAGGGCAACCAGACCAACCATACAACCAGCTCAACCAGGCCAACCAGGCTAACCAGGCTAACTCGGCCAACCGGACCCACCTGGCCTACCAGACCAGCCAGGCTAACCAGGCCAACCAGGATAACCATGCAAACCAGACTTACTCGGCCAACTGGACCAAATAGACCAACCGGACCATCGAGGCCAATAGACCAACCAGACCAACCAGGCTAACCAGGCCAAACTGGTCAACCAGGCCAACCAGGCCAACCAGCCAACCAGGCCAAACTGGTCAACCAGGCCAACCAGGCCAACCAGCCAACCAGGCCACCCAGGCCAACCAGGCCATCCAGGCCAACTAGTCCAACCAGGCCAACTAGTGCAACCAGGCTAACTCGGCCAACTGGACCCACCAAGCCTACCAGACCAACTGGGCCAACCAGCCCAACCGGACCAAACAGGCCATCCAGCCAATCAGGCCAACCAGCCCAACCAGCCACATCAGGCCAGCCAGGCCAACAAGCCCAATTAGGCCAACCAGGCCAACCAGGCTAACCTGGCCAACCAAGCTAACTTGGCCAACCGGACCCACCAGGCCTACCAGACCAACCAAGCCATCCAGGCCAACCTGGCCAACCAGGCTAACCTGGCCAACTAGACTTACTCGGCCAACCGGACCAAATAGACCAACCGGGCAAACGAGGCTAACCAGGCCAAACTGGTCAACCAGGCCAACCAGCCAACCAGCCCAACCAGGCAAACCAGGCCATCCAGATTAACCAGGCCTATTAGACCAACCAGACCTATTAGACCAACCAGACCTATTAGACCAACCAGACCAACCAGGCTCACCCGGCCAACCGGGCCCACCAGGCTTCCAGACCAACCAGACCAACCAGACCAACCGGGCCAACCAGGCCAACCAGACCAACCAGGCTAACCACGCCAACCTGGTCAACCAGGCCAACCAGGGCAACCAGACCAACCATCCAAAAAACCCAACCAGGGCAACCAGGATAACCTGGCCAACCAGGCTAGCTCGGCCAACCGGACCCACCAGCCCTACCAGACCAGCCAGGCCAACCAGGCCAACCAGGATAACCATGCCAACCAGACTTACTCCGCCAACCGGACCAAATAGACCAACCAGACCAACCAGGCTAACCAGGCCAAACTGGTCAACCAGGCCAACCAGGGCAACCAGGCCAACCAGCCAACCAGCCCAACCAGGCCAACCAGGCTAGCCTGGCCAACTAGACTAACTCGGGCAACCGGACCAAATAGACAAACCGGGCCAACGAGGCCAACCAGACCAACCAGACCAACCAGGCTATCCAGGCCAACCTGGTCAACCAGGCCAAGAAGGGCAACCAGACCAACCATACAACCAGCTCAACCAGGCCAACCAGGCTAACCAGGCTAACTCGGCCAACCGGACCCACCTCGCCTACCAGACCAGCCAGGCCAACCAGGCCAACCAGGATAACCATGCAAACCAGACTTACTCGGCCAACCGGACCAAATAGACCAACCGGACCATCGAGGCCAATAGACCAACCAGACCAACCAGGCTAACCAGGCCAAACTGGTCAACCAGGCCAACCAGGGCAACCAGGCCAACCAGCCAATTAGGCCACCCAGGCCAACCAGGCCATCCAGGCCAACTAGTCCAACCAGGCCAACTAGTGCAACCAGGCTAACTCGGCCAAATAGACCCACCAGGCCTAAAAGACCAACTGGGCCAACAAGGCCAACCGGACCAAACAGGCCATCCAGAAAATCAGGCCAACCAGCCCAACCAGCCACACCAGGCCAGCCAGGCCAACCAGCCCAACCAGGCCAACCAGGCCAACCAGGCTAACCTGGCCAACCATGCTAACTTGGCCAACCGGACCCACCAGGCCTACCAGACCAACCAAGCCAACCAGGCCAAACTGGCCAACCAGGCTAACCTGGCCAACTAGACTTACTCGGCCAACCGGACCAAATAGACCAACCGGGCAAACGAGGCTTACCAGGCCAAACTGGTCAACCAGGCCAACCAGCCAACCAGCCCAACCAGGCCAACCAGGCCATCCAGGTTAACCATGCCTATTAGACCAACCAGACCTATTAGACCAACCAGACCAACCAGGCTCACCCGGCCAACCGGGCCCACCAGGCTTCCAGACCAACCAGACCAACCAGACCAACCAGGCCAACCAGGCCTATTAGACCAACCAGACCTATTAGACCAACCAGGCTCACCCGGCCAACCGGGCCCACCAGGCTTCCAGACAAACCAGACCAACCAGACCAACCAGGCTAACCACGCCAACCTGGTCAACCAGGCCAACCAGGGCAACCAGACCAACCATCCAACCAGCCCAACCAGGGCAACCAGGATAACCTGGCCAACCAGGCTAGCTCGGCCAACCGGACCCACCAGGCCTACCAGACCAGCCAGGCCAACCAGGCCAACCAGGATAACCATGCCAACCAGACTTACTCCGCCAACCGGACCAAATAGACCAACCAGACCAACCAGGCTAACCAGACCAACCTGGTCATCCAGGCCAAGAAGGGCAACCAGACCAACCATACAACCAGATCAACCAGCCAACCAGGCCACCCAGGCCAACCAGGCCAACCAGGCCATCCAGGCCAACTAGTCCAACCAGGCCAACTAGTGCAACCAGGCTAACTCGGCCAACTGGACCCACCAAGCCTACCAGACCAACTGGGCCAACCAGCCCAGCCGGAACAAACAGGCCATCCAGCCAATCAGGCCAACCAGCCCAACCAGCCACACCAGGCCAACCAGGCCAACCAGCCCAACCAGGCCAACCAGGCTAACCTGGCCAACCAAGCTAACTTGGCCAACCGGACCCACCAGGCCTACCAGACCAACCAAGCCAACCAGGCCAACCTGGCCAACCAGGCTAACCTGGCCAACTAGACTTACTCGGCCAACTGGACCAAATAGACCAACCGGGCAAACGAGGCTAACCAGGCCAAACTGGTTAACCAGGCCAACCAGGGCAACCAGGCCACCAGTCAACCAGCCCAACCAGGCCAAACAGGCCATCCAGGTTAATTAGGTCTATTAGACCAACCAGACCTATTAGAACAACCAGACCAACCAGGCTCACCTGGTCAACCGGGCCCACCAGGCTTTCAGACCAACCAGACCAACCAGGCCAACCAGGTTAACCAGGCCTATTAGACCAACCAGACCTATTAGACCAACCAGGCTCACCCGGCCAACCGGGCCCACCAGGCTTCCAGACCAACCGGGCCAACCAGGCCAACCAGACCAACCAGGCTAACCACGCCAACCTGGTCAACCAGCCCAACCAGGCCAACCAGGCTAACCTGGCCAACCAAGCTAACTTGGCCAACCGGACCCACCAGGCCTACCAGACCAACCAAGCCAACCAGGTCAACCTGGCCAACCAGGCTAACCTGGCCAACTAGACTTACTCGGCCAACTGGACCAAATAGACCAACCGGGCAAACGAGGCTAACCAGGCCAAACTGGTTAACCAGGCCAACCAGGGCAACCAGGCCACCAGTCAACCAGCCCAACCAGGCCAAACAGGCCATCCAGGTTAATTAGGTCTATTAGACCAACCAGACCTATTAGAACAACCAGACCAACCAGGCTCACCTGGTCAACCGGGCCCACCAGGCTTTCAGACCAACCAGACCAACCAGGCCAACCAGGTTAACCAGGCCTATTAGACCAACCAGACCTATTAGACCAACCAGGCTCACCCGGCCAACCGGGCCCACCAGGCTTCCAGACCAACCGGGCCAACCAGGCCAACCAGACCAACCAGGCTAACCACGCCAACCTGGTCAACCAGGCCAACCAGGGCAACCAGACCAACCATCCAACCAGCCCAACCAGGGCAACCAGGATAACCTGGCCAACCAGGCTAGCTCGGCCAACCGGACCCACCTGGCCTACCAGACCAGCCAGGCCAACCAGGCCAACCAGGATAACCATGCAAACCAGACTTACTCGGCCAACCGGACCAAATAGACCAACCGGACCATCGAGGTCAATAGACCAACCAGGCTAACCAGGCAAAACTGGTCAACCAGGCCAACCAGGGCAACCAGGCCAACCAGCCAACCAGGCCACCCAGGCCACCCAGGCCAACTAGGCCAACCAGGCTAACCTGGCCTACCAGGCTAACTCGGCCAATTGAACCCACCAGGCCTACCAGACCAACTGGGCCAACCAGCCCAACCGGACCAAACAGGCCATCCAGCCAATCAGGACAACTAGCTCAACCAGCCACACCAGGCCAACCAGCCGAACCAGGCCAACCAAACTAACCTGGCCAACCAAGCTAACTCGGCCAACTGGACCCACCAGGCCTACCAGACCAACCAAGCCAACCAGGCCAACGTGGCCAACCAGGCTAATCTGGCCAACTAGACTAACTCGGCCAAACGGACCAAATAGACCAACCGGTCAAACGAGGCCAACCAGACCAACCAGGCTATTAAGGCCAACCTGGTCAACCAGGCCAAGCAGGGCAACCAGACCAACCATCCAACCAGGACAACCAGGTCAACCAGGCCAATCAGGGCAACCAGGCCCACTAGCCAACCAGGACAACCAGGCCAACAAGCCAACCAGGCCAACCAGGTCAATCAGGCCAACCAGCCCAACCAGCCACACCAGGCCAACCAGGCCAACCAGCCCAACCAGGCTCACCTGGCCAACCAGGCTAACCTGGCCAACTAGACCAACTCGGCCAACCGGACCAAATAGACCAACCGGGCAAACGAGGCCAACTAGACCAACCAGGCCAACTAGTGCAACCAGGCTAACTCGGCCAACTGGACCACCCAAGCCTACCAGACCAACTGGGCCAACCAGCCCAACCGGACCAAACAGGCCATCCAGCCAATCAGGCCAACTAGCTTAACCAGCCACACCAGGCCAACCAGCCCAACCAGGCCAACAAGCCAACCAGGCCAACCAGGCCAATCAGGCCAACCAGCCCAACCAGCCACACAAGGCCAGTCAGCCCAACCAGGCCAACCAGGCTCACCTGGCCAACCAGGCTAACCTGGCCAACTAGACCAACTAGGCCAACCGGACCAAATAGACCAACCGGGCCAACGAAACCAACCAGACCAACCAGACCAACGAAACCAACCAGACCAACCAGACCAACCTGGTCAACCAGGCAAAGCAGGGCAACCAGACCAACCATACAACCAGCTCAACCAGGCCAACCAGGCTAACCAGGCTAACTCGGCCAACCGGACCCACCTGGCCTACCAGACCAGCCAGGCCAACCAGGATAACCATGCAAACCAGACTTACTCGGCCAACTGGACCAAATAGACCAACCGGACCATCGAGGCCAATAGACCAACCAGACCAACCAGGCTAACCAGGCCAAACTGGTCAAAGAGGCCAGCCAGGCCAACCAGCCAACCAGGCCAAACTGGTCAACCAGGCCAACCAGGCCAACCAGCCAACCAGGCCACCCAGGCCACCCAGGCCATCCAGGCCAACTAGTCCAACCAGGCCAACTAGTGCAACCAGGCTAACTCGGCCAACTGGACCCACCAGGCCTACCAGACCAACGAGGCCAACCAGACCAACCAGACCAACCAGGCTAACCAGGCCAAACTGGTCAAAGAGGCCAGCCAGGCCAACCAGCCAACCAGGCCAAGCAGGGCAACCAGACCAACCATACAACCAGCTCAACCAGGCCAACCAGGCTAACCAGGCTAACTCGGCCAACCGGACCCACCTCGCCTACCAGACCAGCCAGGCCAACCAGGCCAACCAGGATAACCATGCAAACCAGACTTACTCGGCCAACCGGACCAAATAGACCAACCGGACCATCGAGGCCAATAGACCAACCAGACCAACCAGGCTAACCAGGCCAAACTGGTCAACCAGGCCAACCAGGGCAACCAGGCCAACCAGCCAATTAGGCCACCCAGGCCAACCAGGCCATCCAGGCCAACTAGTCCAACCAGGCCAACTAGTGCAACCAGGCTAACTCGGCCAAATAGACCCACCAGGCCTACCAGACCAACTGGGCCAACAAGCCCAACCGGACCAAACAGGCCATCCAGAAAATCAGGCCAACCAGCCCAACCAGCCACACCAGGCCAGCCAGGCCAACCAGCCCAACCAGGCCAACCAGGCCAACCAGGCTAACCTGGCCAACCATGCTAACTTGGCCAACCGGACCCACCAGGCCTACCAGACCAACCAAGCCAACCAGGCCAAACTGGCCAACCAGGCTAACCTGGCCAACTAGACTTACTCGGCCAACCGGACCAAATAGACCAACCGGGCAAACGAGGCTTACCAGGCCAAACTGGTCAACCAGGCCAACCAGGCCAACCAGCCAACCAGCCCAACCAGGCCAACCAGGCCATCCAGGTTAACCATGCCTATTAGACCAACCAGACCTATTAGACCAACCAGACCAACCAGGCTCACCCGGCCAACCGGGCCCACCAGGCTTCCAGACCAACCAGACCAACCAGACCAACCAGACCAACCAGGCCAACCAGGCCTATTAGACCAACCAGACCTATTAGACCAACCAGGCTCACCCGGCCAACCGGGCCCACCAGGCTTCCAGACAAACCAGACCAACCAGACCAACCAGGCTAACCACGCCAACCTGGTCAACCAGGCCAACCAGGGCAACCAGACCAACCATCCAACCAGCCCAACCAGGGCAACCAGGATAACCTGGCCAACCAGGCTAGCTCGGCCAACCGGACCCACCAGGCCTACCAGACCAGCCAGGCCAACCAGGCCAACCAGGATAACCATGCCAACCAGACTTACTCCGCCAACCGGACCAAATAGACCAACCAGGCCAACCAGGCTAACCTGGCCAACCAAGCTAACTTGGCCAACCGGACCCACCAGGCCTACCAGACCAACCAAGCCATCCAGGCCAACCTGGCCAACCAGGCTAACCTGGCCAACTAGACTTACTCAGCCAACCGGACCAAATAGACCAACCGGGCAAACGAGGCTAACCAGGCCAAACTGGTCAACCAGGCCAACCAGGCCAACCAGCCAACCAGCCCAACCAGGCCAACTAGGCCATCCAGATTAACCAGGCCTATTAGACCAACCAGACCTATTAGACCAACCAGACCTATTAGACCAACCAGACCAACCAGGCTCACCCGGCCAACCGGGCCCACCAGGCTTCCAGACCAACCAGATCAACCAGACCAACCAGGCCAACCAGGCCTATTAGACCAACCAGACCTATTAGACCAACCAGGCTCACCCGGCCAACCGGGCCCACCAGGCTTCCAGACCAACCAGACCAACCAGACCAACCGGGCCAACCAGGCCAACCAGACCAACCAGGCTAACCACGCCAACCTGGTCAACCAGGCCAACCAGGGCAACCAGACCAACCATCCAAAAAACCCAACCAGGGCAACCAGGATAACCTGGCCAACGAGGCTAGCTCGGCTAACCGGACCCACCAGGCCTACCAGACCAGCCGGACCAGCCAGGCCAACCAGGATAACCAGGCCAAACTGGTCAACCAGGCCAACCAGGCCAACCAGCCAACCAGCCAAACCAGGCCAACCAGGCTAACCTGGCCAACTAGACTAACTCGGGCAACCGGACCAAATAGACAAACCGGGCCAACGAGGCCAACCAGACCAACCAGGCTATCCAGGCCAACCTGGTCAACCAGGCCAAGCAGGGCAACCAGACCAACCATACAACCAGCTCAACCAGGCTAACCAGGCTAACTCGGCCAACCGGACCCACCTCGCCTACCAGACCAGCCAGGCCAACCAGGCCAACCAGGATAACCATGCAAACCAGACTTACTCGGCCAACCGGACCAAACAGGCCATCCAGCCAATCAGGCCAACCAGCCCAACCAGCCACATCAGGCCAGCCAGGCCAACAAGCCCAATTAGGCCAACCAGGCCAACCAGGCTAACCTGGCCAACCAAGCTAACTTGGCCAACCGGACCCACCAGGCCTACCAGACCAACCAAGCCATCCAGGCCAACCTGGCCAACCAGGATAACCTGGCCAACTAGACTTACTCGGCCAACCGGACCAAATAGACCAACCGGGCAAACGAGACTAACCAGGCCAAACTGGTCAACCAGGCCAACCAGGCCAACCAGCCAACCAGCCCAACCAGGCCAACCAGGCCATCCAGATTAACCAGGCCTATTAGACCAACCAGACCTATTAGACCAACCAGACCTATTAGACCAACCAGACCAACCAGGCTCACCCGGCCAACCGGGCCCACCAGGCTTCCAGACCAACCAGATCAACCAGACCAACCAGGCCAACCAGGCCTATTAGACCAACCAGGCCTATTAGACCAACCAGGCTCACCCGGCCAACCGGGCCCACCAGGCTTCCAGACCAACCGGGCCAACCAGGCCAACCAGACCAACCAGGCTAACCACGCCAACCTGGTCAACCAGGCCAACCAGGGCAACCAGACCAACCATCCAACCAGCCCAACCAGGGCAACCAGGATAACCTGGCCAACCAGGCTAGCTCGGCCAACCGGACCCACCTGGCCTACCAGACCAGCCAGGCCAACCAGGCCAACCAGGATAACCATGCAAACCAGACTTACTCGGCCAACCGGACCAAATAGACCAACCGGACCATCGAGGTCAATAGACCAACCAGGCTAACCAGGCCAAACTGGTCAACCAGGCCAACCAGCCAACCAGGCCACCCAGGCCACCCAGGCCAACCAGGCCATCCAGGCCAACTAGGCCAACCAGGCTAACCTGGCCTACCAGGCTAACTCGGCCAATTGAACCCACCAGGCCTACCAGACCAACTGGGCCAACCAGCCCAACCGGACCAAACAGGCCATCCAGCCAATCAGGCCAACTAGCTCAACCAGCCACACCAGGCCAACCAGCCGAACCAGGCCAACCAAACTAACCTGGCCAACCAAGCTAACTCGGCCAACTGGACCCACCAGGCCTACCAGACCAACCAAGCCAACCAGGCCAACGTGGCCAACCAGGCTAATCTGGCCAACTAGACTAACTCGGCCAAACGGACCAAATAGACCAACCGGTCAAACGTGGCCAACCAGACCAACCAGGCTATTAAGGCCAACCTGGTCAACCAGGCCAAGCAGGGCAACCAGACCAACCATCCAACCAGGACAACCAGGTCAACCAGGCCAATCAGGCCAACCAGCCCAACCAGCCACACCAGGCCAACCAGGCCAACCAGCCCAACCAGGCTCACCTGGCCAACCAGGCAAACCTGGCCAACTAGACCAACTCGGCCAACCGGACCAAATAGACCAACCGGGCAAACGAGGCCAACTAGACCAACCAGGCCAACTAGTGCAACCAGGCTAACTCGGCCAACTGGACCACCCAAGCCTACCAGACCAACTGGGCCAACCAGCCCAACCGGACCAAACAGGCCATCCAGCCAATCAGGCCAACTAGCTTAACCAGCCACACCAGGCCAACCAGCCCAACCAGGCCAACCAGGCCAATCAGGCCAACCAGCCAGACAAGGCCAACCAGCCCAACCAGGCCAACCAGGCTCACCTGGCCAACCAGGCTAACCTGGCCAACTAGACCAACTAGGCCAACCGGACCAAATAGACCAACCGGGCCAACGAAACCAACCAGACCAACCAGACCAACGAAACCAACCAGACCAACCAGACCAACCTGGTCAACCAGGCAAAGCAGGGCAACCAGAACAACCATACAACCAGCTCAACCAGGCCAACCAGGCTAACCAGGCTAACTCGGCCAACCGGACCCACCTGGCCTACCAGACCAGCCAGGCCAACCAGGATAACCATGCAAACCAGACTTACTCGGCCAACTGGACCAAATAGACCAACCGGACCATCGAGGCCAATAGACCAACCAGACCAACCAGGCTAACCAGGCCAAACTGGTCAAAGAGGCCAACCAGGCCAACCAGCCAACCAGGCCAAACTGGTCAACCAGGCCACCCAGGCCAACCAGCCAACCAGGCCACCCAGGCCACCCAGGCCAACCAGGCCATCCAGGCCAACTAGTCCAACCAGGCCAACTAGTGCAACCAGGCTAACTCGGCCAACTGGACCCACCAAGCCTACCAGACCAACTGGGCCAACCAGCCCAACCGGACCAAACAGGCCATCCAGCCAATCAGGCCAAAAAGCCCAACCAGCCACATCAGGCCAGCCAGGCCAACAAGCCCAATTAGGCCAACCAGGCCAACCAGGCTAACCTGGCCAACCAAGCTAACTTGGCCAACCGGACCCACCAGGCCTACCAGACCAACCAAGCCATCCAGGCCAACCTGGCCAACCAGGCTAACCTGGCCAACTAAACTTACTCAGCCAACCGGACCAAATAGACCAACCGGGCAAACGAGGCTAACCAGGCCAAACTGGTCAACCAGGCCAACCAGGCCAACCAGCCAACCAGCCCAACCAGGCCAACCAGGCCATCCAGATTAACCAGGCCTATTAGACCAACCAGACCTATTAGACCAACCAGACCTATTAGACCAACCAGACCAACCAGGCTCACCCGGCCAACCGGGCCCACCAGGCTTCCAGACCAACCAGATCAACCAGACCAACCAGGCCAACCAGGCCTATTAGACCAACCAGACCTATTAGACCAACCAGGCTCACCCGGCCAACCGGGCCCACCAGGCTTCCAGACCAACCAGACCAACCAGACCAACCGGGCCAACCAGGCCAACCAGACCAACCAGGCTAACCACGCCAACCTGGTCAACCAGGCCAACCAGGGCAACCAGACCAACCATCCAAAAAACCCAACCAGGGCAACCAGGATAACCTGGCCAACCAGGCTAGCTCGGCTAACCGGACCCACCAGGCCTACCAGACCAGCCAGACCAGCCAGGCCAACCAGGATAACCATGCCAACCAGACCTACTCCGCCAACCGGACCAAATTGACCAACCAGACCAACCAGGCTAACCAGGCCAAACTGGTCAACCAGGCCAACCAGGCCAACCAGCCAACCAGCCAAACCAGGCCAACCAGGCTAACCTGGCCAACTAGACTAACTCGGGCAACCGGACCAAATAGACAAACCGGGCCAACGAGGCCAACCAGACCAACCAGGCTATCCAGGCCAACCTGGTCAACCAGGCCAAGCAGGGCAACCAGACCAACCATACAACCAGCTCAACCAGGCTAACCAGGCTAACTCGGCCAACCGGACCCACCTCGCCTACCAGACCAGCCAGGCCAACCAGGCCAACCAGGATAACCATGCAAACCAGACTTACTCGGCCAACCGGACCAAACAGGCCATCCAGCCAATCAGGCCAACCAGCCCAACCAGCCACATCAGGCCAGCCAGGCCAACAAGCCCAATTAGGCCAACCAGGCCAACCAGGCTAACCTGGCCAACCAAGCTAACTTGGCCAACCGGACCCACCAGGCCTACCAGTCCAACCAAGCCATCCAGGCCAACCTGGCCAACCAGGATAACCTGGCCAACTAGACTTACTCGGCCAACCGGACCAAATAGACCAACCGGGCAAACGAGGCTAACCAGGCCAAACTGGTCAACCAGGCCAACCAGCCAACAAGCCCAACCAGGCCAACCAGGCCATCCAGATTAACCAGGCCTATTAGACCAACCAGACCTATTAGACCAACCAGACCTATTAGACCAACCAGACCAACCAGGCTCACCCGGCCAACCGGGCCCACCAGGCTTCCAGACCAACCAGATCAACCAGACCAACCAGGCCAACCAGGCCTATTAGACCAACCAGGCCTATTAGACCAACCAGGCTCACCCGGCCAACCGGGCCCACCAGGCTTCCAGACCAACCAGACCAACCAGACCAACCGGGCCAACCATCCAAAAAACCCAACCAGGGCAACCAGGATAACCTGGCCAACCAGGCTAGCTCGGCTACCCGGACCCACCAGGCCTACCAGACCAGCCAGACCAGCCAGGCCAACCAGGATAACCATGCCAACCAGACTTACTCCGCCAACCGGACCAAATAGACCAACCAGACCAACCAGGCTAACCAGGCCAAACTGGTCAACCAGGCCAACCAGGGCAACCAGCCAACCAGCCCAACCAGGCCAACCAGGCTAACCTGGCCAACTAGACTAACTCGGGCAACCGGACCAAATAGACAAACCGGGCCAACGAGGCCAACCAGACCAACCAGGCTATCCAGGCCAACCTGGTCAACCAGGCCAAGCAGGGCAACCAGACCAACCATACAACCAGCTCAACCAGGCTAACCAGGCTAACTCGGCCAACCGGACCCACCTCGCCTACCAGACCAGCCAGGCCAACCAGGCCAACCAGGATAACCATGCAAACCAGACTTACTCGGCCAACCGGACCAAATAGACCAACCGGACCATCGAGGCCAATAGACCAACCAGACCAACCAGGCTAACCAGGCCAAACTGGTCAACCAGGCCAACCAGGGCAACCAGGCCAACCAGCCAACCAGGCCACCCAGGCCAACCAGGCCATCCAGGCCAACTAGTCCAACTAGGCCAACTAGTGCAAGCAGGCTAACTCGGCCAAATAGACCCACCAGGCCTACCAGACCAACTGGGCCAACAAGCCCAACCGGACCAAACAGGCCATCCAGAAAATCAGGCCAACCAGCCCAACCAGCCACACCAGGCACGCAGGCCAACCAGCCCAACCAGGCCAACCAGGCCAACCAGGCTAACCTGGCCAACCATGCTAACTTGGCCAACCTGACCCACCAGGCCTACCAGACCAACCAAGCCAACCAGGCCAAACTGGCCAACCAGGCTAACCTGGCCAACTAGACTTACTCGGCCAACCGGACCAAATAGACCAACCGGGCAAACGAGGCTAACCAGGCCAAACTGGTCAACCAGGCTAACCAGGCCAACCAGCCAACCAGCCCAACCAGGCCAACCAGGCCATCCAGGTTAACCATGCCTATTAGACCAACCAGACCTATTAGACCAACCAGACCAACCAGGCTCACCCGGCCAACCGGGCCCACCAGGCTTCCAGACCAACCAGACCAACCAGACCAACCAGGCCAACCAGGCCTATTAGACCAACCAGACCTATTAGACCAACCAGGCTCACCCGGCCAACCGGGCCCACCAGGCTTCCAGACAAACCAGACCAACCAGACCAACCAGGCTAACCACGCCAACCTGGTCAACCAGGCCAACCAGGGCAACCAGACCAACCATCCAACCAGCCCAACCAGGGCAACCAGGATAACCTGGCCAACCAGGCTAGCTCGGCCAACCGGACCCACCAGGCCTACCAGACCAGCCAGGCCAACCAGGCCAACCAGGATAACCATGCCAACCAGACTTACTCCGCCAACCGGACCAAATGGACTAACCAGACCAACCAGGCTAACCAGGCCAAACTGGTCAACCAGGCCAACCAGGGCAACCAGCCCAACCAGCCACACCAGGCAAACCAGGCCAACCAGCCCAACCAGGCCAACCAGGCTCACCTGGCCAACCAGGCTAACCTGGCCAACTAGACCAACTCGGCCAACTGGACCAAATAGACCAACCGGGCCAACGAGGCCAACCAGACCAACCAGACCAACCTGGTCATCCAGGCCAAGAAGGGCAACCAGACCAACCATACAACCAGATCAACCAGCCAACCAGGCCACCCAGGCCATCCAGGCCAACTAGTCCAACCAGGCCAACTAGTGCAACCAGGCTAACTCGGCCAACTGGACCCACCAAGCCTACCAGACCAACTGGGCCAACCAGCCCAGCCGGAACAAACAGGCCATCCAGCCAATCAGGCCAACCAGCCCAACCAGCCACACCAGGCTAACCAGGCCAACCAGCCCAACCAGGCCAACCAGGCTAACCTGGCCAACCAAGCTAACTTGGCCAACCAGACCCACCAGGCCTACCAGACCAACCAAGCCAACCAGGCCAACCTGGCCAACCAGGCTAACCTGGCCAACTAGACTTACTCGGCCAACTGGACCAAATAGACCAACCGGGCAAACGAGGCTAACCAGGCCAAACTGGTTAACCAGGCCAACCAGGGCAACCAGGCCACCAGCCAACCAGCCCAACCAGGCCAAACAGGCCATCCAGGTTAATTAGGTCTATTAGACCAACCAGACCTATTAGAACAACCAGATCAACCAGGCTCACCTGGTCAACCGGGCCCACCAGGCTTTCAGACCAACCAGACCAACCAGGCCAACCAGGTTAACCAGGCCTATTAGACCAACCAGACCTATTAGACCAACCAGGCTCACCCGGCCAACCGGGCCCACCAGGCTTCCAGACCAACCGGGCCAACCAGGCCAACCAGACCAACCAGGCTAACCACGCCAACCTGGTCAACCAGGCCAACCAGGGCAACCAGACCAACCATCCAACCAGCCCAACCAGGGCAACCAGGATAACCTGGCCAACCAGGCTAGCTCGGCCAACCGGACCCACCTGGCCTACCAGACCAGCCAGGCCAACCAGGCCAACCAGGATAACCATGCAAACCAGACTTACTCGGCCAACCGGACCAAATAGACCAACCGGACCATCGAGGTCAATAGACCAACCAGGCTAACCAGGCCAAACTGGTCAACCAGGCCAACCAGGGCAACCAGGCCAACCAGCCAACCAGGCCACCCAGGCCACCCAGGCCAACCAGGCCAACTAGGCCAACCAGGCTAACCTGGCCTACCAGGCTAACTCGGCCAATTGAACCCACCAGGCCTACCAGACCAACTGGGCCAACCAGCCCAACCGGACCAAACAGGCCATCCAGCCAATCAGGCTAACTAGCTCAACCAGCCACACCAGGCCAACCAGCGGAACCAGGCCAACCAAACTAACCTGGCCAACCAAGCTAACTCGGCCAACTGGACCCACCAGGCCTACCAGACCAACCAAGCCAACCAGGCCAACGTGGCCAACCAGGCTAATCTGGCCAACTAGACTAACTCGGCCAAACGGACCAAATAGACCAACCGGTCAAACGAGGCCAACCAGACCAACCAGGCTATTAAGGCCAACCTGGTCAACCAGGCCAAGCAGGGCAACCAGACCAACCATCCAACCAGGACAACCAGGTCAACCAGGCCAATCAGGGCAACCAGGCCCACTAGCCAACCAGGACAACCAGGCCAACAAGCCAACCAGGCCAACCAGGTCAATCAGGCCAACCAGCCCAACCAGCCACACCAGGCCAACCAGGCCAACCAGCCCAACCAGGCTCACCTGGCCAACCAGGCTAACCTGGCCAACTAGACCAACTCAGCCAACCGGACCAAATAGACCAACCGGGCAAACGAGGCCAACTAGACCAACCAGGCCAACTAGTGCAACCAGGCTAACTCGGCCAACTGGACCACCCAAGCCTACCAGACCAACTGGGCCAACCAGCCCAACCGGACCAAACAGGCCATCCAGCCAATCAGGCCAACTAGCTTAACCAGCCACACCAGGCCAACCAGCCCAACCAGGCCAACCAGGCCAACAAGCCAACCAGGCCAACCAGGCCAATCAGGCCAACCAGCCCAACCAGCCACACAAGGCCAACCAGCCCAACCAGGCCAACCAGGCTCACCTGGCCAACCAGGCTAACCTGGCCAACTAGACCAACTAGGCCAACCGGACCAAATAGACCAACCGGGCCAACGAAACCAACCAGACCAACCAGACCAACGAAACCAACCAGACCAACCAGACCAACCTGGTCAACCAGGCAAAGCAGGGCAACCAGACCAACCATACAACCAGCTCAACCAGGCCAACCAGGCTAACCAGGCTAACTCGGCCAACCGGACCCACCTGGCCTACCAGACCAGCCAGGCCAACCAGGATAACCATGCAAACCAGACTTACTCGGCCAACTGGACCAAATAGACCAACCGGACAATCGAGGCCAATAGACCAACCAGACCAACCAGGCTAACCAGGCCAAACTGGTCAAAGAGGCCAACCAGGCCAAACTGGTCAACCAGGCCAACCAGGCCAACCAGCCAACCAGGCCACCCAGGCCACCCAGGCCAACCAGGCCATCCAGGCCAACTAGTCCAACCAGGCCAACTAGTGCAACCAGGCTAACTCGGCCAACTGGACCCACCAGGCCTACCAGACCAACGAGGCCAACCAGACCAACCAGACCAACCAGGCTATCCAGGCCAACCTGGTCAACCAGGCCAAGCAGGGCAACCAGACCAACCATACAACCAGCTCAACCAGGCCAACCAGGCTAACCAGGCTAACTCGGCCAACCGGACCCACCTCGCCTACCAGACCAGCCAGGCCAACCAGGCCAACCAGGATAACCATGCAAACCAGACTTACTCGGCCAACCAGACTTACTCGGCCAACCGGACCAAATAGACCAACCGGACCATCGAGGCCAATAGACCAACCAGACCAACCAGGCTAACCAGGCCAAACTGGTCAACCAGGCCAACCAGGGCAACCAGGCCAACCAGCCAATTAGGCCACCCAGGCCAACCAGGCCATCCAGGCCAACTAGTCCAACCAGGCCAACTAGTGCAACCAGGCTAACTCGGCCAAATAGACCCACCAGGCCTACCAGACCAACTGGGCCAACAAGCTCAACCGGACCAAACAGGCCATCCAGAAAATCAGGCCAACCAGCCCAACCAGCCACACCAGGCCAGCCAGGCCAACCAGCCCAACCAGGCCAACCAGGCCAACCAGGCTAACCTGGCCAACCATGCTAACTTGGCCAACCGGACCCACCAGGCCTACCAGACCAACCAAGCCAACCAGGCCAAACTGGCCAACCAGGCTAACCTGGCCAACTAGACTTACTCGGCCAACCGGACCAAATAGACCAACCGGGCAAACGAGGCTTACCAGGCCAAACTGGTCAACCAGGCCAACCAGGCCAACCAGCCAACCAGCCCAACCAGGCCAACCAGGCCATCCAGGTTAATCATGCCTATTAGACCAACCAGACCTATTAGACCAACCAGACCAACCAGGCTCACCCGGCCAACCGGGCCCACCAGGCTTCCAGACCAACCAGACCAACCAGACCAACCAGGCCAACCAGGCCTATTAGACCAACCAGACCTATTAGACCAACCAGGCTCACCCGGCCAACCGGGCCCACCAGGCTTCCAGACAAACCAGACCAACCAGACCAACCAGGCTAACCACGCCAACCTGGTCAACCAGGCCAACCAGGGCAACCAGACCAACCATCCAACCAGCCCAACCAGGGCAACCAGGATAACCTGGCCAACCAGGCTAGCTCGGCCAACCGGACCCACCAGGCCTACCAGACCAGCCAGGCCAACCAGGCCAACCAGGATAACCATGCCAACCAGACTTACTCCGCCAACCGGACCAAATAGACCAACCAGACCAACCAGGCTAACCAGACCAACCTGGTCATCCAGGCCAAGAAGGGCAACCAGACCAACCATACAACCAGATCAACCAGCCAACCAGGCCACCCAGGCCAACCAGGCCAACCAGGCCATCCAGGCCAACTAGTCCAACCAGGCCAACTAGTGCAACCAGGCTAACTCGGCCAACTGGACCCACCAAGCCTACCAGACCAACTGGGCCAACCAGCCCAGCCGGAACAAACAGGCCATCCAGCCAATCAGGCCAACCAGCCCAACCAGCCACACCAGGCCAACCAGGCCAACCAGCCCAACCAGGCCAACCAGGCTAACCTGGCCAACCAAGCTAACTTGGCCAACCGGACCCACCAGGCCTACCAGACCAACCAAGCCAACCAGGCCAACCTGGCCAACCAGGCTGACCTGGCCAACTAGACTTACTCGGCCAACTGGACCAAATAGACCAACCGGGCAAACGAGGCTAACCAGGCCAAACTGGTTAACCAGGCCAACCAGGGCAACCAGGCCACCAGCCAACCAGCCCAACCAGGCCAAACAGGCCATCCAGGTTAATTAGGTCTATTAGACCAACCAGACCTATTAGAACAACCAGACCAACCAGGCTCACCTGGTCAACCGGGCCCACCAGGCTTTCAGACCAACCAGACCAACCAGGCCAACCAGGTTAACCAGGCCTATTAGACCAACCAGACCTATTAGACCAACCAGGCTCACCCGGCCAACCGGGCCCACCAGGCTTCCAGACCAACCGGGCCAACCAGGCCAACCAGACCAACCAGGCTAACCACGCCAACCTGGTCAACCAGGCCAACCAGGGCAACCAGACCAACCATCCAACCAGCCCAACCAGGGCAACCAGGATAACCTGGCCAACCAGGCTAGCTCGGCCAACCGGACCCACCTGGCCTACCAGACCAGCCAGGCCAACCAGGCCAACCAGGATAACCATGCAAACCAGACTTACTCGGCCAACCAGACCAAATAGACCAACCGGACCATCGAGGTCAATAGACCAACCAGGCTAACCAGGCCAAACTGGTCAACCAGGCCAATTAGGGCAACCAGGCCAACCAGCCAACCAGGCCACCAAGGCCACCCAGGCCAACCAGGCCAACTAGGCCAACCAGGCTAACCTGGCCTACCAGGCTAACTCGGCCAATTGAACCCACCAGGCCTACCAGACCAACTGGGCCAACCAGCCCAACCGGACCAAACAGGCCATCCAGCCAATCAGGCTAACTAGCTCAACCAGCCACACCAGGCCAACCAGCCGAACCAGGCCAACCAAACTAACCTGGCCAACCAAGCTAACTCGGCCAACTGGACCCACCAGGCCTACCAGACCAACCAAGCCAACCAGGCCAACGTGGCCAACCAGGCTAATCTGGCCAACTAGACTAACTCGGCCAAACGGACCAAATAGACCAACCGGTCAAACGAGGCCAACCAGACCAACCAGGCTATTAAGGCCAACCTGGTCAACCAGGCCAAGCAGGGCAACCAGACCAACCATCCAACCAGGACAACCAGGTCAACCAGGCCAATCAGGGCAACCAGGCCCACTAGCCAACCAGGACAACCAGGCCAACAAGCCAACCAGGCCAACCAGGTCAATCAGGCCAACCAGCCCAACCAGCCACACCAGGCCAACCAGGCCAACCAGCCCAACCAGGCTCACCTGGCCAACCAGGCTAACCTGGCCAACTAGACCAACTCGGCCAACCGGACCAAATAGACCAACCGGGCAAACGAGGCCAACTAGACCAACCAGGCCAACTAGTGCAACCAGGCTAACTCGGCCAACTGGACCACCCAAACCTACCAGACCAACTGGGCCAACCAGCCCAACCGGACCAAACAGGCCATCCAGCCAATCAGGCCAACTAGCTTAACCAGCCACACCAGGCCAACCAGCCCAACCAGGCCAACAAGCCAACCAGGCCAACCAGGCCAATCAGGCCAACCAGCCCAACCAGCCACACAAGGCCAACCAGCCCAACCAGGCCAACCAGGCTCACCTGGCCAACCAGGCTAACCTGGCCAACTAGACCAACTAGGCCAACCGGACCAAATAGACCAACCGGGCCAACGAAACCAACCAGACCAACCAGACCAACGAAACCAACCAGACCAACCAGACCAACCTGGTCAACCAGGCAAAGCAGGGCAACCAGACCAACCATACAACCAGCTCAACCAGGCCAACCAGGCTAACCAGGCTAACTCGGCCAACCGGACCCACCTGGCCTACCAGACCAGCCAGGCCAACCAGGATAACCATGCAAACCAGACTTACTCGGCCAACTGGACCAAATAGACCAACCGGACCATCGAGGCCAATAGACCAACCAGACCAACCAGGCTAACCAGGCCAAACTGGTCAAAGAGGCCAACCAGGCCAACCAGCCAACCAGGCCAAACTGGTCAACCAGGCCAACCAGGCCAACCAGCCAACCAGGCCACCCAGGCCACCCAGGCCAACCAGGCCATCCAGGCCAACTAGTCCAACCAGGCCAACTAGTGCAACCAGGCTAACTCGGCCAACTGGACCCACCAGGCCTACCAGACCAACTGGGCCAACCAGCCCAACCGGACCAAACAGGCCATCCAGCCAATCAGGCCAACCAGCCCAACCAGCCACATCAGGCCAGCCTGAATCAGCCACATCAGGCCAACGGTGAATTAAGACACGATATGGAACTTGATTGCTTAAAGGTTCTTTATTACGCAAATTTTTTCTCAATTATTAAATATGGTATCATATGCTGGGGGGATTCTGTGGATTTTCATAGATTATTTACATTACAAAAAAAAGTGATTAGACTAATGTGTTTTGTTAAGAAAAGAGCTTCATGTGTACCTCTGTTTAAAAAACATGCAATTTTATCTCTCCCATGTATCTTTATTAGTGAGTGTGTATTCTATGTAAAAAAAAATATGTCGCAGTTTAGACAACATGAAGTGAATCATCAATATAATACAAGGAAGGTTAATAAGGTGATAACCCCAATTTGGTGTAGACTGGACATGTATAAACATGGGCCATTTCTGAAATGTTTAAGTCTCTATAATAAGCTACCAAGTGACATAAAGTGTATAGACAACCTCAATAATTTTCATTTGAGTGTTAAAAAATTGTTATTGGATAAGTGTTTCTATAGCGTCAAAAGCTATATGGACCATGATTTTATTTATGCATGTTAACTTGAATAACTATTGTTAATTGTGACATGTCCTATTAACCTCAACAAAAGTCTACTGTGATGTTTTGATTGTAGGAGAGAATGGATTAATAAAAAATTTTGAATTTGAATTTTGAACAAGCCTAATTAGGCCAACCAGGCCAACCAGGCTAACCTGGCCAACCAAGCTAACTTGGCCAACCGGACCCACCAGGCCTACCAGACCAACCAAGCCATCCAGGCCAACCTGGCCAACCAGGCTAACCTGGCCAACTAGACTTACTCAGCCAACCGGACCAAATAGACCAACCGGGCAAACGAGGCTAACCAGGCCAAACTGGTCAACCAGGCCAACCAGGCCAACCAGCCAACCAGCCCAACCAGGCCAACCAGGCCATCCAGATTAACCAGGCCTATTAGACCAACCAGACCTATTAGACCAACCAGACCTATTAGACCAACCAGACCAACCAGGCTCACCCGGCCAACCGGGCCCACCAGGCTTCCAGACCAACCAGATCAACCAGACCAACCAGGCCAACCAGGCCTATTAGACCAACCAGACCTATTAGACCAACCAGGCTCACCCGGCCAACCGGGCCCACCAGGCTTCCAGACCAACCAGACCAACCAGACCAACCGGGCCAACCAGGCCAACCAGACCAACCAGGCTAACCACGCCAACCTGGTCAACCAGGCCAACCAGGGCAACCAGACCAACCATCCAAAAAACCCAACCAGGGCAACCAGGATAACCTGGCCAACCAGGCTAGCTCGGCTAACCGGACCCACCAGGCCTACCAGACCAGCCAGACCAGCCAGGCCAACCAGGATAACCATGCCAACCAGACCTACTCCGCCAACCGGACCAAATTGACCAACCAGACCAACCAGGCTAACCAGGCCAAACTGGTCAACCAGGCCAACCAGGCCAACCAGCCAACCAGCCAAACCAGGCCAACCAGGCTAACCTGGCCAACTAGACTAACTCGGGCAACCGGACCAAATAGACAAACCGGGCCAACGAGGCCAACCAGACCAACCAGGCTATCCAGGCCAACCTGGTCAACCAGGCCAAGCAGGGCAACCAGACCAACCATACAACCAGCTCAACCAGGCTAACCAGGCTAACTCGGCCAACCGGACCCACCTCGCCTACCAGACCAGCCAGGCCAACCAGGCCAACCAGGATAACCATGCAAACCAGACTTACTCGGCCAACCGGACCAAACAGGCCATCCAGCCAATCAGGCCAACCAGCCCAACCAGCCACATCAGGCCAGCCAGGCCAACAAGCCCAATTAGGCCAACCAGGCCAACCAGGCTAACCTGGCCAACCAAGCTAACTTGGCCAACCGGACCCACCAGGCCTACCAGACCAACCAAGCCATCCAGGCCAACCTGGCCAACCAGGATAACCTGGCCAACTAGACTTACTCGGCCAACCGGACCAAATAGACCAACCGGGCAAACGAGGCTAACCAGGCCAAACTGGTCAACCAGGCCAACCAGCCAACAAGCCCAACCAGGCCAACCAGGCCATCCAGATTAACCAGGCCTATTAGACCAACCAGACCTATTAGACCAACCAGACCTATTAGACCAACCAGACCAACCAGGCTCACCCGGCCAACCGGGCCCACCAGGCTTCCAGACCAACCAGATCAACCAGACCAACCAGGCCAACCAGGCCTATTAGACCAACCAGGCCTATTAGACCAACCAGGCTCACCCGGCCAACCGGGCCCACCAGGCTTCCAGACCAACCAGACCAACCAGACCAACCGGGCCAACCATCCAAAAAACCCAACCAGGGCAACCAGGATAACCTGGCCAACCAGGCTAGCTCGGCTACCCGGACCCACCAGGCCTACCAGACCAGCCAGACCAGCCAGGCCAACCAGGATAACCATGCCAACCAGACTTACTCCGCCAACCGGACCAAATAGACCAACCAGACCAACCAGGCTAACCAGGCCAAACTGGTCAACCAGGCCAACCAGGGCAACCAGCCAACCAGGCCAACCAGGCTAACCTGGCCAACTAGACTAACTCGGGCAACCGGACCAAATAGACAAACCGGGCCAACGAGGCCAACCAGACCAACCAGGCTATCCAGGCCAACCTGGTCAACCAGGCCAAGCAGGGCAACCAGACCAACCATACAACCAGCTCAACCAGGCTAACCAGGCTAACTCGGCCAACCGGACCCACCTCGCCTACCAGACCAGCCAGGCCAACCAGGCCAACCAGGATAACCATGCAAACCAGACTTACTCGGCCAACCGGACCAAATAGACCAACCGGACCATCGAGGCCAATAGACCAACCAGACCAACCAGGCTAACCAGGCCAAACTGGTCAACCAGGCCAACCAGGGCAACCAGGCCAACCAGCCAACCAGGCCACCCAGGCCAACCAGGCCAACCAGGCCATCCAGGCCAACTAGTCCAACTAGGCCAACTAGTGCAAGCAGGCTAACTCGGCCAAATAGACCCACCAGGCCTACCAGACCAACTGGGCCAACAAGCCCAACCGGACCAAACAGGCCATCCAGAAAATCAGGCCAACCAGCCCAACCAGCCACACCAGGCCAGCCAGGCCAACCAGCCCAACCAGGCCAACCAGGCCAACCAGGCTAACCTGGCCAACCATGCTAACTTGGCCAACCGGACCCACCAGGCCTACCAGACCAACCAAGCCAACCAGGCCAAACTGGCCAACCAGGCTAACCTGGCCAACTAGACTTACTCGGCCAACCGGACCAAATAGACCAACCGGGCAAACGAGGCTAACCAGGCCAAACTGGTCAACCAGGCCAACCAGGCCAACCAGCCAACCAGCCCAACCAGGCCAACCAGGCCATCCAGGTTAACCATGCCTATTAGACCAACCAGACCTATTAGACCAACCAGACCAACCAGGCTCACCCGGCCAACCGGGCCCACCAGGCTTCCAGACCAACCAGACCAACCAGACCAACCAGGCCAACCAGGCCTACTAGACCAACCAGACCTATTAGACCAACCAGGCTCACCCGGCCAACCGGGCCCACCAGGCTTCCAGACAAACCAGACCAACCAGACCAACCAGGCTAACCACGCCAACCTGGTCAACCAGGCCAACCAGGGCAACCAGACCAACCATCCAACCAGCCCAACCAGGGCAACCAGGATATCCTGGCCAACCAGGCTAGCTCGGCCAACCGGACCCACCAGGCCTACCAGACCAGCCAGGCCAACCAGGCCAACCAGGATAACCATGCCAACCAGACTTACTCCGCCAACCGGACCAAATGGACTAACCAGACCAACCAGGCTAACCAGGCCAAACTGGTCAACCAGGCCAACCAGGGCAACCAGCCCAACCAGCCACACCAGGCAAACCAGGCCAACCAGCCCAACCAGGCCAACCAGGCTCACCTGGCCAACCAGGCTAACCTGGCCAACTAGACCAACTCGGCCAACTGGACCAAATAGACCAACCGGGCCAACGAGGCCAACCAGACCAACCAGACCAACCTGGTCATCCAGGCCAAGAAGGGCAACCAGACCAACCATACAACCAGATCAACCAGCCAACCAGGCCACCCAGGCCAACCAGGCCATCCAGGCCAACTAGTCCAACCAGGCCAACTAGTGCAACCAGGCTAACTCGGCCAACTGGACCCACCAAGCCTACCAGACCAACTGGGCCAACCAGCCCAGCCGGAACAAACAGGCCATCCAGCCAATCAGGCCAACCAGCCCAACCAGCCACACCAGGCCAACCAGGCCAACCAGCCCAACCAGGCCAACCAGGCTAACCTGGCCAACCAAGCTAACTTGGCCAACCAGACCCACCAGGCCTACCAGACCAACCAAGCCAACCAGGCCAACCTGGCCAACCAGGCTAACCTGGCCAACTAGACTTACTCGGCCAACTGGACCAAATAGACCAACCGGGCAAACGAGGCTAACCAGGCCAAACTGGTTAACCAGGCCAACCAGGGCAACCAGGCCACCAGCCAACCAGCCCAACCAGGCCAAACAGGCCATCCAGGTTATTTAGGTCTATTAGACCAACCAGACCTATTAGACCAACCAGACCAACCAGGCTCACCCGGTCAACCGGGCTTACCAGGCTTCCAGACCAACCAGACCAACCAGGCCAACCAGGTTAACCAGGCCTATTAGACCAACCAGACCTATTAGACCAACCAGGCTCACCCGGCCAACCGGGCCCACCAGGCTTCCAGACCAACCGGGCCAACCAGGCCAACCAGACCAACCAGGCTAACCACGCCAACCTGGTCAATCAGGCCAACCAGGGCAACCAGACCAACCATCCAACCAGCCCAACCAGGGCAACCAGGATAACCTGGCCAACCAGGCTAGCTCGGCCAACCGGACCCACCTGGCCTACCAGACCAGCCAGGCCAACCAGGCCAACCAGGATAACCATGCAAACCAGACTAACTCGGCCAACCGGACCAAATAGACCAACCGGACCATCGAGGTCAATAGACCAACCAGACCAACCAGGCTAACCAGGCCAAACTGGTCAACCAGGCCAACCAGGGCAACCAGGCCAACCAGCCAACCAGGCCACCCAGGCCACCCAGGCCAACCAGGCCATCCAGGCCAACTAGGCCAACCAGGCTAACCTGGCCTACCAGGCTAACTCGGCCAACTGAACCCACCAGGCCTACCAGACCAACTGGGCCAACCAGCCCAACCGGACCAAACAGGCCATCCAGCCAATCAGGCCAACTAGCTCAACCAGCCACACCAGGCCAACCAGCCGAACCAGGCCAACCAAACTAACCTGGCCAACCAAGCTAACTCGGCCAACCGGACCCACCAGGCCTACCAGACCAACCAAGCCAACCAGGCCAACGTGGCCAACCAGGCTAATCTGGCCAACTAGACTAACTCGGCCAAACGGACCAAATAGACCAACCGGTCAAACGAGGCCAACCAGACCAACCAGGCTATTAAGGCCAACCTGGTCAACCAGGCCAAGCAGGGCAACCAGAGCAACCATCCAACCAGGACAACCAGGTCAACCAGGCCAATCAGGGCAACCAGGCCCACTAGCCAACCAGGGCAACCAGGCCAACAAGCCAACCAGGCCAACCAGGCCAATCAGGCCAACCAGCCCAACCAGCCACACCAGGCCAACCAGGCCAACCAGCCCAACCAGGCTCACCTGGCCAACCAGGCTAACCTGGCCAACTAGACCAACTCGGCCAACCGGACCAAATAGACCAACCGGGATAACGAGGCCAACTAGACCAACCAGGCCAACTAGTGCAACCAGGCTAACTCGGCCAACTGGACCACCCAAGCCTACCAGACCAACTGGGCCAACCAGCCCAACCGGACCAAACAGGCCATCCAGCCAATCAGGCCAACCAGCCCAACCAGCCACACCAGGCCAACCAGCCCAACCAGGCCAACCAGGCTAACCTGGCCAACCAAGCTAACCTGGCCAACTAGACTAACTCGGCCAACCGGACCAAATAGACCAACCGGGCAAACGAGGCTAACCAGGCCAAACTGGTCAACCAGGCCAACCAGGGCAACCAGGCCAACCAGCCCAAACAGGCCAACCAGGCCATCCAGGTTAATTAGGTCTATTAGACCAACCAGACCTATTAGACCAACCAGACCAACCAGGCTTACCCGGCCAACCGGGCCCACCAGGCTTCCAGACCAACCAGACCAACCAGGCCAACCAGGTTAACCAGGCCTATTAGACCAACCAGACCTATTAGACCAACCAGGCTCACCCGGCCAACCGGGCCCACCAGGCTTCCAGACCAACCGGGCAAACCAGGCCAACCAGGCCAAACAGACCCACCAGACTAACCAGGCTAACCACGCCAACCTGGTCAACCAGGCCAACCAGGGCAACCAGACTAACCATCCAACCAGCCCAACCAGGGCAACCAGGATAACCTGGCCAACCAGGCTAGCTCGGCCAACCGGACCCACCAGGCCTACCAGACCAGCAAGGCCAACCAGGCCAACCAGGATAACCATGCCAACCAGACTTACTCCGCCAACCGGACCAACCAGGCTAACCAGGCCAAACTGGTCAACCAGGCCAACCAGGGCAACCAGCCAACCAGCTTAACCAGCCCAACCAGGCCAACCAGGCCATCCAGGCTAACCTGGCCAACTAGACTAACTCGGGCAACCGGACCAAATAGACAAACATGGCCAACGAGGCCAACCAGACCAACCAGACCAATCAGGCTAACCAGGCCAACCTGGTCAACCAGGCCAAGCAGGGCAACCAGACCAACCATACAACCAGCTCAACCAGGCTAACCAGGCTAACTCGGCCAACCGGACCCACCTGGCCTACCAGACCAGCCAGGCCAACCAGGCCAACCAGGATAACCAAGCAAACCAGACTTACTCGGCCAACTGGACCAAATAGACCAACCGGACCATCGAGGCCAATAGACCAACCAGACCAACCAGGCTAACCAGGCCAAACTGGTCAACCAGGCCAACCAGCCAACCAGGCCACCCAGGCCACCCAGGCCATCCAGGCCAACTAGTCCAACCAGGCCAACTAGTGCAACCAGGCTAACTCGGCCAACTGGACCCACCAAGCCTACCAGACCAACTGGGCCAACCAGCCCAACCGGACCAAACAGGTTATCCAGCCAATCAGGCCAACTAGCTTAACCAGCCACACCAGGCCAACCAGCCCAACCAGCCCAACCAGGCCAACCAGGCCAACAAGCCAACCAGGCCAACCAGGCCAATCAGGCCAACCAGCCCAACCAGCCACACAAGGCCAACCAGCCCAACCAGGCTCACCTGGCCAACCAGGCTAACCTAGCCAACTAGACCAACTCGGCCAACCGGACCAAATAGACCAACCAGGCCAACGAAACCAACCAGACCAACCAGACCAACGAAACCAACCAGACCAACCAGACCAACCTGGTCAACCAGGCAAAGCAGGGCAACCAGACCAACCATACAACCAGCTCAACCAGGCCAACCAGGCTAACCAGGCTAACTCGGCCAACCGGACCCACCTGGCCTACATGACCAGCCAGGCCAACCAGGATAACCATGCAAACCAGACTTACTCGGCCAACTGGACCAAATAGACCAACCGGACCATCGAGGCCAATAGACCAACCAGACCAACCAGGCTAACCAGGCCAAACTGGTCAACCAGGCCAACCAGGGCTACCAGGCCAACCAGCAAACCAGGCCATCCAGGCCAACTAGTCCAACCAGGCCAACTAGTGCAACCAGGCTAACTCGGCCAACTGGACCCACCAAGCCTACCAGACCAACTGGGCCAACCAGCCCAACCGGACCAAACAGGTTATCCAGCCAATCAGGCCAACTAGCTTAACCAGCCACACCAGGCCAACCAGCCCAACCAGCCCAACCAGGCCAACCAGGCCAACAAGCCAACCAGGCCAACCAGGCCAATCAGGCCAACCAGCCACACAAGGCCAACCAGCCCAACCAGGCTCACCTGGCCAACCAGGCTAACCTAGCCAACTAGACCAACTCGGCCAACCGGACCAAATAGACCAACCAGGCCAACGAAACCAACCAGACCAACCAGACCAACGAAACCAACCAGACCAACCAGACCAACCTGGTCAACCAGGCAAAGCAGGGCAACCAGACCAACCATACAACCAGCTCAACCAGGCTAACCAGGCTAACTCGGCCAACCGGACCCACCTGGCCTACATGACCAGCCAGGCCAACCAGGATAACCATGCAAACCAGACTTACTCGGCCAACTGGACCAAATAGACCAACCGGACCATCGAGGCCAATAGACCAACCAGACCAACCAGGCTAACCAGGCCAAACTGGTCAACCAGGCCAACCAGGGCTACCAGGCCAACCAGCAAACCAGGCCACCCAGGCCACCCAGGCCAACCAGGCCATCCAGGCCAACTAGTCCAACCAGGCCAACTAGTGCAACCAGGCTAACTCGGCCAACTGGACCCACCAAGCCTACCAGACCAACTGGGCCAACCAGCCCAACCGGACCAAACAGGTCATCCAGCCAATCAGGCCAACTAGCTTAACCAGCCACACCAGGCCAACCAGCCCAACCAGCCCAACCAGGCCAACCAGGCCAACAAGCCAACCAGGCCAACCAGGCCAATCAGGCCAACCAGCCCAACCAACCACACAAGGCCAACCAGCCCAACCAGACCAACCAGGCTCACCCGGCCAACCGGGCCCACCAGGCTTCCAGACCAACCAGACCAACCAGACCAACCAGGCCAACCAGGTTAACCAGGCCTATTAGACCAACCAGACCTATTAGACCAACCAGGCTCACCCGGCCAACCGGGCCCACAAGGCTTCCAGACCAACCGGGCAAACCAGGCCAACCAGGCCAAACAGACCCACCAGACTAACCAGGCTAACCACGCCAACCTGGTCAACCAGGGCAACCAGACCAACCATCCAACCAGCCCAACCAGGGCAACCAGGATAACCTGGCCAACCAGGCTAGCTCGGCCAACCGGACCCACCAGGCCTACCAGACCAGCAAGGCCAACCAGGCCAACCAGGATAACCATGCCAACCAGACTTACTCCGCCAACCGGACCAACCAGGCTAACCAGGCCAAACTGGTCAACCAGGCCAACCAGGGCAACCAGCCAACCAGCTTAACCAGCCCAACCAGGCCAACCAGGCCATCCACGCTAACCTGGCCAACTAGACTAACTCGGGCAACCGGACCAAATAGACAAACATGGCCAACGAGGCCAACCAGACCAACCAGACCAATCAGGCTAACCAGGCCAACCTGGTCAACCAGGCCAAGCAGGGCAACCAGACCAACCATACAACCAGCTCAACCAGGCTAACCAGGCTAACTCGGCCAACCGGACCCACCTGGCCTACCAGACCAGCCAGGCCAACCAGGCCAACCAGGATAACCATGCAAACCAGACTTACTCGGCCAACTGGACCAAATAGACCAACCGGACCATCGAGGCCAATAGACCAACCAGACCAACCAGGCTAACCAGGCCAAACTGGTCAACCAGGCCAACCAGCCAACCAGGCCACCCAGGCCACCCAGGCCATCCAGGCCAACTAGTCCAACCAGGCCAACTAGTGCAACCAGGCTAACTCGGCCAACTGGACCCACCAAGCCTACCAGACCAACTGGGCCAACCAGCCCAACCGGACCAAACAGGTTATCCAGCCAATCAGGCCAACTAGCTTAACCAGCCACACCAGGCCAACCAGCCCAACCAGGCCAACCAGGCCAACAAGCCAACCAGGCCAACCAGGCCAATCAGGCCAACCAGCCCAACCAGCCACACAAGGCCAACCAGCCCAACCAGGCCAACCAGGCTCACCTGGCCAACCAGGCTAACCTAGCCAACTAGACCAACTCGGCCAACCGGACCAAATAGACCAACCAGGCCAACGAAACCAACCAGACCAACCAGACCAACGAAACCAACCAGACCAACCAGACCAACCTGGTCAACCAGGCAAAGCAGGGCAACCAGACCAACCATACAACCAGCTCAACCAGGCCAACCAGGCTAACCAGGCTAACTCGGCCAACCGGACCCACCTGGCCTACATGACCAGCCAGGCCAACCAGGCCAACCAGGATAACCATGCAAACCAGACTTACTCGGCCAACTGGACCAAATAGACCAACCGGACCATCGAGGCCAATAGACCAACCAGACCAACCAGGCTAACCAGGCCAAACTGGTCAACCAGGCCAACCAGGGCTACCAGGCCAACCAGCAAACCAGGCCACCCAGGCCACCCAGGCCAACCAGGTCATCCAGGCCAACTAGTGCAACCAGGCTAACTCGGCCAACTGGACCCACCAAGCCTACCAGACCAACTGGGCCAACCAGCCCAACCGGACCAAACAGGTCATCCAGCCAATCAGGCCAACTAGCTTAACCAGCCACACCAGGCCAACCAGCCCAACCAGCCCAACCAGGCCAACCAGGCCAACAAGCCAACCAGGCCAACCAGGCCAATCAGGCCAACCAGCCCAACCAGCCACACAAGGCCAACCAGCCCAACCAGGCCAACCAGGCTCACCTGGCCAACCAGGCTAACCTGGCCAACTAGACCAACTCGGCCAACCGGACCAAATAGACCAACCGGGCCAACGAAACCAACCAGACCAACCAGACCAACGAAACCAACCAGACCAACCAGACCAACCTGGTCAACCAGGCAAAGCAGGGCAACCAGACCAACCATACAACCAGCTCAACCAGGCCAACCAGGCTAACCAGGCTAACTCGGCCAACCGGACCCACCTGGCCTACCAGACCAGCCAGGCCAACCAGGCCAACTAGGATAACCATGCAAACCAGACTTACTCGGCCAACTGGACCAAATAAACCAACCGGACCATCGAGGCCAATAGACCAACCAGACCAACCAGGCTAACCAGGCCAAACTGGTCAACCAGGCCAACCAGGGCAACCAGCCAACCAGGCCACCCAGGCCACCCAGGCCAACCAGGCCATCCAGGCCAACTAGTCCAACCAGGCCAACTAGTGCAACCAGGCTAACTCGGCTAACTGGACCCACCAAGCCTACCAGACCAACTGGGCCAAGCAGCCCAACCGGACCAAACAGGCTATCTAGCCAATCAGGCCAACTAGCTTAACCAGCCACACCAGGCCAACCAGCCCAACCAGGCCAACCAGGCCAACAAGCCAACCAGGCCAACCAGGCCAATCAGGCCAACCAGCCCAACCAGCCACACAAGGCCAACCAGCCCAACCAGACCAACCAGGCTCACCCGGCCAACCGGGCCCACCAGGCTTCCAGACCAACCAGACCAACCAGACCAACCAGGCCAACCAGGTTAACCAGGCCTATTAGACCAACCAGACCTATTAGACCAACCAGGCTCACCCGGCCAACCGGGCCCACAAGGCTTCCAGACCAACCGGGCAAACCAGGCCAACCAGGCCAAACAGACCCACCAGACTAACCAGGCTAACCACGCCAACCTGGTCAACCAGGGCAACCAGACCAACCATCCAACCAGCCCAACCAGGGCAACCAGGATAACCTGGCCAACCAGGCTAGCTCGGCCAACCGGACCCACCAGGCCTACCAGACCAGCAAGGCCAACCAGGCCAACCAGGATAACCATGCCAACCAGACTTACTCCGCCAACCGGACCAACCAGGCTAACCAGGCCAAACTGGTCAACCAGGCCAACCAGGGCAACCAGCCAACCAGCTTAACCAGCCCAACCAGGCCAACCAGGCCATCCAGGCTAACCTGGCCAACTAGACTAACTCGGGCAACCGGACCAAATAGACAAACATGGCCAACGAGGCCAACCAGACCAACCAGACCAATCAGGCTAACCAGGCCAACCTGGTCAACCAGGCCAAGCAGGGCAACCAGACCAACCATACAACCAGCTCAACCAGGCCAACCAGGCTAACCAGGCTAACTCGGCCAAACGGACCCACCTGGCCTACCAGACCAGCCAGGCCAACCAGGCCAACCAGGATAACCATGCAAACCAGACTTACTCGGCCAACTGGACCAAATAGACCAACCGGACCATCGAGGCCAATAGACCAACCAGACCAACCAGGCTAACCAGGCCAAACTGGTCAACCAGGCCAAACAGCCAACCAGGCCACCCAGGCCACCCAGGCCATCCAGGCCAACTAGTCCAACCAGGCCAACTAGTGCAACCAGGCTAACTCGGCCAACTGGACCCACCAAGCCTACCAGACCAACTGGGCCAACCAGCCCAACCGGACCAAACAGGCCATCCAGCCAATCAGGCCAACTAGCTTAACCAGCCACACCAGGCCAACCAGCCCAACCAGCCCAACCAGGCCAACCAGGCCAACAAGCCAACCAGGCCAACCAGGCCAACCAGCCCAACCAGCCACACAAGGCCAACCAGCCCAACCAGGCCAACCAGGCTCACCTGGCCAACCAGGCTAACCTAGCCAACTAGACCAACTCGGCCAACCGGACCAAATAGACCAACCAGGCCAACGAAACCAACCAGACCAACCAGACCAACGAAACCAACCAGACCAACCAGACCAACCTGGTCAACCAGGCAAAGCAGGGCAACCATACAACCAGCTCAACCAGGCCAACCAGGCTAACCAGGCTAACTCGGCCAACCGGACCCACCTGGCCTACCAGACCAGCCAGGCCAACCAGGCCAACCAGGATAACCATGCAAACCAGACTTACTCGGCCAACTAGACCAAATAGACCAACCGGACCATCGAGGCCAATAGACCAACCAGACCAACCAGGCTAACCAGGCCAAACTGGTCAACCAGGCAAACCAGGGCAACCAGGTTAACCAGCAAACCAGGCCACCCAGGCCAACCAGGCCATCCAGGCCAACTAGTCCAACCAGGCCATCTAGTGCAACCAGGCTAACTTGGCCAACTGGACCCACCAAGCCTACCAGACCAACTGGGCCAACCAGCCCAACCGGACCAAACAGGTCATCCAGCCAATCAGGCCAACTAGCTTAACCAGCCACACCAGGCCAACCAGCCCAACCAGCCCAACCAGGCCAACCAGGCCAACAAGCCAACCAGGCCAACCAGGCCAATCAGGCCAACCAGCCCAACCAGCCACACAAGGCCAACCAGCCCAACCAGGACAACCAGGCTCACCTGGCCAACCAGGCTAACCTGGCCAACTAGACCAACTCGGCCAACCGGACCAAATAGACCAACCGGGCCAACGAAACCAACCAGACCAACCAGACCAACGAAACCAACCAGACCAACCAGACCAACCTGGTCAACCAGGCAAAGCAGGGCAACCAGACCAACCATACAACCAGCTCAACCAGGCCAACCAGGCTAACCAGGCTAACTCGGCCAACCGGACCCACCTGGCCTACCAGACCAGCCAGGCCAACCAGGCCAACTAGGATAACCATGCAAACCAGACTTACTCGGCCAACTGGACCAAATAGACCAACCGGACCATCGAGGCCAATAGACCAACCAGACCAACCAGGCTAACCAGGCCAAACTGGTCAACCAGGCCAACCAGCCAACCAGGCCACCCAGGCCACCCAGGCCAACTAGTCCAACCAGGCCAACTAGTGCAACCAGGCTAACCCGGCCAACTGGACCCACCAAGCCTACCAGACCAACTGGGCCAAGCAGCCCAACCGGACCAAACAGGCTATCTAGCCAATCAGGCCAACTAGCTTAACCAGCCACACCAGGCCAACCAGCCCAACCAGGCCAACCAGGCCAACAAGCCAACCAGGCCAACCAGGCCAACCAGCCCAACCAGCCACACAAGGCCAACCAGCCCAACCAGGCCAACCAGGCTCACCTGGCAAACCAGGCTAAACTGGCCAACTAGACCAACTAGGCCAACCGGACCAAATAGACCAACCGGGCCAACGAAACCAACCAGACCAACCAGACCAACGAAACCAACCAGACCAACCAGAACAACCTGGTCAACCAGGCAAAGCAGGGCAACCAGACCAACCATACAACCAGCTCAACCAGGCCAACCAGGCTAACCAGGCTAATTCGGCCAACCGGACCCACCTGGCCTACCAGACCAGCCAGGCCAACCAGGCCAACCAGGATAACCATGCAAACCAGACTTACTCGGCCAACTGGACCAAATAGACCAACCGGACCATCGAGGCCAATAGACCAACCAGACCAACCAGGCTAACCAGGCCAAACTGGTCAACCAGGCCAACCAGGGCAACCAGGCCAACCAGCCAACCAGGCCACCCAGGCCACCCAGGCCATCCAGGCCAACTAGTCCAACCAGGCCAACTAGTGCAACCAGGCTAACTCGGCCAACTGGACCCACCAAGCCTACCAGACCAACTGGGCCAACCAGCCCAACCGGACCAAACAGGCCATCCAGCCAATCAGGCCAACCAGCCCAACCAGCCACATCAGGCCAGCCAGGCCAACAAGCCCAATTAGGCCAACCAGGCCAACCAGGCTAACCTGGCCAACCAAGCTAACTTGGCCAACCGGACCCACCAGGCCTACCAGACCAACCAAGCCATCCAGGCCAACCTGGCCAACCAGGCTAACCTGGCCAACTAGACTTACTCGGCCAACCGAACCAAATAGTCCAACCAGGCCAACCAGCCAACCAGCCCAACCAGGCCAACCAGGCCATCCAGATTAACCAGGCCTATTAGACCAACCAGACCTATTAGACCAACCAGACCTATTAGACCAACCAGACCAACCAGGCTCACTCGGCCAACCGGGCCCACCAGGCCTACCAGACCAGCCAGGCCAACCAGGCCAACCAGGATAACCATGCCAACCAGACTTACTCCGCCAACCGGACCAAATAGACCAACCAGACCAACCAGGCTAACCAGGCCAAACTGGTCAACCAGGCAAACCAGGGCAACCAGGCCAACCAGCCAACCAGCCCAACCAGGCCAACCAGGCTAACCTGGCCAACTAGACTAACTCGGGCAACCGGACCAAATAGACAAACCGGGCCAACGAGGCCAACCAGACCAACCAGACCAACCAGGCTAACCAGACCAACCTGGTCAACCAGGCCAAGCAGGGCAACCAGACCAACCATACAACCAGCTCAACCAGGCCAACCAGGCTAACCAGGCTAACTAGGCCAACCGGACCCACCTCGCCTACCAGACCAGCCAGGCCAACCAGGCCAACCAGGATAACCATGCAAACCAGACTTACTCGGCCAACCGGACCAAATAGACCAACCGGACCATCGAGGCCAATAGACCAACCAGACCAACCAGGCTAACCAGGCCAAACTGGTCAACCAGGCCAACCAAAGCAACCAGCCAACCAGGCCACCCAGGCCAACCAGGCCAACCAGGCCATCCAGGCCAACTAGTCCAATCAGGTCAACTAGTGCAACCAGGCTAACTCGGCCAAATAGACCCACCAGGCCTACCAGACCAACTGGGCCAACAAGCCCAACCGGACCAAACAGGCCATCCAGAAAATCAGGCCAACCAGCCCAACCAGCCACACCAGGCCAGCCAGGCCAACCAGCCCAACCAGGCTAACCAGGCCAACCAGGCTAACCTGGCCAACCATGCTAACTTGGCCAACCGGACCCACCAGGCCTACCAGACCAACCAAGCCAACCAGGCCAAACTGGCCAACCAGGCTAACCTGACCAACTAGACTTACTCGGCCAACCGGACCAAATAGACCAACCGGGCAAACGAGGCTAACCAGGCCAAACTGGTCAACCAGGCCAACCAGGCCAACCAGCCAACCAGCCCAACCAGGCCAACCAGGCCATCCAGGTTAACCATGCCTATTAGAACAACCAGACCTATTAGACCAACCAGACCAACCAGGCTCACTCGGCCAACCGGGCCCACCAGGCTTCCAGACCAACCAGACCAACCAGACCAACCAGGCCTATTAGACCAACCAGACCTATTAGACCAACCAGGCTTCCAGACAAACCAGACCAACCAGACCAACCAGGCTAACCACGCCAACCTGGTCAACCAGGCCAACCAGGGCAACCAGACCAACCATCCAACCAGCCCAACCAGGGCAACCAGGATAACCTGGCCAACCAGGCTAGCTCGGCCAACCGGACCCACCAGGCCTACCAGACCAGCCAGGCCAACCAGGCCAACCAGGATAACCATGCCAACCAGACTTACTCCGCCAACCGGACCAAATAGACCAACCAGACCAACCAGGCTAACCAGGCCAAACTGGTCAACCAGGGCAACCAGCCCAACCAGCCACACCAGGCAAACCAGGCCAACCAGCCCAACCAGGCCAACCAGGCTCACCTGGCCAACCAGGCTAACCTGGCCAAGTAGACCAACTCGGCCAACTGGACCAAATAGACCAACCGGGCCAACGAGGCCAACCAGATTAACCCATTAGGGACTGAATTATTTTTTGTTTCAAATTTTTGTTTTTTTGTTATAAACTGAAAGTATAATGTCTATAAACAAGAAAAATCACAATTTTAATTTTTTTGAAATTTAATTGCTCTTTTAATTGGCAATTTAACTGCGATGCCATACGGCATCGCTAGGACATAATGTTGTCAATTTGTGCTTTTTCCTTATTTGAGACTTAAATCTCTTTCAGTGCTTGAATATTTTTATTTTTGGGTCTCTATTATATAGGCCATTCTGTTTCATGCCCTCCCAAAATTCAGAGGGTCCCAAGTGGGCCCTAACGGTAAGGGGCCCACTACAGTTTCAGTACTAAAAATATAGCACAGTGATAAAAATTGAACTGGCCATTATTATCAGTTCCTGGAAGTGAAATACATTATTGTATATAATTTAAAAGTTTTTTAAGGGACCTGAAACAGGCCCAAATAAGGGTCCCAAGGGTCCCAGAGCATTATTTAGATTCCTGTCATTTCTATTTTTTGTATTTGAAAATAAAAATGACTTGTTAGAATTAGTATTACAAGGTATATCCTAGCAATATGGGGTACGTGAGGGTCTTCAATTCGGGCCCAGGGCCCCATGAGACCCTAGCCCCTGTCTTGCTCAACTTTGTTGTTGTTTGGCATCTTCTATATTATATTTTTTGTGGCGTGTTCAGACGCGGATCCAGAAAAAAATTTCGGGGGGGGGGACGGGGGGCTGCCTCCATGAGGCCAATGTTAAAGAAAAATTGTAGTGGAGGAATTGCCTAAATTGCCCATGTTAGATCCAAAATTTCAGGGGGAGGGGGCTCCGCGCCTGGGCGTGTTTATTTTATAAATTTACAACTCATATGTTCAGCGTGGCCCAATGCATTGACTATTATAATTTTCGTTATATCATAGAAGTCAAGCTACGCCAACCGTAGTTTGAACTTGGTTGGTGACCGTTTCATATAACAATTACACTGATGAGGTAAATTTATCTCGCTTTCCACATAGTGTAGAGATGCATTTGTGTGTGGTTCCCAATTTTAGACATCGTTTTCGTCCATTTATAAACAAAAGTAGAAGTGTCCGTCCTGACTGATGTTTTCCACAGTTACCCCAGTCTCACCTCAGCAAATTCTGGTGCACGTAACAGGCTATGGCCACCAACCATTTTCATACATTATCTCTTATCATAACCCTGCCGCGAGCTGTAGAAAAAAATAAAAGACTGATGCTCCTAATAATATGTGTATGATTTCAATATTCCATATTTTACATAAAACAAAAATTGCTAGCTTCAGGTTACAGACAGCATACATGTTAGTAGAGCAATGTCAATGACGACCGTATTAGAAAATAGAAGATGCCAAACAACAACAAAGTTAAGCAAGACAGGGGCGAGGGCTCATGGGACCCGGGTCTCCAATTGAGATCCCTCAAGTACCCCATTTTGCTAGGATGTACCTTGTAATACAGGCTCGGACTGGCCATAAGGCTGGGTCAGGGATCCCTGACTGGTCCCTCATATTTTTAACACAGGATTATAGGAAAAGTGGCCTCAGACCCCCTGAAAAGTGGCCCCTGCTGCCTTTAGTGCCCATATGGCCCTGACTGGCCTCTAGCTTCCCAGTCCGAGCCTGTTGTAATATTAGTTCTAACAAGTCATTTTTATTTTCAAATACAAAAAATAGGAATGACAGGAAGCTAAATGATGCTCTGGGACCCTTGGGACCCTTATTTGGGCCTGTTTCAGGTCCCTTGATATACTTTGAAATTATATACAACAACGTATTCTGCTTTCAGGTAACTTGAAAGGATAACCATTGCCATTTTTATTACTGTACTATATTTATATTACTGATGCTGTAGTGGGCCCCTTACCGTTGGGGCCCACTTGGGACCCTCTAAATTTTTGTTTTGGTATGAAACAAAAGATTCCATATGAATGAGACTCGAAAAAAAATATTTACCCACTGAAAGAGATTGTAAGTGTCAAAGTAGCAAAAGACCATAAACTGACTACATTATGTACTAGCGATGCCGTACAGCATCACCTTACATGGAATTTCATCAAGAATATTAATTTTGAAAAAAAAAATAATATTGCATTTTGAAGCATAGTATGTAGGGAGCATTTTAATGTATGATTGAAAATTTTAGCATTACCTCTAAAAAAGTTATTAAAGTATATTCAAAATAACTTTTTGCAGAAGTCGTACAAATTATGTACCCTAACTTTGCTTTACCCTGTGAGGGTCAAAAAAAATTTTTTTGAGCAAAATTAACATTTCACTACCTCTATAGTGTCAATGCAAATCATTATTGACTATTTTTATCAATGTTACATTGTAACTTAATTTTAATTAAATTTTCTGCTAGAGGATGTTTAGTGATGCTAAAATGCATCGCTGTACATAATGGGTTAAGTAATTTCTGGCAAAATCATAAAAACGCGTTTGTTTACATTTTTATTTTGTCGTCTGCCAGCTGACAGTATTTAGTGCCAAATACTGTCACCAGTTGGCGCAGTGATTAATTTTTTAGCCAATCAGCGTGAATTTTGAAAAGGGTGTTCTGTAGTTGAAGATGCTTTGATAAATAGCCAACCGGACCCACCTGGCCTACCAGACAAGCCAGGCCAACCAGGCCAACCAGGATAACCATGCAAACCAGACTTACTCGGCCAACCGGACCAAATAGACCAACCGGACCATCGAGGTCAATAGACCAAGCAGACCAAACAGGCTAACCAGGCCAAACTGGTCAACCAGGCCAACCAGGGCAACCAGGCTACCCAGGCCTACCAGGCCAACCAGGCCATCCAGGCCAACTAGGCCAACCAGGCTAACCTGGCCTACCAGGCTAACTCGGCCAACTGGACCCACCAGGCCTATCAGACCAACTGGGCCAACCAGCCCAACCGGACCAAACAGGCCATCCAGCCAATCAGGCCAACCAGCCGAACCAGCCACACCAGGCCAACCAGGCCAACCAGCCCAACCAGGCTAACCAGGCCAACCAGGCTAACCTGGCCAACCAAGCTAACTCAGTCAACCGGACCCACCAGGCCTACCAGACCAACCAAGCCAACCAGGCCAACCTGGCCAACCAGGCTAACCTGGCCAACTAGACTAACTCGGCCAACCGGACCAAATATACCAACCGGTCAAACGAGGCCAACCAGACCAACCAGGCTATTAAGGCCAACCTGGTCAACCAGGCCAAGCAGGGCAACCAGACCTACCATCCATCCAGCCTAACCCGACCAACCAGGCTAACCTGGCCAACCAGGCTAACTCGGCCAACCGGATCCACCAGGCCTACCAGACCAGCCAGGCCAACCAGGCCAACCAGGATACCCATGGCAACCAGACTTACTCGGCCAACCGGACCAAATAGACCAACCGGACCATCGAGGTCAATAGACCAACCAGACCAACCAGGCTAACCAGGCCAAACTGGTCAACCAGGCCAACCAGGGCAACCAGGCCAACCAGCCAACCAGGCCACCCAGGCCAACTAGGCCATCCAGGCCAACTAGGCCAACCAGGCTAACCTGGCCTACCTGGCCAACTCGGCCAACTGGACCCACCAGGCCTACCAGGCCTACCAGCCCAACCAGGCCAACCAGGCCAACCAAACTAACCTGGCCAACCAAGCTAACTCGGCCACCAGGCCTACCAGACCAACCAAGCCAACCAGGCCAACGTGGCCAACCAGGCTTACCTAACCAACTAGACTAACTCAGCCAAACGGACCAAATAGACCAACCGGTCAAACGAGGCCAACCAGACCAACCAGGCTATTAAGGCCAACCTGGTCAACCAGGCCAAGCAGGGCAACCAGACCAACCATCCAACCAGCCTAACCAGGTCAACCAGGCTAACCTGGCCAACCAGGCTAACTCGGCCAACCGGACCCACCAGGCCTAACAGACCAGCCAGGCCAACCAGGCCAACCAGGCTAACCTTGCGAATAAGACTAACTCGGCCAACCGGACAAAATAGACCAACCGGGCCAATGAGGCCAACCAGACCAACCAGGCTAACCAGGCCAACCTGGTCAACCAGGCCAAGCAGGGCAACCAGACCAACCATCCAACTAGCCCAACCAGGTCAACCAGGCTAACCTGGCCAACCAGACTAACTCGGCCAACCGGACAAAATAGACCAACCAGGCCATCGAGGCCAACTATAGACCAACCAGACCAACCAGGCTAACCAGGCCAACCTGGTCAACCAGGCCAACCAGGGCAACTAGACCAACCAGCCAACCACGCCAACCAGGCTAACCAGGCCAACATGGTCATGTGGACAATCCAGGGCAACCAGGCCAACCAGCCAACCAGCCCAACCAGACCAACCTGGTCAACCAGCCAACCGGGCCAACCAGGCCTACCAGACCAACCAGGGAAACCAGGGAAACCAAGCTTACCAGTCCTGCCAGGCTAACTTGCCCAACCAGGCGAACCAGCCCAACCAGCCCAACCAGGGCAACCAGGCCAACTAGCCAACCAGGCCAATTAGGGCAACCAAGCCAACCAGGCCAATCAGGCTAACCAGCCCAACCAGCCCAACCAGGCCAACCAGGCTCACCTGGCCAACCAGGCTAACCTGGCCAACTAGACCAACTCGGCCAACCGGACCAAATAGACCAACCGGGCCAACGAGGCCAACCAGACCAACCAGACCCACCTGGCCTACCAGACAAGCCATGCCAACCAGGCCAACCAGGATAACCATGTAAACCAGACTTACTCGGCCAACCGGACCAAATAGACCAACCGGACCATCGAGGCCAATAGACCAAGCAGACCAAACAGGCTAACCAGGCCAAACTGGTCAACCAGGCCAACCAGGGCAACCAGGCCAACCAGCCAACCAGGCCACCCAGGCCTACCAGGCCAACCAGGCCATCCAGGCCAACTAGGCCAACCAGGCTAACCTGGCCTACCAGGCTAACTCGGCCAACTGGACCCACCAGGCCTACTAGACGAACTGGGCCAACCAGCCCAACCGGACCAAACAGGCCATCCAGCCAATCAGGCCAACCAGCCGAACCAGCCACACCAGGCCAACCAGGCCAACCAGCCCAACCAGGCTAACCAGGCCAACCAGGCTAACCTGGCCAACCAAGCTAACTCAGCCAACCTGACCCACCAGGCCTACCAGACCAACCAAGCCAACCAGGCCAACCTGGCCAACCAGGCTAACCTGGCCAACTAGACTAACTCGGCCAACCAGACCAAATATACCAACCGGTCAAACGAGGCCAACCAGACAAACCAGGCTATTAAGGCCAACCTGGTCAACCAGGCCAAGCAGGGCAACCAGACCTACCATCCATCCAGCCTAACCCGACCAACCAGGCTAACCTGGCCAACCAGGCTAACTCGGCCAACCGGATCCACCAGGCCTACCAGACCAGCCAGGCCAACCAGGCCAACCAGGATACCCATGGCAACCAGACTTACTCGGCCAATCGGACCAACTAGACCAACCGGACCATCGAGGCAAACTAGACCAACCAGACCAACCAGGCTAACCAGGCCAAACTGGTCAACCAGGCCAACCAGGCCAACCAGCCAACCAGCCCAACCAGCCTAACCAGGCCAACCAGGCCAACCAGGCCATCCAGGCCAACTAGGCCAACCAGGCTAACCTGGCCTACTAGGGTAACTCGGCCAACTGGACCCACCAGGCCTACCAGACCAACTGGGCCAACCAGCCCAACCGGACCAAACAGGCCATCCAGCCAATCAGGCCATCCAGGCCAACCAGCCAACCAGGCCAACCAGGCCAACTGAACCCACCAGGCCAACCAGCCAACCAGCCCAACCGGGCCAACCAGGCCAACCAGACCAACCAGACCAACCAGACCAACCAGACCACGTCACCTTTTGAGTTGTTGTACTGTTTTTTTTCTGTACTGATACTCAATAAACAACTATTATTATTAATATTATTATTATTAGACCAACCAGGCTAACCAGGCCAACCTGGTCAACCAGGCCAACCAGACCAACCAGACCAACCAAGCTTACCAGTCCTGCCAGGCTAACTTGCCCAACCAGGCCAACCAGCCCAACCAGCCCAACCAGGCCAACCAGGGCAACCAGGCCAACCAGGGCAATTAGGCCAACAAGCCAACCAGGCCAACCAGGCCAATCAGGCCAACCAGCCCAACCAGCTCAACCAGGCCAACCAGGCTCACCTGGCCAACCAAGCTAACTCGGCCAACCGGACCCACCAGGACTACCAGACCAACCAAGCCAACAAGGCCAACCTGGCCAACCAGGCTAACCTGGCCAACTAGACTAACTCGGCCTACCGGACCAAATAGACCAACCGGGCCAACTAGGCCAACCAGACCAACCAGACCAACCAGGCTAACCAGGCCAACCTGGTCAACCAGGCCAAGCAGGGCAATCAGACCAACCATCCAACCAGCCCAACCAGGCTAACATCGCCAACCAGGCCAACCAGGCCAACAAGCCAACAAGCCAACCAGGCCAACCAGGCAAATCAGGCCAACCAGCCCAACCAGCCACACCAGGCAACCCAGGCCAACCAGCCCAACCAGGCCAACCAGGCTCACCTGCCCAACCAGGCTAACCTGGCCAACTAGACCAACTCGGCCAATCGGACCAAATAGACCAACCGGGCTAACGAGGCCAACCAGACCCACCAGACCAACCTGGTCAACCAGGCCAAGCAGGGCAACCAGACCAACCATACAACCAGCTCAACCAGGCCAACCAGGCTAACTCGGCCAACTGGACCCACCTGGCCTACCAGACCAGCCCAACCAGGCCAACCAGGATAACCATGCAAACAAGACTTACTCGGCCAACCGGACCAAATAGACCAAACGGACTATCGAGGCCAAAAGACCAACCAGACCAACAAGGCTAACCAGGCCAAACTGGTCAACCAGGCCAACCAGGGTCCCCAGGCCAAACAGCCAACCAGGTCACCCAGGCCAACCAGGCCAACCAGGCCATCCAGGCCAACTAGTCCAACCAGGCCAACTAGTGCAACCAGGCTAACTCGGCCAACTGGACCCACTAGGCCTACCAGACTAACTGGGCAAACCAGCCCAACCGGACCAAACAGGCCATCCAGCCAATCAGGCACACCAGCCCAACCAGCCACACCAGGCCAACTAGGCCAACCAGCCCAACCAGGCCAACCAGGCCAACCAGGCTAACCTGGCCAACCAAGCTAACTTGGCCAACCAAACCCACCAGGCCTACCAGACCAACCGAGCCAACCAGGCCAACCTGGCCAACCAGGCTAACCTGGCCAACTAGACTAAATCGGCCAACCGGACCAAATAGACCAACCGGGCAAACGAGGCTAACAAGGCCAAACTGGCCAACCAGGGCAACCAGGCCAACCAGCCAACCAGGCCAACCAGGCCAACCAGGGTGTCCAGGTTAACCAGGTTTATTAAACCAACCAGACCTATTAGACCAACCAGACCAACCAGGCTCGCCCGGCCAACCGGGCCCACCAGGCTTCCAGACCAACCAGACCAACCAGGCCAACCAGGTAAACCAGGCCTATTAGACCAACCAGACCTATTAGACCAACCAGGCTCACCCGGCCAACCGGGCCTACCAGGCTTCCAGACCAACCAGACCAACCAGGCTAACCACGCCAACCTGGTCAACCAGGCCAACCAGGGCAACCAGACCAACCATCCAACCAGCCCAACCAGGGCAACCAGGATAACCTGGCCAACCAGGCTAGCTCGGCCAACCGGACCCACCAGACCAGCCAGGCCAACCAGGCCAACCAGGATAACCATGCCAACCAGACTTACTCCGCCAACCGGACCAACCAGACCAACCAGGCTAACCAGGCCAAACTGGTCAACCAGGCCAACCAGGTCAACCAGGCCAACCATACAACCAGCTCAACCAGGCCAACCAGGCTAACCAGGCTAACTCGGCCAACCGGACCCACCTGGCCTACCAGACCAGCCAGGCCAACCAGGCCAACCAGGATAACCATGCAAACCAGACTTACTCGGCCAACCGGACCAAATAGACCAACCGGACCATCGAGGTCAATAGACCAACCAGACCAACCAGGCTAACCAGGCCAAACTGGTCAACCAGGCCAGCCAGGGCAACCAGGCCAACCAGCCAACCAGGCAACCCAGGCCAACTAGGCCATCCAGGTCAACCAGGCTAACCTGGCCTACCAGGCCAACTCGGCCAACTGGACCCACCAGGCCTACCAGACCAACTGGGCCAACCAGCCCAACCGGACCAAACAGGCCATCCAGCCAATCAGGCCAACTAGCTCAACCAGCCACACCAGGCCAACCAGCCCAACCAGGCCAACCAGGCCAACCAAACTAACCTGGCCAACCAAGCTAACTCGGCCACCAGGCCTACCAGACCAACCAAGCCAACCAGGCCAACGTGGCCAACCAGGCTTACCTAACCAACTAGACTAACTCGTCCAAACGGACCAAATAGACCAACCGGTCAAACGAGGCCAACCAGACCAACCAGGCTATTAAGGCCAACCTGGTCAACCAGGCCAAGCAGCGCAACCAGACCAACCATCCAACAAGCCTAACCAGGCCAACCAGGCTAACCTGGCCAACCAGGCTAACTCGGCCAACCGGACTCACCAGGCCTACCAGACCAGCCAGGCCAACCAGGCCAGCCAGGCTAATCTGGCCAACCAGGCTAACTCGGCCAACCGGACCCACCAGGCCTAACAGACCAGCCAGGCCAACCAGGCCAACACGGCTAACCTTGCGAACCAGACTAACTCGGCCAACCGGACAAAATAGACCAACCGGGCCATCGAGGCCAACTATAGACCAACCAGACCAACCAGGCTACCCAGGTTAACCTGGTCAACCAGGCCAACCAGGGCAACTAGACAAACCAGGCCAACCAGCCAACCAGCCCAACAAGATCAACCTGGTGAACCAGCCAACCGGGCCAACCAGGCCAACCAGGCCTACCAGACCAACCAGATCAACCAGGCCAACCAGGCCAACCAGGCCGTCCAGGCTATCCTGGCCAACTAGACTAACTCGGCCAACCAGACCAAATAGACAAACTGGGCCAACGAGGCCAACCATCCAACCAGCCCAACCAGGCCAACCAGGCTAACCTGGCCAAACAGGCTAACTCGGCCAACCGGACCCACCAGGCCTAACAGACCAGCCTGGCCAAACAGGCCAACCAGGCCAACCTTGCGAACCAGACTAACTCGGCCAACCGGACAAAATAGACCAACCGGGCCATCGAGGCCAACTATAGACCAACCAGACCAACCAGGCTAACCAGGCCAACCTGGTCAATCAGGCCAAGCAGGGCAACTAGACCAACCAGCCAACCAGGCTAACCAGGCCAACCTGGTCATCCAGGCCAACCAGGGCAACCAGGCCAACCAGCCGACCAGCCCAACCAGACCAACCTGGTCAACCAGCTACCCGGGCCAACCAGGCCAACCGTGCTTACCAGACCAACTAGGCCAACCAAGCTTACCAGTCCTGCCAGGCTAACTTGCCTAACCAGGCCAACCAGCCCAACCAGCCCAACCAGCCCAACCAGACCAATCAGGCCAACCAGGCCATCCAGGCCAACCAGGCTAACCTGGCCTACCAGGCTAACTCGGCCAACTGGACCCACCAGGCCTACCAGACCAACTGGGCCAACCAGCCCATTCGGACCAAACAGGCCATCCAGCCAATCAGGCCAACTAGCTCAACCAGCCACACCAGGCCAACCAGGCCAAACAGGCCAAACAAACTAACCTGGCCAGCCAAGCTAACTCGGCCAACCGGAACCACCAGGCCTACCAGACCAACCAAGCCAACCAGGCCAACGGGGCCAACCAGGCTAACCTGGCCAACTAGACTAACTCGGCCAAACGGACCAAATAGACCAACCGGTCAAACGAGGCCAACCAGACCAACCAGGCTATTAAGGCCAACCTGGTCAACCAGGCCAAGCAGGGCAACCAGACCAACCATCCAACCAGCCTAACCAGGCCAACCAGGCTAACCTGGCCAACCAGGCTAACTCGGCCAACCTGACCCACCAGGCCTAACAGACCAGCCAGGCCAACCAGGCCAACCAGGCTAACCTTGCGAATAAGACTAACTCGGCCAACCGGACAAAATAGACCAACCGGGCCAACGAGGCCAACCAGACCAACCAGGCTAACCAAACCAACCTGGTCAACCAGGCCAAGCAGGGCAACCAGACCAAACATCCAACTAGCCCAACCAGGTCAACCAGGCTAACCTGGCCAACCAGACTAACTCGGCCAACCGGACAAAATAGACCAACCAGGCCATCGAGGCCAACTATAGACCAACCAGACCAACCAGGCTAACCAGGCCAACCTGGTCAACCAGGCCAACCAGGGCAACTAGACCAACCAGCCAACCACGCCAACCAGGCTAACCAGGCCAACATGGTCATGCAGACAATCTAGGGCAACCAGGCCAACCAGCCAACCAGCCCAACCAGACCAACCTGGTCAACCAGCCAACCGGGCCAACCAGGCCTACCAGACCAACCAGGGAAACCAGGGAAACCAAGCTTACCAGTCCTGCCAGGCTAACTTGCCCAACCAGGCGAACCAGCCCAACCAGCCCAAACAGGGCAACCAGGCCAACCAGGGCAACCAAGCCAACCAGGCCAATCAGGCTAACCAGCCCAACCAGGCCAACCAGGCCAACCAGGCTCACCTGGCCAACCAGGCTAACCTGGCCAACTAGACCAACTCGGCCAACCGGACCAAATAGACCAACCGGGCCAACGAGGCCAACCAGACCAACCAGCTCAACCAGGCCAATTAGGCTAACCAGGCTATCTCGGCCAACCGGACCCACCTGGCCTACCAGACCAGCCAGGCCAACCGGGCCAACCAGGATAACCATGCAAACCAGACTTACTCGGCCAACCGGACCAAATAGACCAACCGGACCATCGAGGTTAATAGACCAACCAGACCAACCAGGCTAACCAGGCCAAACTGGTCAACCAGGCCAACCAGGGCAACCAGGCCAACCAGCTAACCAGGCCACCCAGGCCAACCAGGCCATCAAGGCCAACTAGGCCAACCAGGCTAACTCGGCCAACTGGACCCACCAGGCCTACCAGACCAACTGGGCCAACCAGCCCAACCGGACCAAACAGGCCATCCAGCCAATCAGGCCAACTAACTCAACCAGCCACACCAGGCCAACCAGGCCAACCAGCCCAACCAGGCCAACCAGGCCAACCAGGCCAACCAAACTAAACTGGCCAACCAAGCTAACTCAGCCACCAGGCCTACCAGACCAACCAAGCCAACCAGGCCAACGTGGCCAACCAGGCTTACCTAACCAACTAGACTAACTCGGCCAAACGGACCAAATAGACCAACCGGTCAAACGAGGCCAACCAAACCAACCAGGCTATTAAGGCCAACCTGGTCAACCAGGCAATGCAGGGCAACCAGACCAACCATCCAACAAGCCTAACCAGGCCAACCAGGCTAACCTGGCCAACCAGGCTAACTCGGCCAACCGGACTCACCAGGCCTACCAGACCAGCCAGGCCAACCAGGCCAGCCAGGCTAACCTGGCCAACCAGGCTAACTCGGCCAACCGGACCCACCAGGCCTAACAGACCAGCCAGGCCAACCAGGCCAACCAGGCTAACCTTGCGAACCAGACTAACTCGGCCAACCGGACAAAATAGACCAACCGGGCCATCGAGGCCAACTATAGACCAACCAGCCAACCAGCCCAACCAGACCAACCTGGTCAACCAGCCAACCGGGCCAACCAGGCCTACCAGACCAACCAGGGAAACCAGGGAAACCAAGCTTACCAGTCCTGCCAGGCTAACTTGCCCAACCAGGCGAACCAGCCCAACCAGCCCAAACAGGGCAACCAGGCCAACTAGCCAACCAGGCCAACCAGGGCAACCAAGCCAACCAGGCCAATCAGGCTAACCAGCTCAACCAGGCCAACCAGGCCAACCAGGCTCACCTGGCCAACCAGGCTAACCTGGCCAACTAGACCAACTCGGCCAACCGGACCAAATAGACCAACCGGGCCAACGAGGCCAACCAGACCAACCAGACCAACCTGGTCAACCAGGCCAAGCAGGGCAACCAGACCAACCATCCAACCAGCCCAACCAGGCCAACCAGGCTAACATGGCTAACTCGGCCTACCGGACGCTATTTATGAAAGCATCTTCAACTACAGAACACCCTTTCTCAAAATTCACGCTGATTGGCTAAACTCTTCGCGCGCTTTTTTTGGGAGAATTTAAAAAGTACGAGGAACAACTTGATTTTACGAACAATTAATATAACTATTAAAACATGCAGCAAATAGTAATTAATGATATGTACGTCTAAACTATTTCTAATGCAATTCGCAGTACTTGTACTTGTTGTACTTAGAATTCAAATTTTAATTTTTAAAATATACTCGATATTTATGAAAATAAGGACTGCTATGCTATAATAATGCAATTAGCGCATTAATAATATAGGATTGTCTTTTCGTTTTACATTGTTATATAGAATCATAGGCTATTGACCTTAATGTCAGTACTGTTATACATTTAAAAGGAATAAAATATAGCAAATATTTGTCTGGAAAATTAAGTTTCACACTTAAATCAATATGAAAATTAAAGTGTCAAAATAAGTATATATATATAGTATCAAAAGCTGGTAAAGATATTTGATATATATACATATAGATGATATAATTTATTTTCAATGGGCTTGAAAGGGGATGAATAAGAATTTCATGATTCAAGCTTGGGTTGAAGGAGGAAAAGATTAAAATTTTATAGAAATATGGAAAATTATACAACATATATTTTTATTCTTTATTTATCGTGCATGTATACAATAATTAATATGAATAAAATTGGAAACCTGCATGTAACTTTTATTATATATTTGGTTAGAAGTCATCGAGTTAAGTTTGACACATTTTTTCACATACATATTTTTTATACCATATTATATAAAACTTAAACTATAAATTAAGTTGCAGAAAGTAAAAAAAAAAAAAAAGACCCGAAGTATAATGGACCAATTTTATATTTTTGCTGCAGTGTGTATTTTCTAATCATCATCTCGAGTTTTTTCTTATTTTTTTAATTCGATAACACCCTCAAAGTATAGTGTAAAGAAGACGTGACGTCTGCGTCATGTTATTTTTAATACTTAACATGCAACCCTAGGTAAAGTTTTTCCTGCATGATTATGACGTCACATGCAGCCACTCTGAAATTAAGTTCGAGCATATTATGGATTAAATAAAAATATATTTAAGTAATTATATACATAATAATTATATAAATATCATGTAGTTAATAGATATAGTAACTATTTATTGCCCTCAACTTCTTTCGGCTTTCAATCACTAGCAAGACTTTGACTTTGGGTTATTATAATTTTTTTCGGTTATGCTTGTTATTACTTAATTTGTTACTGAATTATTTTGAAGTTATGTACAGAACTTGAGGTGTGTCGAGACCATGCAAATATGCAATAAAAACATTCCATGCAGGATGATCATGATCGTTTTTGTTCGCTCCCTACAAATAACCTACAAGTAAATTATGAAAATAACTTCACCTTATATAATTGAGTTTCAATGCTTTCGCAACTCCTATATAGAGATTCAGCACTATTTAATAACACTGTAGTCTCTTCAAGGAAAGTAATTTTAATTACAAGTAAAATAATAACTTATTATTTTTATATTAATAATTAATATTTTGTTTCATGTATGTATATCATGATCACCGTGCATAATATGAAATGAATTCTAAGATATTTTTGGGGAGGCCCAATAATATTTTACTAAATCAAATATATCAAAAGAAATCAGAAACATAAAAGAACATTTCATATAAAATTAATTTTTCATATTTTTATTATTTAGCGCATTAAGCTTTATGCTACATAGATTAGATTAGATTAACGATATTTCTACATGTCAAAATCCCAATCGTTATGATGCTTCAGAAGTCGAGTGTCGTTAATAATTACTTATATAATTATATATATGTATATATATATAAAATATAATTGCATGATACTTTTGCGGTTAATGTGGTAATAGTCATTAATACAAATAAATTGATACATATTATGTATATAATTTGAAACAACATTTAACATAATATCACCTTAACAGATGTTTTTACCGCAATTAAATTAAAAAACAAATTTGCAAGATTACATAAAAGCGATTGGCTCCTCTCAACACAAATGCTAGAAGTTAAAGGGCATTTTTTTTTTAATAAATGATCACTGATCTGCCTATTGGATTTATAGTTTTAGTTGTATTCAAATATTTATGGCATATATAATATGGACTATATAAGGCTATATGGATTCGCAAAGAAACATTTATTTACCACGACACGATAAATGAAATATAAATGAATATACAGAGGCTGGCATCATTACATATGTTATAATAATTTATTTACAATAAATTTATTTATTACTATCTTACTTGAATTATTGTCTTTATTATTGGATATAATATAATTATTATACTGAAATTCATGTTTTTGCATTGCTTCTGCGATATTTATATTTTACATAACAGCTAGTAGATAATAGCTCTGCTCGCGTAAATATGTAGTTTAATCGATTTTCATTGATGAACCTTTATATGTACAGTTTCTATTCTAAAGTAAAAAATTGGAATACATACGTTACGATCTAAACTATTAGCTGTTCGTGTATTCCAGTTTTTAACTTTTAAGTACAGTACATGGAAAATAATAATATACATCAGTATAACAAAGAATCATCAATAAAAACAATTAAAGTAGAGTTAGCGATTGCATTTTTTTAATATTTTTTTTTCTAAAAATAGTTTAAGCTGCCCTCTATTGAGAAATGAAAACCAAAAAATTCCATCTACAACAGGTTCACCACAAAAAATTCCGAAAGTTGGTATTTCGGAGGCCTTTGACGTGCAGCCTTATGGAACATAAAACCGCGTTTTACTCCAACATTTTCTGAAGAAATTATTTAAGATGGAATTTTTTGGTTTTCATTTCTCAATAGAGGGCAGCTTAAACTATTTTTGAAAAATAAAATATTAAAAAAAAATGAAGTCGCTCACTCTACTTTAAGTACATACTATTTAATTAGTTTTAAGTGCGTTTAATGTTTTTACAATCAAAAGTGCAGTTAAAAGTGCAAGAATTTTTACTATCAATATAAATGTATGCATATGTCATTGAAATAATACACGATACATATTAAAATTACGAAGATTATTTAAGGTTTGGCTGTATGTAATATCTTATTAATGGTCAGCATCCATGATGACATCATCAATCCTTTGTCCTCCCATTTACTTACAAAAAAGATTGGGCGCACGTAAGATCCTATACGGAGCAATTTTTCGATCGCTTATTGTTAACCTTCTAAATAAGTTACGTTTGCAAATTTAAAATTACGTATTGGCACTAACCTTTTACGTTTGCTGCTATAAAAATTTTATTATTTGCCTTGGGTCAGTTTAATTAAAGAGCATCTAAAGATTTTCGCGGTAGTAGAGTTTTGACTTCGAGCCGAAAAAACGTGCGCAGAAGGGTTGCGCGCCGATGCGCGGTGGTTGTAGCAGGAGTCAAAATTAGCAAACGAACATGGCAACATTATAACTTTTCTGATGGATACTTACCATTATTGTTCATATTGTAGCCACGTATTTATTTGTTATGCATTGTATGCAAAAATTGAATATATATAATATTATATATATAATTACAAATTATTACATCTCAGTACTCATTACAAATCTTGCTCATTTCATTTCACATAGATTAATTTTACACGTATGATGTTATGTTTATTACAGAATCTTATGTTTGATCTCAATACAGTATATAACTTTTTTACTGTAGCTCTAGCTGCATGCGGTACGTAATGAATTTCTTAAATTAAAATTTTATTAAAGGATTGATCTGTGTAAAATAGATTTTTATTCTGTCAGTGTCGTCTAAATATACTATAGCCATTATAATTATTATAAAAAACTGTTTTTTATTTTCATTTTGTGTATTTACGAACAGAGCTAATATCCCAGAGCATGATATATATTATAATAATAATGGTTATAGTATATTTAGACAACACGACAGTTACAGAATAAAAATCTATTTTACACAGTTCCTTTAATAAAGTTTTCTTTTAAGAAATTCATTATTTTCATTAACGTACCGCATGCAGCTAGATTCGAGCTACAGTAAAGTTATACACTATTAAGATCAAACATAAGATTCTATAATAAACATAACATCATACGCGTAAAATTAATCTATGTGAAATGAAATGAGCAAGATGTGTAATGAGTGCTGAGATGTAATAATTTGTAATGATATATATACTATGATATATATATATTTAAATTTTTACACACCACGCATAACAAATTAAATAAAAACGTGGCTACAATATGTACAATAATTAATAAGATTACATATAGCCAAACCTTAATTAATCTTCGTAATTATAAAATTATGATAGTGCATTATTTCAATGACATAATATGCATAATATATAATTATATATATATTATATACTTATGTATAATATATATACTTATGTATTTTTTACTTATGATACTAAAAAAGTTCTTGCACTTTTATCTGCACTTTTGATTGTAAATTAACCCATTAGGGACTGAATTATTTTTTGTTTCAAATTTTTGTTTTTTTGTTATAAACTGAAAGTATAATGTCTATAAACAAGAAAAATCACAATTTTAATTTTTTTGAAATTTAATTGCTCTTTTAATTGGCAATTTAACTGCGATGCCATACGGCATCGATAGGACATAATGTTGTCAATTTGTGCTTTTTCCTTATTTGAGACTTAAATCTCTTTCAGTGCTTGAATATTTTTATTTTTGGGTCTCTATTATATAGGCCATTCTGTTTCATGCCCTCCCAAAATTCAGAGGGTCCCAAGTGGGCCCTAACGGTAAGGGGCCCACTACAGTTTCAGTACTAAAAATATAGCACAGTGATAAAAATTGAACTGGCCATTATTATCAGTTCCTGGAAGTGAAATACATTACTGTATATAATTTAAAAGTTTTTTAAGGGACCTGAAACAGGCCCAAATAAGGGTCCCAAGGGTCCCAGAGCATTATTTAGATTCCTGTCATTTCTATTTTTTGTATTTGAAAATAAAAATGACTTGTTAGAATTAGTATTACAAGGTATATCCTAGCAATATGGGGTACGTGAGGGTCTTCAATTCGGGCCCAGGGCCCCATGAGACCCTAGCCCCTGTCTTGCTCAACTTTGTTGTTGTTTGGCATCTTCTATATTATATTTTTTGTGGCGTGTTCAGACGCGGATCCAAAAAAAAATTTCGGGGGGGGGACGGGGGGCTGCCTCCATAAGGCCAATGTTAAAGAAAAATTGGAGTGGAGGAATTGCCTAAATTGCCCATGTTAGATCCAAAATTTCAGGGGGAGGGGGCTCCGCGCCTGGGCGTGTTTATTTTATAAATTTACAACTCATATGTTCAGCGTGGCCCAATGCATTGACTATTATAATTTTCGTTATATCATAGAAGTCAAGCTACGCCAACCGTAGTTTGTACTTGGTTGGTGACCGTTTCATATAACAATTACACTGATGAGGTAAATTTATCTCGCTTTCCACATAGTGTAGAGATGCATTTGTGTGTGGTTCCCAATTTTAGACATCGTTTTCGTCCATTTATAAACAAAAGTAGAAGTGTCCGTCCTGACTGATGTTTTCCACAGTTACCCCAGTCTCACCTCAGCAAATTCTGGTGCACGTAACAGGCTATGGCCACCAACCATTTTCATACATTATCTCTTATCATAACCCTGCCGCGAGCTGTAGAAAAAAATAAAAGACTGATGCTCCTAATAATATGTGTATGATTTCAATATTCCATATTTTACATAAAACAAAAATTGCTAGCTTCAGGTTACAGACAGCATACATGTTAGTAGAGCAATGTCAATGACGACCGTATTAGAAAATAGAAGATGCCAAACAACAACAAAGTTAAGCAAGACAGGGGCGAGGGCTGATGGGACCCGGGTCTCCAATTGAGATCCCTCAAGTACCCCATTTTGCTAGGATGTACCTTGTAATACAGGCACGGACTGGCCATAAGGCTGGGTCAGGGAACCCTGACTGGTCCCTCATATTTTTAACACAGGATTATAGGAAAAGTGGCCTCAGACCCCCTGAAAAGTGGCCCCTGCTGCCTTTAGTGCCCATATGGCCCTGACTGGCCTCTAGCTTCCCAGTCCGAGCCTGTTGTAATATTAGTTCTAACAAGTCATTTTTATTTTCAAATACAAAAAATAGGAATGACAGGAAGCTAAATGATGCTCTGGGACCCTTGGGACCCTTATTTGGGCCTGTTTCAGGTCCCTTGATATACTTTGAAATTATATACAACAACGTATTCTGCTTTCAGGTAACTTGAAAGGATAACCATTGCCATTTTTATTACTGTACTATATTTATATTACTGATGCTGTAGTGGGCCCCTTACCGTTGGGGCCCACTTGGGACCCTCTAAATTTTTGTTTTGGTATGAAACAAAAGATTCCATATGAATGAGACTCGAAAAAAAATATTTACCCACTGAAAGAGATTGTAAGTGTCAAAGTAGCAAAAAAGCATAAACTGACTACATTATGTCCTAGCGATGCCGTACAGCATCACCTTTACTTTACATGGAATTTCATCAAGAATATTAATTTTGAAAAAAAAAATAATATTGCATTTTGAAGCATAGTATGTAGGGAGCATTTTAATGTATGATTGAAAATTTTAGCATTACCTCTAAAAAAGTTATTAAAGTATATTCAAAATAACTTTTTGCAGAAGTCGTACAAATTATGTACCTTAGTTTTGCTTTACCCTGTGAGGGTCAAAAAAAATTTTTTTGAGCAAAATTAACATTTCACTACTTCTATAGTGTCAATGCAAATCATTATTGACTATTTTTATCAATGTTACATTGTAACTTAATTTTAATTAAATTTTCTGCTAGAGGATGTTTAGTGATGCTAAAATGCATCGCTGTACATAATGGGTTAAGTAATTTCTGGCAAAATCATAAAAACGCGTTTGTTTACATTTTTATTTTGTCGTCTGCCAGCTGACAGTATTTAGTGCCAAATACTGTCACCAGTTGGCGCAGTGATTAATTTTTTAGCCAATCAGCGTGAAATTTGAACATAGTGTTCTGTAGTTGAAGATGCTTTGATAAATAGCCAATCGGACCCACCTGGCCTACCAGACAAGCCAGGCCAACCAGACCAACCAGGATAACCATGCAAACCAGACTTACTCGGCCAACCGGACCAAATAGACCAACCGGACCATCGAGGCCAATAGACCAAGCAGACCAAACAGGCTAACCAGGCCAAACTGGTCAACCAGGCCAACCAGGGCAACCAGCCAACCAGGCCACCCAGGCCTACCAGGCCAACCAGGCCATCCAGGCCAACTAGGCCAACCAGGCTAACCTGGCCTTCCAGGCTAACTCGGCCAACTGGACCCACCAGGCCTACCAGACCAACTGGGCCAACCAGCCCAACCGGACCAAACAGGCCATCCAGCCAATCAGGCCAACCAGCCGAACCAGCCACACCAGGCCAACCAGCCCAACCAGGCTAACCAGGCCAACCAGGCTAACCTGGCCAACCAAGCTAACTCAGCCAACCGGACCCACCAGGCCTACCAGACCAACCAAGCCAACCAGGCCAACCTGGCCAACCAGGCTAACCTGGCCAACTAGACTAACTCGGCCAACCGGACCAAATATACCAACCGGTCAAACGAGGCCAACCAGACCAACCAGGCTATTAAGGCCAACCTGGTCAACCAGGCCAAGAAGGGCAACCAGACCAACCATCCATCCAGCCTAACCCGACCAACCAGGCTAACCTGGCCAACCAGGCTAACTCGGCCAACCGGATCCACCAGGCCTACCAGACCAGCCAGGCCAACCAGGCCAACCAGGATACCCATGGCAACCAGACTTACTCGGCCAACTGGACCAACTAGACCAACCGGACCATCGAGGCAAACTAGACCAACCAGACCAACCAGGCTAACCAGGCCAAACTGGTCAACCAGGCCAACCAGGCCAACCAGCCAACCAGCCCAACCAGCCTAACCAGGCCAACCAGGCCAACTAGGCCAACCAGGCTAACCTGGCCTACTAGATAAACTCGGCCAACTGGACCCACCAGGCCTACCAGACCAACTGGGCCAACCAGCCCAACCGGACCAAACAGGCCATCCAGCCAATCAGGCCATCCAGGCCAACCAGGCCAACTGAACCCACCAGGCCAACCAGCCAACCAGCCCAACCGGGCCAACCAGACCAACCAGACCAACCAGACCAACCAGACCACGTCACCTATTGAGTTGTTGTACTGTTTTTTTTCTGTACTGATACTCAATAAACAACTATTATTATTGATATTATTATTATTAGACAAACCAGGCTAACCAGGCCAACCTGGTCAACCAGGCCAACCAGACCAACCAGACCAACCAGACCAACCAAGCTTACCAGTCCTGCCAGGCTAACTTGCCCAACCAGGCCAACCAGCCCAACCAGCCCAACCAGGCCAACCAGGGCAACCAGGCCAACCAAGGCAATTAGGCCAACAAGCCAACCAGGCCAACCAGGCCAATCAGGCCAGCCAGCCCAACAAGCCACACCAGGCCAACCAGGCCAACCAGCTCAACCAGGCCAACCAGGCTCACCTGGCCAACCAAGCTAACTCGGCCAACCGGACCCACCAGGCCTACCAGACCAACCAAGCCAACCAGGCCAACCTGGCCAACCAGGCTAACCTGGCCAACTAGACTAACTCGGCCTACCGGACCAAATAGACCAACCGGGCCAACTAGGCCAACCAGACCAACCAGACCAACCAGGCAAACCAGGCCAACCTGGTCAACCAGGCCATGCAGGGCAATCAGACCAACCATCCAACCAGCCCAACCAGGCTAACCTGGCCAACCAGGCCAACAAGCCAACAAGCCAACCAGGCCAACCAGGCCAATCAGGCTAACCAGCCCAACCAGCCACACCAGGCAACCCAGGCCAACCAGCCCAACCAGGCCAACCAGGCTCACCTGCCCAACCAGGCTAACCTGGCCAACAAGACCAACTCGGCCAACTGGACCAAATAGACCAACCGGGCCAACGAGGCCAACCAGACCAACCAGACCAACCTGGTCAACCAGGCCAAGCAGGGCAACCAGACCAACCATACAACCAGGCCAACCAGGCTAACCAGGCTAACTCGGCCTACTGGACCCACCTGGCATACCAGACCAGCCAGGCAAACCAGGCCAACCAGGATAACCATGCAAACAAGACTTACTCGGCCAACCGGACCAAATAGACCAAACGGACCATCGAGGCCAAAAGACCAACCAGACCAACCAGGCTAACCAGGCCAAACTGGTCAACCAGGCCAACCAGGGCAACCAGGCCAACCAGCCCACCCAGGCCAACTAGGCCATCCAGGCCAACTAGTCCAACCAGGCCAACTAGTGCAACCAGGCTAACTCGGCCAACTGGACCCACTAGGCCTACCAGACCAACGGGGCCAACCAGCCCAACCGGACCAAACAGGCCATCCAGCCAATCAGGCCAACCAGCCCAACCAGCCACACCAGGCCAACCAGGCCAACCAGCCCAACCAGGCCAACCAGGCTAACCTGGCCAACCAAGCTAACTTGGCCAACCGGACCCACCAGGCCTACCAGACCAACCAAGCCAACCAGGCCAACCTGGCCAACCAGGCTAACCTGGCCAACTAGACTAAATCGGCCAACCGGACCAAATAGACCAACCGGGCAAACGAGGCTAACAAGGCCAAACTGGTCAACCAGGCCAACTAGGGCAACCAGCCAACCAGCCCAACCAGGCCAACCAGGCCATCCAGGTTAACCAGGCCTATTAGACCAACCAGACCTATTAGACCAACCAGACCAACCAGGCTCGCCCGGCCAACCGGGCCCACCAGGCTTCCAGACCAACCAGACCAACCAGACCAACCAGGCCAACCAGGCCAATTAGGCTAACCAGGCTAACTCGGCCAACCGGACCCACCTGGCCTACCAGACCAGCCAGGCCAACCGGGCCAACCAGGATAACCATGCAAACCAGACTTACTCGGCCAACCGGACCAAATAGACCAACCGGACCATCGAGGTTAATAGACCAACCAGACCAACCAGGCTAACCAGGCCAAACTGGTCAACCAGGGCAACCAGGCCAACCAGCTAACCAGGCCACCCAGGCCAACCAGGCCATCCAGGCCAACTAGGCCAACCAGGCTAACTCGGCCAACTGGACCCACCAGGCCTACCAGACCAACTGGGCCAACCAGCTCAACCGGACCAAACAGGCCATCCAGCCAATCAGGCCAACTAACTCAACCAGCCACACCAGGCCAACCAGGCCAACCAGCCCAACCAGGCCAACCAGGCCAACCAAACTAAACTGGCCAACCAAGCTAACTCAGCCACCAGGCCTACCAGACCAACCAAGCCAACCAGGCCAACGTGGCCAACCAGGCTTACCTAACCAACTAGACTAACTCGGCCAAGCGGACCAAATAGACCAACCGGTCAAACGAGGCCAACCAAACCAACCAGGCTATTAAGGCCAACCTGGTCAACCAGGCAATGCAGGGCAACCAGACCAACCATCCAACAAGCCTAACCAGGCTAACCTGGCCAACCAGGCTAACTCGGCCAACCGGACTCACCAGGCCTACCATACCAGCCAGGCAAACCAGGCCAGCCAGGCTAACCTGGCCAACCAGGCTAACTCGGCCAACCGGACCCACCAGGCCTAACAGACCAGCCAGGCCAACCAGGCCAACCAGGCTAACCTTGCGAACCAGACTAACTCGGCCAACCGGACAAAATAGACCAACCGGGCCATCGAGGCCAACTATAGACCAACCAGCCAACCAGCCCAACCAGACCAACCTGGTCAACCAGCCAACCGGGCCAACCAGGCCTACCAGACCAACCAGGGAAACCAGGGAAACCAAGCTTACCAGTCCTGCCAGGCTAACTTGCCCAACCAGGCGAACCAGCCCAACCAGCCCAAACAGGGCAACCAGGCCAACTAGCCAACCAGGCCAACCAGGGCAACCAAGCCAACCAGGCCAATCAGGCTAACCAGCCCAACCAGGCCAACCAGGCCAACCAGGCCAACCAGGCTCACCTGGCCAACCAGGCTAACCTGGCCAACTAGACCAACTCGGCCAACCGGACCAAATAGACCAACCGGGCCAACGAGGCCAACCAGACCAACCAGACCAACCTGGTCAACCAGGCCAAGCAGGGCAACCAGACCAACCATCCAACCAGCCCAACCAGGCCAACCAGGCTAACATGGCTAACTCGGCCAACCGGACGCTATTTATGAAAGCATCTTCAACTACAGAACACCCTTTCTCAAAATTCACGCTGATTGGCTAAACTCTTCGCGCGCTTTTTTTGGGAGAATTTAAAAAGTACGAGGAACAACTTGATTTTACGAACAATTAATATAACTATTAAAACATGCAGCAAATAGTAATTAATGATATGTACGTCTAAACTATTTCTAATGCAATTCGCAGTACTTGTACTTGTTGTACTTAGAATTCAAATTTTAATTTTTAAAATATACTCGATATTTATGAAAATAATGACTGCTATGCTATAATAATGCAATTAGCGCATTAATAATATAGGATTGTCTTTTCGTTTTACATTGTTATATAGAATCATAGGCTATTGACCTTAATGTCAGTACTGTTATACATTTAAAAGGAATAAAATATAGCAAATATTTGTCTGGAAAATTAAGTTTCACACTTAAATCAATATGAAAATTAAAGTGTCAAAATAAGTATATATATATAGTATCAAAAGCTGGTAAAGATATTTGATATATATACATATAGATGATATAATTTATTTTCAATGGGCTTGAAAGGGGATGAATAAGAATTTCATGATTCAAGCTTGGGTTGAAGGAGGAAAAGATTAAAATTTTATAGAAATATGGAAAATTATACAACATATATTTTTATTCTTTATTTATCGTGCATGTATACAATAATTAATATGAATAAAATTGGAAATCTGCATGTAACTTTTATTATATATTTGGTTAGAAGTCATCGAGTTAAGTTTGACACATTTTTTCACATACATATTTTTAATACCATATTATATAAAACTTAAACTATAAATTAAGTTGCAGAAAGTAAAAAAAAAAAAAAAAGACCCGAAGTATAATGGACCAATTTTATATTTTTGCTGCAGTGTGTATTTTCTAATCATCATCTCGAGTTTTTTCTTATTTTTTTAATTCGATAACACCCTCAAAGTATAGTGTAAAGAAGACGTGACGTCTGCGTCATGTTATTTTTAATACTTAACATGCAACCCTAGGTAAAGTTTTTCCTGCATGATTATGACGTCACATGCAGCCACTCTGAAATTAAGTTCGAGCATATTATGGATTAAATAAAAATATATTTAAGTAATTATATACATAATAATTATATAAATATCATGTAGTTAATAGATATAGTAACTATTTATTGCCCTCATCTTCTTTCGGCTTTCAATCACTAGCAAGACTTTGACTTTGGGTTATTATAATTTTTTTCGGTTATGCTTGTTATTACTTAATTTGTTACTGAATTATTTTGAAGTTATGTACAGAACTTGAGGTGTGTCGAGACCATGCAAATATGCAATAAAAACATTCCATGCAGGATGATCATGATCGTTTTTGTTCGCTCCCTACAAATAACCTACAAGTAAATTATGAAAATAACTTCACCTTATATAATTGAGTTTCAATGCTTTCGCAACTCCTATATAGAGATTCAGCACTATTTAATAACACTGTAGTCTCTTCAAGGAAAGTAATTTTAATTACAAGTAAAATAATAACTTATTATTTTTATATTAATAATTAATATTTTGTTTCATGTATGTATATCATGATCACCGTGCATAATATGAAATGAATTCTAAGATATTTTTGGGGAGGCCCAATAATATTTTACTAAATCAAATATATCAAAAGAAATCAGAAACATAAAAGAACATTTCATATAAAATTAATTTTTCATATTTTTATTATTTAGCGCATTAAGCTTTATGCTACATAGATTAGATTAGATTAACGATATTTCTACATGTCAAAATCCCAATCGTTATGATGCTTCAGAAGTCGAGTGTCGTTAATAATTACTTATATAATTATATATATATATATATATATAAAATATAATTGCATGATACTTTTGCGGTTAATGTGGTAATAGTCATTAATACAAATAAATTGATACATATTATGTATATAATTTGAAACAACATTTAACATAATATCACCTTAACAGATGTTTTTACCGCAATTAAATTAAAAAACAAATTTGCAAGATTACATAAAAGCGATTGGCTCCTCTCAACACAAATGCTAGAAGTTAAAGGGCATTTTTTTTTTAATAAATGATCACTGATCTGCCTATTGGATTTATAGTTTTAGTTGTATTCAAATATTTATGGCATATATAATATGGACTATATAAGGCTATATGGATTCGCAAAGAAACATTTATTTACCACGACACGATAAATGAAATATAAATGAATATACAGAGGCTGGCATCATTACATATGTTATAATAATTTATTTACAATAAATTTATTTATTACTATCTTACTTGAATTATTGTCTTTATTATTGGATATAATATAATTATTATACTGAAATTCATGTTTTTGCATTGCTTCTGCGATATTTATATTTTACATAACAGCTAGTAGATAATAGCTCTGCTCGCGTAAATATGTAGTTTAATCGATTTTCATTGATGAACCTTTATATGTACAGTTTCTATTCTAAAGTAAAAAATTGGAATACATACGTTACGATCTAAACTATTAGCTGTTCGTGTATTCCAGTTTTTAACTTTTAAGTACAGTACATGGAAAATAATAATATACATCAGTATAACAAAGAATCATCAATAAAAACAATTAAAGTAGAGTTAGCGATTGCATTTTTTTAATATTTTTTTTTTCTAAAAATAGTTTAAGCTGCCCTCTATTGAGAAATGAAAACCAAAAAATTCCATCTACAACAGGTTCACCACAAAAAATTCCGAAAGTTGGTATTTCGGAGGCCTTTGACGTGCAGCCTTATGGAACATAAAACCGCGTTTTACTCCAACATTTTCTGAAGAAATTATTTAAGATGGAATTTTTTGGTTTTCATTTCTCAATAGAGGGCAGCTTAAACTATTTTTGAAAAATAAAATATTAAAAAAAAATGAAGTCGCTCACTCTACTTTAAGTACATACTATTTAATTAGTTTTAAGTGCGTTTAATGTTTTTACAATCAAAAGTGCAGTTAAAAGTGCAAGAATTTTTACTATCAATATAAATGTATGCATATGTCATTGAAATAATACACGATACATATTAAAATTACGAAGATTATTTAAGGTTTGGCTGTATGTAATATCTTATTAATGGTCAGCATCCATGATGACATCATCAATCCTTTGTCCTCCCATTTACTTACAAAAAAGATTGGGCGCACGTAAGATCCTATACGGAGCAATTTTTCGATCGCTTATTGTTAACCTTCTAAATAAGTTACGTTTGCAAATTTAAAATTACGTATTGGCACTAACCTTTTACGTTTGCTGCTATAAAAATTTTATTATTTGCCTTGGGTCAGTTTAATTAAAGAGCATCTAAAGAATTTCGCGGTAGTAGAGTTTTGACTTCGAGCCGAAAAAACGTGCGCAGAAGGGTTGCGCGCCGATGCGCGGTGGTTGTAGCAGGAGTCAAAATTAGCAAACGAACATGGCAACATTATAACTTTTCTGATGGATACTTACCATTATTGTTCATATTGTAGCCACGTATTTATTTGTTATGCATTGTATGCAAAAATTGAATATATATACTATTATATATATAATTACAAATTATTACATCTCAGTACTCATTACAAATCTTGCTCATTTCATTTCACATAGATTAATTTTACACGTATGATGTTATGTTTATTACAGAATCTTATGTTTGATCTCAATACAGTATATAACTTTTTTACTGTAGCTCTAGCTGCATGCGGTACGTAATGAATTTCTTAAATTAAAATTTTATTAAAGGATTGATCTGTGTAAAATAGATTTTTATTCTGTCAGTGTCGTCTAAATATACTATAGCCATTATAATTATTATAAAAAACTGTTTTTTATTTTCATTTTGTGTATTTACGAACAGAGCTAATATCCCAGAGCATGATATATATTATAATAATAATGGTTATAGTATATTTAGACAACACGACAGTTACAGAATAAAAATCTATTTTACACAGTTCCTTTAATAAAGTTTTCTTTTAAGAAATTCATTATTTTCATTAACGTACCGCATGCAGCTAGATTCGAGCTACAGTAAAGTTATACACTATTAAGATCAAACATAAGATTCTATAATAAACATAACATCATACGCGTAAAATTAATCTATGTGAAATGAAATGAGCAAGATTTGTAATGAGTGCTGAGATGTAATAATTTGTAATGATATATATACTATGATATATATATATTTAAATTTTTACACACCACGCATAACAAATTAAATAAAAACGTGGCTACAATATGTACAATAATTAATAAGATTACATATAGCCAAACCTTAATTAATCTTCGTAATTATAAAATTATGATAGTGCATTATTTCAATGACATAATATGCATAATATATACTTATGTATAATATATATACTTATGTATTTTTTACTTATGATAGTAAAAAAGTTCTTGCACTTTTATCTGCACTTTTGATTGTAAATTAACCCATTAGGGACTGAATTATTTTTTGTTTCAAATTTTTGTTTTTTTGTTATAAACTGAAAGTATAATGTCTATAAACAAGAAAAATCACAATTTTAATTTTTTTGAAATTTAATTGCTCTTTTAATTGGCAATTTAACTGCGATGCCATACGGCATCGCTAGGACATAATGTTGTCAATTTGTGCTTTTTCCTTATTTGAGACTTAAATCTCTTTCAGTGCTTGAATATTTTTATTTTTGGGTCTCTATTATATAGGCCATTCTGTTTCATGCCCTCCCAAAATTCAGAGGGTCCCAAGTGGGCCCTAACGGTAAGGGGCCCACTACAGTTTCAGTACTAAAAATATAGCACAGTGATAAAAATTGAACTGGCCATTATTATCAGTTCCTGGAAGTGAAATACATTACTGTATATAATTTAAAAGTTTTTTAAGGGACCTGAAACAGGCCCAAATAAGGGTCCCAAGGGTCCCAGAGCATTATTTAGATTCCTGTCATTTCTATTTTTTGTATTTGAAAATAAAAATGACTTGTTAGAATTAGTATTACAAGGTATATCCTAGCAATATGGGGTACGTGAGGGTCTTCAATTCGGGCCCAGGGCCCCATGAGACCCTAGCCCCTGTCTTGCTCAACTTTGTTGTTGTTTGGCATCTTCTATATTATATTTTTTGTGGCGTGTTCAGACGCGGATCCAAAAAAAAATTTCGGGGGGGGGGACGGGGGGCTGCCTCCATAAGGCCAATGTTAAAGAAAAATTGGAGTGGAGGAATTGCCTAAATTGCCCATGTTAGATCCAAAATTTCAGGGGGAGGGGGCTCCGCGCCTGGGCGTGTTTATTTTATAAATTTACAACTCATATGTTCAGCGTGGCCCAATGCATTGACTATTATAATTTTCGTTATATCATAGAAGTCAAGCTACGCCAACCGTAGTTTGTACTTGGTTGGTGACCGTTTCATATAACAATTACACTGATGAGGTAAATTTATCTCGCTTTCCACATAGTGTAGAGATGCATTTGTGTGTGGTTCCCAATTTTAGACATCGTTTTCGTCCATTTATAAACAAAAGTAGAAGTGTCCGTCCTGACTGATGTTTTCCACAGTTACCCCAGTCTCACCTCAGCAAATTCTGGTGCACGTAACAGGCTATGGCCACCAACCATTTTCATACATTATCTCTTATCATAACCCTGCCGCGAGCTGTAGAAAAAAATAAAAGACTGATGCTCCTAATAATATGTGTATGATTTCAATATTCCATATTTTACATAAAACAAAAATTGCTAGCTTCAGGTTACAGACAGCATACATGTTAGTAGAGCAATGTCAATGACGACCGTATTAGAAAATAGAAGATGCCAAACAACAACAAAGTTAAGCAAGACAGGGGCGAGGGCTGATGGGACCCGGGTCTCCAATTGAGATCCCTCAAGTACCCCATTTTGCTAGGATGTACCTTGTAATACAGGCACGGACTGGCCATAAGGCTGGGTCAGGGAACCCTGACTGGTCCCTCATATTTTTAACACAGGATTATAGGAAAAGTGGCCTCAGACCCCCTGAAAAGTGGCCCCTGCTGCCTTTAGTGCCCATATGGCCCTGACTGGCCTCTAGCTTCCCAGTCCGAGCCTGTTGTAATATTAGTTCTAACAAGTCATTTTTATTTTCAAATACAAAAAATAGGAATGACAGGAAGCTAAATGATGCTCTGGGACCCTTGGGACCCTTATTTGGGCCTGTTTCAGGTCCCTTGATATACTTTGAAATTATATACAACAACGTATTCTGCTTTCAGGTAACTTGAAAGGATAACCATTGCCATTTTTATTACTGTACTATATTTATATTACTGATGCTGTAGTGGGCCCCTTACCGTTGGGGCCCACTTGGGACCCTCTAAATTTTTGTTTTGGTATGAAACAAAAGATTCCATATGAATGAGACTCGAAAAAAAATATTTACCCACTGAAAGAGATTGTAAGTGTCAAAGTAGCAAAAAAGCATAAACTGACTACATTATGTCCTAGCGATGCCGTACAGCATCACCTTTACTTTACATGGAATTTCATCAAGAATATTAATTTTGAAAAAAAAAATAATATTGCATTTTGAAGCATAGTATGTAGGGAGCATTTTAATGTATGATTGAAAATTTTAGCATTACCTCTAAAAAAGTTATTAAAGTATATTCAAAATAACTTTTTGCAGAAGTCGTACAAATTATGTACCCTAACTTTGCTTTACCCTGTGAGGGTCAAAAAAAAATTTTTTGAGCAAAATTAACATTTCACTACTTCTATAGTGTCAATGCAAATCATTATTGACTATTTTTATCAATGTTACATTGTAACTTAATTTAAATTAAATTTTCTGCTAGAGGATGTTTAGTGATGCTAAAATGCATCGCTGTACATAATGGGTTAAGTAATTTCTGGCAAAATCATAAAAACGCGTTTGTTTACATTTTTATTTTGTCGTCTGCCAGCTGACAGTATTTAGTGCCAAATACTGTCACCAGTTGGCGCAGTGATTAATTTTTTAGCCAATCAGCGTGAAATTTGAACATAGTGTTCTGTAGTTGAAGATGCTTTGATAAATAGCCAATCGGACCCACCTGGCCTACCAGACAAGCCAGGCCAACCAGACCAACCAGGATAACCATGCAAACCAGACTTACTCGGCCAACCGGACCAAATAGACCAACCGGACCATCGAGGCCAATAGACCAAGCAGACCAAACAGGCTAACCAGGCCAAACTGGTCAACCAGGCCAACCAGGGCAACCAGCCAACCAGGCCACCCAGGCCTACCAGGCCAACCAGGCCATCCAGGCCAACTAGGCCAACCAGGCTAACCTGGCCTTCCAGGCTAACTCGGCCAACTGGACCCACCAGGCCTACCAGACCAACTGGGCCAACCAGCCCAACCGGACCAAACAGGCCATCCAGCCAATCAGGCCAACCAGCCGAACCAGCCACACCAGGCCAACCAGCCCAACCAGGCTAACCAGGCCAACCAGGCTAACCTGGCCAACCAAGCTAACTCAGCCAACCGGACCCACCAGGCCTACCAGACCAACCAAGCCAACCAGGCCAACCTGGCCAACCAGGCTAACCTGGCCAACTAGACTAACTCGGCCAACCGGACCAAATATACCAACCGGTCAAACGAGGCCAACCAGACCAACCAGGCTATTAAGGCCAACCTGGTCAACCAGGCCAAGAAGGGCAACCAGACCAACCATCCATCCAGCCTAACCCGACCAACCAGGCTAACCTGGCCAACCAGGCTAACTCGGCCAACCGGATCCACCAGGCCTACCAGACCAGCCAGGCCAACCAGGCCAACCAGGATACCCATGGCAACCAGACTTACTCGGCCAACTGGACCAACTAGACCAACCGGACCATCGAGGCAAACTAGACCAACCAGACCAACCAGGCTAACCAGGCCAAACTGGTCAACCAGGCCAACCAGGCCAACCAGCCAACCAGCCCAACCAGCCTAACCAGGCCAACCAGGCCAACTAGGCCAACCAGGCTAACCTGGCCTACTAGGGTAACTCGGCCAACTGGACCCACCAGGCCTACCAGACCAACTGGGCCAACCAGCCCAACCGGACCAAACAGGCCATCCAGCCAATCAGGCCATCCAGGCCAACCAGGCCAACTGAACCCACCAGGCCAACCAGCCAACCAGCCCAACCGGGCCAACCAGACCAACCAGACCAACCAGACCAACCAGACCACGTCACCTATTGAGTTGTTGTACTGTTTTTTTTCTGTACTGATACTCAATAAACAACTATTATTATTGATATTATTATTATTAGACAAACCAGGCTAACCAGGCCAACCTGGTCAACCAGGCCAACCAGACCAACCAGACCAACCAGACCAACCAAGCTTACCAGTCCTGCCAGGCTAACTTGCCCAACCAGGCCAACCAGCCCAACCAGCCCAACCAGGCCAACCAGGGCAACCAGGCCAACCAAGGCAATTAGGCCAACAAGCCAACCAGGCCAACCAGGCCAGCCAGCCCAACAAGCCACACCAGGCCAACCAGGCCAACCAGCTCAACCAGGCCAACCAGGCTCACCTGGCCAACCAAGCTAACTCGGCCAACCGGACCCACCAGGCCTACCAGACCAACCAAGCCAACCAGGCCAACCTGGCCAACCAGGCTAACCTGGCCAACTAGACTAACTCGGCCTACCGGACCAAATAGACCAACCGGGCCAACTAGGCCAACCAGACCAACCAGACCAACCAGGCAAACCAGGCCAACCTGGTCAACCAGGCCATGCAGGGCAATCAGACCAACCATCCAACCAGCCCAACCAGGCTAACCTGGCCAACCAGGCCAACAAGCCAACAAGCCAACCAGGCCAACCAGGCCAATCAGGCTAACCAGCCCAACCAGCCACACCAGGCAACCCAGGCCAACCAGCCCAACCAGGCCAACCAGGCTCACCTGCCCAACCAGGCTAACCTGGCCAACAAGACCAACTCGGCCAACTGGACCAAATAGACCAACCGGGCCAACGAGGCCAACCAGACCAACCAGACCAACCTGGTCAACCAGGCCAAGCAGGGCAACCAGACCAACCATACAACCAGGCCAACCAGGCTAACCAGGCTAACTCGGCCTACTGGACCCACCTGGCATACCAGACCAGCCAGGCAAACCAGGCCAACCAGGATAACCATGCAAACAAGACTTACTCGGCCAACCGGACCAAATAGACCAAACGGACCATCGAGGCCAAAAGACCAACCAGACCAACCAGGCTAACCAGGCCAAACTGGTCAACCAGGCCAACCAGGGCAACCAGGCCAACCAGCCCACCCAGGCCAACTAGGCCATCCAGGCCAACTAGTCCAACCAGGCCAACTAGTGCAACCAGGCTAACTCGGCCAACTGGACCCACTAGGCCTACCAGACCAACGGGGCCAACCAGCCCAACCGGACCAAACAGGCCATCCAGCCAATCAGGCCAACCAGCCCAACCAGCCACACCAGGCCAACCAGGCCAACCAGCCCAACCAGGCCAACCAGGCCAACCAGGCTAACCTGGCCAACCAAGCTAACTTTGCCAACCGGACCCACCAGGCCTACCAGACCAACCAAGCCAACCAGGCCAACCTGGCCAACCAGGCTAACCTGGCCAACTAGACTAAATCGGCCAACCGGACCAAATAGACCAACCGGGCAAACGAGGCTAACAAGGCCAAACTGGTCAACCAGGCCAACTAGGGCAACCAGCCAACCAGCCCAACCAGGCCAACCAGGCCATCCAGGTTAACCAGGCCTATTAGACCAACCAGACCTATTAGACCAACCAGACCAACCAGGCTCGCCCGGCCAACCGGGCCCACCAGGCTTCCAGACCAACCAGACCAACCAGACCAACCAGGCCAACCAGGCCAATTAGGCTAACCAGGCTAACTCGGCCAACCGGACCCACCTGGCCTACCAGACCAGCCAGGCCAACCAGGCCAACCAGGATAACCATGCAAACCAGACTTACTCGGCCAACCGGACCAAATAGACCAACCGGACCATCGAGGTTAATAGACCAACCAGACCAACCAGGCTAACCAGGCCAAACTGGTCAACCAGGGCAACCAGGCCAACCAGCTAACCAGGCCACCCAGGCCAACCAGGCCATCCAGGCCAACTAGGCCAACCAGGCTAACTCGGCCAACTGGACCCACCAGGCCTACCAGACCAACTGGGCCAACCAGCTCAACCGGACCAAACAGGCCATCCAGCCAATCAGGCCAACTAACTCAACCAGCCACACCAGGCCAACCAGGCCAACCAGCCCAACCAGGCCAACCAGGCCAACCAAACTAAACTGGCCAACCAAGCTAACTCAGCCACCAGGCCTACCAGACCAACCAAGCCAACCAGGCCAACGTGGCCAACCAGGCTTACCTAACCAACTAGACTAACTCGGCCAAGCGGACCAAATAGACCAACCGGTCAAACGAGGCCAACCAAACCAACCAGGCTATTAAGGCCAACCTGGTCAACCAGGCAATGCAGGGCAACCAGACCAACCATCCAACAAGCCTAACCAGGCCAACCGGGCTAACCTGGCCAACCAGGCTAACTCGGCCAACTGGACTCACCAGGCCTACCAGACCAGCCAGGCAAACCAGGCCAGCCAGGCTAACCTGGCCAACCAGGCTAACTCGGCCAACCGGACCCACTAGGCCTAACAGACCAGCCAGGCCAACCAGGCCAACCAGGCTAACCTTGCGATCCAGACTAACTCGGCCAACCGGACAAAATAGACCAACCGGGCCATCGAGGCCAACTATAGACCAACCAGCCAACCAGCCCAACCAGACCAACCTGGTCAACCAGCCAACCGGGCCAACCAGGCCTACCAGACCAACCAGGGAAACCAGGGAAACCAAGCTTACCAGTCCTGCCAGGCTAACTTGCCCAACCAGGCGAACCAGCCCAACCAGCCCAAACAGGGCAACCAGGCCAACTAGCCAACCAGGCCAACCAGGGCAACCAAGCCAACCAGGCCAATCAGGCTAACCAGCCCAACCAGGCCAACCAGGCCAACCAGGCCAACCAGGCTCACCTGGCTAACCAGGCTAACCTGGCCAACTAGACCAACTCGGCCAACCGGACCAAATAGACCAACCGGGCCAACGAGGCCAACCAGACCAACCAGACTTACCTGGCCTACCAGACAAGCCAGGCCAACTAGGCCAACCAGGATAACCATGCAAACCAGACTTACTCGGCCAACCGGACCAAATAGACCAACCGGACCATCGAGGCCAATAGGCTAACCAGGCCAAACTGGTCAACCAGGCCAACCAGGGCAACCAGCCAACCAGGCCACCCAGGCCTACCAGGCCAACCAGGCCATCCAGGCCAACTAGGCCAACCAGGCTAACCTGGCCTTCCAGGCTAACTCGGCCAACTGGACCCACCAGGCCTACCAGACCAACTGGGCCAACCAGCCCAACCGGACCAAACAGGCCATCCAGCCAATCAGGCCAACCAGCCGAACCAGCCACACCAGGCCAACCAGCCCAACCAGGCTAACCAGGCCAACCAGGCTAACCTGGCCAACCAAGCTAACTCAGCCAACCGGACCCACCAGGCCTACCAGACCAACCAAGCCAACCAGGCCAACCTGGCCAACCAGGCTAACCTGGCCAACTAGACTAACTCGGCCAACCGGACCAAATATACCAACCGGTCAAACGAGGCCAACCAGACCAAACAGGCTAACCAGGCCAAACTGGTCAACCAGGCCAACCAGGCCAACCAGCCAACCAGCCCAACCAGCCTAACCAGGCCAACCAGGCCAACCAGGCCATCCAGGCCAACTAGGCCAACCAGGCTAACCTGGCCTACTAGGGTAACTCGGCCAACTGGACCCACCAGGCCTACCAGACCAACTGGGCCAACCAGCCCAACCGGACCAAACAGGCCATCCAGCCAATCAGGCCATCCAGGCCAACCAGCCAACCAGGCCAACTGAACCCACCAGGCCAACCAGCCAACCAGCCCAACCGGGCCAACCAGGCCAACCAGACCAACCAGACCAACCAGACCACGTCACCTATTGAGTTGTTGTACTGTTTTTTTTCTGTACTGATACTCAATAAACAACTATTATTATTAATATTATTATTATTAGACCAACCAGGCTAACCAGGCCAACCTGGTCAACCAGGCCAACCAGACCAACCAGACCAACCAGACCAACCAAGCTTACCAGTCCTGCCAGGCTAACTTGCCCAACCAGGCCAACCAGCCCAACCAGGCCAACCAGGGCAACCAGGCCAACCAAGGCAATTAGGCCAACAAGCCAACCAGGCCAACCAGGCCAATCAGGCCAACCAGCCCAACAAGCCACACCAGGCCAACCAGGCCAACCAGCTCAACCAGGCCAACCAGGCTCACCTGGCCAACCAAGCTAACTCGGCCAACCGGACCCACCAGGCCTACCAGACCAACCAAGCCAACCAGGCCAACCTGGCCAACCAGGCTAACCTGGCCAACTAGACTAACTCGGCCTACCGGACCAAATAGACCAACCGGGCCAACTAGGCCAACCAGACCAACCAGACCAACCAGGCTAACCAGGCCAACCTGGTCAACCAGGCCAAGCAGGGCAATCAGACCAACCAGCCCAACCAGGCTAACCTGGCCAACCAGGCCAACAAGCCAACAAGCCAATCAGGCCAACCAGGCCAATCAGGCTAACCAGCCCAACCAGCCACACCAGGCAACCCAGGCCAACCAGCCCAACCAGGCTCACCTGCCCAACCAGGCTAACCTGGCCAACTAGACCAACTCGGCCAACTGGACCAAATAGACCAACCGGGCCAACGAGGCCAACCAGACCAACCATACCAACCTGGTCAACCAGGCCTAGCAGGGCAACCAGACCAACCATACAACCAGGCCAACCAGGCTAACCAGGCTAACTCGGCCAACTGGACCCACCTGGCATACCAGACCAGCCAGGCAAACCAGGCCAACCAGGATAACCATGCAAACAAGACTTACTCGGCCAACCGGACCAAATAGACCAAACGGACCATCGAGGCCAAAAGACCAACCAGACCAACCAGGCTAACCAGGCCAAACTGGTCAACCAGGCCAACCAGGGCAACCAGCCAACCAGGCCACCCAGGCCACCCAGGCCAACTAGGCCATCCAGGCCAACTAGTCCAACCAGGCCAACTAGTGCAACCAGGCTAACTCGGCCAACTGGACCCACTAGGCCTACCAGACCAACGGGGCCAACCAGCCCAACCGGACCAAACAGGCCATCCAGGCCAACCAGCCAACCAGGCCAACTGAACCCACCAGGCCAACCAGCCAACCAGCCCAACCGGGCCAACCAGGCCAACCAGACCAACCAGACCAACCAGACCAACCAGACCACGTCACCTATTGAGTTGTTGTACTGTTTTTTTTCTGTACTGATACTCAATAAACAACTATTATTATTAATATTATTATTATTAGACCAACCAGGCTAACCAGGCCAACCTGGTCAACCAGGCCAACCAGACCAACCAGACCAACCAGACCAACCAGACCAACCAAGCTTACCAGTCCTGCCAGGCTAACTTGCCCAACCAGGCCAACCAGCCCAACCAGCCCAACCAGGCCAACCAGGGCAACCAGGCCAACCAAGGCAATTAGGCCAACAAGCCAACCAGGCCAACCAGGCCAATCAGGCCAACCAGCCCAACAAGCCACACCAGGCCAACCAGGCCAACCAGCTCAACCAGGCCAACCAGGCTCACCTGGCCAACCAAGCTAACTCGGCCAACCGGACCCACCAGGCCTACCAGACCAACCAAGCCAACCAGGCCAACCTGGCCAACCAGGCTAACCTGGCCAACTAGACTAACTCGGCCTACCGGACCAAATAGACCAACCGGGCCAACTAGGCCAACCAGACCAACCAGACCAACCAGGCTAACCAGGCCAACCTGGTCAACCAGGCCAAGCAGGGCAATCAGACCAACCATCCAACCAGCCCAACCAGGCTAACCTGGCCAACCAGGCCAACAAGCCAACAAGCCAATCAGGCCAACCAGGCCAATCAGGCTAACCAGCCCAACCAGCCACACCAGGCAACCCAGGCCAACCAGCCCAACCAGGCTCACCTGCCCAACCAGGCTAACCTGGCCAACTAGACCAACTCGGCCAACTGGACCAAATAGACCAACCGGGCCAACGAGGCCAACCAGACCAACCATACCAACCTGGTCAACCAGGCCTAGCAGGGCAACCAGACCAACCATACAACCAGGCCAACCAGGCTAACCAGGCTAACTCGGCCAACTGGACCCACCTGGCATACCAGACCAGCCAGGCAATCCAGGCCAACCAGGATAACCATGCAAACAAGACTTACTCGGCCAACCGGACCAAATAGACCAAACGGACCATCGAGGCCAAAAGACCAACCAGACCAACCAGGCTAACCAGGCCAAACTGGTCAACCAGGCCAACCAGGGCAACCAGGCCAACCAGCCAACCAGGCCACCCAGGCCACCCAGGCCAACTAGGCCATCCAGGCCAACTAGTCCAACCAGGCCAACTAGTGCAACCAGGCTAACTCGGCCAACTGGACCCACTAGGCCTACCAGACCAACGGGGCCAACCAGCCCAACCGGACCAAACAGGCCATCCAGCCAATCAGGCCAACCAGCCCAACCAGCCACACCAGGCCAACCAGGATAACCATGCCAACCAGACTTACTCAGCCAACCGGACCAACCAGGCTAACCAGGCCAAACTGGTCAACCAGGCCAACCAGGGCAACCAGGCCAACCATACAACCAGCTCAACCAGGCCAATTAGGCTAACCAGGCTAACTCGGCCAACCAGACCCACCGGACCCACCTGGCCTACCAGGCCAACCGGGCCAACCAGGATAACCATGCAAACCAGACTTACGCAGCCAACCGGACCAAATAGACCAACCGGACCATCGAGGTTAATAGACCAACCAGACCAACCAGGCTAACCAGGCCAAACTGGTCAACCAGGCCAACCAGGGCAACCAGGCCAACCAGCTAACCAGGCCACCCAGGCCAACCAGGCCATCCAGGCCAACTAGGCCAACCAGGCTAACTCGGCCAACTGGACCCACCAGGCCTACCAGACCAACTGGGCCAACCAGCCCAACCGGACCAACCAGGCCATCCAGCCAATCAGGCCAACTAACTCAACCAGCCACACCAGGCCAACCAGGCCAACCAGCCCAACCAGGCCAACCAGGCCAACCAAACTAAACTGGCCAACCAAGCTAACTCAGCCACCAGGCCTACCAGACCAACCAGGCCAACCAGGCTTAACTAACCAACTAGACTAACTCAGCCAAACGGACCAAATAGGCCAACCGGTCAAACGAGGCCAACCAAACCAACCAGGCTATTAAGGCCAACCTGGTCAACCAGGCAATGCAGGGCAACCAGACCAACCATCCAACAAGCCTAACCAGGCCAACCAGGCTAACCTGGCCAACCAGGCTAACTCGGCCAACCGGACTCACCAGGCCTACCAGACCAGCCAGGCCAACCAGGCCAGCCAGGCTAACCTGGCCAACCAGGCTAACTCGGCCAACCGGACCCACCAGGCCTAACAGACCAGCCAGGCCAACCAGGCCAACCAGGCTAACCTTGCGAACCAGACTAACTCGGCCAACCGGACAAAAAAGACCAACCGGGCCATCGAGGCCAACTTTAGACCAACCAGACCAACCAGGCTAACCAGGCCAACCTGGTCAATCAGGCCAACCAGGGCAACTAGCCCAACCAGACCAACCAGGACAACCAGGTCAACCAGGCCAACCAGCCCAACCAGCCCAACCAGGCCAAGCAGGCTCACCTGGCCAACCAAGCTCACTCGGCCAACCGGACCCACCAGGCCTACCAGACCAACCAAGCCAACCTGGTCAACCAGCTACTCGGGCCAACCAGGCCAACCAGGCCTACCAGACCAACCAGACCAACTAGGCCAACCAAGCTTACCAGTCCTGCCAGGCTAACTTGCCCAACCAGGCCAACCAGGCCAACCAGCCCAACCAGACCAACCAGGACAACCAGGTCAACCAGGCCAACCAGCCCAACCAGCCCAACCAGGCCAAGCAGGCTCACCTGGCCAACCAAGCTCACTCGGCCAACCGGACCCACCAGGCCTACCAGACCAACCAAGCCAACCAGGCCAACCTGGCCAACCAGGCTAACCTTGCCAACTAGACCAACTCGGCCAACCAGACCAAATAGACCAACCGGGCCAACGAGGCCAACCAGACCAACCAGACCAACCAGGCTAACCAGGCCAACCTGGTCAACCAGGCCAAGCAGGGCAACCAGACCAACCATCCAACCAGCCCAACCAGCCCAACCAGGCCAACAAAGCCAACCAGGCCATCCAGGCCAACTAGGCCAACCAGGCTAAGCTGGCCTACTAGGCTAACTCGGCCAACTGGACCCACCAGGCCTACCAGATCAACTGGGCCAACCAGCCCAACCGGACCAAAAAGGCCATCCAGCCAATCAGGCCATCCAGGACAACCAGCCAACCAGGCCAACCAGGCCAACCAGGCCAACCAGGCTAACCTGGCCAACCAAGCTAACTCAGCCAACCGGACCCACCAGGCCTACCAGCCCAACCAGCCCAACCAGGCCAACCAGCCCAACCAGGACAACCAGGTCAACCAGGCCAACCAGCCCAACCAGGCCAAGCAGGCTCACCTGGCCAACCAAGCTCACTTGGCCAACCGGACCCACCAGGCCTACCAGACCAACCAAGCCAACCAGGCCAACCTGGCCAACCAGGCTAACCTGGCCAACTGGACCAACTCGGCCAACCAGACCAAATAGACCAACCGGACCAACGAGGCCAACCAGACCAACCAGGCTAACCAGGCCAACCTGGTCAACCAGGCCAAGCAGGGCAACCAGCCAACCAGGCCACCCAGGCCTACCAGGCCAACCAGGCCATCCAGGCCAACTAGGCCAACCAGGCTAACCTGGCCTTCCAGGCTAACTCGGCCAACTGGACCCACCAGGCCTACCAGACCAACTGGGCCAACCAGCCCAACCGGACCAAACAGGCCATCCAGCCAATCAGGCCAACCAGCCGAACCAGCCACACCAGGCCAACCAGCCCAACCAGGCTAACCAGGCCAACCAGGCTAACCTGGCCAACCAAGCTAACTCAGCCAACCGGACCCACCAGGCCTACCAGACCAACCAAGCCAACCAGGCCAACCTGGCCAACCAGGCTAACCTGGCCAACTAGACTAACTCGGCCAACCGGACCAAATATACCAACCGGTCAAACGAGGCCAACCAGACCAACCAGGCTATTAAGGCCAACCTGGTCAACCAGGCCAAGAAGGGCAACCAGACCAACCATCCATCCAGCCTAACCCGACCAACCAGGCTAACCTGGCCAACCAGGCTAACTCGGCCAACCGGATCCACCAGGCCTACCAGACCAGCCAGGCCAACCAGGCCAACCAGGATACCCATGGCAACCAGACTTACTCGGCCAACTGGACCAACTAGACCAACCGGACCATCGAGGCAAACTAGACCAACCAGACCAACCAGGCTAACCAGGCCAAACTGGTCAACCAGGCCAACCAGGCCAACTAGCCAACCAGCCCAACCAGCCTAACCAGGCCAACCAGGCCATCCAGGCCAACTAGGCCAACCAGGCTAACCTGGCCTACTAGGGTAACTCGGCCAACTGGACCCACCAGGCCTACCAGACCAACTGGGCCAACCAGCCCAACCGGACCAAACAGGCCATCCAGCCAATCAGGCCATCCAGGCCAACCAGCCAACCAGGCCAACTGAACCCACCAGGCCAACCAGCCAACCAGCCCAACCGGGCCAACCAGGCCAACCAGACCAACCAGACCAACCAGACCAACCAGACCAACCAGACCACGTCACCTATTGAGTTGTTGTACTGTTTTTTTTCTGTACTGATACTCAATAAACAACTATTATTATTAATATTATTATTATTAGACAAACCAGGCTAACCAGGCCAACCTGGTCAACCAGGCCAACCAGACCAACCAGACCAACCAGACCAACCAGACCAACTAAGCTTACCAGTCCTGCCAGGCTAACTTGCCCAACCAGGCCAACCAGCCCAACCAGGCCAACCAGGGCAACCAGGCCAACCAAGGCAATTAGGCCAACAAGCCAACCAGGCCAACCAGGCCAATCAGGCCAGCCAGCCCAACAAGCCACACCAGGCCAACCAGGCCAACCAGCTCAACCAGGCCAACCAGGCTCACCTGGCCAACCAAGCTAACTCGGCCAACCGGACCCACCAGGCCTACCAGACCAACCAAGCCAACCAGGCCAACCTGGCCAACCAGGCTAACCTGGCCAACTAGACTAACTCGGCCTACCGGACCAAATAGACCAACCGGGCCAACTAGGCCAACCAGACCAACCAGACCAACCAGGCAAACCAGGCCAACCTGGTCAACCAGGCCATGCAGGGCAATCAGACCAACCATCCAACCAGCCCAACCAGGCTAACCTGGCCAACCAGGCCAACAAGCCAACCAGGCCAACCAGGCCAATCAGGCTAACCAGCCCAACCAGCCACACCAGGCAACCCAGGCCAACCAGGCTCACCTGCCCAACCAGGCTAACCTGGCCAACAAGACCAACTCGGCCAACTGGACCAAATAGACCAACCGGGCCAACGAGGCCAACCAGACCAACCAGACCAACCTGGTCAACCAGGCCAAGCAGACCAACCATACAACCAGGCCAACCAGGCTAACCAGGCTAACTCGGCCTACTGGACCCACCTGGCATACCAGACCAGCCAGGCAAACCAGGCCAACCAGGATAACCATGCAAACAAGACTTACTCGGCCAACCGGACCAAATAGACCAAACGGACCATCGAGGCCAAAAGACCAACCAGACCAACCAGGCTAACCAGGCCAAACTGGTCAACCAGGCCAACCAGGGCAACCAGGCCAACCAGCCCACCCAGGCCAACTAGGCCATCCAGGCCAACTAGTCCAACCAGGCCAACTAGTGCAACCAGGCTAACTCGGCCAACTGGACCCACTAGGCCTACCAGACCAACGGGGCCAACCAGCCCAACCGGACCAAACAGGCCATCCAGCCAATCAGGCCAACCAGCCCAACCAGCCACACCAGGCCAACCAGGCCAACCAGCCCAACCAGGCCATCCAGGCCAACCAGGCTAACCTGGCCAACCAAGCTAACTTGGCCAACCGGACCCACCAGGCCTACCAGACCAACCAAGCCAACCAGGCCAACCTGGCCAACCAGGCTAACCTGGCCAACTAGACTAAATCGGCCAACCGGACCAAATAGACCAACCGGGCAAACGAGGCTAACAAGGCCAAACTGGTCAACCAGGCCAACTAGGGCAACCAGCCAACCAGCCCAACCAGGCCAACCAGGCCATCCAGGTTAACCAGGCCTATTAGACCAACCAGACCTATTAGACCAACCAGACCAACCAGGCTCGCCCGGCCAACCGGGCCCACCAGGCTTCCAGACCAACCAGACCAACCAGACCAACCAGGCCAACCAGGCCAATTAGGCTAACCAGGCTAACTCGGCCAACCGGACCCACCTGGCCTACCAGACCAGCCAGGCCAACCGGGCCAACCAGGATAACCATGCAAACCAGACTTACTCGGCCAACCGGACCAAATAGACCAACCGGACCATCGAGGTTAATAGACCAACCAGACCAACCAGGCTAACCAGGCCAAACTGGTCAACCAGGGCAACCAGGCCAACCAGCTAACCAGGCCACCCAGGCCAACCAGGCCATCCAGGCCAACTAGGCCAACCAGGCTAACTCGGCCAACTGGACCCACCAGGCCTACCAGACCAACTGGGCCAACCAGCTCAACCGGACCAAACAGGCCATCCAGCCAATCAAGCCAACTAACTCAACCAGCCACACCAGGCCAACCAGGCCAACCAGCCCAACCAGGCCAACCAGGCCAACCAAACTAAACTGGCCAACCAAGCTAACTCAGCCACCAGGCCTACCAGACCAACCAAGCCAACCAGGCCAACGTGGCCAACCAGGCTTACCTAACCAACTAGACTAACTCGGCCAAGCGGACCAAATAGACCAACCGGTCAAACGAATCCAACCAAACCAACCAGGCTATTAAGGCCAACCTGGTCAACCAGGCAATGCAGGGCAACCAGACCAACCATCCAACAAGCCTAACCAGACCAACCAGGCTAACCTGGCCAACCAGGCTAACTCGGCCAACTGGACTCACCAGGCCTACCAGACCAGCCAGGCAAACCAGGCCAGCCAGGCTAACCTGGCCAACCAGGCTAACTCGGCCAACCGGACCCACCAGGCCTAACAGACCAGCCAGGCCAACCAGGCCAACCAGGCTAACCTTGCGAACCAGACTAACTCGGCCAACCGGACAAAATAGACCAACCGGGCCATCGAGGCCAACTATAGACCAACCAGCCAACCAGCCCAACCAGACCAACCTGGTCAACCAGCCAACCGGGCCAACCAGGCCTACCAGACCAACCAGGGAAACCAGGGAAACCAAGCTTACCAGTCCTGCCAGGCTAACTTGCCCAACCAGGCGAACCAGCCCAACCAGCCCAAACAGGGCAACCAGGCCAACTAGCCAACCAGGCCAACCAGGGCAACCAAGCCAACCAGGCCAATCAGGCTAACCAGCCCAACCAGGCCAACCAGGCCAACCAGGCCAACCAGGCTCACCTGGCCAACCAGGCTAACCTGGCCAACTAGACCAACTCGGCCAACCGGACCAAATAGACCAACCGGGCCAACGAGGCCAACCAGACCAACCAGACCAACCTGGTCAACCAGGCCAAGCAGGGCAACCAGACCAACCATCCAACCAGCCCAACCAGGCTAACATGGCTAACTCGGCCAACTGGACCCACCAGGCCTACCAGACCAACTGGGCCAACCAGCCCAACCGGACCAAACAGGCCATCCAGCCAATCAGGCCAACCAGCCGAACCAGCCACACCAGGCCAACCAGCCCAACCAGGCTAACCAGGCCAACCAGGCTAACCTGGCCAACCAAGCTAACTCAGCCAACCGGACCCACCAGGCCTACCAGACCAACCAAGCCAACCAGGCCAACCTGGCCAACCAGGCTAACCTGGCCAACTAGACTAACTCGGCCAACCGGACCAAATATACCAACCGGTCAAACGAGGCCAACCAGACCAACCAGGCTATTAAGGCCAACCTGGTCAACCAGGCCAAGAAGGGCAACCAGACCAACCATCCATCCAGCCTAACCCGACCAACCAGGCTAACCTGGCCAACCAGGCTAACTCGGCCAACCGGATCCACCAGGCCTACCAGACCAGCCAGGCCAACCAGGCCAACCAGGATACCCATGGCAACCAGACTTACTCGGCCAACTGGACCAACTAGACCAACCGGACCATCGAGGCAAACTAGACCAACCAGACCAACCAGGCTAACCAGGCCAAACTGGTCAACCAGGCCAACCAGGCCAACTAGCCAACCAGCCCAACCAGCCTAACCAGGCCAACCAGGCCATCCAGGCCAACTAGGCCAACCAGGCTAACCTGGCCTACTAGGGTAACTCGGCCAACTGGACCCACCAGGCCTACCAGACCAACTGGGCCAACCAGCCCAACCGGACCAAACAGGCCATCCAGCCAATCAGGCCATCCAGGCCAACCAGCCAACCAGGCCAACTGAACCCACCAGGCCAACCAGCCAACCAGCCCAACCGGGCCAACCAGGCCAACCAGACCAACCAGACCAACCAGACCAACCAGACCAACCAGACCACGTCACCTATTGAGTTGTTGTACTGTTTTTTTTCTGTACTGATACTCAATAAACAACTATTATTATTAATATTATTATTATTAGACAAACCAGGCTAACCAGGCCAACCTGGTCAACCAGGCCAACCAGACCAACCAGACCAACCAGACCAACCAGACCAACTAAGCTTACCAGTCCTGCCAGGCTAACTTGCCCAACCAGGCCAACCAGCCCAACCAGGCCAACCAGGGCAACCAGGCCAACCAAGGCAATTAGGCCAACAAGCCAACCAGGCCAACCAGGCCAATCAGGCCAGCCAGCCCAACAAGCCACACCAGGCCAACCAGGCCAACCAGCTCAACCAGGCCAACCAGGCTCACCTGGCCAACCAAGCTAACTCGGCCAACCGGACCCACCAGGCCTACCAGACCAACCAAGCCAACCAGGCCAACCTGGCCAACCAGGCTAACCTGGCCAACTAGACTAACTCGGCCTACCGGACCAAATAGACCAACCGGGCCAACTAGGCCAACCAGACCAACCAGACCAACAAGGCAAACCAGGCCAACCTGGTCAACCAGGCCATGCAGGGCAATCAGACCAACCATCCAACCAGCCCAACCAGGCTAACCTGGCCAACCAGGCCAACAAGCCAACCAGGCCAACCAGGCCAATCAGGCTAACCAGCCCAACCAGCCACACCAGGCAACCCAGGCCAACCAGGCTCACCTGCCCAACCAGGCTAACCTGGCCAACAAGACCAACTCGGCCAACTGGACCAAATAGACCAACCGGGCCAACGAGGCCAACCAGACCAACCAGACCAACCTGGTCAACCAGGCCAAGCAGGGCAACCAGACCAACCATACAACCAGGCCAACCAGGCTAACCAGGCTAACTCGGCCTACTGGACCCACCTGGCATACCAGACCAGCCAGGCAAACCAGGCCAACCAGGATAACCATGCAAACAAGACTTACTCGGCCAACCGGACCAAATAGACCAAACGGACCATCGAGGCCAAAAGACCAACCAGACCAACCAGGCTAACCAGGCCAAACTGGTCAACCAGGCCAACCAGGGCAACCAGGCCAACCAGCCCACCCAGGCCAACTAGGCCATCCAGGCCAACTAGTCCAACCAGGCCAACTAGTGCAACCAGGCTAACTCGGCCAACTGGACCCACTAGGCCTACCAGACCAACGGGGCCAACCAGCCCAACCGGACCAAACAGGCCATCCAGCCAATCAGGCCAACCAGCCCAACCAGCCACACCAGGCCAACCAGGCCAACCAGCCCAACCAGGCCATCCAGGCCAACCAGGCTAACCTGGCCAACCAAGCTAACTTGGCCAACCGGACCCACCAGGCCTACCAGACCAACCAAGCCAACCAGGCCAACCTGGCCAACCAGGCTAACCTGGCCAACTAGACTAAATCGGCCAACCGGACCAAATAGACCAACCGGGCAAACGAGGCTAACAAGGCCAAACTGGTCAACCAGGCCAACTAGGGCAACCAGCCAACCAGCCCAACCAGGCCAACCAGGCCATCCAGGTTAACCAGGCCTATTAGACCAACCAGACCTATTAGACCAACCAGACCAACCAGGCTCGCCCGGCCAACCGGGCCCACCAGGCTTCCAGACCAACCAGACCAACCAGACCAACCAGGCCAACCAGGCCAATTAGGCTAACCAGGCTAACTCGGCCAACCGGACCCACCTGGCCTACCAGACCAGCCAGGCCAACCGGGCCAACCAGGATAACCATGCAAACCAGACTTACTCGGCCAACCGGACCAAATAGACCAACCGGACCATCGAGGTTAATAGACCAACCAGACCAACCAGGCTAACCAGGCCAAACTGGTCAACCAGGGCAACCAGGCCAACCAGCTAACCAGGCCACCCAGGCCAACCAGGCCATCCAGGCCAACTAGGCCAACCAGGCTAACTCGGCCAACTGGACCCACCAGGCCTACCAGACCAACTGGGCCAACCAGCTCAACCGGACCAAACAGGCCATCCAGCCAATCAAGCCAACTAACTCAACCAGCCACACCAGGCCAACCAGGCCAACCAGCCCAACCAGGCCAACCAGGCCAACCAAACTAAACTGGCCAACCAAGCTAACTCAGCCACCAGGCCTACCAGACCAACCAAGCCAACCAGGCCAACGTGGCCAACCAGGCTTACCTAACCAACTAGACTAACTCGGCCAAGCGGACCAAATAGACCAACCGGTCAAACGAATCCAACCAAACCAACCAGGCTATTAAGGCCAACCTGGTCAACCAGGCAATGCAGGGCAACCAGACCAACCATCCAACAAGCCTAACCAGACCAACCAGGCTAACCTGGCCAACCAGGCTAACTCGGCCAACTGGACTCACCAGGCCTACCAGACCAGCCAGGCAAACCAGGCCAGCCAGGCTAACCTGGCCAACCAGGCTAACTCGGCCAACCGGACCCACCAGGCCTAACAGACCAGCCAGGCCAACCAGGCCAACCAGGCTAACCTTGCGAACCAGACTAACTCGGCCAACCGGACAAAATAGACCAACCGGGCCATCGAGGCCAACTATAGACCAACCAGCCAACCAGCCCAACCAGACCAACCTGGTCAACCAGCCAACCGGGCCAACCAGGCCTACCAGACCAACCAGGGAAACCAGGGAAACCAAGCTTACCAGTCCTGCCAGGCTAACTTGCCCAACCAGGCGAACCAGCCCAACCAGCCCAAACAGGGCAACCAGGCCAACTAGCCAACCAGGCCAACCAGGGCAACCAAGCCAACCAGGCCAATCAGGCTAACCAGCCCAACCAGGCCAACCAGGCCAACCAGGCCAACCAGGCTCACCTGGCCAACCAGGCTAACCTGGCCAACTAGACCAACTCGGCCAACCGGACCAAATAGACCAACCGGGCCAACGAGGCCAACCAGACCAACCAGACCAACCTGGTCAACCAGGCCAAGCAGGGCAACCAGACCAACCATCCAACCAGCCCAACCAGGCTAACATGGCTAACTCGGCCAACCGGACGCTATTTATGAAAGCATCTTCAACTACAGAACACCCTTTCTCAAAATTCACGCTGATTGGCTAAACTCTTCGCGCGCTTTTTTTGGGAGAATTTAAAAAGTACGAGGAACAACTTGATTTTACGAACAATTAATATAACTATTAAAACATGCAGCAAATAGTAATTAATGATATGTACGTCTAAACTATTTCTAATGCAATTCGCAGTACTTGTACTTGTTGTACTTAGAATTCAAATTTTAATTTTTAAAATATACTCGATATTTATGAAAATAATGACTGCTATGCTATAATAATGCAATTAGCGCATTAATAATATAGGATTGTCTTTTCGTTTTACATTGTTATATAGAATCATAGGCTATTGACCTTAATGTCAGTACTGTTATACATTTCAAAGGAATAAAATATAGCAAATATTTGTCTGGAAAATTAAGTTTCACACTTAAATCAATATGAAAATTAAAGTGTCAAAATAAGTATATATATATAGTATCAAAAGCTGGTAAAGATATTTGATATATATACATATAGATGATATAATTTATTTTCAATGGGCTTGAAAGGGGATGAATAAGAATTTCATGATTCAAGCTTGGGTTGAAGGAGGAAAAGATTAAAATTTTATAGAAATATGGAAAATTATACAACATATATTTTTATTCTTTATTTATCGTGCATGTATACAATAATTAATATGAATAAAATTGGAAACCTGCATGTAACTTTTATTATATATTTGGTTAGAAGTCATCGAGTTAAGTTTGACACATTTTTTCACATACATATTTTTAATACCATATTATATAAAACTTAAACTATAAATTAAGTTGCAGAAAGTAAAAAAAAAAAAAAAGACCCGAAGTATAATGGACCAATTTTATATTTTTGCTGCAGTGTGTATTTTCTAATCATCATCTCGAGTTTTTTCTTATTTTTTTAATTCGATAACACCCTCAAAGTATAGTGTAAAGAAGACGTGACGTCTGCGTCATGTTATTTTTAATACTTAACATGCAACCCTAGGTAAAGTTTTTCCTGCATGATTATGACGTCACATGCAGCCACTCTGAAATTAAGTTCGAGCATATTATGGATTAAATAAAAATATATTTAAGTAATTATATACATAATAATTATATAAATATCATGTAGTTAATAGATATAGTAACTATTTATTGCCCTCATCTTCTTTCGGCTTTCAATCACTAGCAAGACTTTGACTTTGGGTTATTATAATTTTTTTCGGTTATGCTTGTTATTACTTAATTTGTTACTGAATTATTTTGAAGTTATGTACAGAACTTGAGGTGTGTCGAGACCATGCAAATATGCAATAAAAACATTCCATGCAGGATGATCATGATCGTTTTTGTTCGCTCCCTACAAATAACCTACAAGTAAATTATGAAAATAACTTCACCTTATATAATTGAGTTTCAATGCTTTCGCAACTCCTATATAGAGATTCAGCACTATTTAATAACACTGTAGTCTCTTCAAGGAAAGTAATTTTAATTACAAGTAAAATAATAACTTATTATTTTTATATTAATAATTAATATTTTGTTTCATGTATGTATATCATGATCACCGTGCATAATATGAAATGAATTCTAAGATATTTTTGGGGAGGCCCAATAATATTTTACTAAATCAAATATATCAAAAGAAATCAGAAACATAAAACAACATTTCATATAAAATTAATTTTTCATATTTTTATTATTTAGCGCATTAAGCATTATGCTACATAGATTAGATTAGATTAACGATATTTCTACATGTCAAAATCCCAATCGTTATGATGCTTCAGAAGTCGAGTGTCGTTAATAATTACTTATATAATTATATATATATATATATATATATATATATATATATATATATATATATATATATAAATATATATATATATATATATATATATATATATATATAAAATATAATTGCATGATACTTTTGCGGTTAATGTGGTAATAGTCATTAATACAAATAAATTGATACATATTATGTATATAATTTCAAACAACATTTAACATAATATCACCTTAACAGATGTTTTTACCGCAATTAAATTAAAAAACAAATTTGCAAGATTACATAAAAGCGATTGGCTCCTCTCAACACAAATGCTAGAAGTTAAAGGGCATTTTTTTTTTTAATAAATGATCACTGATCTGCCTATTGGATTTATAGTTTTAGTTGTATTCAAATATTTATGGCATATATAATATGGACTATATAAGGCTATATGGATTCGTAAAGAAACATTTATTTACCACGACACGATAAATGAAATATAAATGAATATACAGAGGCTGGCATCATTACATATGTTATAATAATTTATTTACAATAAATTTATTTATTACTATCTTACTTGAATTATTGTCTTTATTATTGGATATAATATAATTATTATACTGAAATTCATGTTTTTGCATTGCTTCTGCGATATTTATATTTTACATAACAGCTAGTAGATAATAGCTCTGCTCGCGTAAATATGTATTTTAATCGATTTTCATTGATGAACCTTTATATGTACAGTTTCTATTCTAAAGTAAAAAATTGGAATACATACGTTACGATCTAAACTATTAGCTGTTCGTGTATTCCAGTTTTTAACTTTTAAGTACAGTACATGGAAAATAATAATATACATCAGTATAACAAAGAATCATCAATAAAAACAATTAAAGTAGAGTTAGCGATTGCATTTTTTTAATATTTTTTTTTTCTAAAAATAGTTTAAGCTGCCCTCTATTGAGAAATGAAAACCAAAAAATTCCATCTACAACAGGTTCACCACAAAAAATTCCGAAAGTTGGTATTTCGGAGGCCTTTGACGTGCAGCCTTATGGAACATAAAACCGCGTTTTACTCCAACATTTTCTGAAGAAATTATTTAAGATGGAATTTTTTGGTTTTCATTTCTCAATAGAGGGCAGCTTAAACTATTTTTGAAAAATAAAATATTAAAAAAAAATGAAGTCGCTCACTCTACTTTAAGTACATACTATTTAATTAGTTTTAAGTGCGTTTAATGTTTTTACAATCAAAAGTGCAGTTAAAAGTGCAAGAATTTTTACTATCAATATAAATGTATGCATATGTCATTGAAATAATACACGATACATATTAAAATTACGAAGATTATTTAAGGTTTGGCTGTATGTAATATCTTATTAATGGTCAGCATCCATGATGACATCACCAATCCTTTGTCCTCCCATTTACTTACAAAAAAGATTGGGCGCACGTAAGATCCTATACGGAGCAATTTTTCGATCGCTTATTGTTAACCTTCTAAATAAGTTACGTTTGCAAATTTAAAATTACGTATTGGCACTAACCTTTTACGTTTGCTGCTATAAAAATTTTATTATTTGCCTTGGGTCAGTTTAATTAAAGAGCATCTAAAGAATTTCGCGGTAGTAGAGTTTTGACTTCGAGCCGAAAAAACGTGCGCAGAAGGGTTGCGCGCCGATGCGCGGTGGTTGTAGCAGGAGTCAAAATTAGCAAACGAACATGGCAACATTATAACTTTTCTGATGGATACTTACCATTATTGTTCATATTGTAGCCACGTATTTATTTGTTATGCATTGTATGCAAAAATTGAATATATATACTATTATATATATAATTACAAATTATTACATCTCAGTACTCATTACAAATCTTGCTCATTTCATTTCACATAGATTAATTTTACACGTATGATGTTATGTTTATTACAGAATCTTATGTTTGATCTCAATACAGTATATAACTTTTTTACTGTAGCTCTAGCTGCATGCGGTACGTAATGAATTTCTTAAATTAAAATTTTATTAAAGGATTGATCTGTGTAAAATAGATTTTTATTCTGTCAGTGTCGTCTAAATATACTATAGCCATTATAATTATTATAAAAAACTGTTTTTTATTTTCATTTTGTGTATTTACGAACAGAGCTAATATCCCAGAGCATGATATATATTATAATAATAATGGTTATAGTATATTTAGACAACACGACAGTTACAGAATAAAAATCTATTTTACACAGTTCCTTTAATAAAGTTTTCTTTTAAGAAATTCATTATTTTCATTAACGTACTGCATGCAGCTAGATTCGAGCTACAGTAAAGTTATACACTATTAAGATCAAACATAAGATTCTATAATAAACATAACATCATACGCGTAAAATTAATCTATGTGAAATGAAATGAGCAAGATTTGTAATGAGTGCTGAGATGTAATAATTTGTAATGATATATATACTATGATATATATATATTTAAATTTTTACACACCACGCATAACAAATTAAATAAAAACGTGGCTACAATATGTACAATAATTAATAAGATTACATATAGCCAAACCTTAATTAATCTTCGTAATTATAAAATTATGATAGTGCATTATTTCAATGACATAATATGCATAATATATAATTATATATATATTATATACTTATGTATAATATATATACTTATGTATTTTTTACTTATGATAGTAAAAAAGTTCTTGCACTTTTATCTGCACTTTTGATTGTAAATTAACCCATTAGGGACTGAATTATTTTTTGTTTCAAATTTTTGTTTTTTTGTTATAAACTGAAAGTATAATGTCTATAAACAAGAAAAATCACAATTTTAATTTTTTTGAAATTTAATTGCTCTTTTAATTGGCAATTTAACTGCGATGCCATACGGCATCGATAGGACATAATGTTGTCAATTTGTGCTTTTTCCTTATTTGAGACTTAAATCTCTTTCAGTGCTTGAATATTTTTATTTTTGGGTCTCTATTATATAGGCCATTCTGTTTCATGCCCTCCCAAAATTCAGAGGGTCCCAAGTGGGCCCTAACGGTAAGGGGCCCACTACAGTTTCAGTACTAAAAATATAGCACAGTGATAAAAATTGAACTGGCCATTATTATCAGTTCCTGGAAGTGAAATACATTATTGTATATAATTTAAAAGTTTTTTAAGGGACCTGAAACAGGCCCAAATAAGGGTCCCAAGGGTCCCAGAGCATTATTTAGATTCCTGTCATTTCTATTTTTTGTATTTGAAAATAAAAATGACTTGTTAGAATTAGTATTACAAGGTATATCCTAGCAATATGGGGTACGTGAGGGTCTTCAATTCGGGCCCAGGGCCCCATGAGACCCTAGCCCCTGTCTTGCTCAACTTTGTTGTTGTTTGGCATCTTCTATATTATATTTTTTGTGGCGTGTTCAGACGCGGATCCAAAAAAAAATTTCGGGGGGGGGACGGGGGGCTGCCTCCATAAGGCCAATGTTAAAGAAAAATTGGAGTGGAGGAATTGCCTAAATTGCCCATGTTAGATCCAAAATTTCAGGGGGAGGGGGCTCCGCGCCTGGGCGTGTTTATTTTATAAATTTACAACTCATATGTTCAGCGTGGCCCAATGCATTGACTATTATAATTTTCGTTATATCATAGAAGTCAAGCTACGCCAACCGTAGTTTGTACTTGGTTGGTGACCGTTTCATATAACAATTACACTGATGAGGTAAATTTATCTCGCTTTCCACATAGTGTAGGGATGCATTTGTGTGTGGTTCCCAATTTTAGACATCGTTTTCGTCCATTTATAAACAAAAGTAGAAGTGTCCGTCCTGACTGATGTTTTCCACAGTTACCCCAGTCTCACCTCAGCAAATTCTGGTGCACGTAACAGGCTATGGCCACCAACCATTTTCATACATTATCTCTTATCATAACCCTGCCGCGAGCTGTAGAAAAAAATAAAAGACTGATGCTCCTAATAATATGTGTATGATTTCAATATTCCATATTTTACATAAAACAAAAATTGCTAGCTTCAGGTTACAGACAGCATACATGTTAGTAGAGCAATGTCAATGACGACCGTATTAGAAAATAGAAGATGCCAAACAACAACAAAGTTAAGCAAGACAGGGGCGAGGGCTCATGGGACCCGGGTCTCCAATTGAGATCCCTCAAGTACCCCATTTTGCTAGGATGTACCTTGTAATACAGGCACGGACTGGCCATAAGGCTGGGTCAGGGAACCCTGACTGGTCCCTCATATTTTTAACACAGGATTATAGGAAAAGTGGCCTCAGACCCCCTGAAAAGTGGCCCCTGCTGCCTTTAGTGCCCATATGGCCCTGACTGGCCTCTAGCTTCCCAGTCCGAGCCTGTTGTAATATTAGTTCTAACAAGTCATTTTTATTTTCAAATACAAAAAATAGGAATGACAGGAAGCTAAATGATGCTCTGGGACCCTTGGGACCCTTATTTGGGCCTGTTTCAGGTCCCTTGATATACTTTGAAATTATATACAACAACGTATTCTGCTTTCAGGTAACTTGAAAGGATAACCATTGCCATTTTTATTACTGTACTATATTTATATTACTGATGCTGTAGTGGGCCCCTTACCGTTGGGGCCCACTTGGGACCCTCTAAATTTTTGTTTTGGTATGAAACAAAAGATTCCATATGAATGAGACTCGAAAAAAAATATTTACCCACTGAAAGAGATTGTAAGTGTCAAAGTAGCAAAAAAGCATAAACTGACTACATTATGTCCTAGCGATGCCGTACAGCATCACCTTTACTTTACATGGAATTTCATCAAGAATATTAATTTTGAAAAAAAAAATAATATTGCATTTTGAAGCATAGTATGTAGGGAGCATTTTAATGTATGATTGAAAATTTTAGCATTACCTCTAAAAAAGTTATTAAAGTATATTCAAAATAACTTTTTGCAGAAGTCGTACAAATTATGTACCCTAACTTTGCTTTACCCTGTGAGGGTCAAAAAAAAATTTTTTGAGCAAAATTAACATTTCACTACTTCTATAGTGTCAATGCAAATCATTATTGACTATTTTTATCAATGTTACATTGTAACTTAATTTAAATTAAATTTTCTGCTAGAGGATGTTTAGTGATGCTAAAATGCATCGCTGTACATAATGGGTTAAGTAATTTCTGGCAAAATCATAAAAACGCATTTGTTTACATTTTTATTTTGTCGTCTGCCAGCTGACAGTATTTAGTGCCAAATACTGTCACCAGTTGGCGCAGTGATTAATTTTTTAGCCAATCAGCGTGAAATTTGAACAGGGTGTTCTGTAGTTGAAGATGCTTTGATAAATAGCCAATCGGACCCACCTGGCCTACCAGACAAGCCAGGCCAACCAGGCCAACCAGGATAACCATGCAAACCAGACTTACTCGGCCAACCGGACCAAATAGACCAACCGGACCATCGAGGCCAATAGACCAAGCAGACCAAACAGGCTAACCAGGCCAAACTGGTCAACCAGGCCAACCAGGGCAACCAGCCAACCAGGCCACCCAGGCCTATCAGGCCAACCAGGCCATCCAGGCCAACTAGGCTAACCTGGCCTTCCAGGCTAACTCGGCCAACTGGACCCACCAGGCCTACCAGACCAACTGGGCCAACCAGCCCAACCGGACCAAACAGGCCATCCAGCCAATCAGGCCAACCAGCCGAACCAGCCACACCAGGCCAACCAGCCCAACCAGGCTAACCAGGCCAACCAGGCTAACCTGGCCAACCAAGCTAACTCAGCCAACCGGACCCACCAGGCCTACCAGACCAACCAAGCCAACCAGGCCAACCTGGCCAACCAGGCTAACCTGGCCAACTAGACTAACTCGGCCAACCGGACCAAATATACCAACCGGTCAAACGAGGCCAACCAGACCAACCAGGCTAACCAGGCCAAACTGGTCAACCAGGCCAACCAGGCCAACCAGCCAACCAGCCTAACCAGGCCAACCAGGCCAACCAGGCCATCCAGGCCAACTAGGCCAACCAGGCTAACCTGGCCTACTAGGGTAACTCGGCCAACTGGACCCACCAGGCCTACCAGACCAACTGGGCCAACCAGCCCAACCGGACCAAACAGGCCATCCAGCCAATCAGGCCATCCAGGCCAACCAGCCAACCAGGCCAACTGAACCCACCAGGCCAACCAGCCAACCAGCCCAACCGGGCCACCAGGCCAACCAGACCAACCAGACCAACCAGACCAACCAGACCACGTCACCTATTGAGTTGTTGTACTGTTTTTTTTCTGTACTGATACTCAATAAACAACTATTATTATTAATATTATTATTATTAGACCAACCAGGCTAACCAGGCCAACCTGGTCAACCAGGCCAACCAGACCAACCAGACCAACCAGACCAACCAAGCTTACCAGTCCTGCCAGGCTAACTTGCCCAACCAGGCCAACCAGCCCAACCAGCCCAACCAGGCCAACCAGGGCAACCAGGCCAAACAAGGCAATTAGGCCAACAAGCCAACCAGGCCAAACAGGCCAATCAGGCCAACCAGCCCAACAAGCCACACCAGGCCAACCAGGCCAACCAGCTCAACCAGGCCAACCAGGCTCACCTGGCCAACCAAGCTAACTCGGCCAACCGGACCCACCAGGCCTACCAGACCAACCAAGCCAACCAGGCCAACCTGGCCAACCAGGCTAACCTGGCCAACTAGACTAACTCGGCCTACCGGACCAAATAGACCAACCGGGCCAACTAGGCCAACCAGACCAACCAGACCAACCAGGCTAACCAGGCCAACCTGGTCAACCAGGCCAAGCAGGGCAATCAGACCAACCATCCAACCAGCCCAACCAGGCTAACCTGGCCAACCAGGCCAACAAGCCAACAAGCCAATCAGGCCAACCAGGCCAATCAGGCTAACCAGCCCAACCAGCCACACCAGGCAACCCAGCCAAACCAGGCTCACCTGCCCAACCAGGCTAACCTGGCCAACTAGACCAACTCGGCCAACTGGACCAAATAGACCAACCGGGCCAACGAGGCCAACCAGACCAACCATACCAACCTGGTCAACTAGGCCTAGCAGGGCAACCAGACCAACCATACAACCAGGCCAACCAGGCTAACCAGGCTAACTCGGCCAACTGGACCCACCTGGCATACCAGACCAGCCAGGCAAACCAGGCCAACCAGGATAACCATGCAAACAAGACTTACTCGGCCAACCGGACCAAATAGACCAAACGGACCATCGAGGCCAAAAGACCAACCAGACCAACCAGGCTAACCAGGCCAAACTGGTCAACCAGGCCAACCAGGGCAACCAGGCCAACCAGCCAACCAGGCCACCCAGGCCACCCAGGCCAACTAGGCCATCCAGGCCAACTAGTCCAACCAGGCCAACTAGTGCAACCAGGCTAACTCGGCCAACTGGACCCACTAGGCCTACCAGACCAACGGGGCCAACCAGCCCAACCGGACCAAACAGGCCATCCAGCCAATCAGGCCAACCAGCCCAACCAGCCACACCAGGCCAACCAGGCCAACCAGCCCAACCAGGCCAACCAGGCCAACCAGGCTAACCTGGCCAACCAAGCTAACTTGGCCAACCGGACCCACCAGGCCTACCAGACCAACCAAGCCAACCAGGCCAACCTGGCCAACCAGGCTAACCTGGCCAACTAGACTAAATCGGCCAACCGGACCAAATAGACCAACCGGGCAAACGAGGCTAACAAGGCCAAACTGGTCAACCAGGCCAACCAGGGCAACCAGCCAACCAGCCCAACCAGGCCAACCAGGCCAACCAGGCCATCCAGGTTACCCAGGCCTATTAGACCAACCAGACCTATTAGACCAACCAGACCAACCAGGCTCGCCCGGCCAACCGGGCCCACCAGGCTTCCAGACCAACCAGACCAACCAGACCAACCAGGCCAACCAGGTAAACCAGGCCTATTAGACCAACCAGACCTATTAGACCAACCAGGCTCACCCGGCCAACCAGGCCTACCAGGCTTCCAGACCAACCAGACCAACCAAACCAACCGGGCCAACCAGGCCAACCAGACCAGCCAGACCAACCAGGCTAACCACGCCAACCTGGTCAACCAGGCCAACCAGGGCAACCAGACCAACCATCGAACCAGCCCAACCAGGGCAACCAGGATAACCTGGCCAACCAGGCTAGCTCGTTCAACCGGACCCACCAGGCCTACCAGACCAGCCAGGCCAACCAGGCCAACCAGGATAACCATGCCAACCAGACTTACTCCGCCAACCGGACCAACCAGGCTAACCAGGCCAAACTGGTCAACCAGGCCAACCAGGGCAACCAGCCAACCAGCTTAACCAGCCCAACCAGGCCAACCAGGCCATCCAGGCTAACCTGGCCAACTAGACTAACTCGGGCAACCGGACCAAATAGACAAACATGGCCAACGAGGCCAACCAGACCAACCAGACCAATCAGGCCATCCAGCCAATCAGGCCAACTAACTCAACCAGCCACACCAGGCCAACCAGGCCAACCAGCCCAACCAGGCCAACCAGGCCAACCAAACTAAACTGGCCAACCAAGCTAACTCAGCCACCAGGCCTACCAGACCAACCAAGCCAACCAGGCCAACGTGGCCAACCAGGCTTACCTAACCAACTAGACTAACTCAGCCAAACGGACCAAATAGACCAACCGGTCAAACGAGGCCAACCAAACCAACCAGGCTATTAAGGCCAACCTGGTCGACCAGGCAATGCAGGGCAACCAGACCAACCATCCAACAAGCCTAACCAGGCCAACCAGGCTAACCTGGCCAACCAGGCTAACTCGGCCAACCGGACTTACCAGGCCTACCAGACCAGCCAGGCCAACCAGGCCAGCCAGGCTAACCTGGCCAACCAGGCTAACTCGGCCAAACGGACCCACCAGGCCTAACAGACCAGCCAGGCCAACCAGGCCAACCAGGCTAACCTTGCGAACCAGACTAACTCGGCCAACCGGACAAAATAGACCAACCAGGCCATCGAGGCCAACTATAGACCAACCAGACCAACCAGGCTACCCAGGTTAACCTGGTCAACCAGGCCAACCAGGGCAACTAGACCAACCAGGCCAACCAGCCAACCAACCCAACCAGATCAACCTGGTCAACCAGCCAACCGGGCCAACCAGGCCAACCAGGCCTACCAGACCAACCAGGCCAACCAGGCCGTCCAGGCTATCCTGGCCAACTAGACTAACTCGGCCAACCGGACCAAATAGACAAACCGGGCCAACGAGGCCAACCATCCAACCAGCCCAATCAGGCCAACCAGGCTAACCTGGCCAACCAGGCTAACTCGGCCAACCGGACCCACCAGGCCTAACAGACCAGCCAGGCCAACCAGGCCAACCTTGCGAACCAGACTAACTCGGCCAACCGGACAAAAAAGACCAACCGGGCCATCGAGGCCAACTTTAGACCAACCAGACCAACCAGGCTAACCAGGCCAACCTGGTCAATCAGGTTAACCAGGGCAACTAGCCCAACCAGACCAACCAGGACAACCAGGTCAACCAGGCCAACCAGCCCAACCAGCCCAACCAGGCCAAGCAGGCTCACCTGGCCAACCAAGCTCACTCGGCCAACCGGACCCACCAGGCCTACCAGACCAACCAAGCCAACCTGGTCAACCAGCTACTCGGGCCAACCAGGCCAACCAGGCCTTCCAGACCAACCAGACCAACTAGGCCAACCAAGCTTACCAGTCCTGCCAGGCTAACTTGCCCAACCAGGCCAACCAGGCCAACCAGCCCAACCAGGACAACCAGGTCAACCAGGCCAACCAGCCCAACCAGGCCAAGCAGGCTCACCTGGCCAACCAAGCTCACTCGGCCAACCGGACCCACCAGGCCTACCAGACCAACCAAGCCAACCAGGCCAACCTGGCCAACCAGGCTAACCTTGCCAACTAGACCAACTCGGCCAACCAGACCAAATAGACCAACCGGGCCAACGAGGCCAACCAGACCAACCAGACCAACCAGGCTAACCAGGCCAACCTGGTCAACCAGGCCAGGCAGGGCAACCAGACCAACCATCCAACCAGCCCAACCAGCCCAACCAGGCCAACAAGGCCAACCAGGCCATCCAGGCCAACTAGGCCAACCAGGCTAAGCTGGCCTACTAGGCTAACTCGGCCAACTGGACCCACCAGGCCTACCAGACCAACTGGGCCAACCAGCCCAACCGGACCAAAAAGGCCATCCAGCCAATCAGGCCATCCAGGACAACCAGCCAACCAGGCCAACCAGGCCAACCAGGCTAACCTGGCCAACCAAGCTAACTCAGCAAACCGGACACACCAGGCCTACCAGCCCAACCAGCCCAACCAGGCCAACCAGCCCAACCAGGCCAACCAGGTCAACCAGGCCAACCAGCCCAACCAGGCCAAGCAGGCTCACCTGGCCAACCAAGCTCACTTGGCCAACCGGACCCACCAGGCCTACCAGACCAACCAAGCCAACCAGGCCAACCTGGCCAACCAGGCTAACCTGGCCAACTGGACCAACTCGGCCAACCAGACCAAATAGACCAACCGGACCAACGAGGCCAACCAGACCAACCAGGCTAACCAGGCCAACCTGGTCAACCAGGCCAAGCAGGGCAACTAGACCAACCAGCCAACTAGGCTAACCAGGCCAACCTGGTCATCCAGGCCAACCAGGGCAACCAGGCCAACCAGCCGACCAGCCCAACCAGACCAACCTGGTCAACCAGCTACCCGGGCCGCGAATTTGGGTTACAGTACACGTTACAGCACCTCGCGCTGAAATTTGAATTATATCGCATTCCGACTGTCAATTTTTTTTTCAATTTTCACCGCTAATCAATTCAAATAAAAAAATATCATTTCCTATGACTTTTAAATGTATTCTCTCACAGTTTCTACTAACGATTGGATGTTTAATGTTTCAATTAAATGTTGATATTTATAAAAATTAAAGCTTAATAATTGACATACGAATGTTCAAAAATTTAAAATGCAAAACGAGTTTTTACTCTTCATTATTTTGTTGGAATTATATTATAAACTCAAAAGGTTGAAAAATAACATATATTTCAGTGACTTCAGTGCAAAATTAAAATAAATAAAATAAATAACACGAATTAATAAAAATATGATTCTGATATAAACATACTGAAATAAAATTTTCAACGCTTCAGGATTCAAAGCAAAAACATGCATGCCGATAAATGCAAAATCGCAATATCACTTCATTATTTGCTTTGACGCTAAAATCTTTTAAGACCCAACGTATGATGATTTTTAGAAATACATCAATAATATGATAGTAATATTAAATACTGCAATTTTACACGTGGCATAATATATTATATTTGAACTGAAGGTTAAATCAAATTATGCAATATTAGCAGCAATTATTTTTTCCTGGGTTGCATTTAAATATTTTATATCTTAAAATAATTATTGAGCAATACATACTTGACGGTAAAAAATATATAGTTAACTTACAGATACAATCTTTTGTTTGTGTTAAAAAATGAAACATAAATTTACACTGCACAAACTGGCGATATTTTTTTTATGCATACATTTTAATACAACCTTAATTGAGTCATATAACAGTTACTATCATATTTTAATATTATTGTCCATTTTTTTTTTATTTTTTATACCCCATACAACCTCAAAATTGAATGAAATACGTCATTTTCATGCAACGATCCTTAATTTGTTCCGTGTTAAGTATTCGCAAGACTCTATAATATGACGTCACAGCGTTTTACAGCATGATATTAGGGAAGAAAGAGAGTTCAAACAAATCTGGAAAAAATTGTCAGTTCATAACTTGAGGTCCTCTACTCAAATATGCAATACAAAAATTCATTGGGTTTTTTGCTTTTTCAATTGTCTTCAGTTGATTTTTGTGTCAATATTTAGTGCTATATTTAGTACTTTTTGTGTCAATATTTTATAAAACAATTTTAGCCTCAATAATTTGTTTTCTATTTGCTCACATAGGTGATATAATGTGAGGAAGATTTGCTGAATTCCTCAATGAGGTTAACCCTCTCTTTTCTTATTGCAGATCTTATTTCCATGGAAATGAGAAATATGAGCTAATTAATAAACATGTAAATCTAGTGCACAGAATTTACATAACACATAATTATATGTAATGGATTTAATAAAATTTAAAAGTAAAGTTATTATTTATTTACTATCTCAATAAAATTAAAATTTTGCTCCGATGATTCTTCAATTTTTCTGATTAGAAAAAAGCGTATCATATTATGTTATTAGTTTATATAATTTTATGTTATGGCCACAAGCCTCTCTTCAGTCTAAAAATTGTAAAATGTTCTGTACAATTCTTTTTGTTACAGTTTATTTATTATAAAGTTGTGCTTAAAAATTTTAAAATTATTATTTAAATTTGTTTTAAGTTCAAGAAAATTGAACGATGGACAAAATATTCAATTTCTGTGAGACAAATGATATAAATTCCAACAATTCTATATTAATAATTATATAATATTACTAATCCCTACAGTTTGAAAAATTCAAGTTAACATCATTCAGAGAAAATATGAATTTGCTTCAGAATTATTTTTTTATTTGATTAAATAAAATAAACTGTAGTTTTAAAATCTGTGCACTAGATTTACATGTTTATTTAATTAGCTCATATTTCATTTCAATGGAAATAAGGTCTGCAATGAGGAAAGAGATGATCGAGGGTTATCCTCACTGATGAATTCAGCAAGTCTTCATCACATTATATCGCCTATGTGAGCGAAGAGACAACAAATTATTGAGGCTAATTGTTTTATAAAATATTGACACAAAAAGTACTAAATATAGCATATAAAATCAACTGAAGACAATTGAAAAAGCAAAAACGCCAATGAACTTTTGTATTGCATATTAGAGTAGAGGACCTCAAGTTATGAAATGCCAATTTTTTCCACATTTGTTTGAACTCTCTTACTTCCCTAATATCGTGCTGTAAAACGCTGTGACGTCATATTATAGAGTCTTGCGAATACTTAGCACGGAACAAATTAAGGATCGTTGCATGAAAATGACGTATTTCCTTCAATTTTGAGGTTGTATGGGGTATAAAAAATAAAAAAAAATGGACAATAATATTAAAATATGATAGTAACTGTTATATGACTCAATTAAGGTTATATTAAAAAGTATGCATAAAAAAAATATCGCAGTTTGTGCAGTGTAGATTTATGTTTCATTTTTTAACACAAACAAAAGATTGTATCTGTAAGTTAACTATATATTTTTTACCGTCAAGTATGTATTGCTCAATAATTATTTTAAGATATAAAATATTTAAATGCAACCTAGGAAAAATAATTGCTGCTAATATTGCACAATTTGATTTAACCTTCAGTTCAAATATAATATAATATGCCACGTGTAAAATTGCAGTATTTAATATTACTATCATATTATTGATGTATTTCTAAAAATCATCATACGTTGGGTCTTAAAAGATTTTAGCGTCAAAGCAAATAATGAAGTGATATTGCGATTTTGCATTTATCGGCATGCATGTTTTTGCTTTGAATCCTGAAGCATTGAAAATTTTATTTCAGTATCTTTATATCAGAATCATATTTTATTAATTCGTGTTATTTATTTTATTTATTTATTATAATTATATTTTTTATTTATTTATTTATTTTTTTTTTGCATCTAACTTAATTTTGCACTGAAGTCACTGAAATATATGTTATTTTTCAACCTTTTGAGTTTATAATATAATTCCAACAAAATAATGAAGAGTAAAAACTCGTTTTGCATTTTAAATTTTTGAACATTCGTATGTCAATTATTAAGCTTTAATTTTTATAAATATCAACATTTAATTGAAACATTAAACATCCAATCGTTAGTAGAAACTGTGAGAGAATACATTTAACATTTAACAAAAAAGAAAATTACGGATTAAATGAAATTGTTGACCAAAAAGAAGTAGTAGCTAATTTTCAATTTAAAAAAATTCATTATTTAAAACTAATTGAACATATAAACGCACTCCCCAACAAAAACGCTGCAGGTCCGGACGAAGTGCCGTATACAGTAGTTAAGTATTGTAAGAATTTGCTTGCGGTACCGCTAACATCTCTTATAAACGATTCAATCGCAGAATGTGTCTTTCCTCGTATTTTGAAACTGTCTTGTGTCCTCCCGTTTTTAAAAGAGGGGGATAAACAAGTAATTGATAATTATAGGGGCATATCGAAACCATCAGTTTTTGCAAAATTGTTTGAGAGTATACTGGATGAGCAATTGACTGAGTATAGAATAGAAAATAATCTTATATCTAAAAATGAACATGGTTTCGTTAAAAACAGGTCCACGACAACGGCAGCTTTTGATCTGTTAAACACTATTTATTCAGCAATCGATAAAAAAAAGTTTTGTGTGGTAATTTTTTTTGATCTGTCAAAAGCGTTCGATACACTAAATAAAGAAATTGTAACTGGTCAACTTAAAAATATTGGTTGTGACACTAAAAGCGTAAAATTAATAGATTCTTATCTGTCTTCCCGTCAACAGTACGTAGAAATAAATAAAACGTCAGAGGGTCAAAAGCATAGTGTTAAATCAGACACCCTAACGCTGTCAGTAGGGGTTCCCCAGGGTGGAAAAATTTCCCCGACTTTGTTTGGAATTGGGACGAATGAATTGCCGAAAAGCATCCCCGATGCTACAATAATAAAATATGCAGATGACACTACAGCCATTATTACTGGGGATTCGGAGGATGATGTAATACAGAAAGCAAATAAAACATTAATTGATATGAAAAATTGGTGTAACCACAACGAATTAATATTAAATGATAAGAAGACAGTGTTTATGCAATTTCACACAGCTAAAAATATTCAATGTCATAGTTATCTACTTAAAATAAAAAATAAAGCCATTAAAAGAGTAGTAAAAACAAAATTTTTAGGTTTTACTATACACGAAAATTTGGATTGGAAATTCCACATGGAAGATGTAATAAAAAAAATAAACTCAGGCAATTTTGTTCTATACTCAATAAGGGAGCATGTATCATTAGAAGCATTATTTTCGATTTATTATGCGTATGTTTACTCGCACCTATCATATGGCTTAATTTTTTATGGATCAAATGAGCAATCTATTTCAAGGTTATTTATAGCTCAAAAACGAGCACTGAGAACAATGTTAAGGTTTAAAAAGAGAGACTCATGTGTTACTCATTTTAAAAATAATAATATGCTCACATTACCATGTATGTATGTATTAAGCTGTGCATTATTTAAAAGAAAACATTTCGAATTGTATGAACATCAAAACCATGTATACCAAACTAGAAATAAGGAGAAAACTGTTATTGTAAGTCATAAATCTGCATTATTAGAAAAAAGTCCACTCTACCAATCGGCAAAAATTTATGATTTTTTGCCAGCATGTATAAGAAATATTGAGAGTGATATTCAGTTTAAAAAGAAGCTTAAAGATGTACTTATTAAGAAAGAATTCTATTCAGTTAAAATGTTTTTTGCAAATAAACTCTCAGAACAGTGTCTTCAAGATGGTTAAAAAATGTGCAAGTATTTTATAGTGATATAAGACATTTCTTATGTTGATAATGAATTTTATTGTGTATTTTAAGGTTCATATGTTTATTTGTGACGTGATCAATGTTGTATTGTACAACCAGTATCGAAATAAAATTATTATTATTATTATTATTATTATTAGTCATAGGAAATGATATTTTTTTATTTGAATTGATTAGCGGTGAAAATAGAAAAAAAATTGACAGTCGGAATGCGATATAATTCAAATTTCAGCGCGAGGTGCTGTAACGGGTACTGGAACCCAAATTTGCACCCGGGCCAACCCGGCCAACCAGGCCTACCAGACCAACCAGACCAACTAGGCCAACCAAGCTTACCAGTCCTGCCAGGCTAACTTGCCCAACCAGGCCAACCAGCCCAACCAGCCCAACCAGGCCAACCAGCCCGACCAGACCAACCAGGACAACCAGGTCAACCAGGCCAACCAGGGCTACCAGCCCAACCAGGCTACCCTGGCCAACCAAGCTAACTCGGCCAACCAGACCCACCAGGCCTACCAGACCAACCAAGCCAACCAGGCCAACCTGGCCAACCAGGGTAACCTGGCCAACTAGATTAACTCGGCCAACCGGACCAAATAGACCAACCGGGCCAACGAGGCCAACCAGACCAACTAGACCAACCAGGCTAACCAGGCCAACCTGGTCAACCAGGCTAAGCAGGGCAACCAGACCAACCATCCAACCAGGCTAACCAGGCTAACTCGGCCAACCGGACCCACCTGGCCTACCAGACCAGCCAGGCCAACCAGGATAACCATGCCAAACAGACTTACTCGGCCAACCGGACGAAATAGACCAACCGGACCATCGAGGCCAACAGACCAACCAGACCAACCAGGCTTACCAGGCAAAACTGGTCAACCAGGCCAACCAGGGCAACTAGGCCAACCAGGCCACCCAGGCCAACCAGGCCATCCAGGCCAACTAGTCCAACCAGGCCAACTAGTCCAACCTGGCTAACTCGGCATACTGGACCCACCAGGCCTACCAGACCAACTGGGCCACCCAGCCCAACTTGACCAAACAGGCCATCCAGCCAATCAGGCCAACCAGCCCAACCAGCCACACCAGGCCAACCAGGCTAACCTGGCCAACCAAGCTTACTCGGCCAACCAGACCCATCAGGCCTACCAGACCAACCAAGCCAACCAGGCCAACCTGGCCAACCAGGCTAACCTGGCCAACTAGACTAACTCGGCCAACAGGATCAAATAGACCAACCGGGCAAACGAGGCTAACCAGGCCAAACTGGTCAACCAGGCCAACCAGGGCCACCAGGCCAACCAGCCAACCAGTCCAACCAGACCAACCAGGACAACCAGTTCAACCAGGCCAACCAGGGCAACCAGGCCAACTAGCCAACCAGGCCAACCAGGGCAACCAGGCCAACAAGCAAACCAGGCCAATCAGGTCAACCAGCCCAATTAGCCACACCAGGCCAACCAGGCTAACCAGCCCAACCAGGCCAACCAGGCAAACCAGGCTCACCTGGCCAACCAAGCTAACTCAGCCAACCGGACCCACCAGGCCTACCAGACCTACCAAGCCAACCAGGCCAACCTGGCCAACCAGGGTAACCTGGCCAACTAGATTAACTCGGCCAACCGGACCAAATAGACCAACCGGGCCAACGAGGCCATCCAGACCAACTAGACCAACCAGGCTAACCAGGCCAACCTGGTCAACCAGGCTAAGCAGGGCAACCAGACCAACCATCCAACCAGCCCAACCAGGCCAACCAGGCTAACTCGGCCAACCGGACCCACCTGGCCTACCAGACCAGCCAGGCCAATTGGGCCAACCAGGATAACCATGCCAACCAGACTTACTCGGCCAAACGGACCAAATAGACCAACCGGACCATCGAGGCCAATAGACCAACCAGACCAACCAGGCTTACCAGGCCAAACTGGTCAACCAGGCCAACCAGGGCAACTAGGCCAATCAGGCAACCCAGGCCAACCAGGCCAACCAGGCCATCCAGGCCAACTAGTCCAACCAGGCCAACAAGGCAAACCAGGCTCACCTGGCCAACCAAGCTAACTCGGCCAACCGGACCCACCAGGCCTACCAGACCAACCAAGCCAACCAGGCCAACCTGACCAACCAGGCTAACCTGGCCAACTAGACTAACTCGGCCAACCGGACCAAATAGACCAACCGGGCAAACGAGGCCAACAAGACCAACCAGACCAACCAGGCCAACAAAGCTTACCAGTCCTGCCAGGCTAACTTGCCCAACCAGGCAAACCAGCCCAACCAGCCCAACCAGGCCAATCAGCCAACCAGTCCAACCAGACCAACCAGGAGAACCAGGTCAACCAGGCCAACCAGGCCAACCAGACCAACCAGGCTCACCTGGCCAACCAAGCTAACTCGGCCAACCGGACCCACCAGGCCTACCAGACCAACCAAGCCAACCAGGCCCACCTGGCCAACTAGACCAACTCGGCCAACCGGACCATATAGACCAACCGGGCCTACGAGGCCAACCAGACCAACTAGACCAACCAGGCTAACCAGGCCAACCTGGTCAACCAGGCCAAGCAGGGCAACCAGCCCAACCAGGCCAACCAGGCTAACTCGGCCAACCGGACCCACCTGGCCTACCAGACCAGCCAGGCCAACCAGGCCAACCAGGATAACCATGCCAACCAGACTTACTCAGCCAACCGGACCAAATAGACTAACCGGACCATCGAGGCCAATAGACCAACCAGACCAACCAGGCTTACCAGGCCAAACTGGTCAACCAGGCCAACCAGGGCAACTAGGCCAACCAGGCCACCCAGGCCAACCAGGCCAACCCAGCCATCCAGGCCAACTAGTCCAACCAGGCCAACTAGTCCAACCAGGCTAACTTGGCCAACTGGACCCACCAGGCCTACCAGACCAATTGGGCCAACCAGCCCAACCGGACCAAAAAGGCCATCCAGCCAATCAGGCCATCCAGCTCAACCAGCCACACCAGGCCAACCAGCCCAACCAGCCCAACCTGGCCAACCAAGCTAACTCGGCCAACCGGACCCACCAGGCCTACCAGACCAACCAAGCCAACCAGGCCAACCTGACCAACCAGGCTAACCTGGCCAACTAGACTAACTCGGCAAACCGGATAAAATAGACCAATCGGGCAAACGAGGCCAACCAGACCAACCAGACCAACCAGACCAACCAGGCCAACAAAGCTTACCAGTCCTGCCAGGCTAACTTGCCCAACCAGGCCAACCAGCCCAACCAGCCCAACCAGCCCAACCAGGCCAATCAGCCAACCAGTCCAACCAGACCAACCAGGACAACCAGGTCAACCAGGCCAACCAGGCCAACCAGGCAAACCAGGCTCACCTGGCCAACAAAACTAACTCGGCCAACCGGACCATCCAGGCCTACCAGACCAACCAAGCCAACCAGGCCAACCTGGCCAACTAGGCTAACCTGGCCAACTAGACCAACTCGGCCAACCGGACCAAATAGACCAACCGGGCCAACGAGGCCAACCAGACCAACTAGACCAACCAGGCTAACCAGGCCAACCTGGTCAATCAGGCCAAGCAGGGCAACCAGACCAACCATCCAACCAGCCCAACCAGGCCAACCAGGCTAACTCGGCCAACCGGACCCACCTGGCCTACCAGACCAGCCAGGCCAACCAGGCCAACCAGGATAACCATGCCAACCAGACTTACTCAGCCAACCGGACCAAATAGACTAACCGGACCATCGAGGCAAATAAACCAACCAGACCAACCAGGCTTACCAGGCCAAACTGGTCAACCAGGCCAACCAGGGCAACTAGGCCAACCAGGCCACCCAGGCCAACCAGGCCAACCCAGCCATCCAGGCCAACTAGTCCAACCAGGCCAACTAGTCCAACCAGGCTAACTCGGCCAACTGGACCCACCATGCCTACCAGACCAATTGGGCCAACCAGCCCAACCGGACCAAAAAGGCCATCCAGCCAATCAGGCCAACCAGCCCAACCAGCCACACCAGGCCAACCAGGCCAACCAGCCCAACCTGGCCAACCAAGCTAACTCAGCCAACCGGACCCACCAGGCCTACCAGACCAACCAAGCTAACCAGGCCAACCTGACCAACCAGGCTAACCTGGCCAACTAGACTAACTCGGCCAACCGGACCAAATAGACCAACCGGGCAAACGAGGCCAACCAGACCAACCAGGCCAACAAAGCTTACCAGTCCTGCCAGGCTAACTTGCCCAACCAGGCCAACCAGCCCAACCAGGCCAATCAGCCAACCAGTCCATCCAGACCAACCAGGACAACCAGGTCAACCAGGGCAACCAGGCCAACTAGCCAACCAGGCCAACCAGGGCAACCAGGCCAACAAGCAAACCAGGCCAACCAGGCCAATCAGGCCAACCAGCCCAACCAGGCCAACCAGGCAAACCAGGCTCACCTGGCCAACCAAGCTAACTCGGCCAACCGGACCCACCAGGCCTACCAGACCAACCAAGCCAACCAGGCCAACCTGGCCAACCAGGGTAACCTGGCCAACTAGATTAACTCGGCCAACCGGACCAAATAGACCAACCGGGCCAACGAGGCCAACCAGACCAACTAGACCAACCAGGCTAACCTGGTCAACCAGGCTAAGCAGGGCAACCAGACCAACCATCCAACCAGGCTAACCAGGCTAACTCGGCCAACCGGACCCACCTGGCCTACCAGACCAGCCAGGCCAACCAGGATAACCATGCCAAACAGACTTACTCGGCCAACCGGACGAAATAGACCAACCGGACCATCGAGGCCAACAGACCAACCAGACCAACCAGGCTTACCAGGCCAAACTGGTCAACCAGGCCAACCAGGGCAACTAGGCCACCCAGGCCACCCAGGCCAACCAGGCCATCCAGGCCAACTAGTCCAACCAGGCCAACTAGTCCAACCTGGCTAACTCGGCATACTGGACCCACCAGGCCTACCAGACCAACTGGGCAAACCAGCCCAACTTGACCAAACAGGCCATCCAGCCAATCAGGCCATCCAGCCCAACCAGCCACACCAGGCCAACCAGGCTAACCTGGCCAACCAAGCTAACTCGGCCAACCGGACCCATCAGGCCTACCAGACCAACCAAGCCAACCAGGCCAACCTGGCCAACCAGGCTAACCTGGCCAACTAGACTAACTCGGCCAACAGGATCAAATAGACCAACCGGGCAAACGAGGCTAACCAGGCCAAACTGGTCAACCAGGCCAACCAGGGCCACCAGGCCAACCAGCTAACCAGTCCAACCAGACCAACCAGGACAACCAGTTCAACCAGGCCAACCAGGGCAACCAGGCCAACTAGCCAACCAGGCCAACCAGGGCAACCAGGCCAACAAGCAAACCAGGCCAATCAGGTCAACCAGCCCAACCAGCCACACCAGGCCAACCAGGCTAACCAGCCCAACCAGGCAAACCAGGCTCACCTGGCCAACCAAGCTAACTCAGCCAACCGGACCCACCAGGCCTACCAAGCCAACCAGGCCAACCTGGCCAACCAGGGTAACCTGGCCAACTAGATTAACTCGGCCAACCGGACCAAATAGACCAACCGGGCCAACGAGGCCATCCAGACCAACTAGACCAACCAGGCTAACCAGGCCAACCTGGTCAACCAGGCTAAGCAGGGCAACCAGACCAACCATCCAACCAGCCCAACCAGGCCAACCAGGCTAACCAGGCTAACACGGCCAACCGGACCCACCTGGCCTACCAGACCAGCCAGGCCAATTGGGCCAACCAGGATAACCATGCCAACCAGACTTACTCGGCCAACCGGACCAAATAGACCAACCGGACCATCGAGGCCAATAGACCAACCAGACCAACCAGGCTTACCAGGCCAAACTGGTCAACCAGGCCAACCAGGGCAACTAGGCCAATCAGGCAACCCAGGCCAACCAGGCCATCCAGGCCAACTAGTCCAACCAGGCCAACAAGGCAAACCAGGCTCACCTGGCCAACCAAGCTAACTCGGCCAACCGGACCCACCAGGCCTACCAGACCAACCAAGCCAACCAGGCCAACCTGACCAACCAGGCTAACCTGGCCAACTAGACTAACTCGGCCAACCGGACCAAATAGACCAACCGGGCAAACGAGGCCAACAAGACCAACCAGGCCAACAAAGCTTACCAGTCCTGCCAGGCTAACTTGCCCAACCAGGCAAACCAGCCCAACCAGCCCAACCAGGCCAATCAGCCAACCAGTCCAACCAGACCAACCAGGAGAACCAGGTCAACCAGGCCAACCAGGCCAACCAGGCCAACCAGGCTCACCTGGCCAACCAAGCTAACTCGGCCAACCGGACCCACCAGGCCTACCAGACCAACCAAGCCAACCAGGCCAACCTGGCCAACTAGACCAACTCGGCCAACCGGACCAAATAGACCAACCGGGCCAACGAGGCCAACCAGACCAACTAGACCAACCAGGCTAACCAGGCCAGCCTGGTCAACCAGGCCAAGCAGGGCAACCAGCCCAACCAGGCCAACCAGACTAACTCGGCCAACCGGACCCACCTGGCCTACCAGACCAGCCAGGCCAACCAGGCCAACCAGGATAACCATGCCAACCAGACTTACTCAGCCAACTGGACCAAATAGACTAACCGGACCATCGAGGCCAATAGACCAACTAGACCAACCAGGCTTACCAGGCCAAACTGGTCAACCAGGCCAACCAGGGCAACTAGGCCAACCAGGCCACCCAGGCCAACCAGGCCAACCCAGCCATCCAGGCCAACTAGTCCAACCAGGCCAACTAGTCCAACCAGGCTAACTCGGCCAACTGGACCCACCAGGCCTACCAGACCAATTGGGCAAACCAGCCCAACCGGACCAAAAAGGCCATCCAGCCAATCAGGCATCCAGCCCAACCAGCCACACCAGGCCAACCAGCCACACCAGGCCAACCAGGCCAACCAGCCCAACCTTGCCAACCAAGCTAACTCGGCCAACCGGACCCACCAGGCCTACCAGACCAACCAAGCCAACCAGGCCAACCTGACCAACCAGGCTAACCTGGCCAACTAGACTAACTCGGCCAACGGGACCAAATAGACCAACCGGGCAAACGAGGCCAACCAGACCAACCAGACCAACCAGGCCAACAAAGCTTACCAGTCCTGCCAGGCTAACTTGCCCAACCAGGCCAACCAGCCCAACCAGCCCAACCAGGCCAACCAGGCCAATCAGCCAACCAGTCCAACCAGACCAACCAGGACAACCAGGTCAACCAGGCCAACCAGGCCAACTAGCCAACCAGGCCAACCAGGGCAACCAGGCCAACAAGCAAACCAGGCCAACCAGGCCAATCAGCCCAACCAGCCTAACCAGCCACACCAGGCCAACAAGGATAACCAGCCCAACCAGGCCAACCAGGCAAACCAGGCTCACCTGGCCAACCAAGCTAACCCGGCCAACCGGACCCAGCAGGCCTACCGGACCAACCAAGCCAACCAGGCCAACCTGGCCAACCAGGGTAACCTGGCCAACTGGATTAACTCGGCCAACCGGACCAAATAGACCAACCGGGCCAACGAGGCCAACCAGACCAACTAGACCAACCAGGCTAACAAGGCCAACCTGTTCAACCAGGCTAAGCAGGGCAACCAGACCAACCATCCAACCAGCCCAACCAGGCCAACCAGGCTAACCAGGCTAACTCGGCCAACCGGACCCACCTGGCCTACCAGACCAGCCAGGCCAACCGGGCCAACCAGGATAACCATGCCAACCAGACTTACTCGGCCAACCGGACGAAATAGACAAACCGGACCATCGAGGCCAATAGACCAACCAGGCCACCCAGGCCAACCAGGCCATCCAGGCCAACTAGTCCAACCAGGCCAACTAGTCCAACCTGGCTAACTCGGCCAACTGGACCCACCAGGCCTACCACACCAACTGGGCCAACCAGCCCAACCGGACCAAACAGGCCATCCAGCCAATCAGGCCAACTAGCCCAACCAGCCACACCAGGCCAACCAGGCTAACCTGGCCAACAAAGCTAACTCGGCCAACAGGACCCATCAAGCCTACCAGACCAACCAAGCCAACCAGGCCAACCTGGCCAACCAGGCTAACCTGGCCAACTAGACTAACTCGGCCAACAGGATCAAATAGACCAAACGGGCAAACGAGGCTAACCAGGCCAAACTGGTCAACCAGGCCAACCAGAGCCACCAGGCCAACCAGCCAACCAGTCCAACCAGGTCAACCAGGCCAACCAGGGCAACCAGGCCAACTAGCCAACCAGGCCAACCAGGGCAACCAGGCCAACAAGCAAACCAGGCCAACCATGCCAATCAAGTCAACCAGCCCAACCAGCCACACCGGTCCAACCAGGCTAACCAGCCCAACCAGGCCAACCAGGCAAACCAGGCTCACCTGGCCAACCAAGCTAACTCGGCCAACCGGACCCACCAGGCCTACCAGACCTACCAAGCCCACCAGGCCAACCTGGCCAACCAGGGTAACCTGGCCAACTAGATTAACTCGGCCAACCGGACCAAATAGACCAACCGGGCAAACGTGGCCAACTAGACCAACCAGGCTAATCAGGGCAACCTGGTCAACCAGGCTAAGCAGGGCAACCAGACCAACCATCCAACCAGCCCAACCAGGCCAACCAGGCTAACCAGGCTAACTCGGCCAACTGGACCCACCTGGCCTACCAGACCAGCCAGGCCAATTGGGCCAACCAGGATAACCATGCCAACCAGACTTACTCGGCCAACCGGACCAAATAGACCAACCGGACCATCGAGGCCAATAGACCAACCAGACCAACCAGGCCAACCAGGGCAACCAGGCCAACAAGCAAACCAGGCCAACCAGGCCAATCAGGCCAACCAGCCCAACAAGCCACACCAGGCCAACCAGGATAACCAGCCCAACCAGGCCAACCAGGCAAAACAGGCTCACCTGGCCAACCAAGCTAACTCGGCCAACCGGACCCACCAGGCCTACCAGACCAACCAAGCCAACCAGGCCAACCTGGCCAACCAGGGTAACCTGGCCAACTAGATTAACTTGGCCAACCGGACCAAATAGACCAACCGGGCCAACGAGGCCAACCAGACCAACTAGACCAACCAGGCTAACCAGGCCAACCTGGTCAACCAGGATAACCATGCCAACCAGACTTACTCGGCCAACCGGACCAAATAGACCAACCGGACCATCGAGGCCAATAGACCAACCAGACCAACCAGGCTTACCAGGCCAAACAGGCCATCCAGCCAATCAGGCCAACCAGCCCAACCAGCCACACCAGGCCAACAAGGCCAACCAGGCTAACCTGGCCAACCAAGCTAACTCGGCCAACCGGACCCACCAGGCCTACCAGACCAACCAAGCCAACCAGGCCAACCAGGCCAACCAGGCTAACCTGGCCAACCAGGCTAACTCGGCCAACCGGACCAACCAGGCCTAACAGACCAGCCAGGCCAACCAGGCCAACCAGGCTAACCTTGCGAACCAGAATAACTCGGCCAACTGGATAAAATAGACCAACCGGGCCATCGTGGCCAACTATAGACCAACCAGACCAACCAGGCTAACCAGGCCAACCTGGTCAATCAGGCCAACCAGGCCAACCAGCCCAACCAGGCCAACCAGCCAACCAGACCAACCAGGACAACCAGGTCAACCAGGGCAACCAGGCCAACAAGGCAACCAGGCCAACCAGGGCAACCTGGTCAACCAGCCAACTGGGCCAACCAGGCCAACCAGGCCTACCAGACCAACCAGGCCAACAAAGCTTACCAGTCCTGCCAGGCTAACTTGCCCAACCAGGCCAACCAGCCCAACCAGCCCAACCAGGCCAACCAGCCAACCAGCCCCACCAGACCAACCAGGACAATCAGGTCAACCAGGCCAACCAGGGCAACCAGCCAACCAGGCCAACAAGCAAACCAGGCCAACAAGGCCAATCAGGCCAACCAGCCCAACCAGCCACACCGGTCCAACCAGGCTAACCAGCCCAACCAGGCCAACCAGGCAAACCAGGCTCACCTGGCCAACCAAGCTAACTCGGTCAACCGGACCCACCAGGCCTACCAGACCAACCAAGCCAACCAGGCCAACCTGGCCAACCAGGCTAACCTGTACAACTAGACCAACTCGGCCAACTGGACCAAATAGACCAACCGGGCCAACGAGGCCAACCAGACCAACTAGACCAACCAGGCTAACCAGGCCAACCTGGTCAACCAGGCCAAGCAGGGCAACCATCCAACCAGCCCAACCAGGCCAACCAGGCTAACTCGGCCAACCGGACCCACCTGGCCTACCAGACCAGCCAGGCCAACCAGGCCAACCAGGATAACCATGCCAACCAGACTTACTCGGCAAACCGGACCAAATAGACCAACCGGACCATCGAGGCCAATAGACCAACCAGACCAACCAGGCTTACCAGGCCAAACTGGTCAACCAGGCCAACCAGGGCAACTAGGCCAACCAGGTCACCCAGGCCAACCAGGCAAACCAGGCCATCCAGGCCAACTAGTCCAACCAGGCCAACTAGTCCAACCAGGCTAACTCGGCCAACTGGACCCACCAGGCCTACCAGACCAATTGGGCCAACCAGCCCAACCGGACCAAAAAGGCCATCCAGCCAATCAGGCCAACCAGCCCAACCAGCCACACCAGGCCAACCAGGCCAGCCAGCCCAACCTGGCCAACCAAGCTAACTCAGCCAGCCGGACCCACCAGGCCTACCAGACCAACCACGCCAACCAGGCCAACCTGACCAACCAGGCTAACCTGGCCAACTAGACTAACTCGGCCAACCGGACCAAATAGACCAACCGGGAAACGAGGCCAACCAGAACAACCAGGCCAACCAGACCAACCAGGCCAACAAAGCTTGCCAGTCCTGCCATCTAACTTGCCCAACCAGGCCAACCTGCCCAACCAGCCCAACCAGGCCAACCAGGGCAACTAGCCAACCAGGCCAACCAGGGTAACCATGCCAACAAGCAAACAAGGCCAACCAAGCCAACCAGGCCAACCTGGCCAACTAGACCAACTCGGCCAACCGGACCAAATAGACCAACCGGGCCAACGACGCTAACCAGACCAACTAGACCAACCAGGCTAACCAGGCCAACCTGGTCAACCAGGCCAAGCAGGGCAACCAGACCAACCATCCAACCAGGCCAACCAGGCTAACTCGGCCAACCGGACCCACCTGGCCTACCAGACCAGCCAGGCCAACCAGGCCAACCAGGATAACCATGCCAACCAGACTTACTCGGCCAACCGGACCAAATAGACCAACCGGACCATCGAGGCCAATAGACCAACCAGACCAACCAGGCTTACCAGGCCAAACTGGTCAACCAGGCCAACCAAGGCAACTAGGCCAACCAGGCCACCCAGGCCAACCAGGCCAACCAGGCCAACTAGTCCAACCAGGCCAACTAGTCCAGCCAGGCTAACTCGGCCAACTGGACCCACCAGGCCTACCAGACCAACTGGGCCAACCAGGCCAACCTGGCCAACCAGGCTAACCTGGCCAACTAGACTAACTCGGCCAACAGGACCAAATAGACCAACCGGGCAAACGAGGCTAACCAGGCCAACTAGACCAACTAGGCTAACCAGGCCAACCTGGTCAACCAGGCTAAGCAGGGCAACCAGACCAACCATCCAACCAGCCCAACCAGGTTAACCAGGCTAACCAGTCTAACTCGGCCAACCGGACCCACCTGGCCTACCAGACCAGCCAGGCCAATTGGGCCAACCAGGATAACCATGCTACCAAACTTACTCGGCCAACCGGACCAAATAGACCAACCGGACCATCGAGGCCAATAGACCAACCAGACCAACCAGGCTTACCAGGCCAAACTGGTCAACCAGGCCAACCAGGGCAACTAGGTTAACCAGGCCACCCAGGCCAACCAGGCCAACCAGGCCATCCAGGCCAACTAGTCCAACCAGGCCAACCAGGCAAACCAGGCTCACCTGGCCAACCAAGCTAACTCGGCCGACCGGACCCACCAGGCCTACCAGACCAACCAAGCCAACCAGGCCAACCTGGCCAACCAGGGTAACCTGGCCAACTAGATTAACTCGGCCAACCGGACCAAATAGACCAACCGGGCCAACGAGGCCAACCAGACCAACTAGACCAACCAGGCTAACCAGGCCAACCTGGTCAACCAGGCTAAGCAGGGAAACCAGACCAAAAATCCAACCAGCCCAACCAGCCCAACCAGGCTATCCAGGCTAACTCGGCCAACCGGACCCATCTGGCCTACCAGACCAGCCAGGCCAACCGGGCCTACCAGGATAACCATGCCAACCAGACTTACTCGGCCAACCGGACCAAATAGACCAACCGGACCATCGAGGCTAATAGACCAACCAGACCAACCAGGCTTACCAGGCTAAACAGGCCATCCAGCCAATCAGGCCAACCAGCCCAACCAGCCACACCAGGCCAACCAGGCCAACAAGGCCAACCAGGCTAACCTGGCCAACCAAGCTAACCTGGCCAACTAGACTAACTCGGCCAACAGGATCAAATAGACCAACCGGGCGAACGAGGCTAACCAGGCCAAACTGGTCAACCAGGCCAACCAGGTCAACCAGGCCAACCAGCCAAACAGCCCAACCAGGCCAACCAGGCCATCCAGGTTAACCAGGCCTATTAGACCAACCAGACCTATTAGACCAACCAGACCAACCAGGCTCACCCGGCCAACCGGGCCCACCAGGCTTCCAGACCAACCAGACCAACCAGACCAACCGGGCCAACCAGGTTAACCAGGCCTATTAGACCAACCAGACCTATTAGACCAACCAGACCAACCAGGCTCACCCGGCCAACCGGGCCCACCACGTTTCTAGACCAACCAGCCACACCAGGCCAACCAGGCCAACCAGGCCAACCAGACCAACCAGACCAACCAGGCTAACCAGGCCAACCTGGTCAACCAGGCCAAGCAGGGCAACCAGACCAACCATCCAACCAGCCCAACCAGGCCAACCAGGCTAACCTGGCTAACCAGGCTAACTCGGCCAACCGGACCCACCAGGCCTAACAGACCAGCCAGGCCAACCAGGCCAACCAGGCTTGCCTTGCGAACCAGAATAACTCGGCCAACCGGACAAAATAGACCAACCGGGCCATCGAGGCCAACTATAGACCAACCAGACCAACCAGGCTAACCAGGCCAACCTGGTCAATCAGGCCAACCAGGGCAACTAGACCAACCAGCCAACCAGGCCAACCAGGCTAACCAGGCCAACCTGGTCATCCAGGCCAACCAGGGCAACCAGGCCAACCAGTCAACCAGCCCATCCAGACCAACCTGGTCAACCAGCTACCCAGGCCAACCAGGCCAACCAGGTCAACCAGACCAACCAGACCAACTAGGCCAACCAAGCTTACCAGTCCTGCCAGGCTAACTTGCCCAACCAGGCCAACCAGCCCAACCAGGCCAACCAGCAAACCAGACCAACCAGGACAACCAGGTCAACCAGGCCAACTAGCCAAACAGGCCAACCAGGGCAACCTGGTCAACCAGCCAACTGGGCCAACCAGGCCAACCAGGCCTACCAGACCAACCAGGCCAACAAAGCTTACCAGTCCTTCCAGGCTAACTTGCCCAACCAGGCCAACCAGCCCAACCAGCCCAACCAGGCCAACCAGCCAACCAGCCCAACCAGACCAACCAGGACAATCAGGTCAACCAGGCCAACCAGGGCAACCAGGCCAACTAGCCAACCAGGCCAACAAGCAAACCAGGCCAACAAGGCCAATCAGGCCAACCAGCCCAACCAGCCACACCAGGCCAACCAGGCTAACCAGCCCAACCAGGCCAACCAGGCAAACCAGGCTCACCCTGCCAACCAAGCTAACTTGGTCAACCGGACCCACCAGGCCTACCAGACCAGCCAGGCCAACCAGGCCAACCAGGATAACCATGCCAACCAGACTTACTCGGCAAACCAGACCAAATAGACCAACCGGACCATCGAGGCCAATAGACCAACCAGACCAACCAGGCTTACCAGGCCAAACAGGCCATCCAGCCAATCAGGCCAACCAGCCCAACCAGCCACACCAGGCCAACCAGGCCAACAAGGTTAACCAGGCTAACCTGGCCAACCAAGCTAACTCGGCCAACCGGACCCACCAGGCCTACCAGACCAACCAAGCCAACCTGGCCAACCTGGCCAACCAGGCTAACCTGGCCAACTAGACTAACTCGGCCAACAGGATCAAATAGACCAACCGGGCGAACGAGGCTAACCAGGCCAAACTGGTCAACTAGGCCAACCAGGGCAACCAGGCCAACCAGCCAACCAGCCCAACCAGCCCAACCAGGCCAACCAGGCCATCCAGGTTAACCAGGCCTATTAGACCAACCAGACCTATTAGACCAACCAGACCAACCAGGCTCACCCGGCCAACCGGGCCCACCAGGCTTCCAGACAAACCGGGCCAACCAGGTTAACCAGGCCTATTAGACCAACCAGACCTATTAGACTAACCAGACCAACCAGGCTCACCCGGCCAACCGGGCCCACCAAGCTTCTGGCCCACCAAGCTTCTAGACCAACCAGACCAACCAGACCAACCGGGCCAACCAGGCCAACCAGACCAACCAGGCTAACCAGGCCAACCTGGTCAACCAGGCCAAGCAGGGCAACCAGACCAACCATCCAACCAGCCCAACCAGCCCAACCAGACCAACCAGGCCAACCAAGCTAACCTGGCCAACTAGACTAACTCGGCCAACCGGACCAAATAGACAAACCGGGCCAACGAGGCCAACCAGGCCAAACAGACCAACCAGGCTTACCAGGCCAACCTGGTCAACCAGGCCAAGCAGGGCAAACAGACCAACCATCCAACCAGCCCAACCAGGCCAACCAGGCTAACCTGGCCAACCAGGCCTAACAGACCAGCCAGGCCAACCAGGCCAACCAGGCTAACCTTGCGAACCAGAATAACTGGGCCAACCGGACAAAATAGACCAACCGGGCCATCGAGGCCAACTATAGACCATCCAGGCCAACCAGGCTAACCAGGCCAACCTGGTCATCCAGGCCAACCAGGGCAACCAGGCCAACCAGTCAACCAGCCCATCCAGACCAACCTGGTCAACCAGCTACCCGGGCCAACCAGGTCAACCAGACCAACCAGACCAACTAGGCAAACCAAGCTTACCAGTCCTGCCAGGCTAACTTGCCCAACCAGGCCAACCAGCCCAACCAGGCCAACCAGCCAAACGGACCCACCTGGCCTACCAGACCAGCCAGGCCAACCAGGCCAACCAGGATAACCATGCCAACCAGACTTACTCGGCAAACCGGACCAAATAGACCAACCTGACCATCGAGGCCAATAGACCAACCAGACCAACCAGGCTTACCAGGCCAAACTGGTCAACCAGGCCAACCAGGGCAACTAGGCCACCCAGGCCAACCAGGCAAACCAGGCCATCCAGGCCAACTAGTCCAACCAGGCCAACTAGTCCAACCAGGCTAACTCGGCCAACTGGACCCACCAGACCTACCAGACCAATTGGGCCAACCAGCCCAACCGGACCAAAAAGGCCATCCAGCCAATCAGGCCAACCAGCCCAACCAGCCACACCAGGCCAACCAGGCCAGCCAGCCCAACCTGGCCAACCAAGCTAACTCGGCCAACCGGACCCACCAGGCCTACCAGACCAACCACGCCAACCAGGCCAACCTGACTAACCAGGCTAACCTGGCCAACTAGACTAATTCGGCCAACCGGACCAAATAGACCAACCGGGAAACGAGGCCAACCAGACCAACCAGGCCAACCAGACCAACCAGGCCAACAAAGCTTGCCAGTCCTGCCATCTAACTTGCCCAACCAGGCCAACCTGCCCAACCAGCCCAACCAGGCCAACCAGGGCAACTAGCCAACCAGGCCAACCAGGGTAACCATGCCAACAAGCAAACAAGGCCAACCAGGCCAATCAGGCCAACCAGCCCAACCAGCCACACCAGGCCAACCAGGCTAACCAGCCCAACCAGGCAAAGCAGGCTCACCTGGCCAACCAAGCTAATTCGGCCAACCGGACCCACCAGGCCTACCATACCAACCAAGCCAACCAGGCCTACCTGGCCAACCAGGCTAACCTTAACCTGGCCAACTAGACCAACTCGGCCAACCGGACCAAATAGACCAACCGGGCCAACGAGGCCAACCAGACCAACTAGACCAACCAGGCTAACCAGGCCAACCTGGTCAACCAGGCCAAGCAGGGCAACCAGCCCAACCATCCAACCAGGCCAACCAGGCTAACCAGGCTAACTCGGCCAACCGGACCCACCTGGCCTACCAGACCAGCCAGGCCAACCAGGCCAACCAGGATAACCATGCCAACCAGACTTACTCGGCCAACCGGACCAAATAGACCAACCGGACCATCGAGGCCAATAGACCAACCAGACCAACCAGGCTTACCAGGCCAAACTGGTCAACCAGGCCAACCAGGGCAACTAGGCCAACCAGGCCACCCAGGCCAACCAGGCCAACCAGGCCAACTAGTCCAACCAGGCCAACTAGTCCAGCCAGTCTAACTCGGCCAACTGGACCCACCAGGCCTACCAGACCAACTGGGCCAACCAGCCCAACCGGACCAAACAGTCCATCCAGCCAATCAGGCCAACCAGTCCAACCAGCCACACCAGGCCAACCAGGCCATCCAGGCCAACTAGTCCAACCAGGCCAACTAGTCCAGCCAGGCTAACGCGGCCAACCTGACCCACCAGGCCTACCAGACCAACCAAGCCAACCAGGCCAACCTGGCCAACCAGGCTAACCTGGCCAACTAGACTAACTCGGCCATCAGGACCAAATAGACCAACCGGGCAAACGAGGCTAACCAGGCCAACTAGACCAACCAGGCTAACCAGGCCAACCTGGTCAACCAGGCTAAGCAGGGCAACCAGAACAACCATCCAACCAGCCCAACCAGGCCAACCAGGCTAACCAGGCTAACTCGGCCAACCGGACCCATCTGGCCTACCAGACCAGCCAGGCCAACCGGGCCAACCAGGATAACCATGCCAACCAGACTTACTCGGCCAACCGGACCAAATAGACCAACCGGACCATCGAGGCCAATAGACCAACCAGACCAACCAGGCTTACCAGGCCAAACAGGCCATCTAGCCAATCAGGCCAACCAGCCCAACCAGCCACACCAGGCCAACCAGGCCAACCAGGCTAACCTGGCCAACCAAGCTAACTCGGCCAACCGGACCCACCAGGCCTACCAGACCAACCAAGCCAACCAGGCCAACCTGGCCAACCAGGCTAACCTGGCCAACTAGACTTACTCGGCCAACAGGATCAAATAGACCAACCGGGCGAACGAGGCTAACCAGGCCAAACTGGTCAACCAGGCCAACCAGGGCAACCAGGCCAACCAGCCAACCAGCCCAACCAGCCCAACCAGGCCAACCAGGCCATCCAGGTTAACCAGGCCTATTAGACCAACCAGACCTATTAGACCAACCGGACCAACCAGGCTCACCCGGCCAACCGGGCCCACCAGGCTTCTAGACCAACCAGACCAACCAGACCAACCGGGCCAACCAGGCCAACCAGACCAACCAGACCAACCAGGCTAACCAGGCCAACCTGGTCAACCAGGCCAAGCAGGGCAACCAGACCAACCATCCAACCAGCCCAACCAGGCCAACCAGGCTAACCAGGCCAACCTGGTCATCCAGGCCAACCAGGGCAACCAGGCCAACCAGTCAACCAGCCCATCCAGACCAACCTGGTCAACCAGCTACCCAGGCCAACCAGGCAAACCAGGTCAACCAGACCAACCAGACCAACTAGGCCAACCAAGCTTACCAGTCCTGCCAGGCTAACTTGCCCAACCAGGCCAACCAGCCCAACCAGGCCAACCAGCAAACCAGACCAACCAGGACAACCAGGTCAACCAGGCCAACCAGGGCTACCAGGCCAACTAGCCAAACAGGCCAACCAGGGCAACCTGGTCAACCAGCCAACTGGGCCAACCAGGCCAACCAGGCCTACCAGACCAACCAGACCAACCAGGCCAACAAAGCTTACCAGTCCTTCCAGGCTAACTTGCCCAACCAGGCCAACCAGCCCAACCAGCCCAACCAGGCCAACCAGCCCAACCAGACCAACCAGGACAATCAGGTCAACCAGGCCAACCAGGGCAACCAGGCCAACTAGCCAACCAGGCCAACAAGCAAACCAGGCCAACAAGGCCAATCAGGCCAACCAGCCCAACCAGCCACACCAGGCCAACCAGGCTAACCAGCCCAACCAGGCCAACCAGGCAAACCAGGCTCACCTGGCTAAACAAGCTAACTTGGTCAACCGGACCCACCAGGCCTACCAGACCAACCAAGCCAACCAGGCTAACCTGGCCAACCAGGCTAACCTGGCCAACTAGACCAACTCGGCCAACTGGACCAAATAGACCAACCGGGCCAACGAGGCCAACCAGACCAACTAGACCAACCAGGCTAACCAGGCCAACCTGGTCAATCAGGCCGAGCAGGGCAACCATCAAACCAGCCCAACCAGGCCAACCAGGCTAACTCGGCCAACCGGACCCACCTGGCCTACCAGACCAGCCAGGCCAACCAGGCCAACCAGGATAACCATGCCAACCAGACTTACTCGGCAAACCGGACCAAATAGACCAACCGGACCATCGAGGCCAATAGACCAACCAGACCAACCAGGCTTACCAGGCCAAACTGGTCAACCAGGCCAACCAGGGCAACTATGCCAACCAGGCCGCTATTTATGAAAGCATCTTCAACTACAGAACACCCTTTTCAAAATTCACGCTGATTGGCTCAACTCTTCGCGCGCTATTTTGGGAGAATTTAAAAAGTACGAGGAACAACTTGATTTGACGAATAATTAATCTAACTACATTGAAACATGTAGCAAATAGTAATTAATGATATTAATTAATTAATTAATTAATTAATTAATTGATTAATTAATTAATTAATGATACGTCTAAACTATTTCTACTGCATGTCGCAGCTAATTAGTTGTACTTAATTAATTAGAATTAAAATATTAATAATTAAAATATACTCGATTTTTATGACAATAATGATTGTTATAATTATGCAATTATTGCAATAATAATATAGGATTTTCTTTTCGTTTTACATTAAATGTTTCATAGAATCATAGGCTATTGACCTTAATTTTACTACTGCATGTTTACTTTTAAAATAAATAAAATATAGCAAATATTTGTATGGGAAATTAAGTTTCACTCCTAAATCAATATGATAATTTAAGTGTCAAAATAAACATATATAAAAGCTGGTAAAGAGATTCGATCGATATATTATAGATGTTATAATTTATTTTCAGTGAGCTTAAAAGGGGACAATTTTTGGTGAGAAGAAGGAAAAGATTGAAATTTATGTATGGAAAATTTGTACAACAAATATTTTTATTCTTTATTTATCGTGCATGTATATATTATAATAAATATAATAATAATTATTAATGAAATAGGAAACCTGCATGTAACTTTTATTGTATATTTGGTTAGAAGACATCGAGTTAAGTTTGCCACATTTTTTCACATATATATTCTTTATACCATTTTATATAAAACTTAAACTGTAATTTGAGCTGCAAAAGGTAAAAAAAAAAAAGACCGAAGTATAATGGACCAATTTTATATTTTTGCTGCAGTGTGTATTTTTTAATCATCATCTCGAGTTTTTCCTTATTTTTTAAATTCTATAACACCCTCGAAGTATGGTGTAAAGAAGATGTGAGTGATGTGACGTCTGCGTCATGGAATTTATAATATTTAATATGCAACCCTAGGTAAACTTTTGCCTGATTATGACGTCACATGCAGCCACTTTAAAATTAATTTCGAGCATATTATGGATTTAATATAAATACATTTAGGTATTTATAATTAATAATTATATAATTGTCATGTAGTTAATATATATATAGTAAATATTTATTGCCCTCATCTTCTTTCTGCTTTCTATCTTCTTTCACTAGCAAGACTTGGACTTAATATAATTTTTTTCGTTTCTGCTTGTTATTACTTGTTACTGAATAAATTTGAAGTTATATTAGTTATGAACATAACTTGAGGTGTGTCAAGTCCAAATATGCAGTAGAAACATTCCATGCAGGATGATCATTATCGTTATTGTTCGCTCCCTACAAGTAAATTATGAAAATATTTTCACCTTAATTGAGTGTCAAAATGCTTTCGCAACTCCTAACTATATAGAGATTCAGCACTATATAATAACACTATAGTTTCCTCAAGGAAAGTATTTCAATTACAAGTATAAGTACAAGCTTATTATTTCTTTATCAATAATTAATATTTTGTTTTATATATATGTCTTTTATGATCACCGTGCATATAATATGCACTGAATTCTATGATATTTTTGGGGAGGCCCAATAATATTTTACAAAATCAAATAAAAAATTAAATGAAATCAGTAACAAAAAAGAACATTATATATAAAATTAAATTTGTATATTTTTAGTATAGCGCATTATGTTACATATTTCTACATATCAAAATACTAATCGTTATGATGCTTCAGAAGTCGAGTGTAGTTAATTAATACTTATATATATATATATATATATATATATATATATGTATATAAATATAAATATAATATATATATATATATATATATATATATATATATATATATATATATATATATATATATATATATATATATAATTGCATGATACGTACCTTTACAGTCAATGTGGTCATAGTCATTATACAAATTAATTGACACATACATATTATGTATAATTTCAAACAACATTAAACACACCACTTTAACAGATATTTTTACCATAATTAAATTAAAAAAAAAAAAAAAAAATTGCAATGTTACATAAAAGCGATTGGCTCTCATCAAATATGCTAGAAATTAAAGGTTTTTTTTTTATTTTTTTTTTTTAATATGTTATCACTGATCTGCTATTTGGAATAATATTTTTATTTGTAATCAAATATTTATGCATATATTATATGGCCACGTTATATGGATTGGATTCGTAAAAAAATTAATTTACCACGACACGATAAATAAAATATTTATGGGAAAATGAATATACAGAGGCTGCCATCGTTAAAATATATCTTATAAAGATTTGTTTACAATACGTTAATTTATTAATATTTTACTTGAATTATCTTCTTTATTATTTGATATAATATAATTATATTGAAGAGCATATTTTTGCGTTGCATCTGCGATAAATATTTTTTCTAATAGATAATAGCTCTGCTTGCGTAAATATGTATATGTAGTTAAATCGATTTTCATTGATGAACAGTTTCTATTTTAAAGTAAAAAATTGGAATACATGCGTAAGAATCCCTTGTAAAAAGGAATTATACTTATTACAAAATAATAAAGTATAATTCCTATGCTTAATTCGCCTAATTTAGTATAATTTCTGAATGATTAATATACTAAATTACATGATTAATTATACTAGTTTAATTTTATTATACTAAATTATAGAAATAGTATTCCTCTTTAAATCATTTCGAGGCAATCATACAGGGTTCAATATGTCACCTATTTTTTTTTACTTTGGAAAAATGCTTTTCTATAATTTAGTATAATAAAATAAAAAATAGTGTAATTAATCTGTAATTTAGTATATTAAGCATTCAGAAATTATACTAAATTAGACAAATTAAGCATAGGAATTATACTTTATTAATTTGTAATAAGTATAATTCCTTTTTACAAGGGATCTAACCTATTAGTTGTTCGTGTATTCTAATTTTTAACTTCTAAGAACAGTACAGTACATGGAAAATAATAATATACAGGATAAAAAAGACTCATAAAATATTTTATTCTGATTTTGTGTTTTAACGAACGAGCACAGAGCTAATATCCCAGAGCATGAGATATAATAATAATGGAGAAATGGAGATACATCAGTACAAATTGAATTCAAATGAACCATACACAATTTGAAATATTAATAAACAAGAAGTAAGTACATGCTATTTAGTTTTAAGTGCGTTTAATGTTTTTACAATCAAAAGTGCAGATAAAAGTGTAAGAACTTTTTACTATCAATACAGTATAATTATAAGTGTGCATAATTATATATATATATATATATATATATATATATATATATATATATATATATATATATATATACCATATTAAAAATTATTATATCAGCACTCATTACAAATCTTGCTCATTTCATTTCACATAGATTAATTATACACGTATATGATGTTATGTTAATTATAGAATCTTATGTTTGTTACAGTATTTAACTTTACTGTAGCTCTAGCTGCATGCAGTACGTAATGAATTTCTTAAATGATTAAGAAATTAAAGGAACTGTGGTGTAAAATAGATTTTTATTTTGTAACTGTCGTCTAAATATAGTAAATTATTTTTTATTATGATTTTGTGTATTTACGAACAGAGCTTATATCCCAGAACAATATAATTATATTAATAATAATGGAGATATATACTATATTTAGACGACATGTTACGGAATAAAAATCTATTTTATACCCCAGTTCCTTTAATAAAGTTTTCATTTAAGAAATTCATTACGTACTGCATGCAGCTAGAGCTACAGTAAAGTTATATATTATGCATACTGTAACAAACATAAGATTCTATAATAAACATAACATCATATACGTGTATAATTAATCTATATGTGAAATGAAATGAGAGCAAGATTTGTAATGAGTGCTGATGTAATAATTTTTACATACCACGCATAACAAATAAAAACGTGGCTACAAAATGTACACTAATTAATAAGATTGTATATAGCTAAACCTTAATTAATCTTCCTAATTATAATATGTATCATGTATTGTTTCAATGACATATGCATACTTAATATATTGATGGTAAAAAAGTTCTTGCACTTTTGATTGTAAAAACATTAAACGCACTTAAAACTTATAAGTATGTACTTACACTATACTTACTTCTTGTTTAATAATATTTATTTAAAAATGTGTATGGTTCGTTTGAATTCAATTTGAAATGATAATTAATTAATATATTGCTGTTAAGTTGACAAAAACATAAAAACGCGTTTGTTTACTTTTTTATTTTGTCATCTGCCAGCTGGGAGCTTTAGTGCCAAATACTGTCACCAGTTGGCGCAGTGATTAATTTTCAAGCCAATCAGCGTGAATTTTGAAAAGGGTGTTCTGTAGTTGAAGATGCTTTCATAAATAGCAACCAGGCCACCCAGGCCAACCAGGCAATCCAGGCCAACTAGTCCAACCAGGCCAACTAGTCCAACCAGGCTAACTCAGCCAACTGGACCCACCAGGCCTATTAGACTAATTGGGCCAACCAGCCCAACCGGACCAAAAAGGCCATCCATCCAATCAGGCCAACCAGCCCAACCAGCCACACCAGGCCAACCAGGCCAGCCAGCCCAACCTGGCCAACCAAGCTAACTCGGCCAACCGGACCCACCAGGCCTACCAGACCAACCACGCCAACCAGGCCAACCTGACCAACCAGGCTAACCTGGCCAACTAGACTAACTCGGCCAACCGGACCAAATAGACCAACCGGTCAAACGAGGCCAACCAGACCAACCAGGCCAACCAGGCCAACAAAGCTTGCCAGTCCTGCCATCTAACTTGCCCAACCAGGCCAACCTGCCCAACCAGCCCAACCAGCCCAACCAGGCCAACCAGGGCAACTAGCCAACCAGGCCAACCAGGGCAACCATGCCAACAAGCAAACGAGGCCAACCAGGCCAATCAGGCCAACCAGCCCAACCAGCCACACCAGGCCAACCAGGCTAACCAGCCCAACCAGGCCAACCAGGCAAACCAGGCTCACCTGGCCAACCAAGCTAACTCGGCCAACCGGACCCACCAGGCCTACCATACCAACCAAGTTAACCAGGCCAACCTGGCCAACCAGGCTTACCTGGCCAACTAGACCAACTCGGCCAACCGGACCAAATAGACCAACCGGGCCAACGAGGCCAACCAGTACAACTAGACCAACCAGGCTAACCAGGCCAACCTGGTCAACCAGGCCAAGCAGGGCAACCAGACCAACCATCCAACCAGGCCAACCAGGCTAACCAGGCTAACTTGGCCAACCGGACCCACCTGGCCTACCAGACCAGCCAGGCCAACCAGGCCAACCAGGATAACCATGCCAACCAGACTTACTCGGCCAACCGGACCAAATAGACCAACCGGACCATCGAGGCCAATTGACCAACCAGACCAACCAGGCTTACCAGGCCAAACTGGTCAACCAGGCCAACCAGGGCAACTAGGCCAACCAGGCCACCCAGGCCAACCAGGCCATCCAGGCCAACTAGTCCAACCAGGCCAACTAGTCCAGCCAGGCTAACTCGGCCAACTGGACCCACCAGGCCTACCAGACCAACTGGGCCAACCAGCCCAACCGGACCAAACAGTCCATCCAGCCAATCAGGCCAACCAGCCCAACCAGCCACACCAGGCCAACCAGGCCAACCAGGCCAACCAGGCTAACCTGGCCAACCAAGCTAACTCGGCCAACCTGACCCACCAGGCCTACCAGACCAACCAAGCCAACCAGGCCAACCTGGCCAACCAGGCTAACCTGGCCAACTAGACTAACTCGGCCAACAGGACCAAATAGACCAACCGGGCAAACGAGGCAAACCAGGCCAAACTGGTCAACCAGGCCAACCAGGGCAACCAGCCAACCAGCCCAACCAGGCCATCCAGGTTAACCAGGCCTATTAGACCAACCAGACCTATTAGACCAACCAGACCAACCAGGCTCACCCGGCCAACCGGGCCCACCAGGCTTCCAGACCAACCAGACCAACCGGGCCACCAGGCCAACCAGACCAACAAGACCAACCAGGCTAACCAGGCCAACCTGGTCAACCATCCCAAGCAGGGCAACCAGACCAACCAGCCCAACCAGGCCAACCAGGCTAACCTGGCCAACCAGGCTAACTCGGCCAACCGGACCCACCAGGCCTAACAGACCAGCCAGGCCAACCAGGCCAACCAGGCCAACCTGGCCAACTAGACTAACTCGGCCAACCGGACCAAATAGACAAACCGGGCCAACGAGGCCAACCAGACCAACCAGGCTAACCTGGCCAACCTGGTCAACCAGGCCAAGCAGGGCAACCAGACCAACCATCCAACCAGCCCAACCAGGCTAATCAGGCCAACCTGGTCATCCAGGCCAACTAGGGCAACCAGGCCAACCAACCAACCAGCCCAACCAGACCAACCTGGTCAACCAGCTACCCGGGCCAACCAGGTCAACCAGGTCAACCAGAACAACCAGACCAACTAGGCCAACCAAGCTTACCAGTCCTGCCAGGCTAACTTGCCCAACCAGGCCAACCAGCCCAACCAGCCCAACCAGACCAACCAGGCCAACCAGGCCAACCAGCCAACCAGACCAACAAGGACAACCAGGTCAACCAGGCCAACCAGGGCAACCAGGCCAACTAGCCAACCAGGCCAACCAGGGCAACCTGGTCAACCAGCCAACTGGGACAACCAGGCCAACCAGGCCTACCAGACCAACCAGACCAACAAAGCTTACAAGTCCTGCCAGGCTAACTTGCCCAACCAGACCAACCAGCCCAACCAGACCAACCAGCCCAACCAGCCAACCAGCCCAACCAGGACAACCAGGTCAACCAGGCCAACCAGGGCAACCAGGCCAACTAGCCAACCAGGCCAACCAGGGCAACCAGGCCAACAAGCAAACCAGGCCAACCAGGCCAATCAGGCCAACCAGCCCAACCAGCCACACCAGGCCAACCAGGCTAACCAGCCCAACCAGGCCAACCAGGCAAACCAGGCTCACCTGGCCAACCAAGCTAACTCAGCCAACCGGACCCACCAGGCCTACCAGACCAACCAAGCCAACCAGGCCAACCTGGCCAACCAGGGTAACCTGGCCAACTAGACCAACTCGGCCAACCGGACCAAATAGACCAACCGGGCCAACGAGGCCAACCAGACCAACTAGACCAACCAGGCTAATCAGGCCAACCTGGTCAACCAGGCCAAGCAGGGCAACCAGACCAACCATCCATCCAGCCCAACCAGCCCAACCAGGCCAACCAGGCTAACCAGGCTAACTCGGCCAACTGGACCCACCTGGCCTACCAGACCAGCCAGGCCAACCAGGATAACCATGCCAACCAGACTTACTCGGCCAACCGGACCAAATAGACCAACTGGACCATCGAGGCCAATACACCAACCAGACCAACCAGGCTTACCAGGCCAAACTGGTCAACCAGGCCAACCAGGGCAACTAGGCCAACCAGGCCACCCAGGCCAACCAGGCCATCCAGGCCAACTAGTCCAACCAGACCAACTAGTCCAACCAGGCTAACTCGGCCAACTGGACCCACCAGGCCTACCAGACCAACTGGGCCAACCAGCCCAACCGGACTAAAAAGGCCATCCTGCCAATCAGGCCAACCAGCCACACCAGGCCAACCAGGCCAACCAGCCCAACCTGGCCAAACAAGCTAACTCGGCCAACCGGACCCACCAGGCCTACCAGACCAACCAAGCCAACCAGGCCAACCTGACCAACCAGGCTAACCTGGCCAACTAGACTAACTCGGCCAACCGGACCAAATAGACCAACCGGGCAAACGAGGCCAACCAGACCAACCAGGCTAACCAGGCCAACCTGGTCAACCAGGCCAAGCAGGGCAACCAGACCAACCATCCAACCAGCCCAACCAGGCCAACCAGGCTAACCTGGCCAACCAGGCTAACTCGGCCAACCGGACCCACCAGGCCTACCAGACCAGCCAGGCCAACCAGGCCAACCAGGATAACCATGCCAACCAGACTTACTCGGCCAAACGGACCAAATAGACCAACCGGACCATCGAGGCAAACTAGACCAACCAGACCAACCAGGCTAACCAGGCCAAACTGGCCAACCAGGGCAACCAGGCCAACCAGCCCAACCAGGCCAACCAGGCCATCCAGGCCAACCAGGCTAACCTGGCCTACTAGGCTAACTTGGCCAACTGGACCCACCAGGCCTACCAGACCAACTGGGCCAACAAGCCTAACCGGACAAAACAGGCCATCCAGCCAATCAGGCCATCCAGGCCAACCAGCCAACCAGGCCAACCAGGCCAACCAGGCTAACCTGGCCAACCAAGCTAACTCAGCCAACCGGACCCACCAGGCCTACCAGACCAACCAAGCCAACCAGGCCAACCTGTTCGACGTAACCCCCTTTAATTAACATGTAAACCTTAGCAAATTGACAAAAATTCTGAATTTTTTTTGAGAGGCAGATATTTGTGCCTAAAAGTCATTACAAAAGATTCAAAAACAACTAACGAGCCGATTTTTTTTTTATTAATTTTTTAGTTTGGCGCTCCATGAGAAAGCCCTATGCTGAAAATTAAAAAAATTAATTAAAAAAATTAGCTCGTTAAATCGTTTTGAAATTTTTACTATGACTTTTAGCCACTAATGTCTGCCTCTCAAAAAAATTTCTGAATTTTTGTAATTTGCTAAGGTTTACATGTTACTCGCAGGGCATTACGTCGTTCAGCTGTTCGGCGTTATCTCTACCTTAAACGGCTAAAAAACACATTAAAACAACAGAACGTGAAAAAAAACCGCTTCTAAAACTGTTAAAAACACATAAAACAAAGAAAGAAAGAAAAAAAAGTTTTTTTTAGCTAAATTGTCTATAAAACAGCATAAAAAAACTCATAAAAACATTCAAAAGTGAAATTTTTTTTTTGCTTAATCGCATCTGAAACTGCTAAAAATCACATAAAATCAGAAGAACGTGAAAAATATATATTTTTTTTTTGCTTAAACGCTTTTTAAACGGCTAAAAACACTCAAACGTGAAATTTTTTTTGCTAAATCGCATCTAAAACGGCTAAAAAACACATTAAAAAGAAAGAAACATGAAATAAAAACGCTTCTTAAACTGTTAAGGTGGGAAGGTACTTGCCATTTTAAATTTTGTGGGAAATTACTGCCACCTACTGTCCCCTCACAAAGATAACTGAAAAATTTGTACTAAATAGTTCGTAACTTTCTCAGTAGAGGGTTTAGTGCTAATTTAGGGGAGGGGGTCACTTTTTGAGTGAGAAAAGTTGAATATCCATGTTGCCAAACCTCCCCATTGTTAACCTAGACCTAGGTTATACTTCGGCCGCTGCTTGAATGATTGTGCGGGCGGCTGCTGGTGACATGAACCGCGGTAGAGACCCTAGAGCCAGCCACCACGTTAAGAATATATGGGGTTGTAAGAAAGAATGAGAGAGAGAGAGGAGAGAGATAAGGTCATTGACTGGTTTCTTTAATATTACTATTATACCTATTATTATTATAATATTATTATATTATAATATTATATTATTATCCAAGTTATTATCCAAATAACTTGGATAAATTGAATAGAATTCAGAATACTGCTACTAGACGCATAATTAAAGACAAAACTCTTGGTCATGTTCAGCGTCTGGATAGATTAAATTCAAATAACCTGTGTTCTGTGTTTGATGATATTGATTCTAAATTTTTGAAGAAGTGCCTTAGTGGAAAAATTGACCTATGTGTTGTGGGAGATAATAGATTGTCAATTAAACATCGCACTCGCGGAAGAGGAAACCCGTTTTCCTTGGTGTATGCTATGCCTAATAGTGTCGCATATGCTACTTCTTATTTCCCGCGAGCTGCTAAGATGTTTAATTCAATGCCTCTCCCTTTTGATATGTAATTAATTTCTAAATTTTATGTAATTCTACTGGGCAGTCTAATTGTTTATGCTTCTTATTGGTTTTATTTTTGTATATATTGTATATATTTCTGCTTTTTCATGTTCTTGTTTAATTAGGTGAATAGACACTGTATAGTGATTTGGTTGTTTCAGCAGCCGTTTCTATTTGCCCCATAGGCTCACATGTTTTTATCTTTTATTGTATTTTCAGCCTATGAAAGATTTAATAAATAAATAAATAAATAAATTATACCTGAATTTAAGAGATAAAACCGAAAATGCTCTGTTTGTTATTTTATTTGTATTTTATTATGATTTACATTTTAAAATTATTTTCCACTTTTTTAGTATAATTTTTAAACATAAAAATAATATTATGTTTGAATGGAAAGATTGAAGTAAAAATATTTTAATAGTACACTATAAATATATGGACAAAAGAAAATATGAAAATGTAGTGATATTTGTCGATATCATATAATTATATAATATACAGTATATATATACTACATAGTACATATTATATATAATATATATATATATATATAATTATTCAAAATTTATACGTCAGATAAATTCTTTTTAATCTCTAGCCACGATCTATAAAACGTATTAAAATTTAAAAATTTGCAATTAAAAAAATAATAATAATAATTATAAATAACGAAATATATAAAAAGAAGAAAAACCCTGTTGAAATTTAGGTTTTTCTTGCAATGTGTGTTATACTCTGCTAACAAAAATAGCAAATGTAAATCAATAAAGTGCGTTGTTTTCAATAGGCGCTTAAAAGATTTCATAAAATTGATATTTATTTATTGACAATAGTTTATGAAACATTAGCGGAAATTTAAATTTTATTGAAAAGCGTTAATGAAATTTAATGAAAAGAAACAGAAAGGAAGTTCTAAGTTATGAGAAAACAAATTTTACTCAGAGAAATTTCAGAATTTAAAATTATCAAGAAAAATTTAATTTACTTATTTTATTGAAACATTGAATAATGGATTTTTATTAAAGTAATACTTATAAAAAAAAAATAATAATAATAATAAAAAAATTGCATGACCTGATATTCGTTTGTTGCAAACTTTTCATGCGAAAATTTAAAGTAAAACCTAATAATCTTTTAAAAAAATATCAAAATAAAATAAATAAAGTAAGTGAAAAATTCATTTTTATAAAAAGAAAACATAAAAATACATTAAAATTTGAAAAAAAAATGTAAAAATCAAATTTTATTTCATAACATCATGGCTAAAAAAAAAAAATATATTTATGTATATAAACAGAAAAAAAATGTGACAAAAAAAAACCCACCCACCCTACCTTCGTTGAAAATACATTAAACCTTCATATAAAAAAAAGTATATATATATTTAGCAATTATTTTGTAATTTTACATGCACTATAATACACATATCTTGTTTTGATTTATAATCAACTAAATTTAACATCAAGATCATGATATAGAAAATTTTTAACTCGGTTGTGTAAAACGATTTTAATACAAGGTCAAGTAGAAAGAAAAAAAAAATTAAATTTTAAAGTCAAGTATGCGGACTTCGTACAATTAATGTTAATGTACACAATTTAAATGTCTTCATGTAAAGATGAATTTCAGTTACTTCATTGCCAAATCATAATTATTTTTTTTTTTGAATGCATTAAATGAAACGAATTAGAATTAATCATTCAATAAATTAATTTAATCAATCAATTTATTAATAAATAAATAGTGATCGAATTTTTTTTTAAAAACAAAACACTTTTGGTTCCCCAATCCAGCAATCTATTTTCAATTTTCATCCATTTAACCAATGTTAAACTTTGAAATTAGTTTACACAAAATGATGAAACAACTTCACTTAAACAAATTTATAGCACCTGTTGAAGGCAGTTTCAAATTTCCCCATCAGTCTTGGTGCAAACAAATATCAATAATCTAAAATTTTCCTGTAAATTAATAATATTTTTATCACACAAGCATGCAGTATAAAAATAAAGTTTATATATTCATGTTTATATCATTAGAAAAAAAAAGATCAGTAATATTTCACATCTATCTAATTCCTTAAAAAAAATATATAATATTCATATACAAGAAAATATTTCAGTAATTTAAAATTAATAAAAAAAAATAAGTAAATAATTAAAGTAATCAACCAATAATCAGCGGAAATAAATAGGTTAACGCTAAATGAAGTATTATATTTGGTCTATATACATATATATTTGCTTGATTTAGTTTAAAATAGTTTTTTTGGGATAACATTCATAAAAAGCAAAAATAAAATATAGGACGTTAAAATGAAATTTATTGAAATTAATTTAATAGCCAAATTTACAGACCTTATTTGCCAATATAGATTGTCAAATCAAAAGTAAAGTTAATATCAAGAAAATATTACGATCAATCAAGTTTGCATATTTCAAAGCATATGAAAAACTAAAAGAAAAAAAAAATAGGTTTTGAAAAAAAAAACAGCTTACATTTATTGTTAAAAATTGGTTAAAAAGAGAGTATAACACACTATAAAAGAAAAAAAAGTGATTTTTCGAATAATTGTGCTAACTATTGTATAATACAAAACGTAAAATATTTTCCCGCACGCGGTGGAAAAAAAAAAAAAAATGATTAAAGTTTTCTTATTTTAATAAAATATAACATAATTTTAATAATATTGGTTATCAAGCAGAGAACGGAACCTAGTATCTTTTTATTACGAGAAAAAAAAACGTGAAAATAAATTCCAATTTTAAGGTAAATCGAGGTTAATTAAAATTTTAGTATTACGTTGTTAGTAAGTTTTACATGGTAAATTGTAAAACCTATTTTAAAAGATATACAGTGCAATTTTTGACATGATAATGAAATGTTTTTGTGTTTAGTAGGATGCAATATGTGACATCGCGCAACCACAGCATCACAACGTAATGTATAAGTAAGTATAAAAATCTATTTGCGTCGCACGGAGAAAAAAAAAATTAACATTTTTAAAGTTTATGGAACGATAATTTATCCATATATTCCCGTAAGTAAGTTAATGCGTATTAACTACATGAACAATATATTAAAGTATATTAAAGTATAGACCCCGAAGTCAATACATCAATCAATTCAATTCAACAATATATTAAATTAAACACTTTGCTCCATTTATAAATTTCTGAATATTTAATTTTGTAAAACTAGTACAACTAGTATTAACAGAAAAATAGAAACGCGATGTTTTCATAATTAAGCAAAATATAATGTTACAATAAAAAAGTAAAATAAGACAATTGATATTGAATAAATCTTAAACAATTAAGACTTAATAAATAAAGAATTAATGTATTGAAACAAATGAAGGCTAAAACATTTGTGTAAACTTTGAATAAGGAATCATGCACATGGAAGTCAGCGCTTACAGTGCACTTATCTGAGTTACTATTGTAAAAGTAAAACTATTTTGATATAAAAATTAGAAATTGGGAAAACTTATGAAATAATCAAGAATTTAAAGATTAATAAAGTATATTATAAAGTTAAGAGGAAAAAAAAATGGTACCGTTTTAAGAAAATTGTTAAATAAAAATGAAGTTTTGAAAAAATATAATGTTAAACAATTAATCCTAGTAAAGGTCTAGTTTTTAGAATACGGAAGTAAAAGAAAGAAGCACTTTTATGTAATTGACAAATGATAGTATATTTCAAAGAGTTTATAAATAATATTCAACTAAATATTAATTGAATTCAACCTGCATTAAGAGATAATAATCGCAGAAAAATATTCTTATGAAATAAAGCAGCATTAATAAAAATAATAATAAAAAGAGGAATATTGTTCCTTAAATGAAATTATCAATACAATAGATATAAAGTTGTTAAAACAGGCTTATTATGATGATGAAACATTAATGAAAATAAATCTTTAATAATATTTAAATTAATAACTGCAATTAAAGACGATCAAGTATTAATGTAATGGAATAACGTTATTTAAGAAGCTATAGCATATGAAATATTACGTTGATCTGGACGCAGGGAGTAATATTATAGTCCAAATTAACTGTTAAATTCAATTCTCGGGCCCAAGGATTGTTTTCATACAGTTAAACTTGGCAAGTTATATAATGTTAATGAAGAAAAAGGAGAACATAGATATTTATGAATATGTAAAATTTAATAATAATGATAATTGACATTGAAATTTTTAAGAAAAGAAAGTGAAATGAATAATAAAGTATTTACGCAGGTAACAAGAAATGCGAATTGTAAATAATGCATTCAAAACTAATATTGTTAGAGCATACAACTGATTTGTAGCATTATCGTCATCTAACAAATGCGAAAAGTATATACTGCATTTAAATTAAAAAGTATCTGAGGGATAGTTAATAATATTTAAAGGGAATGAAAATGGAGCAAAGTAAAATACGAAACAAAAATGAAGCATGTAATTTAATAAATTAAACAAATTCAAAATTCAAAATTCAAAATTCAAAATATTTTTATTAATTCCATTTCTCCTACAATCATAATATCAATACATGATATATGTTTAGGTTTTTTGGACAAGTCAATAGTAACTAGCTAAGCTGTAAAAAGACAATTACACTATTATATAACATTAAAAACAAAAAATCAATTAACAATGATATCATTAAAGTCACAGTCCAAGTATTTCTGCACACTATAAAAGCACTTGTCAATTAACATTTTTTTCACAGCTGTTTGAAATAATTTCACATTTCCAATACATTTAATCTTACTTGGTAACTTATTATATAATCGGAGGCAGCTAAGAAACGGACCGTTCTTGTACATATTAAGTCTGCACCATTTGGGTGCTATCACATGTTTTAAGTTTCTTGTATTATGACCATGATTTACTTCATGCTGTTTAAAAACATCCATATTCTTTTTAACATAGCTTACACTTTCAAAGATAAGAATACTTGGCAGTGTCAAAATTTCATTATTTTTAAATAGATTTATACAAGAATACCTCCTCTTTACAAAATACATGAGACGTATTACTTTTTTCTGTAGTTTAAACAGTCTATTAAAATCAGGAGAATATCCCCAACAAATGATGCCATATTTCAAAAGTGAATAAAAATTTGAGTAGTATAAAGTTTTTAAACATTTCACTTCACATTCATGCCTCAGTTCACCAATAGCAAAAATTACTGAGGAGAGTTTTTTACAAATATAGTCTATATGATCTATCCATCTCAAATTTTCATCAACAATTATACCCAAGAATTTTGTATTGTTTTTAAGTGTGATATATTGATCAGCTGCAGAAACTGATGTGATTGTTGAGTTTTTATTTTTAATATTCTGAAACTGCAAAATTTCTGTTTTATTGACATTAAGTATTAAACCAAGATTATTAAAATAAACTTTAACCTTTTCAATTGAACTTATTATGTTATTTATGAGTACATTATTATTTTCACCAGTTATTTTTAAATTAGAATCATCAGCATATTCCACAGACATACAGTTGCTGTGATCTATAATTAAAGGCAAATCATTTATGTATAATATGAAAAGTATCGGTGCCAGACAAGTGCCCTGCGGAAGGCCGTATACAAGTGTTTTCTCCTCAGAGTAACATTTAATCATATTATTAGTTATAATGGAAGGTATTTCTACTGTCTGTGTCCTATTTTCAAGAAAAGATTTTATCCAGTTGAGGCTTTGTCCTCTGATTCCATATTTATAAAATTTATTTAACAAAATTTCATGTTCAACCATATCGAATGCTTTAGACAGATCCAAGAAAATTCCAGCAGTTTGCTTTTTGTTATCTATACTCTCTAATAAACTGTCAATTAATTGAAACATAGCTGTTTCCGTAGATTTATTTTTACGGAATCCGTGTTGAAATTCTGATAGGACTTGATTTTGTTCTAAAAAAGGCAGGAATTTTATCAGAAATGCTTGTTCAAATAATTTAGAGAACACAGAGAGTAGACTTATAGGTCTATAGTTTGCTACATCAGTCTTTGATCCTTTTTTGTAAACAGGCTTTATGATTGCATGCTTGAGAGCAGAAGGAAATTTACCATCAATAAAAGATTGATTAATTATGTCTGTGATAACCATATTAATCTCTTCTGAACAGGACTTCAGAACAAAGTTTGACACATTATCAAAACCATATGACTTTTTATTTTTTAAATGTCTGATAATTTTTTGCAATTGATTATTTGTTAAAGGTGACAAAAACATTGATTTTGGATTTACTTTAATAAAACCATAAATATTTGAATTTTGAGTAGCAGAGTCAATTTTGTCTTTACATTCTGATATGCAATTTTCAAAATAATCACTAAAAATTTGTGCCATACTTTGAGGATCATTAATACTTTCTTCATTTACAGTTATATTTGAAATTTTACCCTTCCCTATGGTTTTACCATGTTTCCTTCTTATAATATCCCACATTGTTTTTGATTTGTTTTCAGAATTATTTATAAGCCTTGTGTTTTTTTTCTTACTAGCTAGTCTAATTAATTTATTATAAATATACTTATATTTTTTTACATATTCATCAGTCCATATAGTAGGATATAATTTATTTAATTTTTTTAAATTTCTTAATTTTTCCCTTGATATTTTTAAACCAGTAGTCATAAAATCAATTTTTGCTTTACTTTTATTATTTTTTGCATTTTTTTCTTCCTGGATTTGTATTAGTGGAAAAGCTTTTTCAAAATATTTTAAAAATAATTTATGAAATTCATTAAACATTTCATCAATATCATTTTTTTCATAAACAGTGGACCATGATTCATGCTTCAAATAATTTTTAAATATTTTAATGTTTTTCTTTGAAAAATATCTTTTTTGTTGATTTATATTATTATCAGAAATATTCCCATTTGACTTGTTATTAAAGAAAGATATTAATTGTGACTCATGATCAGAGAGATAAAAAGGTAAAACTTTTATTTCAGAAACATCAAATGAAAAAGTTTTAGGGATAAAAATATTATCTATCAGAGTTTCTGTTGTTTTGCATATCCTGGTTGGCGTGAAAATTACAGGATTAAGATTACACATATTTAATATAGAATTAAATTCTTTGCTAGTAGAATTATTATTTAATAAATTTATATTAACGTCCCCACATAAGATAGGAACTCTCTTTTCGGAATATATTATCTTAGTAATTCTTTCTAGTTTATTAAAAAACACATCAACATTGCCTTTTGGTGATCTATACAAACATACAAAAGTAAAAGAAGTATCAAAAATAGAAATATTTGCACAACAACATTCAAAATTAAATTCTTCAGCAAGCTTATTTAAGTCAGTCCTTTCTTTAAACTCTAGAGATTCATGTACAAAAATACAAGAACCTCCTCGTATTTTATTTTGCCTGCAAAAGATGCTTGCTAATTTAAATTCATTTATTTTTAGACTAGAATAATCACCATATTTTAGAAAATGTTCAGTTAGGCAAACAATTTTGAGATGCGGAAAAGGTTTAAGAAAGTTTTCGAGTGGAAGAAGTTTATTACTTAAGCCCTGAATGTTGGCATGAAAAAGAGAGCAAATAGCTTCCGGTGTAACACATACCTTATGTTGATGAAAAGGGCTGTTTTACAGGAGCTGATTTCTGAGGTCTAAATTTAAATTGATCAATAAGTGCATTCTGAGGCCAAAGTGACGTATCTTGAATTTTTTCTAATAATTTGAAGTCCGCTGTAATTTTAAATGAGGCATACGGACCTCTTGCTTTTAAAGTCTCAATCTCAATATCACAACCTAATGTTTTGTCGACGTGTTTCTTAACCTCGTCTGATGTAGTTTTGGGATGAAGGCGCCAGACGTGGATGTACGCCTTCTTTTCTGCTGCAACTAGCGGGCAGCTTGAGTCACTGCTAGCTAAATATATAAATAAATTTATTGTTTGGTCATTCCGTGTATTCGTAATCAGTGTAATCACATATAAAAGTAAAAATGTTCGGAAAAAGAAGTGAATTAAAATTTCACATTAAAGTAATAAGTTAATTAATTAAATACCCTATTTCTATATTTGAAAAATGAGGAGAAATTAATATTAAAACAGTATGTAATAATTTACGAAAAAAAAAAAAAATAAAAAAAAAATAATAAAGTTTTATTGAAAAAAATAAGTGTTGAAGATTCTTTGATACTGAATTAGTTTACATACACACAGCTCAGTGTCGACATGTTGAAGTAAAAAGACTAATATTAGGTTAAAAGAGTCGTGGAAAAAAAATTATTGTGTATTTAATATAAACAGAATTTTGTTTTTACTACACAGAATAATTTTGTGCCGGGGTCGCATATAAATTAAAAAAAAAAAAAAAAAAAAATGGAAATTATATTGCTGTTTGTACTTTTTTTAATTCAAGCGTGTTAAATTAATCATAGTAAAAACAGTTAAATTAAAGGAAACTTACTTAAACGAAAAGTTTTAAAATTAAAATGAATGTTAGAAATTGTATCAGGTATTATTATTATAAAAAAAAAAAAAAAAATTGATAGCAATTTCAATTAAAGTAAAAGAAACAAAAATTGCAACTAAAAAGTAAATTAATATATGAAGAGGAAAAAAAATGAATATAAGATTAAAGGATATTGATTAAAATTCTATTTATAAATTTAAAGTAATTATTTAAAGAAAACAACATTGTAAAACGTTCAGAAATTGAAGATTTTTAAATTTTGTTTTCTAAACCAAACAAATAATATTTAAAATATTTAAGATTTAAGTTCTCAAAAGTGAGTTATTAAAATTTGACAAATATATTAAAACCATATATGCAACAATTTAACAAAAATATTTATTTTGGTTATAAATTAATACTAACCGGTAAAATCATTTTCATAATCAAATCAAAAAGTATATAAACATTAATATTTGATAATTTCAATATTTAATTTAAAAATATTCTTATAAATATTTTAGGTAAATAACGCCTATTCTTGGATACACAGAAATTTTTGTCACATTGTACTAATGAAAAACGTTATTTATATTAATAAAGTACGAAATGAAAAAAAAAAAAAATAATAAAAGAAAAATAGTAATATTTTTGTAGTCTTGGAAAAAAAATTGTATTTTTAAAAATTCGTAAACGATATGATACAAAAATGAACCTTACATATTTTTATTAATTAATTATAAAAAAAAAAAAAATTGTTTAAAAGTTAAATGATTAATATTCACTGATTAAAAAACATAATAAATCAATTTGCACTACAATTCTTTTGTAAAGAAAATAAATTTTACAGAATCCATTTCATATGATTTTCAAGTAAAGATATTTAAAAAAAAAATATATATATGTATATATATATATATATATATATATTTTATTATCTCTTTTTAATACACACCAGACTGCAATGCAATTAAATTAACTATTAACAGTATTATTCATAATTTGATCAAGTTACTTTTCTGGTTTGAACTATTTTGAATTTATGATTATAAAAGTCCAAGTATTGACAAAAATTTAAGGTGTAATGTTTTTCATGTCTTACATTTATAATTATAAATAATCTTTTTCTATTAAATTTTAATTCCGATTTTAATATTACCGTATTCTTTTAAAACATTCTAATTTTAATGCGTGATTTTCATACAAAATTCTAGATTATTATAAATAATTGTATCCGAGCTTAAGTAGCTTAACACTACTTTAATCCGTTTGTTTCTTAAAAAAATTAATTCCATGAAAGATTTGAAAAAATTATATGAAAACAGCATATTACATTTATAGTATTAACTTATTATTATAATAATGCATGTTTAATTATTGAATACAATACAAAGTTTAATGAAATGATAAATTTGTACGCATTTTATTCGTAAAAATTATAATTAATTTGCTGATATCAAGTATATAAGCTTTCGTAAATAAATGTTTAAGTCATATAACATTTCTATGTTCCATAGAAAATAGAAATAATAAAAAAAAAAAAAAAAAAAAGAATAAAAAAATATATAAAATATTCATAAATATAAATTGAGTCAAAAAGTAAAACATTTAAAATATGCAGAAACATCTTTTTTACAATCAGTAATTAACTTCATTAAAACTTACAAATAATTAGTTTACATACTATAAGTGTGTCACAATAATAATCAATATATATGATATTTATGTATATTTTCTTACAAAATAAACAGCATGAACAGTAATAAAAGTGAACTATAAGAAATGATTTAAAATTAAAAATTAAATTATTTGTTTAGAAAAAAAAAAGTATTGTTATTGAATTAAAATAGTTGTAAAAATAATTTCTATTTAAATTACTAAAATTTGTTTGCAATAAATGTAATTCACCTCTTACAAAATTGCTAAATTATTTAATTTTTCGCAGAGCAAAAACTATTTAAATTACTTTCGTTATTTACGAAATGTTCATGACTTCAAGTATAATTAAAAAAAAAATCAATTAATAATAACTTAAATAAATTAAATGAAGATTATTATTATTGTGGAATTTTATGTTACTATTTTATTAGGACATACTGAGCATGCTTTACTTAATGTATTTGTTGGTTTTGTACTTTTGCTGACAGTAAAAGATATCAAATCCTCACTTTAAATTAAAAAAAAAAAAAAAAAAAAAAAAACTAATTAGCCTCAACATTTATTACAATGAATAACTAATTTTCTATTTACCTTGAAGCCTAATTACATAAAATTACTAATTAAATAAATGATAACAAAACTTTCGAAATTTTCAGAAAAAGGCATAACATGAATATCTATGTGAATTCAATTACAGTCAGCATTAGTGAAAGTATCTCTGAACACACCTATATATGTAATTTATTTGTTATATGTGTTAAAATTGTAAAATAATGTAATGTGTAATCATTGAATATTTATATTGTAATTCAAAAGTCTTAAAATTAATTAACATTTAAAACTTTCAAAGTTTAAAAAAAAAAAGTTTAAAAAAAAATATATATTGACTATTGAAACTAAATAAATAAAAATTTCAAAAATTTTAGTCATATATGTTTAAAATATATCATATAATAACAATATATCATATAATCAGTAGTGTAGTCTATTCAAATTACAACCTTATCAAATAATTCAAAAAGCTCCATGATGGATAACAGGATTAGTGTTTTTATTCTGTGAAATTGTAAAAAAAAAAAAAATGTTTTAAAAATTTCTATAATTATGATTATTTCATTATGCAATTATAAGAAACTGAAAAATTACTGTTTAAAACTGTTTGTTCTATTGTGTAAATTTTAAATTAATCAATGCAATTTTCACTATTGAAGCACATAAGATGAAAATAAAATTTATTACTTTTTTTTAATGTTTAAGAATATTTATATGCATGTAACATAAACCAATTTTGGTTCAACCAAAAATTAAGAAATAAAATTGAAGTTATATAATAGAAAAAATTAAAATAAAAAGTGATGAATATATATAGTGCAAATGAAATTAACTATTTATAAGATTGGAAAAAAAATTGAAATATTTGTATCATATTTATCTTTCTTCAAATTTTATCACAATTTTCACCAGAAATTCTGTTTGTGCAGCTTATTACTAAACGAATTTGGATTTAGTCACCTCAGCGTAATTGTTTAAAAACCACTTGGTTTCGCAAACGGACAATTACAACATGGTTCTATGTCTTCAGAAAGTTAAGTTTATAATTCAATAATTTAGCTACAAATTCTTTCTGTGCACAAACCTATGTATTCATTGATCTCCATTAAATCATATTGCTGTCTTTATGTATAACATATGAGCAAGAACAGACATTTCAGCAATATTTAAAACTTGATCCTGATCAATACATCTAATTATTGTAGTGTGCGTTAAAAACATCTTAAATTGTTATCCAATGGCAATACACACTATTCCTGCTATCTAACAAAAACTATATATTACATTAAAAAAAAATACCACAGCAGCAGCAGTAAATGGATCTACTATATGTTTGTAACTGCTACCATTTTCTCCCTCGCAAATCTTCTTCGACAAGTGCATATTATACTTTTTCTCCAGTGATTTTCCTCTTCGGCTGACCTGTGAACTTAAGTTAAACTTTGTCCATCCATAACGTTTTCCTTATGCATCAACTATAAGACTTTATCCAAAATATGTCCTATATATCCCCACATCAAACCATCAGTGCAACGCAACAACGGATTTTACATCTAAAAACGAGTGACAAGTCTTTCTGTGAAGTGCTAAAAATTTATAATATATGTAACCAATTTGTGTGTAAATCATCAACATTTAATTTCAATTGCCTTAACTTCTTAAAAAATATATCCTTGACTATTAAATTGCTTAGAAAAAAATGTAGTAACCGAAAATTTGTTTAACTGTTGCATGCATACTAGAGTAAAAACTTTATGAAACGTGACCATCTTATTTGTTATAATTTTATCTAAACTTCACAAATAATTACGTAAAATTAAAATAAAACAACTTAAAGTTAATAAAGTTGATTTTAATTAAACTATAACGCGAATAAATTAAAGAAACCAAATTAAAGTAAATTGAAGTAATTTAACTGCACCATTTGGATAAAATATCAATTGAAACTTAACAAAATAATTGTCAAATTTAGAGGTAATTACGCCTTTATTTAAATAAAGCATGGTATTATATGCAATTAATATTCATGTTAACTATTTTGTAAACCTTTTTATCAATATATGTCTTAATTTTCACTATCATCAGTAGTGCAGTAGTTAAAAAAATTCAAGGGTATATTTATTATAAATAAATATATCTGTCATTGCTGGTATAATTTTAAATATGAGTTTCAATCTATTTCACTATGTAGTTTAAAAAAAATGTGAAAACTAACTGTAATTTGTACTATTTAAGGAGAAATTGGTAACTAAATGAATGTGCTGTAACTAACTGATATATAAAATTTAAAAGAAAAAATTGAAATTGAAAAAAATATTTATAATTATAAGTTAATTGCCAATTCTTCGCTAAATTATTCAATAAATTTAATTGTGTTATTTATGATAAATAATCACTTGTTGCTTCATGTGTTGAAAATACGTATAATAATAGCATCATGTAATACAAAATGAGTTCTCTTGACCAAATAATTTTTTTTAAATAATTAATTGCTTAAATTCTAAATAAAATGTATTAAAAGATTTTTGGAAGTCAGGAGCCTTCCACTTTAAAGCAGGGAGTGTGACGATAGTCTAATTTATATTTACATAAATTAGACTACCTCTAATATACAACCCGCCTTGTGTCGTAGCACTGTGCAAGGTATTGGATCAATAGTACTCGTTTTCTAGGAATTACATGTAAGCATTAAAACATATATTTCTTATGTATCTACCACCTCTTCTAATGAGGGAAAGGCATCATTAACCCTTCTCGTCGTGTGTCCTGTCCACCCGCACTGACGCGCCATGGGTTCTGCGCACCCTCACCGACGGGAGCAGGCTCATAAAATTTTAGTACCCTGTTCCCGGAGCAAGTTAATAAATTTTTATGTATTACTGTGTACTATATAAAGGCAATGCACAAAGGGAACAGACAGAGAGACAGGAGGGAGACGCTGTTCGCTTCCAGAACACTCACATACACACCATCATGGTGTTTGCAGTTATTGACACTTAGTTTTCTCACTGACTGTTCCACTCTGAGCATCCTTCATTCTTCTGTATTTACAATGTAAGTATTATTTCAACTGTACCTCTATTATTTCTATCAATAAATATATATGTTAAGATCAATGCTAGTTTTATAATTTATGATCTCACAATCATTATAGATAGGTTTACGCAAGTAGACTTGGGTTTACGATCCTCGTGTCATGGGGTAAGATTATAGAGAAATATGAATGATAATTAGACGCCCTAGTTAAAGACAGAAATCCCCGTGACAATATATGTTGGCACCAAAAGTCCAAAAAAAAATGCGCACATCTAGGTGTGCCCCTAGCGATTTGAGCAAAGCCCGAAATTAACAAATATTTTGGGCTTTGCTCATATAAATTTGATCATTTCTAGAACTGCTCAAATCAAAAAGAACAAACCCCGACGAGAAGTTTTATTTCGGGCTTTGCTCAATGTTTTGATCATTTTTAGAAGTGCCCAAAGCCAAATGAAAAATAATAATTGCATGGAAATTGTGCCGTATTATATAATAATGAAACAATAAATTAATGTAAATTTAATAATATATAAAAAATTTAATTATGTCATGCACTTTTTTAATCAATTGTTAAAAAAGCAAATTTAACATTAGCATGTGCATAGTTATTTTTTATTGAGATATTTTATTTCTTTCTGTATTATTCAGATCATACTGAAAAATACGATTTTGTCACACTTCTTATGTTATAATACTGTGTGTGAGTTAATTTAAGCAATAAATTAAATTTATTACAAATATATAATTATATATATATATATATTATTATAAAATCATTTCAAATTTTTATTTCATAGCACTTGCTAATAAGAAAAGAGCTCCTCAAGCTAGTACCAAACCTAATTTAAAAAAAAATATAAAGAAATGAAAATTTAGGCATGCAAAATAAATAATTATTACACCTGATTATTACCTGATCATTAACTTAACTTATGTTTGCAGGGATTATATATTATCAATTAAGACATTTTAATGGAGTACCGATCTCATTTTTTTTTGCAGAAATGGATAGAGGGTGAAAAGTTATGCTACTCTGATTTTTTCAGATTTTTTAGAGCCCAGCAACTATTTTTTTAAAAATATTGAAAGTGCAAAAAAAGTGCCGCCTCTTGCCGCCTCTCTTAATAAAAGATAGGACCCAAAAGGGACCCCGATTCGAACCCGACCTCGCCAAAACTTTTTAGCAATACTTCCTGGTCCCTAAAAAATCTAAAATAAATCAGAGAAACATAACTTTTTATCCTCTATCCATTTTTTTCTGCTATAAAAATTTTTGAGGTCGATACTCCATTTACATCTTATTTCTTTCTCTGCACAACAACCTGTTTTAGATTGACAACCCTTCTTGCAGTTGCAAAACACAAAACTTTGCTTTGAATTTGCTATATGCTGCTACTGATCTGAGAGGCACTTTTCATTGTCATGATGTGCGGTACGTCGTCTGAAATTATTCATCTGCAACCTGGAATTCATTGCTATATGAGTATACTTATTATTGTAATCATACCTTTTAGTTATAAAAAAAAAAAAATGATAATATAACAAAAAAAAAATTAAAAATATCTCTCATTGTCAGTGTGACAAAATCGTATTTTTCAGTATGACTTGAATAATACAGAAAGAATTATAATTTAATAAAAAATAATTATAATGTTTACACACATGCTAATGTTAAATTTGTCTTTCTATTAATTGATTAAAAAGGTGAAATAATTAAAATTTAAAATATTATTAAATTTACATTACTTTTGTTTTAATATTTATTACTAATATTATGGCACAATATCCATGCAATTATTATTTTTCATTTTGCTTTGAGCACTTACTTCTAGAAATTACCAAAAGAGTAAGCAAAGCCCCGAAATAAAACTTCTCTTTGAGGTTTACTTTTTTTAAATTGAGCACTTCTAGAAATGTTCAAATTTAAATGAGCAAAGCCCATAATATTTGTTAATTCGGTCTTTGCTCAAATTGCTTTATAGTAGGGCTGTGAAATCGATCTCGATTTTCGAGTCGGATCGAGCCAAAAATTTCGGGATCTCGATTTTATTGTGTACCGAAAACCGAATTTTTCGAGTTTTGAGCCGAAATCGAGCTTTTCGACATTCGAACCGAAATCGAGATTCTCGAGATTCGAACCGAATCCGAGCTTTTCGAGTATTGATTGGGCCGTTGCTTGAATTGTTAATTTATTTTTACTATGTAAATTCAGAAAAAATATATTTTATATACTTAATTACTATTATGCGCTATAGGTACTGCACATGTTTTCACTTAATGGAAGTTTTAGTTGAATATTCTCTTATACATTTACGTTATTTAACTTTTGTTGTGGGGTTGTTGACCTAGTAAAAATACTACCTGGAGGGTCCAACACCGAGCGATGGACAGACACGCAGGGAGGAAGTATAGCGGTATTTAAGGTTGACTGACATTTAAAAATGTAAATAAAGAGCTTTGCTTTAAAATTTTTATTCAATACAAAAATGAACGCGTCCCTTAATTTTCTGCCAATGTTAAGTTCTTTCTTGGAAATCCTTTATCACACTGCGATTGACACATGCAAGGACACAAGCAGGTAACATGCTCAAGAAGTTAGCATGAGAATGAGGTATTTATAAAAAATAATATATATATTTTTTTATCTCGACTTATTTTTAAAACTTCTTCACACGACTTAGTTATAACAATACTGTGTTAAACTTTGAATGCTTCAATGTTTACGCTAATAGCAGAACTAATATAGCATCGCTAACATATTGGAAAAAAAATAAAATAAAAAATTAAAGAATATATAACATTGTTTGACTATGAATTAGGCGTTATTCAGAGGGTTTAATATGGTTAATTAATAATAATAATAATATTTGTTTATTTGGGATAAATTACATTGTAGGGAATAGGGAAAAAAATAACAACAACAACATAATAACCCAAATTGGTGAATATAAAAGGCTAAGGAGCCTATACACATAGAGCGAACATTCACCACACATCAAAAAAACTGCATAGTCTAAAATTGTACATATATAAAATATAAATATTTAACACATAAAAATTAATACATAAAACGTACAAGCCAATATAACATGATAGAATCAGACAGGCAGAGGAAATCTTACATCTTACAATTGTCAATTCAATTGACAATTCATAACTTAAAGTCCTCAATTAAACAGAAAAAAAAAATCTTGTAGTTCCGCTGTGTTTTTTTTTCTACTAAATTATAGCACACACAAATTGAAAGAAAACGAAAAATAAAAATTGAAAAACATTTCTCCTTAGTTTGTTATGATTAATTTGCGTATTTATGGATTCTATAAAGATTATTGCAGAGTTATCTATAAAGCAAAAAATAATATTTTCAAGCATTGACTCGATTTTGAGCCATTTCAAGATTTGGCTCGATTTTTGAGCTTGGCTCGATTTTTGAACTTGGTTCGATTTTCGAGCCTTGCTCGATTTTCGAGCTTCGGCTCGAGATATCGGGTTTCGAGCCAACTCGCGCTTTTTTTTTCGAGATCGAGCTGAAAATTTTTCGAGTTTTCTACAGCCCTAGTTTAGACAGGTTGGCCTGGTTTGCTGGTTGGCATGGTTGGCCTGGCAGACCTGGTTAGGCTGGTTGGCTGGTTGGCATTGTTTGCCTGGTAGGCCTGGTGTGTCTGGCAGGCCTGGTTGGTCTGGTAGGCCTGGTAGGCTTGTTGGCCTGGTTAACCTGGCTGGCCTGTTTTGCCTGAATGGCTGGTTGGCTTGATTGCAATGGTAAACCTGGTTGGCCTGATTGGTCTGAATAACTGGTTGACTTGAATGGCCTGGTTGGCTTTATTGGCTGGATGGCCTCGTTGGCCTGGATGGTCTGGTTTCCTGGTTGACGTGAATAGCCTGGTTGGAGTGGTTGGTCTGGTAAGCCTGGTTGACTGGTTGGCCTGGTTCGCTGTATGGTCTGGTTGGCCTGGTTGGCCTGGGTTGTGTGGTTTGTCTGCTAGGCCTGGTTGGTCTTGTAAGCCTGGTTTTCTGGTTGACATGAATGGTCTGGTTGTCCTGGATGGTCTGGTTGGCCTGGATGATCTGGTTGGCTGGTTGACGTGAATGGCCTGGTTGGCCTGGTTGGTCTGGTAAGCCTGGTAGGCTGGTTGGACTGGTTGGCTGTATGGTCTGGTTGGCCTGGTTGGCCAGTTTGACCTGGTTGGCTGGTGTGCATGGTTGTCCAGGTTGGCCTGGTAAGCCTGATGTGCCTGGCAGGCCTGTTTTGCCAGGTTTGCTGTATGGCATGGTTGGCCTGGTAGGCTTGCAGGCCTGGGAAGGCTTGTTGGCTCGTTGGCATTGTTTGCCTGGCAGGCCTTGTGTGTCTGGCAGGCCTGGTTGGTCTGGTAGGCCTGGTAGGCTGGTTGGTCTGGTAGATCTGGTTGGCTAGTTGCCAAGGTTAACCTGGCTGGCCTGTTTTGCCTGAATGGCTGGTTGGCTTGTTTGCAATGGTAAACCTGGTTGGCCCGGTTGGTCTGAATAACTGGTTGAACTGAATGGCCTGGTTGGCTTTTTTTGGCAGGATGGCCTCGTTGGCCTGGTTGGCCTGGATGGTCTGGTGTCCTGGTTGACGTGAACGGCCTGGTTGGAGTGGTTGGTCTGGTTGGTCTGGTAGGCTGGTTGGCCTGGTAAAGCTGGTTGGTCTGGTAGTTCTGGTTGGCTAGTTGGCCAGGTTAACCTGGCTGGCCTGGTTGGTCTGAATAACTGGTTGACGTGAATGGCCTGGTTGGCTTTTTTTGACAGGATGGCCTTGTTGGCCTGGTTGGCCTGGATGGTCTGGTTTCCTGGTTGGCCTGGATGGTCTGGTTTCCTGGTTGGCCTGGATGGTCTGGTTGGCGTGGATGGTCTGGTTGGCTTGTTGACGTGAATGGCCTGGTAGGCCTGGTTGGTCTGGTAAGTCTGGTATTCTGGTTGGCCTGGTTGGCTGCATGGTCTGGTTTGCATGGTTGGCCTGGTAGGCCTGGTTTTTCTGGCAGGCCTGGTTGTCCTGGTTAGTCTGGTTGGTCTGGTGGGCCTGGTTTGCTGTTTGGCCTGTTTATTCTGGTTGGCCTGGTTGGTCTGGTTGGCCAGATTGACCTGGCAGGCCTGGTTAGCCTGAATGGCTGGTTGACCTGGTTGCAATGTTAAGCCTGGATTGCCTGGTTGGTCTTATTGACTGGTTGACATGAATGGCCTGGTTGGCCTGGTTGGTCTGGTAGGTTTGGTAGGCTGGTTGGCCTGGTTAAGCTGGTTGGTCTGGTAGATCTGGTTGGCTAGTTGGCCAGGTTAACCTGGCTGGCCTTATTTGCCAGAATGGCTGGTTGGCTTGTTTGCAATGGTAAACTTGGTCGGCCTGTTTGGTCTGAATAACTGGTTGACGTGAATGGCCTGGTTGGCTTTTTTTGGCAGGATGGCCTCGTTAGCCTGGTTGGCCTTGATGGTCTGGTTTTCTGGTTGACGTGAATAACCTGGTTTGAGTGGTTGGTCTGGTTGGTCTGTTAGGCTGGTTGGCCTGGTAAAGCTGGTTGGCCTGGTAGATCTGGTTGGCTAGTTAGCCAGGTTAACCTGGCTGGCCTGTTTTGCCTGAATGGCTGGTTGGCTTGTTTGCAATGGTAAACCTGGTTGGCCTGGTTGGTCTGAATAACTGGTTGACTTGAATGGCCTGGTTGGCTTTTTTTGGCAGGATAGCCTCGTTGGCCTGGATGGTCTGGTTTCCTGGTTGGCCTAGATGGTCTGGTTGGCCTGGATGGTCTGTTTGGCGTGGATGGTCTGATTGGCTGGTTGACGTGAATGGTCTGGTTTTTCTGGCACGCCTGGTTGGCCTGGTTTGTCTGGTTGGTCTGGTGGGCCTGGTTGGCCTGGTTGGCTGTATGGTCTGGTTGGCCTGGGTGGTCTGGTTGGTCTGTTAGGCCTGGTTGGCTGGTTGTCCTAGCTAGCCTGGTTGGCCTAATTGGCCATTTTGGCCTGGTTGGCTGGTTTAAATGGTTCACCTGGTAGGCCTGGTGTGTCTGGTAGGTTTGTTTGGCTTGTTGGCCAGGTTTACCTGGCTGGCCTGTTTTGCCTGAATGGCTGGTTAGCTTGTTTGCAATGGTAAACCTGATTGGCATGGTTGGCTGATTGACGTGAATTGCCTGGTTGGCTTGGTTGGCTGGTTGGCCTGATTGGCGTGGTTGGTCTGGTAAGTCTTGATTTCTGGTTGGCCTGGTTGGCTGTATGGTCTGGTTGGCCTGGTTGGCCTGGGTGGTCTGGTTGGTCTGTTAGGCCTGGTTGCTGGTTGTCCTAGCTGGCCTGGTTGGCCTAGTTGGCCATTTTGGCCTTGTTGGCTGGTTGGCATGGTTCACCTGTTAGGCCTGGTGTGTCTGGTAGGTCTGGTTGGCCAGGTTGACCTGGCTGGCCTGGTTGGCCTGAATGGATGGTTGACCTGGTTGCAATGGTAAGCCTGGATTGCCTGGTTGGTGTTATTGACTGGTTGATATGAATGGCCTGGTTAGCCTGGTGGTTTGGTAGGCCTGGTAGGCTGGTTGGCCTGGTAAAGCTGGTTGGTCTGGTAGATCTGGTTGGCTAGTTTGCCAGGTAAACCTGGCTGGCCTGTTTTGCCTGAATGGCTGGTTGGCTTGTTTGCAATGGTAAACCTGGTTGGCCTGATTGGTCTGAATAACTGGTTGACTTGAATGGCCTGGTTGGCTTTATTGGCAGGATGGCCTGGTTGGCCTGGATGGTCTGGTTTCCTGGTTGACGTGAATGGCCTGGTTGGAGTTATTAATCTGGTAAGCCTGGTTGAATGGTTGGCCTGGTTGGCTGTATGGTCTGGTTGGCCTGGTTAGCCTGGGTGGTCTGGTTGGTCTGGTAGGCCTGGTTGGTCTGGTAAGCCTGGTTGTCTGGTTGGCATGAATGGTCTGGTTGTCCTGGATGGTCTGGTTGGCCTGGATGGTCTGGTTGGCTGGTTGACGTGAATGGCCTGGTTGGCCTGGTTGGTCTGGTAAGCCTGGTAGGCTGGTTGGCCTGGTTGGCTGTATGGTCTGGTTGGCATGGTTGGCCGGGTAGGCCTGGTGTTTCTGGCAACCTGGTTCGCCTGGATGGCCTGGTTGGTCTGGTGGGCTTGGTTAACCTTGTGGCCTGGTGTGATAAGTTGGCCTGGTTGGCCTAGTAGGATTGGTTGGCTGGTTGACTTGAATGGCCTTGTTTGCCTGGTTAGTTTGGTTGGCCTGGAAGGCCTGGCTGGCCTGGTGGGTCTGGTTGGTCTGGTTGGCTGGTTAGCAGGGTTGGCGTAGTAGGCATGATGTGTCTGGCAGGCCTGGTAGGCTGGTTAGCCTGGTTGGCTGTTAGAGCCTGGTCGGCCGGGTTGGACAAGCTGGTCTGGTAGGCCTAGTTAACCTTGTGGCCTGGAGTGAATAGTTGGCCTGGTTGGCCTAGTAGGCTTGGTTGGCTGGTTGACTTGAATGGCCTTATAGCCTGGTTAGTTTGGTTGGCCTGGTCTGTCTGGTAGGCTTGGTTGGTCTGATATGCCTGGTGGCTGGTTGGCCTGTATAGCCTGGTTGTCCTGGTTGGCTGGTTGGCAAGGTTGGCCTGGTTGCAATGATGGGCCTGGTTGGCCTGGTTGGCCAGGTTGCCTGGTTTGCCTGAATGGCTGGTTGCCTGGTTGCAATGGTAAGTCTGTTTGGCCTGGTTGGCTGGTTGATTGAATGGCCCGGTTTGCCTGCTTGGCTTGGATGGCTGGTTGGCCTGGTTGGCTTGCTAGCCTGGATGGCCAGGTGGGCTGGATGGCCTGGTTGGCCTGATTGGTCTGTTTGGCATGGATGCAATGTTAAACCTGATTTGCCTGGTTGGACTGGTTGGCTGGTTGACTTGAATGGCCTGGTTGGCTTGGTTGGCTGGTTGGCCTGGTTGGCTTGGTTGGTCTGGTTAGCCTTTCTGGCTGGTTGGCCTGGTTGGCTTTATGGTCTGGTTGCAATGGTAAGCCTGGATAGCCTGGTTGGTATAGTTTCCTGGTTGACGTGAATGGCCTGGTTGGAGTGGTGGGTCTGGTAAGCCTGGTTGGCCTGGTTGGCTTTATGGTCTGGTTGGCTTGGTTGGCTTGGTTGGCCTGGTTGGCTTGGTTGGCCTGGTTGGTCTTGTTGGTCTGGTAGACCTGGTTGGCTGGTTGGCTTGGTTGGCTGTATGGTCTAGTTGGCCTGGTTGGCCAGTTTGACCTGGTTGGCTGGTGTGCATGGTTGGCCTGGTTGGCCTGGTAGGCTTGCAGACCTGGTTAGGCTGGTTGGCTGGTTGGCATTGTTTGCCTGGCAGGCCTGGTGTGTCTGGCAGGCCTGGTTGGTCTGGTAGGCCTGGTAGGCTGGTTGGCCTGGTAAAGCTGGTTGGTCTGGTAGATCTGGTTGGCTAGTTGGCCAGGTTAACCTGGCTGGCCTTTTTTGCCTGAATGGCTGGTTGGCTTGTTTGCAATGGTAAACCTGGTCGGCCTGGTTGGTCTGAATAACTGGTTGACGTGAATGGCCTGGTTGGCTTTTTTTGGCAGGATGGCCTCGTTGGCCTGGTTGGCCTGGATGGTCTAGTTTCCTGGTTGACGTGAATAACCTGGTTGGAGTGGTTGGTCTGGTTGGACTGGTAGGCTGGTTGGCCTGGTAAATCTGGTTGGTCTGGTAGATCTGGTTGGCTAGTTGGCCAGGTTAACCTGGCTGGCCTGTTTTGCCTGAATGGCTGGTTGGCTTGTTTGCAATGGTAAACCTGGTTGGCCTGGTTGGTCTGAATAACTGGTTGACTTGAATGGCCTGGTTGGCTTTTTTTGGCAGGATAGCCTCGTTGGCCTGGTTGGCCTGGATGGTCTGGTTTCCTGGTTGGCCTAGATGGTCTTTTTGGCCTGGACGGTCTGGTTGGCGTTGATGGTCTGGTTGGCTGGTTGACGTGAATGGCCTGGTTTTTCTGGCAGGCCTGGTTGGCCTGGTTAGTCTGGTTGGTCTGGTGGGCCTGGTTGGCTGGTTGGCCTGTTTGGTTGGTTGGCCTGGTTGGTCTGGTTGGCCAGGTTGGCCTGGTTTTTCTGGATGGCATGGTTGGCTGGTTGACCTTGTTGGCCTGGTTGGTCTGGTAAACTTGGTTGGTCTGGTAAGCCTGGTTGGATGGGTGTCCTGGTTGGCTGGATGGTCTGGTTGGCCTGGTTGGTCTGTTAGGCCTGGTTAACCTGGCTAGCCTCGTTGGCCTGGTTTGCATTGTTGGCCTGGCTGGCCTGGCTGGCCAGGTAGGCCTGGCTGGCCAGGTTGGCGTGGTTGGCTGGTTGGCATGGTTGGCCTGATAGGCCTGGTGTGTTTAGAAGTAATGGTTGGCCTGGTTAGTGAGGTTTGGCTGGTGGGCCTGGTTGGCCTGATTGGTCTGTTTGGCATGGATGCAATGGTAAGCCTGATTGGCCTGGTTGGTCTGGTTGGCTGATTGACGTGATTGGCCTGGTTGGCTGGTTGGCCTGATTGGCCTTGTTGGTCTGGTATGCCTTGTTGGCTGGTTGGCCTGGTTGGCTGTATGGTCTGGTTGGCCTGGTTGGCCTGGGTGGTCTGGTTGGTCTGTTAGGCCTGGTTGGCTGTTTGTCCTAGCTAGCCTGGTTGGCTAATTGGCCATTTTGGCCTGGTTGGCTGGTTTGCATGGTTCACCTGGTAGGCCTGGTGTGTCTGGTAAGTCTGGTTGGCTTGTTGGCCAGGTTGACCTGGCTGGCCTGGTTGGCCTGAATGACTGGTTGACCTGGTTGCAATGGTAAGCCTGGATTGCCTGGTTGGTCTGGTTGACTGGTTGACGTGAATGGCCTGATTGGCCTGGTTGGTCTGGTAGGCCTGGTAGGCTGGTTGGCCTGGTAAAGCTGGTTGGTCTGGTAGATCTGGTTGGCTAGTTGGCCAGGTTAACCTGGCTGGCCTGTTTTGCCTGAATGGCTGGTTGGCTTGTTTGCAATGGTAAACCTGGTTGGCCTGGTTGGTCTGAATAACTGGTTGACGTGAATGGCCTGGTTGGCTTTTTTGGCGGGATGGCCTTGTTGGCCTGGTTGGCCTGGATGGTCTGGTTTCCTGGTTGACGTGAATGGCCTGGTTGGAGTGGTTGGTCTGGTTGGCCTGGTTGGTCGGGTAAGCCTGGTTGTCTGGTTGGCATGAATTGTCTGGTTGTCCTGAATAATCTGGTTGGCCTGGATGGTTTGGTTGGCTGGTTGACTTGAATGGCCTGGTTGGCCTGGTTGGTCTTGTAAGCCTGGTAGGCTGGTTGGCCTGGTTGGCTGTATGGTCTAGTTGGCATGTTTGACCTGGTAGGCCTGGTGTTTCTGGCAACCTGGTTCGTCTGGATGGTCTGGTTGGTCTGGTGGGCCTAGTTAACCTTGTGGCCTGGTGTGAATAGTTGGCCTGGTTGGCCTAGTAGGCTTGGTTGGCTGGTTGACTTGAATGGCCTTATAGCCTGGTTAGTTTGGTTGGCCTGGTCTGTCTGGTAGGCTTGGTTGGCCTGATATGCCTGATGGCTGGTTGGCCTCCCACACTAAAATATAGCTGACTTTGGTTGCTTTTTCTCTAGAATTTTAACTCATTCAAACTCTGAGCAGAATATTCTCCAAGCTTGATTTTTATGCATAACATATTCAAATTCATTATAACTAAAACAGTTTGAGGACAATTTTTTAACTCTCTACAACTTGAATCGTACAACTCATTACAACGCAATGTATCTCAGATTAACGAAAATAAAAATAACTCATTGTAACCAATTATAAATGTACTTTCCCACAATGGAAATTAACATAATATATCCCATATTAACTTTGAAGCATCCAACATAATTAAACTTTGGCAAACAAAGCATTTTTCTAACTTACAGCAACTCGATTCAATAGAAAAATGTCATTTAAAAATCAATTCAAAGCAACTTCAATTAACTTAACTTCTGAGTCCTCTTCTTCAAAGGATTTTATCTTTTTCTAACTGCAGATTTTAATTTAAAAACAATATAACCCAATGCATGTCAACTAAAGTGTTGAATAGAGAAATACAATGTTATATAACAGAATTCAACAAAGGTAGGGCCATATTTGTTTCAACAAAAGGCAACACTCTTGCAACAAAACTCAACTATAAATTGTAGCAAGAGGAGACCATGTCATTGCCAACAAAAAACAACCCTTTTACAACAACACTTAACTAAAAATTCGCCAGAGCCACAGCAATGATGGGATCTTTTAATTCCAACAAAAAGCAACCTTTTTTTAACAACAATCAACTAAAAGTCTGCCAAAACCACAGCAATGATGGATTATTTTAGTTACAACAAAAAGCAACTCTTTTGCAACAACACTCAACTAAAAACTCGCCAAAACCACAGCAATGATGAAATATTTTAGCTACAACAAAAAGCAACTCTTTTGCAACAACACTCAACTAAAAAATCGCCAAAACCACAGCAATCATGGATTATTTTAGTTACAACAAAAAGCAACTCTTTTGCAACAACACTCAACTAAAAATTTGCTAAAACCACAGTAATGATGGACTGGTTTACTTCCAACATAAAAAACTCTTTTGCATCAATACTCAACTAAAAATTCGCCACAACCACAGCAATGATCGATGGGCTGTTTTTATATTACATTTCCAGCTAAAAGAAACCCTTATGAAAAAAAAAAAAAAAACTTTACAAGAAATTTAGCAATGAGAATGAGAGAGACAATTTAATCCTTTAAAGGTGAACTGAAGGGATTGCTTTTTTTTTCCATTAGGGAACCTTATATTACCTATCCCATCCATCTGCACTAATTTTTTCATGGCAGATACTTATTGTGCTGCTGTAGGACAATTAGTGAAAAAGTGAAGTTGTGACGTATCAGCGACGGTTGGTTGACTTAAAACTCGCCGCCGTGAAAAAACAGACGAGCGACCGCGGAAACTGCCGAGAGAGTGGCGTTCGCGAGCCGATCGCCGCTCCCTCGGCAGTTTCCGCGGTCGCTCGCGGTAGCTCGTGTGTTTTTTCACGGCGGCGAGTTTTAAGTCAACCAACCGTCGCTGATACGTCACAACTTCACTTTTTCACTAATTGTCCTACAGCAGCACAATAAGTATCTGCCATGAAAAAATTAGTGCAGATGGATGGGATAGGTAATATAAGGTTCCCTAAAGGGAAAAAAAAGCAATCCCTTCAGTTCACCTTTAAATTGTGGTAATTAAAGTAGAGTGAGCGATTTAATTTTTTGGAATATTTTATTTTCTTAAAATAGGTTAACCTGCCTTCTATTGAGAAATGAAAACCAAAAAATTCCATCTCAAAAAGCTTCACCACAAAAAAATCCCAAAGTTGGTGTTTCGGAGGCCTTAAACATGCATCCTTATATTTATGGAACAGAAAACAGCGTTTTACTCCAACTTCGTCTGAACTATGGAACCAATTAAAAAATACGTACGTAATCTATGATGAATTCTTTAATGGATTTCCATGTAAAAAAAAATTTTACATGGCCGCTTTTCCGAAAAAAAATATTGAAATTTTTGCGGGTTAATTCCCATAAGGATCTTCAAGATTTTTTTCCGGAAAAACGGCTCCGTAAAAAAAAAAAATTTTATTTGAAAATCCATTAAAGAATTCATCATATAGATTACGTACGTATTTTTTAATTGGTACCATAGTTCAGACGAAGTTGGAGTAAAAAACGGTTTTCTGTTTCATAAGGATGCATGTTAAAGGCCTCTGAAACACCAACTTTGGGATTTTTTTGTGGTGAAGCTATTAGAGATGGAATTTTTTGGTTTTCATTTCTCAATAGAGGACAAGTTAAACTATTTTTAGAAAATAAAATATTCAAAAAAATGAAATCGCTCACTCTACTTTAATAACTGTTTAAATTCAATATATATAATAGATATAGAACAATTTGCAAATAATTTATATCTGCTAAAATTAAAAAATATATATTATATATTTTATATGCAACGGCAGACAGATGGAAAAAAAAATAGTGTTTTATACATATATATATATATATATACCCAGGGACCGCATGGGTATCCCCGCGAATCAGCCGCGCGAACGTCCCTGGCAATGCCCCGTGAATGTCCCGTGGCCTATATTGTGTTCATTTAAGCAATTTAAAGTTTTAAATTATCTGGAATTGCTTTACTTAGGATAGTTAGGATGTAGAAGAGACATATAGGAGACAAAATCACAATGGAGTATCGACCTCAGTTTTTTTTATTGCAGAAATGGATAGAGAGGGTTCCCTGATTTTTTACAGACTGGGAACTATTTTTAAAAAATTATTGAAAGTCCTTTTCGTGACGTCACGAGACGCCGCTCCTTAAAAAAAATAGGACTTGCCACCTCGTGACGTCAAAAAAAGGACTTAAATTTCAATAATTTTTAAAAAATAGTTCCTGCGGTCTCTAGAAAATCTGAAAAAAATCAGGGTAGCAACCCTTTATCCATTTCTGCAATAAAAAAAATTGAGGTTGATACTACATTTTATTGAACTTTTATATCAAATGTCCCTTACGTGTCTCGCAGGGATACATTAGGGAGTATCCCATGTATGCCCTGCAGGTGCATGCACTCATGGGACAATAGTATTTTTTTTAATATGGTTAAATTATGTTATTTTAAAACATTTAATTTAATCCTAAATAAAAATAAATTAATTTGTTAAATATCATTGAATATCCCGCATGCAGGTGTCTCTGGGGGACACACACACGGGGCATTGTCGGAAATTGTAAATATTTATATGTCATCATATATATATATATATGTATATATATATATATATATATATATATATATATATATATATATATATATATATATATATATATATATATATATTGATTAAGCATGAGTCTATTGACCTTTTGAGCACAATTGAGGGTAATTTTTATTATAATTATCCCGATAATCCGAATGTCCTGTAACTGCACCTGGGGGTTAATTATTCATGGGACATAAAATTTCTTCTCATGAAATGATATATATTTTATGCTCCTAAAGATATTCTTTTAATATAATATACAATAATGGTTGCATTTTTTTATTTCATAATTAGAAAATTTATACGTAAAATTATGCTTTGCTGAATTTTTTCAGATTTTTGGAGTGCAGGAACTAATTTAAAAAAATATATATTTAAAATATCTGAATTAGGGTGGTACAACCTGATGGGACAACCGTGACGTCATCAACAGCCAATCACAGCAACCGTATACTATAATTATTCTAATTAGCATTCACTATCCTAAAATTAGTTAATTTTAAATACACGTACATGATGTCCAGACAAAATTTAAAACCATTTTCTTTGAAATTGAATACATAATAATATTATATAATACCTAAAATGGGGTATCGACCTCAATTTTTTTATTGCAGAAATGGATAGAGGGTGCAAAGTTATGCTACCCTGATTTTTTTTCGATTTTTTAGAGCCCGCGGGATGTATTTTTAAAAAATTATTGAAAGTCCTTTTTGTTACGTCACGCGGCGACAAGTCCTATTTTTTTCTTAAGGAGCCACGTCTAGTCACGTCACGAATACAACTTTCAATAATTTTTTAAAAATAGTTCCCGGACTCTAAAAAATCTGAAAAAATAAAGGTAGCATATATATATAACTTTGCACGCTAGCTTTATCCATTTTTTCAATAAAAAAAATTGAGGTCAATACTACATTGTGTCCCTTCATCATCATATTATTCATATAGCATATTAATTAGCATGGCACATTAAAACTTATTATATAATATATTATAGTATCCAGTATATAGAAATTAAGTTATACTTTTCAATTAGCTTGAAGTAGAGTATGAGCGATTTCATTTTTTGTAATTATTTTTTTTTTCTAAAAATAGTTTAACCTGCCTTCTATTGAGAAATATGAAAACCAAAAAATTCCATCTCAAATAGCTTCACCACAAAAAATTCCCAAAGTTGGTGTTTCGGAGGCCTTTAACATATGCATCCCTTTTGGAACAAAAAAACAGCTTTTTAATCCAACTGCGTCTACTATATGGTACCAATTAAAAAATACGTACGTAATCCATTATGAATTCTTTAATGGATTCACAAATAATTTTATTTATTTACGGAGCCGTTTTTCCGAAAAGATATATTGAAATTTATGCGGGTTAATTCCCATAAGGATTTTCAGGATTTTTTTTTCCGGAAAACGGCTCCATAAAAAATTGTTTCATTTGAAAATCCATTAAAGAATTCAAAAAGATTTTATATGTACGTATTTTTTAATTGGCACCATATTTCAGACGATGTTGTAGTAAAAAGCTCTTCCATAAGATAGGATGCATGTTAAAGGCCTCCGAAACACTAACCTTTGGAATTTTTTGTGGTGAGGCTATTTGAGATGGAATTTTTTGGGTTTTATTTCTCAATATAGAGGGCGAGTTAAATTTTTAGAAAATGAAATTTAAAAAAAAAAATGAAATCGCTTAAGGTGGATCCACATAGCGATTTCCAACCTGCGACGCGAAGCGAATAATGCGCACCTGCTGTAAAATCCATTGGCGGCCGGCCATATTTGGAGATTAAAAAAAAAATGTATCATAAATTAATGCGATATATTCGCCGCCGCAATGTCGAATTCGCTTCCGCATAGGATTTCACAGCTTGTGTGACAAAATCGCGTCGCATAGCCGCGTTGTCACCATCTGAATTCGCCTTTACTCTACTTAAAGCTTCATCCCTCTCTAAAACGAATTATAATATATGTAAAAAAAATTTTTTTTCTTTAAATTTATTTTCTACTGATATCATTGCATGTTCATTGTAATCTATCGTCATTAAATAATATAAATTATAAAGAGATTATAACCTCACTTTTTTTTAAATTTGTCGTTAATGAAAATTGTATAAATTATAAGCGCATGCAGGTGTGGATCAGCTAGGGGGAGGGCAGGGCTATTCTTCTATTGGTGGGGGGGAGCTGCCCCCCCCCCAATTTTTGGATTTAACACACATGTATGTACAAAATATATTATTATATAATATTATACAGTATAATAATATATATTATATAAAATCATTTTTCCCATTCCAATTTTTTTTAACATTGATCTTATGCGGGGGCAGCCCCCCCCCCCCCCCGATTTTTTTTCTGAATCCATGCCTGTTTAAGCGTGTGCGTAGGGATTGGAGTAATTAAAATATGGAATTAATTGATGCATGCTATTCTTGGGTGGGATCTATCATATATATAATTATGAGGTGATCGAGTCCCATGATGTATAATATATATTTAAACAATATAGTGCACTAAATTAACTCTTATTAAACAATTATAATAAACTTCATCCACCATAAAACACTATGAATATCACTTGAAAGGTGAAATGATTTCATTTCGTTTAAATTATGCATTTAAAGAATTAAACTATTTTCTGACATTATCTTTTTCAAACATTCCGTGCGCCTTGTAAAAAATCTTTCTTACGTTTCTTCCGCTTTCTTATCGTTTCTGATTGGACAAGTTCAAAACTGTAAGCCAATCAAAATGTAGCACCGACAGTTGATCGATAATCGATTTGATTTTTTTATTTCCTAATGGCGGCGAAGAAGAAGTGATGTCGGTGGCAAATTTTCGTTAATAACTGCAATTAAATCTGTGTTACGATGTTTTGTATGATATATTTAATGAAAATATATAACGACCTGTGAGAATAAGGTATGTTTTAGTGTATGTATATTGTGTTCTTGGTTAAAATTGTGTTTTTCTGATCCACGAATTGTTTTGTTTATGTCTGATATCTGCAAACGAGTGGACCTCGAGTGGACTATCTGTTCTGTGTAAGTTTCTTAAAATTGAATTTCCAATCGTTAGCATCATTCTATATGGAAATACCGGGTATGTATAATACAATATTGATTATATAGCAAAGTTCCCTGGCGTATATTAACGAGAAAATTACAGTAATGAGGTTTGAAAATAAATTAATTTTTTCCTTCTATGCATACGGTATGCCATACTGTACAGTATCTAAAATAAGCATGCATACATATTATAATATATGCTGTATGCATATCATAATTATAAATATGCAGATGAACGATACAATGGTTTTAAGGTTCTTCTTCTACCTGCATATAATGCAATTCCTATGCCTATACAGTATGTAAATTTGCCTTGAATTGTAAATGTGCTGTCACATATGGTCGAAAATTACTACCTGAATCATGTTGTAGCAGCCGCAGATAAACGATAATGTACGAAAGCTTGCTGTATGCTGTATTCATACTGCATGCCATGGCATAAATAATGTTTCTGATGTTTGAAAGCTCTTAAACTTGCAACTAACCTATAAGTGTCATAAAAACCCACCTATTTTTAAAATTAAACTTAAATTATTAATTGTGTTCAATGATTTGCTGATTCCGTCTTGTGCAATGTCAACAGGTAATGTGAGTGACAATCTCGAGGCGGTGTCTCAGGCAGCGTCCAATCTCAGTGACGTCCTCGCTTGATGAAGGAAGGAGGAGAAGCGGACCCACCAGAAAATCTCTCTGCCAACGTATCTGGCCACTGCACTCCCAGCATATCAGGCAAGGACGCACCTCCAGTCAGGTGACGGAGAACACAGATGCAGCCAATGGACACTAGGGACATGTAACCATGGTGAGTCCTCGGCCTGTAGTTTTCTATGTACGTTATTCTTCAATAAGTGATTTATAGGTCAACTAAAAATAATAATTGTGATTTATTTTTATTTATTTTTTTACTTTGAGGGCTATACTATAAACAGTATTTTTATAATTGGGAAATTAATTTTGTTGGTTGCAATACTAATTTATGTTTCATACTTTACTCAATGTGAAAGTGTCTCGAAGGCTGTTTCTTTGTTACGTACTGACTAGTCGCTATTAAATTTAGACAAGATGGCTGCCATTTAGCGGAACCTTCAACTAGACACAAACTCACTTGCATTTCAGTACGTTATGATGGCAAAGTGTCTCGGAGGCAGTTCCTTTGTTACGTACTGACTAGTCGCTATTAAATTTAGACAAGATGGCTGCCATTTAGCGGAACCTTCAACTAGACACATACTCACTTGCATTTCAGTCGTTATGATGGCAAAGTGTCTCGGAGGCAGATTCTTTGTTACGTAGTGACTAGTCGCTATTAAATTGAGACAAGATGGCTGCCATTTAGCGGCCCTATTGGAAATGTACAATTGTAATCAGCCAAATTACAATTGTAATTTGCCTCATTACAATTGTAATTTGGCTGATTACAATTGTAAAATTTCGATTGCAATTGTAACACTTGGTTACAATTGTAACACTCGGATTACAATTGTAATGTTCTTTAATTACAATTGTAATACTTGGAATTACAATTGTAACTTTTGATTACAATTGTAATATTAATGATTACAATTGTAATACTTGGAATTGCAATTGTACTCTGGTTCTGATACAATTGCAACACTTGGATTACAATTGTAATATTCATGATTGCAATTATAATACTTTTGGGGTTGTAATTTATTAAAGTGTTATATATACTACATAATATATAATATATATACTACAGAGTAGAATTAATATATACATTTACATTCATTAATTTATTTAACTTAATATTTTTTATGTTAATTTTATGGCTTTAACGTATATATATCTTAGGTACTATTAAGACGCTTCAATTGAAAGTATTAATTTATTAAATTTTCATTATTTTTGAAAGGCTCGACCCCTTAATAGGGTACGTACCGCGCTTCAATTTAAAAAATAATAATAATTCAGATCGAGATGCATCTTCATTTAATATATGAAAAAATAATGTTCATAAAAAATCAATTTTAATAATTTATACTATAATAAATTAGGGGTCAACCCCCAACCCCAACGACTTATCATGGTCACATCAATTAACATAAACATTCATCTATGCTGCATGAACCTGTAGTTCTCATTTAGTTTTGCGACATTTTTTTTTAAATATATATATAAATTGAAAAAATAAGGGTCGACCCCTTGAAGGGTCATATAATTAAAAATGTAAAAAGGTCGGTTGAAGATGTACATTAATTTGAAATGTAACGAATATAGTAAGAAAATGAATTCATTTATATCTTATCATACGTTAAGGGTCGGTCGCATGATGCGTATTCGACCCTTAGGTAGTCGATCATTAATACTTCATCAAAAGAACTCGATGCTGCAATGAACTTATATTGAACCTAGTCCTCACAGTTTTTGTCACATATTTTGTTATAAATATTTGCATACTTTTAATAATGACCCCTGGTATGCCCAAGGGTCGACCCTTAAAATACGTAAATTACAGCTCTGAAGGAAATTAAAAGGATTGTCATTTTCAGTCTTGCAATTTTTTACGAAAAAACAAATTTAAGGGTCTTTTGACCCTTAAGGGTCAAAAAGTCCCAAATTTAAGGGTCACCATTAGAACCACCATCAAATTTTACCCTAGGGTCGAAATTTATATAACGTTGCAAGAAAGTGAAATAAATTTCAGGGTCTTTTGACCCTTCAGGGTCAAAGGGTCGCAAATTTAAGGGTCACCATTAGAACCACCATCAAATTTTACTCTAGGATCGAAATTTATATAACGTTGCAATGAAGGGAACTAAATTTCAGGGTCTTTTGACCCTGAAGGGTCAAAGGGTCGCACATGTAAAGGTCTTCATTAGAACCGCCATCAAATTTTACCTTATAAGCAAAATTTATACAACGCTGCATTGAAGTTAACCCGTATTTTTCCCATAGCTTATTATTTATTTATATAGCTCAATAATCTTCTTCCTACTAAGAAAGCAGTAGCAGCGCAATGGTAAGTGTATGATCAGCAGTGGTAACCGAAGTACAGCAACGCAGGTTTGGGTTAGTAGTTAGATCGGTGACCGCTTTTTGTAGATTTTACAATCGTAATTATTACAATTGTAATAATTGCAATTGTAGTTCAATACAATTGTAATAAGGCCTTTACAATTGTAAAAATTACCATTGTAATATTGCCAAAACACAATCGTAATTTTGATGGCTGTACAATTGTAATAATTACAATTGTAAATTTCCACTAGGGGGAACCTTCAACTAGACACAAACTCTCTTGCATTTCAGTACGTTATGATGGCAATGTGTCTCGGAGGCAGATTCTTTGTTACGTACTGACTAGTCGCTATTAAATTTAGACAAGATGGCTGCCATTTAGCGGAACCTTCAACTAGACACAAACTCACTTGCATTTCAGTCGTTATGATGGCAAAGTGTCTCGGAGGCAGTTCCTTTGTTACGTACTGACTAGTCGCTATTTAATTTAGACAAGATGGCTGCCATTTAGCGGAACCTTCAACTAGACCAAACTCACTTGCATTTCAGTACGTTATGATGGCAAAATATCTCGAAGGCAGTTTCTTTGTTACGTACTGACTAGTCGCTATTAAATTTAGACAAGATGGCTGCCATTTAGCGGAACCTTCAACTAGACACATACTCACTTGCATTTCAGTCGTTATGATGGCAAAGTGTCTCGGAGGCAGTTCCTTTGTTACGTAGTGACTAGTCGCTATTAAATTTAGACAAGATGGCTGCCATTTAGCGGAACCTTCAACTAGACCAAACTCACTTGCATTTCAGTACGTTATGATGGCAAAATGTCTCGAAGGCAGTTTCTTTGTTACGTACTGACTAGTCGCTATTAAATTTAGACAAGATGGCTGCCATTTAGCGGAACCTTCAACTAGACACATACTCACTTGCATTTCCGTCGTTATGATGGCAAAGTGTCTCGGAGGCAGATTCTTTGTTACGTAGTGACTAGTCGCTATTAAATTTAGACAAGATGGCTGCCATTTAGCGGAACCTTCAACTAGACACAAACTCACTTGCATTTCAGTACGTTATGATGGCAAAGTGTCTCGGAGGCAGTTTCTTTGTTACGTACTGACTAGTCGCTATTAAATTTAGACAAGATGGCTGCCATTTAGCGGAACCTTCAACTAGACACAAACTCATTTGCTTTTCAGTACGTTATGATGGCAAAGTATCTCGGAGGCAGTTTCTTTGTTACATACTGACTAGTCTCTATTATATTTAGACAAGATGGCTGCCATTTAGCGGAACCTTCAACTAGACACAAACTCACTTGCATTTCAGTCGTTATGATGGCAAAGTGTCTCGGAGGCAGTTCCTTTGTTACGTACTGACTAGTCGCTATTAAATTTAGACAAGATGGCTGCCACTTAGCGGAACCTTCAACTAGACACATACTCACTTGCATTTCAGTCGTTATGATGGCAAAGTGTCTCGGAGGCAGATTCTTTGTTACGTAGTGACTAGTCGCTATTAAATTTAGACAAGATGGCTGTCATTTAGCGGAACCTTCAACTAGACACAAACTGAAACGGACCCTAACTTCCTCCCCTCGTCGTAACTGATAGATGGGCCTCAAGTTGTCTAGGGGCGAGAGGAGGAGAGCGTGGGTGGGTTCCCAATCTGGCAATTACTTTACCACTAGCTTAAATTCAACTAAGCGCACTTCTTCTTATTATCTTTATATTATTGTTATATAGGAATGGGTGTATATTATAAATTAAAAGATTATAATTTAATCAACAAACACTGACTCTATTTTATTGCATGTAAAACAAATAAACTGAGAAAAATACACTATTGACAATATTAATATTATTATGATTTTATACTGTAGCTTAATTTAATAATTATGATAGAAGACAAATGTGATATAATTAATACTTAATTGAAAGGACGTTGAATAATCTTGAAGTAAATCACGTAGCAGAAACACAATGAAGATCTAAACAGACAGCACCCGATTCTACCAGGTGATTTTGTTGATTACCAGCGGGTGGATAAGCAACAAACGCCACCTGTAGACAGAACTATGAAATTCACCGAACAAAGGAATGTGAGCCGTCGCGGGACCAGCAGCGTGGCGCCGCAGTGAATCAACCGCAAGGACTGACTTGACATTTTTGGGCACGAGCTTTTATAACCTCGGTGCCCTCGGTCAGCTGTGTCTATTGTTTACCTGGAATTTTAGTGTTGCCACCTTTTGAGTATTATTGCTGTTATGTCACTTCCCTAGTTTTGTGGAAAATTCTTCACACTTTCAATAAATCAATATTGACGTTAAATAATAGAAAACATAATAAATTGCATGTGACAAATTAGACAATACTATTATGCAGCTTTTTTACATAATTAGGTAAGCAAATTGTATGAATTACGGCTCGTTTTGCGAGCCGGCAATATACGATTTTACATTATTTATATTTACAAGAAAAACAACTTTTATGATTAACAGTATACTTCTATGCACACTTGAAATAATTATTTATAAAAATATATTAACTGTTTTACATGAAACGAAAAATTAACGATGAACTGTTATTTAATATGCACTGGTATGCATAGGAGGGAAGTTTAGTAAATACGAGATTGCACAACAAATATACGTAATAATAAGCTCATATATCATTTAAAAGAAAGTAAATAAAATTTACTATGAACAGTGCTAATAGGTTTAGTTGGAGAATTTTTACTTTTGTTGTAATAATAAATTAAAAAAAATATTTTGTTAACATTCACAATATATGCATAGATTTGGCGGGAACAGGACAGCTGTTTATTTAATATGGTTGGTACCTCCCAATATTTATTGGGTGCACCAAAAATTTAAAAGCAAATTGAGAAGGTTAAAACTGAAGTAAAACATTATAATTAAGACATAAAAAGTAGGGAAGTTACATTACCCCCTTTGTAAATTTGGAAATACTATTTTGAAATTTACAACAAAAAGTAACACTCTACTTTTTATGACAACTGAAAAATAAACACAATGAACAATTATCATATTAAACAAATTAGATCCAAGCTTGATTTACCATGCTTCTGCCCTTTCTGTAAGTGTTGATTGGGAACATCTTGGACTGCAAGCTGAAGTAATATCCGTAGCCCGTAGCTCATTGAACGTTGCAGCCATCATGGCATTTGATGCTTAGGCTGATCTGAAGACTAGGGGAACATTGAAGCCATCTTGGCATATGATGCTTAGGCTTACTGGTACATGAATGGGGTCGGGGCATGATATGGCATAATTTATTTTTTTAGGTAACTGTGGGTGATGATGATGGGGGGAGCTTTGCTTATCACTGAACTAGGACAGCGCAGTTCATGAACAGAAGCTCATTGGGGGGAGTTGACTTGTTTTTAAGTCTTCCCTTTTTCTTCTTGGTGAAAAGAGGAGCTGTTGTTTGGTTTCTCCCCATCACTACTGAAGAATTATCTTTTTGTCGTGGTCGATTTTGGGGTGACATGGTTGCTAGTAAATTATAGTCGGGTTCAGATTTTGAAGAGCCACGTTGCAGTGGGTTGTTGTGCTGCACTGGCGGGGTTTTAATAGGTATTGTAAGGTTAGGTATGGCAGGGCATGATGATGAGTTTGCTTCCCTTAACCTTTTCCTTTGTCTCTTCCAAAATCTTTTCCTTTTTCTGTTGCGTCTTTTTGTCGCACAGCGTTCTTCACCCTCACGCTGACGTTTTGATTGCGTGAGGGTCTCTACACGTTTTTTGGCTCCTGCTGGGGGGTAATTTGAGGTCGTTGATTATTTGAATCTCGACCCCCTGTCTCCCGCTTTGCAGTAGGTTGACGGGTGTCATCGAGAAAGGTGGGCGTTGAGGTGCGTGACGCTGGGGATGGGGTTCCTGCTACCTCAGTACTTGTACTGTATGGCTCCGCCGAGTAGCTGGCAAAAGGGAGGGTGTGAGACATTCGTTGTTGCAAAATTAAATCTTGGATGTCGCGTGCATCTCTGGCGAGCTCGTACAAACTATGGTAAGTTCGTCCGTGAGTATAGTAATAATACTCGGGTAACATTTGGGTTAACACTCGATGTACTTTCTCAGACTCTGTTACTGGTATATTAAGACGTCTGAAAAATGCTGCGATTACTGTGATGAATTCTGGGAGCGTCTCTCCAGGGAGTTGAGTTCTTTCGTCGAGTTGTTTCCACAGTAGCTCCTGGTAATTTGGCTCGGCAAATTCACGCATAAATTCACCTATAAAAATGTCCCAGTTGTAGAATCCGCCATGCAAATTCCACCAACAATTAGCATCACCCTTTAATGCTGATGGCATCTCAGAGATAAGTATGGCTTGAGGAACATAGGTGCTAGAACGAGCGTATAGTTCGAATGCACTGATAAATTCGGTTGGGGTGAGTTTATCTCTGCGGCCACTATATGTAGGCAACGGTAAGCGGAGACTTGGCATTTGCTGTGGCACCTGCCGTGATGTGGGCGCAGGGAATGTTTGGGAGTAGGTTTGGTAAGTAGGGGGTTGAACAACACATGCGGAAATACGCGGCTGGTAGCCTGATCCCTGCATTTGGTTGTTGAAAGGTGGGGGAGGAATGGCGCCTGACGCTGGCTGAGCCAGCGGGCGTTCTTTTCCTCGTTGGTTAAATTGATTAAAATTTGCACCGAACTGATATGTTCCACTTGTTTGAAGAGGTGGCATTATTTTTGACTGAGACTGTACTTGCAGCACTGTTTGATTTAACCCCCTGGTCTCGACTTCCAATGCAGCTGAGGTAAAATCATATGGTCGCTCAATTAAATTATCACAACGTACTGCTGAAGGAGACCGGAAGGGTTGATGAGATAGGGGTTGGAAAGGTGTTAAGGTATTACTGTTACGATACTGTAAGTTCAGGGGTGGGGGGTGGTGATTGTTTTCGGTTGGAGAGTTAAATCGATTTGCTTGTTGTGAAGAAACGGGCGAATAATAATTATTTTGATTGTTATCAGTCGGTGACGCTTTTGTAGTAGTCTTGTATAGTTGACTATGGGGGTGGTTAGGTGGGTGTTCAGGGTGTCGGGTTAGGTTGTGCCGCTCTTGGCTGGCATAGCCTTGTGTGAGAACTGGTTGAGTATCTTCATGTCTATATGCTAGAGTGAACTCGGTTTCCACAGTTCCCTCAATAGCATTTCGTGTCTTGAAATATTCTTGGCGATAATTATAATTTTCACTGTCACATTGTTCTTCATTCACGGATTGCAAATTTAAATTAGCAAATCTGTCGTAAACTCGTTGACTTTGTAGGGGTTGGTAAGCAGCAGGGTTGTTTTGCAGAATGTCGATAGTTGAGGTGGTTGCTTGGTTTCCTCTCTCACGATGTATCATTGCGCGATGCATTTCAGTATGCTCGAAGTGTAGGTTGTTCGTCGTGTAATGCGAACTGTCTCCAAATTCAGCTGGGTAAAGCACATATGGCGTCCTTGCTGATAGGTCACCAAAGTGCGTAGGAATCGCGTCAGGTCCGACATTGCGACCCCTACCGGCCTCCTCACGGGGCGGCCAACGGCTCGTTCTCCCACCCCCGCCCGCACGCGGTTGTGAGAAAAGTCCGTGCTCCTCGGAGACTGACTGACCCTCTTGGCTTATCCACAAGCCCCGACTCATTTCCGATGAATCGTGATGACACACCCTACTCGGTGGCCTCAGAGGTTGCTCCGCGTGCCGTTGTGGGGCTTGACCCTCCAAGTCTTGCCCCCTGGGTACTTCTTGCTCCCCCGGGAAGGTTGAAGCACCACTCTTTGTCGTCATCGCTGAAGGTTTTGTGAAACTCGTCTTGTCGACGCTGGGTCGAAAGTGGGAGGAGGAATAATGCCAGTATATGATAGCACCGACAAAAACTACCCCCACATCAAAACAATTTCCACTTAACACTGCTTTCACTTATTGTGTTCACTTAACTTGGTATTGAGAAGATAATCGTACATGAAGTTTCGGCGTAACGCTACTGTACACTCTTTCGAGTGTAAATGACACGCTCGGGCGAGCAGACCTGCGTGCGAGCACGACAAGGTTACCCTAATCCCGGACACGGCCACCAAGGGTGAAACGGACCCTAACTTCCTCCCCTCGTCGTAACTGATAGATGGGCCTCAAGTTGTCTAGGGGGCGAGAGGAGGAGAGCGTGGGTGGGTTCCCAATCTGGCAATTACTTTACCACTAGCTTAAATTCAACTAAGCGCACTTCTTCTTATTATCTTTATATTATTGTTATATAGGAATGGGTGTATATTATAAATTAAAAGATTATAATTTAATCAACAAACACTGACTCTATTTTATTGCATGTAAAACAAATAAACTGAGAAAAATACACTATTGACAATATTAATATTATTATGATTTTATACTGTAGCTTAATTTAATAATTATGATAGAAGACAAATGTGATATAATTAATACTTAATTGAAAGGACGTTGAATAATCTTGAAGTAAATCACGTAGCAGAAACACAATGAAGATCTAAACAGACAGCACCCGATTCTACCAGGTGATTTTGTTGATTACCAGCGGGTGGATAAGCAACAAACGCCACCTGTAGACAGAACTATGAAATTCACCGAACAAAGGAATGTGAGCCGTCGCGGGACCAGCAGCGTGGCGCCGCAGTGAATCAACCGCAAGGACTGACTTGACATTTTTGGGCACGAGCTTTTATAACCTCGGTGCCCTCGGTCAGCTGTGTCTATTGTTTACCTGGAATTTTAGTGTTGCCACCTTTTGAGTATTATTGCTGTTATGTCACTTCCCTAGTTTTGTGGAAAATTCTTCACACTTTCAATAAATCAATATTGACGTTAAATAATAGAAAACATAATAAATTGCATGTGACAAATTAGACAATACTATTATGCAGCTTTTTTACATAATTAGGTAAGCAAATTGTATGAATTACGGCTCGTTTTGCGAGCCGGCAATATACGATTTTACATTATTTATATTTACAAGAAAAACAACTTTTATGATTAACAGTATACTTCTATGCACACTTGAAATAATTATTTATAAAAATATATTAACTGTTTTACATGAAACGAAAAATTAACGATGAACTGTTATTTAATATGCACTGGTATGCATAGGAGGGAAGTTTAGTAAATACGAGATTGCACAACAAATATACGTAATAATAAGCTCATATATCATTTAAAAGAAAGTAAATAAAATTTACTATGAACAGTGCTAATAGGTTTAGTTGGAGAATTTTTACTTTTGTTGTAATAATAAATTAAAAAAAATATTTTGTTAACATTCACAATATATGCATAGATTTGGCGGGAACAGGACAGCTGTTTATTTAATATGGTTGGTACCTCCCAATATTTATTGGGTGCACCAAAAATTTAAAAGCAAATTGAGAAGGTTAAAACTGAAGTAAAACATTATAATTAAGACATAAAAAGTAGGGAAGTTACAAAACTCACTTGCATTTCAGTACGTTATGATGACAAAGTGTCTCGGAGGCAGTTTCTTTGTTACGTACTGACTACCCAGGTAGAAAATTCCCATTACCGCTGATTGAAACCCATTAAAATTTCAATGGGTGTCCATGGGTTTTGAACAATTTTGATGGGTTTTTAAAGGATCCATTAGAAAAACATTGAAACCCATTGAAATTCCTATCGGTTTCAATGACTTTCGATCATCCACCAATTATTTCCCATTGGATCCTATAGAGACCCTTTAAGTTCACCATTGAATCTTATCACCCATAATAGGTGGCACAATAGATTCTATCGGTTTAAATGTACCTATCCCCTTGAAGTCTTCTATGCATGTTAACGCGTTTGGGGGGGCGGGGGCGGCAGACTCGCGGATCCAAAAGGGAAGCGAGAGAGGGTGCGAAGCAAAGTCCCCCCCCCCAAAAAAATTGGTCCCAAAATATTTTGAAGGTTTGTTACCAGGCACACAACACCCCCTCCTTCCCAAGTTCACATTGATAAATAAAGCTCCCGCCAACCCCACCCCCCGGAGCTGCGCGCTGTTTCGGCATCAGCCTCTGGAGACGTTGAGGTATATAGATGGGGTTGTTGTATAACTATAATTTATTTTAACAATAAAAATATTATAATAATAAATAAAATGTTGCAGTGATAATTTTAATTAATATTGAATATATAATATATTTATTTTACAATGAAATCAATTAAACTATGTAAATCATATTTTTTATTATTAAAAATAAATTATAATTTTAATTGCACTATTAATTCAGCTATTAATTAAAGATAATTTATAACCACAATAAATAAAAACGGTATGTACACGTACGTTACTTAATAATTAGATAAAAATATGTTAATCTATAATTCAATTAACCGATGAAATATAGTCTACGGCAACAAAATATAAATTGATCTCAATTCTTAATATTTTTAAAACTTTTCAAATTATTTATTATTATTTAATTCAAACAATTTTCTATAATATCATATCATAAACTTATTATAATAATAATTATTTTGCAGTGATTTAATTAATATGGAATACATGTATTTATTTCACCCTTAATTAAATCAAATAAACTATGATTCAAATGCAATATTTTTTAAATTATATAAACAGATACATATAAATATAATTATATTATATTTATATGTAAATTGTAATTATGAATTTAATTACTTAAATTTAATAAAAAAAATCAATATATCTATATTCCATATTAATTATCACTGCAAAATAATAATTATTATAATAAGTTTATGATATGATATTATAGAAAATTGTTTGAATTAAATAATAATAAATCATTTGCAAAGTTTTAAAAATATTAAGAATTGAGATGAATTTATTTTGTTGCCGTAGACTATATTTCATCGGTTAATTGAATTAGATTAATAATAAGCATAATTATTTATTTACATAATTATTTATTTACATAATTATATAGTTATAAAAATTTAATTAATTTAATTTTATCTTTTATATTATATTAACATATTTTTATATAATTATTATGTAACTTACGCGTACGCGTTTATTTATGGTGGTAATTATCTTTAATTAACAGCTGAATAATACTGCAATTAAGGAAAAAATATATTTACCAATAAAAAAATATATTTTTAATTATTGCAGAAACCGTTTTAAATTCAAAATCCCGCTGCGCATTTTTGCCGCTGCGTGACGCGTGGCGCTCGTGGCACTGGCTGTCAGCTGAAAATTTGTGTCTTTGTTTGAGAAGTGGCGTGCTGTCAAAACTGAAGAATATTTTCTTTTTTTTTTTAAGAATTAGGGAAGTAAAACTTATTTCTTTCAGATAAAGGTGTTTAAGAATGTTTTACTTTGTGTTTTTTCTGTTGGTCCATGTGTTTTGAGACTTCTCGACGCGAGAAAGAGACGCAAAAACAAGGACCGACCTCGGTGGCGTGGCCTGCCGGTCAGCGTATAGATGGCTGATGTTTTTAAAACATCAAAATTAAGACGTATGCATATGCATACCGCATACCACGAACAGTAAGAAGAAAAATGCATGTTGTTATTTTTTATAGCATTTATGTGCGTTTTAATTTCTATTTTTTGTGCAATTTAGTTGCTGTGTATTTATATTATTTAAATTAAAAATGTTTTGATAATTTTCATTTTTTAATTAATTATTAAGAGATCAATAATTAGCATTTAATTAAATATAAATACATAATTATATTATGTGTACTTAATTGTGCCCATATTAAGGTAGTTCTGTGGGTATTTTAGTGGGAAAATAAAATAATATTAATGTTGTAGATTTTTTATTACTATTTGTTATGTTTATAATTTGCCATTAGACTTGTGCTCTTATTTCCTAGGTGCCCTGCAGCGTACGGAATGGCAAGTGGACTTCGGCACAGCCCTGTACTCAGGGTTATATAACGATTGAGGGCCGCTTAATGTTCTCTTTAATTTTCCAGTTCCATTGCATTGCCGCCTATTGGGACCTGTCCGATTCTATTGCTACCCATAGAAGTCCATTAAGGCTGATTGGCGTCAATGGGTAACCGTAGAAATTTGGCGCTCTAAAATCTGTTTCAGGCCCATTGAAACCCATGGGAACCAATGGGTGAGCTTCCTATAGGAGCCCATAGAAACCCATGAGAACCCATTGGTGAGCTACCCATGGGAGCCCATAGAAACCCATGAGAACCCATGGGTGAGCTTCCCATGGGAGCCCATTGAAGCCCATTGGTTCCAATCGGTACCAATGGGCGTTTTTGAGCGCCAAATTTCTATGGTTAGCAATGGGTTTCTAATGGATTCAATGGGATCTTCCTACCTGGGTAGTCGCTATTAAATTTAGACAAGATGGCTGCCATTTAGCGGAACCTTCAACTAGACACAAACTCATTTTCTTTTCAGTACGTTATGATGGCAAAATGTCTCGGAGGCAGTTTTTTTGTTACGTACTGACTAGTCGCTATTAAATTTAGACAAGATGGCTGCCATTTAGCGGAACCTTCAACTAGACACAAACTCATTTGCATTTCAGTACGTTATGATGGCAAAGTGTCTCGGAGGCAGTTTCTTTGTTACATACTGACTAGTCTCTATTAAATTTAGACAAGATGGCTGCCATTTAGCGGAACCTTCAACTAGACACAAACTCACTTGCATTTCAGTACGTTATAATGGCAAAGTGTCTCGGAGGCAGTTTCTTTGTTACGTACTGACTAGTCTCTATTAAATTTAGACAAGATGGCTGCCATTTAGCGGAACCTTCAACTAGACACAAACCCACTTGCATTTCAGTACGTTATCATGGCAAATTGTCTCGGAGGCTCTTACTTCGTCATTACTGACTTGACGCTACGTGATGGAACCAAGATGGCGCCTATGTGACACGACCTGCTGCCAGTGAAAAACTAACCTCATGTTTTCAGAAATTAAATTAGTAACAGCTACAATCTGCATCATGTTACCAACTTACTGACTTTTCCTTACAGCAATGATATTAAATTCTAAATATCAGCCATTTTTTCAAACTTGAAATCAAAATATCATTTAAAATGAACAATCTAAAGCTGTGTGATACTCAAGGATTTTGTATTTATGGATAGGTTATCTCTATACCAATAGCATTAGAGCTACTGAGGCAAATCTCCAATGTAAGATGGAGACCGAGCGCAACCATCTGCAATGTAAACTATATGGAAGTTCCCCAACGTAAGATGGCAGACATCCCATTGGTTACTGTTGTAACCGCCACCCACTTCCTCACCGACGGCAGCACCACCACCTATCCATACATACAAATTTCTTGGTGATACACATATAATGACCATATATTGCAGTGGCTTTTATACTGTGGCTTGCATACTGACTTTTGTTGTTCCAGCATGTTATGGAGCCTGATAAAATAATTCTACTGGTTCCTTCAAACACCTAGACATTTGTATAATTTACTTATACGACTATTGTTTACATCGTGAGTGTCTAAATTTTGATAAATTTCAACAGGGCATCATGATCGCTGCCAACAAGCCTCCTACCTGATGATGAAAAGTCTGCCAACAGTGCCAAGAATTCAATAATTTTAACGTTTATCCCCGACGTCTTTGGCCCAAGTAATTTCAAAGAGCAGTTTCAAATACTTGGGTAATAAAGGGGAGAACTCGTCAAAGTGAATAGAAAAAAATTTACTTGTTATTTGTTTGAGGAGATATGGGTCAGATGGGGGAGGGCCCAATATTGATTCTGGCAGAAAGCTAGTTGGGTTTTGTTGTAATTTTTTTGGAAGGAGTTGAGTTACATGGTGGAGAGTCCGGTATTGATTCTGCCAGAAAGCTAGTTGGATTTCGTTGTAAAGAGTTGTTTAGAGTTGAGTCAGATGGGGGAAGAACCAGTATTGATTCCGCCAGAAAGTTTGTTGGATTTCGTTGTAAAGAGTTGTTTAGAGTTGGGTCAGATGGGGGAGGGACCAGTATTTATTCTGCCAGAAAGTTTGTTGGATTTCGTGATAATTTTGTTGAAATGAGTTAGGTCAAATAAGGGATAACCCAGTTTTGATTCTGCCAGAAAGTTCGTTGCATTTCATTGTAATTTTGTTGGAATGAGTTGGGTCACATTGGGGAGGATCCAGGAATGATTCTGCCAGAAAGCTAATTGGATTTCGTTGTAATTTGGTTGCAATGAGTTGAGTCAGATTGGGCAACCCCTGGTTCGGCAGGGGGAAACTTTTAGTTGTATTTCATTGTAATCAGTTGTATAAATGTGTGTTGAAATTTGTTAATGCCAGCTGTATTTTATTGAATAATGTCTTGTTAATAAAGGTTGAAATTTGTTGTGATTAATCAGTTGTATAATGTTTATTTTCATTGTAATCCTTGAGTTACACTATGTTGTGTAGTGTTATCCTTATCCAGTTATATTTAGTTGCTTTTTGCGCAAGTTTATCTTGGTTAGCAGGAGTTAAAACAATATCTGTTGCCTTCAGTTATTCAAAGTTACAGGGCCGCAACTAAAACGAACCCTAAAAGCGGCAAAATCATAGTTGTATTGAGTTGTATAGTTAGTTTTTAGTTGGAGCAAGATTTTGTTCAACAAATTTAAGTGTGGGCTGTATAGCCTGGTTGTCCTGGTTGGCTGGTTGGCAAGGTTGGCCTGGTTGCAATGATGGGCCTGGTTGGCCTGGTTGGCTGGTTGGCCAGGTTGCCTGGTTTGCCTGAATGGCTGGTTGCCTGGTTGCAATGGTAAGTCTGTTTGGCCTGGTTGGTCTGGTTGGCTGGTTGATTGAATGGCCTGGTTTGCCTGCTTGGCTTGGATGGCTGGTTGGCCTGGTTGGCTTGCTAGCCTGGATGGCCAGGTGGGCTGGATGGCCTGGTTGGCCTGATTGGTCTGTTTGGCATGGATGCAATGTTAAACCTGATTTGCCTGGTTGGACTGGTTGGCTGGTTGACTTGAATGGCCTGGTTGGCTTGGTTGGCTGGTTGGCCTGGTTGGCTTGGTTGGTCTGGTTAGCCTTTTTGGCTGGTTGGCCTGGTTGGCTTTATGGTCTGGTTGCAATGGTAAGCCTGGATAGCCTGGTTGGTATAGTTTCCTGGTTGACGTGAATGGCCTGGTTGGAGTGGTTGGTCTGGTAAGCCTGGTTGGCCTGGTTGGCTTTATGGTCTGGTTGGCTTGGTTGGCTTGGTTGGCCTGGTTGGCTTGGTTGGCCTGGTTGGTCTTGTTGGTCTGGTAGACCTGGTTGGCTGGTTGGCTTGGTTGGCTGTATGGTCTAGTTGGCCTGGTTGGCCAGTTTGACCTGGTTGGCTGGTGTGCATGGTTGGCCTGGTTGGCCTGGTAGGCTTGCAGACCTGGTTAGGCTGGTTGGCTGGTTGGCATTGTTTGCCTGGCAGGCCTGGTGTGTCTGGCAGGCCTGGTTGGTCTGGTAGGCCTGGTAGGCTGGTTGGCCTGGTAAAGCTGGTTGGTCTGGTAGATCTGGTTGGCTATTTGGCCAGGTTAACCTGGCTGGCCTTTTTTGCCTGAATGGCTGGTTGGCTTGTTTGCAATGGTAAACCTGGTCGGCCTGGTTGGTCTGAATAACTGGTTGACGTGAATGGCCTGGTTGGCTTTTTTTGGCAGGATGGCCTCGTTGGCCTGGTTGGCCTGGATGGTCTAGTTTCCTGGTTGACGTGAATAACCTGGTTGGAGTGGTTGGTCTGGTTGGACTGGTAGGCTGGTTGGCCTGGTAAATCTGGTTGGTCTGGTAGATCTGGTTGGCTAGTTGGCCAGGTTAACCTGGCTGGCCTGTTTTGCCTGAATGGCTGGTTGGCTTGTTTGCAATGGTAAACCTGGTTGGCCTGGTTGGTCTGAATAACTGGTTGACTTGAATGGCCTGGTTGGCTTTTTTTGGCAGGATAGCCTCGTTGGCCTGGTTGGCCTGGATGGTCTGGTTTCCTGGTTGGCCTAGATGGTCTTTTTGGCCTGGACGGTCTGGTTGGCGTTGATGGTCTGGTTGGCTGGTTGACGTGAATGGCCTGGTTTTTCTGGCAGGCCTGGTTGGCCTGGTTAGTCTGGTTGGTCTGGTGGGCCTGGTTGGCTGGTTGGCCTGTTTGGTTGGTTGGCCTGGTTGGTCTGGTTGGCCAGGTTGGCCTGGTTTTTCTGGATGGCATGGTTGGCTGGTTGACCTTGTTGGCCTGGTTGGTCTGGTAAGCCTGGTTGGATGGGTCTCCTGGTTGGCTGGATGGTCTGGTTGGCCTGGTTGGTCTGGTAGGCCTGGTTAACCTGGCTAGCCTCGTTGGCCTGGTTTGCATTGTTGGCCTGGCTGGCCTGGCTGGCCAGGTAGGCCTGGCTGGCCAGGTTGGCGTGGTTGGCTGGTTGGCATGGTTGGCCTGATAGGCCTGGTGTGTTTAGAAGTAATGGTTGGCCTGGTTAGTGAGGTTTGGCTGGTGGGCCTGGTTGGCCTGATTGGTCTGTTTGGCTTGGATGCAATGGTAAGCCTGATTGGCCTGGTTGGTCTGGTTGGCTGATTGACGTGATTGGCCTGGTTGGCTGGTTGGCCTGATTGGCCTTGTTGGTCTGGTATGCCTTGTTGGCTGGTTGGCCTGGTTGGCTGTATGGTCTGGTTGGCCTGGTTGGCCTGGGTGGTCTGGTTGGTCTGTTAGGCCTGGTTGGCTGGTTGTCCTAGCTGGCCTGGTTGGCTAATTGGCCATTTTGGCCTGGTTGGCTGGTTTGCATGGTTCACCTGGTAGGCCTGGTGTGTCTGGTAAGTCTGGTTGGCTGGTTGGCCAGGTTGACCTGGCTGGCCTGGTTGGCCTGAATGACTGGTTGACCTGGTGGCAATGGTAAGCCTGGATTGCCTGGTTGGTCTGGTTGACTGGTTGACGTGAATGGCCTGATTGGCCTGGTTGGTCTGGTAGGCTGGTTGGCCTGGTAAAGCTGGTTGGTCTGGTAGATCTGGTTGGCTAGTTGGCCAGGTTAACCTGGCTGGCCTGTTTTGCCTGAATGGCTGGTTGGCTTGTTTGCAATGGTAAACCTGGTTGGCCTGGTTGGTCTGAATAACTGGTTGAAGTGAATGGCCTGGTTGGCTTTTTTGGCAGGATGGCCTTGTTGGCCTGGTTGGCCTGGATGGTCTGGTTTCCTGGTTGACGTGAATGGCCTGGTTGGAGTGGTTGGTCTGGTTGGTCTGGTTGGCCTGGTTGGTCGGGTAAGCCTGGTTGTCTGGTTGGCATGAATGGTCTGGTTGTCCTGGTTGGTCTGTTTGGCCTGGATGGTCTGGTTGGCTGGTTGACTTGAATGGCCTGGTTGGCCTGGTTGGTCTTGTAAGCCTGGTAGGCTGGTTGGCCTGGTTTGCTGTATGGTCTGGTTGGCATGGTTGGCCTGGTAGGCCTGGTGTTTCTGGCAACCTGGTTCGTCTGGATGGTCTGGTTGGTCTGGTGGGCCTAGTTAACCTTGTGGCCTGGTGTGAATAGTTGGCCTGGTTGGCCTAGTAGGCTTGGTTGGCTGGTTGACTTGAATGGCCTTATAGCCTGGTTAGTTTGGTTGGCCTGGTCTGTCTGGTAGGCTTGGTTGACCTGATATGCCTGGTGGCTGGTTGGCCTGTATAGCGTGGTTGTCCTGGTTGGCTGGTTGGCAAGGTTGGCCTGGTTGCAATGATGGGCCTGGTTGGCCTGGTTGGCTGGTTGGCCAGGTTGCCTGGTTTGCCTGAATGGCTGGTTGCCTGGTTGCAATGGTAAGTCTGTTTGGCCTGGTTGGTCTGGTTGGCTGGTTGATTGAATGGCCTGGTTTGCCTGCTTGGCTTGGATGGCTGGTTGGCCTGGTTGGCTTGCTAGCCTGGATGGCCAGGTGGGCTGGATGGCCTGGTTGGCCTGATTGGTCTGTTTGGCATGGATGCAATGTTAAACCTGATTTGCCTGGTTGGACTGGTTGGCTGGTTGACTTGAATGGCCTGGTTGGCTTGGTTGGCCTGGTTGGCTTGGTTGGTCTGGTTAGCCTTTTTGGCTGGTTGGCCTGGTTAGCATTATGGTCTGGTTGCAATGGTAAGCCTAGATAGCCTGGTTGGTCTAGTTTCCTGGTTGACGTGAATGGCCTGGTTGGAGTGGTTGGTCTGGTAAGCCTGGTTGGCCTGGTTGGCTTTATGGTCTGGTTGGCCTGGTTGGCTTGGTTGGCCTGGTTGGTCTTGTTGGTCTGGTAGACCTGGTTGGCTGGTTGGCTTGGTTGGCTGTATGGTCTAGTTGGCCTGGTTGGCCAGTTTGACCTGGTTGGCTGGTGTGCATGGTTGGCCTGGTTGGCCTGGTAAGCCTGATGTGTCTGGCAGGCCTGTTTGGACAGGTTGGCCTGGTTTGCTGGATGGCATGGTTTGCCTGGTAGGCTTGCAGACCTGGTTAGGCTGGTTGGCTGGCTGGCATTGTTTGCCTGGCAGGCCTGGTGTGTCTGGCAGGCCTGGTTGGTCTGGTAGGCCTGGTAGGCTGGTTGGCCTGGTAAAGCTGGTTGGTCTGGTAGATCTGGTTGGCTAGTTGGCCAGGTTAACCTGGCTGGCCTGTTTTGCCTGAATGGCTGGTTGGCTTGTTTGCAATGGTAAACCTGGTTGGCCTGGTTGGTCTAAATAACTGGTTGACGTGAATGGCCTGGTTGGCTTTTTTTGGCAGGATGGCCTTGTTGGCCTGGTTGGCCTGGATGGTCTAGTTTCCTGGTTGACGTGAATAACCTGGTTGGAGTGGTTGGTCTGGTTGGACTGGTAGGCTGGTTGGCCTGGTAAATCTGGTTGGTCTGGTAGATCTGGTTGGCTAGTTGGCCAGGTTAACCTGGCTGGCCTGTTTTGCCTGAATGGCTGGTTGGCTTGTTTGCAATGGTAAACCTGGTTGGCCTGGTTGGTCTGAATAACTGGTTGACTTGAATGGCCTGGTTGGCTTTTTTTGGCAGGATAGCCTCGTTGGCCTGGTTGGCCAGGATGGTCTGGTTTCCTGGTTGGCCTAGATGGTCTTTTTGGCCTGGACGGTCTGGTTGGCGTTGATGGTCTGGTTGGCTGGTTGACGTGAATGGCCTGGTTTTTCTGGCAGGCCTGGTTGGCCTGGTTAGTCTGGTTGGTCTGGTGGGCCTGGTTGGCTGGTTGGCCTGTTTAGGTTGGTTGGCCTGGTTGGTCTGGTTTGCCAGGTTGGCCTGGTTGGTCTGGATGGCATGGTTGGCTGGTTGACCTTGTTGGCCTGGTTGGTCTGGTAAACTTGGTTGGTCTGGTAAGCCTGGTTGGATGGGTGTCCTGGTTGGCTGGATGGTCTGGTTGGCCTGGTTGGTCTGGTAGGCCTGGTTAACCTGGCTAGCCTCGTTGGCCTGGTTTGCATTGTTGGCCTGGCTGGCCTGGCTGCCCAGGTAGGCCTGGCTGGCCAGGTTGGCGTGGTTGGCTGGTTGGCAAGGTTGGCCTGATAGGCCTGGTGTGTTTAGAAGTAATGGTTGGCCTGGTTAGTGAGGTTGGGCTGGTGGGCCTGGTTGGCCTGATTGGTCTGTTTGGCATGGATGCAATGGTAAGCCTGATTGGCCTGGTTGGTCTGGTTGGCTGATTGACGTGATTGGCCTGGTTGGCTGGTTGGCCTGATTGGCCTTGTTGGTCTGGTATGCCTTGTTGGCTGGTTGGCCTGGTTGGCTGTATGTCTGGTTGGCCTGGTTGGCCTGGGTGGTCTGGTTGGTCTGTTAGGCCTGGTTGGCTGGTTTTCCTAGCTGGCCTGGTTGGCTAATTGGCCATTTTGGCCTGGTTGGCTGGTTTGCATGGTTCACCTGGTAGGCCTGGTGTGTCTGGTTGGCTGGTTGGCCAGGTTGACCTGGCTGGCCTGGTTGGCCTGAATGACTGGTTGACCTGGTTGCAATGGTAAGCCTGGATTGCCTGGTTGGTCTGGTTGACTGGTTGACGTGAATGGCCTGATTGGCCTGGTTGGTCTGGTAGGCCTGGTAGGCTGGTTGGCCTGGTAAAGCTGGTTGGTCTGGTAGATCTGGTTGGCTAGTTGGCCAGGTTAACCTGGCTGGCCTGTTTTGCCTGAATGGCTGGTTGGCTTGTTTTCAATGGTAAACCTGGTCGGCCTGGTTAGTCTGAATAACTGGTTGACGTGAATGGCCTGGTTGGCTTTTTTTTGGCAGGATGGCCTCGTTGGCCTGGTTGGCCTGGATGGTCTGGTTGCCTGGTTGACGTGAATAACCTGGTTGGAGTGGTTGGTCTGGTTGGTCTGGTAGGCTGGTTGGCCTGGTAAAGCTGGTTGGTCTGGTAGATCTGGTTGGCTAGTTGGCCAGGTTAACCTGGCTGGCCTGTTTTGCCTTAATGGCTGGTTGGCTTGTTTGCAATGGTAAACCTGGTTGGCCTGGTTGGTCTGAATAACTGGTTGACTTGAATGGCCTGGTTGGCTTTTTTTGGCAGGATAGCCTCGTTGGCCTGGTTGGCCAGGATTGTCTGGTTTCTGGTTGGCCGAGATGGTCTGGTTGGCCTGGATGGTCTGGTTGGCGTGGATGGTCTGGTTGGCTGGTAGACGTGAATGGCCTGGTTTTTCTGGCAGGCCTGGTTGGCCTGGTTAGTCTGGTTGGTCTGGTTGGTCTGGATGGCATGGTTGGCTGGTTGACCTTGTTGGCCTGGTTGGTCTGGTAAACTTGGTTGGTCTGGTAAGCCTGGTTGGATGGTTGACCTGGTTGGCTGGATGGTCTGGTTGGCCTGGTTGGTCTGGTAGGCCTGGTTAACCTGGCTAGCCTCGTTGGCCTGGTTTGCATTGTTGGCCTGGCTGGCCTGGTTGGCCAGGTAGGCCTGGCTGGCCAGGTTGGCCTGGTTGGCTGGTTGGCATGGTTGGCCTAATAGGCCTGGTGTGTTTAGAAGTAATGGTTGGCCTGGTTAGTGAGGTTGGGCTGGTGGGCCTGGTTTGCCTGATTGGTCTGTTTGGCATGGATGCAATGGTAAGCCTGTTTGGCCTGGTTGGTCTAGTTGGCTGATTGACGTGAATGGCCTGGTTGGCTTGGTTGGCTGGTTGGTCTGGTAAGCCTTGTTGGCTGGTTGGCCTGGTTGGCTGTATGGTCTGGTTGGCCTGGGTGGCCTGGGTTGTGTGGTTGGTCTGGTAGGCCTGGTTGGTCTGGTAAGCCTGGTTTTCTGGTTGGCATAAATGGTCTTGTTGTCCTGGATGGTCTGGTTGGCCTGGATGGTCTGGTTGGCTGGTTGACGTGAATGGCCTGGTTTGCCTGGTTGGTCTGGTAAGCCTTGTAGGCTGGTTGGCCTGGTTGGCTGTATGGTCTGGTTGGCCTGGTTGGCCAGTTTGACCTGGTTGGCTGGTGTGCATGGTTTTCCAGGTTGGCCTGGTAAGCCTGATGTGTCTGGCAGGCCTGTTTTGCCAGGTTGGCCTGGTTTGCTGGATGGCATGGTTGGCCTGGTAGGCTTGCAGGCCTGGTTAGGCTTGTTGGCTGGTTGGCATTGTTTGCCTGGCAGGCCTTGTGTGTCTGGCAGGCCTGGTTGGTCTGGTTGGCCTGGTAAAGCTGGTTGGTCTGGTAGATCTGGTTGGCTAGTTGGCCAGGTTAACCTGGCTGGCCTGTTTTGCCTGAATGGCTGGTTGGCTTGTTTGCAATGGTAAACCTGGTTGGCCTGGTTGGTCTGAATAACTGGTTGACGTGAATGGCCTGGTTGGCTTTTTTGGCAGGATGGCCTTGTTGGCCTGGATGGTATGGTTTCCTGGTTGACGTGAATGGCCTGGTTGGAGTGGTTGGTCTGGTTGGTCTGGTTGGTCTGTTTGGCCTGGATGGTCTGGTTGGCTGGTTGACTTGAATGGCCTGGTTGGCCTGGTTGGTCTTGTAAGCCTGGTAGGCTGGTTGGCCTGGTTTGCTGTATGGTCTGGTTGGCATGGCTGGCCTGGTAGGCCTGGTGTTTCTGGCAACCTGGTTCGTCTGGATGGTCTGGTTGGTCTGGTGGGCCTAGTTAACCTTGTGGCCTGGTGTGAATAGTTGGCCTGGTTGGCCTAGTAGGCTTGGTTGGCTGGTTGACTTGAATGGCCTTATAGCCTGGTTAGTTTGGTTGGCCTGGTCTGTCTGGTAGGCTTGGTTGACCTGATATGCCTGGTGGCTGGTTGGCCTGTATAGCGTGGTTGTCCTGGTTGGCTGGTTGGCAAGGTTGGCCTGGTTGCAATGATGGGCCTGGTTGGCCTGGTTGGCTGGTTGGCCAGGTTGCCTGGTTTGCCTGAATGGCTGGTTGCCTGGTTGCAATGGTAAGTCTGTTTGGCCTGGTTGGTCTGGTTGGCTGGTTGATTGAATGGCCTGGTTTGCCTGCCTGGCTTGGATGGCTGGTTGGCCTGGTTGGCTTGCTAGCCTGGATGGCCAGGTGGGCTGGATGGCCTGGTTGGCCTGATTGGTCTGTTTGGCATGGATGCAATGTTAAACCTGATTTGCCTGGTTGGACTGGTTGGCTGGTTGACTTGAATGGCCTGGTTGGCTTGGTTGGCTGGTTGGCCTGGTTGGCTTGGTTGGTCTGGTTAGCCTTTTTGGCTGGTTGGCCTGGTTGGCTTTATGGTCTGGTTGCAATGGTAAGCCTGGATAGCCTGGTTGGTCTAGTTTCCTGGTTGACGTGAATGGCCTGGTTGGAGTGGTTGGTCTGGTAAGCCTGGTTGGCCTGGTTGGCTTTATGGTCTGGTTGGCCTGGTTGGCTTGGTTGGCCTGGTTGGTCTTGTTGGTCTGGTAGACCTGGTTGGCTGGTTGGCTTGGTTGGCTGTATGGTCTGGTTGGCCTGGTTGGCCAGTTTGACCTGGTTGGCTGGTGTGCATGGTTGGCCTGGTTGGCCTGGTAAGCCTGATGTGTCTGGCAGGCCTGTTTGGACAGGTTGGCCTGGTTTGCTGGATGGCATGGTTTGCCAGGTAGGCTTGCAGACCTGGTTAGGCTGGTTGGCTGGTTGGCATTGTTTGCCTGGCAGGCCTGGTGTGTCTGGCAGGCCTGGTTGGTCTGGTAGGCCTGGTAGGCTGGTTGGCCTGGTAAAGCTGGTTGGTCTGGTAGATCTGGTTGGCTAGTTGGCCAGGTTAACCTGGCTGGCCTGTTTTGCCTGAATGGCTGGTTGGCTTGTTTGCAATGGTAAACCTGGTTGGCCTGGTTGGTCTGAATAACTGGTTGACTTGAATGGCCTGGTTGGCTTTTTTTGGCAGGATAGCCTCGTTGGCCTGGTTTGCCTGGATGGTCTGGTTTCCTGGTTGGCCTAGATGGTCTTTTTGGCCTGGACGGTCTGGTTGGCGTTGATGGTCTGGTTGGCTGGTTGACGTGAATGGCCTGGTTTTTCTGGCAGGCCTGGTTGGCCTGGTTAGTCTGGTTGGTCTGGTGGGCCTGGTTGGCTGGTTGGCCTGTTTAGGTTGGTTGGCCTGGTTGGTCTGGTTTGCCAGGTTGGCCTGGTTGGTCTGGATGGCATGGTTGGCTGGTTGACCTTGTTGGCCTGGTTGGTCTGGTAAACTTGGTTGGACTGGTAAGCCTGGTTGGATGGGTGTCCTGGTTGGCTGGATGGTCTGGTTGGCCTGGTTGGTCTGGTAGGCCTGGTTAACCTGGCTAGCCTCGTTGGCCTGGTTTGCATTGTTGGCCTGGCTGGCCTGGCTGCCCAGGTAGGCCTGGCTGGCCAGGTTGGCGTGGTTGGCTGGTTGGCAAGGTTGGCCTGATAGGCCTGGTGTGTTTAGAAGTAATGGTTGGCCTGGTTAGTGAGGTTGGGCTGGTGGGCCTGGTTGGCCTGATTGGTCTGTTTGGCATGGATGCAATGGTAAGCCTGATTGGCCTGGTTGGTCTGGTTGGCTGATTGACGTGATTGGCCTGGTTGGCTGGTTGGCCTGATTGGCCTTGTTGGTCTGGTATGCCTTGTTGGCTGGTTGGCCTGGTTGGCTGTATGTCTGGTTGGCCTGGTTGGCCTGGGTGGTCTGGTTGGTCTGTTAGGCCTGGTTGGCTGGTTTTCCTAGCTGGCCTGGTTGGCTAATTGGCCATTTTGGCCTGGTTGGCTGGTTTGCATGGTTCACCTGGTAGGCCTGGTGTGTCTGGTAAGTCTGGTTGGCTGGTTGGCCAGGTTGACCTGGCTGGCCTGGTTGGCCTGAATGACTGGTTGACCTGGTTGCAATGGTAAGCCTGGATTGCCTGGTTTGTCTGGTTGACTGGTTGACGTGAATGGCCTGATTGGCCTGGTTGGTCTGGTAGGCTGGTTGGCCTGGTAAAGCTGGTTGGTCTGGTAGATCTGGTTGGCTAGTTGGCCAGGTTAACCTGGCTGGCCTGTTTTGCCTGAATGGCTGGTTGGCTTGTTTGCAAGTGTAAACCTGGTCGGGCTGGTTAGTCTGAATAACTGGTTGACGTGAATGGCCTGGTTGGCTTTTTTTTGGCAGGATGGCCTCGTTGGCCTGGATGGTCTGGTTGCCTGGTTGACGTGAATAACCTGGTTGGAGTGGTTGGTCTGGTTGGTCTGGTAGGCTGGTTGGCCTGGTAAAGCTGGTTGGTCTTGTAGATCTGGTTGGCTAGTTGGCCAGGTTAACCTGGCTGGCCTGTTTTGCCTTAATGGCTGGTTGGCTTGTTTGCAATGGTAAACCTGGTTGGCCTGGTTGGTCTGAATAACTGGTTGACTTGAATGGCCTGGTTGGCTTTTTTTGGCAGGATAGCCTCGTTGGCCTGGTTGGCCTGGATTGTCTGGTTTCTGGTTGGCCGAGATGGTCTGGTTGGCCTGGATGGTCTGGTTGGCGTGGATGGTCTGGTTGGCTGGTTGACGTGAATGGCCTGGTTTTTCTGGCAGGCCTGGTTGGCCTGGTTAGTCTGGTTGGTCTGGTTGGTCTGGATGGCATGGTTGGCTGGTTGACCTTGTTGGCCTGGTTGGTCTGGTAAACTTGGTTGGTCTGGTAAGCCTGGTTGGATGGTTGACCTGGTTGGCTGGATGGTCTGGTTGGCCTGGTTGGTCTGGTAGGCCTGGTTAACCTGGCTAGCCTCGTTGGCCTGGTTTGCATTGTTGGCCTGGCTGGCCTTGTTGGCCAGGTAGGCCTGGCTGGCCAGGTTGGCCTGGTTGGCTGGTTGGCATGGTTGGCCTAATAGGCCTGGTGTGATTAGAAGTAATGGTTGGCCTGGTTAGTGAGGATGGGCTGGTGGGCCTGGTTTGCCTGATTGTTCTGTTTGGCATGGATGCAATGGTAAGCCTGATTGGCCTGGTTGGTCTGGTTGGCTGATTGACGTGAATGGCCTGGTTGGCTTGGTTGGCTGGTTGGTCTGGTAAGCCTTGTTGGCTGGTTGGCCTGGTTGGCTGTATGGTCTGGTTGGCCTGGGTGGCCTGGGTTGTGTGGTTTGTCTGGTAGGCCTGGTTGGTCTGGTAAGCCTGGTTTTCTGGTTGGCATAAATGGTCTGGTTGTCCTGGATGGTCTGGTTGGCCTGGATGGTCTGGTTGGCTGGTTGACGTGAATGGCCTGGTTGGCCTGGTTGGTCTGGTAAGCCTGGTAGGCTGGTTGGCCTGGTTGGCTGTATGGTCTGGTTGGCCTGGTTGGCCAGTTTGACCTGGTTGGCTGGTGTGCATGGTTGTCCAGGTTGGCCTGGTAAGCCTGATGTGTCTGGCAGGCCTGTTTTGCCACGTTGGCCTGGTTTGCTGGATGGCATGGTTGGCATGGTAGGCTTGCAGGCCTGGTTAGGCTTGTTGGCAGATTGGCATTGTTTGCCTGGCAGGCCTTGTGTGTCTGGCAGGCCTGGTTGGTCTGGTAGGCCTGGTAGGCTGGTTGGTCTGGTAGATATGGTTGGCTAGTTGGCCAGGTTAACCTGGCTGGCCTGTTTTGCCTGAATGGCTGGTTGGCTTGTTTGCAATGGTAAACCTAGTTGACCCGGTTTGTCTGAATAACTGGTTGACGTGAATGGCCTGGTTGGCTTTTTTTAGCAGGATGGCCTCGTTGGCCTGGTTGGCCTGGATGGTCTGGTGTCCTGGTTGACGTGAATGGCCTGGTTGGAGTGGTTTGTCTGGTTGGTCTGGTAGGCTGGTTGGCCTGGTAAAGCTGGTTGGTCTGGTAGTTCTGGTTGGCTAGTTGGCCAGGTTAACCTGGCTGGCCTGGTTGGTCTGAATAACTGGTTGACGTGAATGGCCTGGTTGGCTTTTTTTGGCAGGATGGCCTCGTTGGCCTGGTTGGCCTGGATGGTCTGGTTTCCTGGTTGGCCTGGATGGTCTGGTTGGCTTGGTTGGTCTGGTTGGCTGATTGACATGAATGGCCTGGTTGGCTTGGTTGGCCTGATTGGCCTGGTTGGTCTGGTAAGCCTTGTTGGCTGGTTGGCCTGGTTGGCTGTATGGTCTGGTTGGCCTGGTTGGCCTGGGTTGTGTGGTTGGTCTGGTAGGCCTGGTTGGTCTGGTAAGCCTGGTTTTCTGGTTGGCATAAATGGTCTGGTTGTCCTGGATGGTCTGGTTGGCCTGGATGGTCTGGTTGGCTGGTTGACGTGAATGGCCTGGTTGGCCTGGTTGGTCTGGTAAGCCTGGTAGGCTGGTTGGCCTGGTTGGCTGAATGGTCTGGTTGGCCTGGTTGGCCAGTTTGACCTGGTTGGCTGGTGTGCATGGTTGTCCAGGTTGGCCTGGTAAGCCTGATGTGTCTGGCAGGCCTGTTTTGCCAGGTTGGCCTGGTTTGCTGGATGGCATGGTTGGCCTGGTAGGCTTGCAGTCCTGGTTAGGCTTGTTGGCTGGTTGGCATTGTTTGCCTGGCAGGCCTTGTGTGTCTGGCAGGCCTGGTTGGTCTGGTAGGCCTGGTAGGCTGGTTGGTCTGGTAGATCTGGTTGGCTAGTTGGCCAGGTGAACCTGGCTGGCCTGTTTTGCCTGAATGGCTGGTTGGCTTGTTTGCAATGGTAAACCTGGTTGGCCCGGTTGGTCTGAATAACTGGTTGACGTGAATGGCCTGGTTGGCTTTTTTTGGCAGGATGGCCTCGTTGGCCTGATAGGCCTGGTTGGTCTGGTAAGTCTGGTATTCTGGTTGGCCTCGTTGGCTGCATGGTCTGGTTTGCATGGTTGGCCTGGTAGGCCTGGTTTTTCTAGCAGGCCTGGTTGTCCTGGTTAGTCTGGTTGGTCTGGTGGGCCTGGTTGGCCTGTTTATTCTAGTTGGCCTGGTTGGTCTGGTTGGCCAGGTTGGCCTGGTTGGTCTGGTTGGCATAGTTGGCTGGTTGACCTTGTTGGCCTGGTTGGTCTGGTAAACTTGGTTGGTCTGGTAAGCCTGGTTGGATGGTTGACTTCGTTGGCTAGATGGTCTGGTTGGCCTGGTTAGTCTGGTAGGACTAATTAACCTGGCTAGCCTGGTTTGCCTGGTTTGCATTGTTGGCCTGGCTGGCCTGGTTGGCCAGGTAGGCCTGGCTGTCCAGGTTGGCCTGGTTGGCTGTTTGGCATGGTTGGCCTGATAGGCCTGGTGTGTTTGGCAGTAATGGTTGGCCTGGTTAGTGAGGTTGGGCTGGTTGGGCTGGTTGGCCTGATTGGTCTGTTTGGCATGGATGCAATGGTAAGCCTGATTGGCCTTGTTGGTCTGGTTGGCTGAGTGACGTGAATGGCCTGGTTGGCTGGTTGGCCTGATTGGCCTGGTTGGTCTGGTAAGCCTTGATATCTGCATGGTTGGCCTGGTTGGCTGTATGGTCTGGTTGTCCTTGCTGGCCTGGTTGACCTTGTTGGCCATTTTGGCCTTGTTGGCTGGTTGGCATGGTTCACCTGGTAGGCCTGGTGTGTCTGGTAGGTTTGTTTGGCTTGTTGGCCAGGTTTACCTGGCTGGCCTGTTTTGCCTGAATGGCTGGTTGGCTTGTTTGCAATGGTAAGCCTGGATTGCCTGGTTGGTCTTATTGACTGGTTGACATGAATGGCCTGGTTGGCCTGCATGGTTGGTCTGGTAGGTCTGGTAGGCTGGTTGGCCTGGTAAAGCTGGTTGGTCTGGTAGATCTGGTTGGCTAGTTGGCCAGGTTAACCTGGCTGGCCTTTTTTGCCTGAATGGCTGGTTGGCTTGTTTGCAATGGTAAACCTGGTCGGCCTGGTTGGTCTGAATAACTGGTTGACGTGAATGGCCTGGTTGGCTTTTTTTGGCAGGATGGCCTCGTTGGCCTGGTTGGCCTGGATGGTCTGGTTTCCTGGTTGACGTGAATAACCTGGTTGGAGTGGTTGGTCTGGTAGGCTGGTTGGCCTAGTAAAGCTGGTTGGTCTGGTAGATCTGGTTGGCTAGTTGGCCAGGTTAACCCGGCTAAGCTGGCCTGTTTTGTCTGAATGGCTGGTTGGCTTGTTTGCAATGGTAAACCTGGTTGGCCTGGTTGGTCTGAATAACTGGTTAGTAGAGGGGGTGAACCGGTCCTGGAACTGCGGATCGGCGGAACAGTGACGTCACAGGCTATTAGTTAATAGCTTTAGGGCTATTAATTAATAGGTCACGTGACCGATAGGGGAAGGGTAGGGGTAGGGGTACCTATTGCCTATTAAGAGTATTAATTGGAGGGGAGGGGAACCGTTTAACGATCGATTATTGGTAACGTGACTTAATAGCATCATTTAATAACCTATTAATTTTTTTTATCGTTAATGAGGAGACCAATCACCAACCGATTTTTTGTCACGTGACCTAATCGTTTAATGTAATAGTAATATGAATTCAATTTATTTATTTATTGCTTTTTTTTTTAATTAACATTGTAATTAAAGGCTAACATACGCTAGCTTTGAACGTACGTGTCATAACATACATAATTGAACGTCAGCATTTCCGCCCGCCTTCGCGCATCGTGAGAAATGTGCCGAACGATGCTTTAAAAACAAACCGCGCATTTATGCAACGCTTGCATTGCACGGGAACATATATAGGCGTGTAAACATATACGTACGTCTTCAATCTTGAGCGCATTGCAATGTTATACGTTGAAATAAATCCATCAGGTATTTTCTATGTATTATCTAAAAGAATTGTGAATCACAGGAGGAAAAAATACTTTACCACTCTCAGCTCTATATGTCTAATATATGTATGTTTTATAATATACGTATATATTATAATCATACAAAGAAAAAATTATTAAGTTATAACAGTTAATGGTATAAAATAAATAAATTCTATATCCCATATCTCTTAAAGCAAAATTAATATAGGTGTAATATAAAATAAACACAATAATAATAAAATACACAAAAATGAATATTATTTTTATTTATTCATATTTTATATATTTTTTAAATTGTTAAATTAAAACCTACATATTTTTTTATCGTGAAAAGCAAGCAGTTGAATAAAAAATTATAATTAAATACGCTAAAATAACGTTTTACGTTAACTTTTAAATCCATGTTGAATATTTTTTAATATCAGGTATTTTAAACGGGTCTTGAACGGGTATCATAGGTATATGAACGGGTATCGACGGTACTTTAACGGGAACCAGTTCTAGACTACAGCAGAATATAGAAAGCTGTATAATTTTATAAACGATCATAGAATATACTAAAATGAACCTTATGTATAAAGTATATATACTTTCAACACTGTAAAAAATATTTGTAGTTTTTTGTAAAATTTAACATGTAATTCTACATTTCTTAACGTTTTTGTCATTTTTTCATTAGAAATTGCAGATTTATGAAAGAATTTGTAAAATCACTGAGCTAAACGTTAAAATAATCCACATACAAAATGTTACGTATTGTTACAAAAATTTACTTTAATATTTTTACATTGTAAAATGTATTCAAAGAACGCATAAGAAAACGTAAAATTACTCTAAATAAATGTAATATTACTTAAAAAAAAATGTAAAACTACATTTTTGTTTGTTCATATTACAAAATATTATGTACTATTACATGATATGAGACAGTCGTAAGCGTCACAAAGAGACGCCATGACACCACGTAGTTCTCCAGCTTAGTAAGTTAATAATTTATGGTGATATAATTAGTGAAGGACCCCAGATTCAGTGCTCAAATTCTTCGGTAAGTGTTACTCTATATTTTGGGCAGTGATTTGTATCATTTTATGTACTTTTCTGTAAGCTATGATGAAAGCGTCATTACGGCTTACAGACGCGTACAAAGTTGGTTCGCGTTTTGGTTGTTTTAATGCAATTTTAATTTTTTTACAATAATATAAAAATGACTATATGCATAATTTGGTGTCTTCCGGCAAAACGTCGTATCTGGATTTTTTATAATTGTTCAGGAGAGCAAAAATAAGATTTTTTTTTTTTCTATGCAAGTGTCACAAAATCTTTATTTATGTCTCGATGTATTTTATTTTTTTACTGCTGACAGATGACATGGACATCTATGGTTCTTGTTTATTAAATTAGAATACGAGCAAAACTCCGTGCAGGAAATTTTTTTTAAATATGAAAAAAGCCAGATACTACTTTCTGCCGGAATAAAGCAAACGATTTTTCTGCCAAGCAGATACGCCTTTGTGTCAGAATCAATTAGCACATTTTTAATTTTTTTTTTACTAGATACGTCTTTTTATGAGATTCTAATGTTATTCTCCCATATGCATACATAGAGGTATATTTGCAATTAATAAAATTACTTGTTATTAGAGTATAAAAACTCGTTAGAATATTAATATGTAACTACCGGTATAGAGAAACAAATATTTATTTATATAATCTTTCTGTTGGTTGTAATTTCTTTGCAATTTTATAATAATTGTATGGTCTAATTATTTTTAATTAATGCCCAATCTTAATAATATGCAAGTTTTTTTTTATAATTTGTAATTGAATTCAGTGTATATCGCGCTATATCAAATATCCATTGCTTTTGAGTGCGTTTAATACTCTCAAACTATACAAAAAAAAAATTATTATTGTACATGTGTTGCACTATTTGCATATAGCTTTAACATAGAAAATTTGCCCCTTCTTACGACTATTTCGTCTCAGCCATTGCATGATAAAAATAATTCATTGTCTGCTTTTACGAACTTGCAAGCAGTTTTGTTAAACGAATAAAATAAATAATATATTTATTATTAAATTATTTATATATTTAAATGTATTTGTCAAATAATACTTCGATAGCTATATAATGGATGACCTAAGATTTATTTACATTTTCTAATTATAATTTTATTTGTTTTTTTTTGGTATCTCAAGTTCTGTGTTGTCAATTATTTAAGAATTTTTTAAAAATTTTCAAAATTACATTTTAAGTATTATAAAGGGTTGAAATAAGTTAAAAAAAATAATGTGAGTACATAACTCGAGGTCGTCTATCCAGTTAAGCAATACAAAAAATCGTGAAGTTTGTCCTTTACGTGCATATAAAATATTCAATAATACTGTCCGTTCTGACTGAGAGTTTCCACGGTTCCCTCAGTCTCAACTCAGTGAATGCTGGGACGCGTAACGGGCCATGGCCACCACTCTCCCCTTCTTTATGTCCCATTACGTAGCCTCAAGCTCCAAGCTCATGGGGGTTTATCCTTGTAAAAAAAAAATTAATAAAATTGCTGTTGCATGCTAAAAATTGCAACTCATACAGGTTCAGATTTTAAAGTAGAGTGAGCGATTTCATTTTTTGGAATATATTATTTTCTAAAAATAGTTTAACCTGCTTTCTATTGAGAAATTAAAACCAAAAAATTCCATCTCAAATAGCTTCACCACAAAAAAATTCCCAAAATTGGTTTTTCGGAGGCCTTTATCATGCATCCTTATATATGGAACAGAAAAAAAAATATTGAAATTTTTGCGGGTTAATTCCCATAAGGATTTTTAAGATTTTTTCCGGAAAAACGGTTCCGTAATAAAAAAAAAATTTGAAAATCCATTAAATAATTCATCATAGATTACGTAAGTAGAGAAGAATTAAGGCTAAAGGCACATAAATCTCGCAGGGTTTGCACCAGTGCAATCGGTGCAAACCCTTCTAAATTCAAGCAAAAGTTTGCTTGCCAAGCGAGGTGAAAGGCAGGTACGAGTGCCTGCCCCGGGGCATCAGGCCCGGTGTGAAGTCACTCACAGGTGTAACCTGTGAGCAAAACAATACCGTCTAAAGGACGGTGAACTAAAATGAACTAACACTTAACTAAACTGAACTTAAAATAACCTAAACTAAACCTAGCGATGACAGCTCTCATATTCTCAGAAAGCTGCCAGAGCGATGACAGCTCTCATACTCTCAGAAGCTGTCATGTTGGCTCTCAGCCGACGACCTCTATAACTTATAATGACAGCCGTTCAGAGCTGTCACGCCGGTCCTCAGCCGGCAACCTCCCAACTCAACTATGACAGCCGTTTAGTGCTGTCATGCCGGTCCTCAACCGGCAACCTCAAGCCGGTCCTCAACCGGCAACCTCAAAAAAAAAATCTCTCACATGACAGCTCTCATACTCTCAAAAGCTGGCATGGCCGGTTATCAACCGGCGGAAAACCAAAAAAAAAAATATATGACAGCTCTTATTACCTCAGAAAGCTGTCATCGCCGGTCCTAAACCGGCACCACACCCAACCTAGTGACAGCCGTCAACAAGACCTCAAAAGCTGTCATGGCCGGTCCTCAACCGGCAACCTCAAGCCTTCAATGGCGAATTTATCCAGCGATGTAAAATAACGCTGTTCCCCACCACCTTTGCGGTAGAGTGTTACCCTTCTTTAGACGTGTAGGGTATGCCTCATAGGCTCATAAACACGTTTTGATTGTTATTTTGTTTTTATTTTTTTTTTGTTGTTTTTAGTTTTTTTTTATTGTTATTTTATTTATTTATTTCAGAAATACAAAGAGTTTAATTTATACAATCATTTCCTAAATTCATTAATATAATTATGACAAAGAGTTTCATTTATTTTTATTTATTTTTTTTTTCATCACCCTTCTTTTACGTGTAGGGTTAAACACGTTACAAATTTTATTTTATTCAAGCCGGACATTTTGGGCTGTAGATCATCTTATCCTCTTCAACATTTCGTCTTTCTTCTTCTTTTTCGTTGACATCACCGGTCAGGAGCTTGCACGAGGGGCTCAGTTTCATGTGTTCGATACAGGCAAGTTTACTCCCGTCGAAGTCTTCAATCTTCAATCTGCAGTAAACACATATGATGAAACCAAGTTTGGAGCCGTCATGATCCCAGCGGAAGCCGTAACGTGCCAAGTCATTGATGGTAGCTGTTTTGTAAGGTAGGCTGTGTTTTGGAAAGGTGAGTACTCGTCCACCTTCAGTGAAGATGTATTTTCTGTGTCCAGCAACGAGGCGACTACCATCACACCAGCAGTCACATGTGGTAAATACTGAATTGTCCCGCGCATCGCGTACAAACTTTCCTCGTAAAGATGGGGGTTCAGAAGGACGAACACCCCAAAAGTCTTTGAGAAGCTCCTCTCTTCGTGAAGCCATGACTGTAGAATGACGCTTACCCCTAGAAAACTCATAGAATCGTGTGAGAGTGGGGAGTAACATGTTTCTGATTGGTTGAGTCGTGACGTCACTTGAGAGAGCGGGAACTAGCATGCTTTCGATTGGTTGAGTACAGGATGACGTAGAAAGGAACAGGTATGAACATGTTGACGCTCAAAGGTCATTAAACCGTGAAAAATCAATTAACATGAGGAGGCGTTTAGAATCATCAGCGAAAAGGTCATTAGAAAGGTAAAAACCAAAAACTAAATGCCGTTATTCAGGTAGAAAAGAACATGTATGAACCTGTTTTAAGTGAGAGGTTATCAGTTAGCAAAATCAATTAATTTGTAGAGGCTATTAGAATAATTGACAAAAAGATCATTAGAGAGGTAAATAATATTAACATTCCTTCTATAATAAAGCTATATTTAGATATATGAAAATTATAATATGTACGCTCTTCCACACCACCTATTGAGGTCACGTACTTGGCGCGTTACCCTTCTTTAATGTGTAGGGTTCCCCAGTAGGCGCTAAAAACACATCTATACAAAATTTACAAATGTACAATATGAACAAAATTTGTATTCACAAAAAAAATTTACAAGTTGTGTATTTACAAAAATTTACATGAATGTTTTTTATTTTTGGTTCATATTTACAATTATTTAATATTTTATAATTTTTTTGTATTTTAGATTTTGTATTTTTTTTTTTAAATTTTAATATTTTATATTTTTTTTTTGAAAATTTACAAATGTACAATATGAAAAAAAATTGTATTTACAAAAAAAATTTACAAGTTGTGTATTTACAAAAATTTACATGAATGTTTTTTATTTTTGGTTCATATTTACAATTATTTAATATTTTATAATTTTTTTGTATTTTAGATTTTGTATTTTTTTTTTAAATTTTAATATTTTATATTTTTTTTGTATTTTAGGTTTTATAATTTTTTTTAATTTTTTTTTTTTTAATTTATATATATATATATATATATATATATATATATATATATATATATATATATATATATATATATATATATATATATTTTATTAAATCAACCACCATTATTTACTATTTTTATTTAACCAAACAGTCCTATGTTGTAAATTTAATACAGGACTTATGATTTCGTCATATCTTGCAATTCTATGTCTGAACCGCATAGCGTCTCTTGCTACCAGTTCCCAAATTGGTGAGCGAGACTCAATATCACAAAAGTGAAATATGATCACTGGTCCAAAGCTGACTTTCTTCTTCATACGTAAGGTAGGTATGCAGCAATCTCATCACAACACATTGCTTGAAGTTCGTAGAAGCACCGTCTCAAGTCCACTTGTGGGTTGGAAGTCATAACGCATAGATCATCAAACTGGATTTTTTTTAAGATGTTAGCGACATCAGATTGACGTAAAGATAGTTGATCTGGCTGTAGCTGATCCTTCACTCTTCTTGCTAGTGTAACGTACAAGTTCATCACGTCCAGTTGCCAGTCTCCCATGATGCTCACGACATGAAGTATGCAATCAAAAGGATTCACTAGACTATCCCACGTAGGTTTAGCGAGGAACACTTTCGTACCTCCGTCAAGATTACTGTTGATGCAGATCACTGATTTCCCCCATTTGTTGTGAAACTCAACACTTTCCAAGTAGCTCAACTGCATGGGGTCAACTCTTGCCTCTCCTTCAAAGAACTTTGTAATTGCAGCACTTACTTTCGTCAACTCGATGAAAATTTCAGGTGAAAGTCGTGTGCCGGACCACCCAGTGCGCCCTATCGTCACTACTGGAGCAAAATCACTTGCAGGATCTAGCGACACCATCACTTGCTTGGAACCGCATTTGTTGAGCGGGAAGAATGTTCTGAATATGTCAGGTGACTTGAGCTCAGCCATTTTCTGCTGATGATGAGGTTTCTGGTGGTACGGGTTAAAGCGAGCTCTCTGCTTAAACATGGTGGCTGAGTCTTGGAAGACAACTGGCAGTCACCTCGTGAGGAATTCTTAATATATAGCTAGCCCTCTAGCGGTGAAAGTTTTAACTATCTCGAGCAGCAGTGCTGCCCGCCATTAGAAGTGGGAACTTGGTGAAATATGTTGTGAACACTCGATCTCACAATATTGTCATTCAGGATAGAATTTTTTCCAAATAAAGACAAGAACTGTTTTTTTGTAGTACCATTCATTCTTGCACATAGATACAACAAGCAATACTGACCACAAACATTAGAAGATATATTTTGCAACTCGACTGTATTATGAGACCATGAAAATCTTTTCAGAAAATTTAAATGATGGTTAATTAGAGGTCTTAAACCATAACTATCGAAATATTCAACTTTGCCTGAACATGGAATAAAAAATGCAATCCAATGTGTTCCTTCTTTATCATGTTCATCAGTATTTGATATAATCGCAGCTGGTCTCTTGACACTATGAGGTAAAGTGTCAGCAGCATAAACACCAATAGTATATTTTTTATCATGATTCTGGTGTTGCAGCAATTGTAACAACTGTATTGACGTCAACTAGCAGCGAAGCGTGAATACATGCTAATTTATATTATTTGGTATATTCCATGGAACATTCTCTATTTTTATTAATTTCAAGGATTTCTCTAAACTCTGCATAGATGATAATAGTAACTGCTTCCGTCAAAGCTCTTTCAAATCCAAGTTCCAGTCTAACGTTACCCTGTTCTTGCACACACCAGTGTTGTTCGTGAGCTGACAAGTCTGGCGTTAAGTCAAAGGGATATATGCAGAACCCGTTGGGCCAGTCTGGCATGTCTACACAATAACCATCATCCGCCAAGTGATTGCCTGTATTGATGAAAGATTGCAGATATGGCATAGCATAAGTAGAAGTGTTGTAAGAAGGTGTGTACGGTCGAGAGAACATTTGTTCTCCATTTTTGAACAGTGACAAATGATTCACGCCAAAGTGTTGAAAGTTAAATGGATTTTTAATATAATTTCCACTAAATGCACTATGTGACACTAAACCAATCATAATGCGACTTGGTATACGACCTAAAAACAAATTTTCAAGTGTGTGCTGTTGAGAGTTTATGGGAAGAGTGTAATTGTGCATCTCCACGCGCTTGTAAGGGTACTTGGCACTGAAACGGGTTAAACTATTGGAGTGAGCTAATAAAATGCTTGGATTAATTTTAACTCTTCTAATCCATAACGTTGCGTCTACAATCTTTATATTGGCTGCAAAATTCACTCCTGTCTCTTTCATTAAACAAATTTCAACCTTGTTTTTAATAAACATGAAGCGCAAGTTAACTTCATTCAGTAAATATTTTGGTGAATTGAACATGTCGCAGTGTAGCATACCTGCAAGATCAAAGACTTTGCTCCCTTTTGTCCTCTCAAATCGTGAGACACAAGCTGTGGACATATCTTCCATCTCGCCTGCGTTATCCTGATACCATAATGATGCTGTTTGATGTGACTCTTTGGCTGTACTATTGAAATTGAATAAATCCTCCATGTATGCTTTGTAATGGTACATGTTTCTAGAATCAAAAATCTGTTTTGATTGAATTCTACTTTAACATCTGAGAAAACAGAATCAAAAATATTATTTACTGGAACAACATTATCCGTAGCAGCAAAGTTTGAACCATCTGCTTTAACAATTTGTAGTTTAATGTTCATTAATGTGCGAGCTAAATCAACATAGTGATCACCAGTTCCTGGAATGTTAAATTCTATTTGAGCAGAGTCTGAGATAGAGGTTGTCGGTTTAAATTGATACCAATTACCTCCAATTATACCTGTTTGAACTACAGGTTTCTCAAAAATATCAAGTTCACCAGACATGCCTTCGATCGCTGCCATTTAACCAAATATATCTCTTTTGCGAGTTTTCTTCCGAGGTTTACGGGATGTCCGTCTTCTCTTAGGAGCAGTTTTAGAGTGACGGCTTCGAGATCTCCGCTTCCTTTTATATCCATTACGGACCATAGACTCCATTTTCTTTGCCACTTTGGCAGTTAGGTTTTGGCCTGCTTGACTGATCCGTTCCCGCATGCTATCTTTCGCAGGTTTACCGGTGATGACGTCACGAAGCAAGTTCACCCCTGTTGCGAGCGCTTCCTTACCCACTGCTTTAGCTCCACTAGTAAATAACGGAAAAATTCGCCGAAACAAACCCCCAAGAAACGACCCGAGCCCGTCTCCTTTTTGCGATGAGCCCCGGTACGAGCCGCCATAGTTGCCACTAGCTTGCTTTAAATAATATTGTGTGTAAGGATCAGACATTGCATACTTTACGAAAATGAAGTATCACTGTCAACGGTTCGTGGTTAAATGAAACCAAGTTATTGTACCGGTCCCTTATATATATTTCCACAGAGGATATTTTCTCCTTGCATACTGGATGGTAATGTATATGGGAAAATGCTACGATAGTAGAACAACCATGCTGGTAGCTTGATGTATCAACATTTACAACTCGCAACAACTTATCCAGTGCCGTGCCTACCATTTGATGATGAATAATGTCTGTGTAAAAATACAGCTGTTGAGGTAAAGCTCTGTTTACATCAAGTTCCTGTAAAGCATGCAAGTTATTGGATTTTTTAAATGTTATCTCCTCAAAGCCCAAAACATCCAACATTTTCCTGGTAAATGAACAATGTAATTCAGAATTACTAACTTTATCCATTGTAACGTAGCCATTACGGTTGTGTACAGTTACGTTTATAGAATTAAACGATTTCTTTAAAAAGTGAAACATAGCAGAATTACCAATATATGTGTTTCCTTCATTTAATTCGAATAAATGCATTTTTTTCTGATCACCATTAATCTCTTCCACTAAAACCGTTGATTCTGATTGATTAAAATTTGGAATTGACATAGGATAAAAGATTTCTGCAATACCAACCTCCCATTTACCCTCCAGATGCAAAGTACGACCTAAATGAATATTGAAAGCTTCAGGTTTATTGATTTTTGATATATAAGATTCTCCTTCACTATGAAGTGTAAGATAAAATGATTCAGTCATTTTATGTCAACAAGTCTCAGCAAGTCTCGTGCTGAAATCCAAGAGTTAAATTTGTCAGGATAACCTAACCACTTGACGAGCAGTTGACGACTGTTGCCTTTACCTCTCTCTCCTACTATTTTATCTATTTTGTAAGTATCATCACTGTTCAGTGCAACCTTTTGCAGCTCTTGAGCATAAAAACTACCATCAATCAATTCATTTTTCAAATCTTTAATAATATAACGGACAGGTGAGGTTTTTAAAATTTTATGTATAACAAAAATCTCTTTGGACCAGTTTGCCTCGTAACCTTTTTCAAAGACTGCCTTTTCTCGTGTAATGCGAACATGTTGACCGATAGTAAAGCTACTTTTGCTTTGAGAGGAGAGTTTGTAACGACCTCTGCCAGAATACAGGTAATCGTAAACTTTTCTAAAATTATCTTGGTTCACTTCATTTGGTGTCATGTTAATGGCAGAATGTTTTGTATTGTTATAAGCATTTACCAACGACTGCAATATATCAGTGTACTTGAAGGTTTGTGCATGTTCAAAATATTTCCACATCTTTGTTTTTAAAGTACGGTTAAACCTTTCAACCACACTGGCCTTGGTGTCTGGATTATTTGTTGTGTAAAAATGTATGCCTTCCCTATTAAAAAACTTTTGTACTTTTTCTGCAACGAATTCTTTCCCCTTGTCACTTTGTATGTAACGTGGCTTGCGTTCAGCAAAAATTATTTTAAATGCTGAAATTACGCTGTCTGCAGTCTTGTCTTTTAATGCAATAGCCCACGCTTTCTTGCAAAACACATCAATTACTGTCAGAATGAAATTACTATTATTGTATTTATTTAAAGTTCGCATATCACAGAGATCAGCTTGAAAGAGGTTATTCATGTTCGGAACAAAATAGCGTGAACGATTAAATTTCAATTTACGAGGTTTGTACAGTGTGTGAGGTTCTTGAGCCCTAAGCCACTGTTCTATTTTTAGCTTATGGTATTTCTTGTTTGTAGCAAGCCAGAGTTTATCTACGGTTCCATACCCTGCAGGGTGACTCACGTCAAAATAAATTTTAGATAGCTTTCTCTCCATTAAAGTTTTAATGTTGACCATTTAAATTTCTTTCTGGGAACAGGCAGTGACTTGTCGTTGAACCAATTTAAGTTAATAATACTACGCTTCCTAGTTTTTCTATTATTTAAATTGGCATGTAATGGGGACACACGTTTTGATCTCTTCGAGTTCTGGAGCCTCTCTACCATTTTTCTTTTACTTCCAGTTCTTATATACGAAGCAGTAGCTAAACCTTCACTTAAAGATTTCCTGCTACGCTTTATTGGAACATTAGAATTAAAGGCTGTCAAACGTTTGGTTGTTAGCGGGTCACGTGGAGTGCGGGTTATAACTTTTTGTGTTTTTCTTATTTTAGGATGCCTTGTAATAAAGTCCCTACCTGGCCAAATACTCTCTTTATTTACACGTTTTTTGCTTGGTGATTCTTCAACAGAGAGACTGTCAACATCTGTTTCAATGTCTTGTTTACCAACTTTTTGAACATTTAACATCAAATCATTTGTTGCTTTACGCTTAACCCCTCGCATCCCTTTTAAAGCTTGAATGTGCTGCCATCTAGAAACATTTGGTACAAACTCTGATGGAACATTGAGTGATGCAAGTAGTCGTGCAAACTCTTCCCAGCCTACTGGAGAATTGTGCTTTCTCGTCTTGATAACATCATTTAGTAGATCAAGAATATTTGAACCTTCAATGACATCCCCTCCTATGCTCACAACGCCGCTATCATTCCATGAAACATCAGAACTTTTACCTAACAAATCAAGCAGGCCTTGTGCTTTACGAGACAAAGTTTTATTTTCACCTATGCTGTGTACTATATTATCATACAAAGGTACATCATGAGATGAGTAAATGGGTATTTGTAAAGGTTCTTTTGACTTTTCTACACCTTTCATGTAATTTTGTAAGACTTGCTCATACATTCTCCATTTATCATAATCACTCATGTTAACTTTACTTAAAATTTCCTGCATTTTGATGTCTAAATTATCATTAGTGCTATAAGAAGGGATTGAAACTGGATTTTGTAATTGATTTAAAACTTCTGGAGACACGAGCACCATTTTCTTTGTAACCTTCATTTTAAAACTCTCTGAAGCAGCAACGAAATGACAGGAACTAATAAAGGAAGTAAGAATCCTCCTTTCTGATTAATAAATTTCTTTTTTTTTTCCAAGGAGTCTCCTCGTGCACAGAGCTTTCTTAAGGTCTGCTTGTATGAGGCTAACCTTTTAAACTGAGCTTGAGATAGAGGAACATTCTTATTTAACGTATTATGAGCACACTCACAAATACATTTAACAAGTTTTTTACTTGCATTTTTCAACAATAATTTTCTACGTGATGGACTACTATATCGAAGCTTCTTGAGCTCTAATGCATGCTGCTTCAACGTCTTCATGATAATGACGAACTTGTAAAGGGTAACATCCTATTTATACTGCGAAGTATTGAGTAATCTCGGTGCCACCTTTCTCAGGCACATATACAAAATTGCCTTCACCGGGGAATATTTCAGACCTTAACCTAAAAGCCTCAGGGCTACTCTGAGTCATATCAAATAACAGGTATGAATGAGGTTTGTTTGTGGCATCAAGATATGCCTCATGTACATGACGTGTATTTTCTGGTTTAACCTGTCTGGCAAAATGAAAGATTTGACTTTTATCTCGAGGATTTTTAAACAGTATGATATAATGCGAGTTAAGTGATATGTCCCTACTTCCTTTAGCTTGGTGAAAAATATTTTGAGTTATAAATATTATGCTCATGTTACGATGGTGACTTCCTTTAGAAAACAAATCTACAATATCACCATTTGACTCCCGCATTAAATCGTCTATTATTAAAAGACGTGGCTCATTAGTCGTTGCAATTTCATCTAAATTTGGAATGCCACTGTGAAACTTGATAGGAACAGTAACCTTTTTTTTAATTTCAGAATGCAAAGGTTGACTTTCACCAAAACACCAAATAATCTCTTTGATTGAAATATCAACCATGTCAGCTAAGTGAAAAAGAAATTTTGAAACAAAAACACTTTTGCCACAAGATGTGGGACCGGCAATGATGCTGGTAAATGGATGTTGCCACTTTAGAATCATGATGAAGAATGAAGGTAACATTTGAAAGACATTGTAATTAAGCATCCTCGTTGATGCGATAATGTCCATGAGCTAAAGTTTTGATGCCTCCAGGCAATATGTGACGTTTGTCATCATTGGAGGACAGGGCAAGTTTTCTCTCACGTACCGTGGCTACTTGATGCTTAACTGATCTGATTGCATTGTAGTTGACGAATTTTTTGCAATTTAGTTCCAAGCATTCAATGAAATTTTCAATGGTGATCTGTCTGCTGAGAGCGCTCTTCTTCACTCCCTTTACCTTTTTTGTGACTTTTCCATCATATTCAATGGAATACAACTTTGCTCTGAGAGCCACAAAGCGAGAGACGATCTTTGAGTTGGTTTCATCTTTGAAGTAACCAAGTTTTTTCTTGTTTTCTGCACTGTAGCAAAAATGTTCTTTTGGGTAGTCAGAAGTGTCAAAGTGTGCTGATAAATCATTCTTCATGTCAGCATAAAAGTTGACAGTTTTGACAGTAATCACGAAGGAGTCTGTGTCCATGTAGTTGATGCTGACACAGTTACCATAGTAAGGCTGAAGTGTATCATAGAAGAATGAATACATCAATGTTTTAGATATATCAAGAACAGCAGCACCTACGTAGATTGGTTTGTTCAGCATTACAAAGTTTTTAATACACTGAACAGCAACAAGGTTTTCTTTGTAGATTGTCCTACTCTTAAAATTTGGACTTTTCACGAGCTTTTGCAATCGATCTTTTGACACAACCAACTCCATTTTCATACGAAGTCTGATGTTCTCCATGGTTTTTCCAAACACAGCATTGTTCATTAACTTGAAAAAATCTTTTTCAAAGGCATTAACTGCAGCAGCTCTAAGTCTTGTGTTCAAGTCAATATACTTTTTCAACCAATCAGATTGAGTAAACGTGAGTACGCGATGGATGTTTGTTACAACAAGTCCATGTCTGACAGCTTGCTTGAGAGTGACGTAATGCACAACATACTTCTCCTTGTCATTGAATGTAGTCAGAAGTTTTGGAAACTTGCCTCCAGGTGGAGTACCTCGCTCTGGTAGGAAAGGTAAGTCATTGTGTTTGTCGTGTAGCTCAGGAGGATAATGAATATCCACTTCAAGGAAGTAACCCTCGTATGCATCATCCGAAGTGGTGAGAATGTGATCTAACAATGGTTTAAAATCATCGGGAATATTATTAATCCAGTTGAAAGAACCAATGGGCAGAAACTTTGACATGGCCCAGCCATAAAGGTTGTTTGCATCCAAGTACATGATGAACTTTCCTTTCTTCTCTTTGTCAAATTGTTGGTTTGTGAACTGATTTTCAGCAACGACCAAGCGATCCACACATTGTGTAACTCCACCTCGAATTCCCTTTTCGAGGAACATGTGCATGTCATAATCTAGGAGCTGGTCCAATTTAACTTCTGTCATTTTCAACATCGCATCCCATGCTAGTCCGGGAATGGTGAAGTACCAGCAAGGATCAAGGTTGTATGTGCTTAAACAAATATCTCTAAAATTTTCAAAGATGTCAGCTAGAAGAAGCACGTCTACCTTCAGGTATAAGTCGCTGTAATCACCTAAGGTTTGACAATTGAAAGCTTTCCAAACTTTTTGTGCATTTTGGTAATCTGCATCACTTATGGGACTATCAGTCAGTTTGTTATAAAACTTCTCTTTCGGTGGAAGACAGGTTTCCTTCAGTTTTTCAGGGTTATCAATGTAGTCGTAGCAAAACACGCCTTTACGAACCACGAGATCTTTGTGTTGAGCGTCAAAATGTTTGCTAACATGTTCAAACTTATCATCAGGAATGATGTTTGCGAGACTCTCTAAGCTTGAACTCATAAAGCGAAAGGAATCAAGAAACCGAAGCCAAATTGTCTGTTTTTCATTTTTGCTGCTTCTCACTAGTTTGGAAAATGAAATATACCTTTCTTCAGAATTTGGAATGACTTGTACTTGTTCTTGCGTGCGATCTAACTCTTTGACGATGAAGTGAGAGTCGTAACCGCTAAAATTATGAATAAGTACTGGAATGAAGCGTGGATTTCTACATCTCAAGTTGCACGTGTTGTGGCCCGGTCCTCTGTACTGACCAGTTAGGTGGCAATGATCCCGCACTTTGCGGTTATCATCATGTTCATCAGTATTTTCAAGAAAGTTTTTTTTGCAGAGGTAGCACTTTTTTGCAGCATCATAATTAGCTTGTTCTTGAGGTGTCAATTCGAACATTTCCTCAACTTTTGCATACAGATCAGTCACGGATTCAGCTATGCTTGTCAACCTATCCATGAACTTGGCAGCTGCATCCACACCACTGTAGATCTCTGGTTCTGAAGGGATATTCCCTCCACACTATGAAAATGCAACATAGAGCCCATAGCTCATCATTTCATGAAGTTGATATTTTGTTGTGGAAGAGGCAGAGTCATCAGGATCACAGGTGTGTACTGGCACGAGCATGCTCTCAATGTCTGCATAGATCACAACTGGAACGTGAATTTGTCGTTCAATGTTAACAAACTCAATTTGAGGTGGACTTCCATCAGCGAGAGGTGTGGGCATGAAAACCCTTGCAGTTTTGAATAACGAGCAATCTTTTTTGTGGTCATTCAGAAGAGCTTGGCTGCGATAGTGTGAAAAACAACATTTACAAACATATTTCTTTCTTTTGCACTTACTGATCTGACTACCTACGGCTCTATTGAAATCTCTAATGAGTACATAATGAAACTCATCACCATTCTCAATGACTAGCATATCCCTATGTCCCTCAAGTTCTACATCGCACACTTTAATAGGGTATATTATATTTTCCTTATCTAAACTGAAGAGATTTATACTAACTGTATTCTTTTTTTCAAATTTTTTTATGTCTGAAATCGGTGTTGGGCTGTTAATACATTAAAAGTCATATTTTTTTTAGCCTCTACTCTTCTTAACCTAATTATTTCATGTGCATTTCTATTAAGTTCTGCAGCCAAGAATGCCCATTTAAAGCAATGTCCATCATCATTTTTAGGATTGACAAATGCTCTTGTGTTTTCGAGTTCCTCAGGTAATGGTATGTGATTTCTAGGAGTCATGGGTCTATATTTATTGCACTGTAGTATGATGGAACCTATAGAATGCAAAGTCCAACCACTTCCCTTCATGGTTAACTCATCAAACTCTTTCAATATTTTTACTATACAAGCATTGATATGCTCGTCAAGATTTGTAGTTCTGTATACTGGGATCGAGGATGTTTTAAACTGACAAAGTTTTTTTTCGTCATCCATTTTGGTCATTGTACATTCTAAAACCATGTTTACTTTGATTGCGTTATCAGCTTCAAGTCTAGCATTGAATAATTCTTTAAGAAGATTACGTTTTTCTTCAAATACATCCCTAATATCATTCAGGTCTGTATCATTTTCTATTTCATAGTCAACAACGAATTTATTGAAGGCTGACTGTTTTATGTATGCACCATTATCGAGCTTTGTACGCTTGGCTTTATTTGTTTTTCTGATGCCTGTACCTCTTTTTCCTTTATCACACACCTTATTCAGTAGATGAGTGGTTAAAGATTGCTTGCATGTGAATTCTTTGTTGCATTTTGAACATTTGAAAATTTGAACTTCTTTTCTTTCTTTAGGTGTACACTTATTTCTCCTGAGGTGTGTTATGAGATTGTCACGTCTATTAAATCCAAATGAGCAGCGATGACAATGGTAGACTTTTGGTGGCAAGTTTTTTTTGGATGTAGCTTGGGTAGAAGTTTGATTTGACGTGGCTTGTTGGGCTGATGTAGAGGACAGGTCTGGTGCAGGACGTTTTTTTGTAGTTTTCTTTTGGTGTTGAGTGGACGTAGAAGGTTGGATTGACGTTGAGGGCTGTGATGAAGATTGAGCGGAAGTGGAAGGCTGGGCTGATGTAGAGGACAGGTCAGGTGCAGGACGTTTGGTAGTTTGATTTGGAATATGTGGTTTGCAGTAATCACGAGCAAAATGACGTTGCAAGCTGTAGAGAGTAGTAAACGTACGCCTACATCTTTTGCAGCCAAACATGCGCTGACCTTTAGGAGGTAAGGGAATTCGAGCAGGAGTTGCTGGAGCATGAGGTTCCGGTTGTTTGGATGTTGATGTTTCAGGAGAAGTAGTGTTAGGTAACGGTGGTTGTTGTTGGGTTGTTGACGGGTGTTGCTCTGCTGTTGCGGACCGGTGTTGTGTAGTTGACGGCGGTGGTTGATGTTGTTTTGCTGGTGGTCTCGGGTCTCGTGGTTGCGGCGGTGGCGGTGGCGGCGGCGGCGGCGTTGGAGGCGGCGGTGGCGGCGGTGGAGGCGGAGGCGGCGGAGGCGGCGGTGGAGGTTGAGGCGGCACAGATACCGTCGAAACTGGTAGAGGTAGGATAGTAGGAGGTGGTGTAACGGAAAGGTAGTTGATGTATCGCTTGTAGACTTTTTCACCACGCCGCAAGAGTGCCAGGCATTGTCTCAGGACACTCTGTTTGATGTATCGTTTCTCCAGAACCACCTTGGCGTAGAAATGCAAAGCCGCGATGTCATTTTCGATATCAGTTGCAAAATGTCCTTGGAGATACTTGGCGGCGATGAGACCGGGTGGTGAGTCATCGGGAATATCACCAACCATGGGGGCCATAATTACCTGAAACAGCACGAAAGGTGGATTTGTAGACTCATGTTATTTAAAACCCCCGCATGTTACCACATTTACATTGTCTCCGTTGCATACACTAGTCTCGGGCACAGTGCAGCTTGCCTACACCGATCTTCCTCTAGTGACGCTCAGGAGCCATGATACATGCAGAGCACATGTGAGGGGAATGTATGAAATAAAAAGAAAAAAAAAAAAGTGTGAAAATTGTAAAATAATATAGCATTCTGAATATCTAAAGCATTATGTTTTATTATTTAAATTCACATTATTAGGAAAAGGTTTACTAATAAAAAATATAATAATAAGGCAGCCCTACCATAAGATCCTACAAAATAATGTCTATGTCATGGTGAAAGAAAAAAATTTGAAACACAACTGCTAAAAATTTAACTTTACTAAAATGTATAATGCGACCACTCTGCCATAAGATCGCAAAAAAAAAAAAATATTTATTATAAGGTTAACTATATTCAATGTGAATAATGAGGTAGTTCTGCCATAAGATCTGGTATACTAAAAAGAAAAAAAAAATATTATAAGGTTAAATATATTCAATGTGAATAATGAGGTAGTTCTGCCATAAGATCTGGTATACTAAAAAGAAAAAAAAATATTTATTATAAGGTTAACTATATTCAATGTGAATAATGAGGCAGTTCTGCCATAAGATTTGTTTATATTAAAACCTGAAATATTTTTATGATGCTGAAATTTGTCACACTTTTTTTTTTTTTTTTACACATTTATCTATCTATTACATATTTAGCTATCTATTACAATTTAATATTTAAAGATCATATAATTAATGGAATTTTGATTTTGAATGGAGAGGTGGGTAAGGGGCTGTTTCTTTATTTAATGTATACACCTGGCTGAAGTGTTTATGGATTTAATTTTTGGAGCAAATTTGCTATATTTGGCACTTTCCGTCTCTGGCCAAGGAGAAGTGTCTTTACACCACTGAGAAATTTTTCATGCGTTGTATTTGTTTGATAGGTAGATGGGACAGGAATAGTATTCTCATCACTTGAAGGGTTGAGAGGAGTTTGTGGTGGTGGGGATGGATGATTTTCAGGATACGATTGATGAGTTGTTGATGTAGTTGGATTGGTAGGTTGTGGTTGTTGCTGGAGATTGGCAGGGCCAGGTTGTGATGACGTGGTGGGCTTGCTGCAGTTCTCGTTTTAGATTCGCTCTCCATGTTTGAAGAGGGTCTTGCAACGATTAAGGATATGGGGATTGATGTATTGTTTTTCTTTAGCTATCTTGACGTAGAAGAAGTACGCAGTAGCATCATACATAGGTTTGGAGGTGCATTTTTTTTTTAAATAAAGAGCTGCTAGTTCACCACACGTGTGTTCGGATGAAATAATGAGGAGAGACATGATGGTGGATAGGATTAATAGGATAGTAGGTAGGTAAGGAAATTTTTATTGAAAAGGTGCTCTCAGGGAGAAGACAGATGGCTCACGTACAGCCACCTACCACGGGCGTAGAACGCTTGAACACGTTGCAGGATGGATGCCTTGATGTACTGTTTACGTAGTGCAACTTTAACGTAAAAATATACTGCAGCAGTGTCGTACTCGAAATCAAACTTGTAGTCACCTCGCAAAAATTTTGCAGCAAGCAAGCCAGGTGAGGCGTCACGGAAGGAAAGAGGCATGGAAAAAAGGATGGGATATGAGAGGCAGAAGGGACTCAGAAGTACCTTGAAGAAAGGACGGCGTGCCTTGAAGGTCCGAAGAACTCATCCAGGGTTAGAGATGTGTTGATTTTCACGAAGTTATTTAAAAAAAAAATAAAATAAAATAAATAAATTAATAAAAAAAAAATAAAAAAAAAAATTGAAAATATTAAAAAAAAAAACAAAAAAAAATGAGCCGGTTGATAATCAGTAGTGTAGCCTGGATTGGATTGGACCACAGCTAGCGTGAATATCTGCAACAAAAAGAAAAAAAGATATTATTAATTTTTGTTTAACACCATAAAATAACGATAGAATACAAAATAATATTAAATGTAATAATTAAAAAAAATCATTCGATTACCATTAAATAAGATAAAGTTTAGAAAATTATGAACAAGAGATTCATAAGAAGAATTTAACATTAAAGTACCATAAGATAAGTGAAATTAAAGAAAAATAAAAAAGAGTGCCATAAGATGCATGATATACGTGAAATAAAATTTGAGCACCATAAGACAGGTGGAACTCAAGAAAAATCAAAAAGAGTGCCATAAGATGCATGAGACATGAGAAATAAAATTTGAGCACCATAAGACAGGTGGAACTCAAGAAAAATGAAAAAGAGAGCCATAAGATGGATGAGACATGAGAAATTAAATTTGAGCATCATAAGACAGGTGGAACTCAAGAAAAATCAAAACGAGTGCCATAAGATGCATGAGACATGAGAAATAAAATTTGAGCACCATAAGACAGGTGGAACTCAAGAAAACTGAAAAAGAGAGCCATAAGATGGATGAGACATGAGAAATTAAATTTGAGCACCATAAGACAGGTGGAACTCAAGAAAAATGAAAAAGAGAGCCATAAGATGGATGAGACATGAGAAATAAAATTTGAGCACCATAAGACAGGTGGAACTCAAGAAAATTGAAAAAGTGAGCCATAAGATGGATGAGACATGAGAAATTAAATTTGAGCACCATAAGACAGGTGGCACTCAAGAAAAATGAAAAAGAGAGCCATAAGATGGATGAGACATGAGAAATTAAATTTGAGCACCATAAGACAGGTGGAACTCGTGAAAAATGAAAAAGAGAGCCATAAGATGGATGAGACATGAGAAATTAAATTTAAGCACCATAAGACAGGTGGAACTCAAGAAAAATGAAAAAGAGAGCCATAAGATGGATGAGACATGAGAAATAAAATTTGAGCACCATAAGACAGGTGGAACTCAAGAAAAATGAAAAAGAGAGCCATAAGATGGATGAGACATGAGAAATTAAATTTGAGCACCATAAGACAGGTGGAACTCAAGAAAAATGAAAAAGAGAGCCATAAGATGGATGAGACATGAGAAATTAAATTTGAGCACCATAAGACAGGTGGAACTCAAGAAAAATGAAAAAGAGTGCCATAAGATGGATGAGACATGAGAAATAAAATTTGAGCACCATAAGACAGGTGGAACTCAAGAAAAATGAAAAAGAGAGCCATAAGATGGATGAGACATCAGAAATAAAATTTGAGCACCATAAGACAGGTGGAACTCAAGAAAAATGAAAAAGAGAGCCATAAGATGGATGAGACATGAGAAATTAAATTTGAGCACCATAAGACAGGTGGAACTCAAGAAAAATGAAAAAGAGAGCCATAAGATGGATGAGACATGAGAAATTAAATTTGAGCATCATAAGACAGGTGGAACTCAAGAAAAATGAAAAAGAGAGCCATAAGATGGATGAGACATGAGAAATAAAATTTGAGCACCATAAGACAGGTGGAACTCAAGAAAAATGAAAAAGAGAGCCATAAGATGGATGAGACATGAGAAATTAAATTTGAGCACCATAAGACAGGTGGCACTCAAGAAAAATGAAAAAGAGAGCCATAAGATGGATGAGACATGAGAAATTAAATTTGAGCACCATAAGACAGGTGGAACTCAAGAAAAATGAAAAAGAGAGCAATAAGATGGATGAGACATGAGAAATTAAATTTGAGCACCATAAGACAGGTGGCACTCAAGAAAAATGAAAAAGAGAGCCATAAGATGGATGAGACATTAGAAATTAAATTTGAGCACCATAAGACAGGTGGAACTCAAGAAAAATGAAAAAGAGAGCCATAAGATGGATGAGACATGAGAAATTAAATTTGAGCACCATAAGACAGGTGGAACTCAAGAAAAATGAAAAAGAGAGCCATAAGATGGATGAGACATGAGAAATAAAATTTGAGCACCATAAGACAGGTGGAACTCAAGAAAAATGAAAAAGAGAGCCATAAGATGGATGAGACATGAGAAATTAAATTTGAGCACCATAAGACAGGTGGAACTCAAGAAAAATGAAAAAGAGAGCCATAAGATGGATGAGACATGAGAAATAAAATTTGAGCACCATAAGACAGGTGGAACTCAAGAAAAATGAAAAAGAGAGCCATAAGATGGATGAGACATGAGAAATTAAATTTGAGCACCATAAGACAGGTGGAACTCAAGAAAAATGAAAAAGAGAGCCATAAGATGGATGAGACATGAGAAATAAAATTTGAGCACCATAAGACAGGTGGAACTCAAGAAAAATGAAAAAGAGAGCCATAAGATGGATGAGACATGAGAAATAAAATTTGAGCACCATAAGACAGGTGGAACTCAAGAAAAATGAAAAAGAGAGCCATAAGATGGATGAGACATGAGAAATTAAATTTGAGCACCATAAGACAGGTGGCACTCAAGAAAAATGAAAAAGAGAGCCATAAGATGGATGAGACATGAGAAATTAAATTTGAGCACCATAAGACAGGTGGAACTCAAGAAAAATGAAAAAGAGAGCCATAAGATGGATGAGACATGAGAAATTAAATTTAAGCACCATAAGACAGGTAATACTCAAGAAAAATGAAAAAGAGAGCCATAAGATGGATGAGACATGAGAAATAAAATTTGAGCACCATAAGACAGGTGGAACTCAAGAAAAATCAAAAAGAGTGCCATAAGATGCATGAGACATGAGAAATAAAATTTGAGCACCATAAGACAGGTGGAACTCAAGAAAAATGAAAAAGAGAGCCATAAGATGGATGAGACATGAGAAATTAAATTTGAGCATCATAAGACAGGTGGAACTCAAGAAAAATCAAAACGAGTGCCATAAGATGCATGAGACATGAGAAATAAAATTTGAGCACCATAAGACAGGTGGAACTCAAGAAAAAAGAAAAAGAGAGCCATAAGATGGATGAGACATGAGAAATAAAATTTGAGCACCATAAGACAGGTGGAACTCAAGAAAAATGAAAAAGAGAGCCATAAGATGGATGAGACATGAGAAATTAAATTTGAGCACCATAAGACAGGTGGCACTCAAGAAAAATGAAAAAGAGAGCCATAAGATGGATGAGACATGAGAAATTAAATTTGAGCACCATAAGACAGGTGGAACTCAAGAAAAATGAAAAAGAGAGCCATAAGATGGATGAGACATGAGAAATTAAATTTGAGCACCATAAGACAGGTGGCACTCAAGAAAAATGAAGAAGAGAGCCATAAGATGGATGAGACATGAGAAATTAAATTTGAGCACCATAAGACAGGTGGAACTCAAGAAAAATGAAAAAGAGAGCCATAAGATGGATGAGACATGAGAAATTAAATTTGAGCACCATAAGACAGGTGGCACTCAAGAAAAATGAAGAAGAGAGCCATAAGATGGATGAGACATGAGAAATAAAATTTGAGCACCATAAGACAGGTGGAACTCAAGAAAAATGAAAAAGAGAGCCATAAGATGGATGAGACATGAGAAATAAAATTTGAGCACCATAAGACAGGTGGAACTCAAGAAAAATGAAAAAGAGAGCCATAAGATGGATGAGACATGAGAAATAAAATTTGAGCACCATAAGACAGGTGGAACTCAAGAAAAATGAAAAAGAGAGCCATAAGATGGATGAGACATGAGAAATTAAATTTGAGCACCATAAGACAGGTGGAACTCAAGAAAAATGAAAAAGAGAGCCATAAGATGGATGAGACATGAGAAATAAAATTTGAGCACCATAAGACAGGTGGAACTCAAGAAAAATGAAAAAGAGAGCCATAAGATGGATGAGACATGAGAAATAAAATTTGAGCACCATAAGACAGGTGGAACTCAAGAAACATAAAAAAAAAACACTTATAATTACCTTAGGTGGACTGCAGGGTCGCCGAAAAATGGTTGCTTTTGTGCAGTCCTGGTAGGCTCACACACACACACACACACACACACACACACACACACACACACACACACACACACACGAGCGCGAAGGAAAGGCGTTGAAGTGAAGAACCACGATCGGGCGTTGAAGTCACCCGAACGTTGAAGTCACCGAAGAACCAAGTCCGGACGCTTGGAGAGCAAAGTGAGACTCCGTTTGAGGGTGGAGACCTGTAAATTATAAAATAAATTAGAGATCAGAAAGGAAAAATAAAGAAAACTAGAAATAGAACTGTTGAAAGACGTGAAAATATCATTAAGAAGTACATAAGTTACATAAGATACGTGAAAAAGTGAAGAAGAAAGATTTATGTAGGTGATACTATAAAAATAATTCTAATTTTATAATATTAAAATAACATATAAAAAAAAATTAACTTATAATTACCTCAGGTGGACTGCAGGGTCGCCAAAAAACGATTGCTTTTGCAGTCCTGGTAGGCTCTCACAAACACACGTGAAAAGGCGTTTAAATGAGCAGATGGAAGGTAAGTCCGAACGCTTTGAGACGATAGGGCAAAGTGAGGCTTCGCTTGCTAGAAAGCCTCCCCTGAGGATCGCGCGGTGGCGGCGCGGGGGCGCGCGCATGCGCAGGGGAGCAAGACCTGAGAAGGGCGTGTATCGAGGTATCACGTGAACATCACGTGACTTGTGGAAATTTTCCATGACGCCCGTCTGCCCTGGGGCCAGGGTGGCGAACCCTAATAGTGAGGTAGCGATATGATCATGTCGCGACTCAAGAGTCATTAGACAGGTTAAATCAATTAACCTCCAGACAACAATTTGCAAATGGAACCTCACTAAAAGCTTTTAATGAGGAAGCGATATGATCAGCGCCAGGGTGGCGAACCCTAATAGTGAGGTAGCGATATGATCATGTCGAGACTCAAGAGTCATTAGACAAGTCAAATCAATTAACCTCCAGCCACACATAATCACTGGGAGTCGCATCGTGTCAGGGTGGGTGGAGGGTGGTGTCCGCCACCCTGGCGCCAGGGCAGGCGGGCGGGCACTGCACGCCTTTCACCTCGCTTGGCAAGCAAACTTTTGCTTGAATTTGGAAGGGTTTGCACCGATTGCACCGGTGCAAACCCTGCGAGATTTATGTGCCTTTAGCCTTAATTCTTCTCTACTTACGTAGGTATTTCTTAATTGGTACCATAGTTCAGATGAAGTTGGTAAAAAAAGCTGTTTACTGTTCCATAAGGATGCATGTTAATAAAGGCCTCCGAAACACCAACTTTGGGATTTTTTTGTGGTGAAGCTATTTGAGATGGAATTTTATGGTTTTCATTTCATAATAGAGGGCGAGTTAAACTGTTTTTAGAAAATAAAATATTAAAAATAATGAAACCGCTCACTCTACTTTAAGTATAATGGTATATGCATAAGGTAAGCGTATAATTACATAGCCCCTTTTGGTTGTATACATTGCGAGATATACCCCTTTGTTAGACGCAAGTATGAAATTTAACCACATACGCCCTTTATGTCAGACTGTCCTGTGAGCTATTTTTGTCAGATACGCTTTTTTCGGATTGACTTTCTACCAGACAATAATTTGGAAATTAATATGCAGTTTTACCACGAAAAATGCACTTTGGAGGCATTTTTGCATGCTTGCAGTGGTCTGATGACCAAGAGACTTTACCATGTGATAGAGAGGGTCCTCTAGAAGAGTAAAATGATTTGATAAAATAAAAAAATCAACAACAACAACGCTATTCTGAAATATGACCAGATACGACGCTCTGCCGGAAGACAACACGGCCTTTCATATTAAGGTATTTTTTTTATTAAAAAAAATAATTTTCATGTTAAAGAAATTCTTTTTTTAATTTGATTTTAATTTGATATAGCGTTATGTTGAGGAAAATTCATCCTACAATTTCTATGTTGCTTGTCCTGGAGAATTAAAAATCAAAAGTGCTGCTTGGTTTTTATGGCAGATATAATATTTAATTCTGTGTATCATTCCGATTGACTATTCTTGAAACAGAAATAATATGCAAAACGTTAACTTCAACAGAATTTGCGTGCGAGATGTTAAGTAAGGGAAATGTAGAACTATATACTCGTACATATATTATATAAGGCCCAAAACTACTATGCCATAGACGTTAGAATGATTTTTCGCGATAGATTCCAAAAATTGTTACTAGCAATTTTAGTAAATTATTTTAATAAAAAAAATTGTTACATATAATAGATAAAAAAAATTGGATCGATTATAATATTTCCTTAAATTTGATTCGACAAATAGTAAATAACGTGTATTGAATGCAACTTTTATTATTGTAAAAAAACAAACAGGTTTGTAATTTTTCAGATGACAAAAAAAAATGTAAAATTACATTAAAAAAATGGAAATAAAACGCCACATTTTAAACGTGTAAAAAAACGAAAAATATTGTAATTGTTGAATAACAAAAATTTATGTCTTTTTACAAATATTAAAGTTTTGTGATTATACATTTAAATTTGTAATCTCAAATTACAAAATTTTAAGTTTAAATACACGTTTTTAATTTGGCGTTTTATTTCCTATTATTTTTTGTAAAAGCACAAAGAATTTTTTTACAGTGTACACAAATATTTTATATATTAATTTGTATAACATTTTTGTTATAACATACGGGCATTACAAATTGATTTTGTTTTTAGAATTTTTTTTTTAATTATATTTTTTTTTCTTATTTTAATATAATTCAAAAGACCTATTAAATTAAATTATATTTAGCATCAAATTACGCAGGTTAAAAACGATTAATCAAACAAAATTGCAATAATGCAGCAAACGACGGCAATTCAAAATTTTAAAACATTTAATTTTAAATTCAAAACGAGATCCTTTCAAAACACTTTTTTTTTTTTTTAAGCACGATCTTTTTCACAATCGTTTTTAAACATGGTCACTTTTAAACACGTTCACTTCTAAACACGGTCGATTTTAAACACGGGCGCCTCCACCAAATTGTCACGGGGATTTCTGTCTTTAACTAGGGCGTCTAATTATCATTCATATTTCTCTATAATCTACCCCATGACACCAGGATCGTAAACCCAAGTCTACTTGCGTAATTCTATCTAATGATTGTGAGATCATAAATTATAAAACTAGCATTGATCTTAACATATATATTTATTAATAGAAATAATAGAGGTCGCGAAGGGACACAGAAGAAAATAACGCAATTATATTGAACTTTTGAATCAAACGTCCTTTGAGTGTCTCGCAGGGATACACCAGGGGTATCCCATGTATGCCCACCGTGGGCGCAGGTGCACTCCTAGGACGTTACTGTTTTTTTTAATATTGGTTTTAATTGGTTAAATTATAGTATTTTAAAACGTTTAGCTTCATCTCGAGAAGATTTTGATTAATTTGATAACTATCGATGAATGTCTCGCAGGTGTCTGATCTGTGGGACACACGGGGGGTATTGTCGAAAATTGTAAAATAACAATTTTCTTTGCTTAAGTATGTAGCTGATTGAATTTTTAATCACAATTTTGAATAATTTTAATTAGTAAACAGAATGTCCCGTAAGTGCACCTGGGGGTCATTCATGAGACGTAGTTTCTTTCTAAAAAATTAAAAAATAAAAAATTGTTAAAATTTGAAGATAAACATTATTTATGTGCCGTATTGGAAGTTTCTCATTATTATTATTAAAATTTATAAAAGAAACCATAGATTGTAAAATATCCTAAAGTATCAAAAATATACGTCGATTTCATAATTTATAGTTTATAAAGTTAAGTTTTCTACATTTTAGTATGAAGACGTGTGTCCTAGTGGTAAAGCCACCAGACTGCAAATCTGATGGTCCCGAGTTCGAGTCTCACCTATGCCAGTTTTTTAATTTTTTTTTGCTATTCTTTCTCTTTGTTTGATCATTATAATTTATAAAAACATTTTTTAATTGGTAATTATAAGCATATTTGCTATATAACCCTATGTATCCCTGCAATGACTTCAGGGTGTATCCCTGGAATGTCCCCAATTAAGAGGTACCCTTTTGTGCATGGAAATAGGGGATACACCTTGGGGCACTCCGGAGGGACGTTTGAGGGGTATCCCTGGGACGCCCCGGGGATACACCTGCGGTCCCTGGGTCGCTCTGCATTTTATATTGAAGCGAATATTAGAGAGGCAAGAATATTTCTTTTGTGAATTTCTTCATAAAAAATCGTGGGTGTGAAATAAAAACAATAGCAAAATCAAACGAAACATATAATTTCACTTGAATAATTTTAATATTGATGTTAAATGTCGCAAAATAAAAATAATCAAGTATTTACCACTTTTCAATAAATTTGACTTTTAAATAAGTCGCAAATACTTGGCAAAACGTCTTGGATTGTGAACTCAACGCCCTCTTCAAATTACTTTTGAAGCTAGAATTTGTTTAATAAACAAGTAGATCCACCTATGTTGAACGCTTAAAAGTAATTCAATTTTCTAGGAAATAGATTACCAATATATTGGAAGTCCCAGTATCGATATATCAGTATTGGCGATATACCGCGGTTAGACAATTTATACTTGCATTTGAGGATAAGAAAATTTTGAGTTAAGAAAATTTTTACTTGCGTACATTTTAACTTATGTGAATTTTTGCTTAAATATTTCAAATATATTTTGAGTTAGGGCTATTTTGGATAGCATTAGACTATAATCCACGAAAGTTACGATACTGATAAAAAACTTACATTTTCTAAAATCCCTTAAATAGCCCAATCTGAAAAAGTATATCACAACATGGCAAATTTTGATTTACCGGAGCTAATTAATCTCGGAGGTGCAATGTTCTTCATACGCGGTCACTCCAAGGATCTTGTATGTATGGATAGGCTATGGCGCTGTCTCGGTGAAGCTCGGTCGTGAGGAGGAAGTGGGTGGTAACGGTCACGTGATAGTCACGTGACGCTATGTTTTGATATTGTTGTCCGCCATGTTGGGATGGAGAAAAAATTGCAATTTTTTACTATTTTCTCCATATTTTATGTGATATTATACGAAAATGTGAAGCTAAATAAGCGTTAATGACAAGAACTTGTTATGCACCTGGTTGCAAGAATGCTGCTAAGCGGAAATCCCTGCAAAATGAAGGAGAAACGCCAGTCTCGATACACGGGTATGTACAGTACTGTATCTCTGTATCATACACATATTATGCATACAGTAACTGATAATGTATGATAAGAACTGTTGTTTGTTAATTGTTTAATTAAATGCCATACTGTACGTTAAATAAAAATAAAGTATCCCTTGTCCAAAAATTAGAGTAGTGGTCATGATTTGACCACCTAAAATGAGTGGTCAGACCACTAGATTTAGTGGTAGGACCACTAAATTTAGTGGTAGGACCACTAAATCTAGTGGTAGAGCTTACTGGTAGTGGTCAGACCATGTGGTAGCCTTAGTGGTAGGACCACTAGACTAAGTGGTAGGACCTAAGTGGTAGTGGTCAGATCTAGTGGTAGTGGTCACACCAAGTGGTAGCTTTAGTGGTAGGACCACTAGACTAAGTGGTAGGACCTAAGTGGTAGTGGTCAGATCTAGTGGTAGTGGTCAGATTAAGTGGTAGGACCTTATAAGTGGTAGTGGTCAGATCTAGTGGTAGTGGTCACATCAAGTGGTAGCCTTAGTGGTAGGACCTAAGTGGTAGTGGTCAGATCTAGTGGTAGTGGTCACATCAAGTGGTAGCCTTAGTGGTAGGACCACTAAAGACTAAGTGGTAGTGGTCAGATCTAGTGGTAGTGGTCAGACTAAGTGGTAGGACCTAAGTGGTAGTGGTCAGATCTAGTGGTAGTGGTCACATCAAGTGGTAGCCTTAGTGGTAGGACCACTAGACTAAGTGGTAGGACCTAAGTGGTAGTGGTCAGACCAAGTGGTAGTGGTCAGAGTGTTAGCCTAAGTGATAAGAGGTGTGTAATATTTTTATTACTTATTAATTGTTGGGGTACGGAGTTTCATGGCTTGCAAATATACATACTGCACTGACCGTCCTGATCAACTGAGGATTTCCACGGTTCCCTCAGTCTCGATCACCTCTAACGCGTAACAGGCGCATCAGATCCAGAAAAAAATTTGGGGCAGGAGGGGGGGAGGCGGGGGCAGGGCGGGGGTGGCTGCAAAATTTGGAAGAGGGGCTTATGGGCAGGGCTACCGCAAATGTTAAAAAAATTTAAATGGGGGAAACGCCTATATTGCCCATGTTATATAATATATCCAAAATTTTGAGGGGAGGGGCACCCCCCCCCCCCCTGGATTCGCGCCTGCCGTGGCCGCACCATATAAATATATCCGTTGTCAAAAAAAAAAAAAAAATTGACCACTTAATTATCTAGTGGTCAGATTTTTTACCACTGAGCTCAGTGGTCACTCTAGAGCGCATGCGCAACGTCACGTGATAAAGAAACATCATGGCGTCGCACACGAGGTCGAGCAAAGTGCGAGCTCTGAAAAACGTATTATCAAGCTGTTTTTTGTCAGATAAGTACCTTTTTAGTACATAAAACGTGTTATGAAATGTTCTTTTGTTAAGTTCTCGTTACTTTGTGTTGAATAATTTGTTCCAGGTAGCCTTAAACAGTCAATGATAGTCGGCTTCCTTTGGGACATGACAAAAATATCGCCGGAACATCTAGCTGGTTGGTAATTATTCTTCAAAAACTTGCATGCTTTATAATTATTATTATATTTCTTTTGTATTGTAATTTTATTAATGTTATATAATAATAAACATGAACAATTCTCTCTCAGTGCATGCCTTTTTGTCGTTTTCTTGTACACACGCATGTATAATATGTATCATTTTTACCTTGAATTAAGTGAAATAATTTACTTATTCAAGGTAGAAATGTGAAATAATAATTTTATTACATGTTGTAGCTATTTTTTCCACTGTCTGAGGCTGAAGAAAGTGTGCTAACTGCTTCGTGATATACGGCGTGTGATCACCACCCACATAAAACTTTTTTCCTTCTATCACATTTCTTTTTATTATAAAAGAAATGTGTTAGAACTTTATTCTAAAACATTTCTTTGTTTCAATAAGAAATGTTTTAGATGTCTTCACATTTTTAACATTGGTAGAAATGATGTAGAATAAATTCCATTCTACTACATTTCTTATTCATTTATGGTGCTGATTTATTACTTCCTTTTTAACCATAAAACAAACTCTTCTACAATATTTCTTTCTTCATTTTGAAGAATTTATTATTATATTTATATATTTAAATTCTATATATATTCTATTCATGGCTGTATTGTTTAAAATCAATTATAGCTCATTTGCATTAGCAATAATTGTAATGTAAGTTACACCACTCAATTCCTCAATTTTTTCTTAATAATTTGCATGTTTTAAAAATTTAAAAATATTAAACTGACTATTTTTTATTTTTGAAGTCACCGAGATTTGAACCTGCAGCCCTGCCTAACTTTTCAATTCTAACGTTTTTTTTTTCCTACCTGACACCGACGTCTAACCCCCTAGGACACGCACGCTCGCATGTAAGAAGAAGGAAAAAGAGAGGCATATAAGCGATATAAGCATATAAGTTAGAATTAAGTTTCTTGAGGGGTGGGAAAGTTCAAACTGATAAATTCAGCTCTCTGCTGAGATGATTATACAATATAATATACCGCGCGTGTATTATATAAAAAATATGCAAAAAGGTTTTTACTTAATTCTCCATCATAATTTAATTAAGACTCTTGAACGAAAGTATAAAAATCATTTGAATCTGCATGATCAATGCATTAATTAATTATATTATTATAATAATTATCAGTCAAATGATTTTTCAAAATTAAATTTAATATGAAAAATTGTTATTAATGCATTAAATTTATAAACATGTTTAAAATTTAAGTTTAGCTTTATTAAAATATATTAATTATTATTATAATTATACGTTATAGCAAACAATTATTGAATGCACACCTTGCCGACCCATCATATAAATAATCCAGTAAAAAATATAGGGAAGGGGGTCTAAAAATTCTAATTACATAATTTACATATAATTATATACATAATATTATATATATATAATAGTGGAGGTGTGGCGCAGTGCGCTTGACCGGGTCTCGTCAGATCACCGAAGTCAAGCAACGCCACGCGTGGTTAGTAGTTGGATGGGTGACCATTTTCAACAAAAACCACGTATCCCACCCAGGGGTAAAACGTTGCGCTTTTCCACCATGTGGTTCCCCTGGCTTTGGACCATTGCACTTCCGGTTCATTGACAAAAGCTGTAGCGTCCATCCTGGCTGAGGTTTCCACGTTTCCCTCAGCCGCAGGCAAATGCCGGGATGGATTTGCAAGGCCGTGGCCGCCCCCGTTCCAGAAGAGCCCGCGAAACGCTCAAGTTAGGGTTTCGGAAGGTTCGGGGTTTCAAAGTAGTATGTAATTAGTAAATAAAAGTACCCAATAGGGTTTGATTAAAAATTAAAATATATATATATATATATATATATATATATATAAATGCAATGATCAATATATAATCAATGATCGATCAATATAATATATATACAATAATATATCAATATATACAATATTAAATTTATTGATACATTATTGTACACATTAGTACACATGCATGACACAGTTAAATATTCAACAATACCGTAGATTGCAATTTTCAATTAGTGCCATGGAAATAAAAGAATATAATTAGGGCTGTAAATAACCGAGAAAAATGTTTAACCGGTGACCGTCAACTTTTAACCGGTTTTTAATCAAACCGATGTTCGATTAAAAACCGCCAAGAATTCTGAAAATGTTTGATCGATTAAAAAACCGTCTAATCGATATCGGTTAAGTTTATTCGATCGGTTAATTATTTGAATTTATTTGATCGGTTAATTTAACCGAAACGGTTAACTCTGCGCCATCGGTTATTTTTTGGCAATTATCACGTTAAATTAAGATATATTTAATACAAATACCATTAATATTGCATACACAAAACTGAATATAGAATATTATTCTTCCTTTTATCAACATCATACATTAATTAAAAACATTAAAATCAAAATAACAGCTAATGGATTTTATTATTATAAAGTATATAGTATAACATTAAAAATTATAACATAAATATCTTTAATCAATTATTGTTGTTAATATTGATATTGTTTATTTAACATGCATTATTGAATACGGTTACTTTTCACAGTGTCACGATTGCATTCTATTATTGTGTGTGTGGGGGAGGGGGGGGATGAATTGAGAAATTTAATTCTTTTCTGAACTGTTCTCTATATATCATATTATAATATATTTTTTTGAGAATGACACTCGAATTCGTTTTTTCTTTGTTATAGTTCATAAAATATGTTTTTTAGTTGATTACCTAAAAACGGAAGTTGAACAATATAGTTCAACTTACATTGTCAAAAATATAGGTAAATGATATGTATATATAATAAATTGTTTATGTTTGAGAGGATGGTCAAATACCTTTTATATCCTGAATGGAATTATTCAGGATATAAAATATAATGCAATTATTTTTTTTTTTGCTTTTTAAAAACTCATAAAAAGAATTAACCGCGGTTACAAGTGCTTAAAATTATGACACTGCTAGAAACGGTTAAAATTGACTATCGGTTAATTTTCAATTTTAATCAAAGTTCGGTTAAATGGTTAAATTAACCGTAACCTCGAGTAACAGTGTTTTATGAAAACGATTAACCGTGGGATTTTAACCGGACGGTTAATCAACCGGTTAAAATTTACAGCCCTAAATATAATTATGAGCTGATATAAACAAAATTTTATATTATATACCTGAAATTTTTCTATGTTGTATAACAATTTTATAGATTAATTGCATCTTTTTTTTTTTTTTTTCAATGAAATATAATTTATGTACCATTCAAAAATATTTCTACCATGTTATTCCTGAATAAATCCATAATTGAAAATATTTAGAAGAGTACACCTAAAAAAATATGCTCTTACAATGTTAGTTCTAAAGATATTCTATTTTATTTTTCATATTTTATGGCCCTACTTTTGTATATATCCTTCATAATTTTTTTCCCCTTATTCTAAATATTTTCTGCTTGAATTTTCTTCTTTAAATAAAACAGAACACATTAGGAATATCTTTTACACATTCCAAATATATTCTACGAAAAAGAATTTATTTTATTTATTTCATAATAATTGAACAGAAATATCATAGAACGGTAAACAAAGGAACAGAAAACCCTTGGAAAATGTGAAAAGGCACAAAATTTATGATAGAAATGTTCAGAAATGTGCCTGAAAATATTTAGACTGCTTTTTAATGTGTTAGAAATGCATATTTTTACAAAAAGATATGGATTAGAGCGAAAAATGTTTTATGTGGGCATCTACTAACGATTTTTTGACCACTAGACCACGGCGCTACCACTAGAGCGTGACCACTAGAATTGACCACTAGAGTGACCACTAGGGTGACCACTAGGGTGACCACTAGGGTGACCACTAGGGTGACCACTAGGGTGACCACTAGAATTGACCACTTAATCCTTGACCATGACCACTGGCCAATCTACCACTAAGCAGTGGTCAAACGCTTGACCACTGCGGATATTTTGGACAAGGGATGTTAATATTCACGTGCACATTTTTCAATACAGCAGTTAAGGTCAAGAATGCATAAAATATTATAACAAAGTAAACATGTATTACAACGCCTAACATATACAGTGGATGTAAATAGAACTTGACGAAGTGTGTTTTTTTGTTGTCAGCGGTTCCATCCCTATTACTTTCCTATGTAGCCCAAGGATTTTGTGTAAATAGCATACAAATCCTTGATGTAGCTCCAGTCTATATCACAGCCTTTGTCACCTTCTCGAATTCTAATGCTCATTCATGCACACTTGTTGGTCCATCTGCCTGTGCTAGCAATCAAGCAAGTTGGGCAGAGGGTAGGAATGGAAGTGGAGAAGGTGATATTTTGGTTGGAGCATTTGGAGCTAGAGGGGAAGAATAACATAGATTTGGTCCATTTATATTTTTAAGGGGATGGGGATACCCGGATCTGGTCCATTTATTTTTTTAACAGGATAATGAGCGGATCCGGATCCAGGATCCGGTCCCTGTCTTAAAGTACACTCCATTCAGATAAAAATGTCTGATCCGGCTATACTTTAACATAGCCGGATGGGATATTTTTATTCAAATGGAGTGTACTATTTAATTAAGTCTACCAGTATGTCAATGCTTAATTTTGCCTAAATACTAATCATGCTTTTCTACACAGAAAAGGCAAGCGAGGAGGCCCAACACATCATTGTCGCACCGACAAAACTCTATTGACGTTCCTTCTTTGGACCCGTTGCTTCAGTCAACAAGTACGACACATTTTTGGTGTACAGCACTCTATGTAACGAGTAAGAATTTTAATAAAGAGAAAATACTATCTATTTTTTTTACTCAAAAAATAAGCATTTTTTGGCTTCGTCTTTTATATTTTATACGGCTATAATATGCAAATTTTGCTAAGATATTATAAATAAATATATGTAATATAAATTTATATATAATATATACATTACTGCATAATATATAAGATGCAGCTAAGTTTTTTTTACAATATAGTTGCCAGCAAAGGTAGACAATGATTAATAATAATAATAATAATAATATATTTAGTAGACCAACTGGTTGTACAAAAAACAACATGGATCACGTCAGTATATAACTAAAACTACAACAGTTACATAAACAAAACAAAAAAACAAAAAAACATACATTATAAACAAAAAAAATAACACATTAATTTAATGAGTAGAGCAATTAACAATTTACAGATAGTGGAGTAATGACATTCTCACTAATCTTATTGCTATAGTATGAATTAACTGAATAAACTGAACTGATTAAACATTAAAAAGTGTCTTCATGGACTTCACTTTAAGCCGGCCCGGTATTAAGCCGCTATTACACGATACAATTTTTCTAACTATTGCATACAATTTTTACTTACAAGAAAAATTGAACCCCATTTATTTGTATGGAGATGAAATTTTCTTGCAAGGAAAACTTGTATGCAAAATTGTATGGTGTAATATAGGCTTTACACAATGCAATTTTGCATACAATTTTTTCCTTGCAAGAAAATTTCATCTCCATACAAACAAATGGAGTGGAAGTTTTCTTGTAAGGAGAAATTGTATACAATAACTAGAAAAATTGTTTCGTGTAATACCGGCTTAAAATGAATTTTTCATGCAGTATATATACATATGGCCTGGGCAGATAAATTTAACAATATTGAGTCACTAAACTTTGCCGGGGAGTCCTGCGTGCAAGCCAATTTTTAAAAGAATTAAAAGCCATTTGGAAAAAAATAAAAGATTTTGATCAAGAATAGATATAGTGCATGCTGACTGTTGGCATATGCACATAAAAAGATTTTGTGGAAAGATTTTATAATGACATCAATAAATTATATGATACTGTATATATTGTTAATTATTATAATTCTTCACCTTTTTATTCCATGTTTGTTAATAATTTTATTCTAAAACATATATAATGGGGAGCATTCACAAACACTTTAACCCCCACTTTGGCCTCGATTTTTATCCCTGCTTAATTGTGGTTCTAAAAATAATAGACATAGACAAACATACAAAATGACAATATTCAATTATTACAATACAAAATTACACAAATAAAATTATTGACATTCTTTGCCTTGCATGAGCTTAATGGAGTAATATTTTCTTTTTAATTAGGTAGTCAAACAATTGTTTCTTAAACACATGCAGGTATACTTTCATTTTTTTTTTTTTTTTTTTTTTTAATAATCTGGAAGTTTATACAACACTGCATGGCATGAGATAAAAACATAGTCGCTCTAAGTTTAATTGCTCATGAATATCCTCCAGACTTTTTATGTAATATAGATTAAACTGCTATAGCTAGCTGTCTATTATAGTATTGCGTCCAGTCACATCTTTGTTGTTTTTTGAAAGAAGTACGTACCCCTACGATAATAATACATCAGGCCTGATGCCGATAATAATTTCTTTTAAAGTAGAGTGAGCGATTTAATTTTTTTGAATATTTTATTTTCTAAAAATAGTTCAACTCACCCTCTATAATATTGAGAAATGAAAACCAAAAAATTCCATCTCAAATAGCTTCACCTAAAAAAAATCCCAAAGTTGGTGTTTCGGAGGCCTTTAACATGCATCCTTATGGAACAGAAAACAGCTTTTTACTCTAACTTCGTCTGAACTATGGTACCAATTAAAAAATACGTGCGTAATCTATTATGAATTCATTTATTGGATTTTCAAATAATTTTTTTTTTTTACGGAGCCGTTTTTCCGAAAAAAAATATTGAAATTTTTGCGGGTTAATTCCCATAAGGATTTTCAAGATTTTTTTCCGGAAAAACGGCTCCGTAAAAAAAAAAATTATTTGAAAATCCATTAAAGAATTCATCATAGATTACGTACATATTTTTTAATTGGGTTCCATAGTTCAGACGAAGTTGGAGTAAAAAGCTGGTTTTCTGTTCCATATATATAAGAATGCATGTTAAAGGCCTCCGAAACAGCAACTTTGGGATTTTTTTGTGGTGAAGCTATTTGAGATGGAATTTTTTGGTTTTCATTTCTCAATAGAAGGCATCAGGTTAAACTATTTATAGAAAATAAAATATTCCAAAAATGAAATATATCGCTTATTTGAACTTTAATATACATAATCATAAAAAAAAATACAAATATATATACTTGGGAAATTCAGTATATATTATTCAGTTTTTCCCATATTTTTTTATAGCTCTGACCTGCTTTGGCTTGAATCATGCTTCTAATTCTTTTCTTTTGACGTATAAGATCGAATACATCTCTGCATGATCGCGGCATGATCTCGCGAGCTCTCTACTGTTTCACTTTTTTTACGCTATTCAAAACTTTGAAAATATGCCGCCGGTTGATTGCGCTCGGTCACCATCTTACGTTGGAGATTTGCCTCAGCCGCTCTAATGCTAGTCTGACTTACAGCCCAGAATAATGAGAGTGAAAAAACGTGAAAACGTTGCCAGGTTTAGTTCCATTTTTCATTTCGTTTCTGATCCAAATTCGACGTTTCTAAACAATTTCTCAGATTCCTATTCCTCGATTCAATTGCCCCAGACACCCCAGTCGTCAACAGAAAGCAGACAGAAAAGTAAAAATCGAAATGTTGTCAGTTGTCATCGTACATACCGTATGTTTTGAGTCTTTTAAAGTTTTTTTAAAATGAGTTTAGATCGTATAAATAATAAATTATTTATTGAACACAAAAACAGTGTACAGAAATATATTAAGTATAGTAATAGAAATGAAAAAGTTGTCTTCAGCCAAACATGACCATTTGTCAAATAATTAAGAAAACAAGATAATATGGCCCCTTTCATGACCTGTCTATCCTCGACCTCGCGAATGTGTTAAAAATGATTTTAAAAATAATTAACTGTAATTTTTAAAACTAAAAAAAAAAAAAATAATTTTTTTATATCTATTAAATTAAATTGAACTCTTTTTTAACTCATTTATGCAATTAAACCTGTCATTAAAGCCAGGGCCGTCCCATGCGCACGGTGCATACGTTTAATTTTTTCTGCTCTATTATAGAGTTTTCCGTAAATTGATAGCCACGGCTTAGAAAAGCTGCGCAGAAACGAGTTTTAAATGTTAGTAGTCTACTGCGCATGGCTCTGCAAAGTGTGCATGATAAAAAAACTTGAATTCAAATGAAGCTGCGCAAACGCTAGGTGACTAATCTGCGCACAGCCAATAGCAACTTTGTATGCTTTATGAACAAAGATACGAACTTCTACCCCAGATTGCTTGCGAATTGCAGTGTTTAAAAATTTTTTTAATACGTTACTGCAACCGGTTTGGCTTGTAGTATTGCAAATAAATATCAAATTTGAGATGAGATAAAAAGCAACGTTCTCGCTAATGTTGAACAAAAATTCTGCTCCGGTAGGGGCCCCTCGTGCAGCAAAACAGCTGTTTTGAGCTCACTACGTGACGTCACCTTGGGTGTTTTTGGCCAAAATGCGCAGATCAGTCCAAATTCGTAGGGCTGATGGACCTATCTATTATAGTTGTATCATGCATTAAAGCAAAAGTAGGTGGAAAACGGCATATTCATTGAATAGAATTCGAAAAAGTCGAGCGGGAAATTCAAATATATCAATTTCGCGAAGTTTCGCGCGAAACTTTCGCGAAACTTGGCTTGCGAAACTTCGCGAATATTCGCGAAACTAGCGAAATTTCGCGCGAAGCTTCGCGAAGCGTTGCATCACTGACCATTTGTTCCTTTAATTTTGTCCTTCCTTCTTGCATTTCCCATTCTCTTACTTCTAATTCTCATTAAAAAAACCTACAAGAGCCCTTGACTCTCCTTTGTTTTAATTTTAAATAAACAGGCAACGTTATTTTCTCAATGCAGCATACCTTATCATTTTTAACTCAAATTTTAATTTCAGCCTCTATTAACAATTTTAATACAAAAAAGTTTCATCGCTGGATTCTCAATAGCACAAAGTGCTTGCTGCATTTTGTATCTATAAAGTTTAATTGCTAGGATCTTTTTCAACTATTTTTGTTTCTAGTATGATAGCAAAATATGTCATCCTCATCCAAAATAAATAATTCTCTCTTCTTTTATATACGGCTTAGCTGGCCCATCATCTTCACTTCAATCTAGAGCAAAGCAATAAAACCATTGCATTAATTGTTGACCACTTTAATGTTAATCATATGTGACTTGCAGCTAAGGCAATCAAAAATTAAAATGATAGCAACTATTTGTAGTTTTCTATTAATTAAATCTATTTTAAAGGTGTATATAACTTTTTTTAATCAGCATGGCATAGTTTTATTGAAATTCATGACAAAGTACAAACTGCAGTATATTAATTTTTTAATTAAAAAACAAAAAAAAAATGAAAAATGTGAACTACCTCCCTTGGATATTTTCAGGAATTGATAATTGGAAATTCCACTTGTATTTGTTAACTTATTGCCTACTTATTCATTCAAGAATTATAAATTTTGCTGTCCACTTTTATTCCTGTTTGCTTAATTATATTTATTATTCTATTCTTTCAATATGGGGAAAAAAATGGATTTACAAGTTAAATAATTTTACTTCCCTGCTGAAATTTCTTGAACAAGATCTTGTACAAGTCTTGAACAAGTTTTGACCAAGATCTTGAGCAATAATCTTGCCAAGATCTTGGCAAGATCTTGCGCAAGATCTTGGCAAGATCTTGGCAAGATCTTGTGCAAGATCTTGGCAAGATATTTTCTTGTGGAAGATCTTGACAAGATCTTGGTAAGATTATTGCTCAAGATCGTGGTCAAAACTCAAAACTTGTCCAAGACTTGCACAAGATCTTGGTCAAAACTTCTTCAAGACTTGCGCAAATTTTGCCCAAGATCTTGAGCCCAAATAATCTTACCAAGATCTTGTGCAAGATCTTGGCAAGATATTTTCTTGTGGAAGATCTTGACAAGATCTTGGTAAGATTATTGCTCAAGATCTTGGTCAAAACTCAAAACTTGTCCAAGACTTGCACAAGATCTTGGTCAAAACTTATTCAAGACTTGCGCAAATTTTGCCCAAGATCTTGAGCCCAAATAATCTTACCAAGATCTTGCCAAGATCTTGGCAAGATCTTGCGCAAGATCTTGGTAAGATCTTGGCAAGATCTTGTGCAAGATCTTGGCAAGATATTTTCTTGTGCAAGATCTTGGTAACATTATTGGGGTTCAAGATCTTTCACAAGACTTGCAACTGATTTGTACTTGAAAAAATTTGTGTAAGTAAATGCAAGATCTTGACAAGATTTTCAAGATTTGGTTGCAAGATGTGGTACCTAGTAGAAACCTCACAGTCGTCACATACATTTATCCATCATCTGAAAAAAAATAAAGAGTTTAATTAGTTTTTTTCTGGTATGCATAGTACATAATAGTTTTCGTTATAAGTTCGGCAGTTGTCTTGCTGGTTTCCTTTCTGTGGATATTCATCATCTTGCTTCATCTCTCCGCTCAGCGCACAATGAATCCTCTCACTCTATCCATGCACGTACGCAACGGCTAGGCCTGCGGAACCTGGGGATCAAAGACATATTTAAAGGATATTCGATAAAATTAGACATGCAAGATCTTGCTCAAGACAATTGCAAAAGGTATTGTGCAAATCTTGCTCAAGACAATTGCAAAAGGTATTGTGCAAATCTTGCTCTAGACAATTGCAAAAGGTATTGTGCAAATCTTGCCCAAGATCTTGCCCAAGATCTTGCTCAAGAATTTTGAGCAGGGATGCATTTTATACAGTATATATTTAAATGCATGATTAACAATTTTTGTACTGTAAAACAAATTTAAACACTTCACTACTGTACAACGATGTTAATTTAATACATATACAACCACAATTTATTGCATTAACTTAAATGCATGCATATTATATAATATGCATACACAGTATGCATACATTGCAGTACTAGTATACATACCTTTATCAACTTTATACAAACCAAATACTGCTATGCCATTGATTTATGCGCACAACAGCCAACTTTTGTCGATCTGGTATGGTTGTCGAATCCTTGATCAGAATCCATCATATCCCGGCCATGTTTGCAAGCCGCTCAGCAAGCAGGAAGCAGGTCAAGCCACCGAAATGTCATTAAAAAAACAGACAATTTTGTGTGAGCTTAACAATATATTAAACAAAAACAACTATACATAAGTTAAAGCTTACCTGGAACTGTGTAATAACTACTAATTAGCACAAAAACACACAAAATCTTAATGTTTCTTCACCAGCTTCAATTTTCACCAACCATCCATCTTAAGTGTTATAAAAAAACGGTCATGCGCATTGCATTTGTTTCACATCGTCCACTTGCGCAGTCCACTTGCGCAATGAAAACGCGCGTAAGATTTGTTTTTGCTCAAGTCTATTACTTGCAATGCTCAAGATAAAAAATCTTGGGTAAGAAAAAACTTTTTGAACAAGATTGTCATTTTAAACATGATGGTAACTTGTCCAAGAAATAATATTGAGATAAATATGAAAACATGTTGAAGATTTTTTCTTGCTCAAGATTAAATCTTGCGTAAGAAACGATTTCTTGAACAAGATTGTCATTTTAATCAAGATGATAACTTCTCTAAGAAATAATACTTAGAAAAATATGAAAAATTGTGTAAGATTTTTTCTTGCTCAAGTCTATTACTTGCTCAAGATGTAAATCTTGAGTACGAAATGACTTCTTGAACAAGATTGTCATTTTAAACAAGACGGTAACTTGCCCAAGAAATAATCTTGAGATAAATATGAAAAAGTTTGTAAGATTTCTTTCTTGCTCAAGTCTATTACTTACCCAAGATATGAAACTTGACTATGAAATGACTTCTTGAACAAGATTGTCGTTTTAAACAAGACGGTAACTTCTACAAGAAATAATCTTGAGAAAAATATGAAAACTTGTCTAAGATTTTTACTTGCTCAAGTCTATTACTTGCTCAAGATATAAATATTGCGTAAGAAATGACTTCTTGAACAAGATTGTCATTTTAAGCAAGATGATAACTTGTCCAAGAAATAATCTTGAGAAAAATATGAAAAATTGTGTAAGATTTTTTCTTGCTCAGGTCTATTACTTGCTCAAGATATAAATCTTGAGTACGAAATGACTTCTTGAACAAGATTGTCATTTTAAACAAAACGGTAACTTCTCCAAGAAATAATCTTGAGAAAAATATGATAACTTGTTTAAGATTTTTTTCTTGAGCAAGTTAATTACTTGCCAAGTTGTTGTTCTTGCGTAAAAAATGACTTCTTGAACAAGATTACCATCGTGCGCAAGACGGTAACTAGCTCAAGAAATAATCTTGAGATAAATTCGAAAACACGAGCAAGATTTTCTATCTTGCAAAGAATATTTTCTTGCGCAAGTGAGTTTCTTGTTAAGATTGTGATCTTGCGTAAGAAATGACGTCTTGAAAAAGATTATTATCTTGCTCAAGATTTTGTTGAACCAAAAATATCTTATTTTGTAATTTTTTTCACATTTTTGGCTGAAATATTATTTTTAGAAGGATAATATCCAACAATAATATTACAGACCAGCACTCAACCCTGTTGCGCCTCTTTCTTGGTCTTCTCGTGTTTACTTGGCAAGATCTTGTCAAGATCTTGCAAAGATATGCTCAAGATTTTTGAGCAGGGTTTAGCTTTAAGAAATTAATTAAATATTCTTTGGTAGATCGTATAAAAATTCACTTAGCTTGAGTTCCTCTCAACGCAGTATATTTATCATACCGTATATATACTACCCAGTGACTTAGTGAATCGATTGGACAGCGCAGCAACAACCCAACAACCAGCCTTCCTCTTGGAGACTCTGTGGCAGCCATGTAAGCACGTGTGATGTGTTAGTGTAAGGATACTTTCGTTTGTTGTGAGGGGATACTGTTGTACTTTATTTCAATGGGGTCTTCTGTAAGAGAGTTCTGGGAGGTGCCGAAGGGGGTTTAAAAAGTGTTTATACACTGGCCCTATGGGTGACCTCAAAAAAGACATTTGGCTTAAAAGTATTAGTGCTAGAGAAACAGCATCGACTGACCTTCAATAGACCACCTGCAAAACCCTACTTCTAAATATGAAAATGTCACCAGAATCTGTAGTTTTTGTCTATTTATAATCCTGAAATGCGTATTTGAAGAAGTTTGCTTTATTTCAAAATGATGAATTTCATATATGATATAGTAGAACCATCATATGGTCAGCGCTGTCATTTTGACGAGGCAAGCCGGTGACTGCAGCCTGCATACCAGCTGCCGGCTTACCTCGTCAAAGTCACCGCTGACCATATGATGGTTCTACTATACCAAATCAGCCAATTGCATGGGGTAAGCAATGGAGTACCGACCTCACTTTTTTTATTGCAGAAATGGATAGAGGATGCAAAGTTATGCTACTCTGATTTTTTTCATATTTTTTAGAGCCCGGCAACTATTTTTTAAAAATGATTGAAAGTGCAGAAAAAGTGCCGCCTCTTGCCGCCTCTCTTAATATAAAAGATAGGACCCAAAAGGGACGTGGATTCGTACCCGACCTCGCCAAAACTTTTTAGCAATACTTCCCAGTCCCTAAAAAATCTGAAAAAAATCAGAGTACGTAACATAACTTTTCATCCTCTATCCATTTCTGCTATAAAAAATTTTGAGGTCGATACTCCATTGCTAAGCAATGTCAGCTCCAGTTTGTTTATTATTGCAAGAGTTAAAATCAACAAACTGGAGCTTGCATACAAACACAAAAAGGTGAATTTATGAACGAGTGTCAAAAATTTGTAATTCCTATTAATATCAACAATTATCATTGGACTTTATTGATATATTGTGTTGCAGAGAATGTTGTTCTTTATCTAGACCCTCTTGCTAGACCTGAAACATGCGTTAATATTCCCAGAGATGTAGAGCATGTAGTAAAATATGTGCAAAATGTATTCAATGTGTCAAAAATTGCTAGTATATCCTGTCCACCTACTTTAAAGCAAATGGATGTTGTTAATTGTGGGGTATATATCTGCCACTATGTTAAAATGCTAGCATTAAATCAACCATTTTTAAAAAAAAAAAATAAAATTAACTAATTAACGCGGCAAATGTGGCTACGCCACGGTGGCTCGCGAAGGGTTTGCTTGTCTCAAAACCCTCTTAAGCAACTCATAACTCTCCGCTTCAACAACTTCTGCCTTCAGCAAATTCCACTCTCTTACAGTCCTGTTAATGAAGGAATATTTTCCCACATCACTTCTACAGCCGACAAAATCCAACTTCCAACTGTGATCACTCCTTCCAATGTAAACCCCTCTCTTAATACGAGAGCTCAACTCCCTCCAACCCCTTGTTATTTTATACATAACACCAAGTCTACAATTTCTCCTTCTCTCCTCCAGCAACTCCCACCCTAACTTATCAATCATCGCAGTTACACTCTCAAACTCTTTTCTGACCTCCTTTCCATCTCCCACCAACTTCCATCTTCCCATACGCCCCATAACTCTTCTCGCTGCTCTTCTCTGCACCTTCTCCAACTCCTTCACCCCAACATTCCTGTATGGATCCCAAACACTACATCCATACTCAAGCATCGGTCTCACCATGGCTCTATAAGCGCTATCTCTCACGAACATACTAGCTCCCTTCAGATTTCTCATAACAAACTCCAAGAACTTTCTACTCTTAGAAGTAACATACTTAATATGTTCATTCCACATCAATTTTCTGTGCAGCACCACACACCAAATACTTGTACTTCTCAACTTCTTTCAAAACTTCACCCCCCAATATATACTGCAACACCCTCCTTGTCCTTTTCCTGCCAAACACAACCACACAACACTTCGCCACATTCAACTTCATCCCATTATCATCAACCCACCCTTGCAAAATATCAAGATCCTGCTGAAGTTCAACAACGTCATCCTCACTTTCCACCTTCCTATACACAACACTGTCATCTGCAAACAGTCTCACCTTCGACTTCACTCCTCTTGGCAAATCCTCTATATAAATCAGAAATAATAAAGGACCCAAGACACCCATCCAACCTTATTTGATGTATTTTCTTTCAGAAAAGAGATACATAGTACAATATTTTCATAGTTGTATGTTTTAAAACATATATATATATATATATATATATATATATATATATATATATATATATATATATATATATATATATATATATATATATATATATATATATATATATATATATATATATATATATATATATATATATATATATATATATATATATATATATTATAGCTTGAGAATAGTGTCAGAAATGATATTTGTTTGATCTTTTTTTAATGTTGGTGTTTATATTTAATTGATAATAAAATTATGTATACATTTTGTACTTAATTCAGTTGTGACTTTGAGAGACAAAAGGTATGAATTAAGGTATCATTATAATCTTTAAATTTGAATATTACTTGTATTGCATGCTTAAACTGTGAGTGTTGATAACATTGTAAAATTTCTTCACTTCATTATGTAAATACTAAATAGAGGCACATTTGAAACGGACCCTAACTTCCTCCCCTCGTCGTAACTGATAGATGGGCCTCAAGTTGTCTAGGGGGCGAGAGGAGGAGAGCGTGGGTGCGTTCCCAATCTGGCAATTACTTTACCACTAGCTTAAATTCAACTAAGCGCACTTCTTCTTATTATCTTTATATTATTTTTATATAGGAATGGGTGTATATTATAAATTAAAAGATTATAATTTAATCAACAAACACTGACTCTATTTTATTGCATGTAAAACAAATAAACTGGGAAAAATACTCTATTGACAATATTAATATTATTATGATTTTATACTGTAGCTTAATTTAATAATTATGATAGAAGACAAATGTGATATAATTAATACTTAATTGAAAGGACGTTGAATAATCTTGAAGTAAATCACGTAGCAGAAACACAATGAAGATCTAAACAGACAGCACCCGATTCTACCAGGTGATTTTGTTGATTACCAGCGGGTGGATAAGCAACAAACGCCACCTGTAGACAGAACTATGAAGTTCACCGAACAAAGGAATGTGAGCCGTCGCGGGACCAGCAGCGTGGCGCCGCAGTGAATCAACCGCAAGGACTGACTTGACATTTTTGGGCACGAGCTTTTATAACCTCGGTGCCCTCGGTCAGCTGTGTCTATTGTTTACCTGGAATTTTAGTGTTGCCACCTTTTGAGTATTATTGCTGTTATGTCACTTCCCTAGTTTTGTGGAAAATTCTTCACACTTTCAATAAATCAATATTGACGTTAAATAATAGAAAACATAATAAATTGCATGTGACAAATTAGACAATAGTATTATGCAGCTTTTTTACATAATTAGGTAAGCAAATTGTATGAATTACGGCTCGTTTTGCGAGCCGGCAATATACGATTTTACATTATTTATATTTACAAGAAAAACAACTTTTATGATTAACAGTATACTTCTATGCACACTTGAAATAATTATTTATAAAAATATATTAACTGTTTTACATGAAACGAAAAATTAACGATGAACTGTTATTTAATATGCACTGGTATGCATAGGAAGGAAGTTTAGTAAATATGAGATTGCACAACAAATATACGTAATAATAAGCTCATATATCATTTAAAAGAAAGTAAATAAAATTTACTATGAACAGTGCTAATAGGTTTAGTTGGGGAATTTTTACTTTTGTTGTAATAATAAATTAAAGAAAATATTTTGTTTACATTCACAATATGTGCATAGATTTGGCGGGAACAGGACAGCTGTTTATTTAATATGGTTGGTACCTCCCAATATTTATTGGGTGCACCAAAAATTTAAAAGCAAATTGAGAAGGTTAAAACTGAAGTAAAGCATTATAATTAAGACATAAAAAGTAGGGAAGTTACATTACCCCCTTTGTAAATTTGGAAATACTATTTTGAAATTTACAACAAAAAGTAACACTCTACTTTTTATGACAACTGAAAAACAAACACAATGAACAATTATCATATTAAACAAATTAGATCCAAGCTTGATTTACCATGCTTCTGCCCTTTCTGTAAGTGTTGATTGGGAACATCTTGGACTGCAAGCTGAAGTAATATCCGTAGCCCGTAGCTCATTGAACGTTGCAGCCATCATGGCATTTGATGCTTAGGCTGATCTGAAGACTAGGGGAACATTGAAGCCATCTTGGCATGTGATGCTTAGGCTTACTGGTACATGAATGGGGTCGGGGCATGATATGGCATAGTTTATTTGTTTAGGTAACTGTGGGTGATGATGATGGGGGGAGCTTTGCTTATCACTGAACTAGGACAGCGCAGTTCGTGAACAGAAGCTCATTGGGGGGAGTTGACTTGTTTTTAAGTCTTCCCTTTTTCTTCTTGGTGAAAAGAGGAGCTGTTGTTTGGTTTCTCCCCATCACTACTGAAGAATTATCTTTTTGTCGTGGTCGATTTTGGGGTGACATGGTTGCTAGTAAATTATAGTCGGGTTCAGATTTTGAAGAGCCACGTTGCAGTGGGTTGTTGTGCTGCACTGGCGGGGTTTTAATAGGTATTGTAAGGTTAGGTATGGCAGGGCATGATGATGAGTTTGCTTCCCTTAACCTTTTCCTTTGTCTCTTCCAAAATCTTTTCCTTTTTCTGTTGCGTCTTTTTGTCGCACAGCGTTCTTCACCCTCACGCTGACGTTTTGATTGCGTGAGGGTCTCTACACGTTTTTTGGCTCCTGCTGGGGGGTAATTTGAGGTCGTTGATTATTTGAATCTCGACCCCCTGTCTCCCGCTTTGCAGTAGGTTGACGGGTGTCATCGAGAAAGGTGGGCGTTGAGGTGCGTGACGCTGGGGATGGGGTTCCTGCTACCTCAGTACTTGTACTGTATGGCTCCGCCGAGTAGCTGGCAAAAGGGAGGGTGTGAGACATTCGTTGTTGCAAAATTAAATCTTGGATGTCGCGTGCATCTCTGGCGAGCTCGTACAAACTATGGTAAGTTCGTCCGTGAGTATGGTAATAATACTCGGGTAACATTTGGGTTAACACTCGATGTACTTTCTCAGACTCTGTTACTGGTATATTAAGACGTCTGAAAAATGCTGCGATTACTGTGATAAATTCTGGGAGCGTCTCTCCAGGGAGTTGAATTCTTTCGTCGAGTTGTTTCCACAGTAGCTCCTGGTAATTTGGCTCGGCAAATTCACGCATAAATTCACCTATAAAAATGTCCCAGTTGTAGAATCCGCCATGCAAATTCCACCAACAATTAGCATCACCCTTTAATGCTGATGGCATCTCAGAGATAAGTATGGCTTGAGGAACATAGGTGCTAGAACGAGCGTATAGTTCGAATGCACTGATAAATTCGGTTGGGGTGAGTTTATCTCTGCGGCCACTATATGTAGGCAACGGTAAGCGGAGACTTGGCATTTGCTGTGGCACCTGCCGTGATGTGGGCGCAGGGAATGTTTGGGGGTAGGTTTGGTAAGTAGGGGGTTGAACAACACATGCGGAAATACGCGGCTGGTAGCCTGATCCCTGCATTTGGTTGTTGAAAGGTGGGGGAGGAATGGCGCCTGACGCTGGCTGAGCCAGCGGGCGTTCTTTTCCTCGTTGGTTAAATTGATTAAAATTTGCACCGAACTGATATGTTCCACTTGTTTGAAGAGGTGGCATTATTTTTGACTGAGACTGTACTTGCAGCACTGTTTGATTTAACCCCCTGGTCTCGACTTCCAATGCAGCTGAGGTAAAATCATATGGTCGCTCAATTAAATTATCACAACGTACTGCTGAAGGAGACCGGAAGGGTTGATGAGATAGGGGTTGGAAGGGTGTTAAGATATTACTGTTACGATACTGTAAGTTCAGGGGTGGGGGGTGGTGATTGTTTTCGGTTGGAGAATTAAATCGATTTGCTTGTTGTGAAAAAACAGGCGAATAATAATTATTTTGATTGTTATCAATCGGTGACGCTTTTGTAGTAGTCTTGTATAGTTGACTATGGGGGTGGTTAGGTGGGTGTTTAGGATGTCGGGTTAGGTTGTGCCGCTCTTGGCTGGCATAGCCTTGTGTGAAAACTGGTTGAGTATCTTCATGTCTATATGCTAGAGTGAACTCGGTTTCCACAGTTCCCTCAATAGCATTTCGTGTCTTGAAATATTCTTGGCGATAATTATAATTTTCACTGTCACATTGTTCTTCATTCACGGATTGCAAATTTAAATTAGCAAATCTGTCGTAAACTCGTTGACTTTGTAGGGGTTGGTAAGCAGCAGGGTTGTTTTGCAGAATGTCGATAGTTGAGGTGGTTGCTTGGTTTCCTCTCTCTCGATGTATCATTGCGCGATGCATTTCAGTATGCTCGAAGTGTAGGTTGTTCGTCGTGTAATGCGAACTGTCTCCAAATTCAGCTGGGTAAAGCACATATGGCGTCCTTGCTGATAGGTCACCAAAGTGCGTAGGAATCGCGTCAGGTCCGACATTGCGACCCCTACCGGCCTCCTCACGGGGCGGCCAACGGCTCGTTCTCCCACCCCCGCCCGCACGCGGTTGTGAGAAAAGTCCGTGCTCCGCGGAGACTGACTGACCCTCTTGGCTTATCCACAAGCCCCGACTCATTTCCGATGAATCGTGATGACACACCCTACTCGGTGGCCTCAGAGGTTGCTCCGCGTGCCGTTGTGGGGCTTGACCCTCCAAGTCTTGCCCCCTGGGTACTTCTTGCTCCCCCGGGAAGGTTGAAGCACCACTCTTTGTCGCCATCGCTGAAGGTTTTGTGAAACTCGTCTTGTCGACGCTGGGTCGAAAGTGGGAGGAGGAATAATGCCAGTATATGATAGCACCGACAAAAACTACCCCCACATCAAAACAATTTCCACTTAACACTGCTTTCACTTATTGTGTTCACTTAACTTGGTATTGAGAAGATAATCGTACATGAAGTTTCGGCGTAACGCTACTGTACACTCTTTCGAATGTAAATGACACGCTCGGGCGAGCAGACCTGCGTGCGAGCACGACAAGGTTACCCTAATCCCGGACACGGCCACCAAGGGTGAAACGGACCCTAACTTCCTCCCCTCGTCGTAACTGATAGATGGGCCTCAAGTTGTCTAGGGGGCGAGAGGAGGAGAGCGTGGGTGCGTTCCCAATCTGGCAATTACTTTACCACTAGCTTAAATTCAACTAAGCGCACTTCTTCTTATTATCTTTATATTATTTTTATATAGGAATGGGTGTATATTATAAATTTAAAGATTATAATTTAATCAACAAACACTGACTCTATTTTATTGCATGTAAAACAAATAAACTGGGAAAAATACTCTATTGACAATATTAATATTATTATGATTTTATACTGTAGCTTAATTTAATAATTATGATAGAAGACAAATGTGATATAATTAATACTTAATTGAAAGGACGTTGAATAATCTTGAAGTAAATCACGTAGCAGAAACACAATGAAGATCTAAACAGACAGCACCCGATTCTACCAGGTGATTTTGTTGATTACCAGCGGGTGGATAAGCAACAAACGCCACCTGTAGACAGAACTATGAAGTTCACCGAACAAAGGAATGTGAGCCGTCGCGGGACCAGCAGCGTGGCGCCGCAGTGAATCAACCGCAAGGACTGACTTGACATTTTTGGGCACGAGCTTTTATAACCTCGGTGCCCTCGGTCAGCTGTGTCTATTGTTTACCTGGAATTTTAGTGTTGCCACCTTTTGAGTATTATTGCTGTTATGTCACTTCCCTAGTTTTGTGGAAAATTCTTCACACTTTCAATAAATCAATATTGACGTTAAATAATAGAAAACATAATAAATTGCATGTGACAAATTAGACAATAGTATTATGCAGCTTTTTTACATAATTAGGTAAGCAAATTGTATGAATTACGGCTCGTTTTGCGAGCCGGCAATATACGATTTTACATTATTTATATTTACAAGAAAAACAACTTTTATGATTAACAGTATACTTCTATGCACACTTGAAATAATTATTTATAAAAATATATTAACTGTTTTACATGAAACGAAAAATTAACGATGAACTGTTATTTAATATGCACTGGTATGCATAGGAAGGAAGTTTAGTAAATATGAGATTGCACAACAAATATACGTAATAATAAGCTCATATATCATTTAAAAGAAAGTAAATAAAATTTACTATGAACAGTGCTAATAGGTTTAGTTGGGGAATTTTTACTTTTGTTGTAATAATAAATTAAAGAAAATATTTTGTTTACATTCACAATATGTGCATAGATTTGGCGGGAACAGGACAGCTGTTTATTTAATATGGTTGGTACCTCCCAATATTTATTGGGTGCACCAAAAATTTAAAAGCAAATTGAGAAGGTTAAAACTGAAGTAAAGCATTATAATTAAGACATAAAAAGTAGGGAAGTTACACATTTTACAAACAAAAGAGACCATAATCATTATTTTTTTCTATCCAACACCCAGCAGTACCTTAATAATCAACAGACCCTATAATATAGCAGCTTTTATTAATTCCTTATTCTTATGTAAATTGTAAACACTGCAGCTCGGTTTTATTATGGAGCTAGCTGATGCATAAAATATGTAACATTCATTTATTGATTCGTTAATAAAACAAACCCAATTAATAAACAATTTTAGGCAAGCAATGTTTGCATACGTAACACATATTATATTTTATAACTTCAGCTAGCAGCAATTGAATTCTCATTGCACCTGTGCAGACCAGCAATAGTTATATATTTAATGCATATATATATATATATATATATATATATATATATATATATAATTATATATTATATAAGTATGCCATATATTTTATAATATTAATATAGGAGAAAAGGTAAAGAGGAAAAAAGATGGCCAATGGATATATTTTCTACACATATAATAATAATTTAATGCAGTTAAATTTATACAAAATGTAGCTGCGACATAAATTTCTTATTGGAATATCCGATACTTTTATTTCTTCTATACTAATTAACATACCTGATTTAATTGATTTCATTAATTAATATAATAAAGCACGTTGTATTTCACAGGTTTTATTTTTATAGGTATTATAATTGATGAAGAATTTAACACAAAAGTTTTAGTTTAGCTGTGAAGAAATAAATATATATATATATATATATATATATATATATATATATATATAATATATTATATTACATTATATAATAATAAAATAACACAATTTACATAATAATATAATATCATATACTTATTATAAATATATAATATAATTATATATTATTATATACTTAAATTTTATTATATGTAAATAGTATAATATAATATTATTATATATATACTATAGACACCTCTCTAGTTTTGTTTTAAATCGCTCAAATATCGTAGTCCCTATCCCGCGTCTTTCATTCTAACAGCGTTGCCGGATTAAAATTTTTTCTGCTTCATTCTTCTTGGCTGAGGGAAAGATCCCTCTAATGCTATTGGTATCCATACATACATGATCCTAGGGTCACTCAGCTGACGCGACGTCACACGCGTGAAGTTTGCTCCAGCCGGCAATCGACGCACTGCGCATGCGCGGTGAAAGACCGCCACAATCGTTAGAGAAAAAGAGGTACAACGACAGGAAAGTGAAAATAAAGAATGATTTGATTCAATTCGTCAAATCAAGTTAATAACGTAATTTCGAATCATATAATACTAAAGCATTATTGCGTAATTCAATTATACTGAAATTGTTAGGGCGAATTTCTAATTATATTTTCTAACAATTCAAATCATTAAATTAAACAACAAAACATATAGGCTTTTATTTCTATAAAAAAAAATACATAAAATTAAAGTGTGCACAATACACACTACACAATATGATTAAATTGATAAATGCATTCTTGCGTATTTAAATTGAGCTGAAATTGTAAGAACGATCGATATATTCTAGTGACATTTCTAACATTATAAGATGTTTAATTAAACAAAATATTGCATTCCTGATTTTGATGAAATAACATAATTTTGAGGCCCAATTTATATTTTTAAATAATAATTAATTAAGAAAGACATTGTTGCGTATTTTAATCAAAATACAATGTTCTGTGCAACCTACTACAGACATTTGCTAACTATAAAAAATAAAAACCATTACTGCCACCAACTGGAAACCCTTAATTCGGTTTAATTATTAATTATATTTTATGTTATGAAATTTCAGTTTTTGGTCAGATGATTAAATTTTCAACTATACTATGTCATTACTTTATACAACAAAACATTTTGAATTCTAAATTATGTTTTATTTTGGAAAAAAATGTTTCCTGGTTTAAAATATAAAATTAATTAAAAAAATCATTGTTGCGTACTTTAATTTACCTGCATGTAAATATCAGGGTGAGATGCAAATGACATTTCCTAACTATACAAGTCATTACTTCAACCAACAAAACATTTTGAAAAATAAATTATATTTTATTTTGGAAAATTGAAGTTTTTTGGTTTAAAATATAAAATCAATCAATAAAAGCATTGTTGCGTACTTTAATCTACCTATAATTTTCAGGGTGAAGTGCAAATGACATTTCCTAACTATACAAGTCATTACTTCAACCAACAAAACATTTTAAAATATAAATTATATTTTATTTTTTTGGAAAATTGAAGTCTTTTGGTTTAAAATATAAAATCAATCAAAAAAAGCATTGTTGCGTACTTTAATCTACCTGTAATTTTCAGGGTGAAGTGCAAATGACATTTCCTAACTATACAAGTCATTACTTCAACCAACAAAACATTTTAAAATATAAATTATGTTTTATTTTTTTGGAAAATTGAAGTTTCCTGGTTAAAAATATAAAATTAATTTAAAGAAGCATTGTTGCGTATTTTAATGAAGCCAGAATTTTTAGGGTGAAGTGCAAATGACATTTCTTAACTATACAAGTCATTACTTCAACCAACAAAACATTTTAAAATATAAATTATGTTTTATTTTTTTGGAAAATTGAAGTTTCCTGGTTTAAAATATAAAACTAATTTAAAGAAGCATTGTTGCGTATTTTAATGAAGCCTGAATTTTTAGGGTGACCTGCTGCTAAGTACTGCTTATACTTTTCCAATCATAACTTTCACCAAAATTACACTTTGGATCAAGAAATAATTTTTATTTAAAATTATAATAGCTTCATATGGTTGAAAATGTATATTTGAGTTTTTAGAAAAAAAGCATTTTTGCCTATTTAAACTATTAAACTAAAAAAATAATTTAAGAGTGACTTGGGACTTTTACGTTTGCTTTATATAAAAGTCATTATTTTCAAAAAAAGAAAAGAAAAAGAAAAAAGTAATCAGTAAATAGTTTTTATACAAAATCAGAGTTGAATAATTATATAAAAAAAAATATAAAAAATAAATATTGTTGTGTATTTCAATAAAAAAAAATAATGGGCGAGCTGCTTCTGACATTTGCCAATAAAAACACTCATTACCTCTAACAACAAATTCTTCAGCGTTGTTATATATATATATATATATATATATATATATACATATATATATATATATATATATATATATATATATATATATATATATATATATATATATATATATATATATATATATATATATATATATATATATATATATATATATATAATATATATTATTTTTAGGATTTATCAAATATTTATTTTTAAAATTGAGAGACATTGTTGCGTATTTCAATCGTGCCTGAATTTGTAGGGTGGTCTACCAATAACATTTGCTAACTTTTCCATCATTAAAAGTTCCAAAAACAAAACACTTTATATTTGTTAGTTCATTGAATTATTTAGGAATGGAAATTTTTCGCATTATATATAATATATATATTTCAAAAAAGCATTGTTGCGTATTTCAAACACGAAAATATTTTAAGGGCAAGTTGTCACTGAAATTTGCTAACCATGAAACTCATAAGTTCCACCAACAAAGCACTTACATGTGAGAGGCTAGCTGTTCACAAAAAATTAAAAAATTAGCCTATGTTACATTAATTAGACCAATATTAACATATGGTACCCCGGCGTGGCATCCTACTACCAAGTCAAACATACATTGCCTTCAGGCTATACAAAATCGTGCTATTAAAATCATTTATGGAAGTAGCAAACCCTCTGTGGATAAGTCCAAGCTGTTACCCCTTGGTATGCAGCTTTTGTACAATGATCTCTCATTTTTTAATTTTAATAGTTGTTTGTCTGGACGAACCGATGTTAATATTATGCAAAATATTCGTCATGGTGTATCTGTGCGTGGTGAGGGCGGGCAGAAACTCATTCCGCCTAAGCCCAGAACGACTGCATTCAAAAATGGTTATGTGTATCGTAGTGTGATGAGCTGGAATACACTCCCGCCCAGCCTCAAGATCGTTCACCCCCCTGTGGTGTTTAAGCGTTTAAGCAAGACATATTTGGTTGACTTATGTTCGCAGAACCAATAATTTTATAATTAAAAGTGCTTTTTAATTTTACTTTAATTTTGACAATGTTAATAATAACATACTTATTATTCTATTTTATTAACTTTAATCATTATGCATTTGTTTTGTTTTTGTTCTTCTTATAAATTGGATATAATACCACATACTGTGTTATGGTGCTGCTTGTACGTACCGTGTATTTTATCCTTTTCACCTCAATTGTTTGTCATATATGTTTTTTTTTGTATATGTACTTGGGTGAATAAAAAATAAATAAATAAAATAAATAAACTTACGTTTCGAAATTACATTTCATTTTTCAAAATTTTTAAATTTTATGGTTTGAAATTTATAATTATTAAAATTTATTAAGAAAAGCATTATTGCATATTTTAATCAAGCTGGAATTTTTAGGGTAACCAGCTACTAACAGTAGCTAACTATTCCAGTCATTAATTCTACCAACAAAAAATTTAGATTCAAAATTAATTTTTTTTAACAATTGAGCTTGTTGGTTGCAAATATCTTGGTCATTATAAAGGCATTGTTGCGTACTTCAATGCAGATAATAATTTTTGGGCATGCTGCAACTTACATTTCCTAGCTACAAAAGTAGCTAATTAAAACAAAATACTTTTAATTCCTTTTTTTTTCTGTCTGTTTATCGTTTAAAGAAATATTATTAATTAATTTAAAAAACCAATGTTGCGTATTTCAACCAACATGATATTTTATTGACAAGTTGCTACTGACATTTGCTACTTCTAAAGTTATTTTCTTACCCAACAAACAGCTTTTATTGAAAATCTATTTTTATTTTTTTGAATTGAATTTTCAAGGTTGAACAAATATTTTAAATTAAAAGATGCAATGTTGCTTATTTTAATCAGAATGGTATTTTATTGACAGGTCCCTGCTGACATTTGTTACTAATGAAAGTAAGTTTCTTAACAAACGATGAACTTTATTTTTAAAGTAATAATATTTTTATTAAAATTAAACATAGTTTATTATTGGCAATCAACACATTAACAATTGAAAATGCATTGTTGCGTATTTCATTCATGATAATTTAGTTACGGACAAGCTAATTGCTTCTGACAATTAATAGCTGTAGAATAACCATAAAATATTTTGACATGAACCAATAACACAGTATTCTTCTTCTGATTTACAAATGAAAGTGAACTGAAGAACATAAGTAAAAAAATATGTGTTCAATATATATAATAAATTATAATAATAAATTTAATACAATGAATGAGTAAGACTGTTAAAGTTTGAAAATATGGAGCATTAATTGCCAGTAAATGTAGCTAAGCACTAGCTTTAATAATGCTTTAGTTACCTTTAAAACAATAAGTACTTCATGTCACCGTCATTGTAAATGATAAGAAGAAAGACTATGTTATTGGTTAATGTCAAATATTTGATGGTTACTTCTACAGCTATTAATTGTCAGTAGCAACTCGTCCGTAAATTAATTATTATGATTGAAATATGCTTTTTCAATTATTAATGTGTATATTATTAATGGACAACATATATAAGAAAATTTTATTGCAGAAATGAATAGAGGGTACCAAATTATGCTACTCTGAATTTTTTCATAATTTTTTTAGACCCGGAACTATTTTTTATTAAATTTTTTTCATTTATGTTGTCCGTTAAAAATGTTTAATTTTATTAAAAATATAATTACTTTAAAAATAAATTTGATCGTTGGTTTAAGAAACTTACTTTCATTAGTAACAAATGTCAGCAGGAACCTGTCAATGAAATATCATTTTGATTAAAATAAGCAGCATTGCATCTTTTAATTAAAAATATGACATGTATTCTACCTTAAAAATTCAATAGAAAAAATATATAGATTTTCAACAAAGGCGGTTTGTTGGGTAAGAAAATTACTTTTATAAGTTTAGTAGCAAATGTCAGTAGCAATTTGTCAATAAAATATCATGTTGATTGAAATACGCAACATTAATATTTTAAATTAATTAATAATATTTCTTTAAACGAAACAGACACTTCCCTTAAAAAAAATGGAATTAAAAGTATTTTGTTTTAATTAGCTACTTTTGTAGCTAGGAAATGTAAGTTGCAGCATGTCCAAAAATTATTATCTGCATTGAAGTACGCAACAATGCTTTATAATTGACCAAGATATTTGTAACCAACATGCTCAATTGTTGAAAAAATTTAATTTTGAATCTAAATTTTTTGTTGGTAGAATTAATGACTGGATTAGTTAGCTACTGTTAGTATACCCTAAAAATTCCAGCTTGATTAAAATACGAAATAATGCTTTTCTTAAAAAATTTTAATAATTATATATTTCAAACCATAAAAATTAAAAATTTTGAAAAATGATATGTAATTTTGAAACGTAAGTGCTTTGTTGGTGGAACTTATGAGTTTCATGGTTAGCAAATTTCAGTGACAACTTGCCCTTAAAATATTTACGTGATTGAAATACGCAACAAAGCTTTTTTCAAATATATATATATATATATATATATATATATATTATTATATATATATATAAAATGCGAAAAATTTTATTCCTATAAAGTACAATGATCTAACAAATATAAAGTGTTTTGTTTTTGGAACTAATGACTGGAAAAGTTAGCAAATGTTATTGGTAGGCCACCCTACAAATTCAGGCACGATTGAAATACTCAACAATATCTCTCAATTTAAAAAAAAATATTTTATAAAACCTAAAAAAATTTATTCTACAAAAATAATATATATATATTAAACAACGCTGAAAATTTTGTTGTTAGAAGTAATGAGTGTTTTTATTGGCAAATGTCAGTGGCAGCTAACCCATAATTTTATTTTTATTGAGATAAACAACAATATTTATTTTTTTATTTATTTTATATAATCAACTCTAATTTTGTATAAAAACTATGTATTGATGACATTTTTCTATTTTTTTTTATGAAAATAATGACTGTTATATAAAGCACACGTTAGTAACAAGTCACTCATAAATTATTTTTCTAGTTGAAATAGGCATAAAAAAAAAGCTTTTTTTTTTAAAAACTTAAGGGTAAGGTAACGCCACCAATGTTAAAAAAAATCCCTCTCACAAAAATTCTGAAAAAAATTTAAAATGTTCTCCTCTCTACCCCCTATCAGTACCTAAAATATCAGGTATACAAATACGATCTAGTTTTTGAGTTATAAAATTTTAAAGTTGACTACTTTAACATGGAGAAATGAAACTCCCATGTTAAATTGGTCAACTTTAAAAATTCATAACTCAAAAACTAGATCGTATTTGTATACCTGATATTTTAGCTACTGATAGGGGGTGTAGAGGAGAACATTTTAAATTTTTTTCAGAATTTTTGTGAGAGGGATTTTTTTTAACATTGGTGGCGTTACCTTACCCTTAATATACATTTTCAACCATATGAAGCTAAAATTTTATGTAAAAATTATGTCTTGATCCAAAGTGTAATTTTGGTGAAAGTAATAATTGGAAAATTTAGCAGCAGGTTACCATAAAAATTCTGGCTTAATTAAAGGACGCAACAATGCTTTTTTTAATTAATTTTACATTTTAAACCAAAAAACTTCAATTTTCCAAAATAAAATGTAATTTAAATTTCAAAATGTTTTGTTGGTTGAAATTATGACTTGTGTAGTTAGGAAATGTCATTTGCACCTCACCCTGAAAATTACAGGTAGATTAAAGGACGCAACAATGCTTTTTTTAATTAATTTTACATTTTAAACCAAAAAACTTCAATTTTCCAAAATAAAATGTAATTTAAATTTCAAAATGTTTTGTTGGTTGAAATTATGACTTGTATAGTTAGGAAATGTCATTTGCACCTCACCCTGAAAATTACAGGTAGATTAAAGTACGCAACAATGCTTTTCTTAATTAATTTTATATTTTCAACCAGGTAACATTTTTTTCCAAAATAAAACATAATTTAGAATTCAAAATGTTTTGTTGGTTGAAGTAATGACTGGTATTGTTAGGAAATATCATTTGCACCTCACCCTGAAAATTGCAGGTAGATTCAAGTACGCAACAATGCTTTTGTTTAATTAATTTTATATTTTTAAACCAAAAAACTTCAATTTTCCAAAATAAAATATAATTTAAATTTCAAAATGTTTTGTTGGTGGAAATAATGACTTTTATAGTTAGGAAATGTCCTTTGCACCTCACCCTGAAAATTACAGGTAGATTAAAGTACGCAGCAATGCTTTTTTTAATTAATTTTTTATTTTAAACCAAAAAACTTCAATTTTCGATATATATAATATATAATTTAAATTTCAAAATGTTTTGTTGGTTGAAGTAATGACTGTTATAGTTAGGAAATGTCATTTGCACCTCACCCTGAAAATTACAGGTAGATTTAAGTACGCAACAATGCTTTTTTTAATTAATTTTATATTTTAAACCAAAAATTAAACTTCAATTTTCCAAAGTAAAATATAATTTTAAATAACAAATGTTTTGTTGGTTGAAGAAATGACTGTTATAGTTAGGAATAAAAGTAAGTAGCAACTCACCCTGATATTTACAGGTAGATTAAAGTACGCAACAATGCTTTTTTTTTAATTAATTTTATATTTTAAACCAGGAAACATTTTTTTCCAAAATAAAACATAATTTAGAATTCAATATGTTTTGTTGTATTAAGTAATGACATATGGTATAGTTAAGAAATGTTAGTAGCTATAAGCACCTCACCCTGAAAATTATAAGAGATTGAATCACGCAACAATGCTTTTTTTCATTTTTTATTACATTTAAAACCAAAAACTTGAATTTTAGAATATCAAAAATAGTTGAAAATTTAATCATTTGACCAAAAACTGAAATTTCATAACATAAAATATAATTAATAATAATAATAATTAAACCGAAGGGTTTCAGTTGGTGGCAGTAATGGTTTTTATTTTTTATAGTTAGCAAATGTCTGTATAGTAGGTTGCACAGAACATTGTATTTTGATTAAAATACGCAACAATATTTTTCTTTAATTATTATTTAAAAATATAAATGGGCCTCAAAATTATGTTATTTTCATCAAAATCAGGAATGCAATATTTTGTTTAATTAAACATCTTATAATGTTAGAAATGTCACTAGAATATCGTTCTTACAATTTCAGCTCAATTTAAATACGCAAGAATGCATTTATCAATTTAATCATATTGTATCGATCGCACTTTAATTTTATGTATTTTTTTTATAGAATTAAAAGCCTATATATGTTTTGTTGTTTAATTTAATGATTTGAATTGTTAGAAAATATAATTAGAAATTCGCCATTCAATTTCAGTATCATTGAATTACGCAATAATGCTTTAATATTATGATTCGAAATTACGGTATTAACTTGATTTGACGAATTGAATCAAATCATTCTTTATTTTCACTTTCCTGTCGTTGTACCTCTTTTTCTCTAACGATTGTGGCGGTCTTTCACCGCGCATGCGCAGTGCGTCGATTGCCGGCTGGAGCAAACTTCACGCGTGTGACGTCGCGTCAGCTGAGTGACCGCGTATGGAGAACATTGCACCTTCGAAATTAATTAGCTCCAGTAAATCAAAATTTGCCATGTTGTGATATACCTTTTCTGATTGGGCTATTTAAGGGCTTTTAGAAAATGTAAGTTTTTTAATCAGTATCGTAACTTTCGTGGATTATAGTCTAACCCTGAAGTTTGAAAATAAGTAAGCGATATATGGCTGAGCGCGGTGCTTTCTTGACGTCCACGGCGGCTGCAAGGCCCTCTGTGTTCGAGGTTCTGGCCCAAGACAGCCTAGCCCACACCATGCACCCTGCGCTGCGAAGACTCGCGGCCGTGAGTATTTTTTAATACCTCCGGACAGCTCGAGCGTTACCTCATCTGCAAGATTTGCCACAGTCAGTGAGTCTGGCAAGTCAGAATAATATAGTCACTGCGCCTCCACAAGACAGGCCTTTTTACAATTGAATGAACATATTATAGTTACATGTATCGCATGATGCTCTGAAGTTAATGCTATTAATGCCCTGTCAAGACACTACCGGTATTAGCGGGGTACATTTAATATGCGTTAAAATACTCTACCCTCCTGCTCTGTTTGTAAAGGTTAATTGACACTCACATAGTATACTGTATGATATTTGGACTGTACACTGCAGGGGGTCAAGCTAAACCACACATCAAACACGAGTGCCGCCAGCCAATGAAGTAGCATAAAATCAAGCGACATTGTCAAATAGTGCAGCGCTACTATTGTTCGGCTCCAGGTGTGCCAACAAAAACAACATCGCATTTTTTCATTGGCTCGATTGGTGGGAAGTATAGCTTGACCCCCAACAGATGTACAGTACATACTGATATTTAGAGAGGTGTGATGATCTCAAGTTTTCGGGATGACTGGGACTAGCTCTCCTAACCTCCCCCAAATTTGCAAGTCTGTACAATATGCTCATCTCTTGGCGCTGCAGGGCAGGGGTAAAGTTGGTGCTGTCCCGAGGTAGAGTATAATATGTGTGGTACATACTCTTTGTTTTCTGTGATAATCTTTCAGTAGCAACGCCTTGACTGGGCTCATTGCAGGGCTAGTTTCATTCTTTGTACATAACATATTACTCAACCTTCCACAGTACAGATAAAACTTCATCATTGCATCTACCATGTACTTTTCCTGTACCAATCCAAAAGATTGAAATACAATTCCATTCTATATTCTGTAAAATAAATCCTCTATGATTCATACTTATCACCTTTTCTCTTAAAAAATGGCACAATCACAGCCCTTCCGATCCTCTGGCACTTTCGCACACTTGAAACAAGTTAAATGTGTCAAGAAAATACTTTATCAACCTTCCTATTTCAAAACATTTCACTGGTCACAGCGTCTACTCCATTTTTCAGCTTGTTCACAATTCTTTGTAATATTTTCAAAGTCATACCTTCCTAGACGCAATTCTCCATTCCATTCACCTGTTTTCTCTTGGCTAACTCCACAAATTTGAACGTGTTGACGTACTTGCAGGTTGCGGCAGGCTCCATTCCAGACAAGCTTGGTTGGCTGCTGGAGTGGTTCGACGAAATCTTCCTGCTGCTCAACTTCTGCGTGCAGAAACATTACCTTCACACCTGCCGTGAGTACCTGGTGTGATCAGAGACCTCCGTGTCTTATGGGTAGGAATTTGAAGAACCTTGAATTTAGTTCCACCGGAATTACGAGTGGCCACACTGCTGTCGACCAATCAATTTTGTGAACGGTCATTTTTCATAAGTTAACATGTAAATCAACAACTGTCCCATGTTTTTCACCGACATTACCAACAATATTTTGTTTACAAACTTGGTAATAAATAAAGTATTGTTGAGCAGAAGACCATGCTAGTAACTTCCCCCCTTGCAGGCGCCTCATTTGCGGAGAGTTTCTACGGTCTGCGACGCTCGGCACTCGGTGGCGACGCCCTGCCTGCGACGGAGAGACGACGGTCGCTGGCTTGCCTCGTCCTGCTGGACTATCTCGTCAGAAAGCTGAGGACCAGGGTGGAGGAGAGCCAGCACCCTAACAGGGTGAGTTCAATAATAGCAATCTGTTGCTGTTACCTCAAGGGAGGGGGATATCCATCACATTTTACTATGTTAGAATACACACGGGTTAGTAGGTGGGCCTGTCTACCTTTCCCTCATCCAAATTTTGTGGCACATGTAAGCTAGTGTGTCCTACTTATTCCCACAATAAAAAATATTTACTGAGCATTGTAATCCACATCTCTGTGCAGATATCATAAAGTACCAATAGATGGCATTGAAAACAGCCTCGATAGAAGCAGATGACTCAGTTACACGTGTACTTTAGCCAATAGCAAAGCTCCCTTAAGAAAACAATGCCACTGTTAGCATCACTAGGATAAAATCCACCAGAGGTCCATACCTGTCTTTATGATGCTAATATATTTGGCTTCTGGAGGGTGGAAGGTAGATAGAGAATTGAATTTATTATTCATGTGTCATCGGACCAAGCAGTCATTATGCATAAAAAAGTACTGTAAATACAGTCAAATTTACATGATATTCCCTCCGGAAGTAGCCGGAAGTGTAATGCTTCTGATCTTCCTATTTGCATTTCAGTGATACAATTTCAAAACTGAATGGGGTACTGACCGGTATTTGAGTTAGCATTACTAATAAAAAGTACTGTGAATTCTATGAAAAACGAGCCCTCCCACGAGAAAAAAAACGTGAATAATTCGTCAATATGGGTGAAAATCTCACTCATATTTCCATACATTGAAATATATTGAAGTATGGCTCATGTAGATTGACGCTTCATTCAAGCATATTGACAAATTTTCAGCTATTTATCAAAATAGGTGAATTTCAAGCAGTTTCACTCACCCATATTGACATATACTAACATATTTTCACACAATTGACTCGTACAGATTCACGCAGTTTCACGTATATCCAAGTATTTCTAATTTGGTGTGAACTTCACCTACATTGATGCCTGTTGACTTATTTTCACTCACCCATTTTGATAAAGTTTCAAGCATTTTCACGCATTTATTGCTCTACAATTAATATGAAGTAAATTGATTCATTTTGACGTACTTTCAGCTACTTTGACACAATTTAAATTCACTCTTTTTGGCATATTTTCACGAACTTTCACCCTTTTACCGACCAAATTTTTACACCAAGTCTGTTCATGCATATTGACACTTTTTAACATATTTTGACGAACTTTGACCCTTTTACTAACCAACATTTTCCTTAAAGTCCGTTCATGCATGTTGACACTTTTTGACATATTTTCACGAACTTTCACCCTTTTACCAACCAAATTTTTACACCAAGTCCGTTCATGCATATTGACACTTTTTGACATATTTTGACGAACTTTGACCCCTTTACTAACCAACTTTTTCCAGAAAGTCCGTTCATGTATATTGACACTTTTTGACATATTTTGACGAACTTTGACCCTTTTACTAAACCAATTTTTTCCATAAAGTCCGTTCATGCATATTGACACTTTTTGACATATTTTGACGAACTTTGACCCTTTTACTAACCAACATTTTCTATAAAGTCCGTTCATGCATATTGACACTTTTTGACATATTTTGACGAACTTTGACCCTTTTACTAACCAACTTTTTTCATTAAGTCCGTTCATGCATATTGACATATTTTGACGAACTGTGACCCATTTATTAACCAACTTTTTTCATAAAGTCCGTTCATGCATATTGACACTTTTTGACATATTTTGACGAACTTTGGCCCTTTTACTAACCAACTTTTTCCATAAAGTCCGTTCATGCATGTTGACACTTTTTGACATATTTTCACGAACTTTCACCCTTTTATCGACCAAATTTTTATACAAAGTCCGTTCATGCATATTGAAGAAAATGTTTGATGAGAGGGATAAAAGTGGTAGTTGGAGAAGAATGTATCAGCATGTGAAGGGACTTCGGCTAGCAGGAAATCAGATACCAGTGTTAAAAGATACTGGGGGGGTACATACCACAGATAAGGAGAAGGCAGATGCATGTGCCAGGCAATATCAGGCAGTTTTTCAAGAGGACTCGGGGGCAGGGGAGGTTAGCGACGTAGCTGCTGAGAGACTAAATGAGAACTCTAACGGTAATGCTAATTTGGGTGATAAGAAGAAATTTAAAATTAGGTTCAAAGATGTACAAAGGGCGCTAAAGTCTCTGACTACAGGAAAGGCAGCTGGCCCAGATGGTGTATCAGCAGCTTTTTTAAAGCTTAATATAAGTATGCATTGTAGATATCAAATGTTTTTGTTCAAGGCTATTTTAAATGCAGGCATCATACCGCATGGATGGAGGGAAGCATGGGTAATTCCAATTTACAAGGGAGGTGCTAAATGTGAAGCAAAAAATTATCGACCGGTCAGCTTGACCTCGGTGGTTTCCAAAGTTATGGAAAAAGTAATTGTTCGGTTTATGATGAGAGAGCTAGAGAACCAAAAGTTCTTTAGCAAAAGGCAACACGGATTTAGAAAACATTATTCTTGTGATACCCAGTTGTTGGGTTTTGTGCAGCAACTAGCAGATTGCTTAGACAGCAAAGGGGAAATGCATGCGGTGTTTCTGGACTTTGAGAAGGCTTTTGATAAGGTTCCGCACAGTATCGTGATAGATAAATTAAGGAGAAAGTGTATGCTTGATGAATGTTTGGTTGACTTGATACAGGATTTCTTAAGGGATAGGGTCCAAAGAGTGAAGATTGGATCAACTTTTTCGGATGAGATTAGGGTGACCTCAGGAGTTCCGCAGGGGAGCGTCCTCGGACCAATCTTGTTTTTGATTTTTATTGAAGATTTGCCGGAGGGAGTAGATTCTTTAATGAGGCTGTTTGCTGATGATAGTGTATTGTATAGGAAAATAGTAAATGAGGAAGATAAGAGGAAGCTGCAGGAAGATCTAGACACTGTAGGTAGGTGGGTGGACAAAAATGGTATGAGTCTTAATGTTGGTAAATGTTCGGTAGTTAATTTTAGTAGGAAAAGAGTAAAAGAAGATGCAGTATACCTAATGAGAGGCGAGGTACTTAGGGAGGACGATAAATATAAATACCTTGGGGTGGTTCTTCAGAGAGAGCTGAATTGGAATGAACATATTAGGTATGTAACGTCAAAGGGGAGGAGAAATTTGGAGTTTGTTATGAGAAATCTGAAGGGGGCGACTGTATTTGTCAGAGACAAGGCCTATAAGACCTTAGTGAGACCAATACTGGAGTATGCATGTAGTGTGTGGGACCCATATAGGCAGATTGGAAAGAAGGAGTTGGAAAAGGTTCAGAGGAGAGCTGCTAGAAGAGTTATGGGTAGAATGAGAAAATGGAGATTAGTTGCAGATGACAAAAAGGTGTGGAAAGATTATGAAAGCGTGTCGAAAATGATTCAGACTTTGGAGTGGGAGCCACTCGAGGAAAGGAGAAGGTACAACCGATTAGGAAATTTGTTTAAAGTTAATAGGGAGATGGCAGGTTGGAGCGAGTTTAGCGATAGAACTAGGAAAGGTAGATATATTGGGAGGGGGGATCATCAGTGGAAGCTGGAGTTCATGGGTAGTGGAAGCGATGTGGGAAAGTATTCCTTCATAAACCGAACAGTGAGGGAGTGGAACTCCCTGCCGTCCGAGGTGGTGGGGGCGGAGAGTTACGGGGGATTTAAGAGTGCGTTGAGCACTATATTGCGAGCCACCGTGGTTTAGCCACATTTGCCGCAGAGCGTTAAAATCTTGACACTTTTTGACATATTTTGACCCTTTTACTAACCAACTTTTTCCACAAAGTCCGTTCATGCAAGTTCACCTATTTTTACACTTTTTCAAGCATTTTCACACGTTTATCGACCAAATCTTCCCACAAAGTCCGTTTATGGAAGATAACACCTTTTTTTACAAAGTCCATTCACCTGTATAGATTAATTGTCAAAATAGGTCAATATACGTCAGTGAACTTTGTAGAAATAATTGGTTAGTAATTACGTGGATGTTCGCGAAAATATGTCAAAATGCGTCAAAATACGTTGGTGGACTTTGTAGAAAAATTTGGTTAATAAATACGTGGAAGTTCGTGAAAATATGTCAAAATGGGTTAATATACGTCAGTGAACTTTGTAGAAATAATTGGTTAGTAAATACGTGGAAGTTCGCGAAAATATGTCAAAATGGGTCAAAATACGTCAAGGGACATTGTAGAAAAATTTGGTTAGTAAATACCTGGAATTTCGTGAAAATATGTCAAAATGGGTCAAAATACGTCAGTGGACTTTGTAGAAAAATTTGGTTAGTAAATACGTGGAAGTTCGTGAAAATATGTCAAAATGGGTTAATATACGTCAGTGAACTTTGTAGAAATAATTGGTTAGTAAATACGTGGAAGTTCGCGAAAATATGTCAAAATGGGTCAAAATACGTCAAAGTTCATTGTAGAAAAATTTGGTTAGTAAATACGTGGAAGTTCGTGAAAATATGTCAAAATGGGTCAAAATACGTCAGTGGACTTTGTAGACAAATTTGGTAAGTAAATACGTGGAAGTTCGCGAAAATATGTCAAAAAGTGCCAATGTGCGTGAATAGACTTAGTAAAAAAATTGTTCAAGAATTGAAAGTGGGGGAACTTCCGGTCATTCGACTTGGCGGTTGGTAGCTATACAAGATGGCGACATAGCTAGAGGTGCGTGGAAGTATCATGATTGTACGTGGTGTTTATGAGGTGTTTCAGTGAAGTTTTACTTGTTCCTGAACATTAAATTGTTAATTAAAGTGAAGTTAGGTAATCATTCGTTTGTCCAATGTTAAAATTTGCAAGTTTTTCGCATTTTTAATGATGAAAAAAGAGATAATGCGATGTTGAGTTCCCTCCGGCCGTACGGCACGTGTTTACAAAATGTCAGAATCGGATGTTTAGTCGTGTATTCAAGATGAGAAAAAGAAGATTAAAACACGAGAAGTCGTATATCAGATAAGTAAAATTAGTTCCTTATTTAAAAAATAACTATTATGAGGTATATGAATTCGCTCATTATGATGGTTAAATTGAAACAGTTAAAGTTTGGCCCTATATTATGATAATTAAATTATTTTTCAGTTAAATTATTTAAGCCTAGAGGGAATCAGTGAAAATTTATTGCTATAATATTCAACCCTATAGTAAAAGTTTTCTTAGAGGCCTCATTTTACTGTATGCCTATATATTTCTGTTTGTAATATTACTTATAATTGTTATTTTTATTTTGCTCTTCATTTTTAATTGTGGTGTGGCAAGTGAGAACAATTTCCATTGTGTAAAAAATTTGCGAGCGTGTTTCTTTGTGGATTCTTTGCACATTTCAGGTATCGATGGACTGACGAGGCTATGGAACTGCATTAACTTCAACGGTTCGGTGAGCTAGCCTATGACGAGAAATGTATGCTGTTGTGCGTGAAAATGTGTAAAAATGCGTGATGTATAATATGCATGAGTGAACTTAATAACAAAATTTGATCGATACTTATGTGAAAGTTCTTGAAAATATGTCAAAAAGTGTTAATATGCATGAACGGACATGTTGTAAAAAATTTGTTACATAAAAGCGTGAAAATTCGTGAAAATATGTACGTCAAAAAGTGTCAAAATGCATGAACGGACTTATGGAAAAAGTTGGTTAGTAAAAGGGCCAAAGTTCGTCAAAATATGTCAAAAAGTGTCAATATGCATGAACGGACTCTATGGAAAAAGTTGGTTACTAAAAGGGTCAAAGTTCGTCAAAATATGTCAAAAAGTGTCAATATGCATGAACGGACTTGGTGTAAAAATTTGGTTGGTAAAAGCGTGAAACTTCGTGAAAATATGTCAAAATGCGTCAATATGCATGAGGGGATTTTATAGAAAAAATTGGTTGACAAATGGGTGAAAGTGCGTCAAAATATGTCAAAATGCGTCAATATGCATGAGGGGACTTTGTGGAAAAAATTTGTTCCATAAAAGCGTGAAAATTCGTGAAAATATGTCAAAAAGTGTCAATATGCATGAACGGACTTTATGGAAAAAGTTGGTTAGTAAAAGGGCCAAAGTTTGTCAACATATGTCAAAAAGTGTCAATATGCATGAACGGACTCTATGGAAAAAGTTGGTTACTAAAAGGGTCAAAGTTCGTCAAAATATGTCAAAAAGTGTCAATATGCATGAACGGACTTGGTGTAAAAATTTGGTTGGTAAAAGCGTGAAACTTCGTGAAAATATGTCAAAATGCGTCAATATGCATGAGGAGACAGTATGGAAAAAATTGGTTGACAAATGGGTGAAAGTGTGTCAAAATATGTCAAAATGCGTCAATATGCATGAGAGGACTGTATGGAAAATATTGGTTGACAAATGGGTGAAAATATGTCAAAATGCGTCAATGTGCATGAGGGGACTGTATGGAAAAAATTGGTTGACAAATGGGTGAAAGTGTGTCAAAAAGCGTGAGAATGAGTGAATCAAGTACGGGGGGCAATGCAGGTCAACAGAGGTGAAAGTGGGTGAATATTCGTGAAATATCCACTCATTCAGATTCACGCATAAAAGGGGCCAATTTTGGGTTAATATGAGTGAAAATAGGTGAGTCAATATATGTGAATATACCTGAAAGTACGTGAGGCCGAACGAAGGATTTGGGCCGGCATTTACGCCAATATTTGTCAAAATACGTGAAAATACGTCAATATATACGAGCCAATCTGCACCAAAATGATTCAATACACGTGAATTCACTCGCGCATATTGACATAAACGAGGGGCCAAATTTGGGTCAATTGGAGTCAATATGCGCGAGTGAATTTGACTCCAATTTTCACGCTTATTTTCTCGTGGGCTATTAGAGCATTCTACGACAATTTGCTGATGACGTCATAGCATTGAATCTTAAATGGGAAAATGCATGTCAGTTAACATTGCTAAAATGAAAAGTTATTGAGGCAGGAATTTGAAACCTTCATTATCGTGATTCTAGCACCTAAAAACCTTGCAAATGAAGTTTTGGTTACATTTCAATATTAAGTATGGGATTTGGTAATGTTAACTGATATATTTTCCCATTTAAGGTTCAATGCTATGACGTCATTTTTGAGAGGTTTTAAAAATTCATATAAAATCAGGAAATTGTCGTAGAATGCTGCAATAGGGCTTGTTCTTCATGAAATTCTCGTGCCTTTTGAAATATTGACAAAAACTTGCAACTTTTTTTTTTGGTCAGTACCCCATTGCAAACAGAAGAGCTGCAAACTTGAAACTTCCAGGAGGGATATAAAATTGATTTGACTGTAATCTCAACTCTTCAAATCAGCTGATGTTCCCATCATCTTATCGAAACCTTAATTTAAAGTCAGCGAGTTGAGTGCGCAGTGCATGACGTCACGCTTGATATATGTGCATATGAAAAAGTTACGTCGGCTCCTCAAAAGCTGCGCAGTAGAAATTTATGCAAGTTGCGCAATACGAGCATCTGCTGAAGTTATATAGTGTTGTTGATCCCGTTGATCCAGTCAGCTGTTAACCCGTAGACCGCAACATTTGAAATGAAAATTTGCCTCGGATTTTGGTATTGTATCAGAATTTTCTCAAAATTTTTATGAAGGGCTAATAAAGGTTATGACACTTTCTGATTCACCATAATATGTTCTATCTTAGAATATTTTTTAAACGCATTTTACGGGAGATTGCGAAAGAAATTAAAGTTCGAATAAAAAAGAAGCCACGTTTTTCGAGCGTTAGCATGGAGTAGATGGACGAAGTCATCGACTTTTAGACCCAAATGCTCAAAATTTTTACGAAGGACGGTCTCAACTGATTTCAGATGCTTATTTATGGTGCTGCAAAGTAACTTTTTACATGCAAGAGAATGAGCTTTACCATCGGTCAATTTTTTGCTCACTCTTCTTTAAAGGGTGGCAGGGTTGCTATTTTAGCAGTAAAGCAAATTTTTACAGAAAAATAAGTTCTTGATTTAAAATAAAGAGACTAATAAATGTGTGGGTAGTAGATTTTTTTAAAAATACATATAATATAGCTATAATATAGCTTGCATAACTACTGAAATACAAATCAAATTTTCTAATGTGCTGACATGGAGAAAAATTTCCTGCCTGAGAAAACTGGAAGGCTCTATTGGTTGGAGTAGGACAAACAAATTAAAGTTTTCCCACCTCCAGAGTGAACGAATGAGACGAATATTTGTTGATGTTTCAGCGACGACTGAGTCAGGCCTATCGCTGGTTCCACGCCTCCTGGCAGGCCCTCTCTCTGGCCACGCTGCTGGGCTACATGACCGGCCGCCTCCCCTACCACTCCCTCCTGCTACGTCTGGCTGGTGTGGGACTGCAGACCGTCCCAGACGAGCCTACGCCCTCCCGCGACCTCAGTCATCTCAGGTCAGGGTGCTTTTCTACAGACGTCAAGCAGTTGGGAGTTTCCAAGTCATCGTAGAAGGTTCAAAGCCAGTTCAATGGACTCCTGACAATAAGCTGGTTCCATTGGACTGGCTACTGAACCTTCTATGATAATTCCTTCCATGGATAACAAAGAAAGAGTCATCATAGAAGGTTCAGTAGCCAGTTCAATAGACACCTTCCTGACAATAAGCTGGTTCCATTGGACTGGCTACTGAACCTTCTATGACAATTCCTTCCATGGATAACAAAGAAAGAGTCATCATAGAAGGTTCAGTAGCCAGTTCAATAGACACCTTCCTGACAACGAGCTGGTTCCATTGGACTGGCTACTGAACCTTTTAAGACAGTTCCTTCCATGGATAACAAAGAAAGAGTCAGTGGCGTAACTACAAAATGTGGGCCCGGGGGTCGGAGGCCTGTATGTGCCCCTTTGCCACGAAGCGGCGGCTCCGGGGGGAAGGGGGGAGAGAGGGAACTCGGCCAGAGGGGAAATTTTTTAGAAAAAGTGGGTGTGGCACCTTTTTTTTAATTAAGAAAATAACACATTTAAGTCAAATTAGATTTGCGCAATATTATTAAATTTCTTATTAATTTATATCTGCAGTTCCGAAATATTTTGCATTGAATTAATATTTTGGGGGCTAAAAATAATTGTGCGCTCCTAATTAAAAATTTATTTATCCTGAATTAGCAGTGAGCGTTCAGCCTGCGTTCTATTTTTTAAAAAGCTTAGAATTAAAGTGCTTATACGCTGCCATATATGTATATATGTGGCTGAAAATATAATATTTTTAAAATAATTTAATTAATTGCATGCCTATGGATGCTTTTTTACGTATACTGTACTTATCTTATTCCTATCGTCTTTTTGGAAAAAAACTTTATTTATACTTGCATGTGATGTATAATATGTTTATTAATTTTATTATGTATGCCTTTATTGTTTAAACTGATAATAGAAAACACTATATACTGAAGGTTTTACATTTGAAATTATAAAAATATGTCGTTGTCAAAGTATTGAAACGGTTTTATATTAATTTGTAACACATTCATGAACATTATCATGATACAAACGATACAGACTAAAAAAAAAAAAAAAAATGCGTATGGTAAAAAAGTTTTTTTTTTTTTTTTCCCACGCTCAATTGAAATGTCTTCAATGATCAAGCCTAAAAAGTCCCCCTTTGATGTGAGGGCCCGGGGCCCTGGCCCCCTCGGCCCCCTCTGTAGTTACGCCACTGGAAAGAGTCATCATAGAAGGTTCAGTAGCCAGTTTAATAGACTCCTGACAAAAAACTAGTTCCACTGGACTGGCTACTGAACCTTCTATGATAATAGCTGGCCGCGAGCCGGTCTGCCACCGCCGGCCATGTGATGGCAAGCCATGCTGGATCCGCGTTTTTCTTGTATGCCGGCCAGCTTTTCTGATCCAGCACTGGCATGCCATCACAAATTTAATTTAATTTGCCATTAAATTAAAATCATTCCATATCACCTAAAACTTTTTTTAGGCTTAATAACATAAGGAATATAGGAAAAAAATTATAAAATTGAATAAAAAAAATGCCACCATCGGGAATCAAACTCAGGACCATTGGCACCGTAGGCAGGTATCCTATCCCCTACACCTGAGTGATTATTAAGAAATATACAATGTTAGATCCTACATATTATTCAAAATATTCGAACTTGTACAAGTTTGAAGATTTCTATATAAACTGTAAGAAAAGTAGCACAAAAGTATAATTTTTTAAAATTTTAATTATTTTCTTACGAATTTGAGTTCGTTCTGTTTCAAACATGGCGATGCGACTTCCCAAGCGGCCCAAATATTTGTATTTTCTTGGCCCTCAAGCGGTTGTTTCAGGAAGTTTCAATTTTTTTCTCAAGTGTTTTTATAATATCAGCTTCTTAGAAAAAACATTGCGACCTCAATACGGCAGCGGAATGGCGCTTATCGTCGTCTCGATTATTATTTCTTATATTTTATTTATTGAAGAGTTATAAATGTGTGTGTGTAACTTTTATAAGCCTTTATTGTGACTGCAAGAACTGTATCACCACTATATGATGAAGACAAGAGATGGATTCATCCTGATATGAACGAACGAAGTAAAGGTTAGTACATGAGCAAAAGATCGGAACATTAGGCGTTGTTTATGTCCCGTTTTCATCAGTTTTGTTGTAGGATGCAATTTTTCTTTTCTCTTGTGGCAATTCTGTGTTATAACCTATTAATATAGTAATTACCTATGCATGTTTATAGCTATTTTTTTTCGTGTTACAGCAGAAACAATTAGCTGGCCAGGCCTGGACCCACCCATTGGATTTGCATGCCAAGGAGAAGGAAATCTCGCCCGCGGAGTGGAAAACTCGAACCTGGGACCATTTTGTAACAACTGTCAAATCTGTTATGATGTAAAATTTCTTAAATACAAGTTATAAAACCCATTTTCTCTGTGTTCTTTTGTAAATAATCATAAAATAGTAAGCAAATATATTAAAAAATAAACCGAAAGTGGAAGCCATTTTTATTTAGTGTAAGAAAATGAATAACGCAAAGCGCAACTTGACAAAGCTCGACCGACGCGCCACCTGGTGGTTGTTTCCGATAACATTTTCATGCTAATTGTACATATTTCATTACATACAGAAGATGATCGGCCGTGGTTTCAAACATAAAAATTATTTGTCCCGAAAAAATTTCAAATTCAAAATTTATGGATGGCATTCCAGTGCTGGCCAGCATGTGGGCCTCTGAAGACAAGCCGCATGCTGTCACTCTGTCAGATGGCCGACTGCTGGCCTCTGCTGGCAAGCCATCTGCCAGCAGCAGACCAGCTGTTGGCCAGCAGGGCATGGTTTGCTGGGTACCTTTCTCTATTTTAAATATAAAATCTAAAAATATTAATAATAGATTCTCAAGTATGTAAATTTTGTTGAATTTGTGATAATTGCTTATGTATATAATATGTTCTCTATGGACAAGACTGATTTTCTAATCAGCTGTATTATCGTTGAGTTGTGCTGTTAATATTTCTATTGTTATTTGATTTTGGACAAGACTAATGCTGCATTGTATTAATTTATTATTACTGTATTACCGCCATGCAGTGGTCAAAAAAAAAAAAAAAAAAAAAAAAAAAAAAAAAAATCTTCCATGGATAACAAAGAAAGAATCATCATAGAAGGTTCAGTAGCCAGTTCAATAGACTCCTGATGACGAACTGGTTCCATTGGACTGGCTACTGAACCTTCTAAGAAAATTCCTTCCATGATAACAAAGAAATATGTGTACATATGAAAGTTGATGCACAATGAAGGGTTCAGCAGTCGGCTCACTAAAAGAAAAATGAAAAAGAATTGATGATTCATAACTTTATATCCTCTATCCAAGTCTGCAAAAAATCATTAAGGTTGTTCATTGTGTCTGGTCTTCCACATTTTTTGGAAGAATTCACTGATGAACAAGTGTATTTACTGAAAAACAAGTGAACGTTATGGAGCCAAGTTGTCAACAGTTTTCTGTGTCCAGCATTCCTCGACGTGCGCTCGCGATGGTTGGTCCGGGCCTGGCCAGGTCCCTGGAGGTGGGGGCCTTTACACTCCAGTTCCTTCAGTGGTGGCACACGGAGGGGCCCAGACCTCAGCTAGCAGCCCTGCCCACCCCCCCAGCCCCCCAGGTATGTTGGTACATCCTCTAAAATATTAAAAGTAAAGGTGACCTCAAATTACAAATTAGACTGACACAAGTGCTGTTCACGTTAATAATCAACATTCACATTATTTTTCTCCACGTACAGTGCGACCGTGCGAAATTATGCTATAAAGAAGTTCCTTGCTGGCGTCACAACTCACAGCCAGCCCTGATTAGCATTGAGTTGTGATGTAGGCAAGGTCGACTTTGTGACGTAGGCAAGGACTAAATTTCTTACTTTGCACCGCAATTTCGCACGCCTGCACCGGGCTTGGAGAAAAATGATGCAAATGCTGTTTTATACTCTAACAACACTCGGTGACTGTCTGTCCAATATGTAATTTGAGGCCTGTATCCCAGCCTTTAATGAACCTTTGGTGGCTGCTTGGTAGATACCTGAAGCCAATGAAAAATCAACACGGAGGAGGTCACCTCAACTCTAACAGTGTTGTCACATCAGCAAGTGGTGCTCATTTCAGCACACCAATATATTTGAACGTGCCTGTACCTGCATTTTCTTTAAGAATGCTTGGACAAAGTTCTCCCTATCACGATGTCTTATTTTCAGGATTTACTAATCATCAAATGATTCTCCACCAGACTGCTGTCATTTTCTACAAGCGTTACTCACACCTTGTTTTGCTTGCAGCTGCTGAGCGGTACAGAACAGTTGGAGGGGGTTTGTCCCGTGTGTCTGCAGCAGCGCAGGATCCCCACCGTGCTGCCTGTCTCAGGGTGAGTGGGGCAAGGAGGTTCCTTTTAGATGGAAGCAATTTGTCTTCAAGGTGTACCAAAGTGAATACTTTTTTAGATATTCTGGTAGCTGTGAATTATTTTGTTATCCCTGTGGCTCAATATTTTCGTACGATGGCTAGTTATTCTACAATTAATTTTTTAGTAAAAAAGTTGAGTCGTAGGTCCGTTAGTTGCTTCAAGTCGGCGTGTGGCAGCAGCAGTCGCTGATACGTCAAGAAGAGGGCGAGAGGAGGTTCCCCCAATTCGTTGGAAAGTCTCATAGTAACAGCGACTGCTGCTGCCACACGCCGGCTTGAAGCAACCAACGGACCTACAACTCAACTTTTTTACTAAAAAATTAGTTGTAAGATCGTACGAAAATATTGAGCCACAGGGATAACAAAATAATTCACAGCTACCAGAATATCTGAAAAAAAGTATTCACTTTGGTACATTTTTAAGGAGCTTAAACTTTATTCTATAATCACAGGACAATTAAAGCAGGAAAACAGCTGCTTGACTTTTTGAACACTGGAAGTACTCTATGATTGGTCGAAGCTTAGCATCAAATTAATTACTTTCAAACTTGATGCTTAAAATCCATTCAAATCAGAGAGTTGTAGTGGTAAATATTTAACCAATCAGAGAGCCAAACTGCTTTTTCCAGTTTTTAAGAAGGTACTTCTCAAGCATGCCACAAATAAATTGATATGTTATTTACTTTTATTTCCTCTCTCTCAACCTGTAATGGACAATCTTCATGATTTTTTTTTTTTTTTTTACATATATTTAGATCGAGGTTCTTGAGTTATGTACTGATAATTTTTATTCATATTTTTTTACCAGCTCTTTGGTGTAGTGGTTAGTACACTTGGCTCTCGTCCAAGAGGTCCCCGGTTCAAATCCAGAACATGACGGACTTTTCGCGACTTGAGATGGGTGTGATTGGCTACTAGATGAAGGAGTTGGTACGAGGAAGGCAGCTTATGGCTGTCTATACTCCGCTGGGGTGATTAAAACCGCGGAATGTTGTGCAAGCAACATACGTGCCCCACTTAGAAACGGTACTTAACTGTCTGGCGTGCAGACTGGATATTAGGAGCCCCAGAGAGCACTGTGAACAATGTTGAAAAAAAAGTTCCGCCATTGTTGAACAACCAACCATATTTTTTGAAGCCTCTAACCACTGCCCACTCCACCAAGGCCTGCACACTGCGATGCGCACAACCCAATTTACTATACAGCATTGTAAAATTCAAATTAAATCCAATAGAAATAAATTTTTCTTGATATTTTTACACCCCAGGCATAAATTTCTAAGCCCCTTATCTTGCCGTGTGTGAAGTTTCAAAATTTTAGAATCACTCCTTCTATGAAAATTTCGGGGTCAAAATTGCATATATATATATATATATATATATATATATATATATATATATATATATATATATATATATATATATATATATATATATATATAAAATCAATGGAAAAGTGAAAATCTAGGAGTACTATTTAAAAAAAAAAAATCAAGAATGATTTTACAGTGCTCAAGTCTTGATAGAGTGGGCAGTGCTCTAACTCCCTCAAAATCGAAGAGAAAGACGTTATGACGTCCTAGTCATGCAACTTCTTTCCCTATGCTTGCGTGTTTAATATTTGCATGACTATGACATCACAACGTGATTTTGAGATTGGAAAAAAGAAAAAAAAATCGGAGCAATATTTAGCAATATTTACAATATTGCTCCTTGACGTCCAGATATACAATAACATATTTTATGAGTGTTGTTCCTCGTCATTGTCAAATAATTATTTGTGACCCTTGGCCCAGGTTCGTTTTTTGCTACCGCTGCATCGCCACCCAACTGTCCATTGCCGGCCGCTGTCCGGTCACCAACTTCCCAGCGCGACAGGCGGATCTCGTGCGATTGTACGCCACCAGTGGCTAGCTGTAAACCTGCCTGGAGCTTCGCAGAGACAAGACGCGTGAAGTTGGTTCAGCAAGCCTCCTAGGCTCTATCATAATGTCATCAGACATTTGTACTTCCAAGGAGGTGTGTTGTATGGCAATTTGTTTTTATAATTTTTTTTTTTTTTTTTTTTTTTTTGGGAATCAAACACCAGTGGTGTACATAGTGCGTTTGCATGTGGTAAGGAGTGCGGCTGTGGCCGGCTTTAGGGGAACTGTCCCAGTATTCACCTACGTCCAGGAAACCACAGAAACCTTTGGACAGGACAGTCAACACCTTTCGGTATCTCCCGAATGCACATAGTGTAGTAGAATGCACACGCCATCTCTCGAGAACTCCCCAAACTCACTGCCCACCTCCTGTGAAAATGACCTTCACGTGAGGTAAGAAGCGATCCTGGGATTCGCGAGTGAAAGGCAGAGATACAAACCCCTAGGCTACCTGCTCGATTTTTTTTTTATTTTTATAATGAAGTAGTCATGATAGTTTATGTTATTTTGTCTAGGTTTTTAAGTGTTGATTTTATGGATTTTGCCTACATGTCTTTAATTATTTTATATTAGATCCACCCTTATGGTAGCTGATTTAGGATGTCTTGGAGAATATTAGCAAACCAGGAGCAGAAAAAAAAAATGTTGGAAATCAGATATCGCTGATAAAATGAAGTATCTGATTCCATTTCAGCATTATATAAAAGTTGTCTATAGCGCCCCAGTAGCCCCCCCTAAAGTGTTCCATGTGCAGTGTGTTGTCTCAAAAAGTTTCGAGAACCCCTGCATTGCCTCCACCTTAAAAAAGTACCCCTCTCCCCCCTCCCCTGCAAGGCCGCCTTGGCCTGCGGTCAGTTGCAGTTTCTCCCATGTGGCCTGCCACTAGAAGTGAGTTTAACACCCCTCCTGTATACGACGCAGTGGGCTACCAGTAATACAACATGTTCATCTTTAATATTGTCCCACGTCAGGAACCCCTACTACGATCATTTGCAATTATCAGCTGTACATACTGTAGGTAAAAAAACAAAGCTATTTATCTGATATGTAAAACATTGTTACACATATCGTCATCTCAGAATGCAAGTCACATATATAAGTAAAAAGAAAAATAAAAAAAAAAAAAATGATACGATTTTGATCTTTAAGTTGTAGTGAGATAATTAAGGTTCAGATTTGCATCAAAATTTTTTGCACTTACGCGACTTGCATTCTGATACGACGATATCATGGTAGGTAGATTGCTCATTATTGCAAATGAGGGAAGCTATCTGTTAATTTGCAAGAATTAAATTAATCATCTGTGCAAGTCAAACCTGACTCTTGATTCTCCTCTATAAAAAGAGCTTTTATACCTTGACAACGCAAAAATTTTCTTCATATTTTCATAATCTATAAACAGAGCTAAAGAAATGTTGAGTTAACTTGACTTTCTTTATGATTTAACTGTGACAGCCCCCACACTACTATATAACATTGAAAGAAAACGGATTAAGATTTTGAAACAAGACTTCTTTATTTTAAAGTTTAAGTGGCTATGACCCTCAAAGACTCATATTGTGAAAATAAATTCATTTTCTTAATGATCCTCTGTCATGTCATTCCTATGTCTGCTATGTTAAACTTCACATTTTCTTCAGTGAGCTACACTTACTAGCTGTTTTATTTGCGAAACAAGTTTTGCAATTAGATTAAACAAAATTGTTGCTCTGTGATATGAGCACTGTTAGTGACTTACTGTTGTTTATTTTATCGGTATTAAGTTTTAATTATAATTCCTAATTCTCCTTCTCTATGGGCATTTTTTCTATATTATAATTATTATTCCTAATTCTTTTGCTATTAGCTATTAATTATATACAGTATATTGATTGTTGGGAAATAAAAATATATATATTTACAAAAGGTGTTGCTTTTATTCACATTTAAACATTATAATATGTATTAATATACATATAAAAAATGTATCCAATATTTTAGATATTTTAAGGAATGGTAGCAAAAAAACAAAACAGTCATTAAAATTGATACATTGCGTTATTAAATAACAAAAAAGATTATTCAGCGGCAAGTTCGACTTGCTATTTGGACAAGGAATGTATTGAACATAAAACATGCACGACTGTAAATAAATGGAATATTATAGGTCGAGATACTTTAAATAAATTTGTAAATATTTTAACATACCTTAGGAATAATACTTTAACATTAACAAAATTTTATTTAAAAATGGAGTTGGTACTAAATTTGTTTGCAATGAAAATTCGAGAGGCATTTTTTTTTTAATTATTTTTCTACTTTTTTGTCAATAAAACTTTAAATAAAAGTCGTTAGTGATGCATTTGTAACAACATCAGCAGTTTTTACAACTATAATAGTACAACATTGGACTGAGGAGATTCATCACATTTGATCAAAATACACTTTGATAATTTAGTTTGATCACAAGAGAAAAATAAGATCTACTGTATTTGTAACTTAAAAAATTCAAGTTAAAAAATGTATGAGATTTCAAAAGTTATAACATTAAAACGAGAAGTTCAATTCCAGCATATGGGATATAATATTATAGCAAGAGAGGCACATCATATATTTAGTAGCAATTAATACAAAAAAATCACTGGCAATATGTCTAGCTGGATTTACAGAAATATTTGCTGATATTTCTGTAAGTAACAAGTTTATTTTCTAAATAGATATAGCATAAAAAGTTATATGATACACAGATTTCTTACGTACTTTTAGTGAACAAATTTTCAAACAATATTGAATAGTTGCCATTCGTTTCATGCTATTTACGATGCCACACAAAAATACGATTTTCATTAACTTTGAAAGTTCAAAATGTAAAAAGAAGGTCATCAAAGGTCGTGGTCAGCGACACTCTGCTCGAGGTACTCTCGGTACAGCAGCTCCTGCACACACAAAACAGTTGGATGAGCGACAAGTCTTCCATAAGCCACAATGTTAAAATTTTATTTTCATGTTCCTTTTAATGATGAATCTCAGTTACTTCGTAAGTCTAGGAATATTTTTTCCATGGCGCAATCAAATGAAATAAATTTTAAAAAGAATGTTCTCAAACTTAACCGTTTACATGGTTTTAGCAAATTCAATCTGTCAGTTTTCTCACGACAGCTTCATTTCCAGTTTCCGTACATAAGGCCAATTTTAAACTTAATTGTATCTCAATTTTCATAAAACTGATAAGACAGTTCAAAATTTTTACGCCACATATTGATGGCGAGTTCAAAGTCCCCTGCATGCAGGACTTGTTGCATTCAGGCGCAACAATGGAGTATCGACCTCAAATATTTTTACTGCAAAAAATATGGATAGAGGGTGTAAAGTTTTGCTACCCTGATTTTTTTCACATTATTTAGAGTCCAGAAACTATTTTAAAAAAAAAATATTGAAAGGATTACCCAGAGAAAGTGATGCCTCTCTAAATAAAAGGATAGGACTTAAAAGCCCGGCGTAGGTTTAAACCTGATCTTGAAAAAACTTTTTAGCAATATTTTACAGGCTCTAGAAAATGTGAACAAAATCAAAGTGGCATAACTTTGCATCTTACATCCATTTTTGCAATAAAAATTTTGAGGTCGCTATTCTATTGTGAGATTGATTTCAATCAACTGAGATTTATCCTTAAGGCTGGCAGGTAGGCTCAAAAGGAGAGATTTGTCGAAACTGAAGAGCTAATTTTTTTCTTAGCAAAACTCTTAAGCCAATTTCTTTTAAAACTATCACTGCTCCTCCGCCATATTAGTGAGTATTTATCATAAATATCTCAGTTAGCTGTAAAGATTGCATGAACCCTGAGGAACTCCAGAGGGGGCCTCAGACTCAACCCCACAGAACACCACCTCTGAGTTCTATCACACAAAAAAGAATCAATCCAAGATCTAACATTACCACGGATATTTAATGCATAGATTTAATCATTAAATTTCATTGCCAAAATTTAAAGAAAGTTTGAACTGAAGAAAAATATATATATTATACAAAGTAAGAACTCTTTAGTTTTTCCACTTCCTTTAAAAATTTTCCAGTTTAATAAAATTGGAAACACAGTTTTTGTCTAGTTTTTGCTTTTCATGATAAAAATTAACATTACATTTATTATTATTAATATTATTATTTTTCCCTCCTGCAACTTCACACAAACTTGATGGTATTTCAAGAATTTTCTTCACTGATATACTTTATCAAAACATCTTGCCAGAATTTTTTATTGAAGACACATGCATTTGCAGTTATTAAATTTATGGACTGGTTAAATATTATGAAAATTGGATTTCACTGCAAACTGGAAATTAACTGTTTTTTACTTTTTATGAGAAATTTCAGGAACGTTTTTGGGAAAAATTTGGACATTAAAACTGGAAATCCGGGCCCTACTCATTAGCCATGCAGGGGTGCAATGAACTCACCTTCTTTGGTCTGACCACAGCCTCAATGTACTGGCTTGTATCGTGAAGAGCTTGCTTGGAGCGTCTGGGGAGTGTCGAACGTCGCCCAAACGACCAGCGGGCAGCCAGACCGAGCACGGCGGAGAAACTTAACATGAAGATGAGAGTGCCCACTTGACTGCCTGTAACACAGTGCCGTGTCAGAAACACTCTCAAATCTGCAGTCTTCTTAAGGCCACAACCATCAATAGTGTTTAGTATTAGTCCTAATTTTCTTCCCCGTCCAGGATCGGTTTAGTCAGGGGCGATCGGTCTATAGAAGCGATGCATGCGCTGCATGACCAACATGGATGTGATTTTTTTTTAACAATATTTGTATTATATCATAACTCCATTTCAATTATTTTAGCTGCCCCAAAGCATATATTTTTTATTTGTACAATTTTATTTTGGAAACCCCGCGGCTCTTTATCTTTGGATTTGTTCGTATTATTACGAGTCTCTATAACCAGCGATCCGAATGCCCGCTTATACTACGCTCCATCTGGCCAATGGCAAGGAAGCAAATACGGTGGTGCGGGTGGTGGGCTGTGATAAAATTATATGCAGTGTAATGCTGCGTCTTCAGAGCTTCTCCCAATCATATTGTAGCATTGCAGCGCGGGAAATTTTTGTCACATGTAGGACATGAACGACTTTGGTAAAACCATTCTGTAAGAAATTAAATCAAAATAATTAAATAAATAAGTACAACATTTTTATATTTTGTCGCCCGGTTAATATTGATTTCGAAATCATCACATTTATAATAAATTGTCAAATCTTTAATTTCTGATTTCTCCCTTAAAAATATTAAATATCCTTTGTAAGCTAGCGCCTTGTTGTGTTGAAAAGATGAACTATCTCGTAAAATTTTCACGCTAGCTAGTAAGGTAGTGCAGGAAGTTCCTGCAGCAGGAAGAACAAAAAAAAAAAAAAAAAAAGTAATAAAAAATATATGCATTTAAAAAATATGAAATTAGTTACTTATTTTCTTTTTAGAAAGAGGCAAACAAAATTAAACAAACAAATATCTTCGATGATAGGTTTTCAAAAAATATTAAAGTTTTTATTGATTTAATAAAATAATATTGGATTGATAATTTTAGGAATTCTATAAAACTTTGAAACATGTTTCTTGAGTAATGTTATACTTTAAAATTTGTCTGCTACGTCCCCTTTTCGAAAAAAATCGTGCCTGCGGCGGGCTGGCCGGGGGGCACTGCCCCCCGGACCCCCCTTTGGCTGGCTACTCTCGTCGTTTTCGATGAGCATGACTATGTAGAAAGGTCAACCTATCCCCACTGGGTTTAGTCATAGTAAAAACGGTACCTTGACCTACTTTCTTAGACTTCTCAGGTCTCACCCCATAATTCTTGTTCCTCCCCTTTGTGAACATGCAGGGGGTGACTCCAAATCCTCCCCTCCTCTGCTGCGCCCTGATTGGCTCCTCGTAAGGCTCACCGTAATACTACATTATAGTCATAAAGATGAGAGTCGGTCAAATTCACTCACGGCCTTAAAACTATAAGTACTAATCCTGAACCAAATGTGGACTACAAGTTATTAGTAATACATATATATATTTTAACTTTATGATTGTAATTAAAATTGTGACTAATCACTAATCATGGTTGTGGACCAGCCTTTAAGCTACACTTGTGTTCATTATTATTGAAATGCCGGCATTGAGCTCTACACAAGGCTTGTAAAAGACTTGTAGAGAGCTCAATGAATGGCAGTTAGCTAGAAAACACCCACTCATACACCCGGGAGGTGATTGATGGCTTCACTTGCCAACCATCCTGACTGAGGTTTCCACGATTACCTCAGACATAACTAGTAAAATGTATTAACACTTAATTAAGCCATGGCTGCCCAGACTTCTAGCTACTGATAGGGAATATAGAGGAGAACATTTTAATTTTTGTTTTTAAATTTTCATGCATGGGATTTCTTTGAACATTGGGCGTGTTACCTTACCCTTAAGGTAGAGATAACGTCGAACAGCTGTTCGACGTAATCCCCTTTGATTAACATGTAAACCTTAGCAAATTGACAAAAATTCTGAAATTTTTTTGAGAGGCAGATATTAGTGCCTAAAAGCCATAGCAAAAGTTTCAAAAACATTTAACGAGCCGATTTTTTTAAATTAATTTTTTAGTTTGGCTCTCCATGGGAAAGCCCTATGCTGAAAATTAAAAAAATTAATTAAAAAAAATCGGCTCGTTAAATCGTTTTGAAATTTTTTCTATGGCTTTAAGGCACTAATATCTACCTCTCAAAAAAATTTCAGAATTTTTGTCAATTTGCTAAGGTTTACATGTTAATCAAAGTGCATTACGTCAATCAGCTGTTCGGCGTTATCTCTACCTTAAAGAACGAGACAAAAAATATATATATTGATGTGACAGGACTGATTTGATTCTTTATAAAAAGAACCCTGTCATATTTTGCAGCATATAAAGAAAGAGGCTTCAAGTATTCCTCGGCGGAAAATTATCATGATAGATTTTTTTTTATTATTATTATTTTTTTTTTCAATAATTATTGTAAAAATGGGACTACACTCCCCTGGAGGCGGGCATCTAGTCCCTGTTATATCCTTTTTAATAAGGATTCAGGGAATCCAACTTAACTTACAGAACTTTCAATAGTTATTTAAAAATAGTTCCGGGATTCAAAACAACGTGAAACATTTCAGAGTAGCCTAATTTTTTTTGTCATGTCCATTAAGAGAAGCTCACCCTGAGGCACGAGGCTCCAGAGGGCCCTGGCAGGCAGCAGCAGCGCCAGCACCACGCCGGCCATCGTCTCCCCCAGCAGGCCACTCAGCTGTCGTTCCGTCCCGAGTGAGACCAGCAGGTTGAGCAGCAGCAGCAGCGGCAGAAGAGACGCAACCACCGCTGTGCACAGACCTGCGCACAAAATTTTAGTACAACATTCTGTAGATTCTAACATATTTAAGAGAGAAAATTTTAGCTTATTTTACTGAAAGAAAAGGACAGAAAAGACCCATAAAAACACAAATTATCGAAAGATGATAACAAAGGGGCCAAAGAAAGTAAAAGATAAGTAAAAAAAAATAATAATAATAAAATTGGCTTAATGTGGCCGGTCCATAGCAATTAAGCTTGTTTGTATATTTTGTTTAAATTAAAATTATTTTAACAAACTTGCTAACAAGGTTAAAAAAAATTGCCAAAATTTCATCATTATTTTAATAAAATTTGTGTTTTACAACTAACTTTAAATACAGTAGTGCAGTATCTGTCTTAAGAAAAATTGAACAAAGAAAAAACTTTAACGATTGACCTCAGTTACAAACCGGAAACGGGAAATTTCTGTCGAACGGAATCGAATGAAATAAATTTAAGAAAATCGAGGATGCTCTAAAACTTAATCGCTTATGGTTTGAGCAAATTCAAAAGGGCGGTTTTCTCACAACAGCTCCATTTCCAGTTTCCATCCATAAGGCCAATGTTAAACTTCTGCCTCAATTTTCTCAAAACTAGTTGAACAGATCCACTTCAAAAAAGTTAAGCAACCACCTTATTGTGGCAAGCTTAAAGTAAAGTGCGCGCTAGAAAAAAAAAGTTGAGTTAGTATTTTCTAAAAATAGTTCAAGTAGTCCTCCATATCAAACCAAAATTCAAAAAATTCTATCTCCAATAGGTTTGCCAGAAAAAAATTCCAAAGTCAGAGTGAACGTGTCGCTTAACATGGGGCCTTACCTGACAAAAACCCTCGAATATCTCGAAAAAATACACCGTTAGGTGGTATGAAAAAAATATAGTGATGTTCTATGACCCAAGCTTTAACCAAAAACCGATTAAAAAAAAATTCTCTCGAATCCATTTTTCAGTAAAAAAATAATAAAAAATCTTATGGGAATTAACATGGTAGATTTTCTTGATTTTTTTACGGAAAAATGGATTCGAGAGAATTTTTTTTTAATCGGTTTTTGGTTAAAGCTTGGGTCATAGAACATCACTATATTTTTTTCATACCACCTAACGGTGTATTTTTTCGAGATATTCGAGGGTTTTTGTCAGGTAAGGCCCCATGTTAAGCGACGCGTTCACTCTGACTTTGGAATTTTTTTCTGGCAAACCTATTTGAGATAGAATTTTTTGAATTTTGGTTTGATATGGAGGACTACTTGAACTATTTTTAGAAAATACTAGCTCAACTTTTTTTTCTAGCGCGCACTTTACTTTAAAGACTCCTGCAAGTCTCATTTTTATTTATTTTTTATTTTATTATATTTCCCACATGTTACATACATAACATTAGAATCAAGGGGGCCATTTCCGAGATCCAAATCAACTGAAGTCAATCCTTAAACTGTGAAAAAGGACTAGGGGGTGTATAAAATTCTAGTCAATTTGTTTACTAAACGTTTGAATATCTCATTAATTTTTATTATAACCGTAAGGAATCTACACTTGCAGTGCTTGTGGACTTTAAAGCAGCCTTCGACACTGTGTGGAGACAAAAATTACTGCAGAAGATGAAGGAGCTGCAGGTACCTGTAAATATACATAGATGGATAAAGAACTTCCTGAGTCAAAGATTTATACAAGTAAAATTGAACGACACTAACAATAAGTCCAAGTTTAGACAAACCAGCACAGGCGTTCCGCAGGGGGCGGTGACTAGTCCCCTGCTGTTCAATATACATATTAACGACCTGCCTCAAGAATTAAAGAAAATTGCTGGAATACAAGTACGTATGTTTGCGGACGATGTACTTATTTGGACAACTGGTAAAGATATGAAAGTACTAAATTCAATAATGAATAAGGCACTAAAAAGCTAGCTGAATGGACAGATGAAAATGGTCTCACCATATAATCACAGAAAAAACAACCTTTGATTTGTATACATAGTCTTAAAAAGAATACCCCGCCCAACATAAACCTGAGTTAAAATAATATTCCACTAAACAAGTGCAAAACCCAATATACTTGGGGGTGACTCTTGATAGAAGGTTGGGTGGAGCAATTCATATGGAAAGGAATGCAGATAAAGGTAAAAAGAGACTATCCCTAATGAAAGGGGTAGCTATAGCGTCAAATGGGGGGCAGACCGTGAGACATTAGCCACAACATACAAGACATATGTTAGACCTGTGCTAGAATACGGTACCAAACCTTTCATTACTACAACAAAATCAACAACAGCAGTAGTAGATAAAGTGCACACTCAGGCCCTCAGAATAATAAATGGAGCAGTTAGATCAACTCCTATTACAGCCATGGAAATCAATACTAACATATCAGAACCATTGCAAGCAAGAAGAGATAAAGCAGCTATGAAATTGCATGAGAAGTTGGTAAGATTGGAAGATCAAGATTGGAACCTGTACGAACCAAGCTCAATGAAAACTCAAGAAACGTTTAAAGAAAAAACAGCAAATCTAGAAAAAGAATACCTCAGTCCGGCCATTTTACAGAGAATAAGAGAAACAATATCAGAAAATTATCTTAGTGTGACGACGATGAACTTCCAGCATTGTATTACAATAGAAGGCATGAATAGTAAAAAAACTCTCCTAGAAGAAGAACTCAGACAACTAGCAAATTCACAGGAAATATCCTCTTCCTAGCTGGCTCCACATCTACACAGATGGCTCTGCAACCCCTGGAGTCGGCAATGCAGGGGCCGGTGTGTATTGCAAATTATTTCAAGAGGCGGCCCCAACAAGTAAACATGGCAGCAACTTTGACGGAGAAGTTCAAGCAATAAAAATAGCCCTACAGAAAATTAATAGTCAAACAGAATATGGGAAAATTGTCATACTTTCAAATTCAACTTCAGCAATACAAGCAATAGCCTCCCCAAATTCTCAAGACCATAGAGTAAATGAATGTAAAAAACTTATACAAGAACACCAAGACAATAACATAGAAATAGTTTTACAGTGGATACCAGCTCATTGTAATATTCATGGCAATGAGCAAGCAGATTTCTTAGCTAAAATGGGCAGCAAGATGACGCAGCAAACCACAAACATATCTATTCATTCAATTAAAGCTCATATTAATAGTGCAGTGAAGCAGAAAGTTAACTCAACCTGGAAGGAACAAGCAAGTGTTAAAGTATGGAAAGATCTAGTATTTAAATCAGCCAGAACTCACAATTTAAATAGACTCACAGACACTGCTAAATTCAGACTAGATACTGGCCATGACTATCTTGGATGCTACCAGAAGAAGTTCAAAATCCAAGATAGTGACATTTGTAAATTATGTAAAAAAGAACCTCAAGACAGAGGGCATTTGTTTAGATGCTCAGCATTAACTACAGAACTTGACTTGTTGCCTGGCAACATGAAGAGAGAAGAGAAGGAATCTCTTCTTTATTGGCTTACTAGAAGTAAAATGGCTTAATAGCCAACACGTGGGCATAAGAAAAGAAGAATATTTTTATTAAAATTTCAACTGAAAGGGTGGTTCGATTATTTCATTGCTTATATTTCACCATAGGAACAAAATGAGTATTACAATTTTACAAACATCATGGCATATCACAAATTTCAAATTGCATTCTTGGTGCAGTAAACAATAACAAAATCTTTTGGGATGATCACAAAATCACCGATTGGCCAGCTCAGATGAAGTCACTGATAATGAAACCAACGGTGATTGGTTGACAGTGGCGTGACCACTCGTAATTCCGGTGGAACTAAATTCAAGGACCATCAGATACCCATATAACTAAGAAGTCTCTACAGTATCTCTGTCATTGAAATGGGGACTGTCTCGAAAGTTTGTGCCGGACTCACCCTTGGTAGTCGCTTTCCGGTTGTAGGCGCAGGCTGCGTCGTCCAGGGCGACCTTCTCACGCGCCTGGCGTGCCAGCGTCTCACAGTCTCGCCCGAGGGCGTTGAGAGCGTTCTGCACCGTCTGGTTGATGGCGCGCTCCACCTCACGACAAACCTCCTCGATCTGGTTCACACATTTGGTCGGCTGAAACAGAAGGTCATGTGTGTGTTATTATTAATTTCTTTCTGTTGTTGGTGTTGTCTTATTATTATTATTATTTTTTTTTTATTATTTTTTTTATTTTATTTTTTTTTTTTTGTGAGACACCACTAGATTGCCCTGGTCATAGGACAGACCCAGCTGTGCCTCGTTTTTTCCCCAACAATGCCCCTTTGGAGTGCCAGACTTTCGGCCACGGTGTTACCCAGCCTCCACGGAATCACACCCGTAGGACCCGGGTCTATTACCCCGAGCATGACGTACGAGTAGTGTCACCGCAGTGACCATCAGCCCCACCGCGACCGAGCTTTACACCCTCTCCCCCGACCCACAATCCCCGTCCGCGAGTGCCGTTCACTGTTGTGTTCGGATATTAGCTTTGCTTCACCCACCCGTTTGGTAAGTCTCACCTTCAGACCGCTGACTCACCGAAAATATCCATGAGGAGCGTTCGTCATACGAGTGTCAGACCTAGGAAACTACTTCCTGACTGCACGGGCCACTACGATATATTGGCACCACATCTCCCTGAGCCGGCCGGCTGCATGGTCACCATACACGAAACATGGTTCCCCCCACACAGTGAATACACCACATAGCGCTCGCGCCCACCCCCCACCCACAAAAACCCCATCCTACGCTGACACGGTTGCTCCTGACTTGCGTCAAGTAAGCCTCCGTTCCGTCAGCCTGCCGCTCCCACTCTGCAGGTTTCTGGTGCACCAATAACCATCGACCCACAGAGTGGAGCACCCACCTCCACCAAAACCACCCTGATGGTAAGGTGGCCGATCCCGCGGACCTCCCCGCCACTAGGTGCAGCCGGCAAACTGATCACGCCGGCCATCCGGGGACTCCTTCACGCAACCTCCGACAATTGCGCTAGGGACCGTTGCATTTATCCTCCCATAGTCTGCTGTTAAACTATGAGAGTCCCCAGCATTGCCGAGATTTTGCTGCCTAGGTACTCTGAGCTCCGCGGCAGCAGGGAGAGCTCAGGCTCCATAACCGGTTAGTGGCTATGGACTAAGGGCTGTAATTAAACAACCCCCAGGTGGAGCCCCAAGGGCGCGGTCCCACGCGTCGCGTACTGATCTTTCCCCACACAGTGTTTAGCATGAGTCAAGAACAGCCGGGTGCCCTTTATTATTATTATTATTATTTTTTGTTTTTAACTCCCAACCAAGTTGGGGTTGTTTAGCGCCAGCACCGGGCCCAATTGGGCCAAGGTGAAGGCGCCCGCTGATCCTGTTGGTGATGTTATGATCCAGCGTCTCCTACTCAGCTGCGGGCAATGAGGGCTTACCGGGTCCACCCGCAAATAGCCCATCACACAGCCTTTCGGGCAGGTCCTCTCCTAGGCGCGGTGGGACACATTTCTGCGAGCACTCGGGGTGCTGGATGCCTTTAACCAGGGCACTTAGAGGTGGGGATGCATCTTGGGCTTCCCAAACCAATGCCCTGGCCGCCCTGTGGTACAAGAACCACAGGCTACGGGCCAGAGGTCACACTCGCAAGGCAACCTCCAACCCGCATGTCCTTCCTGGGCGCAGGGGGACGCGTAACGCGAGCCAGGACAAGAGCCTACGCTCAAGCCATGGCCGGATGCCCTTCATTATTATTATTATTATTATTATTATTATTATTATTATCTATTTCAATCGTTAAGATACTACTGAGAAGGATAGCCCACCTTGTTGAGGCTGGGGATGTAGATGGTGGGCATGTCAAAGCCAGTCCTGTTGAGACCCGGTCGCTTGCAGAGCTCCTGGACAATCTGCATCATCACCCTGAAACAGACCGCCACTTGTTATATATATGTAACTTGGGCTGGCATAAACGTTGCCACTTAACTTGTTCAATGAGGTATCTGCTATTTCAGATGAGCTCAATTAAGAGCAGTAAAATAGAGCTGATTGTTGTGCTCACCTGAAATAGCTCATTATTGCAATGAGATCGTGGTGAACAGATCCTCATATATAATGGGGAGTTAGCTGTTTATTTCAAGTACAGACTCGGGAGGGGAGGGTCTTTATTGGTGGAGGGGAAGTGACTTCAAGTCGTGTGGTGGTCCAAATATGGTTATAGTAAAACATACAAGCAATGACATAATTATTTTTAAAAAAATTATTATTAATAGTTTTTTTTTACGAGCCGCTAATTCCCAAGATTAATCTCTGATTTCTTTTGGCCGGTACTGTAGTCCAAAATTTTGGGCGGACCTGAAAGCAACTTATGAGAGGGGCTTTTTGATCAGGAGAAACCGGAAAGCGAAAAAGCCAAAAACGAAACCTCGAATTAAATAAAGAAATGAAATGAAAATAATGCAATGCACGGCTGGGATTGATCCCGGGCCGCCGGCCTGCAGGGCGAGCGCGCTAGCCTCTGCACCTCGGCACTGCATTGGCAGCCTTGCAGGAGAAAAGTTTAGTTAAATGCAGGGAAAAATGTACGAGGATTATATTTTTGTGGAATAGTCGCGCATGTTTTTTTGATGGTGTAATTTTTTATATCTTCGTAAACTGGTATATTCTTAAAATTTGGAAAATTGATTTTATTTTGTTAAGAATTAACAACTAAAAATATATACTGTGGATATAATTATGTTTATAATCTCTGCATTTAGACCCATCACAGAGCAACATACTTACAGAGGCATGATTTTTTAAAGTAGGGTAGCGTCACAAGATTGTTGGGTTGCTTAACAGGAAAACATTCTGATGGTCCCCTCCTGAAGAGCAACCTTACGCTTAAAAGCATTGAAAAATTTTGAAAAATTAAAAGAAATTGACTTTGTTGACATTGCACTTATGATTATATATGGAAACAAAAATGTAGTTTGTGTATTCTTTATAAACTAGCAGATGATATGAAAACGACATAAGTGTAATATTTTCATCTATAATTTATGATTACAGTATTTTTTTTCCTACGGTTTCAATTTTTCTATCAATGCTTATAAACGTAAGATTGCATGCTCTTCAGGAGGAGAGGTAATCATCAGAAAGTTATCCTGTAAGCAGGCAACCCCACAATCTCGTGGCGCTACCCTATAAAGTTTAATTTTTTCAACGACAAGTTGTGACTTACTTCTGTCGGTCTGCCTCAGATCCTGCATCGTCAGCCTTGGAGAGGTAGAAGCGCATTTTGTCCGCGTGGGCTGCGTTCAGCTTCTCCACCAGACTGAGCGTGCGGTGGCACAGAGCCTGACCAATCGGGTCAAAGAACACAAACACGAGGTCTGCCATTGCGCCTGCAATCATGAAAATATGAGCAAATTTGAAAATCACTAGAGCAGCATGATGTCAAAATCCAAGCCAAAGTTCTCCTTATTTTATTTTTTTTTTTCTAAAAATGCTTTTTGGGTCTGTTGTAGCACATTTTCACCCTCCCACCACCGAAAAAATAATTGTGAATATTAATAATTAAAAAATACACAAAGCTATCATCACGAAACTTCGCATTTTTTTAATCAACACTTTGTGCCAACTTTCTTGTGATGAAATAGAAATACAATGAAAATACCGTTTTATTATTTATTTCATTTATTTATTTTTTTTACATAATGGAGTACTCTACTTAGCGACCACAAATTTTTCTATTGCAAAAATGGATAGAGGGTGCCAATATGTACTACCCAGATTTTTTTTTTTCAGATATTTTTTATTCTAAGCACGATCTGTTTTAAAAAAAAAAAATATTAAAAATACAGAGATAGTGACGCCTCTCTTAATAAAAGGATAAAGGATGATAGGAGCTAAAAGAGGCGTGAATTCAAGCCTAAACTCAGCAAATTTTTTTAGCAATACTTCCCGGGCTCTAAAATAAATCAGAGTGGCATAACTTTACATCCTATATACCGATTTTTGAAATAAAAAAAATTGAGGTCGATCGATACTCTATTATTTACATTAGTTTTTTTTTTTTTTTTTCTCAATTAACTATTTAATGTTATAATATATAACTATAAAAACTTCTCCTAAATCCTACCATTTGAAGGTTATATTTTTATTTTTAATTAAGAACTTATTATTTCGATATTTTGGTATATATAGGAACGCCGCAAAATTAAGGATTATTGTCACTAGTGTAATTATTTTTTTTATGGTAAAAAAATATAAAATTTAGATCAGAACATAGAGAACAAAATGACTGTTCATTTTCTGAAGTAAAAAAAGTATTCAGTCCAGTTCTTGAGATGCTCAAAAATTAGACAAACTGTTGCTTTTTTTTTTTTTTTTTTTTGCTGAATATTTATGTTATAAAACGTAAGGAAGGTTCACTATAATTTTCAGAGTGATTCACTATCATCAACTAGGACTATAATATAGTGACAATAATCCTCAACTTCTTGTACAACGGTCTTACCGAGCCACAGCACGGCCTGGTTCACGTCGAAGTGATACTGCATATCTCCATCCACGAGGCCGGGCGTGTCCACGAACGTCACCAGCGCGAACTTCTTTTGTTTTGAAGTCGAAATTTCCGTCGAGAGGAAGTCAACCACCCCTGCAACAACCAACACTTGCCGATCAAATCGCATGTAAAAAATCCATCTGTAATCTATATTACAATCTGGTTTTAAGGTAGATCAGTGAGCGATAGCATTTTTTTTATATTTTATTTTTTAAAAATAGTTTAACTTCATGGTATAAGGTTCAACTTGCCTTCTCAGAGACCCTACAGAGACCTCCGTATCTCATGGCCAGAAATTTGACCAGCTTGGCCAAGCTTCACTGATGTAACTGAGAGTGGCGGCGCCACTGAATCGCAGCAGCAAGGCCCGGTTCTCGCTGGCTGCGCGGGCATGCAATTTCAGCCAGCAAGAACCGGGCCGTGCCGAACATTTAGCAGCGCCGCCACTCTCAGAAACAGCGAAACTCTGATCAAAATCCTGGCCATAAGACACGGAGGTCTCTGTAGGGTCTCTGCTGTCTTCTATTGAGAAATGACAACAAAAAATTCCATCTCAAATTACTTCACAAAAAATTCAGAAAGTTAGTGTTTTTGAGTTCTTTAAAATGCAGCCTTATGGAACAGAGAAAACAGCTTTTTACTCAAACTCAACTTTTACTCCAACTGCAGTGACTCGACTCTAGCTGTCATGGGCCCACCAGCAATTTTGGAAGGTGTGTGCACAAATGCCACGCGTGGACAACAGAGCTATGCCATGCATTTTGGGGCATATTGAATAGGGTGATTGTTCCGCGTTTGCTCTTATGTGATCTGACTGACTAGGAACGGATGCAGTGCCACAGTCAACTCGACTTAAAGAAGTAATTGTTTTTTTGCACACCACGCGCGTTCAATATCATTGGACTCTGAAACGTCCATTTTTGTACACAAATATTAGGAATCTTTACACATAAAAACATCATTATAGAAAATTTAAAACCATCTCCTGCCACCAACCCCCATATTTACGGGTCTTATGATATAATTTATCAAAAGCTTTTATTTCCTCTAAAAAATTCATTTAATCACAAAAAAGCAATGTTGATTCTTTTTACATGTTTTTACATAGGTTTAGACAGGACGGTGGGAGCACCACAAAATCAGCTGACTTGAAGTCACACTTCTAAGAGTCCTAAGTTATATATACGTAGTATATTAATTTATTTTATAAGTAAACAATAAAATTCAATCATTCTTCTGAACGATTAAAATGCTTGACAATCTTTACTATTATATAGATTCGTTCATGCCCGTTTTCACTTAAAAACTTAAGGTAGAGATAACACGGATCAGCTGACTTAAAGCTTAAAAAATCCCATTCATGAAAATTATAAAAAAAATTAAAAATAAATGTTCTCCTCGGCATCCCCTATATCAGTAGCTAAAATATCAGCTGTACAAAAAGGAGCTAGTTTTCGAGTTATTAATTTTTAAAGTTCGCTAATTTAACTTAGAAGTTCCTTAACTTGGAAGTTCCATTTCTCCATGTTAAATTAGTCAACTTTAAAACTAGCTCGTTTTTGTATACCTGATAATTTACCTACTGATAGGGGATGTAGAGGAGAACATTTTAAATTTTTGTCATAATTTTCATGAATGGAGTTTTTTTTTTTTTTTTTTTTTGTTTTTTTTTGTCAGCTGATCCGTGTAATCTCTATCTTAATAAAGAATAATTATAGCTTTCAATCGTTTATATGTGTCGCTTTAAATTTGCTCTTTAAACCAGCTCTGGGCTGAAGTGAAAGTACACACCAACTTCCTGCTCTAAAGACACAACAGAAGACTCTTGTGTTTGAATTTGCCGCCAAAAGTTGCGAAGTTTGAATTTGCCGCCAAGTTGCGAAGTTTGAATTTGCCGTCAAGTTGCGAAGTACGTGTCGGTGTTGCCCTTCACAAGGCAGCTTGCGTGAGGTTACAGCAAGGTGCCCGGAGATGAGCCGCACCGCCACGCACACCTGAAGTACCAGGAAGAACCACACCAGGAAGTACCACATACACCAGGAAGCACTACATAAACAAGCACTACATTACAGAAGTACACCACACCCGGAATTACAGTACCATGCAAAACAAACAAAAAAGTACCACGAACTAAAAATAATATTAACTGATAAAACTTCCAACAAAAAGATGTACGTACACTCGTCACCTCGGAAAATTTCCCACTTGCAGCCTTGCTAATCACCATGCCCTATAAGTTATTCTTACGATAAGCTGCAAATGGAAATTTTCCGAGGCGACAACTGTACACTGCAAAAAATCGGTATTCAGACCCTCCATGCTTTTAACATTTACTGAACGTTAAAAGTATTTAGAAAAATAGCTAAATGTCTTTGCTATTTAATCACTGTTTTTACCATTTAAAAACTAACGTTTTAAACATTAGATTTTTGTTAATAGAATTAGCATTCAGAAATTGCATGTTAATAGCATTTAGAAGTATCATATGCGGAATAGATCGTAATATATTTTAGGGGTCGACCCTTAGAGGGTCATTATTCTTACTGAATCAATTAAAGCCAATGCTAAATCCATAATCCTCACAGTTTTTGACAAATTTTGTTATAAATATTTGTATACTTTTAAAAATGACCCCTGTTAGACCCCAAGGGTCGACCCTTAAAATGTGTAAATAAGAGCTCTAAAGTTAATTAAGGACATTGCTAATGTCAATTTTGCAATTTTTCACGAAAAAAAAATTTAAGGGTCTTTTGACCCTTAAGGGTCAAAGGGTCGCAAATTTAAGGGTCACCATTAGAACCGCCATCAAATTTTACCCTAGGGTCGAAATTTGTATAACCTTGTATTGAAATGAACCCTTATCATTTCACCATAGCTCTTATTTATTTTATATACCTCAATAATACTCTTCCTACTAAGAAAGCATTAGCAGTGCAGTGGTAAGGGTATGATCGAAAGTGATTACCGAAGTTAAGCTGGCGAGTAGTTAGATTGGTGATCACTTTTTAGCTTTTTACAACAGGTATGAAGACCGTAAACAATAAAAGCATTGAGAAGCTAAACACTTTTGGTGATGTAAAAGTGATTGTGGAGATTCTCAATGCCTTTGGTATTTAGTTGTTTTTGCAGTGTACGTACATATAGTGATCAAAACAGCACATATCCAAGCCAAACTGGGATATAATATTTGAGCCCCTCAACTTAATTAACAATATTTTTTTCAAGCTACTTTTCTACCTGAATTTGGAAAGTTAACTATACTTGTGCTTCAAAATCCAGGTTTAGAAGTAGTTTGGAAAAATTATTGTTGATGTAGCTGAGGCTCAAAAATTCAATCCCAGCTTGATATGCTGTTTTGATGCTTATTAATAATTAATATATTTCCCCCCCACCCCACCCCTTTACCTGATATTACCAATATTTAAATACGAGTGCCATAGATGCAGATTTGAATTCTGTGACGTATCAATGTTTATAATTTAGCTGATGGTTGTGATATATTCCAATATATCTCGATAAAAATGGGGTTAAATAATTGACACTCGCAAAAATTAATATTCAGGTGAAAGATAATAATAAAACTATTCACATTTTTTAAAAGCTTTTAAGGTAGAGAGAGATAACGTCGATCAGCTGTTCGACGTACTCCCATTTGATTAACATGTAAACCCTATCAAATTCACAAAAATTCTGAAATTTTTTGAAAGCAGATATAAATGCCTAAAAGCAATAGAAAAAGTTAGGAAAAGACCTATGCTGAAAATTAAAAAAAAAAAAAGTAATAATTAAAAAAAATCGACCCGTTAAATTGTTTTGAATTTTTTTTCTACGACTGCTAGGCACTTATATTATTTTTTTAGGCCTCTCAAAAAAAAAAAAAAAAAAAAATCAGAATTTTTGCGAATTTGCTAAGGTTTACATGTTAATCAAAGGGACCTACATCGAACAGCTGATCGACGTTATCTCTACGTTAATATGCTTCTTTGCACTACAGAACATAAGGATAAGGTTAAGCAAATTTCTATAAAAAATCTGCTGATTTTATATTTTTACATCAACGTGATTTGTAAATTCAAATTAAAAGTTTACTCGTTAAAAGCTATAGTGGATGACCGTAGAATGTGTGTTAGTATAACATTTTTATTAAATTAATATTTGCTCTGCTCTGGATTGATAAATATATATAATCAGGAGTTATTACAAATTTATTTACCAATGCTTATATTTCTCGCTTCCAAAACATTGCCAGAGGTGTATAACACTATAAATGCAGTTTTACGCACTAAATAAAAAATAAACATAGAGTACAAAAGGAAACATAAACCATATCACCAAACTACAGTGCCACATATCTAGGTCCATTACTGGTGAACACAATTTGCAAGTTTCAATTACACCTCGGAACAGCAAGAACGTTATTGGTTTACATGGCAACTCCCATAAATAGAGCAGGAGTAACGTTCGTGCTGCCCAGAGGTGTACATTGTTATACTAATAAGTATTTAAGGTAGAGATAACGTCGATCAGCTGTTCGGCGTACTCCCCTTTGATTAATATGTAAACCTTTGTAAATTAAAGTCACAAAAATTCTGAAAAAATTTTGAGAGGCAGATTTTAGTGCCTAAATAAAAGCCATAGAAAAAATTTCAAAACAATATAACGAGCCCATATTTTTTTTTTTTTTTTTTTTTAGTTAAGTTTTTAGTTTGTCTCTCCATGGGAAAGCCCTATGCTGAAAATTAAAAACATTAATAAAAAAAAATAAAAAAAATCGGCTCGTTAAATTGTTTTGAAATTTTTTGGCACTCTCAAAAACTTTTCAGAATTTTTGTGAATTTGCTAAGGTTTACATGTTAATCAAAGGGGAGTACGTTGAACAGCTGATCAACGTTATCTCTACCTTAAATACAAAAGAAAAAAAAATACATTGATTACAAAATGAGATGCAAATAAAACATAAACAAACCCATAACGCTATACACTATGCGGTATTATATATTATATGACCATACGTACGTTTATATATATACGAGTGGTCTGATCCGTATTCTTTTTAACATGTATTTAACTGATCCGTATATAATAAACTGCACTCTTAATAAAATCATATGAACAATTTTGTTGCAATGAAACTTTTTCACGTGTCACTTTTAAGTGTAGTCAAATTTACATGACGAAATTCCCTCCGGAATTGTAAGGTTTCTCGTCTTTTTTATTCGAATTTCAGCGTTACAATTTCACATACAAGTCAGTACTTGAACTTCAACATACTCTGTGAAGTTTTAAAAATTAGATTCAAAACAGAAAAACTACAAACTTTCCACTTCCGAAAGGAATATCGAATTAATTTGACTAATATTACAGTTCCAACATATTAAAAATAAAAACGTAATCATAGAATCCATTCCAGTAGATACACAAACAATTGCATTAAGTGAACAAACAAAATTTTTGGGTATATATATTGATAAGAATCTAAGATGGTAATCCATCTTAGATTATTGATTAGCATATTGATTATATATGCAATAAGTTGGCTTCAGTTATTTTTGCAATTGGTGAAGTAAGACACGAAATGGAATTTGAATGTTTAAAAGTACTTTACTATGCAAATTTCTATTCAATTTTGAAATATGGGATTATATGTTGGGGAGATTCTGTTGATTTTCATAGGTTATTTGCTTTGCAAAAAAAAGTGCTTCGACTTATGTGTTTTGTAAAAAGAAGAGCATCATGTGTGCCCCTGTTCAAAAAGCATTCAATTCTACCTTTGCCATGTATTTTTATCAGTGAGTGTGTTTGTTATGTAAAAAAAAAATATGTGTCAGTTTAAAAAAAAAAAAAATTAATCATATCTACAATACAAGAAATGTTGATAAAGTGATAACGCCTATTTGGTGCAGAATGGACATGTATAAACATGGTCCATTTCTGAAGTGTCTTAGTCTTTATAATAAATTACCGAGTGATATAAAGTGCATAGATAACTTCAAGATTTTTTGCTCAAGTGTAAAAGACCTGTTAATGGACAAATGTTTTTATAGCGTCAAGAATTATATGGACCATGATTTTACTTCTGCATGTTAACAGCCTATATTGTTTGTATATAATATATATAACCCTCGGCTATCAATATATTGCCACAATTGACGTGTCCTATTAACCTCAACAAATATCTATATTGTGATTTTTTCACTGTAGGAGAAATGGATTTAATAAAGAAATTTTGAATTTGAATTTTGAATAATTTACGGAATACGGATCAAACAATATTCATGTAACTGACTTCAAAAGTTACAACACAACATGAACACAAAAAAAAAAGTGTTGCAGAGGGAAATTAAAATTAGCTATAATCGAAAATATTATTAAATTATATATTCATGGTTTACTAAATCTTAATAAATTCTTTCAAAATAAAATACGTGCGGGTGGAGGCGGCTGTTAATATTTTGAATCAAGCCAACGACTTAATATCGGCAATATAAATAACACCAAGACTCGGCGGAACATGTGAATATCGGAAGAAATTAAGAAACGTTCGTCAGAATATTTAACAAGTTTTGCGATAAATTAATGTAAAGAAGGCTTACGATCGACAAGCATTTTTTAAGCATGCATATACAAATAAAATTTCTGATCAATGAGAAAAAAAAAAATATCGTTCTTCAATTAAAATAGCGCTCGACGTAGTGAGTCAATGGATACCTTGAATGAAAATGTTTGAATGGAGGACCGTCAGTATTTTTCAATTTTTTTAACCCTATAAACTCTTAAACTCTTGCTGTAAAATGATGTGACGTCATAGTCATGCAAATATTTAACAAGCAAACAAAGGGGAAGATTAGAAAATAAATTTCTCGTGCAAAGGATATTCATATTTAATGTTATAGTTTCACTTCTCGGTCTTTTACCTTTGCCGGTGTTCGATGTAATCCTTCTGTATGTAGTATGTTGCGATGGTCACTTAGTGTTCGTGCACGTCACTAATACTTGCATGTACTACACATATCTGGCAGACTGAGTCTCAGATCACCTGAGGAAGAGAACGGTTGACTCTCGAAACGTAGTGATATGTGTAGTACATATATGCAAGTGTTAATGGCGTGCACGAATACTAACTGTGAGTGATCATCGCAACATACTACATACAGAAGGATTACATCGAACATCGGCAAAGGTAAAAGTCTGGAAAGTGAAATAACATTCAATAGGGAAAGATGTTGCATGACTATAATGAAGTAACAGCGTCATTGATTTTGATTTTAAGAGTGTTGAAAGGTTAACAAAAATCTTGACAATTGAAAATTAACATGTATAACTTCTCTTTCCAAATAATACAATAAAAAAGTTGCAGGTTAATCCCTTGGATCGAATCATCCACTAATTCATCTCTCTTCACAGTTTCTGATGTCAGCTTTTTTTTTTTTTTTTTTACATCTTATATGTTCTGAACATTTCTATATACAACACCTTAAGGGTAAGTTAACACGCCCAATGTTAAACAAAAAATCCCACTCGTGAAAATTGTAAAAAAAAAAAAATGTTCTCCTCTACATCCCCTATCAATATAGCTAAAATATCAGGTATACAAATTCGAACTAGTATTAGTTATTAATTTTTAAAAGGTGACTAATAAGTTAGAACCTAAATCAAATTTGTATACCTGATATTTTATCTACTGACAGGGGATGTAGAGGAGAATATTTTAAGATATGTTTTCGTGTGTGGGAATATTTTTAACATTGGGCGTTCAGGTGGAGAACAAAACTCACGTATCAACCCCTGGTCGAACTCCGATGGTCAGCAGAGCTTCGTTCGCCATGTCGCCCGAGACTGCTGTGATCACGGAAGGGCGGCTACTTTTATCTGGTGCGCGAGGAGGAAGTCGGGACGCCCCCCGGACGTTGCTTGCGGTCTGGTACCGCCCCTCGCCTCTTCCGACCACACCGTTCCCACGTCCGACTTTTGTTTATATTCGGACTTTTAAGTTAGCTTGCTATGGCAACCACTCTTATCGTTGCCTTAATGCAGAATTTAATGTAGAAAAAAAAATGATGAAACTCTTTGGTCAAGAGTTTTGTTAAAAGTAAAAACTTCCATGTCAGGGGGTATCATTTCACCATGTGATTGTCCTGACTTCGGATCAATTTTAGAGGTCATTGGCAAAACGCTGTAGCGTCCATTATACTAACGTTTTCATGGTTTTCTCAGTCAAACGTAAATGCCGCGGGAGGTAAGGCCTGTTCCGTTCCCGATGAACTCGGGAAACAAGGAAGTTTTGGAAGGTCCGGGTTCTATATACTTACTTTATATAGTGAGTAATTAAAAACAGAAGTAGCCAAATGAATTTAATTTGTACTTCGTGCTTTCCAATCTGAGGTCTCATAGCAAAGTCGAGATCCGCTGCTCGGCTTTGGCCCGCAGTCAATTTGCAACGGCTTGAGGTCTGATAACAAGCCATGTCTGTATATTTACAATTTTCACTGGTGATATTTATTGTTATTTTTATTATTTTATATATTTATTTTAATATTTTTTTATTTTTTTTTTTTTTTTGCATCAACTGAACCCTGTTGTAGGGTACAGGCCACTATTAAGTGACTGAATTTAACCTCTCGGCTCTTCGTAGACCCTACTTTTGTGTGAGTCCCTTCCAAACCGGGGCGACCATGGCCTAAGCAATCCATCCCATCATTTAATTAATATAGTTAAGGGTATGATCCACATTATAGTGAAATAGTGCCTTTGGTGCTTTGCTGGTTATCCGCATCGTTTTTACTTGTATTTTTCTTTTGTAATTGTAATTGTATTGCCAATGAAAGAGATAATAAAATAAAATAAAATTCGCCCGGTTGTGACTGAGAAAACCATGGAAACCTCAGTCAGGATGGTCGGCAATTGATGGAGGATGCCATCAATGACCTCCCGGATGCACGACTGGGGTTCTTTAGCAACTGCCACTTATAAAAAGTTTGGCGGTGCCTGGGATCGAACTCACGACCATATGATTACGAATCAGAGGCGTATACCACTGCGTCAAATTTCCGTTTTTTTTTTATATATGAAGAGTAATAGAGGGAAGGCAATAATGGTTCAACCTGCATTTAAATAAAAGACACACTGAACACACGTCACAAACTAACAATGTATATAATCTGAAACAATTAATGTAAATACAATATATAGTGAGGGAGCATAGTGTAAAAAAAAGGCATTATTGTGCACTTTGTGACAGAAGCATCAAACTTGGTATACAGGTAGAACTGAACCAGGAGGTCAACTTTTTCGGTGGCTCCACTTGCGCATCTTACCCTGGTGACCTCTGGTGACCTTTCAAAATGGCGGCTATGGAGACTCTTGTTTATTTTTTAATTTGAAAAACAATTGCTTAAATACAAAACTTTAAACGGAATATGGTTTGGTATTAAGTCCAAAGCGTCCCTGATTTTTTTCAAAATGCTGTGTTGCCAAATTTACTTTAAATTTTGAAAATAGTGGGAAAATTGTACATTTTTCTAGTTATTGCATAAAAAAATTAATTTTGGGGTTAAATATTGTATCAAACGTTGGAAAATATTTAAACGAGTACAAGTAGAACATACAATTAACATGTTGAATAAATTCAAGCGTAGACTCTGACCTGTGGACCAATGGCAACGTTGCAAAATGGCGCCTACACTATGGAGAATAGCCAATGTGTTATATCTCCGCTTCTTATAGCCCTATCACGTAATTTTGAAAGGTTTTTGGTATTAATCGCTTTCAAATTTGTCCCTAATTTTTTCAGAAATGCCATGTTGCCTAAATATAGAATGCAGTGTTGCAACATTTAAATATAATTGCAATTATTGTCTATTATAATTAAAAAAAGTATAATAGTGCATCATGTAATAATTTAAACTACTATATTTTATAGTAATATACGATATTTTATCTGTATAGTGTCACATTTTAAAGTTATAATTGACAAAAAAATTAATATCTTGTCATAAATGATGATATAATATGACTATGTGACCATAGAAAAAAGTTTTTAAGTCTTAATTGGAAGGCAATCGTGCTAATTTTGAATTGATTTAGCAAAACATCTTATAAATATATATATAATACATTTCCTGTAAGTAACTGTTGTAAACAATGTAAGCTTTAAAGGCCCTATAACCATTTCACAGTATTAATTCCACAGTTAGTATTGCCTCAGTATGATATACGGCTGCATAAAAAAATTGTTCCAGCAGCAATAATATCAGAGATAATAGCCGATGAAAAGGCACCTGTGACGTCATTTGTACCCATTCTGCGGCGACGTATAGGGAAATCCCTGCAAAAGATAGCTTCACTCTATAGCTGCAACCACGGACATAATTTTAATTCTGAAATGTTGAAATTTTACCAGGGCAGTCTTGATAAAATTTGTCAAATATCCTGAAAGAATTTTTCTGCTAACATTCACACAGACTGACTTATTGCAGTGGCAAGAATAGAAAAATGTTGCATAGGAACACTATGTTTTAAATTTTTGGCTTATCTTGCTACTGCAATAAATCAGTCTGTGTGAATGTCAACCGCAAAATTCTTTCAGAATATTTGACAAATACTATCAAGATTGCCCTGGTAAAATTTCAATATTTCAGAATTAAAATTATGTCCGTGGTTGCAGCTAGAGTGAAACTATCTTTTGCACGGATTTTCCTATATACCGTCGCCGCAGAATGGGTACAAATGACGTCACAGGTGCCTTTTCATCGGCTATTATCTCTGATATTATTGCTGCTGGAACAATTTTTATTATGCAGCCGTATCATACTGAGGCTATACTAAAACTGTGGACTTAATACTCTGAAATGGTCATAGGGCCTTTAACTTTTAATTTAATTCATTTATATATAATATTACATATATTTATTTATACGATGGAACATAACAATTACGCACAGCTTGGAACAATATGAGCGTGCGGTATTCTTGCTAAATTTGCTGGCACCGCATCAATTGCGTCCCAAAAGAGACAAAGAGCTGTAGATTTGCAGTCTAGCCTTACCAAAAATTTAATGTTCATTCAGGTTCACCAAAAGTAAGCTGCCTCGAGGAAAGCCCCCAAACAGTAAGGGGTAAAGTTCATGTTGTCCCGAGGTGTACACTAATACGTGCGGTAACAAACTGCATCATATATAGCAACGTTTTGTTACAGCTGGATTTTAAAAATAATATGAGAGGTACAAGTTAATTTATTATTAATTGATATTGCAGGAATTGTACTCTATTAAGAGTCACAGGAATTCAGTTAACTTGTACCTCTCATATTATTTTTAAAATACCTTGTAGCTGTAACAAAACGTTGCTATATATGATGCAGTTTGTTACCGCACGTATTAGTTTACACGTCGGGACAGCATGAACTTTACCCCTTACTGTTTGGGGGCTTTCCTCGAGGCAACTTACGTTTGTTGAACCTGAATGAAATTTAAATTTTTGGTAAGGCTAGACTGCAAATTTACAGCTCTTTGTCTCTTTTGGGACGCAATTGCGGTGCCAGCAAATTTAGCAAGAATACCGCGCGCGCTCATATTGTTCCAAGCTGTGCGTAATTGTAATGTTCCATCGTATAAATAAATATATATAATATTATATATAAATGAATTAAATTAAAAGTTAAAGTTTACATTGTTTACAACAGTTACTTACAGGAAATGTATTATATATTTATAAGATGTTTTGCTAAATCAATTCAAAATTAGCACGATTGCCTTCCAATTAAGACTTAAAAACTTTTTTCTATGGTCACATAGTCATATTATATCATCATTTATGACAAGATATTAATTTTTTTGTCAATTATAACTTTAAAATGTGACACTATACAGATAAAATATCGTATATTACTATAAAATATAGTAGTTTAAATTATTACATGATGCACTATTATACTTTTTTTAATTATAATAGACAATAATTGCAATTATATTTAAATGTTGCAACACTGCATTCTATATTTAGGCAACATGGCATTTCTGAAAAAATTAGGGACAAATTTGAAAGCGATTAATACCAAAAACCTTTCAAAATTACGTGATAGGGCTATAAGAAGCGGAGATATAACACATTGGCTATTCTCCATAGTGTAGGCGCCATTTTGCAACGTTGCCATTGGTCCACAGGTCAGAGTCTATGCTTGCATTCATTCAAAATGTTAATTGTATGTTCTATTTGTACTCGTTTAAATATTTTCCAACGTTTGATACAATATTTAACCCCAAAATTAATTTTTTATGCAATAACTAGAAAAATGTACAATTTTCCCACTATTTTCAAAATTTAAAGGAAATTTGGCAACACAGCATTTTGAAAAAGATCAGGGACACTTTGTACTTAATACCAAACCATATTCCGTTTAAAGTTTTGTATTTAAGCAATTATTTTTCAAATTAAAAAATAAACAAGAGTCTCTATAGCCGCCATTTTGAAAGGTCACCAGAGGTCACCAGGGTAAGATGCGCGAGTGGAGCCACTAAAAAAGTTGACCTCCTGGGTCAGTTCTACCTGTGTACCAAGTTTGGTGCTTCTGTCACAAAGTGCACGATCATGTTGCTATGCTCCCTCACTAATACCGAATATAAAGAACGGACAAGGATTTATTTATGTGATTTTCTCAGTGGTCCTCATCTAATGGACAACCTCCATGTGTTTTTAATATAAAATATAAGAGGTCAAGATGGTGCAGTGCTACTTATACCTCCAAAGGCTCGAATTAATTTATATAAAAATTGATTTTAATTAGATTTGATGGCAAATAAAATCAGCTTCCATTCAATGTAAAGAATTGTTCTGACAAGCAGTTTTTTTCTGCTCTAAAAAATCATTAATTGTTAAAAAATATTGCCTAATAATGAGGAATTAGAATCAAAAAATTTTATTAGCTTAATCGAAAGAAGGGGTAAAAATATGACGTTGTGAATTTTTTCAAATTTTTTTGTGACCTATAACTAATTTTAATTATTAATTAAGTTGCATTATTTTGAGAGTGCCACCTCTCGTGACGCCTCTGACGTCACACCATTCTTGTACTTTTGCACTATAGATGAGATTAGGTGAGAACATGCAGGTATGAAAATCAAAATGGCTGGCGCCACGTTTGAAATTCCCCGCTTCAAATTTTTGAAGTTTTAATGTGGGTTACGTTTGATCAATTTTAGCTTTATTTTGTTCTCATACCACTGAAAAATATGGTTGAAATATGATTTAAAACTTCTATCGTGCTCTAATATTGTTTAATACGTAAAAAGTAGAAAATTATGAGAGACTAACTTCTTACATCAAATTAGTTTGCTTTCTTCCTTTAAATAAAATAATTTACTGACATTTGGTGTGCTAGTGGGTTAGCCCAGTGGTAAACGCATCAGACTTCAAATCTCGTGGTTGCGGGTTCGATTCTTTCTTCCGGCGAGTTTTTATAAATACATTTTTTTTCTTTAATTTTAATATATTTATGAATTCTAAATTTATAAAATGTGGTTAAAATATTGTTTACAGCTACTATCAATCGTAATTGATAACTTTTTAATAGTAAAGAGAGGGAACAATATTAATAAAAAATTACTTCACTTTTTCGCGTTCCAATAAAACATTTTTCTTACCGAGGCTCAAAGCTTAATTAGTGTGGCACTGTGGCACAGTACGTGGCGGAGAAATTTTCTTTAATTAAATTAAACTAAATTAAAGGAAAGAAAAGTGTCGAGTTTAAAAAATCCTTCGACGTGGAGAATCAAACTCTCCACCACAAGAGTACGAGCTCTGCGTCTTAAATTCGCCACTGTGCCACACCAAGCTTTGGGACACAGTGTGAAAAATGTTTTATTGGAACACGAAAAAGTGAAGTAATTTTTTATTAATATTGTTCCCTCTCTTTACTATTAAAAAGTTATCAATTACGATTGATAGTAGCTGTAAACCATATTTTAACCACATTTTATAAATTTAGAATTCATAAATATATTAAAAGTAAAGAAAAAAAATGTATTTATAAAAACTCGCCGGAAGAAAGAATCGAACCCGCAACCACGAGATTTGAAGTCTGATGCGTTTACCACTGGGCTAACCCACTAGCACACCAAATGTCAGTAAATTATTTTATTTAAAGGAAGAAAGCAAACTAATTTGATGTAAGAAGTTAGTCTCTCATAATTTTCTACTTTTTACGTATTAAACAATATTAGAGCACGATAGAAGTTTTAAATCATATTTCAACCATATTTTTCAGTGGTATGAGAACAAAATAAAGCTAAAATTGATCAAACGTAACCCACATTAAAACTTCAAAAATTTGAAGCGGGGAATTTCAAACGTGGCGCCAGCCATTTTGATTTTCATACCTGCATGTTCTCACCTAAGCTAATCTCATCTATAGTGCAAAAGTACAAGAATGGTGTGACGTCAGAGGCGTCACGAGAGGCGGCACTCTCAAAATAATGCAACTTAATTAATTAATTAAAATTAGTTATAGGTCACAAAAAAATTTGAAACAATTCACAACGTCATATTTTTACCCCTTCTTTCGATTAAGCCAATAAAATTTTTCGTTTCTAGTTCCTCATTATGTATATATGACACAAGCTATAACATATAGCTGTTAAATTTAATTGATATAGTTAAGGGTATGATCCACATAAGTGAAATAGTGCCATTGGTGCTTTGCTGGTTATCCGCATCCTTTTTACTTGTATTTTTCTTTTGTAATTTGGATGGAATAAAAAAATAAATAAATAAATAAATAAATAAAGGATCTCGAGTAATTGTTAATAATTCATTTTTTATCCAATAACACTTTCAAAATCGATAAAAAAGACGCTGTGACGTCATATTCATGCAACTTTTTGCGTTTTGCAGCAAAATTTTAAGAGCTCTGGAGGGTTTAAAAGAATATAAAAAAACAACAATTATATACACATATATACACATATTTATTTATATTTATATAAAATTTGTTGTTTTTGTGATTCTCCCAATACTATAGGTATTGCTGTATCCTCGCCAAAATTTCAGCGCTCAGCGCCATCTCTTGGTCCTTTATATACTCAATAAGGCAATGCGCCCCTAGTTGAAAAATTACTCATTCAACTCATCTGTTACACGTCTAAACCAAATATTTTTACCTCTAAAACACATCTTATTTCCTCTTCGCTCAAAGTGAGGATGAAATGAAGACAATATTTCTAACATTTTATGCTCAAGAAGAGGAACAAAGACGTATAAATTCATATTTTTCACCTCTTTTTTCCTCTAAAATGGTGCAAAATAAGAGGAGAAAAGACGAGAGGAGAGCTTAATTAATATAGCGAAGAAAAGATTAAATTTATTTCAACTCGGGGCGCTTTTGGTTGTCTAGAAAGTATAGATTATCCCAATGCTTCCCAAAGTATGCTGCTTGGAAGAGCCAAGTGTTATACCATTTATTACGCGTATATGCATTAAAGTTATACCTCCTATAACAATGCTCTTATACTATCCTGACGGCTTTATAGCTTTAAAGGATGGATCCGTTTTTTCTTATATATTAATAAGAAGCACTTTGAAAACCCCAAATTTCCAATGCTTTTCATATGGCGGACGCCAGATCGGCTTGACAGACCCCTTCCCCCCTTCGGAACTCGACGAGACTTTCTGGGGGGGTCGTCGGTAGGGGCCGCCGGGGGAGGGTGACGTGCACTAAGGTCCACGTTTGGGGGCGGGGGACGGGGGCGGATTTTCCCCGGGTGGTGTGCCTCCACGGGAAAGCTGATCAATCTCCGAGTTCATGTTTTCGCGTCTTCTCATCTGGGTTTTTGGATACGTTAAGATGCGAGGCAAAAAGTTACGAGACGTTTTGGACGGTGGCTGCCCGCAAACGGAATCACGTGACCACAGAAATTATTAACTTTCTTTGTGTGACTGCTGCCGTCCCATTAGCTGCTCCTGTTTAGAGGCAACGTTGCGAAAGGGGATCTGACTGCTCAGTGCAGTGATGTGAAATTCGATCGCGCGAAGATTGGTCCGCGAAAATGCGCATGCGAATATCCGCGCAAGTGCGCGCATATGTGCGTAAGATCGTTTCAAGGGCCGCCCGCAAATGGAATCACGTGAGCACAGATATTGTAGACATTCAGAAGTTCGATATTCTTCCGCATAGATGGAGATGCCATGGTAGCACATTCCAAGCAAACTACTTTCAGGTGTGACTTAATAATTATAACTTTATATAAAATTGATTATTTTCGTAAATAATGCTCGGATTTACTCCCAATTAGGTCTAGGGGGGGTTATAAAATTAAGGTGTAAGTAATGCGGGTTGCATACTTTCAGGGGCATGTAGGTTGAGGTTGCATACTTTCAGGGGCATGTAAGTGAAGGTTGCCTACCTTTAGGGGTAACTTATAATAACTTTGTATTATAAAAACGAATATCTTCGTAAATAATGCTCGCATCATCTCCCAATTAGGTCTAGGGGGGTTATCAAATTAAGGTGTAATTAATGCGGGTTGCATACTTTCAGGGGCATGTAGGTTGGGGTGGCCTACTTTCAGGGGCATTTCGCGTTCGGTACATCATAGCATTACGAGGTTTAATTACAACTGGCCACCTCTTTGTGTTGAAGATGGGCAGTGTCCGGAGTAAGCCCACTGCCTTGCTCGCTCGATCACAACCGGACGCTAAGAAAATAATTAACTCGAATCTGCCCAAACTCCTTAAAAAAATTATTAAATGAAATAAAATAAATATTAATAATAATAAAATAGTAGGGGCCTAACAACTGCGTCAACACGAATTTATCCCAGGGAGGGAGCGGCGTATTTTTATACTTGAAATGGTCACTCATCCAATTATTAACCACGCTTGACGTAGCCTGACTTCGGTGATCTAACGAGAACCGGTCAATGCACAACGCTACGCGGCGCTCCACCTCTACTCTGATTTTTTTTTAGATTCTTATGAATCCTGCAACTATTTTTAAATACTTATTGAATGTTCTGTAATTTAAGTTGGCACCCCTGAATCGTTTTTAAAAAGGATAGGACAGAGACGCCTGTTGACGCCTCCAGGGGGCGTGGCAGCACATTTAATAATTATTTAAAAATAGTTGTTTCAAAAAAAAAACCCCCTGGAGAAAATCAGAGTAGCATAATTTGGTAGCATAATTTATAATACTTCAATTCATTTCTGCAATAAATAATTTTCATGAAGGTTGTCCATTTTGCATTAAAACACCGTTATGATATCACGTACTGAATACTTATATAGATGGCAACGTATGATTGACAAAATTATTTAAAAGACTTGAAAGCAAACGAGCGTAAGCGCGAGTTTACACCCCACCCCTAGTAGTCCTTAAAATAGCGTGCAAAAATATTTTAAGTTTAAATGACACAGTAATCTAGGCGCGGATTCAGGATTCAAGGGGCAGCCCCCCCCCCCCCCCCCGAAATTGTGTTCTCGGTCCGTGCCTGTAGCAATTAAGCCATGATACGCACGTTTAAATTGTTTTTATGATACTTAAGTTATCTAACATAATTCATAATTCTCATATAAAGATTTTTACCCCAGACACGCTAGCGGCTAAATTTAATGTTGCACCGCTGCTAAATCTTACCTGGAATCTTACTGATCGGCGTGAGGTGAGGGTACAGGTGCAGCGTCGCGTTGCCCTGCAAACAAACATGGGTCATGCTCGAACATGGGGGAGGCACCAAGAGAAGGGACACGTCTAATTGAACCAGTTTCTGTCGTCAAGAGACAATTTATAGGAAAAAAAAGGGAAAACGACCACAAATGTTAAAATACAAGCTTTCGTAAGTTAAATCGTGAAAAGTCAGCTCACGCCGAGTTAAAATTTTAGGTCTGACAATGCAAGCAATGCAATTTTTCGACCTGCGCTGTTTTTTAGAACTTCACAGCAAAACCAGGGGGGCCTAGCAGGAACGCGCTGAAGCCAACCAGAGTTTTAGCCAATAAGAGCGCCACCTACAAGTCGTAAGTCGAAACTGAAAATCTCGTATTTTACCCTGCCCTGAAGGGTGTGCTGCTGTGACGTCACGCCTCACTGTACTCACCATTAGGGTCTCTCGTCTCTTGCCGCTGGTCACGATCACGAAGCCCTGGGTCTCGATTGCCACGCCCGTTTTCTGCACATGTTCCTCGATATACCTGCAGCATGAAGTGACGTCACTTTTACTATTGTGACGTCATCACAGCATGAAGTGACGTCACCAAAAGAATCCCCAAAATTTTTCCTTTCGCAGCTCTACGACTCGTTCTACGACAAGCGTACCGTTAAATAAATACATAAATAAATAAAGATTTTGTTCAATTTAGGGGAGGTGGGAAGAGCACATGCATGCAGGCCATCCCAAAATATATACATTTTTTTTTACAAGAATACTTGGAGCACGCGGCGGGGTAAAGGACCATGATAAGGGAGGGAAAGGATGATGGCCACGGCCTGTTACATGTCCCATTCACTGAGGTGAGACTGAGGGAACCGTGGAAAACCTCTTTCAGGACGTACTCTACTTTTTATCAATGGACCAAAGCCTAGGGAACTACACACAAGTACATCACTGCAATGGGTGAAAAGCGAGACAAATCTACCCAGAGGGATAAGTTATAGTATATAATAAAGACCACAGACTGCGTAACAACTACAGCCAGTAAGAGCATTTTGCTCCCCGCTTACAATTTTTTCAAACTCTTGGGGGTATAATTTTATGTAAATCAAGGGTCTGTTTTGATGAATACACATCAAAGAGAAAAAAATGTTCTGTCTCGGGTGAACATTTTCCAGGTTTCAGAGAGGAAGGATGGAGGACGTTTTTGCGATCTTAAAGTGCATGACGATCAACTTTAGACAGTCGGAATAAAAACTTTGCAAAATTTATGTAGTTTCCCCTAAAAAAAAATTCAATGGACATATCAAATTTTGAAATCAGACGTACTGTACCTCGACTTATGTGTTGCTAATTTCTTTCCCAACAAATATATAATTATATATATAACGCTCTGAAGGTGCATTCCATGGAGCGGGGAAAGCGAGAAAATCGCGTGCCGCAGCCAATCAGAGGCTCGGGATTTCCTCACCTTGAGGGGAGCGATTTTATATCTCTCCTTGTAGCTTATAAAAAAGTTAATGTGGATGGGACAAATAAATAACACCTTTATTTTGTGTAAATTTTTAAATTGCATATTGCTCAATGTATCATATCATTTTAACTATTTTATAATTGCATAATTATTGTTTCCAATATTCAGTTACAAGGTTTGTTGTTTACAAAAAACTTGATAATATAATTATATACAATTTTAACAGCTGGATTTAAAATTACTCTTGGAGGATGATGACCACGGTATTGTTTTGTGTATTATTTGTTTGTTTATTTTTGTTTTCTATATTATTACTAGGGGTGGGGTGTAAACTCGCTTACGTTGGTTTGCTTTCAAGTCTTTTAATTAATTTTGTCAATCATATGTTGCATCTATATAAGTATTCAGTACGTGATATCATAACGGTATTTTAATGCAAAATGGACAACCTATAAATGAAAATTTTTTATTACAGAAGTGAATTGAAGGTACCAAATTATGCTACTCTGATTTTTCCCAGATTTTTTTGAAACCCAGAACTATTTTTAAACAATTATTAAATGTGCTGCCACGCCCCCTGGAGGCGTCTCTGTCCTATCCTTTTTATTAACGATTCAGGGGTGCCAACTTAAATTACAGAACGTTCAATAATTATTTAGGGACGGTAGGAGGCGCTGTTTGACTAAACTATATGACGTCACGCCAAATTTCGCACCAGAGAGAGCGTTTCGAGCGCTGCAGTCGCCCCTATATCTTCTTGGCCGTATTATAAAGAAAATAATTTTTTTAAAAAAATAAAAGTAATGGGGTTCAAATTATGTAAACGATATGATTTAGTTTATGCTTTTGCTTTAATATGTGTATTCTACATTATATATTATATGATTCTACCCTATCAAAGAAGAGCAATAAAAATATATGAATTATCATCAACATGGCCGCCATACGAGACTGAAGCAAGTGCGCTTTCTCGTCCCGTCAAGCCCCGCTCGACATCGCTCCATGAAAATGTATCTTAATTATACCCTCGAAATTGAAGAAAGGACGATGTGACGTCATAATCATACATACAATATTTAATTTATTTATTTATATATTTATATATTTATTTATTTATTTATTTATTTATTTATTTATTTATTTATTTATTTATTTATTTATTTATTTATTTATTTATTTATTTATTTATTTATTTATTTATTTATTTATTTATTTTATTATTATTATTATTATTATTTTTTTTTTTTTTATTTTTTTTTTTTTTTACACTACTAAGCCGTCCCATAGGTCATTACAAGACCAACCCAGCAGTGCCTCCTCGACCCTAGCGCTCCGCACTCTCGTGCAGTTGACTCCAGGGCTGCCTTTTCATATTTTTTCTTTTATTTTATTATTATTATTTTTTTTTTAATTTTATTTTTATTATTATTATTATTATTAATATTATTATTATTATTATTTTTTTTTTTTGCTTCAACTGAACCCTAGTACAGGGTACTGGCCACAATTAAGTCACTGAATTTAACCTCCCGGCTCTTCGTAGACCCTACTTTTGTGGGTCCCTTCCAAACCGGGGCGGCCATGGCCTAAGCAATCCATCCCTATTGGAAATGTACAATTGTAATCATCCAAATTACAATTGTAATTTGCCTCATTACAATTGTAATTTGGCTGATTACAATTGTAAAATTTGGATTGCAATTGTAACACTTGGTTACAATTGTAACACTCGGATTACAATTGTAATGTTCTTTAATTACAATTGTAATAATTGGAATTGCAATTGTAACTTTTGATTACAATTGTAATGTTAATGATTACAATTGTAATACTTGGAATTGCAATTGTACTCTGGTTCTGATACAATTGCAACACTTGGATTACAATTGTAATATCCATGATTGCAATTATAATACTTTTGGGGTTGTAATTGGATTAATTAAATTATTTGAATAAAAAAACTTGGATTTAATTAAAGTGTTATATATATTACATAATATATATACTACAGAGTAGAATTAATATATACATTTACATTCATTAATTTATTTAACTTAATATTTTTTATGTTAATTTTTTGGCTTTAACGTATATCTTAGGTACTATCATTAAGAAGCTTCAATTGAAAGTATTAATTTGTTAAATTTTCATTATTTTGGAAAGGCTCGACCCCTTAATAGGGTACGTACCGCCCTTCAATTTAAAAAATAATAATAATAAATCAGCGAGATGCATCTTCATTTAATATATGAAAAAATAATGTTTATAAAAAATCAATTTTAATAATTTATACTATAATAAATTAGGGGTCAACCCCCAACCCCAACGACTTATTATGGTCATATCAATTAACATAAACATTCATCTATGCTGCATGAACCTGTAGTTCTCATTTAGTTTTGCGATATTTTTTTTTAAATATATAAATTGAAAAAAATAAGGGTCGACCCCTTGAAGGGTCATATAATTAAAAAAGTAAAAAGGTACTGAGTTGAAGATGTACATTAATTTGAAATGTAACAAATATAGTAAGAAAATGAATTCATTTATTTTATCATACGTTATGGGTCGGTCGCATAATGCGTAATCGACCCTTAGGTAGTCGATCATTATACTTCATCTAAAGAACTCGATGCTGCAATGAACTTATATTGAACCTAGTCCTCACAGTTTTTGTCACACATTTTGTTATAAATATTTGCCTACTTTTAATAATGACCCCTGGTATATGCCCAAGGGTCGACCCTAAAAATACGTAAATTACAGCTCTGAAGGAAATTAAAAGGGTTGTCATTTTCAGTCTTGCAATTTTTTACGAAAAAACAAATTTAAGGGTCTTTTGACCCTTAAGGGTCAAAGGGTCCCAAATTTAAGGGTCACCATTAGAACCACCATCAAATTTTACCCTAGGGTCGAAATTTATATAACGTTGCAATGAAGTGAACTAAATTTCAGGGTCTTTTGACCCTTAAGGGTCAAAGGGTTGCAAATTTAAGGGTCGCCATTAGAACCACCATCAAATTTTACCCTAGGGTCGAAATTTATATAACGTTGCAATGACGTGAACTAAATTTCAGGGTCTTTTGACCCTGAAGGGTCAAAGGGTCGCACATGTAAAGGTCTTCATTAGAACCGCCATCAAATTTTACCCTAGAAGCAAAATTTATACAACGCTGCATTGAAGTTAACCTGTAAATTTCCCATAGCTTATTATTTATTTATATAGCTCAATAATCTTCTTCCTATTAAGAAAGCAGTAGCAGCGCAATGGTAAGTGTATGATCAGCAGTGGTAACCGAAGTACAGCAACGCAGGTTTGGGTTAGTAGTTAGATCGGTGACCGCTTTTTGTAGATTTTACAATCGTAATTATTACAATTGTAATAATTTCAATTGTAGTTCAATACAATTGTAATAAGGCCTTTACAATTGTAAAAATTACCATTGTAATATTGCCAAAACACAATCGTAATTTTGATGGCTGTACAATTGTAATAATTACAATTGTAAATTTCCACTAGGGATCCCAGCATTCGCCTGGTTGTAACTGAGGAAACCATGGAAACCTCAGTCAGGATGGTCGGCAATTGATGGAGGATGCCATCAATCACCTCCCGGATGCACGAGTGGGTGTTCTTTATTCTTTAGCAACCGCCACTTGTGAAAAGTTTGGCAGTGCATGGCTGGGATCGAACTCACGACCCTCCGATTACGAATCAGAGGCGTATATTACCACTGCGTCAAGTGCCCAGTCATACAATATTTAACACACAAAAGCATAGGGGAAGACATTAACGTTATTATACATGCAGCTCTTTTAATCAAAAGGATGTTTAAAAAAAAATTGGAAAAAATGACAATACGTACACAATTTTTTTTGTATTGTTTAATAATGATAATTTAAATAATTAAAAATATTTGTTAATTTTACATTGAAAAATATATTGTTAACAATTTAAACTATATATTTTCTTTTCTCTTCTTTATCAAACAAGTTTGTTGTAAATTAAGATCAAATTTAAAGATATAATAATTAGAGGTCTTGAAGAATTATTCTTTATAATAACTTGTATCATGCACCCAACAAGGTTATGTAAAATAACCTTGGTTGATCTAACTAAATGACCAATAAATAAATAAAAAAAAAGTCCTCAATCCAATCAATCAGGTCTGGAAGAGGAGTCTCAAGGTGCTTTTCCATAATTTCGAGTGGGCCGAAATTACATCATATGGCGGCCAAGTTGGCGAAAAAATCGCTCACCTCAAGGCGACAAAATCGTGTACAAATATGTAATATTCGCTGCGGCACGCGAGTTTCTTGATATGTGCGCTTCTTCACTTCATCACGAGCACTATGAGGGCGGGAAGGCTCAGTGACGTCACACCATGTGGCTACTGAGCTTTTTGTGTTGCAGGAAGTGACTCCACAAGCCACGTCAGGGACGAATCTAGCACGCGGCTCTGGCGGCCCTTACTGCCCTATCCAGCAATGTTAAATTTGTGGTGGGAGTGGGGGGCGACGGGTGGGTGCTGATAACACCTTCAATGTATTTTGGAATCTTTGGGAAAGGGGGGGGGGGGGTCTGCAGCAGAGTCACACTCATGATTGTGTTATAAGTTATAATATAGAATCGAAATATGAACGTGCAGTCAACGGTTTTTCTATGCAAAGCATGTTAAAATCATAGAGACCAAATGGGGAATCCTGGCTATTTTATTGGTTTAGCGGAATCGTCTGAATTTGCTATAACTCAGGAAATACTACTATATCTAGCTATTCTCCAAATTTTCAGTGCGTTGTGGAATGTTTTTACACAATTATTAATTCAAATCCAGGTTTACTTGTATTTCTTACTTCTGAACAATCACGCGAGGCGCGAATTAAATTAAGATTTTAAGTGCTTTTTCGACATCCGCCGATTATAACATTATTATATATAAATACAAGTTTCAACATTTAAAAGAAAAAAGAGGTCTCAGCCGAGCTTTGAACCCCGGATAAATATTGAAGATCCTGGGTTCGAAGCCCGGTTCAGACCTGTCTTTTCTTTGAAAATGTTGAAACTTGTATTCATAATAATCAAATAATGTAATAATTGGATGGCGAAAAAGCACTAAAAATATTAATTTAATTATTAATGTTGGATTTAGTTGGAAGATTAAGAGGGAAAGAAGAGAAAAACAATAATAAAGAGGAAAAATAGGAAAAATAGAATATTTGTCAGTTTATAAATAATGAACTGAAAAGCACTAAAATAAAGACACACATGAGCGCGAGCTGAGGTTGAAGTACGGACGGGTAACGGAGGTCGGGCGATTGAGATTGATTGATTGATTGATTGATTGATTGATTGATTGATTGATTGATTGATTGATTGATTGATTGATTGATTGATTGATTGATTGATTGATTGATTGATTGATTGATGTGACTCACCAGTTGATGAACGAGGACTTGCCGGCCGAGTGGTTTCCAATGAGCAGGACTGTTATTTTCTTGCGGGGAGCTAGCAGCTTCAGACCGAACTGCTGGGCCAACTTCACCAAACCTGACAACATAACGTGATATAATTAAATATATTATTTGTATTTTTGTTAACAAGGATACATCCTAATGTGCTTGAAGCTCTAGATAAGGTAATGTGTAGGAAAAGGACGGTGGCCACGACACGTCCCAAAGCATTCGCACTGAGGGAACCGTGGAAAACCTCAGTCACGACAGACACCTCTACTTTTAACATAAATATTGAAGAAATGGTATCCACTATGTAAAATGTAAACGAAAATTTTTTTCCTTGTGCAAAAGTAAAATATTTCCGTAAATAAGTTAAAAGGTTATATAAAGAATTATTTATCCAAATTTCATAGTTCTATTTTTTCCTTCTCTTTTTACGATAATTCATTCTTAATTTTTTAATATATATCCGAAATGCGTATTTTTTGACAAAATTGTTAAAAAAATTCCCTAGCAGAAACCTCTGATTTTTTTTTGTTTTTTTTTATAATTGAAAAAATAGGAGTGAAAAAAACAACAACTTATTTTTTAATTCTGAACATCATCTGATTTAAAATATTCAAAGGTTATCTATAGTAAAAAAAAAAAAAAAAAAAAAGAGCTTAATTGATTCAACGGCGTGGTCAAAATTAAGATAAAATGATTTTTTAACACGATATAGGCCGATATCTCGTTAAGGGTTATTTTCTGTAAATTTTAATTTACACAATTAGGTTCAACGTGTGTTCAAACCTTTGAAAATAAATTTTTGTTTAGATCTGGCAGAAATTTTGTTCGAGGCTACATTGAAACCCAAAAGGAAAATCAAACTTTCATCTTTGAAGGGTTAAAAAAAATTTCGGATAAAAAATTTCAAAAAGAATTCAATTTAAATTTTTAATTTTGTGGCATCCTTTTTGTGAGGGAATTTTTCCCAATACCCTAGTAGCAAAATTAAATTGTAATAAGAAGTCTCCGTAACACACGAAGTATGGTATGGATCACTCTGTATTAAAAATTAAAAAAAAAAAATGCGTTTAGCAAAAAAGCTCTGAAAATTTGAAAAAAAGACTCACGACTTGATGTGTAAAAAAAAAAAAAATGAATGGCTAGTTGAGTTGATTTTCCTTGGTAAAATTGGAGGGGGGTGGGTTGCTTGAATGTCAAAGCTGTTTAGGCTAATTATTTAAAAAATTTAAACAAAGGACATTAAACCATGATGGGACTTTCATATTAAAAAGGGTGACTCTTTTTCTCTGATCTGCATCTAAATTAAATTTCCAGAGGTTTTAGAGCAAGTTGAAAATATGCATCCTAAAACATGAAATAAATAAATAAATAAAAAATGACGAGAGCTTGACCTAATATAATTTTAACCTAATCTTGACTGCTATTAAAATTCAATTTCTTTGCTTCGTCAGATTTAAAAAATGTAAATTTAAGATGATTTCTTGACTATAGACAAAAGAGCTACTTCCAATAGGAATACTAAAATTATGAAACTATACGATATTTAGTCGCAGTAGGGGTCAATATCTGTTGTTTTCATCATGTTTTCAGATTACACCAATATTTTTTTTTTTTTGTGCTCCCAACCCCTTTCTAGAAAAAAAATGTGAAGCACATCAGTTAAAACAAAAAGACTCATCTTTTGATTTACAAGTCCTTTAAGGAATAATATATATACAAATCATCTACCTCAAAATCAAAGTAAATGAGTGATTTTAAAAATCTGCATGCCTCAACTCTTTATGTCTAGCAATTTTCTCCTTCATTTGTGCCGAGTTTCAACTTTCTGCATGTATGATTCTTCATAAAATGCAAAATGAATTGCAACTTTGCAAGTACGAATTTTATAAATAGTTATGTTTGATATTAATATCAGAGAATGATCTTATTTTCTCTGTTAATATATTAATTTATAATAAGTTTATATTAGCTTATACAAGTTAATTGAACCAAAATGTTTGAAGAATATTTTCTTTAAACTTTTTTTTGTTAATTGGGATACATGTAGGCTTGATTTTGAATTTTTCAAAGACCTGCGCTTACTTTAATATTTTAGCCATTATAATACGATTCCCATTTTGTATCATGGGCTTTAGACCCCTTCGCACCCGTAATTTCGGAAAATATACCAATATTAGTTTTTTGCTTATTTTTCCCGTAATGTGGGTCACTCAATGAGGTGATCCTGAAATTTTCAATTCAGGACTCTAATTTTATTTTTTAGCCCTTACGAGTCCCATATTGTGTGGGTTATAGACCCTTTGCACACCCAATTTTGGGTAAAATATCAACAGTGGAATTTTTTGCTTATTTTTCCCGTAATGTGGGTTGCCTAAATAGGTGATTCTGAAATTTTTGTCAAAATTAAAGAAATTTGGTATATCGCCCATATAAACCAGTAACATAGGCGTTTACGGGCAAAATAATGCTCTTCAGGAAATTCTGGAAAAAGTCAATGTCTTAGATTTAGGAGTTGTACACATATACCAATTTTCAGGGAAATCGGGAGTTCATGATTGAGAAAGTTCCCTTGCATGGTGTATTATAGTGTTCTGGTATTATATATCATACTGTACATGTATATGCAGAGTGTTCCATTATTCGTGTCACTGGATTTTTTATTACTTATTTATTTCCTATTAGAGACTTGAAAATTTGTCTTCCTATTAAAAACACACCACAAAATTTAATGGTATACTTTTGAAATTTCGATCCGATAATTCTTCAAAGTGGAAAGTTTAATTCTCCTTATGGGGTTTCAATGTTAAAGTAGTCTTCAACACAATTTATTTATATGTTTTTAACGCGATATTATAATAACCTTCACTTTGTTAAAAAATAGCATATCTCTTAATTTTGACAGCGTCGTTCAAACAAAAGCTCATTTTTTTTTACCTTATTATATAGACAGATCATATGAATTTTATGAATCGGACGTTTTTTTAGAATTAAAATATAGGTTTGTGTTAAAAAAATAGGGGTGAAAAACAACTCCTATTTCTTAATACTTAACATTTTTCCTCATATCCAAATATAATGAAAAAAAAATGCCCATTGCTGCATATGAAATCTTTGTCGGCATATACTGACCATTCTGACTGGTTTCCACAAGGTTCCCTTATTCGCAACTATCAAACATATAAATATATGTTTTGAAATTTTCAACGTCAAGTCTTTTGGAAAAAAGTTCTGCTTATCAGACATCTAAAATTTATGACTTTTTACCATCGTGTCTGAGAGAGGTGGAAAATATTAACTTATTTAAAGAAAAATTAAAACAAATACTTATTAACAAAGAGTTTTATTTTGTAAAGATGTTTTTTAGCAATAAGTTGCCAGAAGATATATTGTCTAGTGTGATTTTCTAAATATCTTTGTATCAATAATTAATATTAATTATATATGCCAGGTTATTAGTAACTGTTAGTATTATATTATGTTTGTTGTAAAGTGTTTCAGTGTTTGTTTGTTATATTTTGTAAAATGACGTAATCCATGTTGTACTTGTACATCCAGTGATTAAATAAATGAATTGAATTGAATATATATATTTCACAGGTCGGTCTGGGCCACATTGTGAAGCAGGTTTCACCGGCCTGGGCCGCGCGGGCCTAACAGCCAACCGAACGGGCCTCGAAAATCCGGCCCGATCAGGGAGGGGGTGCCATGTATCTCGCAATGTAAAAATTAGGGTATAAAACGGCCTGGATGGTTATTGTTGCATTTCTTCCATTCTAAGACCATAGCCCTCTGGTGGAAGGCCAAGACCTGACCGCGCCCACTTTTCAATAGCCGTCCTACTGAGCAGCAGGTTTGCGTGTAATCAAATGGGAGAGGACTTCACTTTGGTCGCGGTTTACGACAATTGCGCTGTGTGCTAGAGTTCTGAAAATGAAACTAGTTTAACTCTAATATAGTCAAATCTTGCGTAACAACCTTCTTTTTCACGCAAAACCAATATTAATACACTCTAATTAATCTTTTATGAACCCGACTTCTGTTACATCTGCGCATGCGCGAAGCCGCGAAGGAAAAAGTCAGTTTACTGGCGATGACGTCATATAAACATTGAAAGCCTTTCTTCATAGCGAGTGACTTTCACTGTACTTAATTGCAATTTCTTTACTTTGTATATCAAAAGTAAAGTTCATACATCGAAAATAATGTATGAAAGTTGATGCAAGTACTTTTTTGTATTTTCATTATTCCGTGACGTCATGATACATATCCAAAGCTTCGAAGATATAACCCAAGTTCCCGCCCTGACTTTACCGTAATATTTCTCAGGTAGTATAATATTTATCAACTAAATAAAATAATCAGCACGCAGGAGACTACATTAAAGTAGTATCGCACTACAAGATACCTTCAATAATATCAGGTAAATATTTTTAAAAAAAGATTTCCTCCCCATTACTTTGCGTGTTATTTTTTAAATTTCAGACGGCTAATATCTTGACAGTTGACGATCGCCCCTGCTGGTCTTGGCCTTCCACCAGAGGGCTATGCTAAGACCTTCTGGGAGGGAGGGGGGGTAGAAGAGGGGATTTCCATGCCATGGTTTCAGATAAGAAAATCAAACTTGTGATCATTTACGTGACAAGATGCAATAGTGATGCAACTGCTGTTTTCAGTGTTTTCGAAAACAATTTTAATAACGCATCGCATCAAACACGTGGTAAAATATGTCAAAGGTTTTCTAAATATTTTTCGGATAATTATGGCAATATACTGTATGAGTGTAAATAAAATTAATTGTTTAATTAACCTTTAGAAAAACAAAATTATACTATAATAGACTTGTTGAACAAATCGAATTGATGCTTTCAATTTCAAAAGTTGAAAAATATTTTTAAAGTACATGCATGATTATAACGGAAATGGGAGTTAATTAAAATTACGTATAACTTTAACTTCCTTAATTTACAATGAAGAGTATATAGTAATTTTATATATATAAGTAGTGTATAATTTTAAATATATAAAAGAAATAGTTTGATTAAGGATTATTGTCACTAGTCTTAGGAGATGGTGAATCACTCTGAAAATTATAGTTTAAACTTTCCTTACAATATAACATAAATTTCCAGCAAAAAAAAATTTGAAGCAAAAGTCTGTCTAATTTTTTAGATACACAGGATATAAATAGTGAGAATATCATTGTGGAAATATGGCGGCCATTAGTCAAATCAGTATCTTTTTCAGCTAAAAAATATTAAAATCTCAAAAACTGGACTGAATAATTACTTCTTTTTTCTACTTCAGAAAGTGAACTGTCATTTTGTTCTCTATGTTCTGGCCTAAATTTATTTTATTTTATTTTTTTAGTTTTTTTTTACCATCAAAAAATAATTACACTAGTGACAATAGTCCTTAATAAAAAGCAGGTGCCTGTAATGATACAGCTTAAAATCTTAATTTATTTTATAACAAACACTTTCTTATACACATATAATAAAATAAGAAGAAACACATAATTATATTATTCACACTTTGGTACAATATTATTATCATACATTAGTAACATTACACAAATTTAGTTGAAATTACTGTATGTCATATTTTCAAATAAAAAAAAAAATAAATATTATTTAAAAATGTACCCAAATTAAAAATTATTTTACATCATAAAGATAAAAGATAGTTATATTAATTTTTTTTTATTTCACCCATGTCAATTTATGCATAAATACATATTTATATTTTACAACAAAATTAAAAGAATAATAAAACAACAAACAAAAGAAAGTAAAAATAAAAATTGACAAATATAGCTTATTTTTTTAAATTTTTAGGGTGAGGACCAATACTGTAGCACCAAAGTGGCACCATGACACAAAAGTGGCATTGATCCATAATATACACAATATTAATTGACCCATGAGGCCTATAGTCAAACAAAATATTATTAAATGTTTAATAGATGTCTCTTTAAACATAAAGAGAAAGAAGAAGGTGGCTGTAATTTAACATCGGCAGGTAAGTTATTCCATTGAGTGGTGCAACGGTATACAAAGCCGTTTTGGTAAAGTGACGTCCGTACTTTGGGAGGGATAAGTCTTGCTACATCAGATTGTCCACGAATTTCACGACCACTCACAACACTATCCGTTATGGTAAGATCATTCATACCATTACGGCACTTGTAAAAACAATTTAAATCACTATAGGTCAAGAAAGAATTAAAAGAAATAAGTTTATTGCAAGCCACTGCAGAATAATTTTTTCCATGTATGAATTTTGAAGCTTTTCTTTGAATTCTTTCTAATTTTAACATATTTGATTTTGTAGTAGGGTGCCAAGAAGGAGTGCTATAAGACATAACAGGACGTATGAGGGACTGGTAGGCTTGACATTTGACCTTAGTAGAACAACCTATCAAATTTCTAGACACAAAGCCCAACAGTTTCGCTGCTTTATTCCTAACACTTTCTACGTGAAAATTCCACTTTAAGTCACTCGAGATATTGACACCCAGAACTTTGGCAGTATTGCAATAGGCCAGTGTTTCATTATTCAATACATATGGATATAAGAATGGAGTTGATAATGTGATATCTATGGCAATACATTTTTTAACATTAAGTAACACACCATTATTGAAACACCAGAGTTTAATATTTTCAAGATCTCTTTGCAATCATTATCATTATCACATCATTATCACTTTTAATATGACGGTATACAGCGTAAAATCATCAGCATATTGAACAAAACTAGATGATACAGATCTGGGCAAGTCAAGCATAAAAATATTAAACAACAAAGGTCCAATTACAGACCCCTGAATAACACCTGAAGGGACGTGAGAGTAACTAGAGGCTGACCCAGAGTACACTATACGTTGTTTACGCCCATGCAGAAAGTCCGAAATCCATGCTAACAACTCGCCATTGATTCCAACTTGTTGTATTTTTAGTAACAATCGGCTGTGAGGTATAATTAATTAAAATTTAACAGAAAGAATTTAACCAAAAACATTAAAGTTGAGGGGGACATTCGATACCAAGGCAACCGGAGGTTCAAAATTTTAATAGTTTGATATAAACATATGCACTGTAAAAAATCTTATTTGTATATATTATCGATATTATAGAAACACCGCGGACGAAATTTTATTATATTTTTTGTTCTATTTTCTTCCCCTCACTATAATAGGCCAAAAGTCAAAAAGAAGTTCCATAAGCATTTTCCTTTTTTTTATGTACATAAAAGATATAATTATTATGTGCCATGCATGCAGTCCCTCTATAAAAGTGCAATTTCATGGAGCGGAAAAAGCAAGAAAATCACGTGCTGCAGCCAATCAGAGGCTCGGGATTTCTTCGCCTTGCGGGGAGCAATTTTATCACCAACATGGCCGCCATATGAGATTGAAGCAAGTGCGCTTTCCTCGCCCCGCTTGACATCGCGCTCCATGGAAATGCATCTTCAAGCTAATTTGCCACAAACATGCCTACTTTACCTTATCGTAGAGGCGCTCATTTTGAGTTTGATGCTCATCGCGAATTATAAATTGCGCAAACATTTATGGAAATGCGAATTTTCCATCATTTTTCCACAAACACCAACCCAGCAGTATGTTTTGATTGTTATATAGATATTCAGTGAATATTTGGAATTGAAACTCGGAGAATTATTGAGCAATTAAATATTTTCCGGACGATTATTCAGGTTCAATAATCCGTGCTTGACGCCACTCGCGAATTCACCGGCTCCACTATCACCAGCCACGCCACAGCATGGCAAGTCTACAGCAAGCGCTTGTCTCATCCCACGCAAGCTTGCAGCCACATGTGTCATACACAAAAAACTGAGACGCTCTGCTAGGAGCACATGGGAAACTAACTTACTGTAATATTTGTAGTGCCATATAATATTTTATTTTTATATTTACAATGCAATTTTAAGTACTACATATATTGGGTTGGATGGAAGAAGAGTGGGCCTGATGACCTAAATCCCGCACAAAGACGATTTTATTTATTTATTCATTAATTAACTAATTAACGTAATATTTTTTCCTTGAAAAAAAATGCCTTCATTTTAACGCAATTTGAAAGTTATGCCACTTTTTTTTTTAATTTGTTGATTTGTTTATACAGTATATAATAAGAATGACGTCCGTTTGAAAATATAAAATATGACAGTGAAGCACAGTACAGAATTTTTTAAAAAATTCTGCAATGTACAGCAGACCACTAAAATTTATGATTTTTTTTAAAAGCTGTCTGAAAGAGACAGAGAATAATAAATAGTTTAGATCAAAATTAAAAAGTGTACTAATTAAATATATAAGGAGTTTTATTCAGTTAAAGAGTTAATTTGAAAGTAGTAAAATGCCTGAAAAAAAATACTGAATAAGTCGTTTAACGATTATTGTCACCGGAAGTTCCGCCATCTTTCTTTTATGCGCCGCCATCTTCTTTTCATACGCAATACATATGAGTGACAAGAACAAGCACTATTAGGAAAGCAGTGATCAGCACAGTAAGATATGTTAATTTAATAAAATGAATCACTTTAAACACTTTCTCGTGTATTTTATCATCCATCATCCTTGCAAACATTGAAAAACATTTAAATATGGGTGGTAAATAGTTGTACGCTGTTTTGACTCACTAGTCAAAATGATCGCAATTCATTTGTTTTTTCTGCTGAAAAGTGTAAAGTTGTTTTTTGACGATTTGGCAACATTGTTATCCCATCCAGTTAAGCTACGAGCAGCATTGCCGAATTGTGCAGTTTTTATGAAGGCTTGTATCTCAAAAAGTAAATGGTTATCTATAATTATTATTTCATCATAATTCTATTTAAAATAATGATTGTTTTTTAAGCTAAAATTTGAATCCATTATTCAGTACCATTACGGAGATTGAAATTTGCATTTGATAACATGCGTTTTTTATATCTCAATTTAAAAAATAATGGCACTGAATTTAGGTGTATTTTATTGCATGAGAATTTTTATTTATTTTTTCTCTATGCAATGCTGAAAAATTGGAGTGATTTACCATTTCCTAAGACCAGTGACAATAATCCTTAAATTTTAAAAATAAAAAATATAACTTTATTTTTTGTAAATTTTCATATATTGTTATTAAATTTTAATTTTTAATCTGCATTCTATTTGTAATATTTAGTATAATTTATATCTGGTATGTAAAATTGTTGTTTGTTTTTTACTAACCTACTATATAACTACTGACATGAACTTAATGTATGCTTTATGCAACCAACAAAAGTTTAAAATAAATAAATAATAAGTAATAATAAAAATAAACAAAAAGCTACAACCAGAATCTTTATATGGTACCTGTTCCGCAATATTTTCTTTAGTGTAACACTGGATGGTTTTATGCGTTACTTTTTTTTCCCTGAACATTTATTATATTAAAATAGATGTTGAGTCATGTTAATTTAACTCCATAATTATATAGTAATGAAACAAGTTGTGTTTGTTTCTCTAACAATTACCAAATTAGGAGCTTATACTAATTTAAAATCTCTGCAATAGAGAATCAACCTCAATTTTTTTATTGCAAAAATGGATAGAGGGTGCAAAGTTCTGCTACTCTGATTTTTTTCAGATTTTTTAATTTTTTTTTTAAATTATTGAGAGCATTTTTTTGTGACGTCACGCGGCGGCAAGTCCTATTTTTTTCTTAAGCAGCGGCGTCTCGTGACGTCACAAAAAGGACTTTCAATAATTTTTAAAAAATAGTTCCCGGTCTCTAAATAACCTAAAAAACATCAGGGTAGCATAACTTTGCACGCTCTATCCATTTCTGCAATAAAAAAAGTTGAGGTCGATATATACTCCATTACCTTTTTTTAGCAAGTTATTCAGACAGTGTCAATCATGTACTGACTATAACCACATTTTAGACTGAGTACTGAGTTAAATTTAGAATATTATTAAGCTTTATACCTGTTCATACTGCTTTGTTTAATTGATTTAATGTATTAATTTAATCTAAGGTAGAAAGAACAATAAAAAATTATTAAGTACATCTGATTGTAAAATGAATTACAAAGAATTTAGCAATGAATGAAATATAGAAAGAAAATTATAATTATAGTTATATTAAATCAAATAATGAAATATATAATTATGTATAATTATAAACATATAAAATAATTTTATTTTTAATTTTAACAGTCATATGTTATATATTGTATTATAGCTTACATAATAGCTAAGCTATAAGTTTTGAGAAACAGTTGCTATATATATATATATATATATTACAACACATTTCAGTTAATTATAAATTTATTTTTTAAATTGTAAATCTACATGTTGTACAACATACTTCGATGTGGTGATTAATAGTTGCGCTGCATTTTACTTTAATACAGCAGTTGTAATTTCCAATTAATACTATTTTCTTATACCCCAAAAACAATACAACTAATTATATTGCAAATTACACTTCAAGTACGTCTGGTCCTCTAAATCAAACCTTTATCCAAAATTATCTATTTCATTATTCGCGAGAAAAAAAAAATGCAAAATCTGAGTAATCACGTTGTTTAATTTTTAACATGGGATATTTTTACATGACAATTTCTCAAGATTTCTTCAAGCAAAGTCAAGCGATATTAAAAAAAAAAATAATAATAACGGTGATCTATAATATAATTCAACCGGACACTTGACGCAGTGGCACACACCTCTGATTCGTAATCGGATGGTCGTGAGTTCGATCCCAGCCATGCACCGCCAAACTTTTCACAAGTGGCGGTTGCTAAAGAACACCCACTCGTGCATCCGGGAGGTGATTGATGGCATCCTCCATCAATTGCCGACCATCCTGACTGAGGTTTCCATGGTTTCCTCAGTCACAACCAGGCGAATGCTGGGATGGATTGCTACAGGCCATGGCCGCCCCGGTTTGAAGGGACTGCATGGCCAGCATCCTATTATACAACAGGGTTCAGTTGAAGCAAAAAAATATATAAATGAAATAATCGAGTTTTAATCATGCATAAACCACGTTAAAAAAAATGGATGTATCGTAAAATATACATAAAAAAAAATAAATTTTAATAATTAAATTCACTGCATAGCACAATTCTTTTGACTTTGTTTGTAACGACGTTACTAACATAATTTTGTTGCAAAAAATGATTATGTTACTGCATGGTTATATATAAAAGCAAACAGAAAGAGGATGCAGCTATATAGTAAATAAAGCCGTCACGAGTATAGAAAACAGTTTCAGATTGCAGCTTACTGTCTATTGTAGCTATACATACAAGATATGAAGGAGCACACTTGAAGCCGTGAGCCGTCTCATAAAAAAAAAAAAACTTAACGATTAATCTCAGTTACTGCTGGAGTCAAAGAATATTTCCCTGCAAACGAATTGAATGAAATAAATTTTAAAAAATCAAGAATGTTCTAAAACTTAATCGCTTATGGTTTGAACAAATTCAGTCTTGCAGTTTTCTTACAACAGATCCATTTCCGGTTTTCGTCCAAAAGGCCAATGTTAAACTTCTACCTCAGTTTTCACAAAACTGATAAGACAGATTCGCTTCAAAATTTGTATGCCACGTATTGATGGTGAGTTTTAAGTCCCCTGCAAGGCTTGTTGCATTCAGGAGGTACAATTACGAGATATCAATCTACTGACATTCATCCTTAATTTCCACAACTTGAAATTTGCACTTTTTTTGTTTTGTTTTTTTGTTTGTTTTTTTGTTGTTTTTTTTTGCATGGAAATGAGAAATGTACTGGCTAAAACATTTTCACTATTATATACATATTGCAAAAACATAAAAACAAAACTATATTATCACTTAAATTAGTTTATAATCTTATACTGTTTAATAATTATAGTTTCAGCTTTTTTTTTTCACGATATGCAATATATCATTACTGTAGTCATGAGTATCATACCAATATTGCAAGGACAAGGGTTGTAACGATCTTGGGATTTGTATTTAATAATTTAAAATACTGCAAAACAGGTGTCATTATAGGGCTGTTTATATTGGCTTATCCGTTCCATTATTGTTAATGGTACGCCTGCATGGCATCCTACCACTGTAATGAATACTAGAGAGAATTCAAAATACTGCCACAAAACTCATGTGCAGTGGGAAAGAGGAATTGACACGTCTTCTTTATATTGTCTTCATTTCATCCTCACTTTGAGCGAAGAGGAAAGAAGATGTGTTTTAGAGGTAAAAAGATTACGCGTACGTTTAGACGTGTAAAGGATGAGTTGAAGACGAAGTTCTTCAAGGGTGCAGCTAACGGGGTAGGGCTGCACCACCTCTCTCAAAACCAAGCGCTGGATCCGCCCTTGCACGCCTCAAGGAAAAACTCGATATAAAATGTTGTGTGGAGCAGCTCTGTATTATTTATATGTGTGTGGTGAGTTCACTTCCTTGTGATTGCAAGAGGCAGGAAAGGAGCGAGAAAACACGTTGATATTATCATATTTAACTACGAATGTTTATTTGAATTTATACTTCAACTTCCCTTCGTGAGCTTACACTCTGTGGGTTTCTTTGAAACCAGGGCATGATGGCTGCAAGGAAAATGTGGTTTCCAGCTTGAGGCTCACCACAATGTCCTGTGACCACGTCCACACATCCAGGAAAAACTCGCAACAACAAAAACTGCGATAATTTCTTAACAAACATGTTTTATTGAAACCCTCAATTCAGATTATATTTTATGAACATCAGGCTCTTGATGAACCTGATAAGTTCTCTTAAAATGTCGAAGATTTATTGGTAGGAATAGCGCAGAGTGAGCTTGATCGGGTCTCGTTAGATCACTGAAGTCAAGCAACGTCGAACTTGGAAGGGTGACCGTTTCAAATAAAAATCACGTTGCTCCCTCCCTGGGTAAATTCATCTCGCTTTCCACTTACAGTGCGGTGATGCACTTGTGTGTGGTTCCCCAGGCTTTGGACATCAGTTTACTGTCGCCGTCATAAGTAGGTGCGCTCCGAATTTGGAGTGTTGTAGCTGAGAGCTCACACTGCAAAAAATCGGTATTCAGACCCTCCATGCTTTTAACATTTACTGAACGTTAAAAGTATTTAGAAAAATAGCTAAATGTATTTGCTATTTAATCACTGTTTTTACCATTTAAAAACTAACGTTTTAAACATTAGGTTTTTTGTTAATAGAATTAGCATTCAGAAATTGCATGTTAATAGCATTTAGAAGTATTATATGCGGAATAGATCGTAATATATTTTAGGGGTCGACCCTTAGAGGGTCATTATTCTTACTGAATCAATTAAAGCCAATGCTAAATCCATAATCCTCACAGTTTTTGACCAATTTTGTTATAAATATTTGTATACTTTTAAAAATGACCCCTGTTAGACCCCAAGGGTCGACCCTTAAAATGCGTAAATAAGAGCTCTAAAGTTAATTAAGGACATTGCTAATGTCAATTTCGAAATTTTTCACGAAAAAAAAATTTAAGGGTCTTTTGACCCTTAAGGGTCAAAGGGTCGCAAATTTAAGGGTCACCATTAGAACCGCCATCAAATTTTACCTTAAGGTCGAAATTTGTATAACCTTGTATTGAAATGAACCCTTATCATTTCACCATATAGCTCTTATTTATTTTATATACCTCAATAATACTCTTCCTACTAAGAAAGCATTAGCAGTGCAGTGGTAAGGGTATGATCGAAAGTGATTACCGAAGTTAAGCTGGCGAGTAGTTAGATTGGTGATCACTTTTTAGCTTTTTACAACAGGTATGAAGACCGTAAACAATAAAAGCATTGAGAAGCTAAACACTTTTGGTGATGCAAAAGTGATTGTGGAGATTCTCAATGCCTTTGGTATTTAGTTGTTTTTGCAGTGCAATTGGCGTAGACAATATTAAAAAATACTGGCACACGTAGAATCTTATTCTTTGTTAGGAATTAAATGTTAATTTTATACTCTTAGAGAGGAAAAATTAAAAATTTGGCGAATTTTTTATGACACAAGGTCCGATAAAATCAACTGTTTTTCCGAGGGTCGGGTTTAAAAATTCACAGAACATTAAAAATTAAGTTTTAACAAAGAAATTTTTAAAATAAATCAACCAAAATTGCCTTTAATACAATGATGTAAGTTTAATATTCCTAAGGGTATTGGTTAATTTTTAATTAATTAAAAACTAACAAATCGATTTCCTCGTTGGAAAAACATTTTTCCGGATAATCAAGTGTGCCATCCTAAGGGTACTAACATTAGTAAACTTCTGTGAGAAGCTAATTTTTTATGTAAGCCTTCGTTGATTTAATTTTCTTCCCTTTTTACGGTGACCTGAGAATGTTTTTCCAACGAGGAGATCGATTTGTTAGTTTTTAATTAATTAAAAATTAACCAATACCCTTGGGAAAATTGAAATTACATCATTACATTAAAGACAATATGGCCGATTTATTTTAAAAATTTCGTTGTTAAAACTTAATTTCTTAATTTTCTGTGAATTTTTAAACCCGAGGTATATACTCGGAAAAACAGTTGATTTTACCCGACCTTGTGTCATAAATAAATTCGCCAAATTTTTAATTTTTGCTCTAATCTAAGAGTATAAAATCAACATTTCATTACAAAGAATAAGATTTTACGTGTGCCAGTATTTTTTAATATTGTCTACGCCAATTGAGCTCTCAGCTACAACACTCCAAAGTCGAAGCGCATGGCACCGACTTATGACGGCGACAGTAGTCTATTGATAAAAAGTAAGGGTGTCCGTCCTGACTTTGCACGAAAAAGTTATTTACTGCGTAATATATACAGTATTACATTAGTTATGTTGTTATACCTAGCTGCTGAATACTTGTTGTATTTAGTGTATTGGTTATGTAACCGTTACTAAATAAATATTAATTTGAATTTGACTGAAGTTTACCACGGTTCCCTCAGTCTCACCTCAGTGAATGATAGGACGTGTAACAGGCCGTGGTCACCATCCTTTCCTTATCACTGTAGCTATAGTAAAAATCACATAAGAGAATCATTTTTCCCCCTCTCGCAACGCTACAGGATAGGAATATGAGCTCTGTGGACGATTTTCGTAGCTGACGCGTGGTATATCACCACGCGCGCCTTTGAGCTCCAAGCTCATAGGGGTGTAAAAAATATTCACGGTTAAAATATTCACAACTGGACTCAGCAGGGGCGTAACTAACAAGGGGGGGGGCGGCGCAGAGAGGTCTTACCGAGGCAATAGAGGCCCATTCTCAAAAGGAGCGTAACCACAATAGTGGGGCCGAAGGCCCTTGGAATGACACACAGGCATGTAGATCGAATGACAATGCGATGATGTCTTAATTTCCTTGAGTCTAATTAAAATTAAAAATTATATTTTTTGTGTTTTAATATATTTCGAAATATTATCTTAGAAATCAAGTATAGCAAATCAACCCGACGATCCTCGAGAAATTAATTAAGGGACATAATACAGAATTAAAGGAGCAGCAGCTAGGTATAGCAACATAACTAATGTAATACTGTATATATTACATAGTAAATTAACTTTTTCGTGCAAAGGGTATTCATATTGAATGTATTATTTATTTAACTTTTCGGACTTTTACCTTTGCCGGTGTTCGATGTAATCCTTCTGGTATGTAGTATGTTGCGATGGTCACTTAGTGCACGTCACTAACACTTGCATGTACTACACATATCACCATTCTCAGATCACTTGAGGAAGAGAGCGGTTGACTCTCGAAACGTAGTGTATGTAGTGTAGTGAAATATGTGTAGTACATGCAAGTGTTAGTGACGTGCACGAAGTGACCATCGCAACATACTACATACAGAAGGATTACATCGAACACGGGCAAAAAGGATTGACCTCAGTTGATTTGGATCTCGGAAACGGCCCCCTTGATTCTAATGAGACTTGCAGGAGTCTTTAAGCGCGCCACAATAAGGTTGCTTAATTTTTTTGAAGTGGATCTGTTCGACCAGTTTTGAGAAAACTGAGGCAGAAGTTTAACATTGGCCTAATTATGGACGGAAACCGGAAATGGAGCTGTTGTGAGAAAACCGCCCCTTTGAATTTGCTCAACCCATAAGCGATTAAATTTTACAGCATCCTCGATTTTTTTTAAATATATTTCATTCGATTCCGTTCAACAGAAAATTCCCGATTCCGGTTTGTAACTGAGGTCAATCGTTAATTAAGGTTGACGAGGAAGAGGACGGAGGACGCAGTGGCGTACCAGGACTTGTTCAAGGGGGGGGGGGGGTCTTCAAGATTGAAACAGTCCACTGGGGGGTTTGGAGGGCGTAGCCCCCCAATAGCCCGGCGCAGTCGCGATTTTTTTTTTAAGGACACGCCCCTTTTTTAGGGTAAAATTATGATAAAATACTATTATAGAGAATGTAGGGCCTGATGCAATTTTTTTAAATTTTTATATTTTTTGCACCCCATTTTTTCAATTTATTTTCGATACGTGCAGTACGTGCTGCACTAACGTAATAAGCTAATAAGTAATAAATAAAGCTTTGAGTAAATGATTTTAGTTAAATCTAATAACCACTTTTATATTTTTTTTTTATTTATAGTTTCATGATGCGCGATTTTTTTGAAAAAGGAACGTGGACTTATTTTTTTGTTTTAGATGGAAAGTTGCAGCAAATTTCTTATAATTGTAAATCGTAAATTATGAATATAGTTACAATATTTTTATCACTAATTTTTCTTATAAAAAAATAGACCACATTTTAAGACGATGTACTGATGTACGAGCAAGAAAAAGCATTTTTATTTAAACTTTCAAGACAGGAAACAGGAAAATCAATTTATTACATTAAAGTATAATAATACTGTAAAATTAATAAAATTAATTTTAAAAATTCAGATTTTTTTAACTTAAGTAATAAAATAAAAGATACAGTCAACCGGGGTAACATTGAAGGGTTTTTACTACCTTTCTGATCATAACTTTAAAAAAAAAATATCTGGCAAATAAAAAAATTACCAGTTGTGTAACTTAGCTAGAGATGTCTAAAAATGTTTGTAAAATTTTTTTGCCCCAATTATTAACTGTAAAAAAAAATTAAAACAAGCCCTTCAAAGTTACCCCGGCAATGGGGTAACATTGAAGGGCCTTGCGAACACTTATATTCAAGCAACTTAAAAGTGTAATTTTTTTATTAATGTGTCCTACCATGTAATTTACTGTTCTGGACATATTTTTCAGTAACTTAGTATCATATTAAACCATTATTTGCAGTTAATTAAAGGTTAATTAGATAATTAATTACAGTAATTAATTAAAATCCTCAAAATATTTTAAACATTCATTTTATTTATTTATTTTTCTCTCTCTGAACATAATATTGTGTCATATATGTTTACAAACATTAATAATTTTATAAGAATGCAGAAGAATTTAAAAAGTTAAGTTGAAACTTTTTAGAAATTTCTTCTCTTCATGTTCAGGCTTGAACTGGCATCATTTCCAGAATAGTATTCGGATGGTTAACAGAGAACTTGAAGTCCTTGGTCAGTTGGCTGTTCAATTATGAACATATAGTTGAACCATTTTGAATATCACAATACATCTTCTTTAACTTGACAAGCAGATAAGTTCCAGAGGTGAAGCCTCAGTTCCGTCGCTAAGTCGCTAATCCCAGTGACGAGCTCACTTTTCAGTTGTAGACGGTCATGTTTTTTTTTTTTTTTTTTATGTCACTATAATCTGTGTTATTCCCATTTGTAATTTTTTGTCATTGTTTGAGCTCTTTTTGTCATTCACACTCTGATCACTTACTCTTGACTTTGCAACAGACGAGGAATGTCGACACTCTTCACTCTTACCTAGTGCCATTTTTAGGCAAGGGAGGGGAGGGGTCATGCATGGTTGGGATCATTCGTGTTAACTAAATATACCACCCATTGCCCCTCCATCTTCCATAACCCCACCCTGCAGACTCAGCTGGCTCACTCTGACTTCAGACCTGGAGAAATGTGCTGGAGACACACTTTTACCTGATGCCACCTGTAGACAGGGGGGAAGGGGAGGGAGGGGGAGTCCATAGTTTAGGTCACCTCTAGAATAGTTCTTAAGTTCAAAAAAACTCCCACCCACTGCTCCTTCTAGTCCCTGTACCCCTCCATCCCAAAACTTTTAGCGGACTCACTCTGACTTTCATACTCCGACGAGGAGCAATATAACTTGAGGCAGTGGCTTGGTTGCCTGGTTCTACTTGAAGGCAAAAGGGGTTCCATGGGGGGGGAGGGGGGGTGATGGCTAGGTGACCTACTGGTAGGTCTAAATTTTCATCAGTGCAGTCTTGATTGTATACACTCTTTGTATTTGTTGATCTCTTCTGTACTCGAATCAGGCCTACCGGTAGTCCGTAAGAGATTTCTTAATGAATCTGAAATTAAAATTTAATTAGTATGATTGTAGTTCTGTTCTAACCTTTATCATAAAATTAATAAATTAATTTAACAGTAACTGAGTCTTAAAAATGTTCAGGCATGAAATGAGACAAATATAGTTTTAATGTCAAACAATAGTACAGTACCGGTAATTACAGGTAATGGCATAGACAATCCCCCCCCCCCCCCAATTGATGTTGTGGTACATAGAGAAATACATGGGCAATGGGTGGGTTCACTTTCCCCTACTCACTTCTCATGGGAGAAACATTCTGAAAGATGGAAGACTTTTTTTGGAACTTTTTTTCTGGCTCCGCCACGGAGTACCGGACCAGAATAAAGTGCTAAAAATCATTGTGGTGGACTTAAAAGAGAAAAAAGTAGTTCAAAATTAATTGAAATGTATGATGCAATGATATATAGTATGATTTGTGCACTAAATTTTGTATCAGATTCTTTTTAAAGCTTCATTCAAGTAAATAGTGATGTTCTCTAAAGCCCTTCAAAGTTACCCCGCCGAGCCCTTCAATGTTACCCCATTGAAAGTAAAAATTCATAAAAAAAAAAGTTACAGGAAAAATTTCAAATCCTTTGGTACATGTGTTAAGAAGGGTTGAAATATAACACTGAATAGCATTACAAGCTCTAACTTGTATTTGCTTACCTTGTGGATGGCTTATTTCCAGACTTCTTATTTTGGTCACATTTTTCATTCTTCAGTAAAAAAAAATAATTATCTCCAATTTATCAACTGCAACCCTTAAATCTATTTTTCTCTATTAGCTAATAACATGTTCCTACCATATAAAGAGAAAAAACTTCAGTGTACACATTAGATTGGTCTATAAAAAATCACAAATCTTTATTTTCCTCATTTTCAAAGTTACCCCGGGCTTTCAAAGTTACCCCGGTTGACTGTATGTACAGTATTATACATTAGACAATAAAACTGGCAATTAATTGTAAGATGTAATATACCTATAATATATAATTAATTAAAAAATAATAAAATACTATATATATATATATATATATATATATATATATATATATATATATATATATATATATATATATATGTATATATATATATATATATATATATATATATATATATAATTTTTAGTTTTATGCTGAACATCATGCGGGGAATGTTTTCAACATTTTTTACATTTTAAATTGTTGTCTACAAAAACATAAATAACATAATAATGAATACTACATAATATAATTATAATAATAGATTTTTTTATAGTCCGTAGACTAGATGTTATATATTATTATAATCGATGATGAAAAAAGCAAAAAAGCATATTGGAATTAAATACTGTAATAGAATTATAGCATACTTAAATAATCATAATACTGTGGACGGATTTTAAATAAATTAAAGATATGTATTAACGATGTGTTTCGGGGATATAAATTTTTAAAGTTTTTTTTAATAAAATTTTTCATATAAAATTGTATCTAAATCTTATCCGTCGAGGACCATTTTTTGTTATTTTTCCTTTAAAATTTACTAAGGTTCAGCTCTCAAGGGGGGGGGGGTATCCGGGTTATAAACCCCCCCCCCCCCCTTGTCTACGCCCCTGCGAGGACAGCATGGGTTAACAGTAGACTGCATGGTAAAGCAGGGAAACGAGGACCCATAGCAGCAGCTGTAGTTTCAAGTTGTTTCAACTAATTTCAACAGCATCTTGATCTCGAATACAGTGTAATTGTATGTAAACACTTTTTTTAAATTGTGTATATTTTTTTATTGCTGAACGATGTAACTTATTTGTCTCACTTACATTGCTTGATTTTATTTTTCTACTTTTTATAAAAGTAAAAGTACGAGATTTGTGGAGATTTGCCCATCACAGAAAGTTTGTGGATTTTTGATGGTATGAAAAAATCGAAGCGTTAGAACTTTCTATGATGGCCCCCGAACTTAATTTAACCAAAACACATTTAAAATATTTTTGTTGTAAACGAAATCAATTTCCTGTTCAAGAAATAATTTTATATGGGATTTATCATTAAATATTTTTTTTTTAATTTTTCTTGCTGGAAATTAGATTTGTAATAGAATTATTTTACATAGACGATTTATATATATATATATATATATATATATATATATATATATATATATATATATATATATATATATATATATATATATATATAGTTTCATCACACCAATCTACGAAATTTCTTTAGATTTAGATTTTTTATTAAGTTCTGTGACATACATGTGTCACCTCCTATTTGTACCCCTCAAGGAGCAAAGGTCATTCGTTGACTTTGCTTAGTAATTTGCAGACTCTGCAGTCAGCCAGCAAGGCAGTGCAAAGTAAAGTTACAAGTAAGGATTCCTACGCCAGCCACGAGCGCGCGAGCGTCTCGTGCGTCTGCCGCTAGGCAGGCGCGGTTGCCTGTATATAATAGAAGTTTAATAAATAATTTTAGGGTAATCGCGTGTATGAGTTAATCTAACCCCAGTTAATTGAGTAGCTATTGTACAGCAAAAAGAGCTGTTACAGTTGGTGTCAGAAGTGGGATGCCATGGTTTTCATATAATGGCATCCGAGCTCATAATTATTTAAAGCTACTTTTTAATAGTTAAAAATAATGGGGTTGGAAAAACGATCATTTTATTTTAACATAATATTCTACTAATCTACGGGAATAAGTAGTTCTTCGGTCACAAGACTGACAAGACTCTGGCGTGGAAAAGTGTTAAGTTTCCATCAAGAAAAAAGTGAAGAGTCGGCGAGTTAAATAATTTTAAAATTCCACGGCTAATATTTTATTGAGCATATCAACGGTACACTTCAAGCACGTGAAAAAACTGCGTATACTACGGTGACTACGAGGTTCAGTTAGTTCTTCGCAGAAGACATCCCCCATCGAGAGGGCTTGCAGACCACGTCGTGCAAGAGTTTTTACGACCCCAGGAGCCGTGCAGCGTATTTTATCAAGGACCGACCGTTTTTGGAGCCGAGATGAGCATCAAATGACTGTGAGAAACAGACAAAGCAATCAACCACCGGGCCACGTCAGAGGAACGCAAAAGAGGTAGGTTTGACACATTTTTCTTTGTTTTTTTTTATATAAAGTTGTAAAGTAAAGCACGTACGACTGCGTTTGTTCACATAATAAGAATAGTATGTTTCTTGGTATAATATCGATGTTGTAATTTTCATTTAAGCCCGAATTTTTCTTGTAAGGATCAAGTATTTTTAGAAAAATAAAAGTAAAAATAATAAATTGTTAAAGGACTTATGAAATTGTTAATTGTAATTAAGATTGCAAGAACTTATTGAATATTCGGAATGTGTATAACGAATAATAATTTTAACGTAATTTGAAAAGATATATAAAAAAAATTATTTGAACAAACTGCAGATTTTTATAAAAGCGCGTGTTCCCAAGAAAATATAATTATTATAATTAACTAGCTGAGAAATCTAAAGAAAGGCTAAGCGTTTTACACATACCATATATATTGCACATGAAAGATTTAATAATATGGGCTGTTATCTTTAATATTTGCTCTAATTGATGGTTATTACTTTGCAACGTAAAGTATATAAAATAATATAAATTAAAAAGTATTTTTGTTCATTTTTAATGAGAGTAACAAAATAGCTGCAGCTGAAACTTCATGCGTGTCAAGTTGCATATTAACATTTTAAGCATAATCACAGCCAAAATTATTGTTAAAATATTTGAACAGTATAATCTTATATATGAAGTTGTTTAAAAGGAAAATGTAGTAATTGGAGTGAAATAAATATATCTAATGTCATTAATTTTGTGTCTCTATAAGTGGTTATAAAGAGAGAGTCCTTTAAAATAAAAGTAACAAACAGAGAGTGCTCAATAATTCATTGCTGCAAAAATGTTTTGTTTGTAAGGCATAGTTATTCGGACTATTTTACCACAAGTTCGATTATAGTTTTAATTGATGCAAATTTCTTAAGGAAAATGTCATTATTTTGAGCTAATAAAAAATTGTTACTGTTAAGAGTCAAAGCTAGATATGTAATGAAGTCCTAATGGAAGGAGTACGTGTACCGCTAACTGTAGGTATACCCTGCAAAGGTTACTGTATGGATCTCTAGACAGACTGAGTTTCTTACTTTATGGTTTTAAGCAGTAAATAATCCATACTTAAAATTAAATGGATTTTAGGCAAAGAAATTGTAGTAATATTTTTGCATTACTGGTTAGTGATTTAAGGGTATTAACCGTGATGTTTTTGTGATGCATAGCCACTTGTTAAAATTTTTAACAAGAAATTATATATATTAGTTATGTTTTTTTTTTTGCTGTGGGTATGCTAATAAATTTTGCTTAAAAGTAGTACTTCTCTCATGCATCGAATTTAATTTCATTAACGATGCGATAATTTTGTTTAAAGTTGTATTAAATTATTGTAAAGTATATAAATAATTGCAAGTCAGGAGTCAGAGCCATCATAGTTTGCACAGTTAATTACACAAATATAATTTTTGGAGCAACATAAAAAGTCATTTTTATTGACAGGAACTGTACAGTTTGAGATTGCAACTCAGTAATAATAAATAATGGAATTATATAGCACGCACATACGCATAGTGAAAAAGCATGCCCAAGTATTGAAATATAATACGTCACTGTGAAATGTAAGCACGGTGTAGGAGCGCAATATAACACGTCAGTTGAAACGTGAGGTAAGCCAGTGCGCTTTATTTTGTTTGTTCTGAAGCAAAATGTAAAGTAAATTAGCGCGCTTCGCAGTAATTTGTCCGAAAGGTGACAATTAAGTTTACTCCCCATGAAGGGTAGAGAATATAAGGCATGCAAGGGACAGCTAGAGGAACATAAACTTGTAAAACATGGCTGTAGTAAAAAACGTTTGATGATTATCTTTCGCCAAGGATTTTCTCTAGCCAAATGTTCAGCATATGCAAGTGTTGATGCTTTGGGATTCGCGACCCCATAGGGCACTCGCCAACATATTGCGCTGATGCTACTTAGTCTATGTCTAATCCTCAAGGGGATACAGGTGAGATGTTTCCTAGAGGTCACCTCAATTAAATTAAAGCACGCGAATGCAGTAAAAGCAGTGTATAAGTTAATATTTTATGTCCATGGACACGTGTAATCTGGCCAGTAATAAGTGAAATGAATATTACACGTGAATAATACTGCAATTATAAGTACACGATGATGTAAATGTGTATGGTTATATAACTATCTTCAATAATTCCAATGTGTGCGAAAGGCCAATAATATGAATAAAATCGTCATATTAAGACGTAGCCAGCTGAGTGAGTTGCATTATAAAAAGTTCCTATGTATTAATTATTTGTGCACTAAAAACAAAATTTTGATTTACTAAAATATTTGCGCAAATATTAAAAAAGTTCATTTATAAGGTATGTGTGTTTAGGAATATCATAAAAAGTTCAAGTATTGAAAATGTTATGATGCAAATGTCAGCCTAATTCATAGCAAAAATGGCAAATTCATGAGGTCGTATGGATTCATGTTCTCAGTTCTCCATGTTAATTTTTAAAGTGTTCAGATAGCCCAAGTCAAATGCTCATTTATATCATTAATTACCAACAAAGGGTAACAATAAATTTCAATGTGGGTTTTAATAATTTTAAAATAATTCTTTTTTAATAATTCTGTATTAATATTGCTGGATAAAGTAATAGTGTATTACTTCTTGGGTGTTCATCCGTTGTAAAGTGCAAGGTAGTTTCCTGTACGCGGTTTTGTGTGAACTTTAGTCGGTGACATTGAGAAGTGCAGTGTAAGGTGCAAGTGCATGCAGCTACTTAGAGAGGTCAATGAACCGCAGTGAATAAAATGCTTGCAAAGATTTATTTTTGGATAGAAATGTGTATAATTTGCAATTGTTGATGACAAGTTGCGTACGTGTGCTGTACTACTAGGTTTTTTTTAAGTTAAACCTAAAAATTCAATTATGTTGTACTGTGTCAAACCAAGATACCGCCTCTTTTGTTTTCTGGTTTCAGGGAAATTTTGGTCTACCAGGCAGCAAAAGGAAGCAGCCGTGGTGTGTCCCAAAACAATTGTCGAACGAAGAACAAGAGTTACTAAATAAATATTGTTGGATTTATTTTAAATGCGCGAGGAATGGTTACTGAATTTTGCTTGCAATAGAGTTATTTCTCATAAATTTTGATATTTTGAGGGCAAAATATAATCTGCAGGGGGAGTAATGTCACCTCCTATTTGTACCCCTCAAGGAGCAAAGGTCATTCGTTGACTTTGCTTAGTAATTTGCAGACTCTGCAGTCAGCCAGCAAGGCAGTGCAAAGTAAAGTTACAAGTAAGGATTCCTACGCCAGCCACGAGCGCGCGAGCGTCTCGTGCGTCTGCCGCTAGGCAGGCGCGGTTGCCTGTATATAATAGAAGTTTAATAAATAATTTTAGGGTAATCGCGTGTATGAGTTAATCTAACCCCAGTTAATTGAGTAGCTATTGTACAGCAAAAAGAGCTGTTACACATGACTAAATCGAGTGGTTTTGTCTAGTCTAGTTAAACCCCCTGCAATTATAATACCGCATATTAATATGATACTTTTAGAGCGCGGAAAAAAGTCATTTTGCCTATTTGTGCACATGAGGACTATTTTGTTGTCATTTAGGATGTCCACCGATCTCCGGAAGTGGATTAAAATGAGTCTTTCAAAAAAAAAAAAAAAATTTAGACCATTTTTGGATTTTTAGACTATTTTGGCAAAATGTGACTTTTTGACATATTTTTAGTACATTTCAGCTCTTTTCTTCATATTGTCAAAAAAAAAGGAAGTAAAGGACAAAAGACTTCAGTCTGTGTAAGGAAGTCTGTACGTGTAACCAAATATAAAAAAAAAAAAAAATTAAACACACTTTTAAATAGCACTTTTGAAACGCCTTTTTGCTGCATTTTCTAAAAAAAAAAGGGACTTTTTTATAGACTATTTTTTTAAAAAAAAAGTGACTTTTTTGTAGACTATTTTCCAAAAATAAGTTGACTTTTTAGGCACCTATTTTTCGAAAAAAAATGTGACTTTTTTCCGCGCTCTAATGATAATACATGGTTAAACGTGTATATACAATTCATTGTGTCAGATCCTACTGACTTTGAATATTTTCTGGTGAACCTTTGGAAATTGAATTTTTTTAGATTTTCTGTTCGATGCAGCACACGTCAGATACATATTTTTTTTAAAATGCCATCAATTCAAAAATTTTGGAAAGCCGAGTATTGTTGATTCTACTTTTTTTACTGCTATACAGTAAATTAGGGGGAGAGGGGAGGAGTGTTGTTGTCGTGTGACGTTATTAAAATTGCTGTAGTTTTTATATCAATTTTATAGTTTCTTGAATAGATACAGTGGTAAAAGTTGATTATTATATACTATAAATATATATTCTAGTGACATATAAGTGTGATATGCCTGTTTTTACCCTGTAAGTATTATTATACGTAATTTAAACTTCTATTTATAAAGTATAAGTAGACATTTTATTCAAGGAAACTATTATGCAAGATATGTCAGTTCCACCTCCCCTCCCAGATGATGCAATACGGCGGCAACAGGAACGAAAATCAAATCAGCTGTGGGATAACAGTGAGCTTACGTATAAACTTTTTGGAGAATTAATAAATCATATGTCACCTTTATTTGATGCAATAGACAAAGATATAAAAAATATATTTGAAAGAATTACTGAAATTAATGAGAACTTGAAATATCAACCTAAATTTGGCAGTATTCAAGAAATGGAAGTGCCAGTTATTCCAGAATTTCCCCTCCACTGGCGTTCACCTGAAGCACTACGTGATCCAAATACCTTCTATTTACCTCAGTTCTCGCCAGAGCGAGAGCACAATGAAATGTCATGGCAAACGGTTTATCATGGAGCTCGCCCTCAACAACCAGTTCAAATATACAATGTCTCGCTCAATAATCGATTTGATACATTAGCAAATGATAGAGACATCCCACAAAAATTCAAATTGAATTACATTGTCGGGGATATCTTTGATACAAAAGACACTGTGTCAATGGCTCATTGTGTAGGTCAGGACTTACATATGAATAGTGGTATTGCTGTGACTTATAAAGATCGATATGGTCAAATACTTTATCTGAAAAATCAGTGTAAAACTGTTGGTGAAGTTGCTGTCTTACCTATTAATAACTCAAATTATATATTCTATTTAATAACAAAGCAACAGTCTACAGAACTTCCTACACTTTGTGACATAGAAAAATCTTTAATGGAACTGAGAAATACATGTCATGTATTAGGCGTTAAACACCTTGCAATTCCTAAATTAGCATCAGGGAAAGATCAAATGCCTTGGTTTAACGTAGAAAAAATATTATATCGAGTGTTTAGCAACGCTGATATAAAAATTGATGTGTATGTTTTGCCACGCAAGCCCAGACGCTCATCAACTTTGACTGCATCAAACCAGGAAGACAAAAGAGTACCACATATGAATACGAGGAACTTCCCATCACTGGGTACCAAGTCTGGCCGCACCTGTTTGCGGTCAACCGTCTCATTAGTACCTCAATCTCCCCTTTTGTCTAACAGTATTCGTAGACGGAGACATTCAGAGGGTGAATCCTGCACTTCAGTAGTTCGTGTGAGTCACACCAATGTAACCCAGAGAAGACGACGTCTCGTCATGGACTCTCAAGATCCACCACCCCAAACACCCCCTCGTCGTGTGGGCAACAGTCGCGCAGTCACTATGATCTCTCCCAGCAACGTATCATATTCGCACACATCCACGGAGGTAAATCCCACCCAATTTTACTCCCCCGTACAAAGTCCTAATAAAACCATTGCCTCACCTAACTTATCATCAATTCCCATTTCCTCTCCTATCGTAGATCCCATGAATGTACCCCTACCGTCAGATAGTGATTGGGATTCTAGTTTTCATTCTACAGATGTACCACCAAAAAATGAAAAATTAACATATAATAACCATTTTTCTCCACCTATCAACCACATATCATTAATTTGAATAATAATTTTAACTTGCAATCTTTCAATAAAAATCAAATAATATATAAATTAATGCAAATTAATATAAATGGTTTGAGTTCAAAAATATCAAAACTAGAAATCTTAATGGAAAATGAAGACATTGATATTTTAATATTATCAGAACATGGTTTAAAAGGAGATTTAATAGAAACTGTATGTTTTACAAATTATAAATTAATTTCATATTTTTCTCGTAAAAAACGACAAAAGGGTGGTGTGGCTATTTTTATAAGAAAAAACTTACAATGTAAACAAATAATGAGAATTTCAAGTGTTGAATCTATCTTTGAATGTGTAGGTGCTAAAATTGAGATATGTTGTCAAAATGTAACTTTTGTTTCAGTTTATAGATCTCCAATAGCCAAAAATTTAAAAAAATTCTTTACTAAATTTGAAATGTTTTTGGAAAAAATGTTTATGCAAATTAAAGCCAATGATCATATTTATATTGCAGGAGACTTTAATATTGATTTAACACAAAATAATTCAAACACAAAACATTATTATGATATTTTGCAGTCTTTTAATCTTAATATAATTAATACTGATACTACCCGTACTGCTAGTAAATCAGCTTCATTAATAGATCATGTTATAACAAATCAGGATGAAAAAATACAATTTTTTACAAAGAGTACTAATATAACTGATCATAACTATACCACTGTGTATTTAAAACTAGAAAATATTTACCCAAATAAAAATATAAAAAACAAACAAAGATTCATATATAAAAGGTCATTTAGTCTCGATAATAAAAATTTGTTTTTTAGATCTCTACTAATGGAAAATTGGTTTGAAATTTTAGATAAAAATATTAATACTGAAGAAAAATGGGATTTGTTTTTTTCAATAATTAAATATAATTTCAATAACTGTTTTCCGATAATAAAAAAAAGAGTGTCAAATAACTTAAAAAAACCAAACTGGATCATTAGGAACCCTCATTTAGTGTTAGAAGGAGATTATTTAAGAAATTTACACAAATATGCTACCTATACGGATAAGTCTTTATTACCAAAATATAAAAAACTTATGAAAACTCATAAATTAAAAATTAAAGCTGCTATATTTGAAGATAATGATATAATAATTAATGAGGCTGAAAATAAAATTAAAGCAATATGGCAGGTTATAAACAAAAATTCCAAGTTCAAACATAAAAATTTAACTGAGATTTCAGAAATTTTATGTAACAATAAAACCATAACTAATCCACAAGAAATTTGTAATGAATTTAATAATTATTTTGTTAATGCAATTGAAGATATGATTACAGAAAAATTTCCAAATCCATTAAATATAGAATTTGATGTAAATACTACTCCTAATTGTTTACTAGAATTAACTGCTTCTGTGCCGGATGATATTATAAACATTATAAAAATCTTGCCAAATAAATATGCTGCAGGTCCAGATGAAATACCGTACTCACTTGTAAAGTTTTGTCCTCATCTTCTTTCTGTCCCATTGTCATATTTGATAAATGATTCTATAGCAAATTCAGTTTATCCAAAAGTTTTAAAAGAATCTACAACTACTCCCTATCATAAAGCAGGACCAAAAGAAATAATGTCAAATCATAGGCCAATAGGAAAACAATCAGTATTTTCTAAAATATTTGAAAATTTCATTAAATTACAACTAGATAGATACAGGAAAGAGAACAAACTTATAAGTACAACACAGCATGGATTTGTTGCTAATAAATCCACTGAAACTGCATGCTTCGATATGTTAAATTCTGTCCATCAAGCATTAGATAAAAAAAATAAATGTATTGGTTTATTTTTTGACATGCAAAAAGCTTTCGATTCTTTACATCCAGAAATAATACTTGCTAAATTAAATAACATTGGCGTACAAGGAAAAAATTTGGATTTTTTTAGATCATATCTTTCTGAACGTACTCAGTATGTCGAAATCAAATTCAAAGATGTCCATAATTCTACTTATAGTGTTAAATCAGATAAATTAAGGGTGCGATTAGGTGTGCCGCAAGGTACAGGGTTGGCTCCTGATCTGTATGGAATATCCACTAATGACTTATCAGAAAAAGTTAAAAGTGCAAAAATAGGCCAATTTGCAGACGATACTAGTGCTTTAGTTGTTGCTAAAACTAATGATGAACTTATTAACAAAACTAAAAATACAGTAAAAGAGTTGGAACTTTATTGCACACAAAACAGATTAATATTAAACCCGAAAAAATCAAATTACATTCAATTTCATAGTAATGCAAATGTACCTGATCTCAGCCCTCTAATTAAATTATCCGACTCAAATATACCTTCCATTTATCAAACGAAGTTTCTAGGCTTACGTATTGATGAAATTCTATGTTGGAATGATCAAATTGATTACTTAAGAAAAAAAATAAATAAATCTAATTTTGCACTTTTTTCACTAAAAAACACTGTATCGAATAAAACGTTATTGATGGTATATTTTGCTTATACATACTCTTTTCTGTCACTGAATTGTATATTTTGGGGTACTGATAACTCTAACATAAACAGAATGTTTGTATTACAAAAAAGATCAGTTAGAATAATGAAAAATTTGAAGCCAAGAGTATCTTGTAAAACGCATTTTTCTGATTTAGGCATTATGACAATGCCTTCCATATATATATTTAATGCAATAATGTTTAAAAGAAAAAATATGGACCAATATATTGAAAACAGAGATATACACTCTCATAATACACGTAATAGGAATAAAACATTTGTATTACCTCATTCATCTACTATTCTTGAAAAGAGTCCATACTATCAAACATCAAAATATTATGACTTTCTCCCGGTTTTGGTTCGTAATATAACAAGTGACACTTTGTTTAAAAATATATTAAAAAAAGTTCTGATCTCTAAGGAATATTATGATGTAAGAGATTATTTTCACAATGACTGTAAAATCACGTGCACAGATGTTCTTAAGTTTGTTTCCAGAAAAAATATTGAACAATATTCATAGCATAATTAATGTAAAAGTGTTGTAGATGAAATGTGATATTTTCAATAATGAATTATGTAACCATTTTTCAAAAATTACAAATATCTTTAAATATTTAATAATATATGTGCATTTAATATAATTAAAATACATTGTATATAACATTCTGGTTTTTGAAATATTAAAACTGACAAGTTATGTAATAATGCTTATCTAATTTACATTATATAATTTATAGAATATATATTATGACAAGATCTATGTTTGTATTGTGATTTTAATTAATTACTGTATACTGCCAAATGATCAAATAAATATTTCTAATTTCTAATTTCTAATTTCTCATAAAAAAAAAATAATAATAATGAATAAAAAAACCAAATAAAAAAAATCGAGCCTCTGGCGGGGTTTTGTCTCCCCCCCCCCCTCCTTAACGCTGCGGCTAAGGGGGTCCACTCTGAAAGTTTGGCCCCGGGCCCATAATTTAAGTACGCCCCTGGTAATATTATACAGTACTGTACTTTAAATATAAGGTCCATTCATTCGCGGATCCAAGGGGTGGGCGATGGTGGCGATCGCCCCCCCCCCCCAAAAATTTATTGAGTTTAAGTATTACAAAAGAGTGGGGGGAAGGTGTTACCACCCCCAGCCGTCGCCCCCCTCCCACTCCAAATCTTAACATTGCAGGATAGCCTCCCCCCCCCCCAAAGCCGTGAGCTGGATCTGCCCCTGGGCCCATGGGCCCATTCACATAATATATACTGTAGGCAAAGCAATATAAAAGCAGAATCGGGTCTAGCCTTTGTTTTCAGGTGGTGCTGTCCACATGCAGGAAAAGCATGCAGACAAGCAAACAAAATCAATTGTGTTTCCCTTGCTGTGGTTGCTTTGTATGTAGATGAGCCTTTAAGTCCCCTTTCAGTTTCTATACTCTGTTTCCCTGATCGACAAAATAAGCACTGGCAATCAGCACTGAAGGGTTGCAGTGACTGGCAGGCATGGACATATTTTTTCCCATAGTTCCAGCTACTCTTGTCTTTTTCCCATATAACTTACTGTTAGAGATAATAGTACAGTATATATAATTTAAGGACATGATAGTGCAGTCTATTGACATAGCATCCCATTCAAGATCCAGGGGCACACATCCCCCTTCCTCCTGCCCAGACTTTGTGCCCAAAATTTAACTAATTTTAATTTAAATTTTGGGAATGGAGCACCGTCTTGCCCCTTAGATCCGCCTTTGTTGTTGTTGGCAAATATTTTTTACCATATTTTATTTTATGTATTACAGTGCCTACAATATACCAACAGGCAGTACGTTTTGTAGAAGCTCCAACAGTAAGTTAAATGAATTTGGCTTGTCTTCAGGAGTCTGTTGAACCTAGATACTTGTATGAGATGAATCCTTTACATGTAACTTAATAGTTTTTGTTTTGTCCTAACATTACGTCTTTGTATTCCATTCTGTACACTACATACCGGTAATTATATAATTACATACTGGATTCAAGACTTGATTACTAATATAGCATCTCTTTAGGGTTTGATTGTTTTTACATTCCCAATGGAGTATCGACCTCAATTTTTTTTTTTTTTTTTATTGTAGAAATGGATAGAGGGTGTGAAGTTACATATCTACTTTGATTTTTTTCCGATTTTTTAGAATCCAGGAAGTATTTTTTTTTAAATTATTGAAAGTGCAGTGACGTCTCTCTTAATAAAAGGATTCGAACTAAAAGGGGTGTGGGTTCAAACCTAGCTGACTTCAACAAGTTCTTAGCAATACTTCTGGGTCTCTAAAAAATCTGAAAAAAATCAGAATATATATGGGATAACATATTGCACCCTAGCGCTCTATCCATTTTTGCAATGAAATTGTAAGGTCGATACTCTATTGCTGCCACTTTCTTCTATGCATAGAAGCATGCTGTAGCATTGATTCCTATTTATCCTCTCCTCAAGTGAGCAGTGATTCCTTTTAATTACTACAAGAGTAGAACCTATAACAGTCAGGAAAGGATTGACACACCCTGATGGGCGCTCTAAAAGGGTGTACCGCATATCTTAAGAGTCGTTGTTTAATTCTAATGTAATAATTTATGTACATTACTGTACTGTATATATTAACTTTTTCTTCCCACTGAAGATAAAAAATAATTTTCTCAGAGCCTACAAAGTTCCTATTTATTTATATTTGACATATATCATGCATAACATAATATGCTTCTACAGTTCTGTGTCTTTTATTTCATGAACTTGACGATTGCCTCCGGTAAATCAAAATTTGCCAGGTTGTGACATACCTTGCTGGAATGGGCTAATTACGAGCTTTTCAGAAAATAAACTTAATTTTTTGGTATCGTAACTTCCTCGAATTATAATCCAACCGACGATTGACATAAAATATACCAGTACAGTATACATGAAACCAGCTCAACGTCAGGCTATTGAACTGACTAACTAAACTAGTATGCATATCTCACGTTGCCGGTGCTCACCTCGCTCCGGGTCGGTGTAAAGTGTGTGACACTCCTTGAGGATTCGCTCGTTGACAGTCAGCGCGGCTTGGTCTGGCGAATTCACCGCTGGTCTACTACGTGCCGTCTTGGACATTCTATCTTAAACGTAGCTCTGGCACCCTCTTTAACGTTTGCTAAACTTAATTATTATCTGGTGAAGTCACAAATTCTCAACTTGCAATTAAAATAAAGTTATTGATGAACCACTCAAACGACTCAAACCACTGCTGGGACGATTTTAGCAATTTTTTTTTAATCAGCTGACGTAATTTTGAGCGCCATAATTCAAACAATTACATTTTTTGCTCAACATTTTTATTATAATTAAACATCAAAGTTCCTCTAGAGGAACTAACTTTGTATAAACATATAATATATGCTATATATAATATACAATATATTAAATATATATATATATTATATATATGAGTGACCAGATCCGACGTATATACCGTTTGACCGGTACAGTATCTTATTTTTATACCGTTTTAGAGTATATATATATATTTATACCATATGATGTCCTGGATGCATGTGTCCCCAAAAAGACCAAGAAAGCTCGATCTCGGGACGCGCCTATATATAAATGTACCGCTTTCGGACAAAATTTAAAAAAGGGACATTTTTTAAAATTTTTATCATTAAAAAAATAAAAAATTCAAAGGAATGCGGATTTGCATGCTTACGAAAATGTACGGTCGACGCAAATGATTTTGTAACTCGATCCATGTATGCCCCTATAAGCTAGCTTTTTCTCGATCTCGATCGCCATGGCCATGCATTCGCAAAACAGCATATTTCTTCCAAAATTGCAGAATATATATATATTTTGTATATGTACGCGCAAGTTATATATGCATCATATGATAATACTACGTACGTGAAATGAGAAGTTAATATGCACTATAATACTTTTCGATTAAATTTTGAAAAAAAAAGAAGCAAAAAACTTTACACAAAAATATCATGTACGTCTTGATATATTTTGATGATATTCACTTGATGGAAATTTCCAATAAAATATAAAATTGAAAAAATCATTCTTTAATTAATATATACATTAATAAATTGTGTCGTGACTTTTAGACAAAAATTTCTATATCTTAATTTCTTTCTCTTTTTTTTTTTTTCACAATAAAATCGTGCATGCAGCTAGGATATTATTACGTAAATAAATGGAAAATAATATAAGGGGAAATTTATAAAGCCACATCAAATATTTTATTGCATACTGCAATCAAGTAATTTTAGCTGTTATTAAATCCAATTTGAATGCTATAATTTAATTCAATTTAATTAACTTCTTCAACTATTTTTCACTCTCTAGAGAGTTCACACTATTTTGCGAAATGAACACGATATGAACAGTTCAATTAAAATTTAAGTAATTCAATTAATTTCTTGCTTTTATATATATTATACTCCATTTTTTTTTGTATAATTTATCTTGTGACATTAATATATATTAAGTTTTATTTATATATAAACAAATATATAATGCATTATTTAAAAGTAACACGCATATATATACATTTAGAAATATATTGTGGATGGAAACGGAAAATTTGATAACGATCGAATTAAAAAAAAAAACAATTTAAAATATTTAAATATATTTTTTTTATTGGAAAAGTATTCTTCGAAGTTATGCTTTTTGAGTATAAATTTCTTTTATTGCTTTTGTTTCTTTTTATTTTACATGCAACTTTACAACATAATATAGAGGATCGTGGCATTCGTGACCAGGCCAAGAAAAAGGGTTAATTTTAAGAAGGCAACTCACTGTGGCACAGTTTTCTTGCATGGTGACTATATAATAAATATTTTTTTCTAATTCTATATGAAAAATGTACGTATAAAAAGATTCAATTATTTATATTATTTAAACTAGAGTGAGCGATTGCATTATTTATTATTTTATTTCCTTAAAATATTTTAACCTGGCGCCCTAGCTGCTTTATTGAGAAATGAAAATAAAAAAATTTCATCTCAATTTAAATAGCTTCATTGCAAAAAAAAACCCCAAAGTTTGTTTTCCTGTGCCCTTAAACATGCAGCCTTATGGAACAGAAAACAGCGTTTTACTCAAACTTCGTCTGAACTATGGTACCAATTAAAAAATACTTACGTATAATCTATGACGAAAATTCGAGAACTTTAATGGATTTTCAAATAAAATAATTTTTTTCGGAAAAAACGGCTTCATAAAAAAAAAAAAATCATTTGAAAATCTATTAAGAAAAAAAAAGTAAAAAAGGGGGCGTGGCACCCAAAAAAATCGCGCCCCCGGCGGGGTTTTGGCCCGCCTTCAGGCCTCTATCTTGGGGGCATGTACCGTTTTGGACATCAAGATATCTGGTCACCCTAATATATATATATATATATATATATATATATATATATATATATAATATATATAATATATATATATATATATATATATATATATATATATATATATATATATATATATATATATATATTAAAAGTGCATGATCCCCCCCTGTATGTTCAAATACTGCAGGCCTCACAGATCTGGTAGCTAGTCAAGCCCAGAAGAGTGCAGCAAAGGGTTCTGGGAGCCTGGTAAGCCTCAGCTCGGTCGCAAGATAACTCTTACACACAAGGTTGAATACCTGGCCACACCCGAAAGGGTAAAATGGCGTCAAGGATATTATTTTTTATTTTATTATAACAATTAATATAATTATTACGTAATAAAGTATAACATTATATATTTAATGTATTTATGCAATTAATGCATAATATATATATATATATATATATATATATATATATATATATATATATATATATATATATATATATATATATGTGGATATTGTGGATGAATAAAAAGTAATTACAATTACCTTAAAAAACTGGGCTGTCACCCTCGGTGATAGTTTACACTTCACACAATGCACTTAAAATCACACACACACACAGTCGCAACGTGCAAAATTAAAATATATAAAAAACACAAAAAATCTTTCAACAACAAACCGTTGTCCTCTTCAGTTGTACAACTGAAGAGGACAACGGTAGCATAATTTGTACCCTCTATTGATTTCTGCAATAAATTTTTTTCATATATGTTGTCCATTGTAATATATTTCAAAATTTTCATTATGTGTGGAAATATTTTTAACATTGGGCGTGTTACCGTTTACTATTAATTTAAGTTCATTCCCCTAGGCCTCTGACTTTTTTAGGGACAAATTGTAAAATGCCATGCAAACTAGCTAATTTATATCACCTAATGGGGAAATTATTATGAATATGTCATGACAAAAAAAATAATATAATAGTTGTTACAAAATATTGTGTACATAATATAAATATATTATATTTATGCATAAAATTTTGGTTTGTAAATTGAACTCACTATAATATATTGTATAGTAATATATAGGCTATAGGTGCATTTTTTTTTAATAACTAAAATACCACTATAAAAATTGGGTTATTAAATTCTATTCCATAATTAAATCATCTTATTTTTTATTGACATTAAAACTGATTTTGTTTTCTAATTAGCTGCTAATTACCCTAGGGACATTTTGGATACGCCAAGGTTGGCTTTATACAGGTTAAGCCTCCGATTTGACCAATGTTAACGGGCTTAGCCAATCAGATTCAAGTATTCCAGGACCCATCGTGCCGCGAAACTTTGAATGATGCTTATGATGCAATGCTATTTTTGAATTTTCGCGGTGCAATGGGTCCTGGAAATAGTGGAAAAATGACGCACGAAATACGCACGTGGCTTAACCTGTATAAAGCCAACCTTGGGATACGCAACATCTGTAAAATATTTGTATTTTTCTTTTTACTGGGACTTACAAAAAATTGCAATGGAAGGTATTCTAACTCAGCTAGATTCTGAAATATTGTGAGGCAATTCTAACGGAAATATTTCTGAGCTACAAAAACACTACACTACTTCTTGAGTCGTGCTATCATGCCAGGGTGTTGCAATAACAGGAAAGCCACAAACTTCCTCCTTTTAACTTTATTTCTTATCTACAAACACAGCAGACGTTAAGTAACATTTTTAAAACAAAACATGTAGCAATAACAAAGAGTTCACTGCAATTTTCCCCATGTAAGAAACTGCACTTTGGTACACTTTCTAGAAACTGAACTTGCATCTATCGACGGGGGCATAAATAACTTCTAAATTCTAAATGTTATGTTTTTTAAGAAAATCACATCGGCAGCAGCGCGACCTGTCACTCTGAGAGAGATAAGAGCTGGCCTGGTCAGAGAGGCACATCTTTGGTACATTAAATCACATTTAATGTGTGGTCCGTTCTTAAACCCTGCCTCCCTTTCCCCCGGTGTACTGTCAGCAAGTTTACGAACAAAAATCGTGACGTCATTTGCACAACTACTTCACCCTGTGAGCTGTTGTAAGAAAGTGGTGTAAAAGTGTACACCGTGCAGGGTTTACGAACAGACCTGTGGTTTTCAACAAGTCTTCGTTCATTGGTCGACAGTTTGTAACGACTCTTCTCATTGGTGGATGATGGAAGGACACACAGAAGCCATCTGCAGTGGTTGGAGCCGCCTCTCAATTGTACGATGACTAACCCCTCAATGACGTCCTAGCTAGCCCCTCATGTAGTAGTCGATGATGGTAGAGAAGATGGCAAATCCAGCGGCTCCCACCAAACCTGCCTTGATGCCGGCTGAAACAAATTAGCAATATGTTTAGAAGATGGAATAAGAAGGGGGAGGGGGGGGGAAATATTGATAGTGTTTTGTGTTATTGTATAGTCAACACACAAACCAATTATGTATATGTTACCACCAAAAACCGAATTCCGGCAAAAGCCGAAAAAAATGAGCAAAACTAGTTTTGAGCATCAAGACGAAATGAGCAAAACCCGATGAAGACTTTTACATCGGCTTTTGTTGATTCCGATTTGAACAAAACTAGTTTTGCGTATCAAGTTATGATCAAAACCCGAAGTAAGATTTTATTTCTGCTTTTGAGCAAAATTTGAGCAAAACTAGTTTTGCTCATTTTTCAAAGACAATTTATTTTTTATTTTGAATTTGAGGATCTGATGAATTTGAGGGAGAGGGCATCCCTAAGGAACGTTATGGCTGTTGTAAAATCTGTGAATTCTGATCAATTGTACCAACTTACAAAGTACTGAAAATGGAATTTTAAGCGAGTTATATTGTAGAAATGAATTTCAAGCTGCTGAAGAGAAATTTATTGAGCTCAGTGATGTGCCACAAGATAAGGGAATTTCTTTACGTTTTGCAGCAGCATTGGCCTCAAATTCAAAGCAAGGTTTTATATTTTTTAACTGCAGAAAAGGGTGTCAGTGTAGGTTCTGTAGCTGTCTAAAGAATAAAGTAAAATGTAATTTTAAGTGCCACACAACAACAGTGCCTGCAGAAACAAGCAACGACAGAAGCAGAATTACTGTGAGCTAGCACACACAATTATCTTACAGAAGATAACTACTGTATTTACTTATTGATGAGTTGCATGCTTAATTTGACTGCAATGATGCAATTTAATTTTATACTGGAATTTAAATTAAAGCTTGATAATGTAGACATTTTTGGTCTGATTAGTAATTACAATAATAAAGGTGAAACAAATAATAAACAATCACTCTTTTTTATATATGAGCACTTTTGGACATTTTATTTTTATGTTTTATTTTTAAAATGAGCAAAACTAGTTTTGCTCAAATTTTGCTCAAAAGCCGAAATAAGATTGTACTTCGGGTTTTGATCATAACTTGATGCGCAAAAATAGTTTTGTTCAAATGGGAATGAACAGAAGCCGATGTAAAAGTCTTCATCGGGTTTTGTTCATTTTGACTTGAGCAAAACTAGTTTTGCACATTTTTTCCGGCTTTTGCCCGAATTCGGTTTTTGGTGGTAACATATACATCTGATAGGGCAAACTGTATAAAATTTTATTTAATTAATGTAGAAACGAATAGAAGACACTTAATTCTTATGTGTTATGTTACTTTATTTATTTATTTATTTATTTATTTATTTATTTATTTATTTATTTATTTATTTATTTATTTATTTATTTATTTATTTATTTATTTATTTATTTATTTATTATTATTGTTATTATTATTTATTTATTTATTATTATTATTTTTTTTAAGGTATACTGGCTAAAAGTTATTCAAAGTTCAGGTGTGAATCCATGCCCCTTTAATCTACAGTATCTAGTATATCTTTTTATTAAGATGTGACGCCCATTGACGTCTCTCTCAGTGCTTTCAATATTTTTATTTATTTATTACAATGTTAAGGTGGATTTTCATGAGCGACAACGGCGATGTGACGTGATTTGACGTAAAAGCTGTGAAATCCTATGCGGTGGTGAATTCGCTGGTAATTACGATGCTCTTTTTCTTTTAATCGCCAAATATGGCCGCCAATGGATGTTACAGCAAGTGCGCATTATTTGCGTCACAGGCTGGAAATCGCCCATGAAAATCTACCTTTAGCTTACTACAGAATATTATTATATTATATTAGTTTTAGGTGTATTAAGGTTTTGACTTGATCAATGTTTGTCTCTGTACAAGCCAAATGATTTAAATAAATAAAAATTTAAAAAAATATTTTCCGGGCTCTAAAAAAACAAAAAAGAATCAGAGGAGCCTAATTTTGTACCCTCATTCATTTTAGTGTCAATAAATTTTCCAGGCAGGTTCTCCATTCTTTTTTGGTAGCTAAAAAGCTTTTACAAATTTACTGAGGACTTTGCAACAACTGAATAAAATAAACTAAAAACTCGTTTTTAAGCAAGTTGTTGGTAGGTAAAACTCTATTTTGAGTAGAAGAGATTGCAATCCCGTCAAAAATAATTAGCATTCTGTGAATAGGAAAATCTAGATACTGTATAAGGTAATCCTAATTTCCTGGGTTTGTTGACTTTACAGTTGACAGGTTTTTATTGTAAAGCATTCTTATCTGTAATGAAAAAAAAAAAAATAAATAAATATATATAAATCTGGGGTCAGGGAGACAATATTTTGAGATGTAGAAAAATATTGACATACAATTTTTATTGCATGTATTAGAGATGAAGCATACAAAATTATGTTACAGTATTTTGTTTTACATTTTTTGAGTCCGGGAAGTATTTTCAACAAATTATTGGAATATCAAATTATCCTTTTTGGCTGTGGCAAAGTCCACCAATCCTTTTAAAAGTGTGTCACTGGACTGTGAATTTTTTTAATCATGAAAAGAGGTTAAATAATACGGAGAAAAATCAGAGTAGCTTAACTTTTAACTTTGTATCTATTGAACTTTGACATCAAGGCCTCGTTTCTTCACCCAGTCCGACTGGTTTGGCTGTTCCCAGCGGTTGAAAAAAAAAAAAAAAAAAAAAAAAATGCTAGGCACAGGGCGGAGCGGGTTACAAAACGTCTCCCAAGTCCAATGTATTCAATCAAGCTCTGAAAAATGACTCTTGATTCTTTTAGCTCTAGTACTGACTTGTCCTATAAACCTCAACATATAACATGTATATATATGGAAATATGATTGTAGGAAAAATGGAAATAATAAAAGATTTTGAATTTGAATCTGACAACTTCAATTATACAATCTTAGTTCACGTGTAGATTTGACTGTGTGCTGTGATTGTCTTTGCTTTATCCAGACATACGGCTAGACAGTCTCAAAGCCAGGCACCATGGAGTCCACAGGTAATCTAAGATCTGTTAGTCACACAGAACTCACCCCTCAGTCCGATGATGCCTCCCGTGACTCCGCCTGCATACGTGCCATTCTTCCAGTCACTCTTGCCACGGTACTGAAACAAGAAAACGGCACAACTCCAAGTTAGACAAATAAATATTAAAAAGTCATAACTCCAAAACAATAAGAAAATAAAGAAAAGAATGATAAATCAATAAAATAGACTAAACAGTCTTCAAGTCTTTTATAATGTTCCTACTCTTTTCAAAACCTTTAAATTGAAAATTGCTGCTTCATCATTAAAGTTTTGAAAGCAAAATGAGTTCTTCATCCAAAAATCAAGAAGAATCCTAAAAGGAGGGGAAGAAGGTGTTTTCAAATAAATAGATTCAACCTGAGAAATTTTATCATATTTTACGTGGTATCTTGAAGAAAGAAACACTAGAAGCCTCTAGTCTAAAGAAATCAAACATTTGATGCAAATTTGTAACGGTGTAAAGAATAAAAAAGTTTTAATTCTTATACAACCATGCAGAAAAAAGGCTTATAATTTTAATTATTCTGCTGCAGTACCAATATGGAGGCGTAATATTTCATTATAATTTTAAGCTTTTTCATTTTTCACATAACGCCTACTAAAAAATTACAACTTAAAATTAAAATTCGCAATGTCTGCTGTTATGGTTATTTTACAACAATTTGTTGCATTTGAAGCAGTATTGGCTTACACATTTTAACATACAGTACTCAATTGAAGTCACGTATGGCATCTTTTATAAACTATGGACCTGTTCCCAATTGACACCGTAAACTTGGCAGAGAACTGCTGGTAATTGGAGGCTTCGTTACATGACTTAACATAATATTTAATAATGTACATTTAATTTATAAAATCATGTAAATATTCTGACAGCAGCCACAGTATAATTTTACAGAATTGACAACACCGTAAGTAGTTGTCTAACATCTTCAGAAAATATTGGTTGGTTACTAATGGCGGAACTTGTTTTTCAACATTGTTCACAGTGCTCTCTGGGGCTCCTAATACCCAGTCTGCACGCCAAACAATTAAGTACCGTTTCTAAATGCGGTACTTATGTTGTTTGCACAACATTCCGCGGTCTTAATCACCCCAGCGGAGTATAGACAGCCGTAAACTGTCTTCCTCCTACCAACTCTTTCATCTAGTAACTAGTCACACTCATCCCAAGTTGCAAAAAGTCCGCCGTGTTCTGGATTTGAACCGGGGACCTCTCAGAAATGAGAGCCAGGGGTACTAACCACTACACCAAAGAGCTGAGTAAATAACATCAGAAAATATTAAAAATATATCACATCTTTACATATGATTTCTTCCATATAAATTTTGTCATTTTTGTGATTCTCTCCATGATGTATTGATGCAAAGAGCCAAAATTTCTCAACACCACTTGCTGGACTCACCGACTCAATGTTGCACTCCACGACAGCGAACACGGCCCCGATGAGGGCGAAGTTCTTTGCGTAGCTCAGCGTGGACACCTTGAGGTCCTTGAGGACTTCGCGCGCAGACTGCTGCTTTGCCTCTCCCCCGGTTACCGCCGGGTTCACGGACGCAGAGAAAAGACCGATCGCCGCGCCGAGACCGTAGCCTGCACAAAATTACAAGATGTTAACAGTGGTAGCTTTAAATCAAAGTCTTCTGTTCGATACAATAGTGGTGTATGATTTGGAGAATGTTTTAATGGGAGGGTCCTCTCAAAATCAGGAGGGAAAAAATTATGATAAAAACTTAAAAAAAACAAAACAAAAAAACAAGAAGGCTTTTATTATTATTTAGCGCTTAGTGTCATGTTTTTCCAAACAAAATCTTTGGTGACCTTCATTCTTACAAAGTATTGAGACAGAGAATGTATTTTACAATACAGTAGAGGGAGAAGAATCACACTGTTTAGCTGCTAGACTGTACATTTAACCATCAGCCAAGTCAACAAGCATGACGTGATTACTCTGGTGCATTTGCTGCCATGCAGCATGTATTTTTACACAATTACTAGTAATAATTAAAAACTACACCTCTTTTTATGAAATTAATCCTGGTAATGGTCTCTTGTGCACACATGTAATTGTAAATGTGGTAACTCTGTATGACCCCCTGGTATTATGTGTGCCCAGATCCAGGGGGGATGCAGTCCCTATATATTTGATTTAACATGGGCAACATTGGCATTCTCCCCCCCCCCCCACTCCAATTTTATGTTTAACATTGAGCTTATGGAGCCAGAACCCCCCTCCCCGGAAATTTGGTTCTCTGCACGTGTGCCTGATTGCATAAATTTTGCAGCCTATATCCGACGAGACCATGCAGTGTTAGCAGTGTGATATACATGGTGTGCTAGCTGCCACTTAACTATATAATATGGAAGGCTAACACTATCTATTTTACACGACTCGTGTGGAAGCAAATTTTGGAAGAGACAAGTAGAAAAGTTTCTCCTTCCTCTAGCTCGTTGCATGAAGAATTGTGGAATAATTTTTTAAAGAAGTACTTGTAGCAAGAGAGAATGCAGGATAACAGTATTGCTTCTTATCTCAGCAGAGTACATAGAGTAAGCCGACTCATATACCAAAAACGTTGATCACGAACTTCTGGAAGCCATGTTGCTTTTTTGAGGTTCAGGGAACCTCAGGCGCGCAAGGCTGCGGTCGACTGCAAGGTGCAAACATAATAAGTTTATGTTATAAAATTGTTTTGTGTCAAATTCTTTGTGAAAATTGACTCCACGTATTTTATCAATATTGTGATGATAGTCTAATTTATAGTTATATAAAATAGACTACCTCTGTTATACAGCCTGCCTTGTATCTAAACACCTTGCAAGATATTGGATCAATAGTACTCGTTTTCTAGGAATTACATGATAACATACAAATTTTTATTACTTTATGTACTTACCCCCTATAAGGAAAATTCTGGATTAACCCGTCTCCTGCCTGATTACCCACTGCCGGGAGCTGACCAATGGTGTTTCAGAAAATAATGTCTCTTATAGAAAAAACAGCTCGCGGGAGTATTTTTTATGTATTACTATGAACTATAAAAAGGCAATGCACAGAGGGAACATTCAGACAGACAAGGAGAGACGCTGTTCGATTCCAGAGTACTCACATACACTTCATCATGGTATTCATGGTGTTTGCAGTTATTGACACTTAGTTTTCTTACTGACTGTTCCACTCTGAGCATCCTTCATTCTTCTGTATTTAAAATGTAAGTATTATTTTAACTGTACTTCTATTATTTCTATTAATAAATATATATGTTAAGATGCTAGTTTTATAATTTAAAGATCTCACAATCAATAGATGGGTTTACGCAAGTAGACTTGGGTTTACGATCCTCGTGTCATGGGGTAAATCATAGAGAAATAGGTACATACAATAATTAGACGCCCTAGTAAAAGACAGAAATCCCCGTGACAATATTTTAAATTTATATAAAAGTAAAATTTATTTATTTTTTTAACACAAATTCATGAAGTTGTAAATGTGTTGGTACCAGCGGTGAAGTGGAGGGGAGGAAGGAGAAATCGCGGAGGAGAGGGGACCAGCTGATAGGCAGGGTGGCATTGAACTTCTGTTCAACGTTTGAGCAGAGAGTTTTAATTTGAAGAGAGGTAGAATGACCGTGCTAACTGTATTCCCCTGAATTTTCAAGTTTAACTGGTAGAGTGCTCAGAAAAGTATAAAAATTTTGATACCCGAGAGCTTCTCCTGGCGACATTGCGAGGGCGCTGACTGTACTTTGTCGGAGTTATCTAAGGGATGATCAGCGCCACCAAGTACTCGCCAGTTGAATTAGTCCCTATATCTACCAAAATGCACTTTTTTGATATACGTTTTCTACTTCGCATTCTTGTGTATAGAATCCTATTAGAGGACAAAACATCCCCATAAGCGTTCGATCTCTCTTTAATTAAAGCTCTCTGGTTTGAGGTATAGGAGTCTGCTTACTCTTTGTTCTCTGCTATCTCACTATATTATAGCGACACAATTTGTTCACCCCAAGTTCCCTCAGCTGCCAGCCAGGGAAAATTTGCTTCAAGCGATAGCAAACAGTCCAACCCCTTGTATGGTACACATTTACAAGACCCGTGTCTTGCTGCATTTGCATAATTATGCACCCACTCATGGTCTGTACATGAGATGTACATACTGGAATGTACCAGTTCCATAAGCACACTGTATGTACTTTGTACACACAGTCTGTATATTCATACATATATCGTCTCTCATCCAAAATAATGATCTATCTGCTTATCACGATTTTGATGCAATAATGAGCTATCAAATCTGCCCTTCAGGTGAGCGCAATTATCAGCTGTAAATAGAAATAAAATAAAGATCATTGTTGCGCTCACCTGAAAGAGCAGACAGCTTGTTACTGCAACGAGATCCTGGCTGGCAGATAGTTCATTATTCCGGACAAGGGACGGTGTATACCGTTTTCATAAGCACACTGTGTGTTATTGTATTTTTTTTTTTTTAATTTACAAGAATCCACCCCTAAGAGCTTACAGCTCGCGGCAGGGTAATGGGTAGGGATAAGGTAGGGAACGGATGATGGCCATGACCTGTTACAAGTCCCAGCATTCGCTGAGGTGAGACTGAGGGAACCGTGGAAAACCTCAGTCAGGACGGACACCTCTACTTTTTATCAATGGACCAAAGTGATGTCCAAATTTAAGTCTGGGGAACCACACACAAGTGTATCACTGTACTGGGTGGAAAGCGAGACAAATTTCTGTACCCCATCATACATATACCATTATTATAGTACAGTGCACAGCTAGCCCAGTTTTGGATTTTAGCCCTGTTTTGGTTCCGACCTGCTTTTAGGCTCCTTATAGGCAAAAAATGTAAAAAAAGAAAATTGTAACTGATTAACCAAACCCTCCCTTCCATGAAAATAACAACTGCAATACCTTGATAATTTTTTTACTGGTTCAAAAAAAATAAAAAATGAATAAAAACAGGATTTTTAACAAATAATTCGTTTTTATTTTTTCTTCACTATTAAAAAAAATATCACGGTATTGCAGTTGTTATTTTTATGAAAAAGCTGATTTGGTTAATGGGTTAAAATTTCATTTTTTTAATTTTTTTGGCTATAAGGAGTCCAAAAGCAGGCCTGGACCAAAACCGGAACATTTTTATTTTTATGTCCCTCCACACAAAAATTTTTTTTTTACTCAAAGAGATGCTCTGATATGGAACTGAAATTATGATAAACTCAATTGCTATACAGTATTCCACTTTGAACATGTTAATATTCCGGGCACTTGACGCAGTGGTATATGTACGCCTCTGATTTGTAATCAGATGGTCGTGAGTTCGATCCCAGCCATGCACCGCCAAACTTTTCACAAGTGACAGTTGCTAAAGAACACCCACTCGTGCATCCGGGAGGTGATTGATGGCATCGTCCATCAATTGCCGACCATCCTGACTGAGGTTTCCATGGTTTCCTCAGTCATAACCAGGCGAATGCTGGGATGGATTGCTTAGGCCATGGCCGCCCCGGTTTGGAAGGGACCCACAATAGTAGGGTCTACGAAGAGCCGGGAGGTTAAATTCAGTCACTTAATTGTGGCCAGTACCCTATAGTAGGGTTCAGTTGAGAAGCTAAAAAAAAAAATATTTTTTTCAAAATTTAAAGAACCCTAAATATGGCAGATAAAAATTGTTAAAAGTGAAAAATGTCTTAAGGGGGTCCGTTACCGGGCTCCGTGGTGTATGTACAGTATGCATATATATCCTTACTGTATACAGTACATTGATACAATCGATTGTATGCATACTTGATTAAGTTGGGTTTGGGTATGATACTTAGAAGAGACATGTTATTCCCTCACCGGCTACGCAGCTCATGGCGGTCTTGAAGGCACAGCTCTCAAAGAAGGACTCGACCATTTTCTCCTCGTTGCTCTTGATGGACACCGGCCCCATGTTCCTGGGCACGATGATGTTGTCTCTGAACCGCGAGTTGTTGCCCACGAAGTAGGCAGCCACTTGGTCCCACTCCTCATTGGTCAGCACGCGTGACGAACCCTCCATCTCACCGAGTTACAAACACATTTGTATTTGGTACATACGAGAATGGTGATGGTGGGACAAGATAAATAGCCACTACTGTAGGGCCACAATGGTGTAAACTAATATGTTTATACAATATATATCCCAATATGTTGAGAAAAGTATTAGGTTCTTGTCCTCAAAAAACACACAGAGTGTGTACGTGCAGTACTTTGCAGAGAAACCCTCCCCACTATAGAGAAACCAAGGATTTTGTATGTATGGTACAAAATCCTTAGAGAAACCAAGGATTTTACAAGATCCTTGGGTTGAGGGAAGAGAAACTGACTGGAAAACACATATAAGAGTTAAAGAAACAAATCAGCTGATTAAACGATTGAGCATCGGGTGCGCGAACTAGGCATTTCTTTTCAAAACAAATCATTTTCAGCACAGTACAGGAAATCTTCTCTATACTGTGATTTTCAGACTTTTCAGAGGAGCTATCGGAGCTACATATATATATAGTCTTTAAAAGAAAATTGAAAGATTTGAAAGTATAATATCTGTTTTTAAGAAACAATTAACTGTTTGCCTACCTTATTAAAAAGAGTTATCGTTATTTTTTTTTATTCATTATAAATTTTCATATTATTACATATATGTATTGTTTTTTTTAGATACAAAAAAGTTGTGTTATCCCCTACGATAATAATATATCAGGCCTGATATCAGGCTGATGTCAGGGCAGCCTGATATCAGGAAGTGGACAGAAGAAACCTGACATCAGGCTGGCCTGATGTTTCCCTGACGTCTCCACCTGATAGTTCCCTGATGGTTTCCTGACTATAACGCCTGATGGCTACCATTTTGGACTATATAATAGATAAAAACACATTTTATTATTAGAATTAAATAAATAACACTATCATCATTAACACTAAATAAAGAATCAATAAAACAAATTGAAGAAAATTTAAATACAAATGCGATGTTGTGCAGCTAGGAGCTAAGTGGCCTTTACCCTAGTCGAAAAATAAGAGTGCTAAGTGGTAATTTGAGCAGTAGTCAAGTAGTTGACTACTTGTTTTTAAGTAGTCAACTACTTAAAACAAGTAGTTGATTACTTAAAAACAAGTAGTCAACTACTTGACTACTGCTCAAATTACCACTTAGCACTCTTATTTTTCGACTAGGGTATTCTAGCTGGCTCGACTGTTGTCCCATGGGCCGGTCCACAGCTATAGGCAGCAAGACGGTGGATTTTCTAATATTTCAGGCCTCAGAGTCCTAAAATACCTGCAGCAAAAGACACCCCACATAGTATATTATAACCCCCAAAACAACTTATAAGCTAAAGAATTATAGTTTAATTACCATTATTTGTTGATTTTCTCCTCTCCTGAAGTAGCTGCCATTTTTCTATCAACAAACCTTTCTCCTTTGATGCAACAATGGTGCCGCCTAGTGTTAAAACTTATAACTAATGGAGCCTGACACTCCCCTGATACCCCCTGATATCATCAGGCTGATATAGCCTTGATGTCCCCCTGAGATATCAGGCTGATGTGACCTGACATCAGCCTGATACCCCCTGATACCAGCCTGATACCCCCTGATATCAGCCTGATATCAGGCCTGATATATTACTACTAGAAATGACCTTACCAAGTCCTTCACACACTACTAGGGAGTTACTTTCATCTGATTATTTGACTCACTACCTATTTCACCCTCGTAGCCAGCTATATACTCAAGGGCAATATTACAGCCTCTATATTACTCGTATATATCTCAAGGCTAAAGCTACTAGGTAGGCAAGAGTCTTCAGGAATACACCGAATTTGTCATGGTACTTTAATATTTATTGTTGCTTTGGATAATACAGGTCAGGTAAATGTTAATAAAATATACAGAAAATAGCCCAGTAAACTCTATAACACAATTGTGACAGAAATACGAAATTTGAAGTTGAAAATTGAGCAAAACTTTACTTTAGATTAAAAAGAAAAATATCAAAAAATGGATTCACCCTCTAAACGTGGCTCGACCTTGACAGGGGCTTCACGCTGGGGCCTGGCTTAACGCTTAAAGCTTTCCACACTTGAAAAGCGTTTAGGAAACTATAGGTTTCCTTGCGCCCAATTGACCTTCATACAACCTCTCACTGAGGAGCTTTAGAGCGGCTTATGACTCGCTCAGGTCTTCAACCAGTGACCTTGACTTGACCTTCAAGTGAAGGTTTTGAGAGCGGCTGATGACTCGCTCAATGTCAACTGGTATGACCTTTGGCTCACCTCTAAGTGAGACCTTGGGAGCGGCAGATACCTCGCTCAATGTCAACTGGTATGACCTTTGGCTCACCTCTAAATGAGACCTTGGGAGCGGCAGATACTTCGCTCAATGTCAACTGGTATGACCTTTGGCTCACCTCTAAGTGAGACCTTGGGAGCGGCAGATACTTCGCTCAATGTCAACTGGTATGACCTTTGGCTCACCTCCAAGTGAGGGCCTAATATTTACAAGTTCAACTTGCTAGGTCAGTTTATTAGGAGTGTGCAGGCCACACTCCCCAAAGCCAGTGAGCTTTTCCGCTCGAGCAAAAGCTTATATGCATCCAACAGCATAAGAGGGGGCTAAGCCACGCCCTCTCAGCACTCAGCAGCAGCGTCGTCTGCTAGAAACTAGGGCGCCCGCAACGCCACCATAGCAGAGCAGCGTCATCTGCTAGAAGCTTTGGCGCCAACAACGCCATCTCACAGGTTTTATGTGAACCACTTATAGAATCATATTTATATAATTACCATAAAATATATTATTATATATTTTTACCAATGCTGAAAATAATACATGATTAGTTATATAATTATTATTACTATAATATTCTGATTTACAATTTAAGCAACTTTTATTACCATTAATAATAATATTAACCTTATAAAATTGGGTCGATGATCGTATCAAAACTTGGCAAGCATATTTATATTTTATATTTAAACCATTAAATATTACTTTAAACAGACAAAAATTATATGGATATTTTAGATTGAAACATGAAGAATTTATTAAACATAATTTAAATAGCTGATGGTCTTTAAATACTTCAAATACTTACAGTTTGAGAACAAGTTCACCAAACCCAGCCGGCAATAACATATGACTCGACGTCAGCAAAAAAAAAACGAGACAAATGCCACGCGATATACGCTCACTTGAAAAACCCGCACAATATTTAAACACTTCTAATACCATCGCTACAAATACCCCCCTATTAATTTTGACATTTAAAAAAAATTAAAAAATTAATACCTTATAGTAATGAGACGACCATCAATGACCAAAAATTTTGAAAACAAAATTTACATACTAAAACATTAAACACATTAAAATATTACACTTCTTCTTGAAGCTAATAGTCCAAACCATTAAAAAGTCAATATTTAAATAAAATTAAACTCTTCACGAGCATGTCCAAATTAAATACACTTTCAATTATATTAAAATTGAAATTACAACACCCAATTTCCATTGTTATATGCACTTAAAAGAATCCATTTCAAAAAGTTATTCATAAACAATGGAAAATAAAAACACTGGCACAATCACAACACAACTCGATCTGGCTTCGCGAGTCTTACAGGCCCCACGCCAGTCTTCTCAACAGCTAGTCCCGAAATCTGCTGGGACGAACCATCCGCCGTCGGTCCCTCAGGGAATGGCCACCGCTCGGCAACTGCTGGGCAGGTACCTCAGCTCTCCTCCGCCTTCTTGGGACTCGACCCCCCGGGTCCTCTACTGGATCAACCACAGCCCAATCAGGTGGCTGTTGGTACACTTTCAACTGGTCTGCATTACGCTCACCAGCATCGAGATCATCCATGGTAACCAGTCTAAAAACATTCTTTCCCAATTGGCCAGCAATCTTAAACGGACCATCATAAGGCTTGGAAAGCGAACTGGTCACCCCTTTTGAAGCGTCACTCAGCGTATAGCTACGCCTCATCACCAGGTCACCAAATTTAAATGGGACAGGTCTGCGACCTTTGTTGTACACCACCTCATTTCGCTTCCTCGCCTTTCTACAATTTACACGAGCCGACTCATAGGCAACCTTGAGTCTCTCACTCAACAAGGTAGCAAATTCAGCCTTATGCTGACCAGGAGTATGCTGCTCGGCAACATTGAATGGAGACTCCAGCTGACGTCCGAACGTCAGAAAGGCAGGTGTCTGACCAGTACTCTCACAGGGTGCTGTACGAATAGCAAAACTAATTGCATGTAGCTGCCTATCCCACGCCTTGTGGGACTCTGCATAAGCTTTAATGCAGGTTTTGACTGTTCGATTCATTCTCTCAGTGGGATTCCCTTTTGGTCGGTAAGGCACTATTTTCCTGACCTTTATGCCAAGCACATCACATGTCTTGGTCCAGAGCTTGCTAGCGAACTGAGAACCATTGTCAGATCTCAAATTCCGTGGAAAACCCATCCGACAGCAGTATTCAATCAACTTGTCAGTGACAGCACGGGAAGTTGCCTTACGGATAGGATAGATCTCTGGGAATCTAGTGAAGTCATCGACTTCTACTAGTGCATACTCGAAACCAGACGACGACCTTGGAAGAGGACCAATCAGGTCACATGAAACTGAAACTCCGGGTCCTTACTCTTCCGGTCGACTATCCATGAACCCATAAGGTCCTGCATTCGTGGACTTGACCTTTTGACAAGTTTCACACCCCTTGACATATTGAGCTACATCTCTCAATACCCCCGGCCATACATACTGATTTATTACTCGGTACTGAGTTTTCTTGACTCCCTGGTGACTACTCAATGGATGATCATGACAAACTCCTAGCACAGCTGCTCGCAATTGACTGGGGACAAGAATGACCTCCTGTTTAGAGGCCAACACCTGTCGAAGTACTCCATCCTGATCCAGGAAATACTTCGACCCCACAGTTCCTGCAATTGCGCGCTGTCTCAAGCTCCTTGTTTTGTCATCCATTTCTTGCGCCCTAACCCAATCTGCTGGTGACTCCGGGAAAGCATTTGGTTCTCCCACCACCACACAAACTTCAGGCTCTACATTAGGGAAATCAATAATGTTATCTCTTAACTCCACATCACCGCTCACCTCTACCTGAGGGATTGCAGGAACAGCCACAACTGTAACAGGTGACTCTACAACTTCACCTTTTCCCTCGAGTACTTGACCAGTTGTCTTACCCTCCTTGAGTGAGAACTTCTGTTTTACTCTAAACATACAGTTGTGATATTTAAGACTCTCAACGACCTTGGCCACTCTTCGGTCACTACCCACCATGGACACTAACTGCCTGAGGACTGAGCTGTCTATTTCAATCTCAATTTTGGTACTGAGATAAGGCATGAATGCTTGCACTGCATATAACAGGCTCTCAGCTTTCAACTCATCATGACTCATGCTCTTCTCATTCGTCAGCAAAGTGCGCCTAGCAGCGGCTACTTGTCTCAAACTTTCACCCTGAACCTGCAACAACTCAGCTGAGAGTTCGGCAGGGGAGGCATTAAATCTCAACAACATTCTGTGAGTCATGTCTGGTAGCACATCAAACTGGTCACTAGTGAAAGCCGCATTGAGACCTGCGAACACATCATCATGGTTTTCTCTCCAAAACCATGGAGTGTCACTCTTTCGGGCACTGGTCAACGGTGTGCGAAGCTCCTTGGCTGAAGGCCAGGATCCCAGATCCACAACATACAACTTTGGCAACTCGCTACTATCCCCACAAGCTACAATCCGCTGTTCACCGGCTACCTGTTCCTCACTTTCCTCGAGGATTACCACGCATGCCTCCAACACTCGGGCATCAGTATCTCCAGACTCCTGCAACTCCGTTAGCCGGGGTCGGGGTCTTGCCATGCGCTTGCTCCGTGCTTCAGCAACCTGTTGGGACTCGCCATCTGACCCCTCCAAGTTCGTTTGCTTGGGTTTAGACTTGCCCTTGCTCTTGGCCGGTTTGCGCTTCTTTGATTTCTTATCACTCTTTGCTTGAGTTGTACACTTATCACAACTATGCAAGAGTGGAACAGGCTGTGGATACTAATCAAATCGAAGCCTAGGCTCCTCAGGAAAATCCTCGAAAGGGAGAACTTCATCTACTGCTCTCCTTTGTCCAGGCACTTCTGGTCCACAGGGGTAACGTGACAGAGCGTCAGCCGTGAACATCGTAGCACCTTTCTTGTGTCTGATTGTACAGTCCAAACTCATCAAGCGCATGGCCCACCGCCGGACCCTTCCACATGGTTGGTCCATAGTCATCATTGCTTTCAAAGCAGAATGATCTGTTTCAATAATGAAATGACTAAACTCCAGGTAAGGCATGAACTTTGAAACAGCATAAACCACACTTAGTGCCTCCAGGTGAGTCACGCAATAATTTGCTTCTGCAGGCAGCAAGGTCCTACTCAAAAAATAAATTGGGCGGGGACCAAACTCTCCTTGCTGCAATAACACTGCGCCCAGACCACTGTATGAAGCATCACACTGTACTGTAAATTGCTTTGACATGTCAGGTAAGGTTAAACACGTTTCACTCATCAGGGCTGCTTTCAACTTATTAAATGCCTCTTTTTCTACATGTGTCCAGCTCCAAGGAGTACCTTTCTTCAAGAGTAAGGTGAGCGGCCTTGAGGTGCTAGAGAAGTTCGGTATGTACGAACGATAGAATGCCAAGCATCCTAAAAACACCTGTACATCCTTCGCACATGTCAACTCAGGGTAATCATTAATAGCTCTGGCCTTCTCAGGGTCAGGCTGGACCTTCCCAGGCGAGATAATATGGCCCAATAGTTTAACTTCGCTCACACCCATCTGCACCTTATCAGGAGAGATCGTGAACCCTGCATCAGACAATTTTCCAAAAACCTCCGCCAAGTGGCCCTCATGGTCTTTCCAGGTGGCGCTAAAAATAATGACATCATCCATATAGGGCATGGCATATTCATACATTGCCGACCTGAGAACATTGTCAATTGTTGATTGGAAAGTAAATGAACTTCCTTTCAACCCTTGACCCATTTTGAGATACCTGAACGAGCCACGATGAGGAGTCACAAAACAAGTTTTGTCCTTATCACTATCTTTCATCCTGATTTGGCTGTATGCATCTGCCAGGTCCACTATTGTGAAGACTGTGGCCTTGCCCAACTGTGCCAAGATCCAGCTGATCCTCGGCAACTCATAATTTGTAGTATGAGTTCGCAAGTTCAATTCTCTCCAGTCCACAACCAGTCTCCACCTTTCCTCACCATTTGGACCAGGTTTTTTGCGCACTAGTACAGGAAAACTTCCCCAGGGACTGTTATAACATGGCTCTATAGTCCCTGCCCTGAGTTTTTCATCAATCAATTGGTCCAAAATTTTAAGTTTGGAGGTGTTCATGGGACGAGGGCGATACCTGATGGGTTTAAAACCCTCAGTATTTATCTCATGAAATACGCCCTTCACAGTACCTGGACGGTCACAGAATAGTCCCAACTTGACAAATCGTCTCAATATTTCAATTATTCTCTCTCTATTCCCAGGAGGTGCCTCACATTTGCTAATGACTTTTATGATCCAATCCTCTCCGACATCAACTTGCAAACAAGATAACTCATCAGTCGGAGTGTCAAATGGAGTGATTTCCTGCTGTTAACCCATGCACCAACCACCACGAGCTATGCTTACAGTCATATCAATTGCTGAAATAAAGTCTCGACCCAATATCACAGACTTTGTCAGGTCCTGCAATAAATAGAACATCTGACGACAACTGCCCCCATTCCACGTAAAGTGGACCATGGCAGTTCCTCCTAACGTCGTCTGACCTTGAGCCATTTTTAAAGGGCGAGCACTCTCTCTTATGACATGACCTGTATTCCTCAACTCTGAAATGACTACTCCACCGAGCAAACTGACGGTCGCACCTGAGTCAATCAGTGCCAAATAATACTTCCCAAGTATTTTTACCTTGAGTAGTGGCTCTGGGGTTTTCTCCCTACGGGGAATCCTCCCATCATTAGCGTCACAAGATGGAACATCCTCAGCCACAAATGAATCATTCAGCACATCCCCCAAAGCTAATGGAGCCTCCGCATCTGGGGAGTCCTCATTAGCTGTGGGGACAGTGGGTGAGCGGGGGCGTATATTACACACGCACGCTCTACGCTCTCGTTCTTTTCGCACGCAACGATTTCTAGCCCTCTGCATGCGATTCCTGCGTTGTCTATTAGTCTCAAATTCTCGTACCCCCCGCTCACCCTCACGCACCCATCTTAAGTACGTGAGGGGCCTTCCCCATTTTTTGACCTTGGAATGGGGTTAACCGTGCACTGTCTGGCAAGGTGACCTTGCTCAATTCACCTAAAACAAGTCATGCGACTATAGTCTCTGGGTTGCTGTCTAGACCTGACTTCAGGTGTGTTTTTATCAGTCTCAGTTTCTGTCTGGTTTTCAGCTGTAGGTCGATCAGACTGTGTACTCTGGCTGTCTGCAAAAGACACCTTTCTAGTCTCAGATGACCTACGCTCCTTTTGTCTCTTATTGAATTTTCTTATTGAATTTCTCCTGACCAGGAGAGGCAACCAAGGAAGGATCAGACCCTGTTCTCAATGCTAACCGAGCTCTATAAGGATCAAGTGCATTCAGGCTAACTTGTCCCGGTGAAGCCGTATAGACTCGAGCTACAGCCTCTCTCGGGGCTGGGCTTGCTGCTGCTGAACCTCTGAAGGCCAAAGATGGCTCAAGACTCTCCTCTGGTGGAGGAGGTGGACGGTACTCGCGTTCCATCAGCACAGCCCTTTGAATATTCTGAGCGTCAGCAGCCAGCTCCCTCAGAGACTTGTATGTCCTACCAATTACATACTTCCTGTAATCAGTGTGCATGTTACGTAAACAACGCTGCACTTTATCCTCCTCGGACACTTGAACCTTGAGCCACTTAAAAAACTCCGCAATGACAATAATAAATGTTGTTAGTGGCTCATCAGGGTGCTGAGAACGGCGCTCAAGCTCCTGCCACAACATTTCCTGGTAATTAATTGCTCCAAAATCTCTCATCAAGGTCTCAGCAAATTCATTCCAGTCAACAAAACCACCATAAAATTCCCACCACTGTGCCGCTCCTCCCTGAAGAGCATTTGGCATACTAATGGTCAATAAATCTCCTGGTTCTCTACCAAATGATCGCGCATATCTCTCAAAGCTTGCCAGAAAATCAGCAGGAGGTGATGCATCATTATGGCCTGAATAGTGAGGCAGGTCCATCACATGCGAAGGAGGTGGCTGGAAAGGCCTAGGATTTCTCCTATCCTGTGTCCATCTATCATTGCCAGCTGGGAACCCCCCAGCTCGGACATCACAGTCACCTCGAGCCATGTTACTCTGTTCCTCCGCCCAGCGTGCCTCTTGGTATGATTTACGTCTACCGTTATCTCCAAGATCCCCACGGGGCAACTCATACATAGGCAACGGGTTCTGCATAGGTACCGGAACCTGCCTTAAACCATGCACTAAATGAGATTCTCGTGCCGTTCCATCTGACACAATTGTCTCTCCCCTGTTCACATTAGAACGATGTGCCTCATAGCGAGTATCTCGTCTTTCAGGGGAGGGAGGTGAGTCAAGTCTCACCTGGAGCCGAGAATTCCTCAACTGAATCTCATGCAATATATGCAACTGCTCCTGACTTAACTCATCCGAGGCCTCACTTATACTACGTCTAAAATTTTCAGCCTCCCTAGGTGACATGTAACCCAACATCACATTCACCGCTGACTGTGTAACAGGAGCTGACCTTTGACTTTGTGCATGTGCTCTCACCGACTCACGTCGGGATACTTCATTTGGTAACAAATAGGGTTCTGCATGACCTTGAGTTTGACCTTGATCTGTGCTTGCCTCTAACCTTGTACCAACATGACCTTGAATTTGACCCTGAGGCATACTGGCTTGGGTCCTCGTGTCCATACGGCCTCGACCTTGCACTCGACCTTGAGTACATCTCGAGTCTATAGATCCTTGACCTCTGACTTGACCTTGAGTCAAGCTACCTTGCAACCTCGGGTGTGTTATCTGACTATACAAGCCTTGCTGAGTCTGACCTTGAGTCTGACCTCTAACTGGCCCTGGTGTGACAACACCGCGAGCAGGCATAGTAAGTTCTGATGTCACATCTTTACTAGCAATTTGACCCTGACGAGGTACACTCTCAATTATTGGAGCTTGCCGTGTAACTGCGGGTTGGGACTCAATTTGTGAAACACTCGAATGGCCTTGAGCCATTGATTGCCTCTCTCTTGGGATAACATTATCGCAGCTATTTTGCATGAACAACTGATATTGCCGCTCTCCAAGAATTTCCCTTACTTTTCTCCGAGACTCCTGACATATAGAGACAATTTCAGTAATTTGCCTCTCATCATCACCCCTCAATGAACCAGGAGAAAAGATTTCCGACACACTTTGCCCTTGAACTTGACCTTGACTTCTAACAGATATCTGTTTAACTGAAGTCTGGTCACCATCATTTCGAGAACCCCCCGTCTGCCGACTGCCAGCCGAGACGGATTTTTATGACTGTGAAGGTTGCTTAACCTCAGGAGCAAAAGCTTGCTGCTGCGTGGCAACAGAGACAGTCTGCGAGGTCACCTGTGGCTGATTTGTGTCAGTCCACCTGACCATCATAACCTCAGGATTAGTATTACGTGATTTAACCCCAGGTCTTGAACTTGAGTATGATGACTCATGTATTGCAGGATTCATTTCGTTGCTCGACCGTCGTACCGAGCACACGTACATTATCAGAGCTCCGCAAACTACATATTTATTTTATAGTATAAAAGTATACTACTATAAATTACGCTGTGTTCTGGGCCAGCCCCAGCATGGCCAACAATCAACCACCTTTATCGTCACCAATGGTCGTCTCACCATCTCAGCCAATGGACCAGGACGGATATACTCTCGCTAGATCGTCAGCAAAACGTCGTTCAAGTGGTGACTCCGAAACTTCTGCTACCAAGATCCGTGCCGTATCTACCAACTCTCCATCGGCGAACAACTCCTCATTTCTCCCATCTGGCGCTGGGGCAAGCGGTAAGGCACAGATCATATCAATAATTATATCAAACATCCCTGCTTCAAAAAACAATCGTAAAGATCTTTCTCGCCTTATCAATCGTGCATCACAACAACATATAAAAGATCTAATTATTTTACGTAATAATCAGGCTATTGTTAAGGGTGTGTCTCTTGATCTCCTAAAAGATTTAAAAACAAATCTTCCTAACATTATAGGAGAACCGCTTAAATTTGACCTTTGTCCCCAGCGCCAGCATTATCAAAACTCGACTACCTCCCAACGCCCTCCAACATTCTCGCTTGTGATAAAAGGAGTCGAACAGGACATCACCATTAATGATATATTAGACTGTATGGCACATCATGAATATAAAATAAACAAAGCATGGCGGATAACATCTCGTGCCACCTCTCAACCAACCACTCTCATACGTATATTAACATCTGATCAAAGAACTGCAGATCACCTACTAGCTGATGGATTCTTTATCTTCTACCACCGCTACCGTGTTGAACCTTCCAACCCCCTTCCAGCTCAACCTGCTCAATGTGGTAAATGCACGTCTTTTGATCATCATACCAAAAATTGCAACGCTAAGGAAGTTAAATGCGGTCGCTGTGCAGGTCCACATCCCCTATCTCGTTGTGACGTCACTAAAACTCAACCTCGATGTGCCAATTGTAACGGCGATCATTCAGCATTATCCCATCTATGCCCAAAGCGACCCGATAAGCCAGTTAGTAGGGAAACTACTGCCAAACTGAAACCTCTTGATGCTCCCTGGGAACAAAATCTCGATATAACGGATTCTGAACGGGAAATGGATAATTGTCCCAAGACTGACAACTTTATTAGATTCATCACTTTAACATTGCTGGATCTGTTTCCCAATGATAGACCATCGGTTGCTAAAACTGTCACCCGTCTATCTCGCCATTTCTTCCATCGCAACGTCAGAGTCTTGTATTCTGGAAATAGATTGCATGTTACTTGTGACCCACTTGATCTAACTGAAAAATGGCAGGCATTATAATAATTTTTGTCAATGTTAATGGCTATAGGGGAAAACGTGAACTAATAATTAATCACTGTACATCAAATAATGTCCATATTCGTGCTATGGCCGAAATTCATACTAAACCACGAAATGCTATAAGCATTAATCCCTACTTAACTCAACGCAAAGATCGTCCTGTTTTACCCGGAAACCCTGCCAGGGGTGGCGTGGCTCTCCTAGTTCACCCCTCTATACCTGCTACCCCTCACCCTCTACCTCAACATCTCAACCACCTAGAATGCATTATCAATGCTATACCTTCTCCAGCAGGCCTAGTTTACCTATGTCTACTCTATAATAACCCCACCTCCTGCCTTTCTACGGATCTCATTGATTATCTTTGCACTTTACGAAGATTTATTCTTGTAGGTGATCTCAATGCTAGGCATATCAGCTTTGGTGACACATCTACTAATAATAATGGTCAATGCCTTGCTGACCTTATTATATCACGGCCTATAGCTCGTCTTTGGACTATTGAACCGTCATATATTGGTTTCAATGGCTCTTCATACCCCGACCATATTATCGTGAGCGATAATCTACTCCAATATTGCGGTGACGTCACCATCAGCGACTCGGTCGGAAGCGATCACCTGCCTCTTACATTCACTTTCAACTTGCTACCACCTCCTCCTCCTCCGCCACGCATCAAAACAGTAATGGATTACAAGAATGCTGTCTGGAAACTCTTTCAGGACACCATAAATAATAACCTACAATGTGCAGGCAATTTTACTAACAATCAACAAATTGAAGATTATGCATTACATATACAAAATGTTATTCAAGATGCGGAAAAATCCGCAATTCCTACCAGAGAAATCAACTTATCCCGGCCACCTCTTCCTCCACATATACTACGAATAATAAGAGAAAAAAGAAAAATCAAACGTCAGTATGATCGCTCGCGAGATCCTGCTTTAAAAACTCTTTGGAATAAATTAAATGCTGAAGTCCGGCTGCAAGTAACACGTTTTACAGAAGCTAAATGGATTAAAACATGTGAAGATCTTGATTACAGAGATGGAGGCCAGTTTTGGCGGAAATTCAAAACTCTCACTAAACAACGTAATCCATCTATACCGCCTCTCCACATCAATGATATGGTGATTACTACAGAACAAGAAAAATGTGATGCTTTTGCGGAAAATCTTAAAAAAATTCACTCTGTCCCGGAAAATCCTATGTTTGATAATAGCTTCAAAATTCATGCTGACAACTTTGTTGAAAATATCCTGCCAGAGCTCCCGGATACTGATATCAACGATCCTCTCACAGAGCCAGTTACTGCGGACGAAATGTTAAACGCAATATCCAAAGGCAAAAATTCTGCTCCAGGACCCGATGGTATTACCCGTCGTCTACTACGTCATTCTCCTCCCCGCCTACTCTCAAACCTTCTTTTATTGTATTCAGCATGTTTTGCAGCTTCCTACTTTCCTAGTGTGTGGAAAATTGCCAATGTAGTAATGATTTCCAAAAAAGGAAATGATAATCATAATGTCAACAATTATAGACCGATCTCTCTATTAAATGTCATTGGTAAAATATTTGAACTGATAACAAAAACTAGATTCAAGAAAATAACTGAGAAATTACTTCCGCAATCACAATCAGGATTTAGAGCCGGCCGCAACACAAATGATCCTCTGATACGGCTGATAACAACAATCACTTCTTCTTTCAACCGAGCCAAGTGTTGTTTGGCTATCTTCCTTGACATAGAGAAAGCATTCGATAAAGTGTGGCATAATGGCCTACTTTATAAACTACATAAATTCAAATTTTCACCACGCTTTATTAAACTTATACAATCATTTTTATCAAACAGAACATGTCATGTTAAAATTGGTAATAAATTTTCAAATATATTTTCACCCCTGGCCGGGGTTCCTCAGGGTAGTACATTATCCCCTGATTTGTACCTCCTCTACAGCTGTGACCTTTTTCAACCAAATGGTAACAACGTCTTCTCTGAACAGTTCGCAGATGACATCGCCAACTGGGTTACTGCCTTTTCTACAAAAATTGCTAGTAAATTACTACAATGCTATTTCAATATTCAAGAAATATGGATGAAAAAATGGAGGATACTTCCCAATCCACAAAAAACTCAACTTGTGCTTTTTCGTCATAGACATTACTCCAGGAGACGTATTCAACAAGTAAAAGACGTAAAAATTAAACTCTGGAATCAAATAGTAGAACCAAAAATATCTGCAAAATATCTTGGAGTTACGCTGAACCGCACGCTTAACTTCGCTCCTAGTCTCCGTCACATGCTCTCTCAATGTCGTAAAAGACTCAACCTTCTAATTCTCTTACGTGGCAAACTCCGCGGCTGCTCTCCCAAGACTCTCCTTCATACTTATAAAATGTTTATACGTCCAATAATGGACTATCAATCTTGTATTACTGCCATCATGCCACGGCATATGCAAGAGCGCTTGTTTCAGATGGAGAGAAGGTTTTTAAGGCGTATTCACAGGTTGCCACCGGAGACGGCGAACGAGGCGGTATATCGTCTCACGCGGGCCGAGCCGCTAGCCGAGCGGTTTGCCCGGCTCCGCGCTCGCTATGTGTGCAGAATCGTCGTGGAGGAGCGAGAGCACATGCTCGAGTTCCTGAGGAAGCCAGCACCAGCTTACCTCTATTATCCTCTCTACAAGTACCCCCATCCTCCTTCTACATTATCTCTGATCACTCACCTACATTACCCTGACATCGAAACTCCGATACCAACTCCTATTTTTCCTCCTTACCTACTACCTGATTATCTTTATTTGTCCAATGTGTAATTGTCATATAATTGTGATATTAATGTGTTAAAAGTCATTCATGTTTCTATATTTTAATTTTTTTTTGTGTGTATTGTGTAAAACCATATAATATAACTAGTCAATTTTTTATATACAGTATTAATCTCTACATAGTTGCCATATAATTGTGATATTAATGTGTTAAAAGTCATCCATGTTTCTATATTTTAAATTTTTCTTGTATTGTGTAAAACCGTATAATATAACTAGTCAATATATTATATACAGTATTAATCTCTACATAGTAAATATAAACCTTACATCTCAATATAAGCAAATACAATAAATAATAATTTAATTAAATGCCAACTTTTATTTAAAAAAAATTTACTTTGCTTATAATTACTTTTCTAGTCAAAATAAAGTTCAAATTTTATCTCGCATTATCTGTGATCATGCACGTCAACAAAAATTCTAAAGTCCCTCTGTTTCATATAACGTAAATCACGTGCCACTACATTTTGTGTGCCACCTGTTTTTGTTCTACAGCATTATATATATTGTATACCATATTGTATTAGAATCTTAGGGTAAACTATTTTTTTCTATGTATTTTTTTTTTCTATGTAATTATATATATCTCATGTTCTATTCTTCTAAAAATCTAAACAAAAATTTATGTATATACTACGGCTAAAGAGGGATTGAATTCCCTGAATAGCCTCAGCCCTTGTGGCTGAATGTACAATGAATAAATAAATAAAATAAATAATTGCAGGATTTTTAAGGATACCCCTTGCTTGGGTCTCCTTTGGTTCCTCTAACCTATCCACGGAGCCGACAGATGAGGCAGAGCTCATCATGCTTTCTCCCGGGAGTTGAGGAGGGATCATGCTACTGTCCCTACCATGGCCTCCTTGAGCCTGTGGTGGTGAGTGTACAACAAGACGGCTCTGCTGGAAACCCAGTCCCAGCAATAGTTCCGCGTCCCTTAAACTCTGCAGTTCGGGAACTTCACTTTCAAATCCATCTGCACTATTCTCAGTGCCCACTGCAGACGCATCAGCGTTGATCAGACGCTCCTGCTCTGCTTCCTCTGAGTCAGGGTCACTCCCTCGACTTCTCTCCATCCTTGACATTATCAATAACTCCAAGCTCAAATCCGCTCAATATGAGGTGTCGCGACCACCTCAACAGACCAGACGGTGAAAGAGAGAGTAATATTGTGTTAAAGGCTTAAAATTATTACTTACAATATTTGGTATAATAACCTTGAACCACCTTGTATTCACAAAGCTACAATTTTATCCCGGACAGGCCCTCAATATGTAACGGTCGCCTACTAGAAATGACCTTACCAAGTCCTTCACACACTAGTAGGGAGTTACTTTCATCTGATTATTTGACTCACTACCTATTTCACCCTCGTAGCCAGCTATATACTAAAGGGCAATATTACAGCCTCTATATTACTCGTATATATCTCAAGGCTAAAGCTACTAGGTAGGCAAGAGTCTTCAGGAATACACCGAATTTGTCATGGTACTTTAATATTTATTGTTGCTTTGGATAATACAGGTCAGGTAAATGTTAATAAAATATACAGAAAATAGCCCAGTAAACTCTATAACACAATTGTGACAGAAATACGAAATTTGAAGTTGAAAATTGAGCAAAACTTTACTTTAGATTAAAAAGAAAAATATCAAAAAATGGATTCACCCTCTAAACGTGGCTCGACCTTGACAGGGGCTTCACGCTGGGGCCTGGCTTAACGCTTAAAGCTTTCCACACTTGAAAAGCGTTTAGGAAACTATAGGTTTCCTTGCGCCCAATTGACCTTCATACAACCTCTCACTGAGGAGCTTTAGAGCGGCTTATGACTCGCTCAGGTCTTCAACCAGTGACCTTGACTTGACCTTCAAGTGAAGGTTTTGAGAGCGGCTGATGACTCGCTCAATGTCAACTGGTATGACCTTTGGCTCACCTCTAAGTGAGACCTTGGGAGCGGCAGATACCTCGCTCAATGTCAACTGGTATAACCTTTGGCTCACCTCTAAATGAGACCTTGGGAGCGGCAGATACTTCGCTCAATGTCAACTGGTACGACCTTTGGCTCACCTCTAAGTGAGACCTTGGGAGCGGCAGATACTTCGCTCAATGTCAACTGGTATGACCTTTGGCTCACCTCCAAGTGAGGGCCTAATATTTGCAAGTTCAACTTGCTAGGTCAGTTTATTAGGAGTGTGCAGGCCACACTCCCCAACGCCAGTGAGCTTTTCCGCTCGAGCAAAAGCTTATATGCATCCAACAGCATAAGAGGGGGCTAAGCCACGCCCTCTCAGCACTCAGCAGCAGCGTCGTCTGCTAGAAACTAGGGCGCCCGCACCGCCACCATAGCAGCAGCGTCATCTGCTAGAAGCTTTGGCGCCAACAACGCCATCTCACAGGTTTTATGTGAACCACTTATAGAATCATATTTATATAATTACAATAAAATATATTATTATATATTTTTACCAATGCTGAAAATAATACATGATTAGTTATATAATTATTATTACTATAATATTCTGATTTGCAATTTAAGCAACTTTTATTACCATTAATAATAATATTAACCTTATAAAATTGGGTCGATGATCGTATCAAAACTTGGCAAGCATATTTATATTTTATATTTAAACCATTAAATATTACTTTAAACAGACAAAAATTATATGGATATTTTAGATTGAAACATGAAGAATTTATTAAACATAATTTAAATAGCTGATGGTCTTTAAATACTTCAAATACTTACAGTTTGAGAACAAGTTCACCAAACCCAGCCGGCAATAACATATGACTCGACGTCAGCAAAAAAAAACGAGACAAATGCCACGCGATATACGCTCACTTGAAAAACCCGCACAATATTTAAACACTTTTTATACCATCGCTACATACCCATGTACAACATACTTTAAGGGCAAGGTAACGCCACCAATGTTAAAAAAAATCCCTCTCACAAAAATTCTGAAAAAAATTTAAAATGTTCTCCTCTATACCCCCTATCAGTACCTAAAATATCAGGTATATAAATACGATCTAGTTTTTGAGTTAAAAAATTTTAAAGTTGACTACTTTAACATGGAGAAATGAAACTCCCATGTTAAATTGGTCAACTTTAAAAATTCATAACTCAAAAACTAGATCGTATTTGTATACCTGATATTTTAGCTACTGATAGGGGGTGTAGAGGAGAACATTTTAAATTTTTTTCAGAATTTTTGTGAGAGGGATTTTTTTTAACATTGGTGGCGTTACCTTACCCTTAAGATATAATAAATTTAAGAATTATAATAATAAGGCAATCATAATTAAGGACTTACGCAATGAGCCTACGGGGTGTCATTTTTTTACTGGCTCAATCAAAAGAGGTCGAAAAATATCCCTTAGATTTTTTTGTGATTTTTTTAAGCACTGCATCATACCTAGAATGGAGATTAAAAATGTCTCTTGACCTGCAAGCTCCATCCGCAACGCCTATGGCGTCATTACATTCTTTGGGTCAAAACTATATAATATGTTTCTAAACAAACACGTTGCTATGGAAACAAATGATTATTTTTAATAAACAAGCAACAATGCAACAGCAACAAAAAAAAATGTTAATTTTTTACAAGTGTTATATAGTTGAACCAAAGAATGTAGTGACGTCATAGGCGTTGCGGTTGGAGCCTCCAGGTCAAGAGACATTTTTAATCTCCATTTTAGGTATGATGCAGTGCTAAAAAAAATCGAAAAAAATCGAAGGGTTATTTTTCGACCTCCTCTTTTTTGATTGAGTCAGTAAAAAAATTACACCCCGTAAGCCCATTATATAAATAAGGCCTGCATATCTGTATTACCTTAATTATAGCTGCTCCATCTAAAATATTTTTGAATGAGTTATATATGAAATTTAGATTTGAAAATTATCTTGAAGCATCAGCTATAGCTAATGAAGTACCAAAATAATGCTCATGGCTTTACTAAAAAATCTAATACTTCGATCAGCAATATTAAAAAAAAAAAAAAATCAATCTAATTATAACATCAATTCTATTATTAATTAAGCAGACAAAAGTGCCTTACTATTAATTTATAGATCTAAAAAAGTTTTTGACACTGATGTGATATCTATATATACTATCAAAATTAAAAAGCATAATTATATTAATTGGTATAATATTACTGGTGTAAGTTTAAAGCTTGAGCTTTAAAACCTAAAATACGAGCTTTTTCTAGAAGTCGCAAAACCAGTAATGTAACTTCCCTACTTTTTATGTCTTAATTATAATGCTTTACTTCAGTTTTAACCTTCTCAATTTGTTTTTAAATTTTTGGTACACCTAATAAATATTGGGAGGTACCAACCATATTAAATAAACAGCTGTCCTGTTCCCGCCAAATCTATGCATATATTGTGAACGTAAACAAAATATTTTCTTTAATTTATTATTACAACAAAAGTAAAAATTCCCCAACTAAACCTATTAGCACTGTTCATAGTAAATTTTATTTACTTTCTTTTAAATGATATATGAGCTCATTATTATGTATATTTGTTGTGCAATCTCATATTTACTAAATTTCCTTCCTATGCATACCAGTGCATATTAAATACCAGTTCATCGTTAATTTTTTGTTTCATGTAAAACAGTTAATATATTTTTATAAATAATTTCAAGTGTGCATAGAAGTATACTGTTAATCATAAAAGTTGTTTTTCTTGTAAATATAAATAATGTAAAATCGTATATTGCCGACTCGCAAAACGAGCCGTAATTTATACAATTTGCTTACCTAATTATGTAAAAAAGCTGCACAATAGTATTGTCTAATTTGTCATATGCAATTTATTATGTTTTCTATTATTTAACGTCAATATTGATTTATTGAAAGTGTGAAGAATTTTCCACAAAACTAGGGAAGTGACATAACAGCAATAATACTCAAAAGGTGGCAACACTAAAATTCCAGGTAAACAATAGACACAGCTGACCGAGGGCACCGAGGTTATAAAAGCTCGTGCCCAAAAATGTCAAGTCAGTCCTTGCGGTTGATTCACTGCGGCGCCACGCTGCTGGTCCCGCGACGGCTCACATTCCTTTGTTCGGTGAATTTCATAGTTCTGTCTACAGGTGGCGTTTGTTGCTTATCCACCCGCTGGTAATCAACAAAATCACCTGGTAGAATCGGGTGCTGTCTGTTTAGATCTTCATTGTGATTTACTTCAAGATTATTCAACGTCCTTTCAATTAAGTATTAATTATATAACATTTGTCTTCTATCATAATTATTAAATTAAGCTACAGTATAAAATCATAATAATATTAATATTGTCAATAGTGTATTTTTCTCAGTTTATTTGTTTTACATGCAATAAAATAGAGTCAGTGTTTGTTGATTAAATTATAATCTTTTAATTTATAATATACACCCATTCCTATATAAAAATAATATAAAGATAATAAGAAGAAGTGCGCTTAGTTGAATTTAAGCTAGTGGTAAAGTAATTGCCAGATTGGGAACCCACCCACGCTCTCCTCCTCTCGCCCCCTAGACAACTTGAGGCCCATCTATCAGTTACGACGAGGGGAGGAAGTTAGGGTCCGTTTCACCCTTGGTGGCCGTGTCCGGGATTAGGGTAACCTTGTCGTGCTCGCACGCAGGTCTGCCCGCCCGAGCGTGTCATTTACACTCGAAAGAGTGTACAGTAGCGTTACGCCGAAACTTCATGTACGATTATCTTCTCAATACCAAGTTAAGTGAACACAATAAGTGAAAGCAGTGTTAAGTGGAAATTGTTTTGATGTGGGGGTAGTTTTTGTCGGTGCTATCATATACTGGCATTATTCCTCCTCCCACTTTCGACCCAGCGTCGACAAGACGAGTTTCACAAAACCTTCAGCGATGACGACAAAGAGTGGTGCTTCAACCTTCCCGGGGGAGCAAGATGTACCCAGGGGGCAAGACTTGGAGGGTCAAGCCCCACAACGGCACGCGGAGCAACCTCTGAGGCCACCGAGTAGGGTGTGTCATCACGATTCATCGGACATGAGTCGGGGCTTGTGGATAAGCCAAGAGGGTCAGTCAGTCTCCGTGGAGCACGGACTTTTCTCACAACCGCGTGCGGGCGGGGGTGGGAGAACGAGCCGTTGGCCGCCCCGTGAGGAGGCCGGTAGGGGTCGCAATGTCGGACCTGACGCGATTCCTACGCACTTTGGTGACCTATCAGCAAGGACGCCATATGTGCTTTACCCAGCTGAATTTGGAGACAGTTCGCATTACACGACGAACAACCTACACTTCGAGCATACTGAAATGCATCGCGCAATGATACATCGAGAGAGAGGAAACCAAGCAACCACCTCAACTATCGACATTCTGCAAAACAACCCTGCTGCTTACCAACCCCTACAAAGTCAACGAGTTTACGACAGATTTGCTAATTTAAATTTGCAATCCGTGAATGAAGAACAATGTGACAGTGAAAATTATAATTATCGCCAAGAATATTTCAAGACACGAAATGCTATTGAGGGAACTGTGGAAACCGAGTTCACTCTAGCATATAGACATGAAGATACTCAACCAGTTCTCACACAAGGCTATGCCAGCCAAGAGCGGCACAACCTAACCCGACACCCTGAACACCCACCTAACCACCCCCATAGTCAACTATACAAGACTACTACAAAAGCGTCACCGACTGATAACAATCAAAATAATTATTATTCGCCTGTTTCTTCACAACAAGCAAATCGATTTAACTCTCCAACCAAAAACAATCACCACCCCCCACCCTTGAACTTACAGTATCGTAACAGTAATACCTTAACACCCTTCCAACCCCTGTCTCATCAACCCTTCCGGTCTCCTTCAGCAGTACGTTGTGATAATTTAATTGAGCGACCATATGATTTTACCTCAGCTGCATTGGAAGTCGAGACCAGGGGGTTAAATCAAACAGTGCTGCAAGTACAGTCTCAGTCAAAAATAATGCCACCTCTTCAAACAAGTGAAACATATCAGTTCGGTGCAAATTTTAATCAATTTAACCAACGAGGAAAAGGATGCCCGCTGGCTCAGTCAGCGTCAGGCGCCATTCCTCCCCCACCTTTCAACAACCAAATGCAGGGATCAGGCTACCAGCCGCGTATTTCCGCATGTGTTGTTCAACCCCCTACTTCCCAAACCTACCCCCAAACATTCCCTGCGCCCATATCACGGCAGGTGCCACAGCAAATGCCAAGTCTCCGCTTACCGTTGCCTACATATAGTGGCCGCAGAGATAAACTCACCCCAACCGAATTTATCAGTGCATTCGAACTATACGCTCGTTCTAGCACCTATGTTCCTCAAGCCATACTTATCTCTGAGATGCCATCAGCATTAAAGGGTGATGCTAATTGTTGGTGGAATTTGCATGGCGGATTCTACAACTGGGACATTTTTATAGGTGAATTTATGCGTGAATTTGCCGAGCCAAATTACCAGGAGCTACTGTGGAAACAACTCGACGAAAGAATTCAACTCCCTGGAGAGACGCTCCCAGAATTTATCACAGTAATCGCAGCATTTTTCAGACGTCTTAATATACCAGTAACAGAGTCTGAGAAAGTACATCGAGTGTTAACCCAAATGTTACCCGAGTATTATTACTATACTCACGGACGAACTTACCATAGTTTGTACGAGCTCGCCAGAGATGCACGCGACATCCAAGATTTAATTTTGCAACAACGAATGTCTCACACCCTCCCTTTTGCCAGCTACTCGGCGGAGCCATACAGTACAAGTACTGAGGTAGCAGGAAACCCATCCCCAGCGTCACGCACCTCAACGCCCACCTTTCTCGATGACACCCGTCAACCTACTGCAAAGCGGGAGACAGGGGGTCGAGATTCAAATAATCAACGACCTCAAATTACCTCCCAGCAGGAGCCAAAAAAACGTGTAGAGACCCTCACGCAATCAAAACGTCAGCGTGAGGGTGAAGAACGCTGTGCGACAAAAAGACGCAACAGAAAAAGGAAAAGATTTTGGAAGAGACAAAGGAAAAGGTTAAGGGAAGCAAACTCATCATCATGCCCTGCCATACCTAACCTTACAATACCTATTAAAACCCCGCCAGTGCAGCACAACAACCCACTGCAACGTGGCTCTTCAAAATCTGAACCCGACTATAATTTACTAGCAACCATGTCACCCCAAAATCGACCACGACAAAAGGATAATTCTTCAGTAGTGATGGGGAGAAACCAAACAACAGCTCCTCTTTTCATCAAGAAGAAAAAGGGAAGACTTAAAAACAAGTCAACTCCCCCCAATGAGCTTCTGTTCACGAACTGCGCTGTCCTAGTTCAGTGATAAGCAAAGCTCCCCCCATCATCATCACCCACAGTTACCTAAACAAATAAATTATGCCATATCATGCCCCGACCCCATTCATGTACCAGTAAGCCTAAGCATCACATGCCAAGATGGCTTCAATGTTCCCCTAGTCTTCAGATCAGCCAAAGCATCAAATGCCATGATGGCTGCAACGTTCAATGAGCTACGGGCTACGGATATTACTTCAGCTTGCAGTCCAAGATGTTCCCAATCAACACTTACAGAAAGGGCAGAAGCATGGTAAATCAAGCTTGGATCTAATTTGTATAATATGATAATTGTTTATTGTGTTTATTTTTCAGTTGTCATAAAAAGTAGAGTGTTATTTTTTGTTGTAAATTTCAAAATAGTATTTCCAAATTTACAAAGGGGGTAATGTAACTTCCCTACTTTTTATGTCTTAATTATAATGCTTTACTTCAGTTTTAACCTTCTCAATTTGTTTTTAAATTTTTGGTACACCCAATAAATATTGGGAGGTACCAACCATATTAAATAAACAGCTGTCCTGTTCCCGCCAAATCTATGCATATATTGTGAACGTAAACAAAATATTTTCTTTAATTTATTATTACAACAAAAGTAAAAATTCCCCAACTAAACCTATTAGCACTGTTCATAGTAAATTTTATTTACTTTCTTTTAAATGATATATGAGCTCATTATTATGTATATTTGTTGTGCAATCTCATATTTACTAAATTTCCTTCCTATGCATACCAGTGCATATTAAATAACAGTTCATCGTTAATTTTTTGTTTCATGTAAAACAGTTAATATATTTTTATAAATAATTATTTCAAGTGTGCATAGAAGTATACTGTTAATCATAAAAGTTGTTTTTCTTGTAAATATAAATAATGTAAAATCGTATATTGCCGACTCGCAAAACGAGCCGTAATTCATACAATTTGCTTACCTAATTATGTAAAAAAGCTGCACAATAGTATTGTCTAATTTGTCATATGCAATTTATTATGTTTTCTATTATTTAACGTCAATATTGATTTATTGAAAGTGTGAAGAATTTTCCACAAAACTAGGGAAGTGACATAACAGCAATAATACTCAAAAGGTGGCAACACTAAAATTCCAGGTAAACAATAGACACAGCTGACCGAGGGCACCGAGGTTATAAAAGCTCGTGCCCAAAAATGTCAAGTCAGTCCTTGCGGTTGATTCACTGCGGCGCCACGCTGCTGGTCCCGCGACGGCTCACATTCCTTTGTTCGGTGAATTTCATAGTTCTGTCTACAGGTGGCGTTTGTTGCTTATCCACCCGCTGGTAATCAACAAAATCACCTGGTAGAATCGGGTGCTGTCTGTTTAGATCTTCATTGTGTTTCTGCTACGTGATTTACTTCAAGATTATTCAACGTCCTTTCAATTAAGTATTAATTATATAACATTTGTCTTCTATCATAATTATTAAATTAAGCTACAGTATAAAATCATAATAATATTAATATTGTCAATAGTGTATTTTTCTCAGTTTATTTGTTTTACATGCAATAAAATAGAGTCAGTGTTTGTTGATTAAATTATAATCTTTTAATTTATAATATACACCCATTCCTATATAAAAATAATATAAAGATAATAAGAAGAAGTGCGCTTAGTTGAATTTAAGCTAGTGGTAAAGTAATTGCCAGATTGGGAACCCACCCACGCTCTCCTCCTCTCGCCCCCTGGACAACTTGAGGCCCATCTATCAGTTACGACGAGTGGAGGAAGTTAGGGTCCGTTTCAGTAACGCCCTCACTGATTGGCCGTGACGTCACTGCGCCAAACCCCCTCCACTTACACACCCTGGCTCTGCCAGGGTTAAAAGTTGCGACTTCTTCTGTTTAGACGCAAAACAAAAAGCTCTAATTTTCAGCATAAAAGGTTTAAATGTTAATTAAATGGAAGTAAAAAAAAACAATAAAAACAGCTGATTGGTGTTCTGTTTCCCTTAAACAAGCAGTAAAACCTTCTAGGAAAATCATGTCCCTTGTGCCGGTAACATTTAGAGGAAGTCGTCCTAGACCTTGCAATTACAGGGTGTATACCATTATTCCCAAATGAAATTCCATGAGTTTTCCATCAGCGTTTTCCAGGGAATTTTAAAAAAAATCCAGGTAATTTTTTAGCGTTCAGGAGGGGGTGGAGGAGGAATATTATATAAAAATTTACTTGAACCATGTAATTTTTTAAGGTATCGTTTAAGGATTAAATTCCTTAAGGAAAAAAAATCTTGACGTTTTATATTTTGTTTTTCTTAACAACTATATATCCATAATTTATCAATTAAAAGAACCAGATCATGAAAAAAAAAAAAAAAATGCTACCCAGTATAAACAAGAAAAAATAACCAAACACAGTACACATATATAAAAAAAAAAAAAAAATAGCGAGCAACTTTTTTGACAGAAAATTTTAATCATAGAGTTAATATTAAATAGAGAGGCTATCCGGTAGGTGGCGCTGTAGCCTCGCCGAGCGCGGTTCCACTAACTGACGTTTGAAACGGGCGTCTATGACGTCACTATAGGCACTAGCAATGTTAAATTTGATCAGTCAATACTGCGCTGAATACAATGAATAGTAGCAAAATAAGCATAACAACAGGTTAATGGGAATCGTAATTGTAAGCAACATTTATTTGGTAGACGTTGTATGAAAAACGAAGTTGAATGAAAATTATAAAAAAAATATCCCTAACTCCATGGGAATTTTACACCTGTAGGTTGGTACAACGAACAGCTGCTATAGCAGCAGCTGCATCACGTGATCACAGAGAGCGAATCAGAGGGCTATAAGAGCCAGGGCGTCTGTGACGTCACACAGAAATGCAACTCTTGAAATTGACCAACACACTATAACATTAGGAAGCTAGAAAGTCGCCCCCCCTTGATTTTAATGCTCAAATTTTTTGATGAAATTATAATTAATAAAATACAATCTTTTTATCAATTATACTGTATAAAATTACATATAATATATATTTAATAATAATAGGGAACGTTAAAAATCGCAAAAATAAATAAATAAAATAAAAAAATGAAATTGACTTGTCTGATGACACTATATATAATAAAAATATATATTATATTTTATATTTATCATAAATAGTGCATACATGAATGTAATGCAGATCAACTCTTCATTTTACAAAAGAAGTAAATTTGCAAAATACGTTTTGTGGTTACTACACAGCAGTTAGAATATTTAGATAGATGGAACTAGATTGAAAATTTTCCTAAATTTTTGAAAAATGTTTTAGTGTCCTAATTTATGGTTCCTAAATTTCTGAATATTCAGGTAATTGTTTAAAAAAAATTAAAAATATTCCAGCAATAATGAATTGATATAACTTCAACTTCAATATAATTTTATTCGGGTCTGTTTAAAAACTTTATTATAAGTATGTAAGTACATTTTTTTTTCAGTGTTCAGTGTGTCATTTTAATGAAAAAAATATTAATTTCAAAAGTCCCATTTAAAATTTTAGTCCGGTGTGAACCGTGTGAATTGAATGTGGTAAAAATTGCTGGAATTTTATCATTATTATTTTAAACATTTCCCTGAAAATTCAGAAATTTAGGAACAGAGCGGTCTTGAACAGAGTGGTGTTCTATATACGCGCGTATAAGACCGCTCTGTTTAAGAATCATAAATTAGGACACAAAACATTTTTCAAAAATTTAGGAAAATTTTCCATCTAGTTCCCTCTATCTAAATGCTTGAAATGCTGAATGTTGTGTTCACTGAATTTTTCAAAAAATATAAAAAAATACTGCAAAAATTGTATACGAGGTATGATCTATAAAATAAAGTGAGCTCACGCCGCGCGTACAGCAACATGGCGTTGTTTCCTAGTTTTTAAGCACGACGTTTCAGTGTAATAGTTTTTACTTTTTTTTTTTTGTGCTTGAATATGTTAAATTATAATAATTTATAATGATCTCTTGTATACAGGGATCGGATGCGGATGCATATATGATGCACACGGACGCGCAAAAATGGGCTTGCGCATCCGCATCCGTGCATCCCAGATGCACAGGGAAAAATGAATGCATCCGGATGCGCATCCCAGATGCATGAAAAATAAATTTGCATCCATTTAAGGGTAAGGTAACGCCACCAATGTTAAAAAAAATCCCTCTCACAAAAATTCTGAAAAAAATTTAAAATGTTCTCCTCTACACCCCCTATCAGTAGCTAAAATATCAGGTATACAAATACGATCTAGTTTTTGAGTTATGAATTTTTAAAGTTGACCAATTTAACATGGGAGTTTCATTTCTCCATGTTAAAGTAGTCAACTTTAAAAATTTATAACTCAAAAACTAGATCGTATTTGTATACCTGATATTTTAGGTACTGATAGGGGGTATAGAGGAGAACATTTTAAGTTTTTTTCAGAATTTTTGTGAGAGGGATTTTTTTTAACATTGGTGGCGTTACCTTACCCTTAACACTTTTTTTCTCTTTTTTTTTATTTTCTCTTTTTTTTATCAGGTTTTTTGCTAATGGCCTCTAAATAAATCTTTAACACGAGGCATTTTTTTAACATTTATTTGCCACTTGTCGTTTAAAATTGCAAGAAACAAAATGTATTATAAAAACCAAAGATCGTATGCGGATGCACACGGATGCGCAAAAATGGGCTTGCATCCGCATTATGCATCCCAGATGCACGGAAAAAAATTAATGCATCCGGTTGCGCATCCCAGATGCATGGAAAATAAATTTGCATCCAGATGCATGAAAAAAAAATTTGCATCTGGATGCGCATCCATGGATGCACGAAAAATTAATTTGCATCCGGATGCGCATCTCGGATGCACGAAAAAAACGCGTGCATCCGGTCCCTGCTTGTATATATTTATGCTTTCTCATCAAACGATCAACTTTTTTAAAGTAATATTCGCGTAAATTGTCTATCTTTTAATTACACTACGCATACTGCATGCATGGTCACTTGCATCATTAAAAATAATATAATTATATTTTTCTAGCTTATAATTCAAGTTGTTTTAATTCAAGGAGTATTTTTGGTTACAAATTAATATTTGAAACATCCATATTATACTTTTCAGTATAAATATTTAACTATTCGTCCGAAATATTGACGTCACTATATATATACGCGAGCGATCTCTCGTAAATCGCGATCTTTTTACGTCACGCTTTTGCACACGAATTTTTCCCATGTTCCATCTCCAATATTTAAAAAAAATATTTAATTGATTTGAATAAATATTAGAACTTAAACCCCTCACACAAAAATTCTGAAAAAAATTTAAAATGTTCTCCTCTACACCCCCTATCAGTAGCTAAAATATCAGGTATACAAATTCGATCTAGTTTTTGAGTTATGAATTTTTAAAGTTGACTACTTTAACATGGAGAAATGGAACTCCCATGTTAAATTAGTCAACTTTAAAAATTCATAACTCAAAAACTAGATCGAATTTTATGACGTGCTTATATTGTTGTACAATCAAAGAGCAATAAAATGATTATGAATTATGTATACCTGATATTTTAGCTACTGATGATAGGGGGTGTAGAGGAGAACATTTTAAATTTTTTTCTTAATTTTTGTGTGAGGGACTTTTTTTTAACATTGGTGGCGTTACCTTACCCTTCAGAAAACGATTACTGAAAAATGTGATAATTCCATTTTTTAACATTTTTTTCGAAATTCCATGATTTTTCCCGGTTATTCCAGAGGGTTTAAAATTCCATGATATTTCCCGGCATTCCAGATGGTATACACCCTGTTGCAAACCCCCTCAAGTATGCCAGAGGAAGCACAAAACGTGGACTCACACAATGGCTGATTCTTGTGAATTCTAGGCACTATAATGATTACATAAAAATCCGTAGTTTAAAAATTAGATGAATTCAATCTAATAATTATAATAATAATAATAATCAATAATTAATTGAGCTACATTTTTTTAAGACTAAAAAAAATAATAATTTGTTCAGTGTTATCCAAAATTTAGTAAAAAGTGGGTTCTTAACCTGAACGTTTTTTTTAATCATCAGTGAACTGCATACAATGGGGAAAACAATCGTGTTAGTCGGCAATGCTTTGAAAATTTTGAGCATAACGTTATAAAATATATACTATAGTCAACTTTCCAATTAGTTGGCAAGACCACCTTGTTGAAGTATTGGGAAATAAGAAGAGTGTTCACAGTTAATCAATTTAATGTTTCCAAATATCCTACAAAACAAAAAAGACAGATTTGAGAACAACAGTACACATAATCTAATTCCTTATGGTTTTCTTATTGTATAATATATACACTTGATACTTTTTAATGCACCTTACTTGATAAAAAATAAAATGAAGAATGAAGAAATTCAACGGCAAATTAAAAATAATAATTATTATTGGATGGATTGCATTTTTTTTTTCTTTCTTTAAACCTCGAGTTTGTTCTGAAGTGCAGGCTAGAAAATTGTGATGGGGACCATTGCTGTAAATTTACGCAAACTGCCAACTATGATGTTTTCATAATAAATAGTATTGCTGCTAGATGCACAATTTTTTACTTTTAAGTATATTTTTAACAATAGAAAATTAACACTGCATAAAAAAACAACTTGATGTTGCAATTGCAGGCAAAAAACAAAAAAACAGAAAAAAGTCATTGCAGAAGGTTCTGTAACCAATCTGTTTCATTGACTTGGCTACTGAACCTTCTACAACAATTTCAATGCCATTAGGACGAAACATCGACGGCCATCACTAAGTCGTCAGAGCAGGCAGTTTTGCAGTACAACACTGGGAAAAAGGTCCCACCTTAGTGATGATCAACAAAGCAGACAGGGGAGACTGCACACAGCCTTTCCTCACAAATAAAAGAACAAATTCTTAACGTCAATAAACAGACATTCAACTTATTGCACAAATAAACATCATGCTCTGAATCATCTTTGAAATATATTGAAAAGTACATATGTGTCGGAGCCCATGTTAAATGGTCATTTATGCAGAAGTTGGTTGAAAGGTTAATTTTTGGCTGCGTGCGAAGGTAAACAAAGATATCCAGTAAAGAGGTTTACTGGACTCAAATTAACGGCTATGATAATCTAAATCTAGGTGGACATTTGCTCCTGGTCGTCAACTCTTCACTTCTTCTTGGCCTTGTTGGGAGCTCCGCGCGGAGGGGTAACGGGACGCCCGGTGTTCAGACCCCCGTACGTAAACTTACGTTTATCTGCCGGCTGAAACAAAATAACAGATCTCAGAAATGCTGTTCAAGGATCAGCAGCAAATACCTTCCGACAAACAGCAAAGATTCACTCAGGTCTACTAGAAGATGTACAACTTACAGTTTTTTTATTTTTTTTTTTCTCGCTATAGAGTGCATTTTTTACTAAAAATGCAAGAATTGAAAAAAAAGGTGTAAGCATGGACTAAAACAATGCACATGCACTTACAAAATAAACATCAGTAGGGTAAGGAAACAAAAATTGCACATCTTTCAAGCGACCTTAGAGAACAAGCACCTCAAAGTGGCTAACGATGTTAATTATTTAGGAATGTTTCATGGATTATTGTATTAGAGTAAACAAATGCAACAAATAAAGAAGAACCAAGCAAAGACAAAGGCAAACAAATTTAAAACTTCAAGTTTAATATACCAGGTCACTTACCAATTTTAGGAAGATAACCCAAAATTAGTGGCTTTTCAAACATAAGTTCTGAACTTTTTTTTTAGTTCATACCTTGGCTAGCTTTACAGTTGTGAGATAAGTGATTGTTACTCACTTGTCAGTTAACAGTGTTTGGCAAATACACAGGTTCGTGGGAAAGGTCCACTCTTACGACAGTGCTAGAGTTGGACAGGTACGTCACACCCCAGCATTGATTCAACATCAGATCAACTAAAATAGAGCTCAAGTGTTAACCAACCTTGAGAATTTGGAAGGAGCACATCAGTGTTTCGTCCACGGACATCATAGCTCCAGCGTTGTCAAACTCTCCGCAGTAGTTTGGTGCTGAGAAAAGTGTAACCAGCTGACGCTTGGCGAAGAACTCGTAACCATCCTCAACCACCTGCAAGCCATATTTGGTTATAACGATTGTGAGGACAGTCAACATGTACAATAAAAACTCGATATTACGCAACTTGTTGTTAGGTAAAACTCAATTTGAATTGTGAGTAAAGGAGATCGCAGTCCCCTAAAAAAAATTAGCATTGTGGGTATAGAAAAAACTTGATATACAAGGTAATGCTCAATATAAGTAAAACTCAATATACGTCAAACCTAATTTTGTAGGCCTCTTGACTTTATGTAATAACAAGTTTTCACTGTATTGTTTTGAAACCTCCCGTGATTTATGGTTGCTGAATTTTCCACAATGACAGAAAAAAATTGCTACACTTCTCACCTGGTGGGCCCGGCAGATGAGGTCGAAGTCGTGCTTGTGCAGGAATTTGCCAACCACCTCCGCTCCGAAGGTGAAAGAGACTCCGCGGTCATTCTCCCCCCATCCCATCGTGTCCTTGTCAGGATCTGACCACAGCAGGTCGCACAGCAGCCCCTGGTCTGGGACGTCTGTGGGCCGCATGATGCGCCGGATCTGCTCCATGCTCTGCAGGTCTGGACTGAGGCCGCCGTGGCAGCAGAATATCTTCTCGTCAACGATCGCAGCAACCGGTAGGCAGTTGAAACAGTCCGTGAACGTCTTCCACAGTTTGATATTATAGCGACGCTTGCCTGTTCAAAACAATAAACAAAAATTTTTAGATGACGAAAAACTTAAAGAGTGTTCTACTGGAATATTTCTATTTTACGAAATCTTTTTTTTTTTTTTTTTAAACGCTCATCTTTGTCATCAACATTCTATTACGCTGTACCAGCATTGCTGAACAAGTCAAGTTCTTGGACTTGGAAAGAAATTGGAGCATGACAAAATTTGAATTTCCCTTCTTCATCAAAGCAAAACCTGGTGTATACATTTAAATTGCGTCCAAGAGCTTTTTAAAGGAATTATAAAAAATAAATAAATAGTATATTAATATAAAAAAAAACGTAGTAATATATTTCCACGCCAGGTTAAATGAGATCACAAACTTTTACCATGTCCAAAAAAGTATGATAACTTGTGGACCAATGACAGCGCAGATGAAGAGCAACTTACACTCATCGTAGAAGCCATATATCCTGTTGATGGAGGCACACTCGTGGTTTCCCCTCAACAAGAAGAAGTTCTCGGGGTACTTGATCTTGTAGGCCAGCAGCAGGCAGATTGTCTCCAGACTCTGCTTGCCTCGGTCCACGTAGTCTCCAAGGAACAGGTAGTTGCTCTCGGGGGGGAAGCCGCCGTACTCAAACAGCCGCAGCAGGTCATAGTACTGGCCATGGATGTCCCCTGCAAATACAACACAATTAACATCATGGACGAAAAAAGTGTCATTCAATCAGGTTGATCTAAGTTATCATGACAATGGGGCATAACAAAAATATATTATTATTATTATTATGAACCTCAAAAATTTTATTGCAGAAATGGATAGAGGGTGCAAAGTAGTACTGTTGATATCCGGATATCAATCCGGATATTTCAAAATCCGAAGTCCGGTTTCAAAAATATCCGAAACAGATTTCGAATTCTCGGATATCCGAAACTGATTTTGAATTGTATTATATATAATATAATTATATAATATATGTTATATATTTTATATAATATTATATTATACATTACAAATTATAAACTATAAACATAAAATGTATTTTTAAGTATAACTATAAAGTATAAAGTATTTGTGATATAGTGTCATTGATGCTTTGTATGCTTTTTTTCTATTGTGTCTGTCCTATATGCAATATGTATTTGGGTGAAATAAAATAAGTATAAAGACTATAAGTTATAAGTATAAACATAACAACATAAAACAAACTACATAAAGTACATACATTAAGTCATTAACAAATAACTGAGCCTAAATTTCTGAAACTTTGAATGTTTTCCAGTTTTTCTACTACAATGAAAGAAATTTTCTTATTATAACTGATATTTTTTTATATGAAGACGCGCGAGTTTTCACTGATTTCAATATTTGTTGTGTTGTTAGCTGCAGTGGAGAACCCTATTTTTTTATCACATTCTGAATAATATCAGTCAAATTCAAATTTTTATTTCGTTGATTCAACCAATCAAAATAATATTCAGAATATTTTTTCAGAAGTCAGAATGACTCAGATGTATTTTCAGCCTTGCAATTTTGTATTATACTATTTGTAGTATATTTGTACTATGTATAATTTAAAGTATTTATAATTATTTATATTGCTTAATTAATAGAGTTATTAACTTATTACCTCTACATTTTACAATACAATATACATCATTCAATATAATATATTAAAAATATTCAAATTAATTTAACAAAAACTTATTGGTGGAAAATTTGTAAATGTAATGCAATTGCGAATACACATAACAATTTAAAACTAAATATTTGAATTACAGTATTATGCTAATTACAGTCATGCTTAATTTCATATCCAAATTATCCGAAAGCAAAATTATAAAAAAGCTGAAATTCAGAAATTCGATCGAAATTCGAATGTAGGTTTCGGATTGTAGAATATTTAAAATTACGATGGGATTAGTGGATTTTCGGATATCCGATCGGTGTTCGGATATCCGATCGGAGTTCAGATATCCGACTAACCGATCGGAGTTCCGGATATCCGAAATCCGATCGGATATCCTAAATTTCGAACGGATATCCGAAAATCCGACTATCCGGATATCCATTTCTCCAAAATCCGGATAGTAAAATATCCGAAAATCCGAAAATTTTCAACAGCTTTAGTGCAAAGTTATGCTTTACTGTGTTTTTTTTTTTTTTTTTTTTTTTTTTTTTTTTTTTTACATAGTTTTGAGTCAGGGAATTATTTTTAAAAAATTAGATAAATTACTATACAGAGAAAGTGACGCCTTCAGACGCATCTCTTAATAAAAGGATAAGACCTAAAAGGGACGTGGGTTCAAACCTGACCTCGGCAAAACTCTTTAGCAATACTTCCCGGCCTCTATAATACAGTCAATACAGTGTGAAAATAAAAAAAAAAAAAAAAAAAGAAAGTGCCATAACTTTGCACCCTCAATCCATTTTTTTGCAATCAAAAATTTTGAGGTCGAAACTCTATTGATTAAAGGAAATCTGATATGCCCAAATATAATATTATGGTTAAATCAATTTCAAGTCAGGTACCACATTAACTTATTCATTCAATGTCCTGAAGTGAACGTGTCATTTATCGCGCGTAATATTAAAACAATAAAAATGTAAAACCTTATTTGAGGTAGTGCTGTTGATATCCGGATATTTCAAAATCCGAAAACCAGATTCGAAAATATCCGAAAATCTGAATTTGCGGATTTGCGGATAATCAGATATCCGAAACAGTTTTCGAATTCGCGGATATCCGAAACTGATTTCGAATTTTCGGATATCCGGATATCCGAAACTGATTTCGAATTCTCGGATATCCGGATATCCGAAACTGATCTTGAATTGTATATATATATAAAATATAATTATATATAATGTTATATATATAATATTATATAATAAATTACAAATTATAAACTATAAATATAAAATGTATAAGTATAACTATAAAGTATGAAGTATAAGTATAAAGACTATAAGTTATAATTATAAACATAACAACATAAAACAATAAGTACATTAAGGGGGGCATTCACAAAGCATTTTAACCCCAACTTTTATCCCTGGTACTAAACATGGTGCTAAACCAGGGGCTAACCATGTCTAGCTCCTAGTTTAGCACCAGGGATCAAACTTGGGGCTAAAGTGGGGGTTAAAATGCTTTGTGAATGTCCCCCAAAGTCAACATTAACTAATAACCGAGCCTAAATTTCTGAAACTTTGAATGTTTTCAGTATTTCTACTACAATAAAAGAAATTTTCTTATTTTAACTCATGATATTTTTTATATGAAGACGCGCGTGTTTTCAGGCGCGGATCCAGAAAAAAATTTCGGGGGGGGGGGGGGGGGGGGGGCTGCCTTCATAAGGCCAATGTTAACAAAAAAATGGAGTGGGAGAAATGCCTATATTGCCCATGTTAAATGCAGCCCCCCCCCCCCCCTGGATCCGCGCCTGCGTGTTTTCACTGTTTTCAATATTTTTTGCGTTGTTAGCTGCAGTGCATGGAGCACCCTATTTTTATAACATTCTGAATAATATCAGTCAACCAATCAGAATAATATTCAGAATATTTTCAGAAGTCAGAATGACTCAGAATGTATTTTTAGCCTTGCAAACAGTGCATCGGCAGGATGTGTATATAAGGTTGTATTTTGTGATTTGTATTTTGTATTATACTATTTTTACTATTTATAATTTAAAGTATTTATAATGATTTATATTGCTTAATTATTAGAGTTATTAACTTATTACATCTACATTTTACAATACAATATTAACAATATAAAGGGTGTTTACTTTGATTTGAACGTTTTAAAGTGATAATTAAGGAATGAAGTTCGATGGTAATATAGACATGTCATACATCAAATTAGAGCTTACATTTTAACATTTTTAAAACTTGCATCATAAATTACAAGTTCGGACTTGTCTTTTTTTGAGACGAAAAAGAAACAAAAATGAGCCGTTTTTTTGTTCAAATATCGGTGGTAACATGAAATTAACTGTTAAATCCATCACTGGATTGCAAGGTTGGTGTGGGAGTGATATGTAATGCGTTTGGTCAATTTTCCTTAGATAACCAAAGTAAAGCAACACAAGACTGTTTTGTGGTTGGATCAGTTGGATGGGTGACCATTTAAACAAAAATTGCACTTCTCCCACCCAGGGGTAACGCTTTTTACCACAATGTGGTTTCTCTACGAAATTGAACCATTCCATTTCTGTTTCTGGATCATTGACAAAATTGGACGATGCATGTGGCGTTCATCCTGACAAGTTTCCATGCACGTTGCGATCAGTCACATTAAAATGCCATTTAATTTCATGTTACTACCGATATTTGAAAAAAAAAAAAAAAAAAACAGCTCATTTCTGTTTCTTTTTCGTCTCAAAAACAGACAAGTCCGCACATGTAATTTATGATGCAAGTTTTGAAAATGTTAAAATGTAAACTTTAATTTGATGTATGACATGTCTATATTACCATCGAACTTCATTCCTTAATTATCACTTTAAAACGTTCAAATCAAAGTAAACACCCTGTACATTATATTCAATATATATTAAAAATATTCAAATTAAATTAACAAAAATTCATTGGTGGAAAATTTGTAAATGTTATGATATTGCGAATACACATAACAATTTAAAACTAAATATTTGAATTACAGTATTATACTAATAATTACAGTCATGCTTAATTTCATATCCAAATTATCGGATCCGAAAGCAAAAGCTGAAATTCATAAATTCGATCGAAATTTGAATGTAGGTTTCGGATTGTAGAATACTTGAAATTCCGATGGGATTACTGGATTTTCGGATATCCGGATATCCGATCGAAATTTCGGATCTTTGAAATCCGATCGAAGTTCGGATATCCGAATATCCGATCGGAGTTCAGATATCCGAAATTTCAAACGCATAATCGGATATCCGACTATCCGGATATCCATTTCTCCAAAATCCGGATAATAAAATATCCGAAATCCGAAAATTTTCAACAGCACTAATTTGAGGTTCTTCGGGGAAACACTAATCCTGCATAATGTGTCGGTAATTTTGACAATATAACAAGCAATACTGTCTTTACAGTATGGCCACGCTACCATTTTTGTATATGTCGATTTATTATGAAGACCTGGAAGCATTTTTTTTCAGATCCCAACTTTTTTTTGCAACTAAAAATTGACAAGACGCTGTGACGCCATGGTCATGTTTCATGACTTGACGTTAACTGCGTTAAAAACCTATACTCCCCTTGATTTAGGAGGCTAAAAAAATTGTCAAAACAAATGCAAGTTTGAGGACCTCAATAAACGAGGAAGAAGATTAATAATGATAATAACAACGTCCAAATGTTTTGGGTTGGAATTTACAAAAAAAATGCTTCAAAATCTCGTCGCATGCTTGAAACGGCGGACTCATAGCACATAAAGAAAACGACGTGATTTTGACGCAAAAAGTTTACTAGGGATTTTAAATCTGCACGCGATGGGCACGTGCTGTGACTTCCACTGGCAGTGATTTTTGGCAATTTAAAAGAGCATTGAAATTTAACGAATGTTATCGCTGTTGCAACTTGGCGGATGAAGCATGGTATTTCATGGCACGTACGTGTGTCAAAATGATTGCGTCGCAGCACTCACGTGACTCCGCCTTCGGTTATAATTATTGTATACAATATGCAGTTTGTCGCGATGTCATGATAATTGATCGAGAATGACTGTTATCATTAAACGATAAAGCCGAGAGAGATATGAATGTTGCATGCAGCAGCGTCTATTGCACCATGCGCTTTTTAATCCTCACGGTGCATCGCTCACGTATAACCTTCGGTGACGATGTATCTCACGAAAATCAATAGGCCAAGGCGAGAATGCTATTCCGAGCGCGCCGCCGCACAATTTACCAAGCTTCACGCGTACAAGCTACGCTCAAGGCTGGAATCACGACATCATGACGTCACAAATACAGCCTCGATCAAGACTCGTGCAACGACACGTCATTTAGTAAGGGTTGTCTCACACAAATCGCATATTTCGTAGCGTTCGATAAAAAAATTAAAAACCCATGCGTTCAGTTGAACGCGCGCACACAGCTTTGTTTCGTATCGCATGACATATAGTTAATTTATCATTTAGAACAAGTTCTACATTTTTAAATCATACGAAGTCATATACGATGCGAAGACACTGTGTGACCCCCGACGTACCAAAGGGAACGTACATACAAAGTGTCCTGTTTGCATGTATCGGCAAAGATGTGTACTGATTTTGTCCGAAGTGAAGGTTAGTCGATGTGCCTCTTCTTATCACTCAAAACTATGACGTCATCTTTATTTTTATGACTGTCTAAAATTAATGAATGTCGTGACAAAGTTGTTAAAGGGGTACCAAAGTACGTAGTATTCGGGTACGTAAGAATTATTCTGGTATCCCTGTGGCTCAATATTTTCGTACGATGCCTTGGTTATTTTACAATTAATTATTTAGTTTGATAAAACAAAAAAAAAGATGCCGGAGCGCGGCCGCAGCATCTGCTGATACGATGGGAATCTCCCCTGAATCGGTGGAGCCCTCTACCGGCCCCTTTTTGTAATTTCAGCTTCTGCTGCGGCCGCGCACCGGCTTCAATCAACAAACGACTTTTGGAATCGCTTTTCAAACTATACAAAAAAAAAATAAAAAAAAACTGATAAATAACCAAGCACCGAACGAAAATATTGAACCACATGCACGGATACCAGAATAATTCTTACGTACCTGAATATGTAAAAAAAAAAAGAAAAAAAAAAAAAAAGAAAACATTTACTTTTTTTTTTTTTTTTTTTAAATCATTTGGCTTGTACAGAGACAAACATTGATCAAGTCAACACTTATTATAAGACTTTGGTAAGACTTAAAGTTTTAATTAAATAAATTAATAATGAAGCCGTCGCTCGAGTTCACTCTCAGGTGCAGGTGGCTATTACATTGTAAATGCCTCTGCACTTCGAGTGTGTGGTTGTGCTTTCCGAGTGTTGGCGCTTGCATGTCCTTTACTGTGCTGCTACGGCTAGGATCGGTGTATAGGCTTGACAGGTCTATGAATATAGCGTTGGCTTGGCTTTGTTGTTGTTTACATTCAGCAGTAGGTACTGAGAGGGAACTGGAATCACTTGATTTATTCCTCCTAATTTAACATATTTTTATTCTTTTTTAATAATAAAATATATAAGAAATAAATATACATAACTTGAACATAAATATATTTTTTTATTTTACCTAGCTTCTTTATAATTATTTTTTGTTGAGCCGTTTCCCCCTCGTATTCAAAAGACCGCGGGGAAAGCAATGGTCGGTGATTGGCTGATTTTTTGGAAGAATCTTAGGGTCAATATCAGTGCATAAGTGTCCTAAAATGATCATTATTGACGTGAAATTTGGAGTCAATATACATTTTATTTAATGATTTATTGTATTTTTCACAGATATCATTGGCAAATATTGTATTTTTTTCCATTTACTTAACATTTCAATCTATCAAATAAAATAATTGTCAAAAGTACCACGATTGTCATATATCGCAGAAAATAAATGGTTTTTAGTATGCTACAACCATGTTAAATAGGTGCTTTTTGCCTACATTCACGTGACGTCATATTTTTGTGACGTATGGTGAAAGACCCGTATTGCTCCGGCTAGTTCAGGCTGTGGTTGTATTGGCCTACATCATACAAAAAATCACGGGACAGTTCACCAATCAACCGCATAAAATTATCCATTTCTGTTAAATCACACGTTATTGGACTTGCCCGTTGTGTGATAAAGAACTCATTTTCAATAGATGTCGTGATCTGTCTACACTCGAACGTATTAAAGGACTTTGTTCTGAAGTCCTGTTCAGAAGAGATTAATATGCTTATCACAGAAATAATTAATCAATCTTTTATTGATGGCAAATTTCCTTCTGCTCTCAAGCATGCAATCATAAAGCCTGTTTACAAAAAAGGATCAAAGACTGATGTAGCAAACTATAGACCTATAAGTCTACTCTCTGTGTTCTCTAAATTCTTTGAACAAGCATTTCTGATAAAACTCCTGCCTTTTTTAGAACAAAATCAAGTCCTATCAGAATTTCAACACGGATTCCGTAAAAATAAATCTACGGAAACAAATATGTTTCAATTAATTGACAGTTTATTAGAGAGTATAGATAACAAAAACAAAACTGCTGGAATTTTCTTGGATCTGTCTAAAGCATTCGATATGGTTGAACATGAAATTTTGTTAAATAAACTTTATAAATATGGAATCAGAGGACAAAGCCTCAACTGGATAAAATCTTTTCTTGAAAATAGGACACAGACAGTAGAAATACCTTCCATTATAACTAATAATATGGTTAAATGTTACTCTGAGGAGAAAACACTTGTATACGGCCTTCCGCAGGGCACTTGTCTGGCACCGATACTTTTCATATTATATTACATAAATGATTTGCCTTTAATTATAGATCATGGCAACTGTATGTCTGTTGAATGTGCTGATGATTCTAACTTAAAAATAACTGGTGAAAATAATAATGTACTCATAAATAACATAATAAGTTCAATTGAAAAGGTTAAAGTTTATTTTAATAATCTTGGTTTAATACTTAATGTCAATAAAACAGAAATTTTGCAGTTTCAGAATATTTAAAATAAAAACTCAACAATAACATCAGTTTCCGCAGCTGATGAATATATCACACTTAAAAACAATACAAAATTCTTGGGTATAATTGTTGATGAAAATTTGAGATGGTAGATCATATAGACTATATTTGTAAAAAACTCTCCTCAGTAATTTTTGCTATTGGTAAACTGAGGCATGAATGTGAAGTTGAATGTTTAAAAACTTTATACTACTCAAATTTTTATTCACTTTTGAAATATGGCATTCTTTGTTGGGGATATTCTCTTGATTTCAATAAACTGTTTAAACTACAGAAAAAAGTAATACGTCTCATTTTTTTTGTAAAGAGGAGGTATTCTTGTATAAATCTATTTAAAAATAATGAAATTTTGACACTGCCATGTATTCTTATCTTTGAAAGTGTAAGCTATGTTAAAAAGAATGTGGATGTTTTTAAACAGCATGAAGTAAATCATGGTCATAATACAAGAAACTTAAAACATGTGATAGCACCCAAATGGTGTAGACTTAATATGTACAAGAACGGTCCGTTTCTTAGCTGCCTCCGATTATATAAGAAGTTACCAAGTAAGATTAAATGTATTGAAAATGTGAAATTATTTCAAACAGCTGTGAAAAAAATGTTAATTGACAAGTGCTTTTATAGTGTGCCGAAATACTTGGACTATGACTTTAATGATATCATTGTAAATTAATTTTTTGTTTTTAGTGTAATTGTCTTTTTACAGCTCAGCTAGTTACTATTGACTTGTCCTAATAACTTAAACATATATCATGTATTGATAATATGATTGTAGGAAAAATGGAATTAATAAAAATATTTTGAATTTTGAATTTTTGAATTTTGAAATGATCATGAAAATTAAAAAAATAAATAATTTTTAAAAATAAAAAAAAGCAAGATTTTCAAATACAATTCCGATAATATTTGATAAAGTAGAGCGCGAAATTAAAAAAATATCAATTTCGCGAAGTTTTATGAACGTCGCATTACTGGCCGCCAGCGCTACACCAGAGCGTACTTGCGAAGTACTTGCTACACCGTCAAATTTTTGAGTGCGTTTGAATTCATGGGCCAGCCCGGGCTGGCCTGGGCCCGAAGCGTTTTTTGTCGTCAAGTGGGGCCAGCCCGACGGCCATTTTCCCTCCTCTCATGACGTCACTTCCTGGCTGACGCGGGCTGACTCGACAGTGCGACTGAGACCTAGCGGAGAGACTGGGAACTGGCCCGTGACGAAATTATGACGTTTCATACCACGTGACCAAGGTCACCGCCATTTTACCCATCCCGGGCCCCGTGAATTCAAACGCAATCTTTGAGTGCGTAGTGCGTTTGAATTCACGGGCCAGCTGGCTGGGTAAAATGGTGGTGACTTCGGTCACGTGGTATGAAACGTCATAATTTCGTCACGGGCTAGTTCCCAGTCTGTCCGCTAGGTCTCAGTCGCACTGTAGAGTCCGCCGCGTCAGCCAGGAAAAGACGTCATGAGAGGAGGCAAAAAGTCCGCAGGGCTGGCCCCACTTGACAACAAAAAACGCTTCAGCCCAGGCCAGCCCGTGAATGCAAACGCACTCTTTGCTTCCCCAAACAAAACCGGCTCCAGCTCGCGACTCATTTGACGACCATTCCTTAATTTGGAGTGCAAAGATCCACCCAGTAAACTTTTCTTGGACCCATGTAGGTGTGTATATATATATATATATATATATATATATATATATATATATATATATATATATATATACAGTATATACGTGGGAGGTGTGGTGCAGTGCGCTTGACCGGGTCTCGTCAGATCACCGAAGTCAAGCAACGCCGCGCGTGGTTAGTAGTTGGATGGGTGACCATTTTCAACAAAAACCACGTTTCCCACCCAGGGGTAAAACGTTGCGCTTTTCCACTATGTGGTTCCCCTGGCTTTGGACCATTGCAATTCCGGTTCATTGACAAAAGCTGTAGCGTCCATCCTGGCTGAGGTTTCTACGTTTCCCTCAGCCGCAGGCAAATGCCGGGATGGATTTGCAAGGCCGTGGCCGCCCTCGTTCTAGAAGAGCCCGCGAAACGCTCAAGTTAGGGTTTCGGAAGGTTCGGGGTTTCAAAGTAGTATGTAATAGTACCCAATAGGGTTTGATTAAGAAAAATATATATATATATATATTATATATATATATATATATATATATATATATATATATATACACACACACACTTTATACGTTCCTTTATATCATTACTCAAAATGTACAAGTATGTAATTATTATAGTAAATAGAAGTACCCAATAGGGGTTGATTAAGAAAAAAAAAAATATATATATACATATATATATATATATATATATATATATACACACACACACACTTTATACGTTCCTTTATATCATTACTCAAAATGTACACCAAATTTGTAGTTTTATACATCAGCAAACGAACAGTTATTTATTTTATTGACTAAAAATATTTTCACTCTATCATCGAAAAATGTTGAGCAATTGCCACCTCGGACACAATAAACCTTAAGGTAGAGATAATACAGATCAGCTGGCCCAATGCTAAAAAAATCCCATTCATAAAAATTATGAAAAAAATTTAAAATGTTCTCCTCTACATCCCCTATCAGTAGGTAAAATATCAGGTATACAAAAACGAGCTAGTTTTCGAGTTATTAATTTTTAAAGTTGACTAATTTAACATGGAGAAATGGAACTTCCATGTTAAATTGGTCAACTTTAAAAATTAATAACTCGAAAACTAGCTCGTTTTTGTATACCTGATATTTTACCTACTGATAGGGGATGTAGAGGAGAACACTTTAAATTTTTTTCATAATTTTTATGAATGGGATTTTTTTAGCATTGGGCCAGCTGATCTGTATTATCTCTACCTTAATTAATAAAAAAAATTCAAGCAGCCATGCAAGCAGTGTTTTTTTTAATTTATTTTTTTAATTATATTCTTCCAACAGAGATCATACAATGAATGTTAAACACATTTATTTGAAATTTATTTTGGGGTAGTTATCCAAACCATTTAAACAGGCTGTTCGTATTACAGAAACGAGCTCTTAGAACTATTTTACGCTTTAAGAAGCATGATTCATGTGTTGGACATTTCAAAAAGCTTAAAATGTTAACATTGCCTAGTATGTATATTTTAAACTGTGCTATGTTTAAGAAGAAATATCCTGACCTGTATATACATAATAGTGAATTACATTCTTATAATACCAGAAATAAAAATAAAATTGTTTCTGAAGCTCACGCTTCAAGTTTATTAGAAAAAAGTTCTGCTTATCAGACAGCCAAAATCTATGACTTTTTACCATTAAGTTTGAGGGAAATTGATAGTGAAAAACTATTTAAAAACAAATTGAAAAACATTCTTATTTATAGTGAAATTTATTCTGTGAAGTTGTATTTTAGTAATAAGATGCCTGAAAATATTTTATCCAGTGTTATTTTGTAGATTTAATTTATTAGGAAGTGCTATTGTTGGTTATATTTGTGTTTATGTATTATTGTCTTGTTGTAACTGTTTTTTTTTTGTTAAAGTGACGTAACCCATGTTGTACTTGTATAACCAGTGGTTAAATAAAAGAATTGAATTGAATTGAATTGAATTCATGATTTTGTTTTAAAAACTAAATTTTCATATATTCTTGTCCTTATGTTTCCCATGCAGATGCTTTTAATAAAAAAATCCATGAAGAGTTAAAAAAAAAAAAAATGCTGCACTTCTTCTAGCTGTTGTTGTGTTTAAAGGGAGTCTCTAATGTTTCAAAAGCTTTTCATAAACTATCAGTGCAAGTTAATAAAAAGAGAAAAATTGTCGTTGTTCAACAGTTTTCGCTGCCTAGAAATAAAATGGTTATCTTGGTAGCTCTGATGTCAATGTATGTGAGTCTTTCACCACACGTCACAAAACAATAGTCCAGGAAAATTAAATATTTTGGTCAGCAAAAATAGTATAAAGCTGAAATTTGGTCCACACATGCCTGGATAGTACACAAGCTCCCAAAAAGAAGTCCCCTAACCTCCCCCTTGAGGAGACCAAAATACGGGACATTTCCCGAGAAAATGTACCTTTTTATCAAAAATATTTTATTTTAATGCAACTAACGATCATGCATGTCCCGATAAAATGTTGAATCAGAGGTAATTTAACACAAAATAAATTTCCAATAAATTAAATCTCTCCGATGAATAGTTTTCAAAATATCCCTGAAATTTAAAAGGGGATTATTGCCAAGCGATTTTGAGTTACAAATTACTTTGTAAATAAGTGATTTATGAACAATATTGTGATGTTACCATATAATTTTTATATAATTTAAAAAATGCACTTTTTTAATCGAAAGCGCTAGCACGTTTTGTTTTTGAGTTACGGGAATTTGGGAATTTTTGAACAAGCAAGAAGTGGGCGTGGCCTGACTCCATTTACCTTAAATACTGTGTGTATATGCGGCTGATATGAGGAAACTTTTTATAGTAGCCACGTGTAATGGGTTAAGAATTATTTTTAGGGGGGTGTGGTTCTCCCCCCCCCATTGCCCATTAAAAATATTATTTTAAAGGTTTAATTTGCTGCTGGAACATCAAGTTGATATAACTAAGAATTAACTATGGATTATGTATACCTACTTACCCCCCCCCCCCAAATACATCTTCCCAATCCTCCCAACCAATCTGCACCTAAACATGATGTGAGCTATGAAAACAATGACTAAGTGCTAAGTGGCTATTAACACTCGTTGGCAATGTATTACGTATGTAAGTCTGACATTTAAAAAAAGAAAACAATATAATAATTAAGTTATTCTGTTATTATAATTGTTTTCAAAGTACTACATTTTGTATCAAATTGGCATCGCTTGCATGATTACATAAGCTGCATGTATATTATACAGTTAATTATTCAGAAGAGCACATTCTTATGTTCATTACGGATATATTTCCAATATTCCTTGAATTACGTACTGAATATTGCCAATTTCTATTAACATTATTTTGGTAGGTAAGCGTGATCTATAGAACTGAAGCATCATAATATATTATGCATAAATAAATTGACCGGCATACTTAAAAGGTATAGCATCAGCATTGTGAAGATGTGCTGGAGGAACGTCATAAAACTCATAAAAGATAAGAGCAATGCAATTCATGAAATTAGTATTGACTAAAAATTATGACGCTTAAAAAAATAGAATACAGATTTTTTATTAAAGCTGATGTCACATTTTATATTTATTATATTATTTATAGTACAATATTTAAATATAATTCTGATCATTATTTATATACTGACGTATATTATATCAATTATACTCAATAATTATTATCTACCACCATGGTGCTAAAGTGAATTAAATTATATTGATGACATGTAAATATCGCTATTTATATATCTATGCGTCTTATTATAACTTCAATATATTAGGGTGCAATGTGTTTTTATCTCAAGGATTTTAGTTTTTTTTTTATTTGAAACAAGAAATATAAAAAGTTAAATAATTGCATGGTGGTGTATTAGGATTGTTGATAATCCATGTCTATAAGTGTACAATTACTTATATATTTGATTGAATTTAATATGTCCAAGTATGAAATACACACAAAGAAATCGAACGCATGCAGAAACCTGTTAAATCATAACCACTGTCTTCCGATTCGGTTGAGATGTAGTGGACTCTGTGTATATATTGTTATTGTTTGACAATTAAGGCCGTTTGGCTATTTAATATTGCAAATCATGGCTCAATACCACTTAACTTGTGCTATGGTGCCACTAATTTGGTGCTATACTGTATTGGTCATCGCCCACAAAATCATTATATTTGATTTATCATTAATTTTTGTAACTTTTAAATTTATTATTATTATTATGTATATACTATTTACAGGGTTTAATTAAAAAAAAAATATATATATATATTTATATATATATATATATATATATATATATATATATATATATATATATATATATATATATATATACAGTAATGTAATAATTAACATGGGTAAAATAAATAAAATAATACGTTACCAACAAGCATTTTATGGTGTTAATACCGTAGTCACATATACGTCATTGTTTCCATAGCTCACATCATGTTTAGGTGCAGCTAATGGGCTGGGGGGGGGGGGGGGGGGGGAGTAAGTAGGTATTATGATCCATATTAAATTCTTAGTTCAATATATCAACTTGATGTTCCAGCAGCAAATTAAACCTATAAAATAATATTTTTAATGGGCAATGGAGGGGGGGGGGGATGATTTAGGGGGGAGAGAACCCCACCCCCTAAAAATAATTCTTTACACATTACACGTGGCTACTATAAAAAGTTTCCTCATATCAGCTGCATATACACACAGTATTAAAGGTAAATGGAGTCGGGCCACGCCCACTTCTTGCTCGTTTAAAAATTCCCAAATTCCCGTAACTCAAAAACAAAACGTGCTATATAGCGCTTTCGATTAAAGTGCATTGTATTAAAGGAGGGGAACCGCTTCAGCTTTTATATTTTTAACGTGTTATAAATAATGTCAAACTTACTTGTGCACCAAAAAAATAGTCACCACCCTCCGCCTTCCACCAGTTCAGCAGTTGAAATTCAAAAAGAGCGCCAAAGAAAATTGGGGCATATGACGTCAAGATCAACGATTGGTTGCACTTGACCAATCATGGCGGTTCGTAAAAATTATATTGTAACATCACAATATTGTTCATAAATCACTTATTTACAAAGTAATTTGTAACTCAAAATCGCTTGGCAATAATTCCCTTTTAAATATCAGGGATATTTTGGAAACTATTCATCGGAGAGATTTAATTTTTTGGAAATTTATTTTGTGTTAAATTACCTCTAATTCGACATTTTATCGGGACATGCATGATCGTTAGTTGCATTAAAATAAAATATTTTTGATAAAAAGGTACATTTTCTCGGGAAATGTCCCGTATTTTGGTCTCCTCAAGGGGGAGGTTAGGGGACTTTTTTTTGGGAGCTTGTGTACTATCCAGGCATGTGTGGACCAAATTTCAGCTTTATACTATTTTTGCCGACCTCGCTTATGCATTTCTTCCTAATATTCCTGGACTACAATATGACGTTAAGATTTTGTAGGCAAAACATTGCCAGCGGCATAGCAGATACGTGCTAAAGTTGGTCTCAAAATTTATTACTCCTGGCTATTTACTAAATTTTTTTTAGAACTTTGAAGAAAAATACTTAAAGACCAAAACTATTATTGAAATATATCTTTGGGCGGCTTTGGGCATCTCCGTGCTGCCCAAACCATAAACATGAAATTTCCGCATTATCCATGCAATAATAGGACTGATCAACAATATGATTGCTGGGACTTTAACCTCTGTAACAACATGAGCTTTCCCACACCTCTCTTTTCCCCACCTGCCTTTTTTACTATTTTACTATAGGATGTCAGTTTTCTTTGCATCAATAAATATGATAATTAAAAGAATACTTTGAATATGAGTCACTATTACAATGTGCTTACAGGGTGTAATTTTTTACTGGCTCAATCAAAAGAGGAGGTCGAAAAATATCCCTTAGATTTTCTTTGCGATTTTTTTAAGCACTGCATTATACCTAGAATGGAGATTAAAATTTTCCCTTGACCTGGAGGCTCCATCCGCAACGCCTATGACGTCATTACATTCTTTGGGTCAACTATATAATGTTTCTAAATAAACACGTTGCTATGGAAACAAATGATTATTTTTAATAAACAAGCAACAATGCAATAATTTTTTACAAGTGTTATATAGTTGAACCAAAGAATGTAATGACGCCATAGGCGTTGCGGATGGAGCCTCCAGGTCAAGAGACATTTTTAATCTCCATGGTATGATGCAGTGCTAAAAAAAAAATTGCAAAAAAAATTAAGGGTTATTTTTCGACCTCCTCTTTTGATTGAGCCAGTAAAAAATTACACCCCGTAAGCCCAGTATACACTTACACTGCACATTTTAACATATTTTGGTAAAATAGAGGTCTGCATGGGCCCGGCCTGGCCTTTCCTTAAATAGAGGAGGGGGTGAAAAAAGTAAGCAAAAAAATGATTACAAAAAGGCTTCGTTGCCAGTTTTATGGGTTGTAAAGCACTACAAAAGACACATCAATCACACTGGGTTTGAACCACTGACAGGCTGTGCCGCACTATGAACCAGGTTTTATGGGTCAGGGTCTTAAAAATCCGTCACGTGCAGACCTTTGCGTGAAGTCAAAGTAAAAAATAATAGAGCATTTTAATTGTTTGTGTGCTCGAATGACCACCTTACGATCAGGGCCGTTCTATGGAGATTTTTGCTGTTTAAGTGAGCCGTTACAGGGGGAAATAATAAGCAGGTATTGGGAAGAGTCTCTAGAGGGGGTACAAAAGAGAAAATGGTGGACCAAATAATGCTAAGAAGATAGGAGCAATGACAAAAGAAAAAAATAGTTTTCATTGTTCTTCGGTGTTGTGATTTTTTCTATAATATTTGTTGTATCTTGGTGTAATTTTAGAATTTTTTTAAAACCGGTTTATTTTGTTTGATCAAGGATTATTATCACTATGGCAATTATTTTTTTATAATAAAAAAAAAAAAATATAAAATTTAGATCAGAACATAGAGAACAAAATAACTGATCACTTTCTGAAGTAAAGAAAAGTAATTATTCAGTCCAGTTTTTGAAACATTTTTTTTTTTTTTTTTTTTGAAACAGATGCTGATTTGACTTGATTTTACTAATGGTTGCCAGATTTCCAATGATATTCGCACTATTTATAACCTGAATATCTATGTTATAATGTAAGGAAGGTTTACTTTAATTTTCAGAGTGATTCACCATCTCCTAAGACTAGTGACAAAAATCCTTTAAAAAATAAATATACGATTTGTTTAAATGCTACTCTGTGTATTTTGGTCCTCCTCAAGGCTGTCTAACTTACATGGGCATGACATCAGCACAATCTACTCTATACCTTGTACCGTGTGGCAACAATGTCATAAAGGGATGACACAAAAGAGAGACAGAACGAGTGAGAGAGGGGGAGGTCATTGCACAGGTGAAGTATTCCCCAGTGACTTCCCTAGGCGTGTGGTGGCCCACAACTGGTACGCACAGTTGCTTTACAACTGGCCCAAAACTGGTACGCACAGTTGCTATACAACTGGCCCACAACTGGTACGCACAGTTGCTATACAACAAGGGCCTTCATCGTTATGTCTATGACTATATTGTGTTATTGAATAATTCTTAGTAATGTCCTTTAAGGGTAAGGTAACATGGATCAGCTGATCGACGTAGTCCCATTAGATTAACGTGTAAACCTTAGCAAACATACACATATTCTGATTTTTTTTTACACATACATAAAAAAAAAACAGACAAAATTTCAAAACAATTACTGTATTTGAGCCGATTTTTGTAATTTATTGAAAAAAAATTGGCTCGAATAATTGTTTTGAAATTTTTTCTGTGGCATTTAGGTACTAAAAACTGTCCCTCAAAAAATTTCCTTACATATTATTGTGTGTCTGCTAAGGTTTACATGTTAATCAAATGGGAATAGTATATCGATCAGTTGATCCGTGTTACTTTACCCTTAAACTGAGACTGCTTTAAAATAATTCATTTGTAGAGTAAAAACAAAATATAGAAGTAGAGAAACTAATATAAATGAGAAATACTGCAAAACTGCATACAGTATCTGAAGCAAAAAAAAAGTAAAATATTATGTAATACTGTAGGCCCTGTGTTTGGCAAAGGGCCATAACAAAACTGCTTATTTTACACATTCAGGTACTTTTAAAGCAAACAACTTGATTTACTTGGGGATAACACAGGAGGCGCGACTACACACTAGGGTTTCAAGCACATAAAAATGCTTCTACCTGCCTGCCAGCTGATTTCTTCCCACTATATTAGGAAGGTCAGACCTTTTCAACGTTATTTCATGTTAAGGGATCAGCTGTGGTGGTAAAACGAGAAACTTGTTTTGCCTCAGCGCGGAGTGTGTAGAAGAGTGGGTGTTAGCTTTCCATAGTACATAGTTCAGTGGGATAACAGTAAAAGGATGTGTAGTCAGTGCACTGAACTCCTGATAATGAGTTCAACTGGTTGCTAAACCTTCTACTATACTCAAAATCACATACGAGTTTTCCTATGGCTATGCTTTAACATTACCCACCCACCCCTACCAACCTTATAAAAAAGCTACTAAACTAAATCTCCAATCAAAGTGCATGATGAACTGTCAAATAGACTATGAAAATACTTAAAGCATGGCTTTCTTTTCAGATGAAAATTTGGAAGTGAGATTTAAAAATAACTACAGTACATCTCTTTTTTTTTTTTGTTAAAATTTGGTAAATTGGCCCCCCTTGCACAAAAAGCTGCGCTGTAAGAACCGGAACTACTAAAGGAAAGTTGTATGTGATTTTGGGTATACCAGCGTTGAGAATGTACTTTTGCTTCTGTGCAGAGTTGTAAAGCACTAAAAATTTGATGCAAAATGTCGCTAACGTAAGTTTAGTGTACAGTAGTTTCAGTACCTTAGTTTGATCAAAGATGTTGTTCCATGCATAAAACACTCATAAAAATTGGATATCCTTTTTCATGTTACTCATCGAGTTTATGTCAGTGGCGTAACTACAGAGGAGGCCCTTCAAGGGGGCCAAGGGCATCTGAGGGGGCCTGGTTTATGTGCCGTTTTTGTGGACATTTTCTAAATCAACAACTACAGTACATTATTATTAATTAGCTGTTGTGATAGTAACCTAATTAAATGAACGCCAACCCTAGGGAAAACACAAGCAATATTTATACAATGCTCAATGCATTTTTAATATAATTCAAATTTAATGTTTCAATAGCCACTTGCTCGAAACTTTGCAACTCATCCATGACGTCATCTACCTTAGGAGGGTTTGTTGACCAAATTGTGGATGTTTCTGCTTACGAGAATTAAATGGTTTGGAGATTGGGTGCGAAAACACTGTCAGAAGAAAAGAAAACCTCTAGTAATTAGCACACCTCTTTCCTACTATGATCCAGCAATCCAATGTAGGCAAGTTAGCATCTGGTTTTGTGCATCTAGCTTACAATTTATTTTTATTATTTTCCAAACTTGGTCTAGCAATCTATCCCCACATATACTTAGTTGAGACTAACCATGGAAACCTCAGCTATTGATTATACTACCACAAAGTCTTCTGCTTGACCATAACAAAGTATTGTTGGCAATATCTGTCCTATGAGTGAAAAACATGGAACGGGTGTTGATTTACATGTCAACTTTTGGAAAATGACTGTCAATTAGAAAATTGTTGTGTCCACTAGTGCCAACAATGCCATTACGTTGTGTGCTCTGGTGGTGAAATCAGGCCAAGGCGAACTTAGATTATATTAAAGAGTGTCATATCCAATCAGTAGGCCTTATACCGCACTTTAGTTCAAAATATTGACACCGCAACGGTGTTGTGGCGCTGGTGAACTGTGTTTTTGCAACGTTGCCAAGTTGCTTGTGTATTCTGCAATGTTAAAAAGTAAGTGACACTAGCGCCAACGGAGAAAAAAAGAAGCTCCAGAGTCGTCTCGATTTTAACCCAGCAAGTGCAGGCATACGACACATTTTAATGTACAGTAATCTATTAATCTAACAGTAAGTTCACTTTGGATCAGGCAATACGGTACATGTTAATAATGAAAAAGGCTTTATGTGACAGACATAATAAACAATGGTTTGTTACAACCATTGCGCATAGAAGACTTTGATATACACCACCTATGCAAATATAAGGTTTTAACTGTAGAATTTCCCAATAAGACATTTTATAAAGAGAACTCTGAGTAAAGATTTGCAAGCCATTATGTTGGAAAAATATTCTTACTTGGTGTACACAAAACTAATGCAGCAAACCTCCCAACAATTTGTACTGAATAGCGAAAGCTAAATAAAGATTATTTCATTTCAATAGGGTAATTTTAGGTTCAAGATCTTATTTATATTCACAGAAAGTTTAGCAGCCATGTACTGGTAGGTTGAATGTAACCAGCTTAATAAGTATGAGTAAGAGCAAAGAAGACTATTGAACTGGGATAACCCATGACTTCGTATTTTGATGAATAATAGCCACTTTTCTGCAAGTCTCAATAAGCGACTTCACTGTAACTGAGAGTGGCGGCGCCACTGAATCGCAGCGGCACGGCACGGTTCTCGCTGGCTGCGCAGCCAGCATAAACCAGAGTTTACCGGACCTTGCCGAACATTTAGCAGCGCCGCCACTCTCAATTACAGTGAAACCCTGATCAAATCCCTGGCCACATATCACGGAGGTCTCTGTAGGGTCTCTGATATATTCTAGTTTGCTTCAGTATAATGGAGGCTTCAAGTGATGCGCTTTCGCTGCGCAACTGTTTGTCGCTAAGGTTCATCTTGCACTTGAAAATGAAGCAAAATGTTTTTTTAACTTTTCTCGGTTATAAATCAAGTAAAAAATCTAAATCTTGAATTATCTACTTTATTTTTCAGTTTGGACCAAAGTTCCGTAAAGGAATTTTCTCTGAAAAATCTTATTCTTAGTGAAAAAACGAATTCACGTTTTTTTTTACATAGGTCTGGTATAGCGGGTGGGATCACCGAAAAATCAGCTGACTTGAAGCCTCTATTGTTTTCACCTTAGCACTGCTCAATTCCAAAGACTAGAGAGTTTAAAGACAACTACCTCGGGCCACCGCGGCTCGTGTGTGACGCCATGCTGCCAAGCGATTGGTTGTTCACAGAGCAGCCATTGATGGATCATGAACAGCATGACAAGTCAAGTGATTGGTCTACTGAAAAGAGGCGCGAACTGCAAGTTGCAAAGAGTTGCAGCGCCACTCACGGATGGCGAGGATCAGTGTAAGGACAAGCCGCTTATGATAGAATCACTGAACGCATGCCAATGATTAAAATGTGCCTCTGAATAAGCATATTGTCGAGTTAGGTCTTATTTACCACAATTAACTTCGTAAAGAATGTAGATAAAAAAGATTTATTTGCAATGTCGTGGGGAATTATGACATAAGCAAACTACAGTATGCTTACACTTATCTTGTATGTAAGCTAAAGCCTACTGTAATTCTCTGCATGCTGCTAGCAAAGGCCTTCCCTTTGTATAATATACACAACTTTATATGCATACTGTATAGTATATGCATACATTTGGGCTGGGCACACAGTTGTCACACTAGCTGAATGAGACACACCCAAAATGCGACTTTCAGAAGAATCGCCTTACTCACTTTTCGCACATTAATGTAAATAAAAGCCTAAGCAGTTAAGCTGACAGCAGTGACAGTGTAGCTTAGCCATAGTAAACAATTAGTTATGCATAGGACATTGAGGCGGGTGGGGTAAAAAAAAAAAAAGAAATCAAAATACTCACCACAAATTTTGAGAGGAGCTTCAAGTTCCAGTAAAATTGGTTGTGAGAGGAAAATTTCTCGAGATTTTAAACATAATCCCCTGATTTCTGCTTCTGTTAACTGAACATTCTTGCCAGGTCTTGCTCCGCGAACTGAAAATATAAAAACGGTTGTCAGAATTCTCCGCCTCCCTAAATGTCATTCACTGTTTATTTACATTGAGCAAGGAAAAGTTGATAAAAATCAAATGACAAAAATAGAACCACAGAAAATTGCGAGTAGAATTATAAAGCCAAAACTTTGTATTAAATAGCAATAGTTTCATAAAAAGACTTCAAAATAATTGGAGAAATGAAGTGTAAATAAAGGATTTGTTGTTCGAGCTTTACCTTCCAAGAGACGTCCAATTATGTTGTCAATGTTCAATTTATCCGTCTCAGCCATTAGCTTGAGATTTATTTTGTATAATTTATGAAGTTAAACGTCGCTTTGGGTTCGGATGACGGGAATATTCACTGATTTAATGGGAGACTACAATCTATGCAGCCTCTACTCCTTTTTCACTGGAAAATGGCAGCTATGACGTCACACCAGCTAACGAATTTCTGATACGACTTCCGGTTATTTCAAAATTAGTTGGGTATGACTGGAGCATTACGCCCAACAAGGTACAGAATAGCCGATTACATGATAAAACTGAACAGTAAATTCTAAGGACTACAGTAGTAATTGTTTCTTATAGAAATGAAGATTAACTGAGTAATTAATTTTTTAAGATTACATGCTGTAGCATAGGGAATCCAAAACACGATATAGATACGGCAACGCCGCACAGCAGATAGCGGTAAAATTTCAAACGTTTCACCCGGGGCCGGGAACACCGATCGAGCATTAAATTTTAATGCAATAATTGGGGTAAATCAAGTAATATATTATTGCGTACGTAAAAAGTGTGAAAAATCTTGTTATAGGTCACAATTAATGTATGCAGTAAAATGTGATAACCATATTTGTATAAAATTTGATATTGCATTTTTAGAGCTTTTTTATTTAAAAAAAAATATTTTGTAACCATATTATTATGTGCAAGCATTTCAATTATCAATTATACTATAATACATATTAATGGCAACATCTTTTTAATTAACTCATTGACATGCATCAAAAACACCAAAATTAATTTAAGTAATAAGAGATACCTTTCTAGAACTTCGAATAGATACATTAATTATTTCCGCAAGTCGTTGCATATGCTCTAGCTGTTTTATCATGACATGTGTTCATGCAACTATTCTGTAGCTTTAATTAATTGCTAGGCGTATAGTGCTCCAGGCATACCTAAAATTTAGCCTCCCGAAGGGCGCGAGGACGGCATGCACACATAAACACACACACACACACACACATATATATATATATTATACATATGTTAGAATTTTTTTAATGGACAATTAACATACATATGAAAATTTTTTATTGCAGAAATGAATAGAGGGTACCAAATAATGCTACTCTGAAATCCTTTCAGATTTTTTAGAGACCCAGAACTATTTTTAAATAATTATTGAAAGTGCAGCCACGCCCCCTGGAGGCGTCAATAGGCGTCCAGTCTCTATCCTTTTTATTAAGGCTGCAGGGGTGCCAACTGAAATCACAGGACTTTCAATAATTATTAAAAATTAGTTCCGGGTTTCAAAAAAATCTGAAAAAATTCAGAGTATCATAATTTGGTACCCTCTATTCATTTCTGCAATAAAAAATGTTCATGTATGTTGTCCATTCTCACTAACAATAAGTAAAAAATCCTATTTTTATATATATATAAATAGAACAGAATTAATTCAATTAATTAATGTCAAATTTCATATTACATACATTAAGACCTAGCTAGTCCATCAATTTTAAAATTTTAAATATAGTTATATTTATAGCATGTTTAACACGAGACCAGCTAAAAATCACGAGTCACAAATTAATTTATGCAATTATAAAGAGGACAAAAGTAATATATACTAAATTATGAAAACAATTTAACTTTATTGATTTTTGTTCAATATACTACAGACAATACATATATTAGTAAAAATTTCATGGCAATCGAGATTTCTTTTACAAAAAATACATGGGTACATTAGCAATAAGCTCTAAAAGCAGGATTGTTTTTGTTAAATAATGACAGGTAACCCCATTCTTTGACGTTGAATAAATTTTGAGTTCATAGCTAGGGTTTGTTATTAAAATTCATTTTAAAATATTCAAACGCACTCACTCTCAGAATTTATCCGAAAATACCCTGCATGGCCGTCATATTCATTAATTTAAGTTATTGTCGGAGATGCTCGGAAGTATTTGGCTCGTGTTAGATTCTTCGATTCTCCACCAACAGCCAAGGATATTACACGACAAAAACCAAATTAAATGTGACGCACCATTGCATGATGAATTTTTTAACTCATTGTACAATTCTGATAAAATAAAAAGGCGCTCAGAATTTGTCTTACTACAAACTAGGTTTAACAGGATGTACAAGTATTAAATAATAATAAATAGAGGCCGGATTTCCAGTTTTTGAAAATGTGATTTCCAGCACTGGATCCAGTTCAATTTTTTCCTAAAAAACTGTTTTCAATTTTCCTGAAAACAGTTCACTTCCAGTTCAGTAACGTAAAAACAGTTTTTTCCAGTTTTTAAAACATTTTAAGGGTAAGGTAACGCCACCAATGTTAAAAAAAATCCCTCTCACAAAAATTCTGAAAAAAATTTAAAATGTTCTCCTCTATACCCCCTTTCAGTACCTAAAATATCAGGTATACAAATACGATCTAGTTTTTGAGTTATAAATTTTTAAAGTTGACTACTTTAAAGGTGAACTGAAGGGATTGCTTTTTTTTTCCATTAGGGAACCTTATATTACCTATCCCATCCATCTGCACTAATTTTTTCATGGCAGATACTTATTGTGCTGCTGTAGGACAATTAGTGAAAAAGTGAAGTTGTGACGTATTAGCGACGGTTGGTTGACTTAAAATTCGCCGCCGTGAAAAAACACACGAGCGACCGCGGAAACTGCCGAGAGAGTGGCGATCGCGAGCCGATCGCCGCTCCCTCGGCAGTTTCCGCGGGCGCTCGTGTGTTTTTTCACGGCGGCGAGTTTTAAGTCAACCAACCGTCGCTGATACGTCACAACTTCACTTTTTCACTAATTGTCCTACAGCAGCACAATAAGTATCAGCCATGAAAAAATTAGTGCAGATGGATGGGATAGGTAATTTAAGGTTCCCTAAAGGGAAAAAAAAGCAATCCCTTCAGTTCACCTTTAACATGGAGAAATGAAACTCCCATGTTAAATTGGTCAACTTTAAAAATTCATAACTCAAAAACTAGATCGTATTTGTATACCTGATATTTTAGCTACTGATAGGGGGTGTAGAGGAGAACATTTTAAATTTTTTTCAGAATTTTTGTGAGAGGGATTTTTTTTAACATTGGTGGCGTTACCTTACCCTTAAGGGGCATTCACAAAGTCTTAAGGCCACATTTAAGGCTGGATAATTTAAAGCTTGATTTTAGACGTGTTTTTTAGACCCAAAATTTCTGGTCTTAAATTATTGAGCCTTAAATGTGGCCTTAAGGCTTTGTGAATGCCCCTTTTTACCTTTTAAACCCTCAAAAATATAATTTAGTTTTATTTTTTTTTAATGAAAAATAAATTTGGACTCGTGGAAAAACATTTTTAATAATAATTTTGAGACGGATCACATTTTTAATCCGAGTCTATATTGACATAGCAGTTAATTACAAGCTGCATTTTAAGATTAATCATTTTGAAGCTGTAACGCTTGTTCGTGAAGAAGTTTTTATTTATTATTTATTTATTATATTTCCCGATTCTTAGTTTATATACTAAGAATGAGCGTTTAACATCCATATTATAGACGTGAGAGGTGCAAATTTCAGTGAAATGATGTAGCTAGTTGTGAAGACACACAACAGATCTGGCCGCGATGCATGTTCCATAGAAGCATTCAGAATGCCTATATATATATTTTGATATATTTTTATACTATATATTAATATAATATTGTATTTTGATAAAGTACCATTGCAGTGAAGAAAATTTGTGAAACACTGTCATTGTGGTGTCAAGATGGAGGAGGAAAAAAATTAATAAAGCATATGTTTAATTATAATTTTTATCATGAAAAACATGCTTTTGAAAGACAAAACTGCATTTCCAGTTATCATTAACTGGAAAAAGTTTACGAAACTTGTAAAAACTGAAACAGTATTTGAATTTGAATTCACTTTTCAAAAACAGTTTTCTTAGAACATTTTTGGCAATGAATCATCATGATTCGTGAACATTTGAAGTCAGAATCAACATAGAGTAGCATACATATTTGTTTAACTGGAAAAACTGGAGATCCGGCCCCTAATAATAAATCATAACCTGTATAATTCTAACTAATGGCTTGGGCAATTGTCCGTTTTTTTTTATGTTTTTTCCTACATCAAATACGGTAGCCAGTTGAATTGGGCTGGCTACACAAACTTCTTTTACAAAAAATACAAGGCAAGCTAATCCACTTTAAAAACACTCTAAAAGCAGTATTGGAATGTATATATATTTATAAAAGTATATTTTCTTAATCACATATACAATACAAAGGCACTTATGTTTTGGCTTCATAATACGTACAGTAGAAATATTTGAAAGAGTTAATATATCACATGTAAAAAATTATGTTTGCAATATGTTTTCACAGTTACGGCTTCTAAATGACATTATTTCTAATTGTGAGGGTTTTCATCATTGAAAAGGTGGGGCTAAAAAGCAGACCCAAATAGCAAATACGGATATATATTATCAGGTCACCCTTTGGATGGAATGTTTACAAATTTAAAGTCAACAGTAATTACACACATTTTTGACACTCATTTTGCCATGGGGGGGGGGGGGGGAGGGGGGTAAACAAACTGTTATTTAAATCACATGTTAAAAAAAAGTCAGTTTTCTTTCCCACCTTTTTTTTTTGGGGGGGGGGAGGGGGGTAAACAAACTGGTATTTAAATCACATGTTGAAAAAAAGTCAGTTTTCTATCTCACTTTTTTTTTTTTTTTTTTTTTTTTTTTGTGGAAATACATTGCTGGGTGGCTAACTATAAGGATTACAAATTTTTTCAGAATTTTTGGAGAAGCATTTTAAACTTTTTTCATGCTTTAAAGATTATTACCCCCCCCCCCCTCCCCTGGTAATGCTAAACAGGTTAATAGAAACAATTAAAAAAAATGTAGAAAAACGCTCTAAGAAGTATTTGTTTTACTAGATTTACAATAACATGATGTATAAATCATCCTAACCTATTTTAAAATTCCAATGGCGTAGCCAGTGGCTGTTGTTTGGGTTTTCTTTTCTTTTTCATTACATATGAGATGATCAAATCCCAAAATGTTCAATGTAAGACAATAAGATCAGAGGGGCGTGGCGCGCTGTCGCAGGAAGGCAGCGACACATTCTTTGCTGCAGAGGGCGTTTTCTTCGCGCACCGCAAACTTAGAGTTGAGGAGGCTGATGCCGCATGCCGTGCAACGGAAACAGCGCGGAGTGGCGTGCCAGTGCAGCTGCTGCCAGATCACCGAACTCTCTCCGGCACCAATCAGCACGCGGCACGACAGACAAACCTACAACATCAGGATTACGTTAGTCTTAATGGTAAGATAACATGGATCAGCTGATCGATCCCATTTGATTAACATGGAAACTTTAGCAGACACAAAATTTCTGAAAATTTTTTGAAAGACAGATTAAAAGCCATATAAAAAAATGTCAAACCAAAACCAAATATTCCAGCTATTTTTTTAATTAACTTTTTAGTATAGCTCTCCATGGAAAAGCCTTAAACAAAAAAATTTAAAGAATTAATTAAAAAGAAATGTATTGGCTTGAAATTTTTTCTTTGTCTTTTCTTTTAGGTACTAAAATCTGTTTCTCAAAAAAATTTCAGAATTTTTGTGTGTAAGGTGCCAAGGTTTACATGTCAATTAAATTGGACTACATCGATCAGCTGATCCGTGCTACTTTACCCTTAAGACAAGATTTTTTTTTGTCTATTTGCTAAAAATTTGGTGCTAAATTAAAGATAATTAACAAAGTACTTGGAAAATAGGTAACCTTTTAAGGAAAACAGTGGAATAGTTTGGGATCCACCTTGGGGTCATCAAAAGATTTGATTGGTTGAAAATGAAAATTTGAATTGGCTATTTTAACAATAGCTTCAACTGATCTCATTTGCCTTTCATTACTTTATATATATATATATATATATATATATATATACATATATATATATATATATATATATATATATATATATATATATATATATATATATATATATATATATATATATATATATATATGTATATGTATATATATATATATATATATATATATATATATATATATCCTGGACAGACCATTGTTAAGATGCTATGATAGCCTGATTACGGAAGATACAATATATGCATGGTTTGTTTATACCCTCAAGCATTGCAGCCACAGATCGAGATCCAGATCGCTGAAAGGCTGTCACCTCCCTCCCGACTCACATCGAGCGACAGCAGGCACGATGTGAATCACATATTCGAATCACCCGCTTAGATCTTAGATGTTTAATAAGTGGCCGCTAGAGCGCGTGTTGGAATGTCGAATATGATTTTTTGCTCTAGTAGGAGAGAATAATGCAGCGAATTGTGGTGCTCGCGCACCAATCCGCCTCTGTGACTGCTGGTGGTAAGAATCGTTCCTCGCTCACGATCGTACGATCACAAACACTGACACAGGGGCATCTCCTCTCCTCTCCTTTGTCTTGCAAAATGGAGAATGTGAAGCAGGGTAGTGGATTTCCATGCCTCCTTTAGCTTTTAGGTAGTACGGGACCATAAAAAATACCTTTTTGTTTACATAATATCGGCAACGATGTGTATTGAATTTGTGGAGTGAAGGTCAGACGATGATGCTTCTCTCATCACTCATGCCTTGATGTAAAACGTCTTTTATTAGGCCTGTGTATAGACATTTTATATGTCTATACACATATATTTTATAAGTTCCTTGCTTAAAGATAAGGGACTTGCTCACTTGGCTGAAGGTTATAGAGGTGTTTCAGTCTTGCCTGGCTTCTCAAAACTTTTTGAAAATGGTTTCTTACTTCAATTTGATGATTTTTTAACTGCAAATTCTATTATTTCTAAATGTCAGCATGCCTATACTAAAAATAAATCAACTTTAACAGCTTCTTTTGAACTACTTAAAGTAAAGTGCGCGCTAGAAAAAAAAGTTGAGTTAGTATTTTCTAAAAATAGTTCAAGTCGTCCTCCATATCAAACCAAAATTAAAAAAATTCTATCTCCAATAGGTTTGCCAGAAAAAAATTCCAAAGTCAGAGTGAACGCGTCGCTTAACATGGGGCCTTACCTGACAAAGACCCTCGAATATCTCGAAAAAATACACCGTTACGTGGTATGAAAAAAATATAGTGATGTTCTATGACCCAAGCTTTAACCAAAAACAGATTTCGCTCGACTCCATTTTTCCGTAAAAAAATAATAAAAAATCTTATGGGAATTAACATGGTAGATTTTCTTGATTTTTTTACGGAAAAATGGATTCGAGAGAATTTTTTTTTAATCGGTTTTTGGTTAAAGCTTGGGTCATAGAACATCACTATATTTTTTTCATACCACCTAACGGTGTATTTTTTTTAGATATTTGAGGGTTTTTGTCAGGTAAGGCCCCATGTTAAGCGACGCGTACACTCTGATTTTGGAATTTTTTTCTGGCAAACCTATTTGAGATAGATTTTTTTAAATTTTGGTTTGATATGGAGGACGACTTGAACTATTTTTAGAAAATACTGACTCAACTTTTTTTTCTAGCGCGCACTTTACTTTAATGAGATTTACAGTAAAATTGATAACAAATTAGAAACACTAGGGCCGCGTCTCATTTAAGGAATGCGAACTAAAAGTGTATACACTTCAAACACTAATTTAGTATAAATACTTATTTTAAATGAGACAACTTAACTGTAAACTAGCGCCAACACTTTGTAGTGTCAAAAGTTGGAAACATTTGCATCAGCTGATCAATGTTAAAAAATTTAGTGTCTGTGTTAGTGTTTGAAGTTGCTATTTTAAACACTAAATACTAGACCCTTCAAACCCTTCAAATACACTTGCGCTAATTGAGACAACAGTTAGTGTCAATATGGCGTCAACACTTCAAAAAATTGACAATCGATAATGTGTTTAGTGTGCATTTTTGTGTATTGGCATTCATTCTAGGTCTATTTTACGATCTATCCAAGGCGTTTGATTCAATAAACCACGATTTACTTATCTGAAATCTGAAATCTCTAAATTAAAGCACATGGGTGTTGGAAAAATTGCTTTAGACTGGATTACCTCTTACCTTACAGAAAGAACTCAAAGAGTAGAAGTAACTTACATAGATGAATCTGGTCAACGTATAAAATTTCTCTCGGAGTCTATTGAGATAACTCAGGGAGTTCCGCAAGGATCAGTGCTTGGTCCTAAATTATTTAATTGCTATATAAATGATCTTCCTTTGGCTTTGATATTGGGACTACATATACTGTATGCAGATGATTCAAATAATATAATATCAGCACAAACGACAAGTTCATTATTTCAAGAAGCACGTTTAGCTGTAAGCATTATGGAAAACTGGGCAATTCAAAATTTACTAAAAATTAATACAAAGAAAACTTCATTTCGATGGTGTTCCGTCAAATCGGACCAACTCGTTTTATCGCGATTTGCAAAAGCGAACAACTCGTTTTATCGCGCGCGCTCAAAAAGGACTAACTCATTTTATCTCAGCCGCTCAAAAACGATCAACTCGTTTTATCGCACACGCTCAAAAAGGACTAACTCATTTTATCTCGGCCGCGCAAAAATGATTAACTCGTTTTATCTCGGCTGTGCAAAAACTACTAAAATGTTTTCCAAAAAGGACTATCTCGTGCAAGTAGTGTTGTAAAAAACGAAAGGAACTTGTGATGAGTGAACTTTCACAAGTTCACTTCGCGAACATTACAAAGTTCGCGAACATGTAAAAAACCGGGAACGTTTGAATTCTGTACAAAAGTACACTTAATTCAATATTCAGCAAACTAAACAGCAAGATGTTCACATTTAATGACAATTAACTTCATGAAAGCAAGTTAAAGATATAAATTGAATAAATTTACCCTCGCAAAGAAGTAATTATTTTTTTTGTCCTGTCATAGCCTTTGGGAGTTAAAATATACATTTAGTATCGTGTCCTTTCATTTTTGGCACCCAAAATGGTAGTAATAGTTACAAATAAGGTTTTTTAATTCAAATTTCTATTTAATTTTAACTTTTTATTTAAGAACACAGATGTAACCAATCAGAACGCTGAAATTTACGCAGGATTTTTGAATTAGGTTTCACAAGTTCGCGAACGAACATTGCATGAGTGAACTTTACATGTTCGCGAGCGAACTTCTTGAATGTTCGCAGTGAACTTTCACATTTTTAAAACACTACGTGCAAGTATGTTACCTTGCGAACATTTAAGTGTCTTTTTTAATAAAATAATGATTTGGATTTCTTAATTTTTTAATTAATAAAACAGGTCAATTTGCGCCATTTATTAGTGTAACCTGGAATTATAATATTAAAAATCAGCTGAAGAAACAGCTGTTTCCCACAATTTATTGTCAACAAAGAAATGTGGATGGATTCGACCTACAGAGGTAAATATCATGCCAAAAATATAATTAATACATATTATAATATGTATAATTGTTATATTGTATGATTATTTAATAAACATATAATATAATGAGTATATATTTTTTTATAAAATACATAGAAATATCAAAGTAAAACAATATTTCTGTTCTGCAGATCATGTCGTCACATCTTTCACAAGCGGTTGTTGTCCTGGCTTGTGATTTAAAGGCCTTATGAACCTTTGCACAATAATAAGTACACGGTAAGCTTTGCTTTAGTATGATTTGGCTGCATAAAATTTTTTGTTTCAATAGCACAAATATCAAAGAAAATAGCCGATGAAAAGGAACCTGTGACGTCACTCACGCTCATTCAGTGGCAAAAATATAGGGAAATCCCTGCAAAAGATCGGTTGACTCCCGCTTCAACCACGGCCACAATTTGACTTCTGTAATTTTGAAACTTTACCAGGACAGTCTTGATAGTATTTTTCAAATAGCCTGAAAGATTTTTTTTTATGACATTCATACAAACCGAGTTATTGCGGTAGAAAAAGGAGCGAAAATGTTGTAAAGGAAAACAATGTTAAATTTTTCGCTTATCTTGCTACCGCAAAAACTCAGTCTGTACACACTTCACCAAAAAAATTCTTTCCGTCTATTTGACAAATACTATCAAGACTGCCCTGGTTAAGTTTCAAAATTCCAGAAGTAAAATTGTGGCCGTGGTTGCAGCGGGAGTGAACCTATCTTTTGCAGGGATTTCGCTATATTGTCACCGCTGAATGAGCGTGAGTGACGTCACAGGTGCTTCTTTATCGGCTAATATCTCTGATATTTGTGCTACTGAAACAAAAAAAAATATGCAGCCGAATCACACTGAAGCAAAGATAATCGTGTACTTAATACTGTGAAAAGGTTCTTGAGGCCTTTAAGAATTACTACAATTCAGCACTGATTGCCATTTAAGTAATTATTATTTTCTTAATTAAGTTCTGATAGGGACTATTAGTGTTAAAAATTTAGGTAAAAAGAGTAACGTCCTTTTTGTGAAGATTATTGGGGAACTGTTATATAATGTGTACAACTGTAATGTTTTGTTTTAAGATTGAAAGTTTCCGATTTTAAATACATTTTTAATTCACAATACATGATTTTCCATGTGGACAATAACTGTGTTACTATAATGGTTGAGATTATTGTTCTTTTTTTTTTTTGCTCAATGTTCTTTTTATGTTCCTTTTTTTAATCATTACATATTTTTAATATAACTGAATTGTAATAAAAATTGCATCTAATTTTTGCTCTGTTATCATCTTTTTTCCTCCTATTTTGCACCATTTTAGAGGAAGAAAGAGATAAAAAGACGAGATTACGTCTTTCTTTCTCTCTTTGAGCACAAAATGTTTGAAATATATTCTTTATTTCTTCCTTTTTTTAAGCTAGGAAAAAGAAGATGTGTTTTAGACGTTAAACGATTAGTTATAGACGTGTAATGGATGAGTTGAAGACGAAGAGTTTAAACTAGGTTAGCAGTCTAATGAATTTCTTGTTTGTTTTAACATCAAAAGATTGTGAATATTTTTACTGAAGGCAAGTAGCCTCATTCATTAAAGAGTATTGGTTCCAATGATGTACTCTTGTTGGTGCATGTATTATTACATGGTGCTTAAAACTTGTTGTGATCTCCATCAGATGAAGGTGTCTAAATTATATTAATATGATGTATTGATATGCATATTTTTTCTTTGACTGTATTTATTGCTTAAAATAGGTAGAATAAATAATAATATTTGGTGCAACAAATGGGCTTAAGGGGTGTAATTTTTTTACTGGCTCAATCAAAAGAGCATGTCGAAAAATAACCCTTATATTTTTTTGCGATTTTTTTTAGCACTGCATCATACCTAAAATGGAGATTAAAAATGTATCTTGACCTGGAGGTTCCATCCGCAACGCCTATGACGTCACTACATTCTTTGGTTCAACTATATAACACTTGTAAAAAGTTATTGCGTTGTTGTTTGTTTATAAAAAATATAATTTGTTTCCATAGCAACGTGTTTGTTTAAAAACATTAAATAGTTGAGCCAAAGAATGTAATGACGTCATAGGCGTTGCGGATGGAGCCTCCAGGTCAAGAGACATTTTTAATCTCCACTTTGGGTATGATGCAGTGCTTAAAAAAATCGCAAAAAATTCTGAAGGATATTTTTCGACCTCTTTTAATTGAGCCAGTAAAAAAATGACACCCTGTAAGCCCATTGTTGTTACAATTATTACACCATAATGTGTTATTAATTAATACCAATGTGAAGGAAAAATACAATGTGTCTTATTTTATTTTAAATTGATTCAATTCAATTTTTATTCAAAGAAATTGTTGTTATGGGCTTATGTGAATATTTTTGTATGAAAAAAAAATTGTTGACGCAATATTAGCATAACTTTAAACAAAATGTAAAGCCGCTGCTTTCGTTATAAATTTTCGGTGGCAATAATAAAATAATAAGTGGAGTCAATGATTTCCTAGAAATGCAAACTGCATTCATTTTGATTTTACTTCTCAATACTACACAGTAAATTTGAAGAATATTGTAAATTGATGCATAAATTAAGTTAAACATTATTATGTTGAAGAAAGAAATGTAGGTAATAATAGTAAGTGCGTGTCAATGAAAAATATATGTGTAAATTGGTAATTTCATACACTGGTAAGATGTAATTATTATACAAATAATAAAAAAAGGGAAAATTTACAATAAAACTTTATACATTATATTTTCTCACCTCTTTTTTTTTTTAAATTTTTTTAACATGTTAATACTGTTAATATTAATATGTTATATTCAATTCGAATAATTTTAATTTAATTACAAATGAGTAAATTAAATTAAATAACAAAGTTTTATAATTCATAAAAAAAAAAAGAAAATTAAAAAATTTAATATAAAAAATTAATATTGTAAAGTCATTAAAGTAGAGTGAACGCCAAATGGTTTTTCGTAATTGCGTTTTTTTATTACTGAAAAACCTTCTTTAATTACTCACGAATGAGTCTGTAAAATATTGTAGGGCCAACCCACGAAAAATATTTAGAAAATTGAATCTTTAAATGCTTTGTTTTTACATGGTAGCAATGGCAGCAACACGAAAATTCCATGTTTCTTGAGATAAAGTATTTTTTTACTCAATGACGCGATTCGTAATCGCTTAAATAAAACATGGAAATAAGCACTTCGATTCTCAATAAAACTTTTTAGCACATAATTTTTTGGTATTCCCACGAAAAAAATTTAGTAAATCGGGTTTAAAGTCGAACATATTTGCTGAAAAGTAGAATTTAAAATGTAACGCGCTGCTCGCAGCGCCTCTGGCGGCCAGCATCGGCTGGCACCAACCGTCTCGAGGTCTTGACGCGATGTTTTTGTGGTCCCATATTACTGTAGATTTACGAATTAAATCAATGAAATAAGGTAAAAAATCATAATGGCAGTTACTTATTTACTTTTTAAGCTCACATGTGAATGATTTCAATAAGAAAGTTTGTCCTGAGATTAAAGAAAAGTTTGAATTTACTTTTACCCGCCAATTGTTGCTTTTAATGTTACGCGCGTAAACGCGCGTAAATACCAAACCAGGAAGTAATCAAGCTCACTCTCATAAAGTTCACTTAAAATATTAATATTAATTAATAAAGAAAGAAAAATAGCAATTCACTCTTTAAAAAATACGAAAAATGGCTGGAACAACATCAGGTGCAATATTATTTAATTCTTTTTATTTTTAGTTGTTTTCTGACTAATGTCATTACCTCCACTTTAACTAAATATGTACTAAACATTAGATGAGAAAATATTTAGGCCACCAAAAAAAAAATTTCTATTCATTTCCTTCAAGTTTTTAAATCAACATCAGCGATAAAAAAAGATAATCATTTTTGCACAGCCGCGATAAAACGAGTTAATCGTTTTTGCACAGCCGAGATAAAATGAGTTAGTCCCTTTTGAGCGCGCGCGATAAAACGAGTTGATCGTTTTTGAGCGGCTGAGATAAAATGAGTTAGTCCTTTTTGAGCGCGCGCGATAAAATGAGTTGTTCGCTTTTGCAAATCGCGATAAAACGAGTTAGTCCGATTTGACGGAACACCATCGATTTGTATATATCCACCCTTATCAGAAAGATATTTTCTCAAGTCCTTTACTGAAATTGAACAATTCTGTTATTCAGTCAAAGAGCACTGTAAAGTTTTTGGGTTTAACTATAAATGAAACTCTTAGCTGGAGTGATCATTGCAATAAATTAGCTTCCACTTTACAAAGTTCTATATACTTGTTGAAAACTTTACAGCGCGTTGTACTGTACCTAAAAAAAACTCTTATTATGTTGTACTATGCCCACATATATTCTCATATTCAATATTCAATTTTATTCTGGGGACTTTCCCCACAAGCTGAATCAATTTTTATTTTACAGAAAAGAGTTGTGAGGGCAATTGTTGGACTCTCACACTTGACTTCTTGTGAACCATATTTTAAAGAACTTAAGATTCTTCCTTTGCCATGCATTTTTATTTTGGAATGCTCAAAATTTGTTAAAAAAAATTCACACATCTTCTAACAAAACCAAAATGTTCATACACATGTCACTAGAAGGGCGGGCGATGTACATTTAGACAGAGTTAATTTACATCTAAATGATAATCAGTGGTGAAAGTAGTTTCAATTTCTTACCAGTGTGCTTCAGATAGAGGCCTGAAGGGCCCAAACCCCCGCCGGAGTTGCGATTTTTTGGGAAAAAGGGGCGTGGCTTATTTTTTTTAATTGAAAGTTGCACTAAAATTGATTTATAATTAATTTTTTAAATAGAGTGAGCGATTACATTTTTTTAAAGAATTTATTTTCTAAAAATATTTTAAAACCTGCCCTCTATTAATTAAGAAATGAAAACCAAACATTTCTCAAAGTTGGTGTTTCGGAGGCGTTTAACATGCACAATTTTGGCACAGAAAACAGCTTCTTACTTAAACTTTACTTGAACTATGGTACCAATTAAAAAATACGTACGTAATATATCATAAATTCATTAATGAATTTTTGATTTAAAAATAAAATATTTTTTTACGGAGCCGTTTTTCCAGAAAAAATATTGAAAATCCCACAAAATAAGTAAAATTAAATAATTATTCAAACTTTTAACCGATTAAAAAAAAAAATGTAGTGTCGCATATTAAATTAAATGATTAAAAAAATATTCAAAAATATCTGTGTTGGCTAATGAAAATTATATAAAACATAACTTTTAATATGAAAAAAAATCGCAAACAAGTTGTCTATGTCTAGCAGCAGTGTTAATACAATAAAAGTATTTTAATTAATTTAATAAATGATACATTTTTTTTAAAATAATTAAATTATCGTTTAAAATGTCTCAAAAATTAATTTAGTAAAATAATTCCAAAAAGATGTATGGGTTACAATTTTAAAAAAAGTGATAACGACTACCAATTTATAGGAAAACTGAAGATAAAATAGTAAACCCAGTAAACAGTAAACCTACAGATATTTAAAAAAAATATATAAAATATTCTTTGATTAAAAAAATTTAAAAAAATTATATAATCAATAAATTTGTTCTCACAGGCTCGCGCGCCAATGAAAGAAAAGCTAGGCGTTTGTGAGAAAAATATTTAAATTAACTTTTTTATCGTAGTCTTTTAAAATAATGTTTTACTGTAGCACTTACTATTTATTTATAATTCAACAATTTCGTATCACAAATTGTTAATTTATTTTTATCTTTTACCCAATGAAAAATATAAATAAAAGTAAATACATTCAACATGGATTTCATTTACTTTTTTTTAGTACAAAATTTTGACTTTATATAAAAAAAGTGCAAGTTAAAACTTCGTGAGATAAATAAAATCAAAGTACAAGAACATGAATTGAGCATGATTATAATGGTTTATAATGTGATCTGTTCACACTTGCAAATATTGTTTGTTTCATTAAAAATTATTGATTTTTTTAGTAAATTTTGATCAGTGTCTTACCAGTGCGCCGCACTGGCGTCAAATGTCTTACCAGTGCGGCGCACTGGTGCGCACCGGCTTACTTTCACCACTGATGATAATAATCCTCATAGAGCGCAACATTGATGTACAATGCCCTTCCTTCTCGTATAAAAAAGATTGAAAATTATATATGCTCTTTAAAAAAGAGGTGTTTAAATATTTACATACTCAGAATTTTTATCCCATATATCCAAATCAAGCTAATGCTAAATCAGATAAAAATGTTTATATTAAAAATAGATTGAAATAAATAAATATATTGAAATTGTTCTGACTTTTGTTCTTGTATTGTGTGATCATGTATGTATGTGTGTTACTGTATGTTTTGACTTATTCCACACAATTTGTAGGTCAAAGGAATCAATAAATTATTCTATTCTATGGTCCCGCCGTAACATGCAACACTCTGATCTCTCCAGCCACGTACCTTTGAGAACTTGGCCTGGTAGCAGTCGAGGCAGCAGGGCTGATCCTCTCGGGAGATGTACTTCTTGCCGGCCAGGGCTATGTCGCACTCAATGCAGCAGAAGTGACGCACGTGGAAGTGCTGGCCCTCTGCAAGCGTGTACTCCGTCGTGAAGATCAGCTGCAAACAAGTCAGCTGATTTTTTGGTGTTCCCACCGTCCTATCTAAACTTATGTAAAAACATGTGAATTTTCTTTTTCACTATAAAGATTTTTTAGGGTAAATTTTTTTACAGTGGATAATGCAAGATTTAGATTTTTACTTCATTTATAGCTGAGAAAAAACAAAACAAAAAAACACGTTTTGCTTGATTTTCAAGTGCAAGATGGATCTCACAATTAGTAACAAAAATGATCATGACACTGACTTGAAGCGTCAGTCCCAACCTAAACGCAAATTTTGATTATCAACGGACCCCCACCACACAATTTGCCTCTGGAAATTAAAAATGGACCAACTACATGGAAAAGTTTTCTCAGAAATTAACCTTAAAAAAAAAAAAAAAAAAGAAAAAAAAATAGAGTCTGAGAAGTATTGCTAAAAAGGTATATTCAGGTTTGAACCCACACCCCTTTTAGGTCATATCCTTTTATTAAGAAACGACGTCCCTCTTTATACTTTAAAAAAAGTTTTAAAAATAGTTCCCGGGCTCTAAACAAAATTCTGCAAAAATCAGAGTAGCATAATTCCGAACCCTCTATTAATTTCTGCAACATAAATTTTCATGTGAGTTATCCATATGAGTTATACCTAGTTTTCTATTGTACATTTTTTTTTTTCTGTTAAAATTTCTAAAACATTTAACATACTTCCGTCTACCCTAATAATTGAAGACGAAAGGTACCTCATCACAGGCGGCACATCGCGGTATGTTGACCTCCTCTGCGAAATGACGTCCACAAAACAGCTTGCCGTCCTTGTGGAAGTAAATCAGGTCGACCAGCAGTTCCTGCACAGACAAAACATCAGCGTGCTTCGTAGCAACTTAAAGGTGCATGAAACTTTTGCAAGCAAGGTCAATATAGTTATTAAGTTTTACCTGACGTTATCAATTTTCACCTGTATTAAATATGTACCCCCGTTTTTATTGACATATCGGTAGATACTGGAATTTGATTGTGACGTCACGATGACGTCAACTAACGGACAAAGATTGACTTGTTGACGTCACACAGTCAAATTCCAATATCTGTATTAATGAAAACAAGGGGGGAAGGGAGGTAAATAATTCAAGTACACATGAAAATTGATAGATCGGGTTGGAAGATAATAAACTTATTTTGAAAGATTTATGCTTTTTAAAAAGAAGCATCAAACTTGAGGCAAATGTGGATATAATTACACTCTCCTTCTTATACCATCAATTTTTACGTAATGAGCATCAATAAATTTGGATTTAATTTATTAACTCCATTTATCCTAAAATCAAAGTGTCATAATTCACAATGACTGACTGTGATGTCACGTAATTGAGTCAATCTTTGTCTGGTGATGTCATCTTGATGTCACAGATTATCACTCCAATCTTTATCTTGACAGAAACAGTGGTAAATAATTAGCACACACCAAAGAGAGAAATTGTATCTATATATTTACTGACATTTTAATGTTTTCCCCTCCTCAAAAGCATTAAAAAATAATATGAAAAATTAGCCTTGTTACCAGATATAATTATTTAAGGACATAAAAATGTGGCTGATATATTCTTTATAAACAATCAGATGATATGAAAACAATCTAAATGTAATAATTGTGGCCTTTAATTCATAATTATTTTTTTTTGTCTAAATTTCCTTCCTTACAACATGGCGTCTCACCTGACAGGTGCTGCACACGAAGCAGGCCGGGTGCCAGAAAACAGAGGGTCCTGCGCGCTCTGCCGTCACCACGACGTCACCAGGCTCCGCCTCCAGGTGGCACTGAGCACATCGGGCCGCTCCCTCCGACAGCTTGAGTCCAGCCAGGTCTGCAGAGAGCTCGGAGTTGTCAAGACGTGTGGCCTGAGGAGACAACTTATTATTTGTTTGTTTGTTTAATAGAATTTCAATCTTTTGATTACATTATTTTTTTTTTGTTTACATCAAACCCTAACTGGGTACTTCTGTACTTCTACTTACTAAGTACTCACTAAGTTTGAAACCCCGAACCTTCTGAAACCCTTACTTGAGCGTTTTACGGTTTCTTCCAGAATGGGAGCGGCCACAGCCTTGCAATTCATCCCGGCATTTGCTACGACTGAGGGAAACGTGGAAACCTCAGTCAGAATGGACACTACAACTTTTGTGAATGAACGGGAAGTGCAATGGTCCAAGGCCAGGGGAACCACATAGTGGAAAAGCGCAACGATTTACCCCTGGGTGGGAAACTTAGTTTTTGTTGAAAATTGTCACCCATGCAACTACTAACCACGCTCGGCGTTACTTGACTTTGGTGATATGACGAGACCCGGTCAAGCGCACTGCGCCATACGTCCACTTGATTACATTTGTAACATAGATCATGTAATTTTACATTATTGTCAGAGAGGATTTGAAGAAGTAATGGTACCAATTGCACTAATGTATGTAGTAATGTTTTCACTACAGCTATATTATAACCTTATACTCTTGGAAACAATAATAATAAATAATAACTACCCAAACTTCACCAAATAACATGTCAGTGTAGTTGAAACCTATTTATTAACGTTAATTACTATCCATATTAGTGCAATCAAAAATCAGGGAATGAACCTAATTTCTTATGTATGCAGATACAGCCTACATGTTTTAACGACAGTGGATCCGGATCCGTTTTCGGATCCCAGAACCCTTTAGATCCCATAAAAATACCATGGGATTGGGATCTGAAATTTAGGATTTTCTTTTTTTTTTTTATATGGGATCTGAAAAGGGATCTCCAGATCCGCTTTTTTAACAAGGGGATCTAGATCCCAATTTACAGATTCTTTTTTTAAAAAAAGAGGAGATCCGAAACTGATTTTTTTAAAAAATTAAACAAAATTTAATTGGTGAGAAAAGTCGAAAAAATAGCTTTTTTGAAAAATTTCTCATTTTTTTCTAGATCCCATTTAAATTTCAGATCCCAGATCGCCTAAGATCCCATAAAAATACCACGGGATTGGGATCTGAAATTTAAGATCCTCTTTTTTTAAATGGGATTTGAAAGGGATCTACCAGATCCGCTTTTTTGACAGGGGGATCTAGATCCCAATTTACAGATCCCCTTTTTTAACCATCGGATTTAAGATCCCGATCTGGATCCCATTTAAAAGACCACGGGATCCAGTCCCTGTGTTTTAATTTCCAAGCTAGTGAGGATGCTAAGTGTTGGCAAGTCATTCCACAATAACTTATTACTCTTCTCAATGAATTCTAATGCTGGAAATACGAGCTTTTTGTTTTGCACCTAAACAGAAGTCGCAACTCCAAAGTTGCAACTTTTAACCCTGGCAGAGCCAGGGTATGTGAGTGGAGGGGATATGCGCAGTGACGTCATGGCAAATCAGAGAGGGCGTTACTGGTTTTAAGACTTCTAGAAAAAGCTCCTATTTTAGGTTTAAGATCTTTGATAAATTCTGAGCACATATCCTCTCTCTCCCCTGGTATCACATGAGAGAAACTAAGCTCATTTTTTCCCACTGATACTTTCCACTCAAATCAAATCAGCGACCTATAATTTCTGTATTAGAACGGTCATCAAGATATTTTAAGTTTTTAATGCTATTTATTTTACCACCCCTCCCCACAGTACACTTGTCTTAAAAGAGAAACGAACTCAAACTCCTAAAATAATCCAGTACAGAATCAATAAGTAGGAAAGAGAAATGTGTGCAGTGTATATGACAACCTTTTTATTACATTAATCAAGGAACTTGGGGAATTTGTTTTGATTTGGCTGATTTACAAGAATTGTCTGGCTCGCCTACCTGTTGTGAGTTGTCGAGCCGTGCTGCTTGCTGGTCATGTGACGTGGGGGGCTGCTTCGTCAAGTCAAACCTGACGTGTGGCGGAACTTTGCTGGAGTCGAAATGTTGGCTGGGAGGCAATGCATCAGGAGGATTCTGATTTCCATCAGCTGAGATTTTGCTAGGGTCATAAGTGATATTAGGGTCCAGCCCTTGGTTCTGATTTCCATCAGCTGAAAATTTACTAGGGTCATACGTTAAATTGGGGGTCAACCCTTGACTTAAGCCCTCGTTTTGAATTTTTTCTCTAACAGACAATGTGTTGCGGTTTACGTCTCTTGGAGTCACGGTATTGCTGTTTGGGTCTTTCATGTAGGACGGTAGAAAGGCTGACGGACGCTGCATTAGTGACGGAGGGAGGGAGGATGGGAGGGGAGGGGGAGGGGAAGGAAAGTCTAGCTGGGCCAGTGTTCCAGGAGAGGGGGGAGGGGGTAGAGCATCTTCTTCCCCTCTGCCTGGTGAGACGTTTCCAGCAAAGTTCTTTCCCTGGGCAGTGTGTTCCAGAGAGATGTCTTTTGCAGGAGAGCTTGAGCGGTTGTTTCCAGAAGAGGGTAACTTTGCCAGTGAGGGTGGCAGGGGGATGTGGAGGGTAGCGGCCAGTGTCGCCACGCGCCCCTGACCCACCGCACCCTCCCTCAGATGCTCACGGTAACTCTCCAGTCCGCTCACCTCCACCTGTCACGAGGGTTACGAAAGTTTAGACAAAACTCGATATTACAACAATGGAGTATCAAAATAAAAAATTTGTAGAAATGGATAGAGGGAGCAAAGTTATGTTATTCTGATTTTGTTTCAGCCAGGGAAATATTGCTAAAAACTTTTGCCAACATTGGCTTTAACCCCACGCCCCTTTTATAGGCAAGAAAACGATCTACAATTTATAAGGGTAACTGGCAAGTGGCGTTCTGCAAACTGGATTGAATTGATAATAGGAATATTCAGGAGTTCCCAAAAAAAAGTTTGCCAAAGTTTGCACATGGCAACATCCCGAATTTGCGGGTTTTTTGAAAATAATTAAAAAATTAACATTTCCGGAACCAACAGAGTTGAAGGATTTAAGACTACATTATTAAACCGCCCATGTTTCAAGCTTTATAGAAATGTACTTTTATTTTGAATCCAACCAAAATTTTGTCCCGAAAATAATTTATTTTCAAATTTGGAATTTAATTTTCTTCCTCTTTTGAGAATAACTAAAAAACTAAAGGTTTTTGAAAAAAATGGTGTCTTTGAATCTTGTTGCCTACATCATCACCAACATTTTCATGTGTCAAACGTCATGATTGAAAACACCAAACTCAAAATATAGTGACAAATGTACGTTTAGGTGACGTGTTTACATGCATGTTCCTATGCTTTAACGTTACAGCAAACACCTTGTTTTAAAACATTTTGAACGCTACAATATAGCACAGAATTATGTTATTGAGCTATTTAATAACAATTTTGGTTTTGAAAATGACCACTTCGAAAATCCAAAAATCCAGGACACTCAAAAAACCCGAAATTTTTTTGTAATTTTTTAAACAAAAAAAAATGATAAATATGTATGCAGTTCAAATTTGTGGCCATTAAAAATATTTTAATTTTTGTCCCGAACATTGAATGTTGGTACTTCAAATTATTTTCAATATTTTCATCATGTTACATATATTATATTATTTCACCTTTTTTCTTGTATAATTTTCATAATTTATAATTATCATTTTTTATGTTGTGCCATGGTCCTCACAACATGCAAGGGTCCTCCTAAATTTGATCTGCACCAGTAGAATATATATTATGTACACTAATTACATTGAACTGTATTTAAATACAGTTCAATCTAATTAGTGAACATAATAATTTAATAATATATATTCTACTGGTGCAGATCGAATTTAGGAACACCGATGCATGTTGTGAGGACCATAGCACAAAATGAATAATGATAATTATAAATTATGAAAATTATACAAGAAAAAAGGTGACATAATATAATATATGTAACATGATGAAAATATTGAAAATAATTTGAAGTACCAACATTCAATGTTCGGGACAAAAATTAAAATATTTTTAATGGCCACAAATTTGAACTGCATACATATTTATCATTTTTTTTGTTTAAAAAATTACAAAAAAATTTCGGGTTTTTTGAGTGTCCTGGATTTTTGGATTTTCGAAGTGGTCATTTTCAAAACCAAAATTGTTATTAAATAGCTCAATAACATAATTCTGTGCTATATTGTAGCGTTCAAAATGTTTTAAAACAAGGTGTTTGCTGTAACGTTAAAGCATAGGAACATGCATGTAAACACGTCACCTAAACGTACATTTGTCACTATATTTTGAGTTTGGTGTTTTCAATCATGACGTTTGACACATGAAAATGTTGGTGATGATGTAGGCAACAAGATTCAAAGACACCATTTTTTTCAAAAACCTTTAGTTTATTTTTTTTTTCTCAAAAGAGAAAGAAAATTAAATTCCAAATTTGAAAATAAATTATTTTCGAGACAAAATTTTGGTTGGATTCAAAATAAAAGTACATTTCTAAAAAGCTTGAAACACGGGCGTTTTAATAATGTAGTCTTAAATCCTCTAATTCTGTTGGTTTCGGAAATATTAATTTTTTAATTATTTTCAAAAAACACGCATATTCAGGATGTTGCCATGGGCAAACTTTGGCAAACTTTTTTTTGGGAACTCCTGAATATCCCTATTATCGATTAAAAATCAATCCAGCTTGTAGAACGCCACTTGCCAGTTACTCTCTTAATTTAGCAGCTAGAGCTCTGCGTTTCCTCGCCTATTAGGTCCTACTGTATCCTTTTATAAACGGAGGCATCACTTTCTATGTACTTTCAATAATTTTTAAAAAAATAATTCCCGGACTGAGAAAAAATCTGAAAAAATCAGAGTATTGTAACTTTGCACCCTCTATCCATTTCTGCAATAAAAAAAATTGAGGTTCATACTTCATTCCAGAAGTCTTTTCTTGAAGGTTCAGTAGCCAGTTTAATTGCCAACATACATGATTTTTTTAAGGGTAAGATAAGCCCCCAATGTTAAATTTTCCAGTCTCATTTCATCCTCCAAACATATCTTCCTCCATACCCAATGTGTAAAACTTATCTGATGGGTTTGTGCAGTGAGTGAATATTATGAGACTATTATTGTGACAATTTGTTTTATGACGTTTTCTTTTTGTTTTTTTAATTTTTTTAATTTTATGTACTGTACTATTTAGTAAAAGGTTATTTTACTACTTCATGTGTTCTGGTGCTTCGTATAGTGCCTTGTAAAGTAACCCATTTCACCATTTTTTTTCTTCTTTAATATACTTATTTTTGTAATATGTTAATATGTACATATAATTGGTGAAATAAATAAATAAATGAATGAATGAATGAATGAATGAATGAATGAATGAATGAATGAATGAATGAATGAATAAATAAATACTGAAAATAAATAAATAAATAAATAAATATTTTAAAATGTTCTCCTCTGTGTCGTTTATTAGCTCTTAAAATATCGTCAATACAAATACGATCCAGTTTCCGAGTTACGTGTATTGAAACTGAACCCATTTATTGAACAAGCATTTCAGTGACAACAAAAAATCTATAATACAATCGTCCGATTTTTTAAAAAAACTAGAAACAAACACAATGCACCGATTTTTGACACTCGCACGTCTCACAAACTCTTTTTTGTCGACCATTACAGCTGGCGGATGTAATAACAAGTACATGAACCAAAACAATCCTTATAGTCCACTCCACCTAAACTAAAAACTTTCCAAAAATGTTTAATATTAATGAAAAAAAAAAAGTTTTATAAATAAAACAACCATACAGTTATAAGAATAGATTGTATTTGTGTTATTTGATAACTTGTTATTGTTAGTATTTAGATTTATAAATGGTTAATTTTGCATGCACTTTTTATCTATTAATTTTCTTCTGGACGTGGATCATGTTGTGTAATGTACAACCAGCTATTCGAAAATAAATTATTATTAATAATTAAATTATTATTATTATTGTTAATTGGAGTGAAGCTATTAAAACAGACTCAGTAAATCCATTTCATGCATTTGAAAACTTACTTTATTTCCATTTTAACAACAGTTTTCCTTTAGTAAGTTCATTCTCTGAAAAAGCAATTATAAAACTTGATTGGGTAAATAATAAATGTAATCAGCAAAAAGAACTGACTAAATTGTATTTTGATATACAAAAAGATCATCCTGATAAATTACATTATCAAGAGCTTTATTTAAAGCAAAAATTTATTTATAGTCAAGTTTGTATTTCTGAAAGACAAAAACAAAATTCTGATAAAATTTTGGGGGCAAGAAATAAATCCAAGGAGATTTGGAATGTTATACGTCAAAATTCAAATTATAAAATACTAAAAATAATGAAATTAATGAATTGTATACTAATGATCAAAAGAATTCTACAACTAATAACCATCCACAGATCGCTAATATATTGAACAATTTTTTTATAAATGTTCCAATAAAAGTACATGAAACTTTAAGTAGCAAAAATACAAGTAAACTAAGTAAATTTATAAAACCTATGGAAAATAACTCTTCAAGTTTTTTCTTAAAGCCAGTTAATGTTAGAGAGGTTAAAACTTTAATATTAAACTTGTCTGATTCAAATGCTACTGACGTTAATTCTATTTCACCAGAATTTTTAAAAAAATTTGCTGATGAGCTCGCAGAGCCTATAACTAAATTAATTAACGATGCATTTTTAACAGGAATTTTTCCTGATGAATTAAAAATTGGAAAAATTATTCCACTATTTAAATCTGGGGATAAGTGTGATCCAAATAATTATCGTCCGATTGTAATATTACCTGTCATCTCTAAGGTATATGAAAGAGCTATATATAATCGTATTGTTGATTTTTTAAAGCAAAGTAATATTTTCAATAAATCTCAGCATGGGTTCATTAGAAATAAAAATACCACTACTGCTCTTTTTGAATACCTTGAAAGTACCTTAAAAAGTCTTGATGAAAAAGACAAAGTGCTCGGACTTATTATTGATTTGTCCAAGGCATTCGACTGTGTGAATCATAAAATTCTTTTATCTAAGCTAGAAAAGTATGGTATAAGGGGCACTCCACTAAAACTCATTGAAAGCTTTTTAAATAATCGCAAACAATATGTATCTATTACTACAGCTAAGGGTGAAATAAAATCTGATTTATTATGTAATAACAACGGCATTGGACAAGGCACCATCTTGGGTTCACTGCTTTTCATTATTTATGTTAATGATTTAATAATAGATGATGGAAATATATTCACCATACAGTATGCTGACGACACTAGTTTCAAAATTAAAAGCTCTTGTACTGAAGATTTAATAAGTATTACCAATGACCTCATTATTGAAGTAAATTCTTATTTTCAGTTAAATAAATTACAACTTAATACTTCAAAAACTAATATTATAAAGTTCCAGTTAACTAACAGAGTTGATGATAATATAGATAACTCAGTGCATTGTGATGGTGATACTATTCCTTTTACAGATAATGCCAAATTATTGGGCATATACATGGACAAAAATTTGAAATGGGACCATCATATTGATTATCTCTGTAAAAAATTTTCCACATCATTATTTGTATTAAGGGTAAGGTAACGCCACCAATGTTAAAAAAAATCCCTCTCACAAAAATTCTGAAAAAAATTTAAAATGTTCTCCTCTATACCCCCTATCAGTACCTAAAATATCAGGTATACAAATACGATCTAGTTTTTGAGTTATAAAATTTTAAAGTTGACTACTTTAACATGGAGAAATGAAACTCCCATGTTAAATTGGTCAACTTTAAAAAATTCATAACTCAAAAACTAGATCGTATTTGTATACCTGATATTTTAGGTACTGATAGGGGGTGTAGAGGAGAACATTTTAAATTTTTTTCAGAATTTTTGTGAGGGATTTTTTTTAACATTGGTGGCGTTACCTTACCCTTAAGATGTTTAAAAAATTCAGTTGATGCAGCAACACTGAAAATTGTTTATTTTTCTTATTTCCATTCTGTACTTACTTATGGAATAGAAATTTGGGGCAATGCAGCTCAATATTTGATGCTTAGAGTCTTCAAAATGCAAAAAAGAGCAATTAGAATATTAGCAAATGTGTCACCACAAACTAGTTGTAAAAGTTTGTTTGTTGATCTTAACATTTTGCCGTTACCGGCGCTATATATTTATCATGCATTAATTTTTGTAAAATATCCTCAGTATTTTGGCCATAATAATATAAATCACTCCTATAATACTAGATATAAAGATTTGTTTTCCCCTGCTATTCATAGAACATCGGCGTATGAAAATGGACTGCATTATTGTTTCCAAAAATTGTATAATAATCTCCCTAGCCATTTAAAAAGTGAAAATGATATTGTGCACTTCAAAAAGAAGATTAAACTGCATTTACTAGCTATGAACATATATAAAATGGACGATTATTTTAAATGAATTTCAAATGTATTTTTGTTGACATGTCTTTGGAAGATGAATAAAATTTGAATTTGAAATTTGAATTTGAATTTGAATTATTATTATTATTATTAAACTCATTATTTACAAACAAATTGAATACAGTATAAAAACTTGCGTAACTGGCGTGGTATCTTTAGAGTGGGACATTTTGAATATTGATATAGAGGCGCTGCGATCGCGGCACAACTCTGGCGTTAGCTTTCCCTTAATTGTTAATAGAAGACCTCTGGTTATGAATTGTCCTTTTTTTCTCAACTCTCTATCACTCTATCTCTATGCAAAACGCTCTGACGTCATTAAAAGTTAACACTCAAGCAAAAGAAGAGGCATTATACTATAATGACATAACAACATTTTTCAGCACAATTCTAAGTTAGAATATATATATATATATATATATATATATATATATATATATATATATATATATATATATATATATATAAATATATATACTGTATATATATATATATATATATATATATGTCGCCTCAGAATGCAAATCACGTAACTACAAAAAAAATTGATGGAACTTTGACCCTTATGTTCTAGTGAGATAAGGTTTATAGTTGCATCAAATTTTTTTGTAGTTACGTGATTTGCATTCTGAGGCGACGATATATAAATATCAATACAGAACCTTCAGTTCTGTATTCAAATTTACAATAAAAAAATTTCATGAAGCTTTTCCAAATGTTTCAATTTACTGTCAGGAAATGAAATGTTGAAGCCCCACCTGTGACAGTTGATGACAGCTGGCAGGATCGACGTCATGTCGAGGAACTTGTCGCTCTAGCTGCTCGCGACGACGCTGGGCCGCCAAACTGCCGCTCACCGGACGAAGGTCTTCCGGAAGAACGGCCATGTAGCGGCCAGCCTGCCAACAGAATTACAGTGACAATCCTTTCCGGGCAGAATGAAAATAATGGCGACCAAATGTGACTGTTGCAAGGACTATTTAGGTGCTGTAGAATGTTATGACAAGTGTAAGGTCACACGTTTTTTTTTAATTCAGTTCTAATTAATTTTAAAGTGGATTAATATAGACTACAGACATTTTAAAGTCCGACATACATACCAAGTCAGCGTCAGCTCCGGGTGGCAGCCAGTCAAATGAAACCTCCTCGCTCTTTTCTCCACCCACCCTCAGTTCATCTGGAAAAAGTCATTAATATCAAGAGACTGCCTCCACATGCATTTATTACAAATAATAAATGATGTTCAGTAAATTGTGAACACCCAGTGCAACCTCCAATAAAACATGGCTTCAACGTTTTCTACTCAACAATATGCCCTTCTGCATGCATCTGCAGAGTATACATTTTCTTACATGTAATCCCTCGAAGAGGAGAATATTATGGTCACGACAAGTCAAGTGACTTTTTTTTTCAAAGCACACCAATGTTGGCTTATGGAAAAATTTGAATTTCAATTAATCTGTAACTCGTTTCAAAGTTTTTTCAAGTGCCGGAATAAGGTATTGTGTTATATGTGGTAAAAAGGGTATAAAAAATGCTGACTGTTTGAAGTAGTAAAAATTAAATAAAGCCACAAAAAATTCCAGCGTAAGGTGCTTTTCAAGGGAGCAAAAGGGACGTAAAAGTCTCTCGACTTCAATTGTTGTTCTCTTGCCGCCATAGAATATGTTGACACAAATACATATTATACAAAAGCTGATACAGTATTATTTTTAAAGGCCTTCTGAACCTTTGCACAATATGAAGTGCCCAGTTAGCTTTGCTTCGGGGTGATTCGGCTGCATAATTTTTTTTGTTTCAGTAGCACAAATATCAGAGATAATAGCCGATGAAGAAGCACCTGTGACGTCACTCACGCTCATTCAGCGGCAACAAAATAGGGAAATCCCTGCAAAAGATAGGTTCATTCCCGCTGCAACCACGGCCACAATTTTACTTCTGGAATTTTGAAACTTTACCAGGGCAGTCTTGATAGTATTTGTCAAATAGCCTGAAAGATTTTTTTTGATGACATTCATACAAACCGAGTTATTGCGGTAGAAAGAGGAGCAAAAATGTTGAATAGGAAAACAATGTTAAATTTTTAGCTTATCTTGCAACCACAAAAACTCAATCTGTACACACGCCACCAAAAAATTCTTTCAGCCTATTTGACAAATACTATCAAGACTGCCCTGGTAAAGTTTCAAAATTCCAGAAGTAAAATTGAGGCCGTGGTTGCAGCGGGAGTGAACCTATCTTTTGCAGGGATTTCCCTATATTGTCGCCGCTGAATGAGCGTGAGTGACGTCACAGGTGCTTCTTCATCGGCTATTATCTCTGATATTTGTGCTACTGAAATCAAAAAAATTATGCAGCCGAATCACCCTGAAGCAAAGCTAACCGTGCACTTAATACTATATAAAGGTTCAGAAGGCCTTTAAGTTTGACACATCACATTAATGGTATAAAATGCTGTAGTGATATGATTAATAAATAAATAAATAAATAAATAAATAAATAAATAAATAAATAAATAAATAAATAAATAAATAAATAAGTAAGTAAATAAACAAACAATCAAACAAACAAACAATCAAACAAACAAACAAATAAACAAATACATAAATAAATAAATAAATAAATAAATAAATAAATAAATAAATAAATAAATAAATAAATAAATAAATAAATAAATAAATAAATCAAACAAACAAATAAGTAAATAAATAAACAAACAAATACATAAATAAATAAATAAATGAATGAATGAATAAATAAATATATAAATAAATTTTTTCTAACTACCTCACTTGCTAGAGCTGCAGCTCTAATTGACAGAGAGATGCAGATTTCCGATTTTGGGAGAGGTGGGAAGAGCATCCTGTCTATCAATATTGTTTTGGTCTACTACGCCTCCATAGCCTGCGTGGTAGCGTCCACAAACAATGCCCCCCCCCCCCACCCATGTCCATGCCGTCCAGGGGTGTACATATATATTAAAAGAGACTCACAAGTCTTGCGGAGGGAGTTCTTGTGTCCGGCGCCGAGCAGAATGTCGAAATGTTGATAATCTGTTTGCTCCTGGACGTCATGACGCTCACGGCCACACTTGCAGTTGCGACAAGATTTCCTGGACACGTCAACAATTTCACTTGATGACTGGGACTGATGATATGTACAGTCTTCAGGCATTTGCAGGGGACAAAGAGAAAGAAGTGTTTTGGGGCACAACCTTTCCAAGAAAGCATCCATCATAGGCAGAGTACCGGTATGTACATTATGTTGCTAGGAACTGCTTGGCAACAAAGAACCTTAAATGGATACAGTATGTATATGTACCCTAAAAAAAAAGTAGTTTCTAATCAAAAGTTACTAACGGAGTACAAATACATACTGCATTGTCCCAAACACATCAGTGTAGGTATTGGCAAAAACGAAGCAACATGACGTCATGTTCCATCACTTGCACTGGCTACACCACACTGCATATCCCTTCTTATTGTTCCCCCCTCTCATTCCTCTGTCTGCTATTATCCGTGCAATATTGCCGGTGCCTGAGGCTATTCACATTTATTTAAATAATGTATGTTTACTATTATAAATTATTGGTACTGTTCAAAACCGGAATGTCATTTACTGTACTGTAATTTTGATATGTTGATAGGAAACTTTTTATGCAACAAGAAGATTTACTGTATTCAATCTATGAAGATTGATGGGAAAGCTCACCTCCAGAAGTGCAGATCCAGTCCGGGGCAGGCGTCTCCACAAGAGAGGCACTTGGCGCCCGCACCAACCTCGTGGGCCAGCTGGTGGGGCTGCAACAATAACCACCAACCAATCATGACCACGGTATGCATGTGAACCAGCTAATATACTGTATATTTATATAGGCAGTTAGTTTTGATGGAAGCAATGCAGTACTGTATGCATACGTATGCATATACTGTGTATAGAAGGTTTCACAGTCAGTCCAAAATATTAAACACAAAATATTATATGCATAATGCACATATACACAGTATACATAATACATATGCCATTTAGTGTATTAAGAATTGGTGTCATAATATTATGAATTTTTTGGTATCGTAACTTCCTCGAATTATAATCCAACCCATATATGCATACTATTATCAAATATTAATAAATATTTCTGCTAGGGAGATTGAGGGTGATGAGACTGATGAGTATGTACTAGCTGTATGCATATGCATACAGTTCAGTCATGATGAAAGTACTTGAGTACAGTATGCATAATATTATACAGTGTGAATATGATTTTTCTTACCCTGAGCCGCTTCTTTTCGAGGTCCCTGACCCATCCAGGGGTAGTTTGGGCCTCCATTATTCCTGTGGCACCTTATTTTTTTATACCCTCACTTCGCCTGCTTCGCAGTCAGTCGCAAATAATCGAAATCTTGATGGAAATAACCTTTGTGCCCTTTGACAAGCTCTGACTCACGCATTCTACAGTATATGCATACAAGTGGGAGCGGCCGCCCGCCTGGCTCCGCCGACAACCGACAACAAAGCAAATCTGTGTTTCAAACTTGGCAACGTTGTCGTATATTATCTGCTAATTACAGGCTTGCCAGATATATCTTAAAAAATTGTATCTTCTAATTGGCTTAAAAACAATGATGGCCGCTCAAAAATTACGAGCAATGATTGGTCAATATCTAAAATAAGTGTTCTCATTGGTTTAAAAGCAATTCAATCTGTGTTTTACAACTTTTACACTTGCTCACTTGGCAATGTTGTCATATATCACCCAAGGTTGGAATGCCAACCGCTTGCCTGATCTCCCCTCAAAATCTGATCTTCTAATTGGTTTAAAAATAATGATGGCCGCTGACAAATTACGACCTATGATTGGTCAAAAATATGTTTATCATATTTTTTTTAAGGTAGAGATAACGCCGAACAGCTGATCGACGTAATCCCCTTTGATTAACATGTAAAACTTAGCAAATTGACAAAAATTCTGAAATTTTTTTAAAAGGCAGATATTAGTGCCTAAAAGCCATAGGAAAAATTGCAAAACAATTTAACGAGCCGATTTTTTTTAATTAATTTTTTTTAATTTTCAGCATAGCTGGCTTTCCCATGGAGAGCCAAACTAAAAAATTAATTTAAAAAAATCGGCTCGTTAAATGTTTTTGAAACTTTTTCTATGGCTAATTTTAGGCACTAATATCTGCCTCTCAAAATATTTCAGAATTTTTGTCAATTTGCTAAGGTTTACATGTTAATCAAAGGGGATTACGTCGATCAGCTGTTCGGCGTTACCTCTACCTTAATTTTGTGTTAATTCTAATTTTACGCCATCTATTCAGGATATTCTAGAACTTTTACCGAGTTTCACTAATTTTTTTTGTTTAGTTCAAAAAGCTTACGCCATCTACTCAGAATATTCTAGAACTTTTAAGAGTTGTCACCTGCTTGTTGCCGGATCCAAATCTGTCAACGTTGAAAAATGTGTCAAAATATTCGAGTTTTCTGTTTTAGTTTCATATTTGTGGCCTTCCTAAGTGTCGTTTATGGCAAAGGATGCGTTCCTCTCGATACATATTCTTTTGAAAAGGTACGTTGTTAAACATTTACCTGTCAAAAGCTCAAAAACAACAAATAATACAGAGTAAGCATATGCATATTATGCATACTCAGAGAGCCCTGATGCATAATATAATATATTTATGCATAATGCATACAGTATGCATACATAATATATGCATACGGCATACGTGTGCATATCATATATCGTCGTATTATCATATGCACTCATATGCAGGGTGACTGCCATGTGACTGCATAAAGTAAACAGGACTGCAAGACATGCACACCCACTCCTGCTTGCGGCTATTGTGGATATTCGGGTATTCCACCACACGGCTGATGGATCTCTCAGCCCCTCCCTGAACCTTCCAACACTTTGAGCCTCCACCAGCTCTCCGAATGTGGTATAATAGGTTCCACTCCCATAAAAAAAAAAAATAAATAAATAAATAATAAATAAATAATAAAATTAACTCGGCAAATGTGGCTATGCCACGGTGGCTCGCAAAGGGTTTGCTTGTCTCAAAACCCTCTTAAACAACTCATAACTCTCCGCTTCAACAACTTCTGCCTTCAGCAAATTCCACTCTCTTACAGTCCTGTTAATGACTAACTCCCTAACTGTTCTTCTCCCATGTCATTTTTGCTTACCTCGTACTCCAACTTCTAATCATGGTCCCTCATCCTCTCATGCTTTCTTCAGCATACGGTTATTGAGAGAGTTATTGGAGAGTTGGTGAACATTCGCGAGCCACCGTGGCATTGCCTTATTTGCCGCGTTAATAATAAAAATAAAATTTATGCGGCAAATGTGGCTACGCCAAGGTGGCTCGCAAAGGGTTTGCCTGTCTCAAAACCCTCTTAAACAACTCATAACTCTTTGCTTTAACAACTTCTGCCTTCAGCAAATTCCACTCTCTTACAGTCCTGTTAATGAATAGTATTATTATTATTTAGCCCTTTAGTGTCTTTATACTGCAGTAGTTATTTTATATCATACAATGATAGAATGGGGAGGCATATTCGGAGTATATTTCTGTTTCCTCGGGTGTCCCGCAGGGTAGTGTCTTGGGTCCATTGTTGTTTGATTTTTATTGAAGATTTGTCTGATGGAGTGAGGTCAAGAATGAGGTTGTTTGCAGATGATAGTGTTGTTTATAGGAAAGTAGAAGGTGAGGGTGATGTGGCTCGTCTGCAAGAGGATCTTAATACAGTACTGTACTGTGTGTCGGTGGGTTATTGATGATGATATGAGTTTGAATGTTTCTAAATGCTGTGTTGTTGTGTTTAGTAGGAAAAGATATAAGAGAGAAGTGCAGTATATACTTTATGATGAGTTGTTGAAGCAGGATGAAAAATATAAATATTTGGGTGTAGTCATTCGTAGTAAATTAATGTGGAATGAGCATATTAAATATGTCATATCGAAGGGAAGGAGGTGTTTGGAGTTTGTCATGAGGAATCTTAAGGGTACCAGTAGGATAGTTAAAGATAATGCGTATAGAGCTTTGGTGAGACCATTGCTTGAATATGGTTGCTGTGTTTGGGACCCATATAGATGTGTGGGGGTGAAGGAGTTGGAGAAGGTTCAGCGGAGAGCAGCTAGAAGGGTTACAGGTCGTGTGGGAAGGTTCCAGTTTGTGGGGGATGGCGCCAAGGTTAGGAAGGAGTATGTTAGTGTGTCTGCTTTAATTGAGACTTTGGGGTGGGAGTCGTTGGAGTTAAGAAGGAAAAATTGTAGACTTGGTGTTATGTATAAGATAACAAGAAATTGTGAGGGTTGGGAAGAGTTGAGTGGTCGTGTGATGAGAGCAGGTTATATTGGAAGAAATGATCACGGATGGAAGTTGGAGGGTGTTGGGTCCGGGACCGGATGCACGCGTTTTTTTCGTGCATCCAGATGCAAATTAAGTTTTTGTGCATCCATGGATACGCATCCGGATGCAAATTTATTTTTCATGCATCTGGGATGAGCATCCAGATGCAAATTTATTTTTCATGCATCTGAGATGCGCATCCAGATGCATTAATTTTTTCCCGTGCATCTGGGATGCACGGATGCGGATGCAAGCCCATTTTTGCGCATCCGTGTGCATCTGCATCCGCATCTGATCCCTGTGTAGGAGTGATGTGGGAAAGTTTTCTTTTGTAAACAGGACGGTGAAGGAGTGGAATGCGTTGGCAGCTGATGTTGTTGAGGCGGAGAGTTTTGTTTTGTTTAAAAAATTTTTCAGTATACGTTGGTGAACATTCGCGAGCCACCGTGGCATTGCCACATTTGCCGCGTTTATAATATTACTGTATTAGTATTATTATTAATGATACAATTAAGTCTTCCTCCTTTCTTCAAGCCCCTTCCATGCCAGTTGCTCTATCATTTTTGTCACACTCTTTTGTCTTTCCTGATTAATTTTGCTTTTCTCACAGTGCAAATTCCAGTTCCCCTTTTCCAAAACTTTTCTTTGAATCTTTTCCATTTTCTCATGTACTATGCATCGCAGCTAGTGCCATAAGTGTTGGAATACACTGCTTGTACTGCATGCATAATTTTAAAATGTTAAGTACTGTACCGTAATGCTGCAAAAAAATTACCAGTATGCATACACACTTATAGCTTTATAACTTTGAGCTACTGAAATATAACCTAACACTTTTTACCAAGACTCCATTGAATCATGAACCATGTTGTCCTGTACAATCAGTTGTTTGTAAAATAAATAAAATCTGGTGATGATGCAGGTGACCTCCAAGTTCGTTGCCTCGCTGGTAAAGTTCGACGTGGCCTACCCTTATGGTCCCAAACACGAGGAGTTCCTCAAGGTCGCTGAGGCTGCGCAGCTGACGGACGACCTTCTGGTGGCCGAGGTTGGGGTCAAGGACTACGGAGACAAAGACAACTCCGACCTTGCAGACAAGTTCAAGGTCGCCAAGGAGGACTTCCCCGTTGTGAAGCTGTTCGTGAGAGGCCGGGCTGATCCACTCTCCTTCACGGGGGAGTTCACTGCAGACGAGCTCAAGAAGTTTGTCCGCGGTCACTCGGACGTGTACGTCGGACTGCCAGGATGTCTGGAGCCCTTCGACCAGCTGGCCAAGCAGTTCGCGGCAGGTAACGTCACTTTCTTGAGGCTTCAAGTCAGCTGATTTTTCAGTGTTCCCACTCTCCCCACTTGAAGCCTCTGTTGATTTCCAAGTTCAGTAGCCAGCATGTAAAGTCCTTCTAACAAACTAGTGTTGCACAGCCAGCTTTTGGTATAGAACATTCCAGAGGCTTCAGAGTGCCCCTTGCTGTTTTTTGAGCTCCCAGGCATCAGTGTGCCGACAGTTCATGTAAGTTACACTTCCAGATTCGCTAAGAAAATTTAAAGTTCAGTTTGGTGTGAACTGAATGTGCCTACCTTCTTATCCTATAACCTCCTACTCCAATTTCCTTAAATCCTTTTACTCCTCTCAACCCAAAAATAATCGTCAACCTCCTCAGGGTGTGTGGACTACATCCATTTTTCTCCTGGAGTTTAAAGTATGAACATACAGCAAGTCAAACAGTAAAACAATTGATGTGTATGTATGTCAAAAAATATGCTTTTTTATGTTTATGTTTATTTTGTAAATAAATAAATTTCTAAGCAGTATTATTTTTGACATGAAACTGTCTTGTAAATTGATTTCCTAATATAAATTTTCAAACTCACTCCTCCCACATAAAATATAGGCTTAAAAAGTGCCCGATCAGGATGATATTCATAATAAGCCACCAGGCTTATGTTAGACAAATCAGATTTTTTATGAATAAAATTTAAGGTTAAGATAACACTGATCTGCTGACCCAAAGCTAAAAAAATCCCACACATGAAAATTATGAAAAAAAAAAAAAATAAAATGTTCTCCTCTACATCCCCTATCAGTAGCTATCATATCAGGTATTCAAATTTGAGCTAGTTTTTAAGTTATTAATTTTTAAAAGGTGACTTCTTCAATATGGAGACATGAAACTTCCATGTTAAATTAGTCAACTTTAAAAATCACGTAATAACTTGAAAATTAGATTGAATTTGTATAACTGATATATTAGCTACTGATAGGGGAAGTAGAGAAGAACATTTTATTTTTTTTTTTCATTATTTTCATGTGTGGGATTTTTATTTACATTGGGTCAGCTGATCTGTGTTATCTTACTTATTTATTTATTGAATCCAATACAGTTTTCCCATATTTACCTATTTACCCCTAAAGTCATCAATTTGAAAACATTTTTTTTTAGAGGTCCTCTGATATTAAACAAAAAAATTATTTGTCTAAAAATTTGTTTAAACCCTAACATTGGCAAGGGGAGGAAAAGGGGATTTAATGACCCGAAACTGTTTTAAAGTTTGAAAAAGATGTAAAATACTGCTGTAAAAAATAATTGAAATCCCTAATTAGCCTACAAGCAACAATAATATGTATTTCTGCATTTTCTTTTTTTTTTTAATCCCCCTCCCCTTTACTCAAGGTATAGCAAGGGGGGTGTTAAAAGTACTTGATAATGCTAGGGTAAGGCCAAAACAGCAATTTCCTTTTTATATACAGTATAAATATATATATATATATATATATATATATATATATATATATATATATATATATATATATATATATATATATATATATGTGTGTGTATATATATATATATAAATATATTTATACTGTATATAAAAAGGAAATTTTTTATATATTTATATATATATACTGTATATGTATACATAATATATAGGTATAAAGGTTGTAAACACTTTAAAATCAGCTAAAGTTGGTTGGTTGGTTACCAATGGCGGAACTTGTTTTTCAACATTGTTCACAGTGCTCTCTGGGGCTCCTAATACCCAGTCTGCACGCCAGACAGTTAAGTACCGTTTCTTAGCGGGGCACGTATGTTGTTTGCACAACATTCCGCGGTCTTAATCACCCCAGCGGAGTTTAGACAACCGTAAGCTGCCTTCCTCCTACCAACTCTTTCATCTAGTAGCCAGTCAAACCCATTCCAAGTCGCGAAAAGTCTGCCTTATTCGGGATTTGAACTGGGGACCTCTCGGACGAGAGCCAAGTGTACTAACCACTACACCAAAGAGCAAAGTTCAAGTAGTATAGCTAAAGTAGCATCTTTTGTCCGACTATTAACATTGACAGCGTGTCTAAAACCTCCCTCATCTCTGTGTTCAGGTACCGCTGATCAACAGAAGGATCTGCTACGTAGAGCCGAGGATCTGTGGGACGCTGCTAGCGGCAAGTCCGAGCAGCGGGCGGCAGAGGTTTACGTGAAGACCATGAGGAAGATCGTCGAGCAGGGGGCGTCGTTTGTGGAGACGGAGAGCAAGAGGGTGAAGGGCCTGCTGGCGGGCAAGCTGAGCAAAGACAAGGAGACACAGATGTCGCAGCGTCTCAACGTGCTGCAGTCGTTCCAGCTGCACGACGAGCTTTAGTGACACGACGGTGAACGAAATTTGTTGTTATTTGTTTGGATTGAGTTTGTCAGATTTTGTGTAAGGGTAAGGTATTACACCCTGTGTTAAAAAAATGCCACACATGAAAATAACGAAAAAAAAATTAAAATGTTCTCCTCTACACCCCCTATCAGTAGCTAAAATATCAGGTATACAAATATACGATCTAGTTTTTGAGTTATGAATTTTTAAAGTTTGATACTTAAACATGGAGAAATGGAACTTCCATGTTAAATTAGTAAATTTTAAAAATTCATAACTCAAGAACAGTACTTTAGTCAGGATGCTAAGTGAAAAAAACAGCCCTTTCGTGATAGAAACATGAAATTTTCTGTGTGCATTTATGTGACCTAAGTAAGTTATTTTAGCGTCGGAGATCCCCTGTATTTCAATTTGGGTGACCTGTGGTGACCTTTGAACTTTGACCTCTTTGTTATGACATCATCTTATTAGTACTGGTTCAATTTATTCTATGCATTTAATAGTAAATTGGTGTGTGTAAATAATTTTTTTATGATATAATATTAATATGCTAATTGTTGAAAAAGTTCATTAATTACGGATTAATTAATTTCCATATCAGTTTACAGCTTTGAAAAAAAAATCAGTATATTGGCAATAGTATTATAAAGATGATTTGTTATTACACAAAAGTTGCTAGATTTAGTAGAATCAGCACAAAAAAATAAAAACCGTATAATAAAGAGGTCAAAGTTTAAAGGTCACCACAGGTCACCCAAATTGAAATACAGGGGGTCTCTGACGCTAACATAACTTACTTCGATCACATAAATGCACACAGAAAATTTCATGTTTCTGTCACGAAAGGGCCGTTTTCTTGAAAAAATTGACTTTAGTGTCTCGACTACTTGATACTACTGATAGGGGATGTAGAGGAGAACATTTTAAGATATCTTTCATAATTTTTACGAATAGTTTTTTTTTTGTAAACATTTGGCATGCTACCTTGCCTTTTATTACCTTAACATCCTTCAAATTGATAGGAATAACCAGAAAGGCCTTACCGATCGAAAGAGTCACAGCAGGTGGAAATTCTTGTGGTCACAGAGGTTCACTCGAAAGTTTTTACATTTTTGAAACGTTTCGCATCGTGGAGATGCTTCTTCAGTCACAAGAAGAAGTAGATTCTACTTTCGAGTGAACCTCTGTGACCACAAGAATTTCCACCTGCTGTGACTCTTTCGATCGGTAAGGCCTTGCTGGTTATTCCTATCCTTTTCTTTCAATAAGATTATCACAACCTAAATGGTTTATTTTCCTTTATTTGAACATCCTTCAAATTGTGCTGAAAAACGCTGTGATGGCATACTCATGGAACAATTTTTCCCTTTTTGCTTGTTCGTTAAACTTTTATGAGTGACAATGACTTCAGTGTTTCATAACAGCTCAATTTTAAGTGTGTTAAAAAAATTATTAAAACACGATTCAAAGTACTAAAACAGAAAAATTACATGCTGGTTATCCATGCCATCATCAAAACAGCCTAGATTTTTTTTTTTTTTTAGTATAATTTCGTGATTTAACAATTGACAATAATTATTTTCTCTACATTTTCTAAGAAGTAACACAAAAATCTGACATTTTTGGTTTAAGGGTAAGGTAACGCCACCAATGTTAAAAAAAAATCCCTCACAAAAATTCTGAAAAAAATTTAAAATGTTCTCCTCGAATCTACACCCCCTATCAGTAGCTAAAATATCAGGTATACAAATACGATCTAGTTTTTGAGTTATAAATTTTTAAAGTTGACTACTTTAACATGGAGAAATGAAAATCCCATGTTAAATTAGTCAACTTTAAAAATTCATAACTCAAAAACTAGATCGTATTTGTATACCTGATATTTTAGCTAATGATAGGGGGTGTAGAGGAGAACATTTTAAATTTTTTTCAGAATTTTTGCGAGAGGGATTTTTTTTAACATTGGTGGCGTTACCTTTTTTACCCTTAAGTTCCCTTTTTGGCAGCTATAATCATTTCTCATTCTCTTTTTACTGTTACAAAAAACGTTCTATATTAATATTTTAGAATTGAAAAAATCGTAAAAAGTGCATGAAATTAAAGAGTGCCACACTCATATAATATATATGGCAGTGGAAGTTAAATGATGCCATCAAATGTTACAGCAAACAAAACAAAATAAATTTTATAATCCTGTCTAGTTTTTGCAGCACAATAATTAATTATGATACATTTTTTCACTAGTTTTGAGCAAATTTGAAAATGTAGCAGCTTAAAAATCAATTTTAGAACAAAAATAATATTTTTGTTTCATGTATTTTATTTAGAATTTCTTACTGCAAGCATGCAAAAAATATTCTTTATTCATCTCTTAAGGTAGAGATAACACGGATCAGCTGTTTGACACACTTCCCTTTGATAAACATGTTGTAAATCTTAGCAAATTCACAAAAATTCTGAATTCTTTTTGAGACGCGGATATATTATAGTGCCTAAAAGCCATAGAAAAAATTTCAAAACAATTTAATGAGCAAATTTTTTTAAATTAGGTTCTAAGTGTGTCAAGGTTTTGCTAAGGTTTACATGTTTATCAAAGGGAAGTACGTCAAACAGCTGTTCGGCGTTATCTCTACCTTAACATGAACAAAACACCAACTATGTTACCTACAACTGTATTTTATATTCCTGATCAGTGATATTGTAAATAATAAACTGTAGTTAATGGAACAAGTTTTGTTTATTACATGCCCAACCTTGATTATTTTCTAGTATGCAATTATTGCCTTCTTTTATTCATTATTATTATAAATCAAAAGTATAAATTGACCACAAAACATTTTCCCACATATATCAATTTATCATGTTTTTTATTATAATTGAGGGTAAGGCAAAATACGGATAAGCTGACCCAACGCTAAAAAAATTCTACACATGAAAATTAAGAAAAAAAAAAAAAAATAAGATGTTCTCCTCCACACCCCCTATCAGTGGCTAAAAATATCAGGTATACAAATACGAGCTATGAATTTTTAAAGTTGACCAGTTGAAGCTGGTAGGTTGAAGGTGAAGCATAGAATGAGAGGGAGAGGTAACCCGTATTCTTTTGTTTTCCCTAAGCCTAACAGTGAGGCATATGCTAATTCTTTTTATCCTCCTGCTACAAAAATTTTTAACAGTCTAGAGTCTACCTCAATGATGGAGTTTTTCCTCCCTTTTTATCTCTCTCTCTCTGACCTTGTTCTTGTTTTTGTTTTGTTTTATGTATTTTTATTACTGTGTTTTATATGTATTTGTGACCAGTTAATTATGTTAATTAATTTGTGATATTTTTAATTTAATTCATATGGGTGAATGAAGTGAATGAACACTTCAGTGAATGGACTGCTCAGCAATCTTTTTTATTTGCCCCATGGGCCTTTATTTGTAAATTCAATTGACTATAATATATATTTGTTATATTGTGCCCATGAAAGAGATAATAAAATGAAAACATGGAAGTTTGAGTTTTCCGTGTTAAGGGTAAGGTAACGCCACCAATGTTAAAAAAAGTCCCTCACACAAAAATTCTGAAAAAAATTTAAAATGTTCTCCTCTACATCCCCTATCAGTAGTTAAAATATCAGGTATACAAATACGATCTAGTTCTTGAGTTATGAATTTTTAAAGTTGACTAATTTAACATGGGATTTCCATTTCCCCATGTTAAATTAGCCAACTTTAAAAATTCATAACTCAAAAACTAGATCGTATTTGTATACTTGATATTTTACCTACTGATAGGGGGTGTAGAGGAGAACATTTTAAATTTTTTTCAGAATTTTTGTGTGAGGGATTTTTTTTAACATTGGTGGCGTTACCTTTTACCCTTAAAATAGAAAAATTCATAACTCAAAAAATAGATTGAATTTGTATACCTGATATACAAATTAGCCACTGATAGAGGGGAACATTTTAAATTTTTTTATCATAATTTTCCTGTGTGGGATTTTTTTTAGCGTTGGGTCAGCTGATCTGTACTACCGTATCCTTAATTACAGTTTTTACCCTACTCTATGGTGTACGAGAGATCCCCGGTTCAAATCCCAAACACGGCAGACTTTTCGTGACTTGGGACGCGCGGGTTTGACTGATACTAGATGATGGAGTGGTAGGAGGAAGGCAGCTTACGGAGGAAGGTAACACGAAACATTGATTATTGATGATTGTAGTAGTTTCATTTGATTAACATGTAAACATTAGCAACTCACAATAATTCTGATTTTTTTTTTATTTTTTTTTTTTTTTTAGAGACAGTTCTTAATAGCACTAAAAAAATGTAGAAAAAATTTCAAAACAATCGCTCCATCCGATTTGTTTTATATTAAAGTATATTGTCTATTACAAAAAAAGACGACAAAGAAATGAGTTAGTATTTTTTAAAAATATTTCCAGTGCTCCTACATATTATGGAACCGAAATCCAGAAAATTCAATCACAAATAGGTTCTCCAGAAAAAAATTCCAAAGTCAGAGAGAACTTGTCATTTAACATGGGGTCTTACCTGAAAAAACAACCTCGAAAAAATACACAGTTAGGTGGTATGAAAAAAATATAGCCATGTTCTATGGCTGAAGCTTTAAGGTCTGTCGCTATGAAAAAATGCAACTGAAATTAAATGAGATGTCGCTACCTGCCTATAGTAAAAAAGATACGGGATTCGGTGATTTTTATTCGGCATTAGCAATGAAAATAAAGAAAATTAAGCGTTTTTGTTGAACTTTGGGCTTAAACGTGTTGTTTGCCTATGCCTTCTACCGATTCATTATTTAAAATATTCATTATATATGGAGTTATAGCAATTAAAAGTATGCAACATTTTACTGGAGAGCAAAAGCTGAAGGCAAGGAAAGAAACAAGGAGGGCAGGCGTGCCGTTGCGAGTGCGTCCTTTACGTGCCATGCGTGCCGTGACGAGTGCATTGTGAGGTCGACTCCAAAGTATTGTACTGTAAATTGAATAGAAAATAGAAATATGGTAACAGAGTGTTTTGTATACAGCATTCTCTGTTATTATTATGAATTATTTTTTTTAAATAAATTTAATTTTTGTAGTAAATAATAGGTATCAAAAAATGTTTTGTTGCTTTTTTGTATATTATATAGATAAAGAAACTAACCTAATTAATTTAAAAAAAATACATTATCGGTTTTATATAGGATAAATCTGAATACTATAATCACCAATCGGACATATAAAATCATATATTTTTTATATCCTTTCAAGCTATACTTGGGGAGTTTTATCATGTCAATTATCTACTGGAAGGAGTAAAAAAATTAAATTTATGGAATATGAATAAAATGCTAATGTATGCTCAAACTAATAAAGAACTGTGGATTAATTTTTAAGATGTATTTTTAATTATGTCAAATTATAAATTAAATTAAAAATGTGACGTTTAGAAAAAAGAAACTATTTTTTATTGTTACAGTAACTTTTTCACATTGAAATTCAATGTATTTTGCTCCTGTCCGTGGACCACATCATGAGTGCGAATGCTGCTATCATGAGGTAGAATATGCAATTGCCCCGCGCTGCTACTGCTTGCATTCGCGAGCTGCAGTTTTCTTTTCTTCACTTCCTTCCTGGGTCCGGAGAGGACGGGGGAGGATGGGGAGAAGGGAAAAAAAGAGCAGGCGTTACGTGCTGAATGCGTTGCTGTACGCGTAAAATGATCAAATTTTTTTTAATAAAAGTTAATTTTCAAGGCACATTTCTTTTTATCAAAATTATTATGATATATATTTTTCAAATATTTATATATTATATATACAATTTTTTTGTGTGGTTTTAATGATAAAACTCCCTCCAAACTTAATATTTTAAAAAGTAATTAAAATATTCTCGACCTGTATTATATAACGATGAATTTGAATTCTGAATCTGTTTATTATAATAATCCTTCCTTTTTTTTTTGTATCCTCTCAAGCAATACTTTTCAAGTGTTTCATGACGATCATCTATACTTGGAGAGACTGAAATTAAATTTATTGAATAATAATGAAAAAGTGAAATCAATATACTTTATTATGATTCATAATTTTCCTAATAAAATATAGATTAATTTTTTATAAGTTTTCATTGTTATATAATTACAACAATTTTCACTGTCGCGCGCAGGTCAGAAGGGTAAACGAACTCAAGAAAATAATTTGTCTTTTACTCCCCCAACCCTTGCTATCCTCATTCATAAACCTTTCTTTTCTTTGAGAAAGGTGAAGAAAAGAATGTAGTATATGTTTTAGATAGAAACCTAGTTACAAACAGACTTCAATGCAATGTATAAATATTTTTGGGAACACCACTTTATATTTCATAGGTGAAAATGAAAAGATTGCACCAATCAAAATGCAGTAAATTATGCATAATAAATGCATAAATATTGCAACATCATATATACATTTTAAATATATATATATATATATATATATATATATATATATATATTAATATATATACATAATATGTATATATAATGTTGTATTAATATGTTTCAATTTTTATAAAAAAATTTTAATATTATATTAAATATTATATTATATTAATATTTTAATATTATTTTATATTTTGTATCATTTATATTTATATTTTTATATACTCTTTTATAAATTTATATTAAATGTATGTTATATTTATAATATTTATATCACATTAATAAATGCTGCATTCATTGCATTTTGATTGATGGTGCAATATTTTTATGTATTCATTTTTCCTGACCATAGATAAGGTAAAAGCACGGCCCGCGATTATATTATATCTGCGTCGCGCGAGCCGCAAGGCGCCAACCCTTGTGAAAGTCTGCAGGCCAAGTGGCCCGCCTCGCCTGCCTGACCGCTAGCGAGCAAGGTGCAGGCCGGCCGCTCGTCCCCAACAATGGAACAATGTACAGTACAGAACGGTACATCTGCGGTGAAAATAAATCAGCAAAATGGCTTGTGAGGAAGTAGGGAAATATTATATGTATTTTTTCGTACTAATAAAGTCATCAAAATCTTACCGAGACGAATTTATATTAACAGGTTTCCTAAAGATTTTATGTATGAATAACATTATATCATCAAAAATGGAATATAATTTATCGTTCTGCAGAAGAAGCCGAACAAAATTCATCCAATAATTATTTTTTAAAAGGCATACGTCGCGCCTCTGGTGGCCGGCTGCATAGCGACAGACCTTAACCAAAAGTTGTTTAAAAAACATATGTTCTCAAATCCGTTTTCTCGTCACAAAATCACGAAAAACTCTTATTGGGAATTAATATGGGAAATTTTTTTGATTTTTTTAAGGAAAAATGGATTCGAGCGAATTTTTTATACGTTTTTCTGTTAAAGCTCGGGTCATAGTCATATTTTTTTCATACCTCCTAATGGTATATTTTTTTTAGATATTCGAAGGCCTTTTTTAGGTAAGGCCCAATGTTAAGCGACGCGTTCGCTCTGACTTTGGAATTTTTGTCTGGAGAACCTGTGAGATGAAATTTTTTGGATTTTGGTTCCATATGTAGGAGCACTCGAACTATTTTAAAAAAATACTAACTCAATTTTCATTTTTTGACATCAGCTGATAGTGATACACACACTACTTTAATTTATTACTTTAGGTCTCCATGGGAAAGCCCTATATTGGAAATTTAAAAATTAATATAAAAAAATCGGATCGAGCAATTGTTTCAAAATTTTTTCTAATTTTTTTGGTGCTAAGAACTGCATCTCAAAAAAAAAAAATAAATAAATAAAAAATCAGAATTATTATGAGGTTACTAAGGTTTACATGTTAAACAAATGGGACTACAACAATCAATGTTTCGTGTTATCTTACCCTTAAAACTGCACAATCCTTTTGTAGCTAAATTTTCAGTAGCACGTAAATTAAAGGAGAACCTTGTTTCCGGTTCAAACTCCCTTGGCAAATACAAATTAACCTGAAACTCAAACCTTCGTTTAAAACTTACAATTAGCAAGATCCCTCCACCCATAATATATTGTATAATTATGTTTTTACAGTGAAAGCTCGTTATGCAACTTGTTGTTAGGTAAAGCTGAATTTTAGTAAAGTAGATTGCAGTCCGGTCAGAAATAATTAGCATTGTGTGGATAGGAAAAACTCGATACAAGGTAATACTTGATATTACTTCATGGATCCCTTGACTTTACATAATAACAAGTTTTTAATATGTCTTAAAAAAATTGTACAAAGTGAACATAATACAAAAACTAAAGTAATGTGGATTGGGACGGTAAGAAGTAAAATTCTGCTTATTAGTGTTCAAAAAGGTTTACTTAAATGATTAATTATACATAGAGAACAAAATAAAATTAATCCATTCCTTTTATTTTTAAATGCTGGTCAAGTTGGTGGCTAAAATAAGCGAGGCACACCTCGAAAAACAACTTGACAGAAATTTGTACGGGCCGACCAATAAAAAACCAGCAGTCTCGTGGCAAGATTTGCTATAAAAAGAACACCAAATCGGATCACTTGAAAGGAATCATCATTTATTAGAGTTTTTATTTCCAAACTTTCTATTACGATTTTATCATTTCAAAAATGATTTGATTAAATGCTCTAAATTCAGCTCACCTAATTATACTGAAAACAAAACAGCTTTGGTTTTGGAACCTTTGTGCTGTTACAATGACTCTAAATAGAATCTAAAATACTGACAACAAGAAAAATAATAAGTTAATGAATTAAACTTGCCTAAAATCACATTAGTAATTTTTTCTTCTAAAAGTAACAACTGCTGGTTTTTGACTGCCAAGGCTGGGAATGTTGACTGTTTTGTGTCCGCGCTATGGGCAGAGGGGGAGACCCTCGGGCACGCGGCTGGTGGACCCTTGGCCGCCTGCCGTCATCCTCTCCCCCCTTGCCCACGGGACGGACAGAGGAATGGAGTGTGGTTAAAACTTGGAAAGTTACTGCAGCAGCGCCACCACCTGCGCGGAGATGACGGAAGGTTCCGGGAACTTGTCCTTGCGCGGAGGTCCTTTCTTGAGACCGGACCACAGCGTGTGTTCTGAAACAATCAGAGAGGTCACAGCCACTTTAAGGGTAAGGTGACACGTCAAATGTTAAAACCCGCACGTGAAAATCATGAAAAAAATTAAAATGTTCTCCTCTACACCCCCTATCAGTAGCTAAAATATCAGGTATACAAATTCAATTAAAATTATTAATTTTTAAAATTGACTAATTTAACATGGATTCCATTTCTCCATGTTAAAGGAGGGGAACGGCCACTGAACTATGTACATACTATGGAAAGCTAACACCCGCTCTTCTACACCCTCCGCGCTGAGGCAAAACAAGTTTCTCGTTTTACCACCACAGCTGATCAAGGATTTTGTATGTACAAGATCCTTGCAGCTGATCCCTTAACATGAAATAACGTTGAAAAGGTCTGACCTTCCTACTATAGTGGGAAGAAATCAGCTGGCAGGCAGGTAGAAGCAATCTTTATTTGCTTTAAACCCTAGTGTGTAGTCTCACCCCCTGGGAACGGCATCAACTTTTATTTATATATACAGTATATATCGTGCAGTGAAACATATGTCTTCACCAACACCTCCCCTGACTTTCAGCTGTTGAAAGTTAAGAGGGAAGCAGCCAATCACATCGCGCCTCTTTAGAAACCCTCGCGCAATTGGCTGCTTCTCTGTGGCATGAAATTTCGTCATAGAACTTTTTGAACAGCCGCAAGTCAGGGAAGGAGGGGAGGTAGTATTTTTTTTTTTATGCAGAAATATGTTTCACTGCATCAAAAAAATTAAACAAAAATATAAAAGTTGAAGCCGTTCTCCTTCTTTAATAGAGGTTTTAAGTGTTCCCCAGTGGGAAAATTTTCTCCATAAGCCTCCATGTTAGAAAATTTGATTTTTTCTCAGTAAAGCCGGTATTACACGATACAATTTTTCCTTACAAGAAAATTTGAACTCCATTTGTTTGTATAGTACCGGTTTAACTAAGAAAGCAATCAACTTCTTGAAAATATTCTCCTATCCTCTCTCTCCCCCCCCCTCCTCCCCATTTAGGGGTCTTCTGATAGTGAATCAAGAACGTAATTTCCCTTAATAAATTTCTTTCATGCCAAAAAGAGCAATTTAGAGTTTTTTTTTTTTTTTTTTACATAGGTTCATATAGGACAGTGGGAACAACACAAAACCAGCTGACTTGAAGCCTTCATTGCACCCATCTGGTGTAACAGACAGCACACAATATCATTGTAACAGAGAGCCCATTTTGAGGGACAAAATAAACCAACAACACGTCTTGAGAGGAGCTGGGCGGTATTGTTGGGCCCATTGGAGGAAGGGGCGTGAACACAGTTGAACCTTGGAGTCTGGTATGCATAGGCAAAGAAAAAGAGGGCGATTTTGGACAACAATAATAATAAAAAAAAGAAACGTCAATTAAAGTTAGCCACATTCATTAGACAATGTGAGTTGTGTCTTTGTGTTTCACTGATGAGACTTAGGAGAATTAGTTAAATAAATAGAACACAAAAGACCAGAAAAAGTTTTCAAAACAAGCCCAAGAAACAATTAGCTTTCCATAAAAACTCGGATTATATCTTTGTATTGTTTATTTACAAACAGTCCCCCATGTATGTGATTGTGGTATGCCAAGCATTGTATGTAGAAATATTGTTAAAATAATGGCTATTTAAGAGAGGCTGGGCAATGTTTAACAAGAGTGCAAGTGGAATTAAAAACCAATCAGTCAAAAAGTATGAATAGTAAATTTACACTTCATTTTTTTTTTTTAAACTGAACCCTGTTGTGTGGATTCCTTCTAAATCGGAGCGGCCATGACTTATAGCAATCCATCATTTGCCTGGTTGTTACTAAGGAAACCTCAGTCAGGATGGTCGTCAATTGATGGAGGATGCCATCAATCACCTCCCGGATGCACGAGTGGATGTTCTTTAGCAACCGGCACTTGTGAAAAGTTTGGCGGTGGCTGGGATCGAACTCACGACCCTCTGATTATGTATTGGATACACATACTACCGCATTAGGTGCCCAATATTATGTACCAGTCTCAATATTTTCATAACAAAGCAGAAGGTTCCTTATTTTTTAGTTCAAGGGACTCCAGACAATGCCCTCTTTGATGACCAAGACTCTGAATGATGGCAAGCTCATACCAGTCTTTAGAGTTTTGCTAAATATTTATGTATATGCCTTTAGATAGCTTGGTAAAACTTGGTAATCAGTGTAAAATAGTTCTCTTACTTGTTAGTTACTCTAAAATGTTATTCAGCAACCGCCAGTTGTGAAAAGTCTGGGACCAAACTCACCAGTTCCGTTGATAACCAGGGAGAGCTCGAAAGCGCCCCTCCTGGGCGGCCCTCCCTGGTTGACGTTCACCTCCAGTTGGGGCCAGCGCTGCTGAAGCTCCGCTCCAATCTCCCGCGCCCGTCGTCCGAACACAGATCACGACTTGCTGCAACAACAACGCTCTAGTCAAACTGCCAGAGGTTTCAAACCATTCTGACTTACCAGGCCTCAACGTTGACTGCTGTCGCTGCTTTCTTGGCTCCTTTGCCTTTACCGTTGGTGGCGACTGAGTTACCGTTGGCCTCCGCCTTGCCCTTCTGAAAAAAAAAAAAAAAAAAAAAACGGTTCTCAACAACCTGGAAGTTATTGATGTGAGAGCTGTGTCTCAATACTCCTTATCCTTCCCTAAAATGGCTGAGAAAGTAGGGAAATCACATGCAGCCATATTAGAAGGAAGGGGAAAGCCAATTTACAGCCTCAGGTTAAGAAATAATGTTGGACAGGGCATACTGTTGCCTCAGAATGCAATTCAGATAACTATACATTTTTTTGTAAATTTTTTGTGTGGTTATAGGGCTTGCATTCTAAGACGATTATATTAAGTTACATGGAAAGCATAATAAAAGCTTCAGGAGCCAGTTGAATTGAACTAGTCTATTGTCAGGAGGGAAAAGACCCATGTATCAGCCAATCAGACTGCGTAATTGTTGTCACGTGACAGAAATTACGCCCGGTGACTGGATAAAAAGTGGAACAGTTAACGCACAAAATTTGAAAATAGCACAATAGTAAAGTCATCATAGTCAGGAGTCTATTGAACTTTCTAAATTGATTACTTGCAAGTAAAACACCACTTTTCTAACTTCAAATGGCCAGTTCATGTGATTGGTTGAAGGGTGATTTTCAGTGCAGGAACAGAGAACTGCCAAATGTATTTTCTTGGCAATATTTCACACAAGCCTCGCCCTGTCTTGAATTGATACAACGATGAGCAGAAGTCACACGAAATTTGGTGACCAAAACATGTAAACACAGAGGTGATACATCCTTGGGGGGACTTGACATCACAAGATCAAAGCTGATCTCCGATATGAACTTGGACTCAAGTACACCCCACGCCAATTCTAATGCGAAAATCTCGGGGCGTAGTGGTCGAACTGAGAAGGGCACAAAGAAGCAGGTGTCTCGCCAGAACGCCATAAAATGCCAACATTTCAAGAGAAAACACTAAGTGGTACATATTATTGCCGAGGGGTAGGAGGCGGCGAAAACAACAATAGGCCGGAATTGACAATTAATTATAAGCAAAGACCCTCAATATTCAATTTATTGTCTAGCTTCACCACCTCCTTCCCCGCGGCAATAAAGTCACTTAAAGTTTTTCTTGGAATATTATTATTTTATGACCATCTGGGGACCACCTGCTTCTTTGTGCCGTTCAAAGATCAAGGCACATTCCCTGAGATTTTTGCATTAGATTTGGCGTTGGGTGTACAAGGTTGGTGCAATGACTTCACACTAAGCTCACTATTGTGTGGGTGGACTAGCTTGGAGCAGCTGATACATTCACACCACACTGTCTCTGGTGAGATTTGAAATTGTAAGGACTACCACTTGAATGTCAGTCTTTATTCCACATAAGACGAATGTACAATGGACTCTCGATTTTGAGGGGGCACTTTGCTTACAAGGAGTCATCCTAGAATGTTCAATAGACTCCTGACGATAAGCTGGTTCCATTGGACTGGCTACTGAAGCTCGATGACAAGCAATGACTCACCCCCTTTCCCTTCGCGGGCTTTTCCTCTGCCGCCTCCTCTTCTTCCCCTGAACTCACGGCAGCAGCTGCGGGCTTCTGCAACAAACAAAACACACGGTCAACACTTGCAGTCGTCATTTCACTGCATGGTTTACATGTTAATCAAATGGGAGCTACAACAATTGATTGTTCGTGTTATCTTGGCCTTAAAGGTGAACTGAAGGGATTGCTTTTTTTTCCCTTTAGGGAACCTTATATTACCTATCCCATCCATCTGCACTAATTTTTTCATGGCAGATACTTATTGTGCTGCTGTAGGACAATTAGTGAAAAAGTGAAGTTGTGACGTATCAGCGACGGTTGGTTGACTTAAAACTCGCCGCGGTGAAAAAACACACGAGCGACCGCGGAAACTGCCGAGAGAGTGGCGATCGCGAGCCGATCGCCGCTCCCTCGGCAGTTTCCGCGGTCGCTCGCGTGGGCGAACAGACCTAGTATATTTATGGGCGGGAAAATTTAACTCAGGTTATGAAAGGAGAGGAGCAGCTTCTACATTTTAATCATGTTATTGATCATGTCAGACCAAATCTTCTACAGGGGAGTGGAGTTCCCTTTGATAAAATTTCAAAATTTTGACAATGGAGTCAAGCTCGAAGTGATTTTCATTTTTTTTTTAACCCAATTCATCGTTTTAATTGTGAAAAAAACATGAATTTGTACTTCAACTATATAATAAAAGTTTGTAAGGAGGTGTGCCGTGATTTAGAAGTGGAAATTTTGTATTTCTGACAAAAAACACATCAATGGGCAACGTTTTTATTTCTTCAAACAGAGTTATTATCTTTTTTCACTCATTCATTTTTTTGTTTGAAAAAGTTTAGTTTCCTTAGGGCTACTCGCATGCCCCTTTTTCCCAAAAAAGTTAATCAGTGCTCTACATTTTACCATATGCAATTGGCATGCTACGAATTTTATCATTAGTTGTGCAAAACATGGCATCACTGGGAGCAATTTCACATGATTACTGTATGCATATTTCATAAAAATGGAATCTTTGAAAAAGGGGGATGGGGGAAGAGAGAAGGAAGGAAAAAAAGGAAGAATGTGACATTACCAACAAAATTGCAAAATCTGAAGCTGTTCTCCTCCTTTAATAATAAATTAACATTGGAAGGAGTGATCACAGTTGGAAGTTGGATTTTGTCGGCAGTAGAAGTGATGTGGGAAAATATTCCTTCATTAACAGGACTGTAAGAGAGTGGAATTTGCCAAAGGCAGAAGTTGTTGAAGCGGAGAGTAATGCATATGAGTTGTTTAAGAGGGTTTTGAGACAAGCAAACCCTTCGCGAGCCACCGTGGCGTAGCCGCATTTGCCGGGTTAATTTTATTATATATAAAATTGGATACATTCCCATATTTTTCAAAAAAAAAAAAAAAAAGACAAAAAGTGGACAATATAAAATTAATTTAAAAAAATAATTTTTTTTTTTGTTACAATATGCATTTCTGAAACTTGTTGGCTTACAATAAATTCACAATTTTTAAAAAAAAAAAAATAAAATTTTCATAAAAAATAAAAATGTCAAACGTCAGAGCGTCAGAGCAGTCAAATGTCAGAAGTACGAGGCGCCATCTTCTTTTTCTTATTGCAATTTTGACGGCATATCCTGGAACTATATGATATGCAAACAAGGTTTATGCATATGCACACCTTGAGTGTTGCATGTCACAGGTATGCCGAGGTACGCAGACAAAATTAAATTATCCACATAAAACTGGCAGTTCAGTTTATGCGCCAAAAATCAAAATTAAAACTGTGCCGGGTCCACTTCCGGCTTACCTGACCGGTGACCATTTCAAACACTCCCCATAACGAAAAAAATAATAAAGCATTAACAGATTTTTTTCAACGATAAAGCCACAAGTAACGATATCAGGTCATAAAACGTCATTTAACAGACGAAACTCACCTCCTCTGGCTCGTCATCTCCCTCTGAAACCTCGGGCTCGGACTGCTCGGATTCGGATGAGGCCTTGGCAGCCTTCTTCGGGGGCCTTCCGCGTCCCTTTGCAGCGCCCTTGGGTGCGCGGGGTTTCTTCTCAGGCTTCTCGTCGTCCTTCTCCACGAGTTTCTTCTCGGCAGCCGACTTCGCTCCGCGAGGAATTCGCTCACGAGAAGGCTCTACAACGGCCTTTGATGCCTTCTTAGCGGCGGCTGGCTTACGGGGACGCTTAGCCTTGGGCGCCTCTTCGGCGTCATTTTCTGCTTCGTCTGAGAGAACTTCCTGCTCGGCCTTCTCTGCAACTGGAGCTTCTGTCTTCTTTGCACGTGGCATGATTGAGTTTAACGTAGATTTGCAAAAGATTAAAGAATTAATAAGTAATTTGCGACACGTGCAAACTTTCTTGTAACGGACGCTCAGGAAAGAATACAGCGGGAAAAATTGAGCGCGAAAAGCGGTGATTTTTTTTATTAATTTATTGGACAGTGCTGCACAGAAACGCAAGTGGCAAAATTATGTACTAACAGTGGGAACTTTGAATTTTTACATCTCATTATTATTTTCTTGCATTTTCAATTTAATTTAAGACAAAAATCTATGCATTATACTTGTATAGTAATTTACAATGTCTACAGTTGAAGGACTGAATGATAAAGTTGTCATAATAACAGGTTTGTAGGCTGTATGATTGGTCCAAAATGACAGTGATAATGCCGGATAATGCTGCAGAGTGTTCGTTTTGTGCTTATAACTTTTGAATCAGGATTTCTTGTTGCCTTTTGGTCATCCCATTTTCCATTTTCACATTAAAATACTTCTCCTAGAAATCATCGTAGATGTCTGTGTATTTTATGGCCAACTTATGCTTAGTCAAATGTATCGGAGGAATAACGCAAGTGTGGTTCAAGCGCTCCGGGTTATGAAGGGGGCGTGCCCTCTTTCTAAGCCGCTTTCACATGGTCGGAAATCGCTACGGCATTCCGTAGCACGCGTAGCTCCATAAGATAACCAAGGAGACCTACGGCATGAAGTCAGGCTACGTCGAGCGTGGTTAGTACTTGGATGGGTGACCGTTTCAAGTAAAAAATACGCTGCTCCCTCCCTGGGGTAAATTCGTCTCGCTTTCCACCCAGTGCAGTGATGCACTTGTGTGTGGTTCCCCAGGCTTTGGACATCGCTTTGGTCCATTGAGAAAAAGTAGAGGTGTCCGTCCTGACTGAGGTTTTCCACGGTTCCCTCAGTCTCACCTCAGCGAATGCTGGGACGCTTAAGCATGCAGGCCGTGGCCAGGCCACTATCCGTTCCCTACCTTATCCCTACCCAGTACCCCGCCGCGAGCTGTAAGCTCTTAGGGGTGTATCCTTAATTGTAAAAAAAAAAAAAAACATCCCTGTTGATTTTGTGTTGCTGGAGGGGCGACAGGTGAGGAGTTATGCATATTGTGACACCTCCCCCCATGATGTATATATATACATACATCGGACCCTCCTGATAGCATCCCCCTCCCCCCTATTATGTAGGGAATTATTAGCGCTGACCACTTTAGAAACCTCTGTGACTTATGACCGGAGGTTTGATGGGCCGCTGACCAGAGTTTCGCTTTGTCCAAGTGTGGTGGCGCTGCTGCATGAACACAGCCTGGCTCTTGCTCGCTGGCTGGGCTGCACAGCCAACAAGAGCCATGCCTAAGGGTGTCTGGGGGCTGACATATCTGCCATACCACAGCATATACTATTAACTCAAAGACCAAATCAGGAGGACGGACTATAGGACATTCAATAAACGACCTGTCCTTATAATGATCCTCGCCATCTGTGAGTGGCGCTGCAACTCCGTGCACGGTCAAAGGATGTAGAAGCGAAACAATGCGTTGCGAAGATTGGGGGAAATTTTGTGAACCTTGAGTTAGGTACGAAAGAAGATAAAAAGTTAACATTTTTCACTGCCAAAATGTGGTATATCTATTCTAGTTTGCTTCAGTAAAATTTGTTTTTATTTATTTTTATTTATTTATTTCACCCATACAGATTACATATTTATATGACAAAAACATGGCAGGGTGCGGATAACATACAAAAGAGTAAAAACACCATATCACATGTGAATGTGGTAGTTATCCTGTAAAATATCATAATTTATTAGCTAAAAGAGCTAAATGTCAAATAATAGCCTATATAATCAACAAGACTGTACAGATAAGCAGTGCAGCTTAAAGGGGTACCAAAGTAAATACTTTTGTTACATATTCGGGCAGCTACGAATTATTCTGATATCCCTGTGGCTCAATATTTTCATACAATGCCTAGTTATTTTACAATTAATTATTTAGTTTGAATAGTGAGTTTGAAAACCGTTGGTTGATTCAAGCATCCCCGCCGCCGCAGCGGCCGGTGATACAACAAGAAGGGGGCGGGAGGAGGTTCCCCCGATTAACGGGAGATTCTCGTCGTATCAGCGGCTGCTGCTGGAGCGCACCGACTTGAATCAACCAACGGTCATCAAACTCACTTTTCAAACTAAACAATTAATTGTAAAATAACTAGGCATTGTATGAAAATATTGAGCCACAAGGATATCAGAATAATTTGTAGCTTCCCGAACATGTAAAAAAAGTATTCACTTTGGTACCCCTTTAACTGCAGTGGAGAATTGATTACCAGACAACAATTTTAAATAAGCAGGGAGCTTATTCCATTCAGATACAGTTCTACACACAAAACCATTTCTATATAAATTGATTCTAGACTTGGGAGGAATAAAGAGTAATGCTCCTTCTTGGCCTCTAATGGGCCGCCCATGTAAAACATCATTAGCAATGTTTAAATCTGTGTGACCTGACTGGCACTTCTCAAAAAATTTTTTTTGATGACATTCATACAAACCGAGTTATTGCGGTAGAAAGAGGAGCGAAAATGTTGTATAGGAAAACAATGTTAAATTTTTGGCTTATCTTGCTACCGCAATAACTCGGTTTGTATGAATGTCATCAAAAAAAAATCTTTCAGACTATTTGACAAATACTATCAAGACTGCCCTGGTAAAGTTTCAAAATTCCAGAAGTAAAATTGTGGCCGTGGTTGCAGCGGGAGTGAACCTATCTTTTGCAGGGATTTCCCTATATTGTCGCCGCTGAATGAGCGTGAGTGACATCACAGGTGCTTCTTCATTGGCTATTATCTCTGATATTTGTGCTACTGTACTGAAACAAAAAAAATTATGCAGCCGAATCACACTGAAGCAAAGCTAACCGTGTACTTAATACTGTGAAAAGGTTCATAAGGCCTTTAAGTTAAATAACCATTCAACTGGCTGATGAAAAAATATTATTTTAACAAACCCCTGATTTTTTTTAAAATTATTTATTAATTTTTTTTTACAAAGATACACCCCTATGAGCTTGGAGCTTGAGGCAGACAAATGTGTAGGGATAAGGGAGGGAAAGGATGGTAGCCACTGCCTGTTATGCGTCCCAGTGATATGAATTTACCCCATTAAATAAGGCATACAGGCCTCAAATGAAAAATTAGGCAGTCACAGAGAGTTGCTGAGTTGACAATCAACATTTGGATAATTTTTTCCATGTGCCATGCAGCTGCATGAGCGGAGGCTGCAAAGTAAGGATGCAGGTCCTTGATGACGTCAAAATGATGTCAAAAATCATGGCAGGTTGTGTGTTGTGACGTCATTTTGACGTCATCAAGGACCTGCATCCTTACTTTGCAGCCCCCGCTCATGAAGCTGCATCGCGCAAGTAAAAAATGATCCGAATGTTGATTGTCAATTCAAGCAACTCTCTGTGACTGTCAAATTTTTAATTTGAGGCCTCTGTATACCTTTAAGTAATTTTTACTTGCTATACAAGTACTAGCCATGCTCAATATTGCTTTTGACTTTGGTAACTGATCAATGCACTCTGCCACACTCAAATTTTACAATTAAATATTAATTATTTGCGTGCCATGTACCAGCACTGTTTTCTCATCTGTTATTTTAATTACAGTGATTAAGAATTCGCCTTGATATTCTCTCCTGAAAAGTTTGGGATACTGTATAAGAATTAAAACCTTAATTCCTCCCTTTTACAAGGTAGCTAAAATTTTAATCAACCTTCTATTGTCTCTTAACTTTGCTGGACTTGCCTGAATTGATGTAGCTGCAAGGAAGATACAGATTTGCAATATTGGAGCTCAAAACCTTCGAAGTAGTCACCATTAATTTCCTCTCCAGTCATCTTAATGCCTTTTTGGCAAAGACAGTGGATTGTTTTTGCAGTTAGGACAAGTAGTGATTTTATGGTACAGTATTTTTTTATCAGAAGAATTGTCATATAAGCTTCAGTAGCCAGTTCAATGGAACCAGCTCGTCGTCAGGAGTCTATTGAACTGGCTACTGAACCTTCTATGATGACTTTTTCTTTGTTATACATGGAAGGACTGGTCATGAATCGTCTTCGGTGAGTCCTTCCATGTAAATGCTCTGAATCCAGTAAGGAAACAAGGAGAGAATGAGAAGAGAAATTGTTTTCAGGGGCCAGCTCTGGTATTGGTGCTGGCACGGCGCTGCTGTTTGGCAGACTGGGGTGCCGCCTGGTGTTGAGTGGTCGAAACGAGGCCAACCTCGCTGCCACACTGGAGCAGTGCCGAGAGACGGGAGCGAAATCGGTGCGTCCATTTGTCCTTTTCATACTTACAGTCACGGTAATGGGGAAGTGTACTAGAAGAAAATTAATTCTATAAAAATTCAGCAGACGGATCTCATGGAACCAGATGGAACCAAACACAAGTTCTCTCTCCTCGGCAATTATAGCAGGTGCCTTGTTCATTTGTTCGATTTTTATTCATGACCCTTTTTGTTTTCTAGTGGAGAAGTAAAGTGGTTGATGAAAACGTTTTTTAGTTGACTGGAGTCATTGTGTTGAGCTGTCTGCTGAAACTTATATGATGACCAACGTTCCTTTATACAGGTTAAGACACGCACGCATTTCGTGCGTCAATTTCGGTAACTTTTCAGGCCCCATTGCACCGCGAAATTTCAAAAATAGCTTTGCATGATCGGCGCATTCAAAATTTCGCGGCACGATGTGGCCAAAAATACTTGAACGTGATTGGCTAAGCCCTTTAACATTGGTCCAATCGGTGACTTAACCTGTATAAAGCCAACCTTGATGATGACAGTTGTTTCCATGGATATATTATAACAAAGAAGAAGGCATTGCAGATGGTTTGCAAGCTATATAGATAGACTCCTGGCAACGAGCTGGTTCCATTTAAAAGATAAAGTTTGGAGTACAGCTTCAGCTTTTATATTTTTATTGTTTGATATTAATGTCAAACTTTTTATTGCACCAGATATATATATATATATATATATATATATATATATATATATATATATATATATATATATATATATATATATATATATATATATATATATATATATATATATATATATATATATATATATATATATATATATATATATATATATATTATAGGCATGAAAGGATTAGGTAGACCTAAAAAGGTTTGGTTGAATGTGATTGCAGAATGTTTGAAGAACAGAAATGTTAAAAGTATGCAGTGTAATAGAGAGTGCAGAAGGCAAAAAAGTGTTACTGTTATGAGTATTTCTGAAACAAGTGGAGTATGCAAGAATCGAGTGCTTTGGAGGGCAATTTGTAGACGGCCGAGGTAATAATGCTGCTGGCTTACCCCGTAAAGGGATATGGCATCATGTTATGTATGTATGTATATATATATATATATATATATATATATATATATATATATAACCCTCCTTCTTCTATGAGTTTAAGCAGTTAACATTCAAGATATGCTGCGAGCAAAACTGAGGCCTATATCATGCCAAGTGCATCTAAATAAGCATTGCACCTGAAACCTGTAGAATTTTCTGCTGACTATATTTTTGGTACAATAATAAGTTTAAAATTATTTATAAAATGATAAAAATATAAAAGCTGGTGTCATTCCCCTTCTTTAACTGAGTGTATTAATATTCTTTATATAGAAAAAAAAAAATGACGTCCATTGTGAGCAAAGTTTTTATTATTACTGTAGTATAATTTGCAAAAAAAAAAAATAATAATAACATAACATAACATGACCAGGCGCGGATCCAAGGGGGGGGGGGGGGCGATCCCCCAAAGATCCCAAAATACATTGAAGGTATTACCACCCCCCACCCATCGCCCCCCCTCCCACTCCAAAATTTAACATTGCGGGATAGGGCACCGCCCCCCCCCCCCAAAGCCGCGGGCTGGATTCGCCCCTGAACATGACGCCATATCCCTTTACGGGGTAAGCCAGCAGCATTATTACCTCGTCCGTCTACCAATTGCCCTCCAAAGCACTCGATTCTTGCATACTCCACTTGCTTCAGAAATACTCATAACACTCTTTTGCCTTCTGCACTCTCTATTACACTGTGCACTTATAACACTTCTGTTCTTCAAACATTCTGCAATCACATCCAACCAAACCTTTTTAGGTCTACCTTATAATCCTTTCATGCCTTGTACACCACCTTTAAACACCTGTTTTGCAATTCGTTCATCACCCATTCTCTCAACGTGTCCAAACCAACGTAGTGTACTTCGTTCATACTTATCAATTACGCTTTCTTTCACTCCACACTCATTCATCACCCATGTGTTTCTCACTCTATCCATCCTAGTTTTACCACACATATTCCTTAAAAAACTCATACCAACAGCATTCAACTTACTTCTATGCTTTGTTTGACACACCCATACTTCAGATCCATACATCAAAGTTGGTATTAGGACAGAGTTATACACAGCTAGCTTAGCCGTATTAGACAACAGCTCAGTGCGACACAACCCTGCCATACTACCCACAATCCTCCTGCCAGCACTTACTCTCCTATCAATCTCTCCATCTACACTTCCGTCCCCCCTAAACAATCTTCCCAAATATACAAATTCTTTCACTCGTTCCAGCTGTTCTCCTTTTAGGTCAATTCCTTTTGCCTCGTTGCTATCTGTACTACCAAACACCATTACTTTTGTCTTGCTCACATTGATTTTCAAATCCATACGACTAGTACTCACTTCCAAACGGTTTAACCTTCTTTGCAAGTCATCTTCGCTATCAGCTAACACCAATGCATCATCCGCATACAACAGCAACCATAACATTATCGTACCCACACTAATTCCATTTTCACCTATACCAGCCAATCTTACACACTTATCCATAAACACATTAAACAGCCATGGCGACATCACACAACCCTGTCTCACTCCTCGCTTCACTTCAAACCATTCGCTCAAACCACCATTCACCCTCACACACGCTTTACTACCTTCATACATAGATTTTACTGCATTCAGCACTTCATCATTTACACCATACTCGGACAACACTTTCCACAGCATACTTCTATTCACCTTATCATACGCCTTTTCTATATCTACAAATGCGACAAACAACTTTTTATCAACAGCCAAATGTTCTTCAATCAACTGTTGCACAGTAAAGAGCTGGTCTGTGCAGCCTTTGCCCGGCATGAAACCACACTGCACCTCCCAGATCTTTTCCTGTGTAACTCTTTGCACTCTCCCAATCACCCATCTACCATACACTTTTCCTGTTATACTTTGTAAACTAATTCCTCTATGATTTTTACATTCATACTTATCTCCCTTTCCCTTGTAAAATGGAATAATTACAGCACACTTCCAATCTTCTGGTACTCTCCCACATTTGTAACACACTTGACATAACTCAAGAAAACGCTTCATCAACCACGGGCTTCCATACTTCAGCATTTCACTCATTACACCGTCCACTCCCGCAGATTTTCCATTTTTCAACTTGCACACAATTCCTTGTAATTCTTTCATACTCATTCCTTCCTCGATTCCATTCTCCTCTGATGCGTCCACCTCATTCATACCCTCTAACCCGTCCATATCTTCATTCACTTCATCATCCTCCTCCTGAAACAACTCCAACATTTTCTGCTCTCGCATTCGTCCCACACAATTTCACCCTCTGAGTTTTTCACACCACTAACATTCTGAACACTTCCTTTCCTTACTTCATTCATCATCTTCCAATATAATTTTTTATTGCTCTCAAAATCCTTCTGCATTTTCTCCTCATTTGTCCTTTTAACATCTTCTCTGCTCTTTCTAACCTCCAACTTTGCAATTGCTCTCTTTTCCTTGTATAAATAATATTTTCCTTGTATACAGCATATAATTCTTTCCTTTCACTCTCACTCTTAGCTGCGATCCATCTCAAATACGCACATTTTTTCTCCCCTACCGCCTTCTCAGTGGCAATCGGTGACCTTTCTACATAGTCATGCGCATCGAAAACGACGAGAGTAACCAGCCAAAGGGGGGTCCGGGGGGCTGAGCAGGTGCGTTTTTTTTCAAAAAGGGGGCGTGGCACATGGTATAACTATGGGCGTGGCAGACAAATTTTAAAGTATAAAAACAACAATCAAAAAACATGTTTCAAAGTACGTTTTATATAATTCCTTAAATTATCAATCCAATATTATTTTATTAAGTCAATAAAACTTTAATATTTTTTGAAAACATGAAAACCTCTATCATCGAAGATATTTGTTTGTTTATTTATTTATTTTTTTTTTTTTTTTTGCCTCTTCCTGAAAAAATATAAGTAACAAATTTCATATTTTTTAAATGCATATATTATATTTTTTACTACTTTTTTTTTATTTTTTTTTTTTTTTAATTTTTCGTTTTCTTTCTGCTGGGGAACTTCCTGCACTACTGTACTAGCTAGCGTGCAAATTTTACCAGATAGTTCATGTTTTGAACACAACAAGGCGCTAGCTTACAAAGGATATTTAATATTTTATAAGTCAGGAATCAGAAATTAAGATTTGACAATTTATTACTAATGTGATGATTTCGAAATCGATATTTGCCGGGCGACAAAATTTAAAAAATGTTGTTCTTATTTATTTAATTATTTTGATTTAATTTCTTACAGAATGGTTTTACCAAAGCCTTTCATGTCCTACACGCGCTATATGTGACAAAAATTTCCGGCGCTGCAATGCTGCAATATGATTGGGAGAAGCTATTCGGAGAAGACGTCGCATTGCACTGCATATAATTTTATCACAGCCCACCACCCGCACCACGGCATTTGCTTCCTTGCCATTGGTCAGATGGAGCGTAGTATAAGCGGGCATTCGGATCGCTGGTTATAGCGGGTTATAGTGACTCGTAATAATACGAACAAATCCGAAGACAAAGAGCCGCGGGATTTCAAAAATAAAATCGTGCAAATAAAAAATATATGCTTTGGGGCAGCTAAAATAATTGAAATGGAGTTATAATACGAATATTGTTTTTAAAAAAAACACATCCATGTTGGTCATGCAGCGCATGCTTCGCTTCTATGGACCGATCGCCCCTGCGCCTTCTTCACTCTCTCAGTCCAAAAGGCATTACCACCTTTACGACCAACTGCAACTGATCCACACACTTCTGTTGCACAACTAACGCACACTTCTCTCAGTAACTTCCATCCCCATTCAACATCATTTCCTTTATTCACTTTTTCCTCCCATTCTTTCTGAGATTCAAACATTCTCTCATTCACCATCTTTGCATAATTACCTCTCACTTCAACATCCTGAAATTTCTCAACACGTATTCTCATCTGTTTTACACTTTGTTTCTTTTCCACAATCCATTTTTTCCCTAGCCTCACACTTGATACCACTAAATAATTATCTGTAAAACATTCAGCTCCACGGTATACTCTTGTATCTTCCACCTTGCCTTTCAGCCTCCTGTCATACAGGATGAAGTCAGTCATACTTCTTTGTTCACCCCTGCTCCAAGTATACATATGTACTTTCTTATGCTTAAACCATGTATTTGAGACAAACATTTCATGCTCCAGACACAGACTAACGATACTCTCTCCGTTTCCATTTACCCTTGGATCTCCAAACCTTCCTAACACATCTTCTACACCTTTACGCTGCACACCCACCCACCCATTTCAATCACCCATCACAATCACTCTCTCACCTTTATCAAAACCATTTAGCACTGTATTTAACTGTTCCCAAAACTCCTCACATTCATCCTTACCATTCACTGGTGCATAGCATGCTACTATCACCATTCTTATCACACCAACTTTCATTCTTACCCACAAAATCCTAGGAGACACAAATTCATACATCCTTACAAGTTTTTTTGCCCTGTCACTGAGGAGAAGCCCGACTCCCTGACTCCCATGTGCAGCGGAGTCAACGCCTGACCACAGTGCAAGGTAGCCATCATCCAAATCAACCTTCTCTTTACCCTTTCTTTTAGTTTCAGATACACTCAGCACATGATGTAAATACATTCTTTTTACATCATGACTCAGCACATCCAAATCACGTTCTTTCATTATTTTTAACACGTCACATTCTTTATCAACTAAACCACCCACATTCCAACTACCGAGATGCCAAGTCGTCAGTCAGTGGAGAACCGGCCGTTGTTTAGCTCCGTCGTCCTCCTTGACGTTGCCAATCCGAGGCAACTTTTAACTGCTTTTTAGTGAGATGAAATTTTAAGTAGTGAGGCTTACTAGACCTCACGTACCGAGGACATACAATGATGGAGTTGCTAACGGCCTGCCCTGCCGACCAGACTTTTGCATTGACTTTAGCCGCTAACCCACTCCCCTGAGCCAGGATTCCTGCTGCAGGAACTGCCTCAGGGGCTAAGTTAGCGTTGCCCATGTTTTACCGACTAGGAGGTAACAATGCTGTGCTACTGATTACACTGTAGAAAAATATTAATAACATTTATCTACTGAAAACACTTTATCTACTGAAAACACTTAATGTACTGAAAACACAAAATAATAATAATAATAATTATAATAAAAATATGCAGAAAATTCCTATCAGTGACACACTGTAACTATGCAAGAAATAATTTTTTTAGTTTTCATAAGGTGATAGAGGAACATGTATTTTTACTGAACATCAATTTGAAAACTGTGACCTCTCTGATCTCACGTGCAATATTTTGATGTCAACAGGTCGTGAGCATCACTGGTGACGTCTGCAAGGCAGTGGACTGCGAGGCCATCGTAAAAAAAGCCGTGGACACATTTGGAGCCCTTGATGTTCTGGTAAGAATGGATTTTGTTTGAGATTGGTGAAAAGGTTGTTACATGAAAATGTTGTTGTATAATATTTAAAGGAACAGAGGATAATAGCAATATACATGCATAAGAAGTTTCTCTAAGACATATCTTTTCTCGTCTGGAATAATAAGCTATCTGCTATTTCAGGTGAGCACAATTATAAGCTTGGTGTAACATGAAGTTCATTGTTGCGCTCACCTGAAATAGCGGATAGCTCATTATTGCAATGAGAACATGGTAGGCTATGTGCTCATCATTGCGGGTGAGGAACGATATGTTAATGCTAAAAACGAGTGAACTTAAGTTTTTTGGCCACCCCACAAATTTACATTAATTAAAGAAAAGACGAGCGCCGCAGTTCATTGGACAGGCAACACTGCACTAAGTCAGGTTGGGAGCAGTAAGAAGGGGATGCGCTACTTGCTGTTCCCTGTCCCCCTCACTCCAGGTCATGAGGGAGAAGAGGCAGCCACGTTGCCAGTCGAGACGTCAAAAACCCACGCTCTCACTACTTTCGGAGCGCTTACCCTGGGGCACTCTCCATCATGCAGCTTAAAGTCAGTTAGGATGGTCGCAGACAGAATCGCATGATTTCACAGCGTATGAAAAAAAAAAAATAATAAGAATCTTTGCGATCAGCTGTGTGTGCACACACAGCTTCGTTTTGCATGCTTTCTTATGATAAGAAATTTAGAACCGGTTCTTAATGAGAAACATATCGATCGTAAGCTTACGATCGTAGAAATAAAAGTCTGTGTGCGACCCCCCTTATTGGGTAATGTTTGATTAAAAAATAATAATTTTTAGGGTCCCGTGTCCCTTTAAGGATGAATCTCACTTGTCAGTTTATTGAAATAACAAGACTTGCAAGGTCCATCAATATAAGGTAATACATATATAAATTTTGAAATAAATCTTTATGATCAATTTGGTGAAAATTGAGGTAGAAAATGGAGTCTTGTGGTTGGAAACTGGAAATGAAGTGGTTGTGAGAAAACTGCAACCTTGAATTTACAGTACTCAAATCATTAGCGATTATATTTTGATCATTCTCGAAATTTAAAAAAAATATATTTCATGTGATTCCTGTAGACAGATATGTTATATGACTCCTGATATCACCTGTTTTGTGCTTTGATTTGTTTGGTATGTAGTTTTAGCTTCAATGTCACTAATACATGTGCCTTGAATAGTTAACCTAGAAGAAAATACCTCTAATAAATGTGAAAGCACCAAGTTTGGGATCTCTAAACTTCCGACCAATCAGAGAATGCGAAGATGAGCGGTTGTTTTCGGCTTCAGACCTCAATTTTTCTGAAGACCCTTTTCGTGAGAGAGCAACTGATACAAAATGTCAAGGACATGGGAGTCTAATTTTTTGCATAATCTCTTATTTTCACCACATTGAAGGTAGGGTTCATTTAATTTAATACTTAAATAGTAATAAAAAGATTGATTATTATTTTTTTAATGTTCTTATTCAAAACATTCAATGTTTAGCAAATAAAATATCACCAATAGATTCAATCTGTGATGAACATAAATTTGATTTATTAGTATTCACTGAGCATTGGCAAGTCAATGATAATATATCTCAATTAGTGTTAACTAATTATACCCTTGCTGGTCATTTCAGTAGACAGATAAAAATTCACGGTGGTGTCTGCATGTTTGTAAAAAATAACATAAAATTTGAAGTAAGAACAGATTTTAACCATTTGTGTTCAGAATTAGATATTGAATTTATTATTGTAGAATTTAATGATCAAAATTTAATATATGTTTGTTTTTATAGATCTCCAAAAGGAGACGTAAATATATTTTTAAAAAATTTAGATATTATATTAAATGAATTACATAAGGAGGATAAAAAAATTGTATGTTGTGGAGATTTTAATTTAAATTTTTTAAGTAACGATTTAAATATGTTAATGTGTTTAGACATTTTTAATTCTTATGACCTTACTCAGATGGTCAAAGTCCCAACCAGAGAAGAAGGGAGCTCTAAAACTTGCATTGACAATGTTTTTAGTAACCTAATTGATTGTAAAGCTACGGTAAAAGAATTTGGACTTTGTGACCATAAAGGCATTATTTTTAATTATCAATTGGAAAATAGTTTTAAAAAATCATTTTTTGAAAAAAGGAAGTACTTGAATGAGGTTGAAATAAATAAATGTAAATTAATTTTATCAAATATTAAATGGATTGATGTTATTAAAAATAATGTTCACAATTCTTATAAAAGTTTTCAAAAATTGTTACTTGAAAATATTAATAATTGTTTCCCTATTGTAAAAAGTCTTAATTCTCCAAAATTTATTAAACTGGAGTGGATTAATGTAAATTGTAAACAACAAAAAAATTTAACAAAGCTCTATTTTGATATGCAGCAAGATCATCCAAATAATTTGCAATATAAAGAACAATATCTCAAACAAAAAGAAATTTATAATAAACTTCTGATCACTGAAAGGCTAAAATTCAATTCAAATAAAATTAACAATGCTAAAAATAAATCAAAGGAGATATGGAACATTATTCGTCAAAATTCTAACTATAAATCAAGAAATAATAAATACATAGATGAAATGTACATTAATGATAACAAAAATACAGTAACAAATGATCCTCAACAAATTGCCAATATTTTAAATAATTTTTTTGTGAATGCACCAAATAAGGTTCATGCAGATACTAATAATCAAAATACAAGTAAATTCAGTAAATTTATTAAGCCAATAGAGTGCAATAATTCAAGTTTCTTTCTGAAGCCAGTAAATATTAAAGAAGTAAAATTATTAATTATGAATTTATCTGACTCAAATTCCAACGATTTTAACTCAATATCACCTAAATTGTTAAAAAAATTTGCAGAAGAGCTTGCAGAACCTATAACTAATTTGATTAATGAAGCATTCACTACAGGCATATTTCCTGATGAGCTAAAAATTGGTAAAATTATACCGCTGTTCAAATCTGGTGATAAATGTGATCCTAACAATTATCGTCCAATCGTAATATTACCAGTTATCTCCAAAATTTATGAAAGAGCAATATATAATCGTCTAATTGATTTTTTTAAAAAAAGTAAAATTTTTAATACATCACAACATGGATTTATTAGGAATAAAAATACAACCACTGCTCTTTTTGAGTTTATTGAGAGTATATTAAAAAGTTTGGATGAGAGTAACAAAGTATTTGGATTGTTCATAGACCTTTCAAAGGCTTTCGATTGTGTTGATCACAAAATTCTAATTGAAAAACTGGAAAAATACGGGGTAAGAGGTATTCCTCTTAAGCTCATTCAAAGTTTTTTAAGTAACCGGAAACAATATGTGTCAATAAACTCAATGATGGGAGAAAGAAACTCAAACTTAATAAACAATACAAACGGCATAGGTCAAGGAACAATCCTCGGACCGTTGCTTTTCATAATTTATGTTAATGACCTGATTGTTGATAATGAAAATATTTTCATGATACAGTATGCTGATGACACTAGCTTTAAAATTAATCATGCTGGTTCTAATGACCTAATACGTATTACAAATGACCTTATTTTGGAGGTTAACTCTTACTTTCAAATAAATAAGCTTAAATTAAATACAGCAAAAACCAACATAATTAATTTTCAGCTGATAAATAAAGATAGTAATGATGTTAGTGTTATTCAGTGTAATGGTGAAAACATTCAATTCACTAACAGTGCAAAATTATTGGGTATATTTATTGACAAAAATTTAAAATGGAATAATCATATTGATTATCTGTGCAAAAAATTATCAAAATCTCTTTTTACACTAAGATGTTTAAAAATTTCGGTGGATCCTCCTACTTTGAGAACTGTTTACTTTTCTTATTTCCATTCTGTTTTAATGTACGGCATTGAAATTTGGGGGAATGCAGCTGAGTATCTAACTTTAAGAGTATTTAGATTGCAAAAAAAGGCCATAAGAATATTAGCGGGTGTGCCCCCGCAAACTAGCTGTAAAGAACTATTTGTCAATCTAAATATCTTGCCTCTACCCGCTCTTTATATATATCAAGCATTACTTTTTGTAAAAAAATACCCTCAATATTATTCTGATTGCAGCAAAGTTAAACACTTGTATAATACTAGACATAAAGATTTGTTTACACCTGATGTCCACAGAACAACAGCTTACGAAGATGGACTCTTGTATACTTCAAAAAAATTATATAATTTACTTCCTACAGATATTAAGTGTTTGAGTGATATATCTATGTTTAAAAGTAAAGTGAAATTGTTGTTGCAAGAAAGAAGAATTTACAAACTGGACGATTTTATTAAAAGTTCAAATTAGCCATTTTTTATAATTATATGTATGATTAATGTATTTTGTGACATGTCTTGCTTTGAAGATGAATAAATATTTGAATTTGAATTTGAATCTGGGGTTGCTACCTGGGGTTGGTTACTAATGACGAAACTTTGCTCTCTGGGGCTCCTAATACCCAATCTGCATGCCGACACTCAAGTACTCTATTTCTAAGTGGGGCACTTAGTTAGTGCTTACATTTTGTTTTATTGTTGTTGTGATCTATTGTTTGGAATAACCTGTCCTACTAACCTCAACAGTTTACATGATATATTGATTGTAGGAGAATTGGATTAAATAAAGAATTTTGAATTTGAATTTTGAAATTAAATAATTACATACTGTGTTAGAGTCTTAGGTTTGAATTGATTGTTTTCTCTTATATGTTATTGATGATTTATTGCTTTATATTTATCATATTATGTAAAAATCGAGAACTTTGGAGGGCAATTTGTAGACGGCCGAGGTAATAATGCTGCTGGCTTACCCCATAAAGGGATATGGCGTCATGTTATGTATGTTATGTTATGTATGTATTATTGCCTAACGTCTCAAACTAAAAGCATGATTTTGATTATTTATTTGCATTATTATAATCTGTCTTCATTTATTTGTGTTCTTAAATTTGTCCAGTTCTGGATTAATATTGCGACAGGCATTTCTGTTGTTATTTTTTTTTATTTGTTACCTTAAGGATAATTGTCACTAGTGCAATCATTTTTTTATGGTAAAAAAAAATATAAAATTTAGATCAGAACAATAGAGAACAAAATGACTGTACATTTTCTGAAGTCGAAGTAATAATAATTTTTTTAGTTGATAAAGATCCTAATTTGACTAATGGCCACCAGATTTCCAATGATATTCACACTATTTATATCTTGTATATCTCAAAAACTAGACAGACTTTTGCTTCATTTTTTTTTTATTGTTTTTTTATCTATTTTTATTTTTATTTTTTTTTTTGCTGCACATTTATGTTATAATGCAAGGAAGACGTAATTTTCAGAGTGATTTATTTATTTATTTACTTCACCCAAAGTACAAATACAAAATATATTACAAAAATTAGGGTGCGGATTGCAACAAAGCACTGATGGCACTATTTCACCATCTCCTAAGACTAGTGACAATAATCCTTAAAATATAGCTTGACAAACACCATGAGGTTGTTAATAACATTGATTTTAACCTGCTTATATTGTAATATAATGTTAAAAAGCAATAAAATAAATATGAATGTAACGTCCAGGTCAACAGCGCCGGCCTGCTGGTTCCCGGCTCGCTGTCCGCCACCTCTGAGGAAGACTATGACCGTCAGATGAACGGAAACGTGCGCTCCGTGTTCCTGATGGTACGAGCGGCCACGCCCCATCTCGTGGCCTCCAAGGGAAACATCGTCAACGTGTCCAGCGTGTGTGGAATCAGAGCGGTGAGTCTTCGCTAAGCGTGGAAAAATATACTCATGTTCTCAGTCTTATGGGAGTCTTTTATCATGTCATTTTCGTTGAAGACGCAACTTGTAGAGGACTCTTGCATGTCGCAGTCTCGGATGGGAGAATTCATCCCAGGTCATAAAGGCCAGGTCATAAACTCGACCATTCATATTTTGCTTCATTGCTTTCTTCGCTGTGTGTTCCTTGCACGCCTTGCAGGTGCATTACAGGCATTACTCCTCCTCCTGAGCCCCCCTTGCCTCTTGTGTATTTGCCTCAAAGAGACATCAGCGACATCCAGTTGTCATGTCTTCAAACATTATTGTTATTGAAGGTGGGGAGAGACGAAAGTTTAACACGGACCTGAGCCTTCTACGAGAATATTATACCCATGGCACTAGAAGCAATTTTTCCCTGGCTGGTAGCTGTGCGAACTCAGGGTAACATGATAATGCTTTGCCAAGTTTTTATAGTGGGATTAAAAGCAAAAAATACTACGGTACCAGGCAGCGCTCTCATTTAAATTTTCTCTCCTCTCTCTCAGTTAAAATTCTCCTGCAATGTTTCATGTTACAAACTAGACCCTGTGGTGGGGAAGTAGAAATTTTTTCCAATTTCCAGTGAATTCCAGGTTACTTAATATTTTACTTTCAATGGTCTCTCCATCATGAAAATCATGATTATAAATTTTTATTAGTTCAAAATTCCATCTAGATATTAACAGTGGATTTCAGAGAAGAATATTAACGTAAAAAATATTGAATCAATATTGAATCGAGATGAAGAAGAAAAAAATAATCATGTACAAAATTTAACGTAATTTTTGGTTGTAATATTTTGCTCATTTGGGTACAAAACTGCATTTTCAAAATTTTAAAACTGGAAAAAGTTTACCAAATTTAAAAGAAATGAAACACTTCTCATTTTTCAATGACAATAAAAAATTCTTTTTAATTTTTTGACAGTGAAACTTCATGGTTCATCAACATATGTGAAGTTAGAATTCATGTATAGCACAAATACAGTATTTGTAAAACTCTATGGTTATGTGTGAACATTAAATATGTACCAACAATTAATGGTCCTCCCTAATGTCAGGTTACAAAGTTGCATTTCCTACTTCTGGCTTCTCACAGAGCTTGTGTGTTATCTCATCAATGCCACTCGCTTACTTGATTCTGATTCCTGGCCGGCATTGATGAGACAGCATATGACACACAGCATTGTGATAAGCCAGAGGTAGGTAAGTTAATTTTGTAATGTGTCAACAAGGGACCATTGTTGGTAGACACTTTATGCCATTGACAGTACAACATATGAAATATGTATAAAGCTGTGTCAGTTCTGTAGCTGGAATATATCGTCGTTGTAGCGCTCTTTTGGCCAATCTCACTTCGTAATACTTCGGATTTAAATTTTTTGCGCTATAACGTCATCCAATACGCAAATCAAATTTAGTACTAAATTTACTCAACAGATGGCGCAATCGACTAAAAATACTAAATTTAATCCACATATGGTCTCCATGGCGCAAAAAATTTAAATCCGAAGTATTACGAAGTGAGATTGGCCAAAAAAGCGCTACAACGACGATATATAATATAATAATGTATACTAAATCTAAGGAAAATAAACCATTTCGGTTGTGATATATATTTTAAAGTAAAGGATAGGAATAACCAGCAAGGCCTTACCGATCGAGAAGTCAGCACAGAAGGAGAAAATCTTGCGGTCACAGGTTCACTCGAAAAATAGTTAAATATCTACATTTTGAAGACGTTTCGCACCGTCTAGGTGCTTCCTCAGTTTGTATAGAAGTATACAAACTATACGAACTGAGGAAGCTAGCACCTAGACGGTGCGAAACGTCTTCAAAATGTAGATATTTTACTATTTTTCGAGTGAACCTGTGACCGCAAGATTTTCTCCTTCTGTGCTGACTTCTTGATCGGTAAGGCCTTGCTGGTTATTCCTATCCTTTCCTTTAAAATATATAATAATATATACATAACCTGAAAATTTGGTATCATTTAAAGACATAAATAGTGCATTTTACCTGAGTGATTTTAAAAGTGTATTTGTTTTAACATCAGAACTTTGCTATTGGCTAAAGGCTATTTATTTGAGTCCTACTGATTCCATCAAGGAGGTTGGTGTAAAGCAGGGGGTGCGACAATTCTCTTTTCCTGTAGCTGCCATATTGAAGCATGCTATTTCTTTCTATCAGTTATTTGACTGCTGACTTTCAGGCCGTGAGTATTGGACAACAGGTGCACTGCACTCAATATTTTCTGCTAAAAAATTGCAACCTTTTTTATAAGGTTGCTTCCTGACCTCAGACAGATTTTTTATAATTTTATGCATACAGTTAATATATTTCATTAGAATGTTATGACGGCAAGCCTACTATATGCATATACAGCTAATGCAACTTTCTTTCCTTTAGTGTGTCGGCTTTAGAAAATATTTTTTACACATGTATATTCAACACGCTCGTTATCAAGCAGTCAATTCATGTGGAGAGGAGACTCAAATGCTTCAAGATAGTGGCTACCTGAAACAACTCTCTGTTAAAAAGAAGGGATTCCTGTTAAATAGTTTAGTGAGGTAAATTGACGATGTTTCAGTTTCCCGGGATCTGTGTGTACAACATGAGCAAGGCTGCCCTGGACCAACTCACTGCAAGTGTGGCACTCGAACTCGCTAAAGATGGAGTGCGTGTCAACTCGGTCAACCCTGGGGTGATCGTGACCAACATTCACAAGCGGGGAGGAATGAGCGAGGAGCAATACCAGGCCGTGAGTACCATCCTCACCGAGGTTTCCTTGTTCCCTTGATCACTAATGATCAATAAAACACATACATTATGTGTCTTGCTTGTTTAAAATAAAAAATAGCATCAAAATTACTATAGTAAAAACTGAATTTATGGATTTATGGATCAACTAACTCTAAAAAAAAAAAATAATAATAATAATAGTGGGGAACGTTCACAAAGCATTTTAATTACCCTACTATAGCCTTGATTTTTATCCCCCGGGTTAAAGTGGGTGCTAAACCTGGTACTAAACCATGCAGGGGCTAAACAGAGTGCTAAATATGTGGGCCAAGTGTAGGTTAAGCTATGTTAAACAGATAATTTTGCCCACATTTTTTAGCACCATGTTTAGTACCATGTTTAACACTTGCTTTAACTCGGGGGATAAAAATCAAGGCTAAATTAGAGTTAAAGTGCCATTGCAAATCCCCCACCCCCCACCCCCCACATGTTTATGGAGGAACAATAATTTAACAGTATGTGATGATTTTTACACCCTGTATGTCAGCATCTATAGATCAAGTAGCAAAAGTATTAATTGTCCATGCTTTTCGTTAAAATGATTTGAAATGTTTTTCGTTAATATGATGCTAAATCCCTTACGGGGCTAGCCAGCAGCATTATACCTTGGCCGTTCACAGATATAAATCCTCAAAACTTGATTCTCACATATAACTACTTCTTCAAAAATACATATAATGGGCTTACGGGGTGTAATTTTTTTAATGGCTCAATCAAAAGAGGACGTCAAAAAATATCCCTTAGATTTTTTTGCGATTTTTTTTTTAGCACTGCATTCATACCTAGAATGGAAATTCATAGAATGGAAATTAAAAATGTCTCGTGACCTGGAGGCTCTATGACGTCATTACATTCTTTGGCTCAGCTATATAATGCTTCTAAACAATCACGTTGCTATGGAAACAAATCATAATTTTTAATAAAGCAATAGTTTTTTATAAGTGTTATATATTCAAATTCAAATTCAAATTCAAATTTTATTCATCTTCCAAAGACATGTCAACAAAAATACATTTGAAATTCATTTAAAATAATCGTCCATTTTATATACGTTCATAGCCAGTAAATGCAGTTTAATCTTCTTTTTGAAGTGCACAATATCACTTTCACTTTTTAAATGGCTAGGGAGATTATTATACAATTTTTGGAAACAATAATGCGGTCCATTTTCATACGCCGATGTTCTATGAATAGCAGGGGAAAACAAATCTTTATATCTAGTATTATAGGAGTGATTTATATTATTATGGCCAAAATACTGAGGATATTTTTTTACAAAAATTAATGCATGATAAATATATAGCGCCGGTAACGGCAAAATGTTAAGATCAACAAACAAACTTTTACAACTAGTTTGTGGTGACACATTTGCTAATATTCTAATTGCTCTTTTTTGCAATTTGAAGACTCTAAGCATCAAATATTGAGCTGCATTGCCCCAAATTTCTATTCCATAAGTAAGTACAGAATGGAAATAAGAAAAATAAACAATTTTCAGTGTTGCTGCATCAACTGAATTTTTTAAACATCTTAATACAAATAATGATGTGGAAAGTTTTTTACAGAGATAATCAATATGATGGTCCCATTTCAAATTTTTGTCCATGTATATGCCCAATAATTTGGCATTATCTGTAAAAGGAATAGTATCACCATCACAATGCACTGAGTTATCTATATTATCATCGACTCTGTTAGTTAACTGGAACTTTATAATATTAGTTTTTGAAGTATTAAGTTGTAATTTATTTAACTGAAAATAAGAATTTACTTCAATAATGAGGTCATTGGTAATACTTATTAAATCTTCAGTACAAGAGCTTTTAATTTTGAAACTAGTGTCGTCAGCATACTGTATGGTGAATATATTTCCATCATCTATTATTAAATCATTAACATAAATAATGAAAAGCAGTGGACCCAAGATGGTGCCTTGTCCAATGCCGTTGTTATTACATAATAAATCAGATTTTATTTCACCCTTAGCTGTAGTAATAGATACATATTGTTTGCGATTATTTAAAAAGCTTTCAATGAGTTTTAGTGGAGTGCCCCTTATACCATACTTTTCTAGCTTAGATAAAAGAATTTTATGATTCACACAGTCGAATGCCTTGGATAAATCAATAAAAAGTCCGAGCACTTTGTCTTTTTCATCAAGACTTTTTAAGGTACTCTCAAGGTATTCAAAAAGAGCAGTAGTGGTATTTTTATTTCTAATGAACCCATGCTGAGATTTATTGAAAATATTACTTTGCTTTAAAAAATCAACAATACGATTATATATAGCTCTTTCATATACCTTAGAGATGACAGGTAATATTACAATCGGACGATAATTATTTGGATCACACTTATCCCCAGATTTAAATAGTGGAATAATTTTTCCAATTTTTAATTCATCAGGAAAAATTCTTGTTAAAAATGCATCGTTAATTAATTTAGTTATAGGCTCTGCGAGCTCATCAGCAAATTTTTTTAAAAATTTTGGTGAAATAGAATTAACGTCAGTAGCATTTGAATCAGACAAGTTTAATATTAAAGTTTTAACCTCTCTAACATTAACTGGCTTTAAGAAAAAACTTGAAGAGTTATTTTCCATAGGTTTTATAAATTTACTTAGTTTACTTGTATTTTTGCTACTTAAAGTTTCATGTACTTTTATTGGAACATTTATAAAAAAATTGTTCAATATATTAGCGATTTGTTGATGGTTATTAGTTGTAGAATTCTTTTGATCATTAGTATACAATTCATTAATTTCATTATTTTTAGTATTTTTATAATTTGAATTTTGACGTATAACATTCCAAATCTCCTTGGATTTATTTCTTGCCCCCAAAATTTTATCAGAATTTTGTTTTTGTCTTTCAGAAATACAAACTTGATTATAAATAAATTTTTGCTTTAAATAAAGCTCTTGATAATGTGTATTACCAGGATGATCTTTTTGTATATCAAAATACAATTTAGTCAGTTCTTTTTGCTGATTACATTTATTATTTACCCAATCAAGTTTTATAATTGCTTTTTTAGAGAATGAACTTACTAAAGGAAAATTGTTGTTAAAATGGAAATAAAGTAAGTTTTCAAATGCATGAAATGGATTTACTGAGTCTGTTTTAATAGCTTCACTCCAATTAACATTATTCAATTTTAGTTTACAATTATTTATTTCATAATCATTGACATTTGACCTTTTATTTTTAAATGTTTTGTCGTTAATAAGTTTTGTATTAAATTTAAACACAATTCCTTTATGATCTGAAAGAACAAACTCAGTTACTTCGGTTTTACAGTTAATTAAATCAGTAAACACATTATCAATGCATGTACTGGAGATCTTAAAATTTTTATTTTTATATTCCCTTGTTGGAGTGAATACCATTTGATTTAGATTAAAAGAAGTTAAAATATCTTTACACATATACATATTAGTGTCAGTACTTATAAAATTTAAATTAAAATCACCACAGCACAAAATATTTTTACCCTCTTTGTACAGTTCATTTAAAATTATATCCAAGTTATTTAAAAAAATATTAATATCACCATCTGGTGATCTATAAAAACAACAACACAATAAGTTTTGGTCAGTTAATTCAATCAATACAAATTCAAAGTCAAGTTCCGAAATTAAATAATTAAAATCAGGTCTTTCTTTAAATTTAATACCATGTTTTATGTATATGCAAGCACCACCATGAATTTGAGTTTTTCTGCTAAAATGACCAGCAATTTTGTAGTTTGTTAAAACAATTTGAATTATATTATCACCTAATTGCCAGTGCTCAGTGAGAGCAATTAAGTCAAATTTGTGTAAATTACATAATGAATCCAATGGTGATATTTTATTTGAAAGACATTGAATATTTTGAACAAAAATAGTGAATTCATAATCTTTTTTTACTAATTTGGAGTAAAATCATAGTTGAACCAAAGAATATAATGATGTCATAGGCGTGTCGGATGGAGCCTCCAGGTCAAGACACATTTTTAATCTCCATTTTAGGTATGATGAAGTGCTAAAAAAAATCTAAGGGATATTTTTTGACCTCCTCTTTTGATAGAGCGATTGAGCCAGTAAACAAATGACACCCCGTATGCTCACACTCTTTTGCCTTCTACATCCTCTATTACACAAAGTACTCCTGCTCTTCAAACATTTATTAACCACATCCAACCAAACCTTTTTTGTCTACCTATATACAGTATAGTATAATGTTTTGATTCCTTCTACTTTACTTTTAAATGCCTGTTTTGCAATTCTTTTATCACTGAAGCTCTCAGCATGTCAAATCTTGTCTAAGAAAAGATTGTTGCCACAGTACCTGGAGCACAGTAAGAACACGCACGCACTGGGGAGGGTTGGGACGGTGGACGAAGTTGCCTCGGCCATCGCCTTCCTCGCCTCGCCCGCCGCTTCCTTCATCACCGGAGTCCTTCTGCCCATTGACGGGGGTCGCGGGATCATGTGTCCTCGTTAACTTCCACGAGATAAATGTCAATTTTCCTGTCAAGAAAGTATTGTATCCTTAGCAATTAGTCTTCATGTGATCATATCTTTTATAGGTCCTTCATGTGTTCTCTAGTGGGAAAATTTTCTCAATAATTCATGCTGCATGGGCTTAGTAATAAAAATTAAAGTATGTTGCATATATGCATATTGATATAATGACTATTTATAATTAAGGTGTATCATTAATTTAATCGTCTCCTTTGTCCTTTTTCATGTCATAATTAAAATACAGCTATAATACAGCCGGGCAACAAAAATTACGGCCACTTTTGGACCTATAATAACAATAAACTTGATCAGAATATTTTGAATCTTGAACAGGGTGCTGAAAAAAAGAGCTATAAGAACCATATTAAGGTTTCCCGGCCAAGGGACAATCTTGTGAAACTCATTTTAAAAATAATACAATTTTAACAGAGTACCGTCAATATTCATTATGAAATGTGCTATGTTTAAGTGATAACCTGAGATATTCGGACGAAAAAAGTCGTATCGACAGATGTTCTTGAAATTAATTTGGTAGACTTACAACAATTGTCCAAATACTGCTGATTTTTTTTTATATTTTTTTAACCGTTGGTTTAATTATAATTCATTTATTCAAATGTGTATTTTGTATCCTTTCAATGTTAAATTTTTCAATCAACATTGCACAAAAACGTCTCGAGAATTTTTTTAGAATTTTACATGGATTAAAAGCTAATTTTTTGGACTATTTTTCTGAATTGTTTTCATATATTTCGAACCATGGCGATGATCGTTTCTGATATGTCCTAAGAAACTTGGCAACGCTCTCATGGACTGTAGTTACCACCCCCTCCTAATCTTTTATTCGCATTACTATTGCAACAGTGTTGTCAGATTTGCCAGTGTAGCCACACCTCTTGACCTTGACAGACAAATTCTCAGGTTATACCTTAAGAAAACTCACCCGGAGTTTTATATATACAACATAGTGATGTCCATAGCTACTCAACAAGGAATAAGAATAATGTAGTTATATTACTGATATACATAGTTCAAAATTGTATGTCAAAGCAGTCCTATGTTTCAGACCGCTAAAATTTACGATTTCCTTCCACTTTCTCTAAAAAATATTGAAAATAATAAATTGTTCCACACTAAGTTAAAACATATTTTAACCAATCAAAAGTATTATTCCTTGAAATCATTTTTAAGTAACAAACTTCCTGAGGATATAGTAAAAATGTAATCGAGCTTTAATTAGTATGAATTGCTTGTTAAAATTAGTGATTTACTTCATGATTTGTTTTTCATTGATATTGTGTGTCATATATGTTTGTTTTGTCTGTATATATTTTTTGTTGTTTTCAGAATTCATTTATGACGTGAACCTATGTTTGTCTTGTACAACCTGAAAGTTCAAATGAATAAAATAAAAAATAATTAAAAACTAGCTAAAATAAATATACGTCCACAAGAAAATCACTTTTATTTTTAATTCCTTAAAAAAAATACATGGGATATAATAAAATATGCATGCAGCTGTGATCTGTCATTCTCAGTTTCTCACCATGGTATTATAAATTATAAGTAATATTATAACCCATTTTTAATACGTAAAAAAATCATAACTTAAAATTAATACAAACTTTTCTATAATAGATGAATATACATCAAAAATTTCTTGAACTATTTTAATCCTCATTAAATTTAATAATAATAATTAATAATAATAATAATAATAGTACCATTTATCTTCTAATGATAGTTATGAGCATGATTTGTCCATTGCAAAGCCAACATGCTCACAAATCATCATTAAAAATGTGCTCCCCTCTCATAAAATATATAACAGATTTCCATGTTAAATATCCTTTTTAAATAAACAAACACCTGGGGGGTCTTCAAATAACACAAATTACAACTATCCTAAAATTAGGACAGTCTTAGCGTATTCTTTATTGTTGCGCTAAGACAGTCTTAAGCAAAGTTTAGGTTAAGTGGTGTTATTTGAAGACCCCTCTGGTCCTTTCTCCAATAAATATGATGTATTTTACTGTGATAAAATTAAGATTATACATGTTAATGTTAATTAATAGTCTAAAAAATAAAAAAGAATAAACATTGAGGATTTTACACAACAAGAATCCCCTGACATTCTATGCCTTACTGAACAAAAACTCAAACCTGGGGAGGTAGATTTTTATTAGCATTAATGGCTAGAAATCTAGAATTGAATTGAAATTAATTGATGTATTGACTTCTCTCTGACTTCGGGTCCTTTCAGCACGTCTCAGCTGATTTTGACGTCGTCTCCACATACGAAAATCGTACACGGGCCCCGCATACGGAAACTCTCCGTCGAACTGGCAGCCTGGAGCAGGCCTGTGGAGTCTGGACTGTCTGGAGTCAGCCATGTGAGATGTGAGCCATGGCGGCATGGCACAAAGAAGCACAAAGAAGTCAAAGAACAACGAGATGCTGCGGCACGCCATGATACAACTATAATTACGCCAATTACTTCAATATGAGTACAAAGACTACAAAGCGGTAAGAAATTGATTCTAATTAGACATCATGATCCAGTTATTAAATATAAAACTATAATATCCAAGCAAAAATTTGATTACAAAAACTTTTATAATAGCTATATATAATACTCGGTATGACTGGAGCGTTACTCCCCACGCTCCAGACCAAAATAACTCTACAGTATGTAGAGTTATTTTGGCTCCAGACTATATCCAGAAGTTATCCAGACTAGAAATTGGACAAGTTATCCGCCTGCTAAACCTCGCGGATAAGTCTTTTTGAATTCCCGCCCTCATTATACTCAGGCTCGGACTGGGAAGCTAGGGGCCAGTCAGGGCCATATAGGCATTACAGGCAGCAGGGGCCACTTTTCAGGGGGTCTGAGGCCACTAATCCTATGCTCCTATGTTAAAAATCTGAGGGGCCAGTCAGGGATCCCTGATCCAGCCTTATGGCCAGTCTGAGCCTTATTCTACTTTTCAAATTTTTTAACTCAATAATTCTAACACCTTCTTGTGTCTCTAGTCCTGTACTGCACGCTGCTGCCCAGAGAGACACGCTGCAAGCAAAGATGCGAGACGACCCCTCGCTAGCTGGCCCGGATTTTACGACAGCTGGACATTGGCAAGGAGGAGGGGGAGGGGCTGCAAGGTGAGGCACTTTTAATAAGAAAAATATCATGACCACTTTTCTCACTGCAAATTGAATCACTTGTCACAAGTGTAGCATTATTTTAGTGCCATAGTACGGCACTGTAGTATTATTATTTATACAAAGAGCGTTTTAGCTTAGAAAAAAAAAAAGAGGAAACAAAACATTCGATTTTTTTTCTACTGAAATTTAAAACAAAAGTATTCACAAAACAGTAATAAAAATAGATAGAAACACATATACGATAGAAAAAGATTTGTTGGGAAGGGAGATAGTTCGAGCTTTTAGCCGTCATTGACCCAGCAAGAAGAGAAAAATTAATTAGGGTAAGGTAACTCCACCAATGTTAAAAAAATCCCTCTCACAAAAATTCTGAAAAAAATTTAAAATGTTCTCCTATACACCCCCTATCAGTAGCTAAAATATCAGGTATACAAATACGATCTAGTTTTTGAGTTATGAATTTTTAAAGTTGACCAATTTAACATGGGAGTTTCATTTCTCCATGTTAAAGTAGTCAACTTTAAAATTTTATAACTCAAAAACTAGATCGTATTTGTATACCTGATATTTTAGGTACTGATAGGGGGTATAGAGGAGAACATTTTAAATTTTTTTCAGAATTTTTGTGAGAGGGATTTTTTTTAACATTGGTGGCGTTACCTTACCCTTACGGCTAAAAGCTCGAACTATCTCCCTTCCCAACAAATCTTTTTCTATCGTATATGTGTTTCTATCTTTCTTTAAATAAATAAATATCGCTTAGTTTGATCTTTTCAAATAATTAAGTAATAAAAATAGATTTTATAAAAAAATAACAAACTAAGAAGCTATGTAAAATGTAAATAAAAAAAATGTAAATGGAGAAAATAAACAAAAATAAAATAAGTCTAAAATGTTATTTGTTGTCATACAAAAGTCAACAAACTTTGACTAGGCTCTTAGAAAGATGAGAAACTTTATTACATAAATAGTTTGCTTCAGTAACTTCCAACCCTTAATTAAATGATCTGCTATAAGAAAAAATAATTAAAATGTTGCTATGCTTTCTTGAGAACAACTTGTTAAAATTTCCACATTATTAAGCTGTACTGACCACTGAAATATATAACTGGAAGGCCAGAAGAACTTCTTTCTTACGGAGGGTTGTGTTTCAGGTAGCCGGCATAAAGAAGTATGCAAGTTCTCTCTCCCCGTATATTGTCTGCTAACCTTGAGAGCGAGCGTGTTGAATAGACACATGGGAGGAAATATTTTTCTGAAGCCGACACAGTAAAAGAAAGAGAGTTTCATCAGCTATACATGCATATAGTCAACTTGCCGTTAATTTTAGCATTTTAATAAAATACATTAACTCTATGCATAAAATGATATAAAATCTGTCTGAGGTCAGAAGGCAACCCAAAGAAAAGGGCGTGCTTTTTACTAGAAAATATTGAGTGCAGTGCGCCTGTTGTCCAATACTAAAATCTTCCAGGTCAGCAGTCAATTTACGTGGAAAGAGACATAGCATACTTCAATATGGCAGCAACGTGAAACAGAGAAATGTTGCCTGTCGCACCCCCTGGTACAGACACAACTTTTCTACTCTAACATGGCATATATAATCATTACAGACGTCAGCCTGCAGCAGAGGATGGAGAGGGTGGGGTTGGTCCCGCGGAGGGGGTGGCTGGTCAGGTGCCCGGTGCTCATCAGGTCCTCGAGGACATGGTCTTCGTGCAGGGCTCCCATCTTCATGGCCAACAAGAAGTGTCAGCTGCCTGACGGCTCCTTCCGCAAGCAGAGGAAAGGTGAGGCGCCGTACCAACAGTTAACAAGTCTCAGTTTTTTTTACCGAAAGATCAAAGTCTTCTGCTCGTTGTTAGTAAACAAAGTATTGTTGTGTAATGTCTGTCGCGTGAAAGGAAAAACATGGAACAGTTGTTGATTTACATGTTAACTTATGGAAAATGACTGTTAATATTAAAAGCCAAGTAGCGCCAACAATGCCATTACGTTCTCTGCTCTGGTGGCAAAATTAGGCACTATGTCGTCCCATGTTTAAGGATTATTGTCACTGGTCTTAGGAAATGGTGAATAACTCCAATTTTTCAGCATTGCATAGAGAAAAAATAAATAAAAATTCTCATGCAATAAAACACACCTAAATTCAGTGCCATTATTTTTTAAATTGAGATATAAAAAACGCATGTTATTAAATGCAAATTTCAATCTCCGTAATGGTACTGAATAATGGATTCAAATTTTAGCTTAAAAAACAATCATTATTTTAAATAGAATTATGATGAAATAATAATTATAGATAATCATTTACTTTTTGAGATACAAGCCTTCATAAAAACTGCACAATTCGGCAATATATGCTGCTCGTAGCTTAACTGGATGGTATAACAATGTTGCCAAATCGTCAAAAAACAACTTTACACTTTTCAGCAGAAAAAACAAATGAATTGTGGTCATGAGCAGCCATTTTGACTAGTGAGTCAAAACTGCGTACAACTATTTACCACTCATATTTAAATGTTTTTCAATGTTTGCAAGGATGATGGATGAATAAATACACGAGAAAGTGTTTAAAGTGATTCATTTTATTAAATTAACATATTTTACTGTGCTGATCACTGCTTTCCTAATAGTGCTTGTTCTTGTCACTCATATGTATTGCGTATGAAAAGAAGATGGCGGCGCATAAAAGAAAGATGGCGGAACTTCCGGTGACAATAATCGTTAACAATGAAAAAGGCTTCATGCGACAGACATTATAAACAATAGTTTGTTATAACCATTGCGAGTAGAAGACTTTGCTAAAGATACATCAGTTTCACAATGGACATCCTAAATTTTTTTTTTTTTTTTTTTTTTGCAGAAATGAATAGAGGGTGCCATATTATGCAAGTGATTTTTGTTCAGACTTTTTAGAATCAGGGAACTATTTTTAAAAAAAATATTGAAAGTTCAGAGACAGACGTCAATAGGCGGTTCTTCTTAAATAAAAGGAGTACACATAACAGAGGCATGGGTTCAAATCTGAACTATGAATATCTCTTTAGCAATACATTTTAGCTTCTAAAAATCTAATGATATCTGATTTCTAATGATTATTCCTGAAATAAAATAATAATAAAAAAACAAAAGAAACATGTAGGTTGTTCATTTGTAAGCCACCTATTAATAAGGCAAATTAATTTGATTATACAGTATATACTTAAATATGAAGAGAGCCAATACATTGGTCCCTTTTTCTATCAAGGCTCTAACTTGTTGTTCTTAAAAGATGGTAATTTTGGCTCATCTGTTCCCCAGACCTGCTGGTAGACCAAGGTGAGGCAGCTGCGGGAGAAGGTAGTGTCATCGTGCCGGACCTCACCCGGCACAAGCCGTCCTCGGCAGATGACCTGATGGCCATGCTACAGCTGAGCAACCAGAGCGCCGCACTGATGCCAACGCAGAGTCCTGCCGTTCTCATGCCAGGTCAGTACATGGCGCTTGTTTTTGTCCAACATAGTATGACATCTTACGATCAGCCTAGACCATTTTTTTTAACAGATACAGATGAAAAGACTAGTACAGTACTGCCATCCCCCCCCCTCCCCAAAAAAAATTTTTGAAACAACACCTGCTTGCTGCCTCAGCTGTTCCTTGTACCAAAATCCAGCTGAATTAGTAGGATGATGGCATTAGTCCTACGGATTTAGCAAGTAACCTACCAACCCAGCTGATTATAATCAAACTGAAATGCACGACAGCAGATAAATTTTATGTTAGAAGTCCTTCATAATAATACTCATTTTTTAAATACTACTAACATGTCAGAAAATATATATATATATATTTTTTTTCATTATAGTTATTGATCTCTATCACAATGTTTCAAAATCAATTGTTTGTAACCAAAGTTATTTATTTATTTATTTATTTATTTATTTATTTATTCATTCATTCATTCATTCATTCATTCATTCATTCATTCATTCATTCATTCATTCATTCATTCATTCATTCATTCATTCATTCATTCATTCATTCATTCATTCATTTATTTATTTATTTTTAGAATTGTATCCCCTCCAATGAAACTATGTATTTATTAATCCAATGAACAATAAAATTATGTGTACTGTATTCTTATTAAATCAAAATTCACTTTATTAAGTTTGTAACTGCTAAATTTTTGGTAGTAGTGAGTCTGGCTGCAAAACCATATGATTATATACACAGGAAATAATAACTTGACAGCAAACCTCCACATGGGCAAATTTAGTATTAGATTGAGGTTTACATTTTGGTACTGATACTGACTTGGTGTTTGCAGGTGGTGGTGAAGACCAAGCGCCGTGCGGAGGCTCGTGCAGTCAAGCTGCGCCAAGCTGTCTATGATCGACCTGGCAGGCTTCGAGCGGACAGCAACAACAATCCCTTCACCGAGGGAACAAACATCAACAAGTCCCTGCTGACACTTGGTGAGTGTTCTCTCCTTGGCTTTAGTACGGCAAATTCTTTTACCGAACAGTGTAGCGTAGTTGTTTGATCTCTGCCTATAGCTCGGGAGACCCAGGATCGCTTCCTGCCTTGGCTCAGGTGACTTTTCGTCACTTCGAGCTGAGGTATGGCAGCGTGTTCTGGTAAGTTCCCGAGAGATGGCATGCATGTTCTTCCACTATACTGCCTGTATTCGGGAGGTGCTGAAGTTCCTTTTGGTACCGTCTGCCTTGATGATGGTTTTCTGTGGTTTCACATCGTCGCTCCCAGGCAAATGCCGGGGCAGTTCCTAACACAAGGCCACAGCCGCCTCCTTTCCTATCAATCCTTCCAACTGTTGTTAATACTGTTGTTATGTTTGAATGCTTACACTAATAGCAGAATATGCTGTAGTAAGCTAACATTGTAAGAAAATAAAATGTTTTTTAATTGTGTTTTTTCATAATTTTTAATAGAAATTTTAATGTGCTGCATGGATTAACTTCTCAAGAAATTTGTGTTGTGAAGATAAAATTGTGTCGTAATAAGGACAGTCTTATAGCAGCAAGTATGAGATCATGAATGCTTCATTCTAAATTAAAAAAAAAAAAAATAATAATAATAATTTTTTTCTTTTCATTAATAAAAACATCAATATTTGCAAAAGCAAAAGTACACATAATTAAATGTAGTTGGATGGATAAGTATAACCGTTTTAAGAAATAATTTCATTGCTCTTTTCATCATTCATCTAACATTTCAATATGTATGATGATATTGATGATACACTTGTACACTTGTGTGAGTTTCCCTAGGTTTTGCACATTTCAGTTTTTCTTAATAAAAAGAAAAAAAAGTAAAGGTATCCATCCCGACTAAGGTTTTCCATGGTTCCCTCAGTCACTTCAGTAATCACCATGAGCTGTCTTCTCCTTAGCCTTTTGCGTCAATAATTATATTTCTACCACCACGTGTACCATACATTATAAGTACACGCCTGGATTATTTGGTATCTCATTAATATCACACCAACAGATTGGGAATATGCAATACAAGGAGTAACTATATAAAATATAGAACACAGTCCCTTGGTGGGCTCTCTCGAATCCATTTGATAAGTTGAGGCTACAAAATGTAATGCATATAATATCCAACAAATATGTATATGCATCATGGTCACCCCACTATAATCCAATGTTTCTAGTGCTGTTAATATGTACACTTTCTGTGTTTAATAAAAGACTAATAATAATAATAATCCAATGTGCGCTACTATACCTGCTTAGGACTTGAATGCTGCAAATCACCCTTATATGACAAATATATGTATTAGTCAACTTATATGCAACTTATATGATTATGATAGCGTTTAACGTGACCACAATAAAATTACTATATATGAATTTCTAATTTGAAAGAAATAAATTACTTTAATATTATCATCCTCAATTTTATTTCAATTACACCATATGTGTGCATTATATTATTGATACTGTACTGTACATCTTACATCAACTGCAGTTAACATTATAACATTATATATTATATACTTATATCACATAGGTATATTATGCTAATATGCCTTGCAATTACAAAACACAAAAACTGCAGATCAACTTTAAAAATTATACATGTGATATTGGTATGTAAGCATGATATTTATTAAACATTAACCCACAAACTTACCCACAGAATATTATTTTTATGGGTTACAATAAATGAAGGTGAAAACTGAAAATATTACGGGTATAAAATGCAAATAAATGTGACTGTATATAGATATAATCACTATTTGTTCCTTTGTTGCATCAAAACAGCCAAAACAGCCGCTACAACGAGGCTTTTCAATGTGTTTCGCACGCTTATATATAGCCGCCGTCCCGTCTCTCTCTCTAAAACTTCACCCGCTTTCTTTTACAATATCGCTTGTAACTTATTTGTTATTGAAGATAGACTCTTCGTGTGAAAAGTAATAAATTTTTGGTATAATTGCATGTGCAAATGATTGATAATAAACTCAAAATCGATATGTGTAATACTTTCAGAGCAATCTCTAATTAAAAGTACATAATTTATGCATAATTTAATTATTTATTGTTTTTGCTAGGTTAGAATAATTATTTATACCCAAAATATTTTTTTCCGTATCCTGTGCTATGTCAGCTTCAATTTGACATCTGATTTATTAAAATCTGTTGGATAGTTTTCGAGAAAAAAAAAAAATTTGAAACCCTTAATTTTTCCGGGACAAACCCTGATTCCGGCGATCGTCCCGGGAAAAATCAAGAGGACTTTTTACAGTGGGTTTATATAGGTGTCAGTTACCTGTGTAGTGTGTACAAAGTTTCAGCTGGTAACTAATTTTTTCCACCTCCCTTAAATAATTTTCATAACTTTCCTGGACTATATGATTGTTAGTTGCTTTAAAAGTTTTTGCATCAATTTGAGCTGGTCCACAATTTTTTTTTATGCTTTGCTTTACAAATATTTCAAATATTTAAAATAATAGCTGCCAAGTGCAGAAATGAAAATATTGTTTTTTTTTGCAAGTTTCACACACAAGAAATAATATATAACATCCAAAATTATTTAAAAAATAATAATAATAAAAAAGGAATAAAAAAAGCGATAGTTTGGTATAAATAGGTCTTTCATGTCTTTCTTAGCATTAACATGATGTAATACTTTAACTTAGCAAATTTATAAAAACTCTGAATAACATGTAAACCATAGCAAATTCATAAAAATTCTGAATTTTTTTTTCAAATATTTTTTTTTTTTCGATTTTATTACCTAAAAGAAAAGCCACTGAAAAAATTTCAAAACAATTATTCGAGCCGATATTTTTTAATTAAGTTTTTAATTTGTCTCTCCATGGGAAAACCCTATATGCTGAAAATAAAAAACATAACCAACAAAAAAATCGGCTCGAATAATTATTGTTTGGAAATTTTTTCTGTGTATGGTTTTTAAGTACTAAAATCTGTCTCAAAAAAACAAAAAACAAAACAAAAACAACTTTCTGAATTTGCCAAGGTTTACATCAAATTGAACATGATCTATTGACTTCGGGTCTACGGACCTAGCAGTCATTGCCCGTTGTACAAATTGTAATTAATGAATTATTTATTTTTATTATTTGAAGTTATTTTTTTTAAATTTTGACTGTTTTATTTTTGAGTCAAAAAGTAACCAGACGTCGCGTAGATTTTGAACTAAGATGATGGACACAACACGATGAATCACGCTGAAATGATGTCCATACTGCTACCAGCGTTGCAGCAATGCACTAGGTCTTTGTCTGATATATGGAATGCGGCGAGACGATGATGAATATAGACATGTTAATCAAATGTGACTAAAATATCAACTGATCCTTGTTACCTTACCCTTAAGGTTTTACATATAAAAAAAAACGTGAAAAAAATATTGACGATAAATAACTCAAAGTCCTCTATCCAAAAATGTTTTAATAACAAAATTTCATGAGCAAAGTTACAAGTGCGGAGATTGTGGAATTCGATCATGCCTTTTTAAAGTAGATGGATGTTGAACATGATCGGTTGTATATGTATATAAGGTTATAAAAAATTTTGAAGTCCCACAAATTTCACTGAAAAAAAAAAAAAAAAAAAAAAACTGCATGATATCGAAGTAAAAATCTAACACCAATATATTTTATTTATTCCTTTCGTATTATTTAATGTTATAGTCCCTAGTGTTACCTAGGTCCTCTTTTAGCCTGAGTCCCCTCAGGTCCCTCTTTAGTTACTCGTTGAAATTTTATATTGTTAAAATATTCCAAATAAAACAAAAACATCGTGGTATATAAGACGTCTCAATTTTCATTCGATCGCGTTAAAATTATAACGTACTTTTTAATTTTTAATGAGGGAGGGGGCGGGGAAGTTATTTTATATTATAATGACGATTTAAATCACTATATTAATAATTATAATTATTATGTAAACATCGCATAAGAATATGTGCTAGCTGTGGGAAATATGAAAAGAAAACATGTGCTTGCGTAACGTACGTGCTTTCTGAAACCACGAGCCTTTTCTTACTATACGGTTGCAGGAATCAACACGTAAATTTCAACTTCCTGTCTATCGTGTTTGCTCAGTTACGTATAATACATAAAACGTTGTGTTAATTCCGGCATGTTGGTATTCCCATCATCACCTCTTCGTCTTGCATTCTACGCCATGGAATTCCACCCCTTGTTCACCAAGTACATAATACAAGCCCTTCTAATATGTAATAACTGTCATGAACAAATAATATACGTCAATGTGATAAAATAGAAAATATTATCTTTATTTATATTATAGCCACGAGGTTTCAGTAAGTCAATTTTTGCATGCACCACAAACTGCCACCAAACATAATATAATAAAAGCTCCAAAAATTAACCTCATAGAGCACTTAATTAGCGCATCTTAACTTAATTAAAAAGAAAGAAATTTTAAGTACTGCATAAGCCGTCACTTCATTTTATATTTTTTTTATATTTAAAGGCAAGGATGTTTTAATTATTATTATAAGTATTATTTAATGACAAAATCAGCTGAGTAGTTTAATTAATTTTTTAAGTTAAATAAATTATTTATTTCACCTCTCGTACCAGACTATTATTATTTATTAATAATAATAATAATAAAGGGCACCCGGCTGTTCTTGACTCATGCTAAACACTGTGTGGGGAAAGTTCAGTACGCGACGCGTGGGACCGCGCCCTTGGGGCTCCACCTGGGGGTTGTTTAATTACAGCCCTCAGTCCATAGCCACTAACCGGTTATGGAGCCTGAGCTCTCCCTGCTGCCGCGGAGCTCAGAGTACCTAGGCAGCAAAATCTCGGCAATGCTGGGGACTCTCATAGTTTAACAGCAGACTATGGGAGGATAAATGCAACGGTCCCTAGCGCAATTGTCGGAGGTTGCGTGAAGGAGTCCCCGGATGGCCGGCGTGATCAGTTTGCCGGCTGCACCTAGTGGCGGGGAGGTCCGCGGGATCGGCCACCTTACCATCAGGGTGGTTTTAGTGGAGGTGGGTGCTCCACTATGTGGGTGGATGGTTATTGGTGCACCAGAAACCTGCAGAGTGGGAGCGGCAGGCTGACGGAACGGTGGCTTACTTAACGCAAGTCAGGAGCAGCCTGTCAGCGTAGGGTGGGGTTTTTGTGGGTGGGGGGTGGGCGCGAGCGCTATGTGGTGTATTCACTGTGTGTGGGGAACTATGTTTCGTGTATGGTGACCAGGGTATCCGGAGAACTCGGAGCGGGGGCAACTGGGAGCCGGACGGCTCGGAGCCAAACGTGTTTGCTAGGACAACTCGGAGCGCGGACAACTCGGAGCGCGGACAACTCGGAGCGCGGATATCCTGGAGCCATGGCAGGACAACTCGGAGCGCGGACAACTCGGAGCGCGGACATCCTGGAGCCATGGCAGGACAACTCGGAGCGCGGACAACTCGGAGCACGGACAACTCGGAGCACGGACAACTCGGAGCCATGGTAGGACAACTCGGAGCGCGGACAACTCGGAGCGCGGACAACTCGGAGCAACGTATAATATACATATTCGGATCAATTTCAGCTATTTTCATCATAATGTCATTATCAATATTTCTCTGCATTCTTATATGCACATCAAGTTTCATATATTCTATAGCAACCATTTATAATTTATTATTATTATTATTATATTATTTATATTATGCTTATAATGCGGATTGATAAAATGTTCAATCAGATAGGTGTCGTTTCCTTACCTTCATCATGATGACCATTGTTTATAAACTTTGTGATTTTTTATGTTTTTATTACATGACTTCTGAATCATTGATGATTTCTTCATTAACTAACTTAATTAACTGTAATTTTGTATTATTGTTAATATTGGGCTAATGAACTGAAATATTTTTTTTGTATAAAGTTATTGTATTCAATATTATTATGAGAAATAAATAAAGCCCTTAGTCTTCAATGAGTGTTTTGTATTATTTAATTTCAAATATTAGATACACAAGGAACTTTAAAACGACGAATGAGGTGGATAATTAAGTGGATAAATTAAGTAGAAAAATATAATTATAAATGGTTGCTATAGAATATATTATGTGCATATAAGAATGCAGAGAAATATTGATAATGACATTATGATGAAAATGATTCCCGGACAACTCGGAGCGGGAGTTCTCCGTATACCGATGAAAATAGCTGAAATTGATCCGAATATGTAATATACGTATAATATATACGTTGCTCCGAGTTGTCCGCGCTCCGAGTTGTCCGCGCTCCGAGTTGTCCGTGCTCCGAGTTGTCCGCGCTCCGAGTTGTCCTGCCATGGCTCCAGGATGTCCGCGCTCCGAGTTGTCCGCGCTCCGAGTTGTCCGTGCTCCGAGTTGTCCGCGCTCCGAGTTGTCCTAGCAAACACGTTTGGCTCCGAGCCGTCCGGCTCCCAGTTGCCCCCGCTCCGAGTTGTCCGGGAATCGGTGACCAGCCGGCCGGCTCAGGGAGATGTGGTGCCAATATATCGTAGTGGCCCGTGCAGTCAGGAAGTAGTCCCCTAGGTCTGACACTCGTATGACGAACGCTCCTCATGGATATTTTCGGTGAGGCAGCGGTCTGAAGGTGAGGCTCTCCAAACGGGTGGGTGAAGCAAAGCTAATATCCGAACACAACAGTGAACGGCGCTCGCGGACGGGGATTGTGGGTTGGGGGAGAGGGTGCAAAGCTCGGTCGCGGTGGGGCTGATGGTCACTGCGGTGACACTATTCGTACGTCATGCTCGGGGTAATAGACCCGGGTCCTACGGGTGTGATTCCGTGGAGGCTGGGTAACACCGTGGCCGAAAGTCTGGCACTCCAAAGGGGCATTGTTGGGGAAAAAACGAGAAACTCCTGGGTCTGTCCTATGACCAAGGCAATCTAGTGGTGTCTCACAAAAAAATAAAAAAAAATAAAAAAATAAAATAAAATAGTAATAATTATTATTATTATTAATAATAATAATATTAATAATAATAATAACAATTGGGCATCCAGCTATAATACGGGAGGGGCGTAGTCTTCTCTGGCTCGCGGTACGTTTCCCCCCGCGCTCAGGAAGGACATGCGGGTTGGGGGTTGCCTTGCGAGTGTGACCTCTGGCCCGTAGCCTGTGGTTCTTGAACCACAGGGCGGCCAGGGCATTGGTTTGGGAAGCCGAACAGCATCCCCACCTCTAAGTGCCCTGGTTAAAGGCATCCAGCACCCAGAGTGCTAGAGGAAATGTGTCCTACCGCGCCTAGGAGAGGACCTGCCCGAAAGGCTGTGTGATGGGCTATTTGCGGGTGGACCCGGGAAGCCCTCATTGCCTGCAGCTGAGTAGGAGACGCTGGATCGTAACATCCCCAACAGTATCAGCGGGCGCCTTCATCTTGGCCCAATTGGGCCCGGTGCTGGCGCTTAACCACCCCAACTATAGGTTGGGAGTTAAAAACATAAATAATAATAATATAATAATAAATAAATGGTAAAAAAATAAGGCAAATTAGGATCAAAGAATAGGATTTCGCCAAAATTATTCAAATCAGCATCTAAAAAACACGCACAAAAAAATAAAATTAATTCATGATTACGTAAAAATGATATTATTATTTTTGTTATTATTATTTGATAAAGTTAAATTCAAATTGTTCTTTGTCTTTTGGTGCAAAAATATTTTAGGATTAATTACCATCGGGAAATGGCCACCAATGATGTCATTGTTCCTTATAATTATAATATATAAATATGTATATAATTATTATTTTAATCTCGATGCAGCTTTGTATCACCAAATCTCTTTAATTGCAATATCAGGTTTATTATACTTTGCCGTATATAATATAATATATAATGGAGTATCGACCTCAAATGTTTTTATTACAGAAATGGATAGAGGGTGCAAAGTTATGCTACCCTGAATTTTTTCAGATTTTTTAGAGTCCGGGAAGTATTATTTTAAAAAAAATTATTGAAAGTTGTTTTTGTGACGTCACGAGACGCCGCTCCTTAAGCAAAAGATAGGACTTGCCGCCGTGTGACGTCACGAAAAGAACTTTCAATAATTTTTTTAGAAATACTTCCCGGGCTCTAAAATATCTGAAAAAAAATCAGGGTAACATAACTTTTCACCCTCTATCCATATCTGCAATAAAAAAAATTTGAGGTCAATACTCCATTATACTGTACATAACTAACTTATTGTATTTTCAAACATCGTATCCTCTTGCTTAATTAAATAAAACAAAAATTTCATTTTTTTTTGTTTTTTTTTAAATATAAATATTTTAAATTGCAACCGCCGGGTGTCCGAGTTTTCTGCCATTCCTTTTCGTATAAGTCGTGAATTAAAATTTTACTCATATTTACAATAACTCTTGTAATGCTGTATGAACTGTTTGTAAAAATTTCTAAACGTTCGACCTGCTCACTTCAGGCGGTAATTTTAAATATGTGGGAGGTGTGGCGCAGTGCGTTTGACCGGGTCTCGTCAGATCACCGAAGTCAAGTAGCACCGAGCGTGGTTAGTAATTGGATGAGTGACCATATTTAAGAAAAACCACGTTTCCCACCCAGGGGTAAATCGTTGCGCTTTTTGACTATGTGGTTCCCCTGGCTTTGAGCCATTGCACTTCCGGTTCATTGACGACAAAAGCTGTAGCGTCCATCCTGGCTGAGGTTTCAACGTTTCCCTCAGTCGCAGGCAAATGTCGTCGGGATGGATTGCAAGGTCGTGGCCACCCCTGTTCCGGAAGAGCCCGCGAAACGTACGCAAAGTTAGGTTTTCGGAAGGTTTGTTTTTTCAAACTTATAGTATAATATATAATTAGCAGTGATGAAAGTAGTTTCAATTTCTTACCAGTGCGCTTCAGATAGAGGCCTGAAGGGCCCAAACCCCCGCCGGAGGCGCGATATTTTTGGGAAAAGGGGCGTGGCCTTTTTTTTTATTGAAAAGTTGCACTAAAATTGATTTATAAAATTATAATATTTTAAGTCGAGTGAGCGATTATTTTTTTTTGAGAATTTTTTTCTAAAAATATTTTAACCTGCCCTCTATGTATTGAGAAATGAAAACCAAAAAATTCCCAAAGTTGGTGTTTCGGAGGCTTTTATTGCTTTTAACATGCAAATTTATGGCACAGAAAACAGCTTTTCACTTTTTACTCCAACTTCATTTAATCTACGCCATAGTACCAATTAAAAAGTACCTCTATGGTTAATATCAGGTCAGTCCAATAAGGAGATGGGCCTGGGTCAATAGATTTTGATGAATTTCACATATGTTACGCATCTAACCTAGGTTGATGAGTTTTGGGCATTATTTTTTGAAATTTCAAAAAAACCCGAATTTCAGGAATTTCTTAAATTCTGCTACACATAGAATTATAATTTAATTTTTTTCAAGTTCGTAGTCAGATTGCTAAACTTTTTTGCATTGACAATTTTGACCTTGAAATTTTATTAAGGTCAAAGGTCAGAGGTCAAGCTACAAAAAGCTACAAAACTTCACACCAAAGCGCATTGTTAAAAAAATCAGGATATAGGTTTTAAAGAATGTTTATTCTTCTATAAAAAAAGTTTTCAAATTTATGGAGAAATTCAAAATTTTGAAATTGCGATTTTTTTAATTATTATTCCGAGGTTTTTTGAAAAAAAAAAAAAATCGAGTTTTGTCATGAATTTTACACAGGTTACTCATCTGACCTAGGTTGATAAGATTTGGAAATATTTTTTTCAAATTAAAAAAAAGAAAAACAAAATTTGAAATTCACGGTCAAATTTTGATTTTCGGGTTTTTTTGAAATTTGAAAAAATTATTTCCAAATCTTATCAACCTAGGTCAGATGAGTAACCTATGTAAAATTCATGACAAAACTCGAAAAAAAAATCAAAAATACTCGGAATTATAAATAAAAAAAAATCGCAATTTTAAAATTTTGAATTTCTCCATAAATATGAAAACGGTTTTTTATAGAAGGATAAACATTGTTTAAAACCTATATCTTGATTTTTTTAACAATGTGCTTTGGTATGAAGTTATACGCTTTTTGTAGTTTGACCTCTGACCTTTGAACTTAGTTAAATTTCAAGGTCAAAATCGTCAATGCAAAAAAGTTTAGCAATCTGACTACGAACTTGAAAAAAATTAAATTATTATTCTATGTGTAGCAGAATTTAAGATACAATTTTTTTTATCTCTCGAGATTGCCCTCCTTATTGATTTTTTGAAAATTCCTGATATTCGGGTTTTTTTGAAATTTGAAAAAATAATATCCAAACCTCATCAACCTAGGTTAGATGTGTAACATATATGTGAAATTCATAAAAATCTATTGACCCAAGCCCATCTCCTTATTGGACATTGGACTGACCTGATATTAACCCTATGATGAATTTTTTAAATGAATTTCCAATTTACAAATAATATATTTTTTTACGGAGCCTTTTTGCCCGGAAAAAAACATTGAAAATCTTTATGGGAATTAACCCACAAAATAAGTAAAATTAAATACTTATTCAAACTTTTAACCGAATAAAAAAAAAATGTAGTGTCATATTAAATTGAAAAAAAAAATATATATTTCCTGTGCTGGCTAATGAAAATTTAGATATAATTTTTAATGTGAAAGAAAATCACAAACAAGCACTTCGATGTTCGTTGTATATGTCTCATAGCAGCAGTGTTAAAATAAAAATATGTTTCACAATTTAGGATGTTTTATAATTTAAAATGTTACAATTTTTTAAATAATTAAATTAATGTTTGTCTCAAAAATTAATTTAAACGAAAAATTCCAAAAAGATGAAAGGTTGCAATTTAAAAAAAGTGCTGGCGATTATCACTTTATATAAAAATTGAAGATAAAATAGTAATCCCAGTAAACATACAGATATTTAAAAAAATGTATACAAATTATAAAAAACACTTCTTTGATTTAAAAAAATTAAAAAACTAATATAGTAAATAATTCTGTTCTCAGGCTCCCCATAATACAGGCGTTAATTTATGAGAAAAATATTAAAATTAACTTTTTTTATCGTCGTCGACTTTTCTAATAATGTTTTACTCCAGCATTTACTATTTATTTACAATGCAACAATTTCATATTACATATTAGTAATTTATTTTTTACGCAATGAAAAAAAAAATAAAATAAATAGAATAGATTTAAATTATTTTTTTAGTACAAAATTTTGACTTTAAAAGAAAGTGCAAGTTAAAATTAAATAAAATCAAAGTACAAGAACTGTCATGCATAATGTTTTATAGTGTGATCTGTTCACACTTCCAAATATTGTTTTTTCATTAAAAATTATTGATTTTTTTTAGTAAATTTCGATCAGTGTCTTACCAGTGCGCCGGCTTACTTTCACCACTGGTAATTAGTAAGTAGAAGTACCCAATAGAAATTGATTAATAATAATAATTAATTTACAGTAAATTATAACATTCCCGCCGTCAGAAGTTAAAGTTAGTATTTCTATTAATTTCTTATTTTTTTTTAAAAAATTTTGCAACTTTTATCATGTAACGGTACGTTACTGAAAAATACCAAACTTAAAATTATATAGTCGCCATGTTCGTTTGCTGATTTTGACTCCTGCTACAACCACTGCGCAACGGCGCGCAACCCTTCTGCGCACGTTTTTTCGGCTGAAAGTCAAAACATACTACCGCGAAATTCTTTAGATGCTCTTTAATTAAACTGACCCAAGGCAAACAATAAATTTTTTAAAGCAGCAAACGTAAGAGGTTAGTGCCAATACTTAATTTTAAATTTGCAAACATAGCTTATTTAGAGGGTTAACAATTAGCGATCGAAAATTTGCTCCGTATAGGATCTTCCGTGCGCCCAATATTTTTTTGTAAGTGAATGGGAGGACAAAGAGTTGGTGACGTCAAGATGGATCCTTACCATTGACAGAAACTTCCGGTGGGAACGTCAATTAAGTTTAACTGTAGCCGTGTTGTGGGAAGGGATCGGAAGGAAGCTTCCCCTCTCTCTCTGTCGTCTGCTTGGCGAGCGAGCGTGCCCGTCAGGTACAACAGTCAGTCAATCGCGAGAACGCTGTAGACATGGAGCATACGGCTGTTGAAAATAATTCTATATTTCCGTTGAAAAAATTAAAACTCCAAATTTATGATTTTGTGGGCTGTTTTGTTGAAGGAATATGGTGGCCAGGTAAGATTTTTTTTCGTATTTTTGCTATTTTTGTTCTTTTTTTCTGGTTTAGACTTAGAGTATAACCTGAGAATTTGTCTGTCAAGGTCATACCATAAAAAATTGGTAGCAACACTGTTGCACTCGCATTGTGAATCTGGGATGAGTGGGTGGTGACTACCCCTGTAGAACGTTGCTAAATTTCTTATCGCTTATTAAAAAGTTTTAATAGCAATTAACGCCACAGTTCGAAAAATATAAAAATATTCATATAAATGGGGAAAAAAAAATGCTTTTAACGATTAATCTCACGTCAGTTACATCGGAGTCAAAGAACATTTCCCTGCAAACGAATCGAATGAAATAAATTTTAAAAAATAAAAAATGTTCTAAAATTTAATCGCTTATGGTTTGAGCAAATTCAGTCTTACAGTTTTCTAACAACAGCTCCATTTCCGGTTTTCATCCATAAGGCCAATGTTAAACTTCTACCTCAGTTTTCACAAAACTGATGAGACAGATTCGCTTCAAAATTTGTATGCCACCTATATTGATGGTGAGTTCTAAGACCCCTGCAAGTGTTGTTGCATTCAGACGGTACGATTACGAGATCTCAACCTAATGAGATTCATCCTTATTCTTTATAAAAATTTAAAAAATATCTCGAGCCGTTTTTATGTAATGTTGATTGAAAAATCATTTCCGGTTTTGTCCCATTTGATTTCATGTGCTGCAGTTGACTAAAGTCGAAAATTTGCTATTGAAATTATTCCTTGGTATATTTAGCTAATATATAATGTTTGATTAAAAAAAGAAGAAAGTAGATGAAACGATGGAAAATTTATTGAGTTTAGTTCTAGAAAAAGCGTTTTAATGTTCCATCTTTTCATCTACTTTCAGAGTAGCAGATTTTCTCGGAACATGCACACTGAATGCATGCATTCCAATGAAGTCAACACATGAAGTCAAATAGGATCAAACCGGAAATGGTTTCTTACAATTAATTTTACATCAAATTCTAATTAATTATGAAATAATTATATTATTTTCAGTGTTCTCATAACATCTCCATTTACGGTTCCGGCCATAAGGCCAATGTTAAACTTCTACCTTAGTTTTCACAAAACTGTTAAAAAAAATTGGACATGAAATTTTTTATGCTGCCTATTGATTCAAAGTCTCCTGCAAGTCTTCGTTAAGGTAGAGATAACACGCCCAATGTTAATAAAAATCCCATTCATAAAAATTATGATTTTTTTTTTTAAATGTTCTCCTTAACATACCTTATGATATCAGTAGGTAAAATATCAGGTACACAAAATCGAACTAGTTTTCGAGTTATTCATTTTTAAAGTTGACTAATTTAACATGGAATTTCCATTTCTCTAAATCGCGCCGTATCGCCGTTGTCGCTCATGAAAATCCACCTTAATTAAAAGCTGCGAAATCTCATGCATATGCAGGGGTTTGATGGCATTCAAATTTTATCTACTACTTCGTTAATACTTTCTAGTTCTCAATCGACAAGATATAATATTGTTGCGCATAATAATAAAACCTCAATGCATAACATATATTTCTAAACTGCAGATATTTATTAAGTTTTCAACTGTAATTTAATATGTTGCACCAAATAATTCCTTGTAAAAAACATAAACAAAACAAACACTGACAAGCCCCTTTAAAAAAAAATCGTGCCTGCGGGGGGCTACTAGTAGGAGGATGTGTGTCCTGATTCGCATTTCACTTGCGCTCCGTAAAAATACGCACCCACTTTTACCACTGATTAGTCTATACCTGACATTCTTAGCACCTATCCCCCCTGGGATAATTAGAATTATCAAATAAATTTAATTAATTAATTATAATTAAAATTATAAAAAAATATTAAAAATAACAGGCAAATTTTTTCAATTCACCAAGCGTTATAACTTAAAAATGTTGATTTTTATTTAAAAAATGAGACAAATTAAATTTAGAAGAGAACTGTCGCTTCAATGGGCTTACGGGGTGTCATTTTTTTACTGGCTCAATCAAAAGAGGAGGTCGAAAAATATCCCTTAGATTTTTTTTTGCGATTTCTTTAAGCACTGCATCATACCTAGAATGGAAATTAAAAATGTCCCTTGACCTGGAGGCTCCATCCGCAACGCCTATGACGTCATTACATTCTTTGGGTCAACTATATAATGTTTCTAAACAAACACGTTGCTATGGAAACAAATGATTATTTTTAATAAACAAGCAACAATACAATAATTTTTTACAAGTGTTATATAGTTGAACCAAAGAATGTAGTGACGTCATAGGCGTTGCGGATGGAGCCTCCAGGTCTAGAGACATTTTTAATCTCCATTCTAGGTATGATGCAGTGCTAAAAAAAATCGCAAAAAAATCTAAGAGTTATTTTTCGACCTCCTCTTTTGATTGCGCCAGTAAAAAAATTACACCCCGTAAGCCCAATTTTTTTCTTTTCCATTGTGTAGCAATTTTTTTAAGGTAGAGATAACACGGATCAGCTGACCCAATGCTAAAAAGATCTCACTCATGAAAATTTTGAAAAAAAAAAATTAAAATGTTCTCCTCTACATCCCCTAGTAGCTAAAATATCAGACTGTATATAAAAACGAGCTAGTTTTAGAGTTATTAATTTTTAAAGTTGACTAATTTAACATAGAGAAATAGAACTTCCATGTTTAAATTAGTGAACATTAAAAATTATTAACTCGAAAACTAGCTCGTTTTTGTACACAGTCTGATATTTTAGCTACTGATTGAGGATGTAGAGGAGAACATTTTATTTTTTTTTTCTTAATTTCATGAATGGGATTTTTTTTAGCATTGGGTCAGTTGATCCGTGTTATCTCTACCTTAAAAAAATTACTACACAATGAAAAAAAAAAAAAACAAAAAAAAAAACAACATAATTGAAGTTACAGTTCTCTTCTAAATTTAATTCTTTCATTTTTTTAATAAAAATCAACATTTTTTCTTACAAGTTATAATGCTTGGCGAATTGAAGAAATTTGCCTGCATTTTAATAGTACAATATAACATTGGTCGAAATTTGTATGTTTCAAAATTAAAGTAAATAAATAATATTTAACTAATTAGGAAAAAAATATTAGATTATTAGAAATTTCGAAATAAAAAGAATGCCAATTTATGATAATTTAATTATATTATAATATGTATTGCTATCACATTATTATAAAATAATATATTTCTCTATCTTGCAGAGTGTATGATAAATGATAAGCAATGCATTAAGGGTTATTGTCACTAGTCTTAGGAGATGGTGAATCACTCTGAAAATTATAGTAAACCTTCCTTACATTATAACATAAATTTTCAGCAATTAAAAAAAAAAAAAAAAAAAAAAAAATGGAAGCAAAAGTCAGTCTAGTTTTTGAGATATTCAGAATATAAATAGTGAAAATATCATTGGAAATCTGGCAGCCATTTTCAAATCAAGTCAAATCAGCATCTTTTTCAACTAAAAAAATTAATATCTCAAAAACTGAACTGAATAATTACTTTTTTTTACTTCAGAAAGTGAACCGTCATTTTGTTCTGTATGTTCTGATCTAAATTTTATATTCTTTTTACCATCAAAAAATAATTAGACTAGTGACAATAACCCTTAAGGTAGAGATAACCCCGAACAGCTGTTCGACATACTCTCATTTGATTAACATGTAAACCTTAGCATATGTCAAAACAATTTAAGGTAGAGATAACGTCGAACAGCTGTTCGACGTAATCCCCTTTGATTAACATGTAAACCTTAGCAAATTAACAAAAATTCTGAAATTTTTTTGAGAGGCAGATATTAGTGCCTAAAAGCCATAGAAAAAGTTTCAAAAACATTTAACGAGCCGATTTTTTTAAATTAATTTTTTAGTTTGGCTCTCTATGGGAAAGCCCTAGAAGAAAATTAAAAAAATTAATTAAAAAAAATCGGCTCGTTAAATTGTTTTGAAATTTTTTCTATGGCTTTTAGGCACTAATATCTGCCTCTCAATAAAATTTCAGAATTTTTGTCAATTTGCTAAGGTTTACATGTTAATCAAAGGGGATTACGTCGATCAGCTGTTCGGCGTTATCTCTACCTTAATGAGCCGATTTTTTTTTACTTAATTTATTTACTTTTCAGCATAGGGCTTTCCCATGGAGAGACAAACTAAGAACTTAATTTAAAAAAATCGGCTCGTTAAGGTAGAGATAACGTCGAACAGCTGTTCGACGTAATCCCCTTTGATTAACATGTAAACCTTAGCAAATTCACAAAAATTTTGAATTTTTTTTTTTTTGAGAGGCAGATATTAGTACCTAAAAGAAATGCCATAGAAAAAGTTTCAAAACAATTTAACGAGCCGATTTTTTAAAATTAAGTCCTTAATTTGTCTCTCCATGGGAAAGCCCAATGCTGAAAATTAAAAAATTATTAAAAAAAATTGTCTCGTTAAATTTTTTTAAAAAAATTTCTATGGCTTTTAGGCACTAATATATCTGCCTCTCAAAAAAATTTCAGAATTTTTATGAATTTGCCAAGGTTGGGAGTACGTTGAACAGTTGTTCGGCGTTATCTCTACCTTAAATGTTATCAAATTATTATATTATGCATAATAATATATTTATGTTGGCTCTTTGGTGGAGTATTAGATGAGGTTTCTTTATGTTTCAGGCCGCATTTATAAGTACCTGGAAGCTAAGCAGGGATTCCACGTGCAGCTCTATGATCAAACCCCTGAGGACCCTAAAGGGAGCACCTTTGATCTTAGAGTAAGTTTATGCACATCATCAACACTACTTTAGATTTTGTCTTGTACCTGTTTTAAAGTGGAGAGTGATGAAAACTTTAAAATCGTTATTAGGCCTGAAAACTTCATGAAAATAATTTACTAATTATGAGCGGAAAATTCCTAGCAATGGGGCAAGAGAAAAAAAAAATGTAAAAAGTTTGCCGCTTACGGGTGTCGAACCTGGATCTTTTTGATCAGAAAATTTTTTCATGTCTAATGCGTTCGTATTCCATATTAACACGATCTATATAATTTATAAGTTCAGTCTGAATTTTTTTTTTATTGTAATACTAAAATTAGTGCTGTAAATTAAATTTAACATGATACATTGTCGTCGGGAACAATTCAAAAACTTAAAAACTGACGAATCTCACATTTGTCAGTCCTGTTTAAAATTCGAAATTGCCGGTGAGGTATCCTTTTTATTACATAAAAACATTCCTTAGGAACCCTAGTTACTAAATAGAAGTTTTTGAGAACAACATGTCTGCTTTATTTTCAAGCAAAATGCGATTTTGTAAAAAATGGTCTGATTTTGCACTTTTTTAACATGCATCAGATGGGATTTTAAATTTGAATTATCTCGAAAGTTATGCCGGTGAGGTGGTGAAAAAAAAAAATTGTGATGTAGAGGGAGGTCTCAAAAAACGTATTTCATTGTAAAAAGTTCAACATGTCTGCACACTCGAAAATGATCACTCTACATTAAATAGCAGAAAACTTGTAGCCATATGATTGAAATGTCTATCCCCCACCCACCCTCAACATACAGTACGTACCTTCACATATTGATTTTATATGAAAAAATTATAATAATAATAAATAATATCTATAGAGGCTTCAAGTCAGCTGATTTTGCGGTGTTCCCACCATCCTATCTAAACCTATGTAAAAAGAAACTCAAAATCGCTATTTTGGCATTAAAGAAATTTTTTAGAGGAAAAGAAGTTCTTGATTCATTATTAGAAGATCTCTAAATGGCAGGGTAGGAGATTTTTTTCAAATTAATAACTTTAATACTTACTGAGAAAAAATTCAAACTTTGTAACATTCAAGGTGGCTTATGGAGAAAATTTTCTTGACGGGAAACACTTGAAGCCTCTATTAAAAAAATTTGTATACCGAAACAATTTTTTTCATAGCATTATTAAGGAGAAGTCAAGATGGTCTTTTTAATTGGTCATTTGTTGCAGACGCCTGAGGAGCTATGTTGTATCCAGCCGGTGGCATTGATTATCGCACCTTATGCTGACCTGCCAGCGGCCTGGAGCCAAGACAAAAAGGCCCTGTGGTCTCTTGCCTTCGACCGAATGGTAGCGGTGAGTATTTTTCTAATTTATAGTACCAACAGAGATAAATAGAGGATGGACTAACTGCATTAGGTTTTGAAACCATTTTCTGATGAATTAAAATTAAAATTTTACCGTAAAGTGGGGGGAAATTGGTACCTGTACAGTTTTCAACTTAGGCATACTGTAATATAATTTTAATAACTTTTTTACTTTTTTCAATTAATTTTTTCATCAAATTTTGGATGGCTGTTAGGTTTTATGTCTGTTGAATCTAAAGATTTGATTTTTATTTGTCTTAAACGGATGACCTGTCCACCATTCTTTTTCATGTGCTTTTTATTTATTTTCTTTTGCATAGCATTTCAAGATGAATTTTGTAGTGACTTGCAGTTGCACAGAAAGTTTTCCTCTTGTTGGTGATGTCTGGCAGAGTGTCTAGCATGGAATTGTTGACTGTTGCAGGTCATGGACAAGAGGCCCCGCCACACGGCCAGAGACATCAGACGACTGATGTCGTACATGAATGGACCAATGATGCTTGGTGGTGCTCCTCACCCAGCGACAGCCCCCCAGCTACCACATGCTTCTTCATGGATTGACGAGGATGAGGAAGCTGGAGCCGTCTGTCTCAACCCTGCTGCAACAACGAGACGAAAGAGATCATCCACCACTACCGAGGGGGCTCCAGTACCCAAGAAAAGAGCAGTGAGAAAATCCGTAAGTCAAACACATCAATGTTTTGTCTCATATGAAATAGAGTCAGCTTCCTATAAAGCGGACATTAATATGAAATAAAAATTTTAAGGAATATTGTCACAAGTGTAATTATTTTTTTATGGTAAAAAATATAAAATTTAGATCAGAACATAGAGAACAAAATGACTTTCACTTTCTGAAGTAAAAAAAAAGTAATTATTCAGTCCAGTTTTTGAGATATTAATTTTTTTAGTTGAAAAAGATGCTGATTTGACTTGATTTGACTAATGGCCGCCAGATTTCCAATGATATTCGCATTATTTATACCCTGTATATTTAAAAAACTAGACTGACTTTTGCTTTTTTTTTTTTTTTTTTTTTTTGCTGAAAATTTATGTAATAATATAAGGATGGTTTTCTATAATTTTTAGAGTGAATGTAGATTCTGGATTTTCATATTAGAATTGTAGGTTTGTAAAAAATTGAGATCTGTGTGTGAAGATCATGAATTTATTTCCCAATGTATAAAAGCATAATTTATACACATAATCAACAACAACAATGATCTTGGAGGGTGGATTTGTTTACTTTTTTCTAAATAGGGTTTTGCAAGTTGTCTGTTGACTAACTTTTTTATTTTTATTTTTTTTTTTTTGCAACAAAAAATGTACCTAAGTTATTCATGTTTCTTTTGATACCTCATGATATGATAAATTTAGTAATTGTTGTAAAAAGCTATTGATATTAATATTATTAATGTTTTTCACAGACGCCAGCTGTCTCGACTGCAAAACCACGGAGATCGTGCTGGCGTAAAACTATCTTCTACTCAAGTTCGGATAGTGAGGAGGCCACCACATCCTTCTCCATTGCTGAGGCTTCCGTTGAGAGTGGAGGATTCAGCTCATCTGGTGCTGTCCCTGGCCTGAAGACTTATTCCCGTGGTAAATCTTCAGCCACACTGAAGCTTCCTGAGAGAGGAGAACCCAGCACATCTGGTGCTGCTCCTGGCCTTACTTCTTCTCTCCTTGAACTTCCTGAGAGTGGAGGCCCCAGCACATCTAGAAATGATCTACCTGCCTTGGAGTCTCTCAAAAAGAGCAGCAAGGTCGGTTAAATAACTTTATTATTGTAATATTTAAGTATTGAAATTTTTCTCAATGTGCCAGCATTTAAAAAAATTGATTTTTTTTTTTGTTCTGTAACTATGAAACCAGCTCTTTAGTGTAGTGGTTAGTACACTTGGCTCTCGTCCGAGAGGTCCCCGGTTCAAATCTAGAACACGGCAGACTTTTCGCGACTTGGTATGGGTGTGACTGGCTCCTAGATGAAGGAGTTATAGTAGAACCATCATATGGTCAGCGCTGTCACTTTGACGTGTGCATTCCTTTCTTACCTGCCATGTCAAAGTGACAACGCTGACCATATTATGGTTCTACTATCGTAGGAGGAAGGCAGCTTACGGCTGTCTATACTCCGCTGGGGTAATTTAGACCGCAGAATGTTGTGCTAACAACATACGTGCCCCACTTGGAAACGGTACTTAATCGTCTGGCGTGCAGACTGGGTATTAGGAGCTCCAGAGAGCACTGTGAACAATGTTGAAAAACAAGTTCCACCTTTGGTAATCAACCACCAACCACTAAAAAGTACACCGCTGGTGTTTTATCAATAAATATTATTATACAATCAAAAGTTTGCTGTAATTTGAAACCATCTTCTGTACACACTACACTCCATTCAGAAAGAAATTTTTTATTTCATAAACGTACAGTCTTTCAAACTTCGGGTTACCCCTGTCAATTATCTTCGGCGTAGTAATACAATGTAGATTCCTTTTATCTGTTTTCTTCCGACACAAGTTGACAATAAAATATCGGATATATAGTAAACTATCGATTTTGTGAAGTTGGATCTTATGAATTTTTCGATTTTGTGAAGTAGGACTGTTGGTCCCGGCCAACTAGATAGGCCTTTCAATGTTAATACTTTTGATTTTGTGAACAATTCACTAATTCGATTTTATGAAGTCCAAAATCAGTCCCTTAATTTTTTTTTTTCAAATTTATTATTATTTTTTTTTTTAATAAAAAATTTTGCTGTATTAAATTTATAATTTGTTATTCACTTTTTTTGAAAACTTTCTGATTGATACACAAATAACCTGCTATTGCATGGTCCTTGCTCAGAAAGTACATCAATCATATTATTTGTAACAAATTTGTAGCAAATCACAATCACAAGTCTAGAGTAGCAGTTTATATGCACATGTATCATGAGTTCTTTCATTTTCTTTAAGAGTAAGGTAGGTAACACGTCCAATGTTTAAAAAAAAATATAAATATATATATATATATATATATATATATATATATATATATATATATATATATATATATATATATATATATATATATATATATATATATATATATATATATATATATATATACATATAATTATGAAACATATTTTAAGATGTTCTCCTCTATATCCCCTATCAGCCGCTAAATTCGAACTAGTTTTTGAGTTATGAATTTTTTAAGTTGATTAATTTAAAATGGACCGAAACAAAAACAAGTTTAAATTTGTATACAGGTCTGATAATTTAACTACTCATAGGGAATGTAGAGGAGAAGATTTTAAGATACGTTTCATAATTTTCATGAGTGGGATTTTTTTTTTTTTTTTTAAACATTGGACGTATCACCTTACCCTTGAGCTCTTAAAAAAATACTGTATATTACAATAATGATGAGAACTTTATTAATAAAGAAATCAATAAAAATGATTGTTAAATACAGTATATATATGTACAGTGTAACTTTGTTTATTATTTGACCATTAATTAATTACAGCAAGTTTTTTTTTAAATACATTATTAACTGAAAAATAACATCAAATTGACCTAGGATTGGTTAAATAAGCATCCTATATGTTTTTTTTTGAAAAAAAGATTAAAACTCGGACATTTTTTAAAAAAAATCGATTTTGTGAAGTTCGATTTTATGAAGTCATGATTTTTTGGGTCCCTTGAGACTTCACAAAATCAAAAGTTTACTGTATAAATATATATATATATTTTTTCTTTTTAGTTGAACTATTTAAAAAAATATATTGAAATTCTGGCCACGCCTCGTCCTGAAGGCATTACCGGTAATAGGTGTGTAGGCCTTATCCTTTTTATTAAGAATCCAGTAGGGCCAACAGAAATTGCAGAAATTTCAATAATTCTTAAAAAAAAGTGAAATGGATAGTGTGCAAAGTTATGCTACACTGATTTTTTTTCAAATTTTTTTGAGACCGGGAACTATTTTTAAAAAATTATTGAAAGTCCTTTTCGTGACATCACGAGACGCCGCTCCTTAAGAAAAAGATAAGACTTGCCGCCTCGTGACGTCACAAAAAGGACTTTCAAAAATTTTTTAAAAATAGTTCCCGGGCTCTAAAAAATCTGAAAAAAATCGGAGTAGCAAAACTTTGCACCCTCTATTCATTTCTGTAGTAAAAAAAAATTAAGTCGATACTGCATTTGGTACCCACTCTTTATGCAATAAAAATTCATTTTGGTTCGAATAGACATGGACGCTAACACAAGTGTTAATGTTGCAGCAGGCAGGAGAAAGCCATGAAGAGAGGAGGAGGAGAAAGCAGATCAAGCAGTTACGCCGAGGGAAGCAGCCCTCCAAGGTATTGTTGTTGTCAGTGCCGTCTTTTGTTCAGAAGATTTTCAAATTTTTACTATCTTTTCTTAACTGCCCATTCCACCAAGGCCTGCGCACTGCGAAACGTGGGAAGAAAAATGGTAGTTTACCCCAATTGCTATAATATCATTGTAAAATTAAAATGCAATTGAAACAATAAATTTTTCTTGATATTTTCAAACCTCAGACATAATTTCTAAACCCCTTATCTTGTCACGTGTAAAGTTTCAACATTTTAGAATCACTCCTTCCATGGAAATTTCGGGGTAAAATTAGCATGTAACTCAATAGGAAATTGAGAATCTAGGACTACCATTTCATAAAACATTAAGATTGATATTATAATGTGCAGGTCTTGGTGGAGTGGGCAGTGTTTCCTCTGAAGGCTCCAATTCAGTTGATTTTACAAAATTGCCAATGTTTATAGTTTTTAAATGTGATGAAAATGTCATTTTTTATAATTATTGGTAAAGAATTTATGTAAAAAGAATTATCTAAAGTCTTGTAACTTGCTCTCACTAACTAGAAGTCACCTGTTTCCGTCTGGTCATGAAATTAAAGGGGGAGGGGGGGGGGGGAGAGATACTTAAAACTACCTACAGTTTCTCTTTACTTGTAATGAACTAAAAAATGTAACATTATCACATCTACCGCCTGTATTAATTTTGATTTACTTTCACAGGCATTTGTTCCCAACCCCCTGCTGGGTTTAGAGGCCAGCAGCTTGGCAGAAGAGGGCCCCGCTGCCTCTAGTAGCAGCGACAGGCCTGGCATGGCACGGGTTGGGGAGGAGAATGCTGAGGTTGGTTCAAATAAATAGGTTGGATTACAGAATATGAAATTCTCTCCCTCTCTCCCTCCCCCTCCCTTTCTTTTCTTTTCCTCCCCTTTCCCACCTCTCACTCTCTCTGCCACTCCCCCAACACTACCTTCCCCTACAACCCCCCCCCCTCCCAATTCACCTTCACCTACCACCTGCAACCAACAAGCAAACCACTAATTCTTCTTCTGTGATTGATAAAGACCACACCATTAACTGTTGGTCGAAATGTCTCAATAATGTATTTGTAAAGCTTGTTGGTTTATTCCTATCTCTTTCCTGAAATTAATATATTAGAATATGAAATTGAAAAGCTATGAGTTTGGTGGAGAACCTAGTGTTATTAGGCCGGTATTACACATCACAATTTTGCATGTACATACAATTTTTCTGTTTCTTATGCCCACGTATTGGTTATTAAATCATTTTACTTTTAGTAAGACAATAGAGAAAAGATTCTTTATATTTTCTCTTCATGTTGCCAGGCAACAAGACAAGTCCCGCAGCCAGTACAGTAGATCTAAATAGATGACTTCTCTCTTGAGGTTATTTTTTACATCATTTACAAATGTCACTATCCTGGATTTTAATCTTCTTTTCTGTACTAGTTCAATTTTGTATACCCGAAACTTTGCAGGCAAATTTTATTTAAAAGTTTAATGTTTCAATATTGATATAGTCCTTTCAGCAATAGTTTGATCCTGGACGTAGTGAAAGTATTCCGACTGAACTATATGAACATGAAAATTCTAGATTTTTTAACTATACTTAGAAAACTGAAGCCTGTATTTTACTTTATTTCTGAGAGACTAAATGCTGTTGTAGCCGTCATAACCTTCATATAGTATAATATAGATTATGTCACTTTCTCTATCATATATTAAATTTATTTATTATACTTTAGCATATTTACTCTTTGCTGTAGTGGTTAGTACACTTGGCTCTCGTCCGAGAGGTCCCCGGTTCAAATCCCGAACACGGCAGACTTTACGCTACTTGGGATGGGTGTGACTGGCTACTAGATGATGGAGTTAGTAGGAGGAAGGCAGTTTATGGCTGTCTATACTCCGCTGGGGTGATGAAGACCGCGGAATGTTGGGCAAACAACATACGTGCCCCACTTAGAAACGGTACTTAATTGTCTTGCGTGCAGACTGGGTATAAGAGGAGCCCCAGATCGAGAGCACTGTGAACAATGTTGAAAAATAAGTTCCGCCATTGGTAACCAACTTAAGCATATTGAAGCTATTTATTAAACTTAGTGTTATACCATATGTGGTAATATCTTCTTCTTCTTTTCTTATGCCCACGTTTTGGCGTTTAAGCCATTTTACTTCTAGCAAGCCAATAGAGATAGGATTCCTGCTCTTCCCGCTTCATGTTGCCAGGCAACAAGTCAAGTTCCGCTTTTAATGCAGAGCATCTAAATAGATGCCCTCTGCCTTGGGGTTCTTTTTTACATAATTTACAAATGTCACTATCTTGGATTTTAAATCTCTTCTGGTAGCATCCAAGGTAGTCATGGCCTGTGTCTAATCTAAATTTAGCAGTGTCTGTGAGTCTATTGTAAATATGAGTTTTAGCTAATTTAAATATAAGGTCTCCCCATACTTTATCACTTGCTTGTTTTTTCCAGTCTAGATCAACTTTTTGTTTCACTGCACTATTGATATGAGCTTGAATTGAATAAATGGAAATATTTGTTGTTGGCTGTGTCATCTTACTGCCCATCTTGGCTAAATAGTCTGCTTGTTCGTTACCATGAATATTACAATGGGCTGGTATCCACTGTAGAACTATTGTAATACTACCCTTGTCCAAAAAATCCGCAGTGGTCAAGCGTTTGACCACTGCTTAGTGGTAGATTGGCCAGTGGTCATGGTCAGGGATTTAGTGGTCAAATCTAGTGGGCACCCTAGTGGTCACCCTAGTGGTCACCCTAGTGGTCACCCTAGTGGTCACCCTAGTGGTCACTCTAGTGGTCACTCTAGTGGTCACTCTAGTGGTCACTCTAGTGGTCACTCTAGTGGTCAATTCTAGTGGTCACGCTCTAGTGGTAGCGCCGTGGTCTAGTGGTCAAAAAATCGTTAGTAGATGGTGATCACACGCCGTATATCACGAAGCAGTTTTAGCACTTTCTTCAGCCTCAGACAGTGGAAAATATAGCTACAACATGTAATAAAATTATTATTTCACATTTCTACCATGAACAAGTAAATTATTTCACTTAATTCAAGGTAAAAATGATACATATTATACATGCGTGTGTACAAGAAAACGACAAAAAGGCATGCACTGAGAGAGAAAAATGTTGATGTTTATTTTATTATAACATTAATAAAATTACAATACAAAAGAAATATAATAATAATTATAAAGCATGCAAGTTTTTGAAGAATAATTACCAACCAGCGAGATATGTTCCGGCGATATTTTTGTCATGTCCCAAAGGAAGCCAACAATCATTGACTGTTTAAGGCTACCTGGAACAAATTATTCAACACAAAGTAACGAGAACTTAACAAAAGAACATTTCATATCACGTTTTATGTACTAAAAAGGTACTTATCTGACATAAAACAGCTTGATAATACGTTTTTCAGAGCTCTGTACACTTTGCTCGACCTCGTGTGCGACGCCATGATTTTTCTGTATCACGTGACGTTGCGCATGCGCTCTAGAGTGACCACTGAGCTCAGTGGTAAAAAATCTGACCACTAGATAATTAAGTGGTCAATTTTTTTTTTTTTTTATTGACAACGGATATATTTATATGGTGCGGCCACGACAGGCGCAAATCCGGGGGGGGGGGAAGGAGGTGCCCCTCCCCCCAAAATTTTGGATTTAACATGGGCAATATAGGCGTTTCCCCCACTTCAATTTTTTAACATTTTCGGTAGCCCGGCCCCGGCCCCTCTTCCAAATTTTGCAACCGCCCCCGCCCTGCCCCCGCCTCCCCCCCCCCCCCTGCCCCGAATTTTTTTCTGGATCTGATGCGCCTGTTACGCGTTAGAGGTGATCGAGACTGAGGGAACCGTGGAAATCCTCAGTTGATCAGGACGGTCAGTGTATGTATTTGCAAGCCATGAAACTCGTACCCCAACAATTAATAAGTAATAAAAATATTACACACCTCTTATCACTTAGGCTAACACTCTGACCACTACCACTTGGTCTGACCACTACCACCAGATCTGACCACTACCACTTAGGTCCTACCACTTAGTCTAGTGGTCCTACCACTAAGGCTACCACTTAGTCTGACCACTACCACTTAGGTCCTACCACTTAATCTGACCACTACCACTAGATCTGACCACTACCACTTAGGTCCTACCACTTAGTCTAGTGGTCCTACCACTAAGGCTACCACTTGGTGTGACCACTACCACTAGATCTGACCACTACCACTTAGGTCCTACCACTTAGTCTAGTGGTCCTACCACTAAGGCTACCACATGTTCTGACCACTACCACTAGGCTCTACCACTAGATTTAGTGGTCCTACCACTAAATCTAGTGGTCTGACCACTCATATTAGGTGGTCAAATCATGACCACTACTCTAATTTTTGGACAAGGGTATTGTCTTGATGATTTTGAATTAGCTTTTTACATTCTGCCACTCTTTGGTCTTGAGACTCTGGAGAGGCTATTGCTTGAATTGCTGCAGTAGAGTCTGAAAGTAAGACTATTTTACTATATTTAGTTTGGCTTTTTATTTTTTTCAGGGCTATTTTGATAGCTTGAACCTCTCCATCAAAGTTGCTGCCATGCTTGCTTGTTGGGGCAGACTCTTGAAAAAGCTTGCAATATATATACACCGGCCCCTGCTTTACCTACTCCGGGTGTTGCTGATCCATCTGTATAGATGTGAAGCCAGTCCGGGAGAGTATCCGGTGTATTTCCTTATTTGCAAGTTGCCTAAGTTCCTCTTCAAGGAGAGATTTTTTGTTACTGATACCTTCTATTTTAATACTATGCTGGACGTTCACCGTCGCCACACTAAGATAATTTTCTGATATTTTTTCACGTGGTAATGTGGTAATATGAGAGAGGAAGTATGATGAACAGAGACAGTTAAAATTTCCATCATCAATTGCAACTGTTAACTGTCTTTGTTTATCATACTTCCGCATATGGTATAACATTAAGTTTAATAAATAACTTTAATGTATGATAGACAATGTGACATAATCTATATTATATTATATGAAGGTTATGACGGCTACACTGTTGGCTTAATACCCCGTAAAGGGATCGGGCACTTGACGCAGTGGTATACGCCTCTAATTCGTAATCAGATGGTCGTGAGTTCGATACCAGCCATGCACCGCCAAACTTTTCACAAGTGGCGGTTGCTAAAGAACACCCACTCGTGCATCCGGGACGTGATTGATGGCATCCTTCATCAATTGCCGACCATCCTGACTGAAGTTTCCATGGTTTCCTCAGTTACAACCAGGCGAATGCTGGGATGGATTGCTTAGGCCATGGCCTCCCCGGTTTGGAAGGGACCCACAAAAGTAGGGTCTACGAAGAGCCGGGAGGTTAAATTCAGTCTCTTAATTGTGGCCAGTACACTATACTATAGGGTTCAGTTGAGAAGCTAAAAAAAAGTAAAAGGATATGGTGTCATGTTATGTATGTTGTATGTATGTATATTATTGAACGATAGTATTGTAATTAGAACACAACGAAAAAGACTAAATTCTCTAATCTCTGTTCCAGGTGGATGAGCTCGGGCACGCATTAGACAAGCGGTGTGAAACTGACAATGAGCCTTCTGCCTCTGTCGCTACCACCTGGACCTCAGCCACAATTGCTGCAGCCGCCACCCCCGCACCAATGAGTGCAGCCTCCACCTCGTCAGCTGTCACCACCAGATCTGTGGGTTCATCAACCAACGTCGCAGCCTCCACCAGATCTGTGGGTTCATCAACCAACGTTGCAGCCTCCACCAGATCTGTGGGTTCATCAACCAACGTTGCAGCCTCCACCTCCTCTGCTGTCACCACCAGATCTGTGGGTTCAGCTGTCACCACCAGATCTGTGGGTTCATCAAGCAACGTTGCAGCCTGCACCTCGTCAGCTGTCACCACCAGATCTGTGGGCTCAGCTGTCACCACCAGATCTGTGGGTTCATCAAGCAACGTTGCAGCCTCCACCTCCTCTGCTGTCACCACCAGATCTGTGGGTTCATCAACCAACGTTGCAGCCTGCACCTCGTCAGCTGTCACCACCAGATCTGTGGGTTCATCAACCAACGTTGCAGCCTGCACCTCGTCAGCTGTAACCACCAGATCTGTGGGTTCATCAAGCATCATTGCAGCCTCCAGCCCCGCACCAGTGAGTACCTCAACTACTGCTGTAGACCCCACCCGCCCAATTGTGGGTACCGGTATGACAACTGCCCCTCCTGATTGGTTAAGCTGGCGGCCAATGGCAAGGCGAGCAGTGAAGCGGCCACAGGAGGTTCCTCCTAATGATGACTCTCATAAAAAAAAAAAAGAGTAACAAATAATTTAATAAAAATACATTATTAATGACACAATGGGGAATTCTCCTACTTTTATTTTATTATTATTATTTTTTTTTTTCAGATGCCTTGAAACTAAATGTTCCAAAACAAAACTTATTGTAAATATGTACCCTATCATAAAATAGTTGCCAAATTAAAATTTGAATTGTAAGAGAATTCCCCATTACATGTATATATTTAAAGCCTGTATGGACTTTCAATTTCAAGAAAGATTTGAAAAATTTCTTCTTTTTTTTTAATATGTGATTATTTTAATTTTAAATTACATTCAGATTTTTTTTTTAAAATATTTAACATCATTGAACCGCACAAGCCACTCAGATGCTATTGAAAACCTGCTTACAGTATGAGAATATATACGAGTATTATAAATTACAATGGACTTACAGTATACTATTATATTTTAAATATCCACGTCATTAATTATTTTCTTCCGCCACAGTTAATCGTGAGATTAGCTAATTTAATTTCATTAAGTGTTAATATTTGAAGCATTTTTTTTTTTTTAAGTTTAAATTTTCTTTGTCAAAAAATCAACAATAGTATATGATATTTTGCAACATTCCGATAGCATTATTGATCATCGTACAGTCATAGCTGCTAATTACTTTCAGTCAATATAAAATTAGTGTGTTAACAATATTCAACATATATAATAAATACGGTTATTTTAATAAATACTACGATCAGATTCAATATATTGATAGGTACCACGGACATCCGGCTACCCAAAAGCGTAGCTCGCGGTCATGTCCCCCCGCGCCCTGGACGGACCTACGGGCTGGAGGTTGTTGTGAGATTATCATGACCTCCAGCTCGTAGCCTATGGTTCAATGAGAACGACAGGACGATAGTTAATTTGACACAAGTGCTCCTAATTATGATAAAAACTGATCTTCTCATTAGACACATCTCAACTTTGATAAGAAAATGACTGTAAGTTTATTATTGTGTTTTTTAAAAAAATCAAAACCTCGAAATATTGTTTTCTTTATAAGTAATTATTAAAAGATATTTCATTTTTGGCTGAAATGTCCCTAACCAAAAATTTAAATACTTATGTATAAATATGCTTGGAAGCCTTTATTTTGATTAAAAATTTATGCATTTGAATGTAGAAATATCAATCTGACCATGAAATAATAATAATAATATAAACTCTTTAACTTTTTATTTTAATTATTCGTAATGAAATCAAAACTCAAGTAAGCCAGGGTAATTTGATTTGTGGAAATACCCAGGTAAAAAGAATGCATGTATCCTGACTTGACTTAAACGCGTATTTATGTTATTACGTGAAGTCAAGGGACCCAGGAAATTGGGTTTACCTTATATCGAGTATACCTTGTATCAAGTTTTCCTATACCTGCAATACTAATTATTTTTTACGGGACCTTTACTCCGTTACTCAATGTCGAGTTTTTACCTTATAACAAGTTACGTAATAACAATTTTTTACTGTATTCCACTTGAGAAAACTACATGACACACCATGAAAACCTCGTGGTGCTTAAGGCAGGTGACGATATTTAAAAGCAAATAAAAGAGACTCTTAAAAAAAATTGAACCAAACAAAATTGTTTATTTAAAAATTTATAGGAAATTATAAGAGAGAAAAATAATTTTTTGGGAAGAGAGATAGTTTAAGATTTTAGCTGGAGTTGAGCCAGCAAAAGGAGAAAATTTACCACAACTGAATGTGTGAATTAGTTTGAATTGTCGCTCGGCCAAACGACAAAGCAGACGTGAACCACACATTGAGTTGATGTCAATTTTCTCCTTTTGCTGGGTGGAATGGTAGCTAAAATCTTAAAACTCCATCACCCTTACCAAAAATGATTTAATTGTAATTGTTTAAGACGTTTATAAGTACATAACGGTACTAAATTAGAATTACGTTGAAAATATAATTATATATATATATATATATATATATATATATATATATATATATATATATATATATATATATAGATATATATATTATATTCTATAGTGTTCCGTCAAAAACGACCAACTCATTTTCTCGCGTCCTCTCAAAAACAACTAACTCGTTTTATCGCGAGCCGAGATGGTCGGTTTTGCACTATGGGTTTCCAGGTATACATTTTTTTTATACCTGGAAACCCATAGTGAAAAACCAACCATCTCGGCTCGCGATAAAATGAGTTAGTCGTTTTTGAGAGGACGCGATAAAATGAGTTGGTCGTTTTTGACAAAACACCATCGAAATATATATATATAAACACTATGAGTGCCTTCAATTCAACGTCAGCGACTCATGGTTCCAATCACGGAGACGAGACAAGATTGCTATAGTCAAATCTTCAAACTAATCAATTGTTAAAGTATTCAGAGAACAAAGCTTCTATACATTATCAAGTATAGTAGTTTTGGTACTGGATACTTTAACAACTGACTAGTGTGAAGAATTGAATCACAATCTTGATTTTTCTCCTTGATTAGAAACATGAGTCGCTGACGTTAAATTGAAAGTACGCTTGATAGTGTGGTATTACACTCCACAAAAAAAAATCCATTTTTCTCCCCCTTTCTCCTGGAACAGCCCCTGAGATCACCCTGGTATGCTGCTTTAAATATGAAGAAACAAGACGAAAGTTTGTATGTAGTACAATATCCTTTCTTAACAAAAGGTTTTGGTTCCCTATTTTGTATATAACTTCCTTCCTTTCCCTTCCTCAAATTGTACTCGTACGACAAATTTTGTCTTCCACCTTTTCTTCCTATTTCAAGCAGCAGCCATTTGCAACGACTTCAGAGTGGATGTCAGGAGGGAGGGGGAGACAGTTGGCATTTTTTTTGTAGAGGACAGTACTATGCTATCATGCGTACAACACCAGGTATGCGACTCGAATGACCTTCACCATATGTCCAGAGATACCAGAGATTATATTCAGAGCATGCAGGTACAGTTTGTCTGTAATTGAACGAGATTCTGATTGCTTAATTTAGTTGGGTCTTTTGAATTCGCTTTAAGAATGGCCAATGTCAGTATTCTAAATATAAATTAAAACTTGCTGATCATTTTTTTGAAAAATAGAGTTGTGTGCCTTCAATTTAACATCAGGGATATGTTTCTCATCACGAAGATGAGATTGCTATAGTCAAATCTTCAAACTAATCAATTGTTAAAGTATTCAGAAAACAAAGCTTCTATACATTATCAAGTATAGTAGTTTTGGTACTGGATACTTTAACAACTGACTAGTGTGAAGAATTGAATCACAATCTTGATTTTTCTCCTTGATTAGAAACATGAGTCGCTGACGTTAAATTGAAAGTACGCTTGATAGTGTGGTATTATACTCCACAAAAAAACTCAATTTTTCTCCCCCTTCCTCCTTGAGCAGCCCCTGAGATCACCCTGGTATGCTGCTTAAAATATGAAGAGACAAAGCAAGACGAAACTTGTCTGTATGTATAGTACAATATCCTATCTTAACAAAAGGTTTTGGTTCCCTATTTTGTATATAACTTCCTTCCTTTCCCTTCCTCAAATTGTACTCGTACGACAAATTTTGTCTTCCACCTTTTCTTCCTATTTCAAGCAGCAGCCATTTGCAACGATTTCAGAGTGGATGTCAGGAGGGAGGGGGAGACAGTTGGCATTTTTTTTTGTAGAGGACAGTACTATGCTATCATGTGTACAACACCAGGTATGCGACTCGAATGACCTTCACCATATGTCCAGAGATACCAGAGATTATATTCAGAGCATGCAGGTACAGTTTGTCTGTAATTGAACGAGATTCTGATTGCTTAATTTAGTTGGGTCTTTTGAATTCGCTTTAAGAATGGCCAATGTCAGTATTCTAAATATAAATTAAAACTTGCTGATCATTTTTTTGAATAATAGAGTTGTGTGCCTTCAATTTAACATCAGGGATATGTTTCTCATCACGAAGATGAGATTGCCAGTCAAATCTTCAAACTAGTCAATTGTTAACGTATTCAGAAAACAAAGCTTCTATACATTATCAAGTATAGTAGTTTTGGTACTGGATACTTTAACAACTGACTAGTGTGAAGAATTGAATCACAATCTTGATTTTTCTCCTTAATTAGAAACATGAGTCGCTGACGTTAAATTGAAAGTACGCTTGATAGTGTGGTATTAATACTCCACAAAAAAACTCCATTTTTCTGCCCCTTCCTCCTTGAGCAGCCCCTGAGATCACCCTGGTATGCTGCTTAAAATATGAAGAGACAAAGCAAGACGAAACTTGTCTGTATGTATAGTACAATATCCTATCTTAACAAAAGGTTTTGGTTCCCTATTTTGTATATAACTTCCTTCCTTTCCCTTCCTCAAATTGTACTCGTACAACAAATTTTGTCTTCCACCTTTTCTTCTTATTTCAAGCAGCAGCCATTTGCAACGATTTCAGAGTGGATGTCAGGAGGGAGGGGGAGACAAATGGCATTTTTTTGTGGAGGACAGTACTATGCTATCATGCGTACAACACCAGGCATACACTGTGGTACTCTGGACATTGTACTTTCCAACCAAGTCTACTTATTGTTGGTATTTTCCGGACAGTTTAGTCAGAAAGCCTATCGTTAAAATTTGATCATTACCCCAGTTTATATTCAATGCTATAGCCAGATCAACAAATTATTAAACCAGAATATTCTTCAAGGTTTTTCTATCCTTGAAATTTAGAAAACATATCTACAGAGTATATAAAATATAATATATTATGATCTATAATAACAGTAAAATAACAAGAGAAAATTATTTTTATTTAATTTGAATAAAAGAAAAAAAAAATCAATTAAATTTTTCAAGAAATTCTATTTTTACTATGAAAAAATAAACAAAAATACAGAAAAATAAATCATAAAAAAATAATTATTGGTAATAAAATATTTATTTATAATTTGTTTTTATGATTTTCACTTTTAACTCATGATATTCTGAGAATGAATTCACAAAGGCGCCTTGTGAAATCATTCTTAGAATATGATGAGTTAAAAGTGAAAAGCAGCTTTATTTTATTTTAATCAAAATGACTGCCAGTCGATTTGAATAAAAAACAAGATAATCTACCAATCTCTGGTATGAAAAATAAATAAAAATGAACAAAATTATCTTGTGGCAAATAATAAATAAAAAAAAATGAATTTAAAAAAAATAGTGTGAAAATTATTATCACCTTTATTATTATTATTATTTCATTTTTCTTTTTGTCTGCATTCAAATGTGAAAAATCAAATGTTGTTTATAAAAAAAAAAAAAAAAAAAAAATCATTAGCAATGCTCCGATATATTTTTTTTGCCCTATTACCAATTATTGTTAGAATTTCGTAGGCGTATACAGACTTCTACTATAAAAATGGTAAGTTTTTGGCTTCAAACTGATATTTTTTATTATTAAAAATAAAAAAACTTCAAAGTTGTCCAAAGCTTGCCATTAAATATTAAAAGTTTGTATATAATTATCTAATCTACACGCCATGAGCTAACTGACACAACTTTGATCTGTAATAGCGTGAAAAACTATAATTTGCCTTCAATGTGAATATTTATTTTTATTTTTAGTCTAATTATTTCATGCTAACATCATTTTCAAAATTAATCTTAATTGTTATTGTTAAATTTAACATTTTTTACATTTAAAATCTTTACTGCCAGGAGCAAAAATGTTAACTCGTTGGTACTTACTGTAATTTTTGGTACAGGAAACTGAAAAGCAGGTTTTCAATAGCATCTGTCGGTGTCTTGTGGGGTTATTTTTGTGCTTCACAAATTAATTAAAATCTTGAATATTTTTTTTTAATGTGCATCTTAATTATCATATTTAGTCCCTTCTTTAAATTTTTTTAGACTATTTGCTTGCTTAAATGCATAGTCTGAATGTCAACAGAAATGTTGTGTTGGGATATCAGGTTAGGTGAGGCCAAGTTTAATTTATTTATTTATTTTTTTACTTAAAATTCTCATATATATATGTATATATTTTTTTTTACATTTTTTTTTTTTTCTACAAATAATTTTTACTTTAAAATTTTGTTATCATTACCATTTGATTATGTATTTAAGATAGTCATATTTCATTTATTAAGTCAAAGCTTTGCAAATCCCTTGAAAGATTCATTAAATATGAGTGAGGTATGACTTATTTTAATTTCTGGGGGAGCTCACACAATTTGGCCTTCCCGTGTGTTATGAAAATTCACAGACGTGTGCAGACACTGTTGGAGACCTCGGGGTCTTATGGTCAGAAGTTTGACTGAGATGACCTGCAGAGGTCAAATTTCTGTCCATACGACACGGAGATCTCTAACAGTCTCCGAGACGTATGTAGAATGTGAGACACGTTGGTGGTTTGAGGCTAAATTGTGTGAGCTGCAGTCAAACTATTAACAATTAACAAATATTTTTAGATAAAAAAAAAAAAGAAAAAATTTAATTTCATTGCTTTTTCTTTGTTGTTTTTCTTTGAGATTTAAAATTTTTAATGAGTTAATTTAATATATAATGAATTCAATATTATAAAAAATTAATCTTTCTTGCTAAGTTCATATATACCTTACATTATTTACTGTCCCCAATAAATTTGTCTTTGCAAGGTCTGTTTTGTTCCTAAACTGTGAAGTGTTCTCTGGATTGACCTTATCTACGAGGATATAAGGTCAATCCAGAAAACAGAAATTATCACGAGTCATCGATGTTTATAAACGGACCTAATATTTACAGGATATGACATTAACTGAATTTGATTGATATGTTATACGTCTATATGAGACAAATTCTGCACAACCATATATCATATACAAAATAATAACTAATAATCCTTATATGTAAAGCCATAATATAATAATAAAGTATCTAATATGTATAAAAAATTCTTTACGTTAAAATTTTTTTTTATTTATTTATTGTATTAAGGCTCTGAAAAAGTATTATTGATTGATTGCTGTGTTGTTTCATGGATAGGATAAAAATTGTTAGAATCAACAAATTTTTTAGGGCACTGCGTTTCTGCTACTTTCAGGAAAACTATTTTATTTTGTGAAGACAGTATTTTCTTTTATTTAAAATGACAAACAAATGTCAATTAATAACATAAAATTCATAAAAATTAATATTATTATACATTATTTAGGTTGAAGCTCAATCTCATTTGTCTTCTTATTGATTTTCTATGATGATTTACAAATTTTGTAAAATGCTCAAATTGAGCAATTAAATTTACTTTTGCCACATTTTATCATTTTATTTTTAACCCTCTATTTCTATGATTCACATATATTTTTACTTTTGTTTCAAATCCATTGTATTAATAACTTAGTTTCTTTTTGCTCTCCTAGATGGCATAAAATAAATTTATTTTGGTAAAAAAGGTCGTTCTCAATTCATGATAATCTTTTTTATTTAATAAATTTTTGACGAGTTTCTCTGCATTTTTTTTTTCTCATTTGCTTTGAGGGTGTGCCATGTGGCATTATTTGTATTATTTAAAAATTGTTTTCCTGAGTACAATAGAGTATTGTCCTCAAATTTTTTTATTGCAGAAATGGATAGAGGGTGCAAAGTTATGCTACCCTGATTTGTTTCAGATTTTTTAGAGCCCGGGAACTATTTTTAAAAAATTATTGAAAGTCCTTTTTGTGACGTCACAAGACGCCGCTCCTTAAGAAAAAGATAGGACTTGCCGCCGTGTGACGTTACAAAAAGGACTTTCAATATTTTTTTAAAAATAGTCCTAGGTCTCAAAAAAATCTGAAAAAAATCAGAGTAGCATAACTTTGTACCCTCTATCCATTTCTGCAATAAAAAAAATTGAGGCCAATACTCCATTCCTGTTTCGAAAGCTGTCTTTGGTGCTGAAAAAATTATATTTAACCAAACTTTTGAATTTGATTATATCATATTAATAATGATAATATATATATTTTTATTTTTTATGTTAGTTTGTAGTAATGAATATTATTACAAGCCATCACCTACCTTCATATATTTTTAAGTTTCTTTAATATTTAGTAGAAAAAAAAAACATAAAAATGTTTTCGTAGTTCATATAAAATTATAGAAAAATGTTGATGCTAAAAATAATGCTAATTTGAACTTTTTTTTATATAATATGTACTCTTTTATCTATTTAATACTGTTTTCTTAATTTGATATTACGTTGTTTATTTTTATAATTATGTTTATTGTAATTTTCTAGGTTCCTATGTGAAATTTATATTAAAAAGGACCTACTATAAATGTAGTGAATGCATAAAAGCTGCAAAAATGTATTATAAATATTAAATTTGTTGTATATATACTCAATCAGCTATGTCATTTTTAGAAATAAAGGATATGAAACTCTACTTTAATTCTTATTTTATTTAAGTATCACCTTTATTACAAACTACATGTAGTCAGCTTAAGTTTCTGTTAAGGGTAAAAAGATAACACGCCCAAAGTTAAAAAAATTCTCACACAAAAAAATTATGAACCATATTTATATAATCTTAATTGTTCTGCACTACATCCCCTATGCAGTAGCTAAAATATCAGGTATTCAAATTCGATCTGTCTTCGAGTTATCAATTTTTAAAGTTGACTAATTTTACTAATTTTTAACATGGAAAAATGAAATTAACTATAATGTTAAATTATTCAACTTTAAAAATTAATAACTCAAAAGCTAGATCGGATTTTAAGCTATACTGATACGGGATGTATAGGACAACATTTTAAGACATATGTTTCACAATTTTCATAATTTTTCGTGTGACGGAATTTCTTTAACATTGCATATGGGCATGTTACCTTACGTACCTTAAGCACTATACTATAGAATTATATTCCTTATCTGAATATAATTATAATAATTATAATTTTCTTAGTTTATAGTAATGCTATAAACTGCAGGTCGGTTATACTCTAAGTTCGAACTTCTTTAATTAAAATTAAGGCTGATGTATTTAACACATTATAATATGCATATAAATGACAGCACATCATTGCAGCTTTTTAAATAGATAGCATTGATAAAAAAAAGGATAAATAAATTATAGAATGGTAAATTATAAGAAGTTATACATTTTAATTACTAAAAATCAAAGAAAAAACTTGAATATTTTAATTAGATTTCAATTCAATCAAGCTGGTATAATATGCATATATATATATATATATATATATATATATATATATATATATACATACATAGTCTTTTTTAATTCAGAAAAAAATTTAACTCATGTTATTATACTATACAATAAAAGGTATGCATTGACCGGTTCTCGTTAGATCACCGAAGTCAAGCTACGTCGAGCGTGGTTAGTACTTGGATGGGCATGAGTGAGTCGCATGACCGTTTCAAGTAAAAAATACGCTGCTCCCTGCCTGGGGTAAATTCGTCTCGCTTTCCACCCAGTGCAGTTATGCACTTGTGTGTGGTTCCCCAGGCTTTGGACATCGCTTTGGTCCATTGAAAAAAAGTAGAGGTGTCCGTCCTGACGGAGGTTTTTCACGGTTCCCTCAGTCTCACCTCAGCTAGTGAATGCTGGGACGCGTAACAGGCCGTGGCATCCGTTCCCTACCTTATCCCTACCCATTACCCCGCCGCGAGCTGTAAGCTCTTACGTTAGGGGTGTATCCTTGAAAAAAAAAAATATATATATATATATATATATACAGTAGATACTTTCAACCTCTAGCTATAGGTATAATTATTATAGTAGCTATATATGATATATAATAAGCCATATAGATAATATAATTAAAGCATTAAAAAAATAAAATTAAATCAGAAAATAATTTATATATTCATATATATTATATTATTTTTTTAAATACATCAAATAGTGTATAGATCACAATTAAGGGTATATTATATAATATAAAGGTATAACACACAAAATGTTAAAAATATACCACACATATATGAAAAAAAAAAAAAAAAAAAACTAAAATGTTCTCCTCTACAATCAATTCCTATCATTGCAGTTAATTTATAGCTAAAATATCAGCGAGGTATATAAATTCGAGCTAGATTTTTTGAGTTATGAGAATTTTCAAAATTGATCGATGACTATACTTTTTAACATGGGAAAATTAAACCTCCATATTAAAAAAGTCAACTTTAAAAATTTATAGTGGGAGGTGTGGCGCAGTTTGCTTGACCGGGTCTCGTCAGATCATTGAAGTCAAACAACGCCGAGCGTGGCTAGTAGTTGGATGGGTGACCATTTTCAACAAAAACCACGTTTCCCACCCAGGGGTATGCATATATATATATATATATATATATATCGTTGCGATTTTCCACTATGAGGTTCCCCTCTGGCTTTGGACCATTGCACTTCCGGTTCATTGACAAAAGCTGTAGCGTCCATCCTGGCTGAGGTTTCCACGTTTCCCTCAGTCGCAGGCAAATGCTGGGATGGATTACAATTAAGGCCGTGGCCGCCCCTGTTCCGGAAGAGCCCGCGAAATGCTCAAGTTAGGGTTTTGGAATTAAGGTTCGGGGTTTCAAATAAGTATGAAATTATAGCAATTAGAAGTGACATTTTTAGGTGCAAATAAAAACTATAAGGGTTAACATAAAAAATACTTTTAATACATCAAATTGTAGCTTGAATTTCTATGATTTATTCAAAACTTTTTACAGAAATTAATTTGATTTTATGGTTCTCGCACAGGGCCCCCCATCAATGCCTATAAAAGCGACGGCCGGCCGTCCCCTGTGCAAATTCGAGCTTATTTTTACATCTCGAGTTATGAATTTGTATATTTTATACACGTTACTTATACTGATAGGGGTTATTAATATCTCTTTTTCCCTCTGCTCGAGCTTCTTAATTAGAGCTCATATTAGGACCAAAACCATAAAATTGTAAGGTCGTACTAAAATACATCTAAAACTATAATAACGCGTATACTCTATAAGGCGGTTGCATGAGCAACGCAATCAGTCTACTTTACAGGGGCTGAGTGAAAACATGCGCGCGCAGCTTGCCATGCCGGTGGAGTGGTAGAGATCTCTGCATGCAGGCAAAAGATTAAAAAAATACATTATAAATTATTTAAAATGAAAATAAAAAATGTGAGGTGAACAAAATGTTTAAAATATAATTTACAAACTTTTGCTCACCTCAGAATTTAGAATCTTTTCTTTATATATTTTTAAATATTTTTTTAATATTTTCTCCTATATGCTTATACATTGCGGAGTTCCACCAGGCCACCATTGACGACTGGCGGACGACTGTTGAAACTCCCGATCCAAGGTCAAACTGACGTCACACGCAAGCGCCTAATAGCTATGTATTCTATATATGATGAATAAAAAAATGTATAACTTGATGTACTTTTACATACCATATGTAATTTATGTACGTATGCTGGGCATACGTATACCAAACGCATGTGGAGTAGCCTGCTATAGCGAACGACCCAGTGACCACATGGACGTCCCCGGGACGCCCCGGGGACATCCCTCTAAGGTCCCCATTGGACGTCCCCAAGGACATCCCCCATGTCCATCAAAAAAGGACGTCCCTGCGGACGTCCTGTGGACATCCCTCGGGGATGTTCCCTAATTTTCACTTGCCAATTATATATTAATTCATCTTAAAATTTATATTAAAGAAGTTTAGGGTCTTTTAGAATGAGGACTACAAAATTACCAAATAAAAAATTTGGGTCCATCGGGAATCGAACTCGGACCTTTTGGTTGATAGACGACGTCGTAGACAACTTGGATATTGCTCTTCGTTACTAATGTGTGGTTTATTTGGGTATATAAATTGTAAAGTTTTGGGTGTTGTATAATATTTTTATATTACGAGCGAAGTTGCGTTTTTTTATTTTTTTAAGCAAACTGGTACATGGGGAGATTGTTATTATTTAATACAACATTAAATATATTGAGATTTAAATTTTTTAAAAATAAATTAAAATAAAATTTTATAATTTTAATAAAAACATGTTTATACATTAATTAATTACAAATTGCAACGCTCAAATGCATCTCTAATTGTTAACAAACTTCGACATTAAAAAAAAAATATTTTTAATTTTTTAGAATTTTTTAAAGGTCCCTCCGAGGACATTTGTGGGACGTTCAAGGGTCCCTCTAAAATCCCCGGGGGACTTTGATGGGACCTTGTTTATTTTTCATATATATTTTTTTCTACGAGGATATTTTATTAAAAAAAATTATTTTTCAGTGCAAATTACGCACTTTAATATTAAGTAAAATTTCCCGTCTTATTTTAAATATTAATATTTTAATATAATACTTTAAATAATATTAATTATATTTGTATATTTTTAAAATCAGTACATAATATTGAACAGCATATATTATGATTTTAATGAAAACATTGAATAAAGGGTCTTTTCAAAGTCCCCCGGGGATGTTCAAGGGACAGCCGTGTTGCATCCCCAGGGGATGTTCTGAGAGACTTTCATAAAAATATTAAAAAACTCAGAAATTTATTTTCGACGTGTAGCTAAAACCTTTTTTAGAACATGGAAAACATGTTTAAAGTTAAAGGGTTTCGAAAAATAGCACGTAAAACGTTCAGGGATGTTGGGGGATCTTGCGGGGATGTTCGCAAGGTCCCCGGGATGTCCATGTGGTCACTGGGGAGAGAGAGAAATTTGAGCGCAAGCAAAGTAAGATAGCAGCTATAGGCGACGGCGGTAAGCAAAACAACAATTAAAAAAAACCCTCCCCTACTGACCTACCTCATACCGATCGACGTGTCACTACTTGCATGTCTTTAAATTACAAAAAAAAAGTTCTATACAGAGCAGCAGAAGAGCTTGGTCCGTATAAAGCAAGTAGACTATACTTGCGAAATTGAGTACATCTGTAACACGAATCCCCTTAGCGTCCCTTCCTTAACAATGCCGCACCCTATCTAGGACTCAGTACGCAGCGGCGAAACGCACCGGGGCCATGTTACTGCATACCCCCAATATTAACCTCTAGCTACGTCACGCCATCATGGGCGAGACAGGCAAGCTCTGTGGCAGTGTAACCGTCCGCGGGCAGAGGACACCGCCTGATATTTACCATTTACCTTCCTGCATGCTAACCAGATGGCCGAGTGTCGCTCTCGACCGGCAAGCTGTGACAGTGTAACCGCGCGTCCGCGAGCAGAGGACACCGTCTAATATTTATCTCTACCTGCCTATTATCTGGTCAGTGGTCGCGATATCATGAGCGACCTTCAAGCTGTGACAGTGTAACCGTCCGCGGGCAGAGGACACTGTCTGGTATTTACCTTTACCTGCCTGTGAAGCCCGGCTGGTAAAGTCCAGTCGAACCTCGAAGTTAAAATTGAAGATGAATACCCAGGTTAATTTAACAAAAATCTAGAGGTATGGTTTACCATTAATTTATTTTGAAGTCATAGTATACAATCAACTCAAGATAAAATTCTATGATGTAATAACAATGACAAAAAATTAATATAAAAAATAAACTATTGCATAATTAAAACATGGCACACATATATTATTGATTAATTAATTATAATATTTGCATATTAATTATAATTATATTAAAGATCGAGAGCACGAAAAACAATACAGTAACAGTACAATTTAATAATTATTACATTGTGGAATTTAACAATTCAAGTTTGAAGTACTGGCAAGTTACCGGCTTTCACTTTACTTATAGTCCATTACGATAAGACACTTGATCAAAATAAGTTATTTTAAAGTATTTTAAAGTAAAGGAGGACCTACAATGTTAAATCTAAACAACAGAGAGAAATAACAAGGGACTGATCGCGGTCGTACAAACACTAATTACTCTCTCGTTGCCAAGTTCATCGTACCCGTGGGTAGAAACTCAGCGAAGAACGAAAGCGGTCTCATGGTGACTGACACCTTGCTCTATACGCACGCTTTGGCTTTCGAGGGGTAGTCCTAGTCTATCCGCGGACCCTAGCAGTCCGTGACTGCTCGACGCAGTGACGTTCCGTGGCCATGCAAAAGCTTATATACCCTAGGCGGGGGTGGGGGTGTTGCTGGCTGCGACCTGTTGCGCCACCAGCAGCAAAAGTTATAAACCATTTTTAAAACTGATGCCATTTTGTTGAAAAATTAAATGATTTAAATTAGTTGTATCACGGATATACAACTTGGAAAATACCTAAAAACACAAGCTCTCTCACTTTTACAATTTTGTCTACAACTACATTGCATTGCGCTCACGAAATGCCAATATTTAAATATGTCACAATATTATGAAAAATGTTCGCATACCAAATTGACCGATATGGACGTCACTTCTAACACCATGTTAGAAAAATTTGAAAAATTTTGTAATATTTTTTCCAAAAATGTCACATGGGTTAACAATATGACCAAGATCAATGAGGTTTGGGCATTAATTTTTCAAATTTCTAAAAAACTGGAAATTCAAAATTCAAGATTTTCGAAAAACCTTGTAAAAATTAATAAAAAAAATCTTAACTTCAAAATTTTGAATTATCCGAAACATTTGAAAACTGTATTTTATAGAAGGATAAACCCTCTTCAAAACCTATATCTCGAAATTTTTTAGCTAGATATCTTGTGTGAATAAATACGCTTTTTGTAGTTTGACCTCTGACCTTTGACCTAAAAAAAATTTCAATGTCAACATCATCCATGCAAAAATGTTTAGCAATTCTACTACAAACTTATAGAAATTTAAATTGTAATTCTATGTTGAGCAGAATTTGAGATACAATTTTTTTTATTTCTCGAGATTGCCCTCGATCGATATTAAATTTTTGAAAAATTCTGAAAATTGGGTTTTTTCGAAATTTGAAAAAATAACGTCCAAACCTCATCACCCTAGGTCAGATGTGTAACATATGTGAAATTCATCAAAATCTATTGACCTCGTCCATTTTCTTATTGATCTGACGTGATATTAACCATAGGGCTTTCCCGTGGAGAGACAAACTAAAAAATTAATTAAGAAAAATCGGCTCGTTAAATTGTTTTGAAATTTTTTCTAAAATTTTTAGGCACTTATATCTGGCTTTCCAAAAAATTTCAGAATTTTTGTGAATTTGCCAAGGTTTACATGCTAATCAAAGGGATCTACGCCGAACAGCTGACCGGCGTTATCTCTACCTTTACAACTTTTTTATTTGAAAGTATATAATAAGTCTATTCGTAAGCCCTGCTCAGTGTACATTTCTGCACTCGATTGACCTTATGCCCAGGTGCCATAAGGTCGGTGAAGTGCAGAAAAATACAAAATGGACAGGGTTTACGAACAGAACTAGCATCACATATTTGGTTGGTTGGTTGATATGTTGAGGCAATTGACACATTTTGGTCATGTATGCCGCCTCATCATCAAATTTAATTATTATATATATATATAGTTCAATATTTTTACAAAGAGTCGAGATCCCCCGATCTCATGATGGAACGCAGCTGGCTGCAAACTCGCTGCTCGTCCATTGTCGTGTCCGGAAAAATCTTCTTCCACTCGTCAAACATTCTCACCCTATACCCGTCCATCTCCCTCTCAATGTTGGTACTCCTATAGTACGCACGCATGACCGACATATTCATGTCCTTGGTCCACTTCGTGCGTTGGCGTACAAGGCCAGCAGCAGTGAGAGGAGCTCTGGGCTCCTCCAAACCACCACCTGCCTGCGCAGCCGGAGCAGCTGCACTCGCGGTAGCCCTGAGTGGCGCAGCGCCGCGCCTCCCTCGATGTTGTGAGGACGATTCACCACGTTCCACTGGTACGGGTAGCTCATTTGACACAGACGGCCCAGTACCAGAACCCCCTGCGCGACCTTACGACCGGTCGCCATTAACTCGCTCCGTTATAGAACTTTCCATATTTCCTTGTCCAGCGTACTGGTACTAAAGAGAAGCCCAAGAAACAAATCCCCAGCTGGAAACCCAAAGCACGGTCCCACACTCCGTTACCTCCTTACGAAGGCTGGGTACCCTCCCTGGCCGTTAGACCCCTGACGGGGAGCCCCCACACCACGACAAGGTGGACATGGCCCCCCCCTGCATGCATCATCCCACATGCTCCCAATCCCCTCATAAACACAGCGCCGGGGCACAGTGCGGCATGCAAGCATCTAACACCGATCCCATTGCAAGCGAAAACTTGGGCAAAAGCAACATGCAAGGGGGAGAACTGGGGGTTAGTATTTTTATTATTATTATATATATATATATTTTTTTTTGTGAGGCACTACTAGATTGCCCTGGTCATAGGACAGACCCAGCAGTGCCTCGTTTTTTCCCCAACAATGCCCCCTCTTTCGGCCACGGTGTTACCCAGCCTCCACGGAATCACACCCGTAGGACCCGGGTCTATTACTCCGAGCATGACGTACGAATAGTGTCACCGCAGTGACCATCAGCCCCACCGCGACTGAGCTTTGCACCCTCTCCCCCGACCCACAATCCCCGTCCGCGAGCGCCGTTCACTGTTGTGTTCGGATATTAGCTTTGCTTCACCCACCCGTTTGGAGAGCCTCACCTTCAGAACACTGCCTCACCGAAAATATCCATGAGGAGCGTTCGTCATACGAGTGTCAGACCTAGGGGACTGCTTCCTGACTGAACGGGCCACTACGATATATTGGCACCACATCTCCCTGAGCCGGCCGGATGGTCAACATACACGAAACATAGTTCCCCCCACACAGTGAATACACCACATAGCGCTCGCGCCCACCCCCCACCCAAAAAAAACCCCACCCTTTGCTGACACGGCTGCTCCTGTAAGCCACCTTTCCATCAGCCTGCCGCTCCCACTCCTCAGGTTTCCGGTGCACCAATAACCATCCACCCACAGAGTGGAGCACCCACCTCCACCAAAACCACCGTGATTGTAAGGTGGCCGATCCCGCGGACCTCCCCGCCACTAAGTGAAGTCAGCAAACTGATCATGCTGGCCAAACGGGGACTCCTTCACGCAACCTCCGACAATTGCGCTAGGGACCGTTGCATTTATCCTCCCATAGTCTGCTGTTAAACTATGAGAGTCCCCAGCATTACCTAGATTTTGTTGCCTAGGTACTCTGAGCTCCGCGGCAGCAGGGAGAGCTCAGGCTCCATAACCGGTTAGTGGCTATGGACTGAGGGCTGTAATTAAACAACCCCCAGGTGGAGCCCCAAGGGCGCGGTCCCACGCGTCGCGTACTGAACTTTCCCCACACAGTGTTTAGCATGAGTCAAGAACAGCCGGTGCCCTTTATTATTATTATTTTTATTATTATTTTTTTTGTATTAATTATTATTATTATTAAATTTATAATTATTTTTTTTTTTATTAGACACTATGTATGCCGTCCCATAGGTCATTACAAGACAAACCCAGCAGTGCCTCCTCGACCCCAGCGCTCCGCACTCTCGTGCAGTAAACTCCGGGGCTGCCTTTTCATAATTTTATTTTTATAGGAGCACCTCACCCAACCTCCCCATGGGTCCGAAGTAGACGAAGAGAGACCAGCAACAACGCTTTCTGCATGAAGTCCGCTAATCGCTCAGCAGATCCACGGCAACCTGATATTTGCCGCAGCCCAGAAACCAATGAGCCCGGAACTCCACCCATCACCCCAACCAAAAGATTGACCAACACAACCGAATGTCCAGCTTTGCTCTGCCGCAAGTCCATGACATGATCGCGGTACTTATCGCGTTTTTCGGCATACTTTTCAGCCTTCTTGTGCTTCTCAAGTACCACGATGCCTGGCTTGTTGGCATGGAGTTTGCGAGTGGTGGGTAACGAAAAGTTCCAGAAGATCTTCACCTGGTCGTTTGCCACCACTGCCTCAACGTCCCCAGGAGCGTATGGTATGACAGGTGAATCGTCAATACCGAAATGGTGCCTCAGATAAAAAAAAAATGCACCCGTGTGCTGCATTGTTCCTCTCGATGTAGAGAAGACGGGCTAAGAAAGGACATGCAGAGAGAAGATGCATGGTGGTCTCGGGAGAACGGAAGCACGCCCGACATCTAGTGTCCAGCTGACGACCAAAGATCAACTGCTGGTACACCAGGGGTGCGAACACACCATCCTGCATCTTGATGATAGTGCTTTCTGACATGGACGTCAGCCCATAGGAGCGAAGGAAGGCAAAAGTACGCTCCCTGCAAAAGCCCTGGCTCTCGAAGTTCTTGTAGAACCAGCTATGCATGCTCTTTGCCATGTGCCCTCGCGAAAGAAGACGCACCTCCGCCTCACTCACCCTCTGCTTGTCGAGAGCCCGAGGCAAATCTGCAAGGTTTACTCCTGGCCTCGACTCAAGCTCCACCAAATCCAACTGTACTCCCAATGCCCATGCCGCCCTTTGTGCTGCACTGAACAAAAACGCTCCACTGCCCCACAACTCATGCCCATACACAAGTTGAAGATGGGGATATGTGCTCGTTACCACACGACATGCCATACTGATAACCATTCGGTTGTAGTTGTTCTCAACTCCGAGCAACCCTCTACCTTCCTGATCACGTGGAAGGTAGACCCTCTAAACAGAAGCCCGCTTATGGTGGCTCAAGTTTGAAAACATGACTTTCCTCGTGATGGTATCAAGGCCCTTCAGCTTTGCCACGTTCCATTTCATAGCACCAAAGGTGTAGAGCATGACAGGGATGGCTAGCATGTTGGTCGCTTGGATCTTATTGCGACCCGACAACCTGGAACTCTAGATCTTCTTCAGGCATCGAACATACTCCCCACGAAGCACCTTCTGGCACAATCCTTTATCCTGAACGTGACTTTCACTCACGCCCAGGTACTTTACCGTGCTTCGGCATCGAGATGTCTAATGATGCTCCCGTCTACCAGTTCCATGTCTTCTCGTTGGCCACACACCTTGCCATGTCGCATGTGCAGGACAGCACACTTGTCCAAGCCCAACTCCATCCCCGTGTCTGCTGCAAAGCTACTAACAAGATCAAGAGACTCCCTGAGCTTGCGTATGCTAGAACCATAGATTTTCAGGTCATCCATGAAGAATGCATGGGTGACCTTATGGCTCCGACACGAAGGTGGACCTGCCATGTACCCATCTTGTTCCCGAAGTAAAGCAGAAAGGGGCAACTGGGAGATGCAGTAAAGTCTGGGGCTTAGGGAGTCACCCTGAAACACTCCCCGCTGATATGCCACGAACTCTGTGTACGACACTCTACCCCCAGCCTCACACTGGAAGCGAGTCCTCCACAGCGGCATGAGGTCCCCAATGCATCTCACCAGGTTGGGATGAACATTCAAGATCTCGAGACACCTCAAGATTAAGCCATGTGATGTCATGTCGAAAGCTTTCCTGAAGTCCACCCAGGCCACAGAGAGGTTCCGCTTATGCTGTATGGCGTCTTGACAGACGCAGCGGTCCAGGAGAAGGTTCTACTTACACCCGTCGTGGACCCTCCGTGCCCTCTTCTGCTCGTGCAACTCCACCCAAACTGGCTGAATAGATTCCTCCAGTAGCTCATTCAAACAACCAGTAAAACCTTTATACTCGGTGTTGCGCGCGGTGATGGGTCTATAGCTGGATGGAAGTGACAAGTCCTCCCCTTTCGGGATCAGGATCGTGCGTCCCTCCACCAACCAAGCAGGGATCTCCATCGTGCCCCTTAACATGGCGGTGTAATGCCTTGCCAAGTGAGGATGCACAGCCGTAAACTTTTTCCACCAGAACGTTTGGATCTTATCAACGCCTGGCGCTGCCCAATTGCGCTTTCCTCTGAAAGATCGGGCAACAAGTTCTACTGTGACATCCGGGCACACTGCCTGCCTATTCTGCACTCTCCGACAATGCTTCTCAAACTCTGAGAGAGCCTGAGACTCGACGTTAAACTCGACACTTTCCCCATAAATTCCCGCCCAGATCGCACGAACAGCATCCGCCGTTGGAGGGTTGTGTGGAGGCGCTGGTCTCTCCCGCTCCAAAAAGCGGCGCGTATTGTGAAGGAAGACGTTATTATCCTCCAAGCACTGCAAACGACTCTGCTTCTTTGCTTTTATAGCCTTCAGGGTGCGGATTTGATCCAGCAACTTCTGTTTGGCAACAACCAAAACAGAAAAGCGTAGAGTCTTGTAAAGCGTCTGTGTTGAAGCTAAAAGTAGCTTCATCTTCCGGGAAGCTGGTCTCCCTGAAAGGACAAATTCCACAACACTCTGGATCCGTGACGCACCCCGTCTGGCCTTCAGAATCCTCTCCTCCAGATCTGCTATCTGCCCACGGATCTTTTCCTGGGCACTCGGGCCATCCTGCATCTTGGGAAGCATTAGCTTCGCGGCGGCAAAGACAGCCACGTTGACTTCCATCAACGTTGACTCCTGGGTGAGGCATGAGAAAAGTACCTCATTCATCGCTACCAAGTCTTGTGTTCGGATTTTCCTTCTCGGTCTCCGAAGGAATGGTCGCTTTTCGAAACGCAGACTGGTCTTATCAATCTCCTCCCTCAGCTCTGCCTCAAACTCGCTCTCCTGCACAACAACTGGTCCAGGCTGTGCCTCATCTTCGGAGAAAGACGACGAACGAAATTCCACCGAGTCTGAGACAGAGGCTTGCGAGCTAGAAGCAGAAGAAGGCGTCTGTGACCTGGGTAAAATTCCCCGATGCCCCAGCACAGCTCTGGCTTGGTCACTCAACTGCTGTTTCGTGACCCCCATCTCCGGATGGCGCTCCTGCCAAATCATCAGAAGACGGGTCATATATCCCCTGCGCTGAGGCTCACTAGCTTCGTAACAGACAAGCAGTTCGTCACAATGACGGTAACTTGTCCAAGAAATAATCTTGCAAAAACCATGAATATAAGCATATGATTTTTTCTTGCTCGAGTCTATTACTTGTCCTAGATGTAAATTTTGGGTACAAGATGTTAGTTAATCTTGGGTAAGAAATGATTTTTTGGCCAAGATTGCCATCTTACGCAAGATGGAAACTTACCCAAGAAAAAATCTTGCGATAACTATGAAAAAAAGCGTAAGATTTTTTTCTTGCTCGAGTCTATTACTTGCCCAAGATTGAAATCTTGGGTAAGAAAGGATTTCGTGAACAAGATTGCCATCTTACGCAAGACGGTAACTTACCCATAAAAAATCGTGCGATATCTATGAAAACAAGCGTAAGATTTGTTCTTGCTCGAGTCCATTACTGGCCCAAGATGGATCTCTTGGGTAAGAAATGATTTCTTGGCCAAGATTGCCATCTTACGCAAGACGGTAACTTACCTAAGAAAACATCTTGCTATAACTATGAAAACAAGCGTAAGATTTTTTCTTGTTCGTGTCTATTACTTGCCCAAGATGGAAATCTTGGGAAAGAAATGATTTCTTGGCCAAGATTGCCATCTTACGCAAGACGCGGTAACTTACCCAAGAAAAAATCTTGCGTCAACTATGAAAACAAGCCTAAGATTTGTTCTTGCTCGAGTCTATTACTTGCCCAAGATGGAAATCTTGGGTAAGAAATGATTTCGTGCACAAGATTGCCATCTTACGCAAGACAGTAATTTACCCGAGAAAATATCTTGCGATAACTATGAAAACAAGCGTAAGATTTGTTCTTGCACGAGTCTATTAATTGCCCAAGATGGATCTCTTGGGTACAAGATGGAAATCTTGGGTAAGAAATGATTTCTTGGCCAAGATTGCCATCTTTACGCAAGACGGTAACTTACCCAAGAAGAAATCTTGCGAAAATTTAGAACAAGCGTGCAAGATTTCTTCTTGCTTAAGTCTATTACTTGCCCAAGATGGAAATCTTGAAATCTTGGGTAAGAAATGATATCTTTGCCAAGATTGCCATCTTACGCAAGACGGTAACTTACCCAAGAAAACATCTTGCGATAACTATGAAAACAAGCGTAAGATTTTTTCTTGTTCGAGTCTATTACTTGCCCAAGATGGAAATCTAGGGTAAGAAATGATTTCTTGCACAAGATTGCCATCTTACGCACGACGGTAACTTACCCAAGAAAAAATCTTGAGAAAATTTTGAACACGCGAGCAAGATTTTTTCTTGCTGAAGTCTATTACTTGCCCAAGATGGAAATCTTGGGTAAGAATTGATTTCTTGCACAAGATTGCCATCTCACGCAAGACGGTAACTTACCCAAGAAAAAATCTTTCGATAACTATGAAAACAAGCGTAAGATTTTTTCTTGTTCGAGTCTATTACTTGCCCAAGATGGAAATCTTGGGTAAGAATTAAATGATTTCTTGCACAAGATTGCCATCTTACGCAAGACGGTAACTTACCCAAGAAAAAATCTTGAGAAAATTTTGAACACGTGCGCAAGATTTTCAATCTTGCGTAAGATTTTTTTCTTGAGCAAGTTCATTACTTGCCAAGATGTCTATCTTACGTAAGAAATGACGTCTTGAACAAGATTATTATCTTGCTCAAGATATTTTTAAACCAAAAATATCTTATTTCTTGACTTTTCCCAAATTTTTTGCTTAAATATTATTTTTAGAAGGATAATATATATTCCTGACCAGCATTGATTATTGTCTTGCCTCTTTTTCGGACTTCTTGAGTTCACTTGACAAGATCATAAAAGATCTTATAAGATATTGCTCAAGATTTTTGAGCAGGGGATGGACCTTAGCGACAAACAGTTGCACAGCGTGAGCACATGACTTGAAGCCTCTATTATATAGTATAGCTATGACAGAGAGCGCAGGGGATATATGTAAGGAATTTTATTGTTGCCCTTAAAATTTCTACCGTTTTGTGTTCGCTTCCACTCCTCGCACGTATGCATTTAAACGACACTGCAGTGTCGTTAGCACATTACACGGTCGTATATTATATAGTGCTGGTCACTCGAGAGAGAGCTCCCGTAAATGCAAGTTCTTTTATGTTATAAATGTTATCTTCTTCGAAAAGACATTAATTATATATATATATATATATATATATATATATATATATATATATATATATATTATAATATAAAATATTATACGATTTTTTTTAAAAGACAAAAACATACGAATTGAACCATCATTAAATATATTATGTATATTTTTTTAGTTTTTAATCAAACCCTGTACTTATGCATATAGTACCTCTTCAACTATAATATATAACCTCTAACTCGATCTCACTAGCTATCAAGGATAATATATAGAAGGATTCCCAAGAAGGGTTCCAAACTGGAGATAAGAGTGTTAACCGGTACTATCAGCTCTCGCGGTAGATTTTGGAAACAGAGAGGCTGACAAGCGTGCCATCTCTAGGTGATAAAAGAACTGAACGTAACATCGTAAAACAATGTTAACTCCGGGTTGCGAGATCCGAAGTTCGATGGACGATTTACATTATTTTTTATTGCTAGACAACAGCTCAAATAACCGAAAATTAAAAATATTCTCACATCCCAGGTAGAAAATATCCATTGAAGCCCATGGGCACCAATTGAAAACTATAGAAAATTGGCGCTCAAAAAGGCCAATTGGCACCAATGGGTGCCGATTGGTGCCGATGGGCTTCAATGGGCGAAGGGCCATGGGTGCCGATGGGTTTCAATGGGCGAAAGGCCATGGGTTCCGATGGGCTTCAATGGGCGAAAGGCCATGGGTTCCGATGGGCTTCAATGGGCGAAAGGCCATGGGTTCCGATGGGCTTCAATGGGCGAAAGGCCATGTGTGCCGATGGGCTTCAATGGGCGAAAGGCCATTGGTTCCCATGGGCCTCAATGAGCCTCTATAGAAATGTAACCAATAGGTTCCAATGGGTTTCAATGGGCTTTTTTCTGTTTTCATACTGTATAATATGCATGGCCTCGATCCGCTAGATCTGCGTAGTGCCGCAGGTCCGCCCTGAAATTGCTGAAATCCTCGTTTTGACATTTGATCGAAATTGGGCGCTATCAATGAAGGCATAAAAATCAAGCGTCCTCAATCTACGCAGCAATAGCTGTCGACGGACATTGCTACATTGATTTCTTTTGTATTCGGTCTGCAATGAGGACGAGGAGTGACTGGCGGGGTCTGTTTTTGAATCTCAATTCTGATCCACGACAAAATTCACTTTCACTTTTTTAAAAGAAAAAAAATATAATTAATACTAGATACGAGACCATATTATAGAGATTCGACTGAACGTCCTGCAACAACCTAGAGGTACAGCAACTACCTATACATATCGTCCCTTGTCCGGAATATTAAAAAATAATCTGCCTACCATGAATCCGTTGCAATAATGAGGTATCTGCTTTTTCAGGAGAATACAACTATGAGCTATATTGGTATATTATTATAACCTATAGACTATAAAGCTCATTGTCGCGCTTCGCGCTCACCTGAAAAGAAGATAAGAGATCATCATACATTGTAACAAAATCATGGTAGGCAGATTATTCGTTATTCCGGATGAGGGACGATATAGTGCTAGTTTCAGACGCTCGGCTTCTAACTATTCCGTTGAATCGATAGGGCAACAGAATAAGCAGGAAATTAAGGAGTTCTATTGATAATTAATACCAATATAAATTGCCAACATTGAAACACTCAAAACATTTTCTGTCGTTAAGTTTGAATACATGCTTACCAATATATTGCAGAATATGCTGTAGTAAGCTAACATTGTAAATATAATAAATGATATGAAAATCCACTGAATTATTGAATTATCTACAAAGTTAGGTATTTTGTATTAACTTTTTTTCGAGTTTTTTAGCCTTAAATTTAGAAGATTTCTATTGGTCTACTTTCAATGTAAATGATAGTATAACTGATTACATTGTGAATTTAAGCTGCAAAAGATATTATAGGAAAGTTGGTAGAGTTAGTTAATTAATGCTGTAATTATTAAGACACAATTTATTGAATAAAAAGAAAAGTTGAACATTAAATGACAAGTTGTAAGAAAAAATGTAAATTGTAATGCAACATGCAAATGCATAAAATATAAATAAAAATATTTTTTATAAAAAAATATGGTATTTTGTAAACAGCAGACAGTGAAGATACGAGAGGACGGGGGTAGTATCATAATTATAACACTTACATTGTTCAGGTGTTGGTTCGTTGGGTGTTCGAACCTCAATGTAGATAATAGCACTTACACCGTGACTTAAGAATAATTATATTAAAATGCAGATAATGTCAATGCATTTTTAATATGAATATATTTAATTGTACTGACACATTTTTTCACTAGTATTGCACTTATGTCATAACTTAAGATTTTAAAGCAGACATGCTAATAATAATAATAATGTAAGGCAGAACAATATTATTTACCAGTAATACAAAGGAACAAAAATTAAAACATTTCACTAGTATTGCAGTTATATCATGACTAAAGATTATCTTAATGCAGACATTCCAATAGTAATAGTTAAAGCACAACAAAAATTTACCAGTAATACAAAGGAAAAAAAATTAAAACATTTCACTAGTATTGCAGTTATATCATGACTAAAGATTATCTTAATGCAGACATTCCAATAGTAATAGTTAAAGCACAACAAAAATTTACCAGTAATACAAAGGAACAAAAATTAAAACATTTCACTAGTATTGCAGTTATATCATGACTAAAGATTATCTTAATGCAGACATTCCAATAGTAATAGTTAACGCACAACAAAAATTTACCAGTAATACAAAGGAACAAAAATTAAAACATTTCACTATAATAACAGTCATATTTAACTTAATGTGCCATGACCAAATATAGTGTTAAAGCAGAATACTATAATGCACAACACAAATTTATAGCAAAGAAAAAAGAATCAACAAAATAGTTATTACTAGGCAGAACTCTTTCGGGATATCCGTATCGGGTGTTGTTCAACTCCTCGTTGGTCTTGAAACGTTGCAAGACCAACGAGGAGCTAGAAGAACAACGCCCGCTGCGGATATCCCGAAAGAGTTCTGCCTCGTAATAACCATTTATCGCACCGTGAAAACCTTCATCAATACAATCAACAAAAATTTCCCTATAAATAAGAAGAAAGGGTAGGAGGTTGTTATCATTAATCACTCACCAATTGTTTAGGTTGGGTTGTTTACAGGTTCAGTACACTAAACATTGTACTGCACAAAAGTCTTGATCAAAGATTAATTTAAATTGCAAACACTACACATTATAATAAAATTACATAAAAAAAAAAAATAATAATAATAATAATAAAATTAAAGTTAATAAAAAAAGTTAATAATTAATAAATTATTTGCCATAAAATGTTAATGTTATGATTAAAAAAACAACCTTTTTAATCTTCATGTGGCGAGGCTGGCAGGATCAGCTGCAACAATTAATAACATTAAAATACAAGTAATTCAGGCAACAGCAAAAGAGAGAGAGAGAGAGAGTTGATTTATTTTTGAAGGCTAGAAGGCCCCTTGGTCCTGCAAGGCAAGGCCCTTTGGTCTAGCTAAATCAAATTTAATATTATCATATTCTGTTGCAGTATTTAATTTTTTTTAATATATATAGACATCATATTTTTATATTATAATATATTATAGTGATAAAAATAAGCCAGAACGGTCGGAAACGCCAATCCGGAAAGGTGCATGTATTATATTGAATTAAAAAAAAAAAAAAAAAAAATTATTTTTAAAAATACCTTAATCACAGATTAAATTTAAATTTTTTTTTTTTTGTTTTTTTACAAAATCTTCCGCTGGCTTTGCTTTTTCGTAATTCGTAGTCTTCTTCATATATAAGACAAAAAGATGTATAGCACGTACTTGTATTTTTCATTACATATTTTTGTTTGTTATTATATAGTATTTTTTTCTATTCATGCATGATTTAATGCTCAAAATAATGCTTAAATGAGGAACTGCATGGCCGGCCCAGAATGCAGTACAGCTACTTTTTTTAGGAAATGGGGGAAAAAAAAAGAACATAATTTTGGCCTGAAAATTAAAATATTTAACGTACCGTAATATATTTTGTAATGAATTCGGTAATTTTTCGAGCACGGTTAAGCAACTACACATAATACATGACACTGAAATATAAAAAAAAAAAAAAAAATGAACGGGTGAAAATACGTGCATTGCGATAAAAAAAGGTTTGATTGCTCTAATTTAATCTATTTTTAATTAAATAAGAAGTAAGAAATGTATCTGCTCTCTGGAAAAACATTTTTCGGGAAAATAAACAATCCATCCAAATTTAAGTAACAAAATATTTTCTGTGACTATATTTTTTATTCAAAGCTTTATTAATTAATTTTTTATCGTTTAACTGTTCAACGCCGGCTAAAGTTATACAAAATTATTTTAAAATTGATAAAGTTTCGTATAAAAAAAATATTATTCCCAACAAAAATTTTTGTTGGCAAATATTATTTTACGTTGGATATGCAATGATTTTTTTATTGTTTTTTTTTTTTTTTTTTCAGAAAAAAAGTTTCTCTATGGAGGAGATACACTTCTCACTTTCTATTTAATTAAAATTAATTATTCAAATTAGGACAAAATTACACTATTTTTATCGCAATTTACATATTTTCATTTGTTTAATTATTTCAGGGTCATAACCTCATAACATGTTTTGTTAATTTTATATGAATTTTTAAGTGCCATGTGCGCAAATCGGAAAAGTCATGAAAATCCATTGAAAGAACCCAAGGTTTTTCTGTCAAAAAAATTCACATAAATTAAATTTTTGCTTCAAAAATATGAAATTACTAATAAATATTAAGAAATAAATTTACTATGTGTCATTATGTTTTTTACAATATTCTGGCCGGGCTTATTGAAACCTGCAGAGCTACAACTCTCCAAAGTTCAGGTGACTCAATTTGTGAATCCGAGAGTAGTTATAATCCTTATTGAAAATCAAATTTAAAGGTGAACCAAAATTATCACTTTTTTTTTTTTACATATTCGGGTACATTAATTACTACAATTATTTTGGTAGATATGTTCCACAATAATTTGGTAAGATTATTTTCCTAAATGTGCATTTTTTGACCCAAAGTCACACAGAAAAATGTTCCAATTAAGGTTTTAGTTGTTACATTGGGACTTTATTCTTGCAAAACTCCTCGATTAAAAAAAAAAAAAAAAAAATAGATGAAAGAAAAAAATGTACAGAAAATATGACTCGCGTTATCATTCACCAAAAAAGGTTTAAATTATTATTTTTCCTTAGAATCCAAAATTTTACAAAAAATAATATAAAATCTCGCGATGTTTAGATATTTTTGTATTAAAAATATAAGCAAGCCACGCCCCTTTTTTGAAAAAAAATCGCGCCTGCGGCAAACTGCTTGGGGGGCTCCGCCCCCCAAACCCCCCGATGGTGTAGAGGCCCCCGCCTTTCATTGCTCAGTAGGCCTTTTCACCCCAGTCCGACCCTGCACATGTGATTCGTATTAATTATATTTTTTTTTTCGTTTTTTAAAATACTGATTTAAATTTACTTAATTTATCGCAAAAAAGAGGAACTTTTTATAACAAATTAACAATACCATACGTACCCGATAGCTAACTGCGAGTACTCGACCTCAGACTTACCAAAACTAAAACAAAAAAAGTGATCCTGATGCAGGCTCTGCATGCATCACAATTTATACAAAATTTGATTCTGAATAAAGCAACATTTTCTTTTTCCTGCTAATAGGTTTATTTTTTAACTACATAGCTGCTGGCGTATTTATTAATTTGGCGTATTTCTAATCATTATCACTAAGCAAGTTTCAATTGAAAGAAGAATAAAAACATTTATAGCAGCAAGGAAATTGTCTTGCTTGAAACAAAGATTAAAAATTAGCATTAAAATTAACTGTTGCTTACAATCAAATACTTCATATCAGTAAATAAAAAATTCGCAGTAAAATACTTTGCATTTATCTTGCAAAAAGTTAGTATACTAAATAAGCAATTTGTAAGTATAAAAAACTTGAACTTAAATAAAGTACTGGAGAAAGAAAATTAATTAAACATTCTCTTAATTATCAGTTTGCTTGAAAAGTCCTGCTTTCTCAAACTCCTACAATAAATTAATTAACATTTTATTTATTTGGAATCCAAAATCTTTATATATTTCTCCAGTGAACAATTAACCTAATATATACACGATTCTCGAATATCTCGAGCTCTCGAAGGTATAATTCTGCTATTTTTTATTATTATTTCCCTCCCCATGCTGGTATTATGGTATTCTTCCGAGTCCAGGAAGGATTTTTATATTAATTCAGTGTAATTAAGTGCGGCCAAACTATTTGTTGGCTATTTTAAAAATCACGAATAATTATAATTTATACAACAATTTAACACAAAATTTTAAATTTAAGCAAATGCTAAATGCAGTAAATTTAGAAAAAAAAAAATGTTTAAGGAATCGAAATTAAGGATCGAGAGGATGAGTTCTATACTTCTTTCCTTTTTCAAAAAATATAAGAATTAAATTTATATAAGTAATATAAGTATAAGTATCACTAGAGTTGATTAATTAAGATTTAATACTTGGTATTATAATATAGTAAATATTAATTGCAGCTAAAATTAAAATTTAATTGAAGCTATTTAGTGTAATTTTTGAAAAATTTAGCGAAATTTAGTAAAAAAATTAGTGAAAATCCAAAAAAAATCGCGCCTGCGGCAGGCTACTGGGGGGCTCCGCCCCCCAGACCCCCCTTTAGAGTGTTAGCCCCCGCCTATGTGGGCCGTCATTCTTTCTCGCTCGGTGGGCCGTTTGGGCCCAGTCCGTGCCTGAATCCCGAGTGCACCCCGTTCTCAGCACGATGACTATAAGCCGAAGTCACTGCACCGGGATTCAAACTCATGACCTCCTGATTACAAGTCAGGAGCGCTACCACTGCGCCATCATGCACAACCCACAAACATACGCACCTTGGCTTTTTTGGGTTTCTTGTTTGGGGGTGGTGATGTCTCTTTTTCTCCATCAACTTGCTGAGAATACTTTTGATGCATAGCCGACGTAGTATATTCGCATGAGGATGACTCGCTGCCGCTACTCTCATCGTCAGATGAATCACCCTCACTGGCAGACTCCTTGATTTTGGGGATTTTCAGGCGGCCTTGACTCTCTCTTTCTTTGGCCCCTTGCAATGTTTCTAAAAAGAAACACATTAAAAATTTTTATATAACTATACAATGCCCATACTATATGGGACCCATATAGGCAGATTGGAAAGAAGGAGTTGGAAAAGGTTCAGCGGAGGGCTGCTAGAAGAGTTATGGGTAGAATGAGAAAATGGAGATTAGTTGCAGATGACAAAAAGGTGTGGAAAGATTATGAAAGCGTGTCGAAAATGATTCAGACTTTGGAGTGGGAGCCACTTGAGGAAAGGAGAAGGTACAACCGATTAGGAAATTTGTTTAAAGTTAACAGGGAGATGGCAGGTTGGAGCGAGTTTAGCGATAGAACTAGGAAAGGTAGATACATTGGGAGGGGGGATCATCAGTGGAAGCTGGAGTTCAGGGGTAGTGGAAGCGATGTGGGAAAGTATTCCTTCATAAACCGAACAGTGAGGGAGTGGAACTCCCTGCCGTCCGAGGTGGTGGGGGCGGAGAGTTACGGGGGATTTAAGAGGATTGTAGGAAAACTCGGTGCAGGAAAACTCGGTGCAGGAAAACTCGGTGCAATTTCAACAAGCTAGGAAAACTCGGTGCACGGTAAACTCGGAGCACGGAAAACTGGGAGCACCGCTAGGAAAACTCGGAGCATCGCATATATTATAAAATATCGTATATATTATATATAACCAGCTATATTGTCACCTCCAAACACAAAAGTTACAGGGGACTTAATTAAATACTATGAGGAGCATCACTATATCGTAATTTATCCTTAATAATTGTTCTCTAGGGCTTATAAATATTTATAAATTGTGGATTTGCCATGATAATTTTTTAAGAATTGTAATTATATATTTGTGTAATTATTTTTTGATGTTAAAAAATTATAAAATTTAGATCAGAACATAGATAACAAAATGACTGTTCACTTTCTGAAGTAAAGAAAGTAATTATTTAGTCCAGTTTTTGAGATGGTAATTTTTTTAGTTGAAAAAGATGCTGATTTGACTTGATTTGAAAATGGCCGCCAGATTTCCAATGATATTCTCATTATTTATATCCTGAATATCTCAAAAACTAGATTGACTTTTGCTTCATTTTTTTTCTTTTTGCTGAATATTTATGTTATAATGTAAGGAAGGGGTACTATAATTTTCAGAGTGATTCACCATCTCCTAAAATTAGTGACAATAACCCTTTTAAAACAACATACAGTTGAAATTTTTTGCTATATATTATATATATGTAATGTATCTCTTGAAACTTTACTTGATTTCTTTCTATTTTTTATTTATTTATTTATATATATTATGTGTATTATATATATTTTTTTATTTTATTTTATTTTTTTTTTTTTTGTATATAAAGCTGTGCATGCAATGAAGTAGAATAGTTGCATCTGTGATTATACAATTCTTATTCTTACCAATTCTTTTTTAACTTTAACATAATATTTTGCTGCCTTGAGCCGTAATTTATCTATATAGATATTTTATTCTTTTATCTAATTTTTAATTAAAATAAATTTGCATTGCATATAAATTTATATTTAAATAATAAATATATTAGGTTCAACAAAATGCATTTTCACATAAATTAAATACTTTTTTAAAAATGTTTACATATGATGTGCTGCTATAAATTTACTTTTAAATTCTTGACTAAATTCATGCATACTTTTCTAAATAATAAATTTTAAAACTGGTATAGGTATTGTATTATATACTAATTAACGCAATAATACGGAAAAAAATTTCACAATAAAAGTGTTTTATTTTATATAAACATACTTTTATTTACATTGATCACATAAGCTAAAATATCACATAGGAAATAATGTTCGTCTACTTAAAAATTGATGCTTAAATTGTACAAAATAATACATAATTATCTTATTGGAATCTATATAATTAAATGCAAAGCTATAAATAGAAACAAAATCCACACCATAGCCGGAAATGAGGGGATAGGAGAGGGGTCAGTACTAGGTGCCTAGTAGGAGATGTTGTGGGCCACACCCTCCACATAGTCATAGGCTGGGTGACCCTTAGCCCATGAAAGTTATTGGGCTGCGCCGCCCCATTGTTCAAGTGCACGTGCACTAATTACCTTACCTGCTACCTGTTTTTTTCAATCCAGGTAGTAAAGAAACTTGTTGACAACGTTTGAACGCCATAAAATAATGTACGGTTGAAAGTATTTCAATATTATTACAATTTATTATCATTCCCTATTTTTCAGCATTGCATGTATATTATATTATATAAAATATATATAATGATTAATCGTCATCATGTATAAAACATATTAAGAGGCATTCACAAAGTCCCAAGGCCACATTTAGGGCTCGATAATTTAAAGCCCGATTTTATGCATGCTTTTTAGACCCAAAATTTCTGGTCTTAAATTATCGAGCCCTAAATGTGGTCTTAAGACTTTGTGAATGCCCCGTATTTATTTTCCTTTCCCTTTAATTAAATAAAAATATATTTCTTCACATTTATGCAATATGTAATATTAGATTTTTTTTTTCAATGTGTTAATGATAATATATATAATGTCATATAACAAATAAAAATAAAAATTGATATAAGAATGTAATTGTTCTTCATAAAGTTATATGGACATTATGGACAAAAAATTGCTGTACCGCTGTTCCTTCTATGAAAGCACTTAAATTTTTCCTGTATTTACAATAAATATTAATTAAATAATGAAATTATTTGAATTATTTATAAATAGTATTATATAATTTAATATACCCCAGTAGCACACTCCATGGGTTTTCCTCGTGATTTCCTTGTGGAATTTCCAAGAGTTTTTCACGTGGAAATCACCAGGAAAATGAGACATTAGGCTACCGCTTTTCCAGCATGGAAAAGTGGCGGCTTTTCCAGCATGGAAAAGTGGCGAATTATTCCACCATGAATATTTCCACTATAGTTTCATGTAATTTTTATTTGGAAAAATTTTCTACCAAATTAATGGAAATTTTACTAAATAATAAAAAAAATAATTTTCAGTATAATTTTCAATTATGCTGCACAAAATATAAAAATTTAAATTAAATTTTAAAACATAAATAAAGCAATGTAAAAAAAAAACAAATATTAAAATGCAAAACTTCCCAATACATTGTTATATTTCACTTAATTATTTTACCACCCCAACCAGTGAAGCCCGGAATTATTATTTTTTATTATTGTCAATTAATTCATTACAGGATTATTGGATTTTTGCTAACTAAGGACAGTGAAATATTATAGACAGAATAAAAAAATTCTTTAATAAAATCAATGGCCAACCAATTTTAATTTTAATGCAGAACATTTTCACACTATAATAATGAAAAAATAACTTAAATTACAATTAAGTTTGTTTGACCATAATTTTTAAAGCCAGTTTTACAAAATGAATATAGGTTTTATTTGTCATGATCATTACATCAAAATATTAGAAACCCTTTTATAATATAAAATTATGTAATTATTATAATTAAGAACACTAGGAAAATAACAACTATATCCTGAGCGGTCAGTGCGTCGTGGCCCTTCCCCGAGCCTCTCGCCCTCTCTGCGCCTTTAGTCACCGTTCCCGAGCCAGCTGGTCGCTTGGTAGCGGTCTTGGCTAAACATGTGAAAGGGATTTATTTTAAAATATTAACAGTCATTTTAAAGGCTCAGGGATGTTAAAGGTAAGGTAATACAAATCAGCTGATTTTGTAGTCCTATTTGAGTAACATTTATACCTTTACAAATTCACAAAAATTTTAAAATAATTTTAAGACGGATTTTAGTACCCAAAGTCTTCTGCTCGTTGTTTGTAAACAAAGTATTGTTGTGTAATGTCTGTCGCGTGAAAGGAAAAACATGGGACAGTTGTTGATTTACATGTTATCTTATGGAAAATGACCGTTAATTATGAAGTTGACACCGTTGTCTAGCGCCAAGAATGCCGTTACGTTCTCTGCTCTGGTTACAAAATTAGGCATTACGTCGTCCCATGTTTAACAATGAAAAAGGCTTCATGCGAAAGACATTATAAACAAAATAATGTTTTGTTACAACCATTGTGCGAGTAGAAGACTTTGTTAGTACCTAACAGCCATAGAAAAAATTTCAAGACAATTATTTGAGCTAATGATATTTTTTTTCACCAAAGATTTTAGTTTAACTCTTCATGGGAAATCCTTATGCTAAAAATTTAAACAAAAAATAATAATTAAAAAAAGTATGCTAAAATAATTATCTTGATATTTTTTATATGGCTTTTAGGTACTAAAATCTGTCAAGTTTATTTCAGAATTTTTGTGAAGTACAAAGGCTTACATGTTTATCAAATAGGACTGCTGAATCAGCTGATTCGTGTTACTGTATCTTACCCTTAAAAGAGAACATAAAAGGCCTATTTACCTGTATCTGCATTCTCCCTCTGAGACTTGTCCCGGGACGTTGATGTTGCCCGTGCAGAGCTGCTTTTACTTTGGGAGCCATGCTCTGGGCTCTCCTGAGCGGTCAGTGCGTCGTGGCCCTTCCCCGAGCCTCTCGCCCTCTCTGCGCCTTTAGTCACCGTTCCCGAGCCAGCTGGTCGCTTGGTAGCGGTCTTGGCTAAACATGTGAAAGGGATTTATTTTAAAATCTTAACAGTCATTTTAAAGGCTCAGGCATGTTAAAGGTAAGGTAATACAAATCAGCTGATTTTGTAGTCCTATTTGAGTAACATTTATACCTTTACAAATTCACAAAAATTTTAAAATAATTTTAAGACAGATTTTAGTACCCAAAGTCTTCTGCTCGTTGTTTGTAAACAAAGTATTGTTGTGTAATGTCTGTCGCGTGAAAGGAAAAACATGGGACAGTTGTTGATTTACATGTTATCTTATGGAAAATGACCGTTAATTATGAAGTTGACACCGTTGTCTAGCGCCAAGAATGCCGTTACGTTCTCTGCTCTGGTTACAAAATTAGGCATTACGTCGTCCCATGTTTAACAATGAAAAAGGCTTCATGCGAAAGACATTATAAACAAAATAATGTTTTGTTACAACCATTGTGCGAGTAGAAGACTTTGTTAGTACCTAACAGCCATAGAAAAAATTTCAAGACAATTATTTGAGCTAATGATATTTTTTTTCACCAAAGATTTTAGTTTAACTCTTCATGGGAAATCCTTATGCTAAAAATTTAAACAAAAAATAATAATTAAAAAAAGTATGCTAAAATAATTATCTTGATATTTTTTATATGGCTTTTAGGTACAAAAATCTGTCAAGTTTATTTCAGAATTTTTGTGAAGTACAAAGGCTTACATGTTTATCAAATAGGACTGCTGAATCAGCTGATTCGTGTTACTGTATCTTACCCTTAAAAGAGAACATAAAAGGCCTATTTACCTGTATCTGCATTCTCCCTCTGAGACTTGTCCCGGGACGTTGATGTTGCCCGTGCAGAGCTGCTTTTACTTTGGGAGCCATGCTCTGGGCTCTCCTGAGCGGTCAGTGCGTCGTGGCCCTTCCCCGAGCCTCTTGCTCTCTCTGCGCCTTTAGTCACCGTTCCCGAGTCAGCTGGTCGCTTGGTAGCGGTCTTGGCTAAACATGTGAAAGGGATTTATTTTAAAATCTTAACAGTCATTTTAAAGGCTCAGGGATGTTAAAAGTAAGGTAATACAAATCAGCTGATTTTGTAGTCCTATTTGAGTAACATTTACACCTTTACAAATTCACAAAAATTTTAAAATAATTTTAAGACAGATTTTAGTACCCAAAGTCTTCTGCTCGTTGTTTGTAAACAAAGTATTGTTGTGTAATGTCTGTCGCGTGAAAGGAAAAACATGGGACAATTGTTGATTTACATGTTATCTTATGGAAAATGACCGTTAATTATGAAGTTGACACCGTTGCCTAGCGCCAACAATGCCGTTACGTTCTCTGCTCTGGTTACAAAATTAGGCATTACGTCGTCCCATGTTTAACAATGAAAAAGGCTTCATGCGAAAGACATTATAAACAAAATAATGTTTTGTTACAACCATTGTGCGAGTAGAAGACTTTGTTAGTACCTAACAGCCATAGAAAAAATTTCAAGACAATTTTTTAAGCTAATGATATATTTTTTCACCAAAGATTTTAGTTTAACTCTTCATGGGAAATCCTTATGCTAAAAATTTAAACAAAAAATAATAATTAAAAAAAGTATGCTAAAATAATTATCTTGATATTTTTTATATGGCTTTTAGGTACTAAAATCTGTCAAGTTTATTTCAGAATATTTGTGAAGTACAAAGGCTTACATGTTTATCAAATAGGACTGCTGAATCAGCTGATTCGTGTTACATACTGTATCTTACCCTTAAAAGAGAACATAAAAGGCCTATTTACAAATATTTTTAATAAAATCTTAAAATATGTACTTGACGTTAATCAATAAGAATATGCATGTATAGTTAGCAAGAACTTGTTTTTATTAAGAGATTACGATCGAGTACTCAGTTCACAATTTCATCAAAAAATTCGCAAAATGCCTCATGGCAAAATGGTGGGAACAAACATAACAACTTTGATCTCGGAAAATCTAGAGCACACATAGTAAAAATTCATGTTTAATTATGATCATGAACTAACAATGCAAACAGATTTTATACTTACAAATGTTCTAAATCTAATACTTTATCATAATTGGTTGACAAACTTTCCCCCCCGAGTCAGACAAAACCTTCACATGGCAGAGTTGACGGTTGACGGCCATTTGCAGAAGTTGACAAACGAAAATTAGTTCATTATTTCTACCGATAGGATCGCTGTTATTCGCACAAAATGCGCCAATATTTTCAAACATCACATAATTATACGGAAATTTCGGATCGTCGATCGGATGTATGAGATAATTAATTGACGCGTCAAAATTGATATTAAAAACAAATGAGAATATTTTAAAAAATATCAGGATTTCCTGTGATGCAATAAAGCTGTCACTCAGAATAACCTACACGTGCGCCACAGGTATGTATTACGTTATATATAATTATATATTAATTAATGTTTTATATTGGTGCTAAAAACTCCTTCGATCGATCCAGGAAAAATGTACACAATTTAAATTAATTGTTATAATTTTTTTTTGAATTAGAAATTTTTGGAACTTGTATATAATTTTAATTTTTATTCTTTTATTATAAAATAAATTAATATTAATTATATATAGATAATCTTAATTATTCTAATTAATACAAGAAGAATTAATATATAAATTATTTTAAATTATTTTTTAAATGATATTTAATAAATTTACAAAAATTTAATTGCTACATTAATTTTGCAGATTATATATAGCGAATTAAGATTATTCATATATGAAAGCAATTAAATGACGAATATAATGACGTTCATGATATTTAATTTTTTTGGGGGCGGGACTTTGAAACTGACAAGGAAAAATGATGGAAACTTTCCACGTGAAAATCATCATATTAAAATCTTTGTTCGTAATAACGTCCAATATATAATATTTATATCAATATTACAAGAACTTGCAGGTAAAATGGAAACATTACTTTCTTAAGTTAAAAAAAAAAAAAAAAAAATGTGTATAGTATATAAGTACATGGCGGAAAAGTGGTGCAGGAATGAGGGAAAATATTTTTCCACTATTTTCCACCAAACTTCCTCACGATTTAAAAACAAAATAAATAAAATGGTACTAAATTCTTAAAATGACGTGGATATTAAAAAGGACAAGTAAAAAACATTATAAAACCTTATTTTAATTCAATATATTACTTTTTATGAATGGCGGAAAAATGATGGAAAGATGTGAAATTCTGGCGGAAAGTTTTTTTCCACCAACTGTCCATCAAATATCCATGATCATTTCCACGAGTGTGCTACTGGGGTAGAATTAGTGATATTCATAGTATTTAAGCCCTCCAATAATTTTTTTGTATGAAGGCAACAAGAAAATTACATGTGTTCGATTTTTGTTATATTTTATAATTTTTTGCTAATATACATATTCCAAAATCCATATACTATAATAGTATAGGGATCTTGCAATATATGCGATGCTCCGAGTTTTCCTAGCGGTGCTCCCAGTTTTCCGTGCTCCGAGTTTACCGTGCACCGAGTTTTCCTAGCTTGTTGAAATTGCACCGAGTTTTCCTGCACCGAGTTTTCCGGATACCATTTAAGAGTGCGTTGAGCACTATATTGCGAGCCACCGTGGTTTAGCCACATTTGCCGCAGAGCGTTAAAATCTAAAATCTACATCTAAATGCCAATAAAAATCTTGAATAACGACGTACGGGACTCTGGATCATATATGATACATACTGGTATGCATCCTATATGATTACTAGGCATAAAACAGCCGTGTAAAACGGATCATAAAATTACATTTATTTTCTTTCATTGTACTTGTAACAATACATTGTGTGTATGCATACAAAATATAAACATACTCACCAGCAACATATAACACCGTAGCTTTGTCGTAGCCCTCCTCGGTATCTGTAGTTTCAACCTCCGCATCTTCCTTGTAGTACACTGCATAATACTGCTTATATTTGTTATATTTAAGTGGGTTAAATCTTTTAATCTTGTCTGATTTAACAATTTTGACTTTGCCATCGACTTGAAATTTCACAATCACAAAATATTGTCGTTGGCTCATTTTTAATGGTATGTATAATATACAGTATGCATATATAGTATGTATGCATACGTGATACGCTGGTATTTTTTTACAATAATTAAGCTATATATAAGTCAATTTTAAGAAACAAATTGTTCAGTATTTTATGAAACCGTAATGTAAATTACTTAAAAATCAAGGCCATAATATTAATATTAATAAAAAAAAATCACAATATCATATCATACTTTTGCTTCTTTTGTTGATGTCATGTTGTCCTAGGCTCTGCGCGTCTCTATGTTTCCCCCGTTTCCTGATTTCCGCTGGCTGAAAACCAACGCCGCCTACATTATCATATATTTTTCTCATCGTCCGTTGATAACCAGAGTCTGCAATAGTAGCGACATCACATCATTTCACGTTAAAAATTGTGGCAAATTTATCAACTATTATTCTTAATCTTAGTTTTATTTTATGACACTGCATTGTATCATACGCATAGTGGCGCTACACTCGTTTCAAAGTAACAACAGCATGGAGGGGGCTGGGGGGGAAGAAAGGAATGCGAGTGAGCCCAGTGTTGAAAACTTCCATCGAGCGATGCGTCATCCCGGCCAAATCCCGGCAAGCACCGAAGGGGCGGAAGGGGAATAATGCAAGCAAGGCAACGTTGCAAATTTGCGATTTGCATTGGTTTCATTGCGCGTTAAAATCTTTCTTGACCTAGCTGCTTAATATTGATTTTTTTTTAAATTTATACCATGAATTAGGCATCATAAATAATTGAAATGCGTGCTACTATTATTAACCAAAATGTCCCTAAGAAAAGGGAGTACAAGTAACCCCCCCCCCCTAACCCAGAGTGCCGCATGCTGCATGGATCCGCCCTGATGTAAATATATGCTATATATATAAACATATATATATATATATATATATATTATATTATATATATATTATATATATATATTTATAGATATATATATATATATATAATATATATATATATATATATATATATATATATATATATATATATATATATATATATATATATATATATATATATATATATATATATATATATATATTATAGATATATATATATATATATATATATTTATAGATATATATATATATATATATATATATATATATATATATATATATATATTTCTTGGTCGATCGGTCTCGCCCGATATATGACTTCCAAGGGTATAATTATATTGAAACCGATACATTCCAATGGGCCACTTATTTTGGCTGATAAGATTCAATGGTGAACTTAAAGGGTCTCTCTATAGTATCCAATGGGAAACAATTGGTGGATGATCACAAGCCATTGAAACCGTTAGGAATTTCAATGGGCTTCAATGTTTATCTATTGGATACCTTAAAAACCCGTCAAAAATGATCAAAACCCATAGACACACATTGAATTTTGAATGGGTTTCAATCAGCGGCAATGGGAATTTTCTACCTGGGATACCTTATTAAATTTCCAGTCTTCTACATGTGTTCTGGATACTCCAAGGCACAAATTTCACTGCCAAATAATTTACCGAAATAGCTTGCGTATTTGCAGGATTGCACCTATATGCATCACCCACTTATCTATGCTGTATTTAATTTCTGGCGTGATCTAAAAGGACAAAAAGCTCCTTATCGTTAATGGTAATTAAGATTGAAGCTAAAACAAACAAAAAATTGCACAATCAAGCCAATTTATTGAGCAAATGGAAGGTAATTAATTGACGTACGTGTTCACGGAAACTTCACAACATAAATATGTGAGCGGAAGGCTGGCGGCAGAGCGGAAGGCTGGCGGCAGCGAGCGAGCACTGCGAGCAGCCGGAGCAGCTAGCGCAGCAGAAGAGGGGAGGTAGAGGAGGGAGAGAGGCGGGAAATGTTCTACAGTTGATATTTTGTAACATTTATCAAATTTTATTTGCGTATTCTTAACTGCAGCATAACAAAATAACGCTTATAGACAAGCTCTGTTGAATTTGTTTGAATATTAACAAAGTTCAATGACTTTATGTGTTTGTATTAAATTTGAAGTCTTGTAAATATTTATGTAATTATAGTAATAAAATTAAAACCATTTTTCATTGAAACAATTTTTTTTACTACATCGATCATGATCCCGCTCGTTAATTCATTTTGATGCCTTTCATAAAATCGATCGAAGTAATTAAGATGCACACTATATTAAGGTCGATTTTCCTACCGGTTGCCATGATAAACTAGCATTATATAATATATTATGGTGAATGGAATTTTTAAAGTCTTTTTCAATTAAAGTCATTTTTCATTTATTGAAATTGAGTACAGTGCACAAAAATTATAAACATATATTCTTTTTTATTGAAAAAAATTTTCACTAAAATTTGCATCTTATTTATTACGTTATTACGTTATACCATTAAATGGAAAGTGAAAATGAGTATCCAAAACGCACATATTTATAATTTTTGTGCACTGTCAATTTCATTAAATGAAAAATAACTCTAATTGAATAAAAGACTTTAAAAATTCCATTCACCATAATATATTATATAATGCTAGTTTATCATGGCAACCGGTAGGAAAATCGACCTTAATATAGTGTGCATCTTAATTACTTCGATCGATTTTATGAAAGGCATCAAAATGAATTAACGAGCGGGATCATGATCGATGTAGTAAAAAAATTTGTTTCAATGAAAAATGATTTTAATTTTATTACTATAATTACATAAATATTTATAAGACTTCAAATTTAATACAAACACATAAAGTCATTGAACTTTGTTAATATTCAAACAAATTCAACAGAGCTTGTCTATAAGGGTTATTTTGTTATGCTGCAGTTAAGAATACGCAAATAAAATTTGATAAATGTTACAAAATATCAGCTGTAGAACATTTCCCGCCTCTCTCCCTCCTCTACCTCCCCTCTTCTGCTGCGCTAGCTGCTCCGGCTGCTCGCAGTGCTCGCTCGCTGCCGCCAGCCTTCCGCTCTGCCGCCAGCCTTCCGCTCACATGTTTATATTGTGAAGTTTTCGTGAACACGTACGTCAATTAATTACCTTCCATTTGCTCAATAAATTGGCTTGATTGTGCAATTTTTTTTTGTTTTAGCTTCAATCTTAATTACCATTAACGATATGGAGCTTTTTGTCCTTTTAGATCACGCCAGAAATTAAATACAGCATAGATAAAAGTGGGTGATGCATATAGGTGCAATCCTGCAAATACACAAGCTATTTCGGTAAATTATTTGGCAGTGAAATTTGTGCCTTGGAGTATCCAGAACACATGTAGAAGACTGGAAATTTAATAAGGTATGCGAGAATATTTTTCATTTCGCGGTGATTTGAGCTGTTGTCTAGCAATAAAAAATAATGTAAATCGTCCATCGAACTTCGGATCTCGCAACCCGGAGTTAACATTGTTTTACGATGTTACGTTCAGTTCTTTTATCACGTAGAAATGGCGCGCTTGTCAGCCTCTCTGTTTCCAAAATCTACCGCGAGAGCTGCTAGTATCGGTTAACACTCTTATACTCTTATCTCCCTTCATAACATGGCGGATTCCAATAGAGTGCGCTCCTGTCTATTTTCTCCATGCTAGCTATCATCAAAATAATTAACCTATACAAGTACGTTATAGTTCGACTACTCTGAACACGTTCGAGTTTTAGCTGCAGTTATATAATATATATAGAGAGGATATGGTTTTGATACCTTAATAATTGTTCATGATTATGAAATTATCTGTCACCACAACAATGAAGATAAAAAAACTTAACTTTTTGTTTCACAGCAAAAGCAAATTAAGTCGTAACAATTTTGGTTTAAGGTAGAGATAATACGGATCAGCTGGCCCATGCAATGCTAAAAAAATCCCATTCATAAAAATTATGAAAGAAATTTAAAGTGTTCTCCCCTACATCCCCCTATCAGTAGGTAAAATATCATGTACGTATACAAAAACGAGCTAGTTTTTGAGTTATCAATTTTTAAAGTTCTCTAATTTAACATGGAAATTAGAACTTCCATGTTAAATTGGTCAACTTTAAAAATTAATAACTCGAAAACTAGCTCGTTAATTTTGTATACCTGATATTTTACCTACTGATAGGGGGTGTAGAGGAGAACACGTACTTTAATTAAATTTTTTTCATAATTTTTATGAATGGGATTTTTTTAGCATTGCATGGGCCAGCTGATCCGTATTATCTCTACCTTAAAGTTTCTGCTTATAAATCTATCGGCTCTAGCTAAAAAACTCTCACCCATGGCATTTATTACACAACCACACTGCCCCCTCCACCATGACCTGCGTACTATAATATCGATCTAGATTGTTTTTTGAATTAGATTCTCAATTTTACATCGAGTTATATGCAACTTTGACACCGAAATTTTCATGGAAGGAGAGTGGTTTTAAAATTTTGAAACTTATGGCAAGATATGGGGTTTAGAAATTACGCTTGGGGTGTGAAAATATCAAGAAAAATATATTTCTATTGAAATTTACAATGCTATTGCAAAGGGCGGGGATGGACTACTATTTTTATTCGCGCGCTTTGCAGTTCGTGCAGGCCTTGTGTGGTGGAGTGGGCAGTGACAATTAAACAATTCAACGTCGAATTGTATAAAATATGTCTGGATTTCTGAAGGTGATATTTAATTTCTTTTTATCAACAGTAATATATTATAATTTTATGAATTCTTGCCAATTACCAAATTATATCAGTAATCTTAGATCTTTCTGTATTTAAGGCGGATTCAGATGGCGACAACGGCGATGCGACGCGATTTCGACGCAAAAGCTGTGAAATCCTTATATATGCTGCGAGCAAATTCGCGGTTACGGCGGCGAATGTCGCGCGCTTTAAATTATGATGCTCTTTTTTCAATCGCCAAATATGACCGCCAATGGATGTTACAGCAAATGCGCATTATTCGCTTCGCTTCGCATGATAAAAATCACCATATGAATCCACCTTTTTAGCCCGCAATGCATTATATCAGTTATAATTTTTAATAAGAAATTACTATACTGCTCAATAAGATTTCAATTTAATTTGCAATTTTTATGGCAATTTTTACCTTTAGTCATGCCTTAAATTTTAACTTTTTTATCTAAAAAGTCCAAATTTCAAGGATATGAAATGTTTGGGAAACAAAAAAACACAACAGCAACTTTACAGCAGTTGCTGCAGGACGAGAATGACCTGATGGTCCAAAAATGTTTTTTTTTTTTTTCTTTTTTACAAAATGCGTACAGAAAATGTTAACAAAATAATTGTCGACGTTCCCCCTCGATCTCGGCTGCAGTCTTCCTGCAACATACAGACAACATTAAATTTTATATTCCTTCCGGAGTGGGATGAAGTTTGCAGCTCTTCTGTTTGTATATAATTCAACTTTGAAACTTTACAGAGTAAAGAAATAGAAATGACGTAGAAATACCACCCGTCACCCCCCTCCCACCAGGCCCACCCCAAATAAATTGGAACATTTCGGGATGGGCCGGGACGGCCCTTCACCCCCCCCCCCCCTCCCCAGAGCCGCGGTCTGGATCCACTCCTGCCAGAAACATAACACGTCCGGCTATAACTTCCGGAGGAAATATCATGTAAATTTGCCTATATATTATAGTCATTGTATGAATTATGTTCTAGGTTTTGCATATACGGAAAGAAGATTTTTTAAACATTAATTAGCAATTAATACTTAATTATAATAATCTTTCAATTTTTTAACCCCTTGTTACATAATCATGTACGTACTGTGATAAAAAATTAAAATATGATCATGCAAATAATAAAGATGAGAGTTGACGAGGTGGGAAAGCGTTATTTGATTATGATTTTTTTTATTATAATTTTCAGCATCCCATAGAAAGAAAAATTAAAAAATTAATAAAAAAAAAATTGCCTCGAATAATTGTTTTGAAATTTTTTTCTGTGACTTTTAATGTACTAAAATAGGTCTCTAAAAAAAAATTCAGAATTTTCTGTGAATTTGCCAAGGTTTACATGCTGATCTATTGAGACTAAAAAAACAGCTGATCCGTGTTACCTTATCCTTAATTAACATTATTCCTGCTCCCTCCGAGGGATAATTTTTACTGTCAAGTAGGCAACTATTTAAGCACTGAAGTATCGCAGGTTGTATAAGTTACAGGCTGAAGGGAATTGGAACTGACGTTGGAACTTTCACGAATCAGCCCTCTCTTTATTCACGTTAAATGCAGTTATTATTTATTTCGGCTATATAACCATAGAAAGATGGAAATTTTGGTTACTCTTATTCATAAGAAGACGCTACATATTTTAATTGGTGCAAGATTTGTGTAAAAAATTAAATGTTGCAATTTTCAATTTAACTTTTTTAAAAAAATTTCACTAATTGACAATGTTTATCCTGTTTAGAAACGATATTACTACAAAATTAGACAGTACCTCGTTGGACTTATAATATATATTACCGTTATATTATGTCAAAGGTTCAATTAATTATCACACTCCAAACACCTTCTAGCCCTGGTGAAAGTTTTGTTAACACTCGTTAACATAAGACATACATCTCTAGTCACAATAAATTTACATATTATACATTAATACTATCTTGTACAACACGTCCGTGTAATTAATGCACACTGGGCTCTTTAATGCGCACGAAGAGCATGTGTTTAGTGTTTACATTCGGCCTGCCCAGAAGTGCACAATATTCCCACCTGGAGAAGACACGTGTGATCCTTGCAGGCCGGACGAACGATCGTGGTGACGTAGGGTCTCTGACCGACGAAGATTCTTGGCTGGGGGGCTTCGTAAATTGTCCACCGCGCGTCTGGTGGGGCGGCCTCTCGAGCGATCGTGAGGGTGGACAGACGAGTGCTAGGAGAAGGAAATAATTAATTAATTTGGCAGTAGTGAACGATTAATTATGTTTTATAATATTTTAGGACAGTTTAAGTAACATTTTCTAATAATTTCAAAAACTGACATTTCAATAACAAAATATATTGCTAATGAATAAAGCGAAAGACTTTCATTTCATTGTGTTTCAATTATTCGTAGACACCATATATATATATTAGAGACCTCTGCTATTTCTTAATGGCCAGAATTTTTACAAACATTTTCAGAATTTTGTGGGGTTTGAGCGTAATTGGCGCTAGTGTAGCTCATAAACAATCAAGGTAGCTATATGTTACCATAGTTATACGATGATATTTTATGGTAGCAGAGACCCTACAGAGACCTCTGTGTCTTTTGACCAGTGATTTCATCAGAGTTACGCTGGAACTGAAAGTGGTAGTGCCGCTGCGATTATGTACATGAAGTGAGCCCCCCCACTTTCAGCACTAATTCAAAATTTAGGTGCAGTAATAGGTGCTCAATTAGGGCTAATTAGTGCCGTACGACACACATTAGCCCCCCTGTAAACACATGTTTAAGTCAAATTTAAAAAATGGGGGGCTCACTTCACGGCGGTAGCCCCCCCACTTACAGCACTTATTCCAATTTCAGGAACAATAATTAGTGCCCAATTAGTGCCGTAAAAAATTTTGCTCCAGCTCAATATCTTCATTTTCAAATAAAATTGGATTAATGGGGGGCTCACTTCACGGCAGCCCCCCTACTTGCAGCACTAATTCCAATTTTGTGTGCAATAATAAGTGCTCGATTCTTGCTATTTAGTGCCGTAAAAAGTTTTGCTCCAGCTAAATACCTTCATTTTCAAATATAATTGGATTTATGGGGGGCTCACTTCACGATAGCCCCACCACTTACAGCACTTATTAATAATTTTGGATGCAATAATTAGTGCTCGATTAGTGCTAATTAGTGCCGTAAAAAGTTTTGCTCCCGCTCAGTATCTTCATTTTAAATAAAATTCAAACACATGATTTGGCATCACACCTCATTGATGCTGATGAGATATCACAATTCGCTGATAATACAAATGCAAAGATCTCAGCAAAAACAGTAAAAGATTTAGAACTGAGAGCAAATAATACTGTACAACAACTTGTAAATTGGTGAAAATGCAACAGACTATTGTTAAGGCTTAACCTGAGAAATTTTGACGAAAAATTCGCTACAGCAGATTTTCTTCAAATTAATTTGGTTGACTCACAACAATCGTCAAATTAGCTCTGAATTTTTTCGGAATTTTTTAACCGTTGGTTTAATTATAATTAATTTATTTAAATGAGAATTTTGTATCCTTCCAATGTTAAATTTGTTAATTAGTAGTGCAAAAAAACTATACAACTAATACAACAGATTCTTTTACTTTTTTTTACTAAAGCCTAATTTTTTAGACTATTTTTTTGAATTGTTTTCATATATTTTGAACCGTGGCGATGATCGTTTCCTATATGTGATGAGAAATGTGGCAACGTTCTCAAGGACTGTTGTCACCACCCCCTCCAAAAAATTTAAGCTCATTCCAATGCAAACAGTGTTGCCACTATAGCCACGCCTCTTGACCTTGACAGACAAATTCTCAGGTTATACCTTAAATGTAGATAAAACAGCATTCCTCAGATTTCAATTACCAACAAGTAAAGAAACAATAAATATTACAGTTAAACTAGATGGGGGGAAGTGATACCAAATTTCTTGGACTGAATATTAATAATACACTAAATTGGGATGTACACTTAAAAGAAATTCCAAAAAAAATAAATAGAGGCAATTTCTTGTTGTATTCATTAAAAAGAATTATGTCAGATCCTATATTACTGTCTGTATATTATGCAAATATATATTCTCATTTAAGCTACTGTATAATAATGTGGGGTAGTGATAATGTTATGTTAAATAGACTGTTTATTCTTCAAAAAAGGGCTCTTAAAACAATAAAAGGGTTTAAAAAATATGATTCATGTAGAACATATTTTAGGGAACTGAACATGCATGTTAACTTTACCGTGTATTTATATTTACAAATGTGCAATGTATAAAAGACTACATGCTGAGTCATACGATCAAGTTTCCGACATTTCTCCATACAATACAAGAAATAAATCGAAGGTAGTAGTAAAAAAACACCATTCTGCTTTTTACAAAAATAATCCATATTACCAAACGCATAAAATTCACGATTTTATACCACAATCATTGCGAGATGAAAGTAGTGATAATGTATTAAAAAATAAACTGAAAACTATCTTAATAAAAAAAGAGTATTACAATATTAAAGAATTTTATTCAGAGGACACAAAAATAACAGATGGAGATGTAGCAAATTGGAACGTAGCTGACACAGCATAATAATTACTATAGTGAGAAAACCAATATATTAATGTAAAACTTATCATCCATTAAGATCATCAAGATAATGTGATACAGTGAAAAAAAAAAAAAAAAAAAAGTGAAAAATAACATCAAACATGTGATTGTGGTTAAATTTTCATATTAAAATCTTATCTGTAACTGATAAAAATATAAATATAATTTTCATAATAATTCATACAAGAAGAGTAAGTGCATCAAGAAACGTATTGTACTGTGAAAAGAAGAAATAAATTATGTGAATATATGACAATTTATGCAAAAGTGCTTTTTAAATAACTAATTTACTACTAGTAAATTGTTAAAATAACCAATTAATTTGTCATGATGTATAGACTTTTAATTGAATTTAAAAGTTGTGTGTTAAATATATTATGGTGCTAATGTGATGTTTAAAAGGACACAATTTTAATTGTTGTATTAATTTTATAGATCATATATATTTTAAATATTGTTTAGGTATAATTATGTGTTTAAATTTATTAAATTTAGGCTAATTTTAATTAGAATTAAGTATGTTACATATTAAATGTAATAATTGACGTGATCCATGCTGTACAGCCTATGATCGAAATAAAAATTTGAATTTGAATGAGGGCAGCACCCCCCTCCCCCCCAAACTTGCAAGTTTTGCCGCAAGGATTCCAAAATTAAGTGGAATAAAAAGTGCTCAATTAGTGCTATATAATCTCACAATTTCATTTATTTTAACTCGTAAATTATTTGCAATAATTCATGGGACAATGTATTATGGTGGGAGGGAAATTCAAATCTATATTTGTTTCATATTAATGGAAAGTTAATTGTATGCTGCAGCAAAATAAGTTCTTTCAACATTTCTTTTGACATTGAAGCATTAAATTTATAAAGTCTCTCCAATTAAAATTATGTAAATGATTAAGGTAGAGATAACACAGATCAGCTGTTCGACGTAGTCCCCTTTGATTAACATGTAAACCTTCGCAAATTCATGCACAAAATGTCAGAATTTTTTTAAGAGGCAGATATTAATTCCTAAAAGACATAGAAAAAGTTTCAAAACAATTTAACTAGCCGATTTTTTTAAATTAAGGCTTTAGTTTGTTTCTCAATGGGAAGGCCCTATGCAAAAAATTACAAAAATTAATTTTAAAAAAATCGGCTAGTTTAATTGTTTTGAATTTTCTATAATACGGCTTTTAGGCACTAATATGTGCCTCTCAAAAAATTTTCAGAATTTTTGTCAATTTGCTAAGGTTTACGTGTTAATCAAAGGGGACTACGTCGAACAGTTGATCGGTGTTATCTGTACCTTAAATGAAACCAATTTTTTTTTTTTTATTAATTTTAAATGCATAATTTTAAATGTGTGAATGTACGCATTTTGTGTATGGACTTTCGTCTTTTGCATTCACCAATTAGGTTTAGTTTGTTTATTTACTAATATTTTTTCCTCCAAACAGTCCAAACTATGTATAAAAACCCAATAAACAATTATTCCCTGTTGAAAATTTCTTATTATTCTTATTGAAATTTCCAATTAGAACCCATTATTTATAATTAGAAATGAGCATTTCTAGTAAGAAATTTAAAATTTCTAATAAGAATAAAATAAATTAATGTTGCAGCATTCAATTTTCCAATGAAACTAATATAGATTTGAATTTCCCTCCCACCATGATACATTGTCCCATGAATTATTGCAAATAATTTACGAGTTAAAATAAATGAAATTTTGGGATTATATAGCACTAATTGAGCACTTTTAATTTCACTTAATTTTTGAATCCTTGCGGCAAAATTTGCAGGTTTGGGAGGGAGGGGAGCGCTGCTCTCAAGTGGTTAATGTTTATATTTGAAAATGAAGATATTGAGCTGGAGCAAAACATATTACGGCACTAATTAGCACTAATCAAGCACTAATTATTGCACCCAAAATTGGAATTAGTGCTGCAAGTTGAAGGGGCTATCGTGAAGTGGGCCCCCCATCATTCACATTTGATTTGAACTTGTGTTTAAAGGAGGGCTCATGTGCGTCATACGGCACTAATTAGCACTAATTGAGCACTTATTACTGCACCTAAATTTGGAATTAGGGCTGAAAGTGGGGGGGCTCACTTCACGTACATGCTGCATGAGATTCAGTGGCGACGCCACTCTCAGTTACAGTGAAGCTCGGCCGAGCTGGTCAAATGTCTGGCCATAAGACACGGAGCTTAGGTCTCTGCTACGGTTGTGCCACGATCGCTTACTTTTGAATTTCGTTTGTAAATTGTTTCAATTTCTAGCTAATCAGGGCTTCATTACTCTGAAGTTACAACAATTAAGCACTCTGATTGGCTGATGGGTCTTATTCATTAATTTTCTTGGTCTGTAGTTTCCTGGTAAGCAATTTTAAGAGCTGTAAAATAGTATAAAGTTCATTGTTGCGCTCACCTAAAATAGCAGATAGCTCATTATTGAAACGACCGAGATTTGTGGTAGACAGATATGGCTCATTATTCCGGACGAGAGATTATTTATATGTATATGTATGTATATATATATATATATATATATATATATATATATATATATATATATATATATATATATATATATATATATGTGTGTGTGTGTGTGTGTGTGTGTGTGCTCGCGCTACGTACACTAACACGGCAGATCTATTAGTCTTTGATTCGTATATATATATATATATATATATATATATATATATATATATATATATATATATATATATATATATATATGTAATAGGAGTACATTTAAATGTATTAACATAGCTATATATTAAATTAAAAAAAAAACAGCATTTACCGCACATATATAATATTTATATAATCTGGACATGCCCCAAAATGGAACATTCAAACAAGGTGAGTGACCCAAAATGCTACCATTGGTGACATTCAGACTGCCCAAAGAGTACAACAAAGCTGATCTAACAAGGTGAGACCAGGAGAAAAGTAAAACACAAAAATTGAGGATATAAATATGATCGAGGGGCAGGCGCGGATCCGGGAAAAAATTTCGGAGGAAGCTGAAATATTTGCAGGGAAGGAAGGGGGAGCTGCCTCCATAGGGCCAATTTTAAAAAACATTGGAGTGGGGGAAGTGCCTATATTGCCCATGTTAAATAAAAAAATTCGGGGGGGGGGGGGGCTGCAGCCTTCTCAGCCCCCTCCATGGATCCGCGCCTGATCGAGTGTAAAGAAACTTTCTCCAAACTCATTTTTTTAATTCACTTAACTGTATTTTTTTATGACAAATGTATTGTCAGAGATTTTTGTAAGAGCGTTGCAAATACGTTACTTCACACTTCTTCTTTTTTTTTTTTTTTTTACAAGGATACACCCCTAAGAGCTTACAGCTCGCGGCCGGGTAAAGGGTAGAGATAAGGTAGGGAACGGATAGTACATAGTGGCCACGGCCTGTTACGCGTCCCGGCATTCGCTGAGGTGAGACTGAGGGAACCGTGGAAAACCTCAGTCAGGACGGACACCTCTACTTTCTCTCAATGGACCAAAGCGATGTCCAAAGCCTGGGGAACCACACACAGGTGCATCACTGCACTGGGTAGAAAGCGAGACGAATTTACCCCAGGGAGGGAGCAACGTAATTTTTACTTGAATCGGTCACCCATCCAAGTATTAACCACGCTCGACGTAGCCTGACTTCGGTAATCTAACGAGAACCGGTCAATGCACTGCGCCACACTCGACCTTTTGCTGTGATATCTTTTAACACAATTAAATTCAAGATGAAAAATTATGTGACGTCATAATTAATCCTGTAAAGTACATCCTTTTGATTAAGGGATGACTCACACAGATCGCAGTATTTTGCACGATATGATTAAAAATTGAGATCCTATGCGATCAGGTGTACGGGCGCACAGCTTCGTATTATATCGCATGGTATCAGTATGTTTTTTTTTTTCTCTTTTCCCTCTCATTTCTAAATTTTTATCATACAAAGTCATAATATACGATTCCATAATATACGAATGTAGTGTGCGACCACCTTGGTGTAAATTACACAACGATACAACAGCGATTTGAAACTATTATAATGATATAATAATGATAAATAATAAGCTTTATGATAATAGGGTCCCGGTGTTAGAGTATATATAAAATATAAAGAGCTAGCCTGAATAATGTTATCATTACATAATTATCAGGAGATATTTTATCAATTTGTATACTATAGTAAAAATTACGTTTTTCTTTCGATAGCTTAATTCTGCTTGACATTCCCCAATTGCTTTCTTTCATGCGCATAAGTCGAAAGGAAATCTTAAAACTGCAGTTAAAACATTACATGATAAATGCTTGTTCACAAACAAGGTTTACAATCGACATGACAGAGTGATGTAATGAGAACATACGTAACGTTCGGGATGTCGAGAGGTGTATGATGTGACGTCATAACGAGAGATCTCTGTAAAATTGGCAACTGTAAAATTGTCACAGGTTGCAGGATGGGACTATATAAGATTGACTTTGCACCGTTAATATTAACGACCCGTAACTCTTTTAATCGGAAAAAGTGTAAAATACTGCTCCAAAAATTCTGAAAAAATTTGAAATTATTATATATAGTTATATATAGCCAACCAACAATTTATTGACACAAAAAAAAATAGTGAAAAAATAACTTTAACTTTCCATTTAACATGCCATTTAAATTTTACATAACCGAAACCCAAGTTAGATATAAACCTTAGTTACCTGGTGAAGACACATGTGATCCTTGCAGGCCGGATCGTGGTGACGTGGGGTCTCTGACCGACGAGGAGTCTTTCTCTCGCAAGTCGAGGGGTAATCTCTTGAGCGAACGATCGGTCGTGCATGGGATGTGGCAAGTTCTAGGAAGGAGAAAGGTGCAATGGAGTATCGACCTCAAAATTTTTTATTGCAGAAATGGATAGATGGTGAAAAGTTATGCTACCCTGATTTTTTTCAGATTTTTTAGAGCCCGGGAAGTATTTTTAAAAAAATTATTGAAAGTCCTTTTTGTGACGTCACACGGCGGCAAGTCCTATCTTTTTCTTAAGGAGTGGCGATTCGTGACATCACAAAAAGAAATTTCAATAATTTTTTAAAAATAGTTCCCGAGCTCTAAAAAATCTGAAAAAAATCAGGGTAGCATAACTTTGCACCCTCTATCCACATCTGCAATAAACAATTTTGAGGTTGATACTCCATTATTCATAAAATAATAATGGTAGCATAAAGTAAGAGATTCTACTTTTATTTTCATTACTTATTCGTGTATTATATGTTTTGCGATTGATGTATTATGAATTAAAGAAAGCCCATTGCAGTTACATATTATTATTAATTGATTAATATATTTTTTCCATGCACTGAAATCTTCCAATTTAATATAACATCTTATATAAAAAAAGTCAATTATATTTTTTCAAATTTGCAGTTTCTTAAAAAAAAGTGAAATGGTCAAATAATTATATTTACATGGCAGTTATCAACAATGACATCATCGGTAGCACTCAGACTCCCTCAAAGTGTATGACAAAGACGTACAAACAAGGAGGGAAATTGGTCTCTACATGAGAATTTAATATGAAAGGGAAAGATCCTCCATTTCTTAATTAACATTGACTTCGTATGTAGGTTCAGCAGTGTGGATCCAAGGTGGTAGCCCCCCTTCCCCCCAAAGGTCCCAACATACTTGGAAAGTGTTACCTCCGCCAAAGGTCCCAAAATACTGTACATGGAAAGTGTAACTCACTTCCCCCCCCCCCCCCCAAAGGTCCTAAAATACATGGAAAGTATTACCCCACCCCCCTTTCGCCCCAACCTCCCACCTTAAATTTAACATTACAGGATAGGGCACCGCCCCTCCCCCCCCCCCCTGGATCTGCCCCTGAGTTTCAGACCCCCATGAGTTTGTTTGTTCGAGTCCACGTCGAACGGAATAGTCTATCTGAGATTGGTTCATCTGACGTCACGTGACCCTCTCAGTAGGATTGTATTGGAGGACAAAAGATCGTGACGTCAGATCAACCTATCCCGGACAGGCTATACATTATGATCCCTACCTGGCGAGGACATGATGAGTCATTGAGGCAAGCGACCACGGATCGCATCTCGTGGTATCACGTGGGGTGTTTCCTCGTCCTTACAAAGTTATTGAAGATCTATCGAGAGTCCACAGTCAGTTGAAGGGTCCTAAAATTAAAAAAAATAATTTTTTATTTTTTTATTAATTTTCATGTCATTTTATAATTGTTCAAATTCTTTTAAATGATTATTTTTAACATAATATATAATAGTGCATGCCAAGGTATTTCAAACTTATTATTAAATGGTTACTGAATGCATTTATTATGCAAAAAAAGAGAGGTATGTAAACAATGAAATTGTTTTTAAATTAATAGTACCAATTTTTTAATATTTCAGGAATATATATATATTTTTTTTAGTTGCTAAATACGGTACTATATAAATAAATATAAACAAATACAAATAATGAAATATTAATATAATTAATGTTGCAAAGTTCATATATTGATTTATTTGATGATTATAAAAAAATGAGAAATAAAGGCAATAAAACTGTGGTTTACATTTAATTGTTTTCTACTAAAACTTAATAGATCAGGAAAAATATCTACATATTTATTTTAGAGTCACTAACTCACTTTGATCGTACCTTGATTGTTGGCACGAGGCAGCTGTGACGTCAAGTTGTGCAGCCACGTTGATGACGTCATCAGTCACGTGGTCCATTACTTAATTAACATTGATTTCGTATGTGGCCGCTGAGAAACACAATATTAGAGAAGCATTTAAAATTATCATTTAACCTCTAATTAAATTTAGCCTCGATTTTTATCCCCTGGGCGTTAAACATGGTTAATAAACTAGGAGCCAAACATAATGCTAAAAAAATTTCAGACAAATCGAGGTTAAGCATTTCAAATTGTAATTATTTATTCCATTTCTGCTACAGTCAAGATTTCACCATAATTATACACTTAAACAATTGTTTATTAGGATTATAAGACAAGTCAAAATAAAATTCAATGTTAAACATACACGATAAACGATAATCAACGATTTAACCCATATTTTTTAGCACCATGATAAGCACTCGCTTTAACCCGGGGGATAAAAATAAAAAATGTGAATGCTTGACATGGACATTTTAGTGCGTTTGAATAATATGCAGTTATCCAATAAAATTATTTTAAAAAATGGCCACTCATGAAACTAATTTCAGTATGGACGAGATGCAACCATCTCATGGTGGATGCCAGCAAAATGTGTGGAGATTAGTGCAGGTAAGTATGAAGAAACCCAGCGGGCACTGTTTGCGGATACATTAAGGCAACAGAATTTAAGAACAGTAAATTAGGGTAAGAAAACTAGAGTATTCCGCTCAGCGTAGTCCCGTTTGATAACCATATAAATAAACCTTAGCAACCTCATAAAAATTCTGATTTTTTTTACATAGTCTCTATTAGCACCAAAAAAATGCCGCCCATGGAAACCGAAACTTAAAAATTAATTGAAAAGAAAAAAATCGGTTCCTCCATGCATTGTTTTGGAATTTTTTCATAATTTTTTTACTGCAAAGGACAGTATAAAAAAAATCAGAATTATTATGAGGTTGCTAAGGTTAACATGTTAATAAAATGGGACAACGTCGATCAGAATTTTCTTATTATCTTACCTTAAAAATGCATACTAATTATTTGTGAAATAAAAACTCAACTCACCAAACAAGTGAGGTCTGAAGGGCGGTGACCTCATGGAGGTCACGTGACAAGGTCATGTCGAGCCAGTCGTGTTGGGGAATTGAAAGACTCTGTAGTATTTTATTGTAAAATATAATTAACTGTAAACTGCATTGATTTTCTTGATATTTTATGGCCCATTTTGGACATAAATATTGTAATTAAATAATAATTTTGTACAATGAGTAGCTAATATGCAATGATTAAAATAAAAGTTATTTATAAAAAAAAATTATTACCGGCAAAACGTGGTTAAGATAATTAATCAAATATGACTGATGCATGTAATAATATATTATCTATAATTTACATTGTTACAGTGCTAAAATAGCATACAAAATAGTGGTAAAAACGATATTTTCCAAACTGGGAGGATTTAATCATGGCCTTTATACAGAATATACAAGTATATAAAATTTGGTGTCAGTTACTTTAGACTATGCAATATGACCCAACTATCCCTTAAGTTACGTAAGAGACAGCATTGCTTCAAAGACTGAACAAAAAATATTTTTAATTTTTTTTTTTAAATGAATTTTTATATTGGATACTTTTTAAAGTAAAGTGCGCGCTAGAAAAAAAATTTGAGTTAGTATTTTCTAAAAATAGTTCAAGTAGTCCTCCATATCAAACCTAAATTCAAAAAATTCTATCTCAAATAGGTTTGCCAGAAAAAAATTCCAAAGTCAGAGTGAACGCGTCGCTTAACATGGGGCCTAACCTGACAAAAACCCTCGAATATCTCGAAAAAATACACCGTTAGGTGGTATGAAAAAAATATAGTGATGTTCTATGGCCCAAGCTTTAACCAAAAACCGATTAAAAAAAATTTCTCTCGAATCCATTTTTCCGTAAAAAAATCAAGAAAATCTACCATGTTAATTCCCATAAGGTTTTTTTATTATTTTTTTACGGAAAAATGGATTCGAGAGAAATTTTTCTTAATCGGTTTTTGGTTAAAGCTTGCGTCATAGAACATCACTATATTTTTTTCATACCACCTAACGTTGTATTTTTTTGAGATATTCGAGGGTTTTTGTCAGGTAAGGCCCCATGTTAAGCGACGCGTTCACTCTGACTTTGGAATTTTTTTCTGGCAAACCTATTTGAGATAGAATTTTTTGAATTTTGGTTTGATATGGAGGACTACTTGAACTATTTTTAGAACATACTAACTAAACTTTTTTTTCTAGCGCGCAGTTTACTTCAAGAACAACATTAAAGTACTAAAATTTAATTAATAGTTATTAACTTAATAAATTTTCCTCTTATAAATGAAACACAATCATGTTGTGCAAAAAATAACAATAATAAAAATTTCATGTGTTTCCCAGTATCATAAAAAACAAGGTGATCATGGTTTAGCCAAATTTAGCTAAGCTTTTATATATAAAAAAAATCAAGGTGGAAGCTAGGATTATGGATAAAGGACAAAAACGTAAATCATAAAACAATAATAAAAACTAAATAAAACGAAAAATAATAAAATAAATAATAATAGAAACTAAAAATAAAAGAAAAGGATTATTATGGTTAAGGGGGAGGGGGTGGTACGCCACAATTCTTTGTCTATGGATTTATCCAATGCCAGGGTAACCACATTGTGGTAAATCGTGACGATTTAGTACCCTGGGTGGGAGAAGCAGTAGCCGTGTCATCCTAACCATTTAAAGCTATGCTCAGCGGAGGCCGGTTACGCTGGTAACTTAGGGAAACGTCCGAACCTCCGCTACACTCACACAGGACACCAAAAACAAGCGGAGGGGGAAGCAAGTGCAGATCTCACGGTACTACACTTACTCTCTCCCGCATTATAGAGGGAATTAAAACCATCCTCGTTATTACACTAAGTTAGTAAAATAGTGGAGTTAATTTATAATCAGGTTCATAACAACCTTGTTCAGGATGATACTGCAAAACACAAAATTTGGGTTCTGGTACATTAATTTATATATGTAATTATACAACATTTTTTATCATAATAATTAGTTTAATTAAAGGAAAAGTGTTGTTTTCTTTATATCTTTATATTAATTTATTTATTACCAAGGGGCATAATGCAGATAATTTTTTTATCCGCAAGGTCTCTCAATCACACCAGGTGTGATTTATGTCTCATTACATGACTTGACTACAAGTCACGGAGTGCAAGCCCTTTTCTAAACCAATCTAAACAAGGCATATCAGACTGATTGTGAGCAAAACAATCTGCAGATTGTTATAAATTAAAAAAATAAATAAAAATAGCAAAGTGTACAGTTAAGCTAAAAGATATAGTCCGGCCATATTACATTTATAAATCACCAATACCATTCATCAAAACTGCTAATGATATGGTGATTAAAAAACAAACTATACTTGCGTACCCACTTTAAGAAATATCGTTTTTAAAGAAACTGTTTTTTAAAACATAAAAATAATATTATTGTAAGAAACATAAATTATCATCACGTATTATTATAATGTATTGATTTGAAAATAATTTTTCGATCTCCAATCTGCACTAAAATTTACATAAATACTTTTATTTTATATTGATTTAAGTCAACGAAAGTAAATTTCATTTCATAGAATCGATCGTTTAGAAACACGTAAACACGCACACTTGTCAGCCAGAAGATGCTCGGTAAAATATCCCGCGAGTTAGGTTTATACACCTCGGGATGGCGCAAATGTTTTAAAATAAGATCACATTCGATTAAAAAGACATTGTAAAATGATTTAATTGGAGTAAACATGAAATCACTGCAACGGACAAAATACATGATTTTTTTTGCAGAAATAAATAGAGCGTACCAAATTATGCTACTCTGAATTTTTTCAGGTCTTTTTGAGACCCGAAACTATTTTCAAATAATTATAGAAAGACCTGTGACTTCAGTTGGCACCTCTGAATCCTTAATAAAAAGGATAGAGACTAGACGCCTATTGACGCTGCCAGGGGGCATTGCTGCACTTTCAATAATTATTTAAAAATAATTCTGGCTCTCAAAAAAATCTGAAAAAATTCAGAGTAGCATTATTTGGTACCCTCTATTCATTTCTGCAATAAATTTTTTTCACATTGTATGTTGTCCATACAATAAGATCATTATCTCAATTACTTTCAGAATTATTAAATTTTCTACGTTAGAAATATATTAGGTGAAATAAACAAATAAATTCTTGATTTAGTTAATTATAAAAGAATATTAATTTAATTAATTATTAAAATAATTTGAAATAATAGAAAAAACGGGTACAAAATATCAAGAATCAATAGAAAATATTGATAGAAATATTCAATTAAACTTAAAAGTTATCACTAAATAAGCTGGACACGAATTGTTACAAATTCTCATTAATAAATGAATATTCAAAAAGTAAGAAAAATTTCTGCAAGCTTTGATAATCGCCAAAGTGAAAGGGACAAATACTGGTCGACACAACTCTCTCATCTCCAGCAGAGCTCGAGTTTCATTGTGTTTTGTAGAATCACCTGCAGAAAATACATCACAACCTTCAGTAGAGCCACACTAAAAGATTATGAGATCAAGAATGGGCGAGTCTACGCCAACACAGATTTTTCAATTTTTGAGAAGGTGTAATGCCGGCTTTGTTGACAGTATAATGCGATCCTTATCGTCAGTGCAGGCATGTTGCATTGAACTAAAATAAATTCATTTTGATCCATTAAAAAAAATTTAATTCGCTAATTCAAAATCAAATTTCAAATAGGTGTATTATCCCTAGCAGCTTTACTAACAGGAAGGGGGTCAAATCTATCTGCTATTTAATTCATACGATTGCAAGATAAAAAGAAAATATTTTTTGTTACTGTTTTTATTTATTTTATTAATATTATTATTTTTTGCGGAAATATTGCTAAGTGGCTAACCAAGGATTATTAATTCCTTTTAAAGTTTTAGAGACAGCAGTAATTTACATATTTTTACTGCTTTAAGGTAGACATTAATTATTTATTACATTGTAAAGATAACAAAGATCAGCTGACCCAATGATAAAAAAAAATCCCACTCATTAAAATAAGAAAAAAAACTAATAAAATGTTCTCCTCTACATCCCCTATCAGTAGCTGAAATATCAGGTGTACAAAAACGAGCTATTTTTTAAGTTAATTATTTTTGAAGTTCACTAATTTAACAAACAAGTTGCATTTCTCCATGTTAAATTAGTGAACTTTAAAAATTAATTACTTGAAAACTAGCTCATTTTTGAATACCTGATATTTTAGCTACTGATAGGGGATGTAGAGGAGAAAATTTTAAATTTTTTCATAATTTTTAAGAATTGATTCTTTTTAGCATTCGGTCAGCTGATCCGTGTTATCTCTGCCTTAAAAGCACAGACTTCCAATCTTAAAATATTTATGGGTCTACTCCCCCCCTCCTCCTCCCTCCCACCTGTTAATGCTAAAGATTAATGTGATATCTTGATTAGCAGAAAGATAAGATGAACCTTGTCATCAGTGGAAAGTTGGAATTGTAAATTTTAAATTAAAATAATAATAATAATAAAAATAATAATTTAACTTCGATCGTTGGCTTTACAGCATAGATCACGTCAGAGTTGTTACATAAATCTTACATAACAGGTACTTAAATCTAATTAAAATTACCTCAAATTAACATACATAGGTTAACACAAATAATTTTAAGTAAATTTATACTATTAACATATCTATTATTCATTATTATCAGGTTCTTAAATCTTGATTTTTTTTTTTTTTTTTAATATTTAAAAATAGTTTGTTTTCAAAAACACTTTCACTCTTTTTAATATAATTGATTTATTATCTCCACATATGATTTCTTGATAATTTTGTTGTTCATTTCTATTATTGGTTTATGTTTGACAAAAATCACTGGACTCGACAAATATCTATACTCCCCACTGTACTCATGCTTGTAAATAAAATTTTAATAAGAAATATTTGAATGAAAATTTAATGAAGATTATTTTTCTTTTTTTTTTTATTTTAAATTTTTCTCAAATATAATTCTGTATATATTCATTAATTACTCCGTTTTTTACTTCAAGTTAAATAAATTTTACCCGATAATTACTATAATTTGTGAAAACATAAAACTGCAAAATGGGGTACATGGAAAAAAGATGCCGACCCGTAAATATTTTAGAAGATATAAATTACGATTTTGTAACTCTGTATCATCATAAAAAGAATTTAAAATTAAGAATTAACATAATTATAATAAAGCAGAAACTACTTTTCAACGCGACTATGAATAAGAAGTTACTTAAAACGATGTTTTTTATTTTTTTTAAATAATATTTACATTTATGCAAATACATAACCTTTAAAATGGAGAAAACGAGGTCTATGTATCACAATTTAGTTAAAAAAAACATAATTTTAATGTATAATATTAAACAATTTAAAATAAAATAACTACATTTAACGCTGAAATTTCCACTGCACGATTACAAGCAATTTCAACAAAAGGTGGCAGGCATGCTGTTTTATTAATAATGAGTGATAAAAATTAGGGAAAAGAGCTACTAAAAGAAATTTTAAAAGCGAGTGTTACATACTCTGAATTTTCACAATAGAAAATGAGAAAAGTGGATTACTCACCAAGCTTATGTCACAACGAGGTTGGGTCAGACACTTCATCGCAGACTGAGGTAGTGACGATACATCAGAAGAATCGTCAAGTCTTTTATTTAAGATAATTTACTTTCTATATTTTTTTTTTGCATATAATGTATGGTTGTTTAATTATAACATTTTTTATTATTTATTTTGGCTATTACTGCATGAATCTTTTTATTTTTTTAGTTGGACATTCTCATAATTAATTATATAATTTCCCATTATTATTAATATGTACTACTGTTTAAATTTTTATTATAAATTGGATGCAATAAATTCTACATACAGCTACATGTATTATTCAAAATCATGCAAAGTAAGTGCTATAACTAATATAAGACAAGTCGTTATTAATAAATACAATTCACATCATACAATTAAAATGGTTGATAATGATAGTTGTTATCAGTCATTTTAAAAAAAATATATATGTCAACTTTTAAATTGATATATATTTTTTTTTTACACATTAATGCAATTAAAATGATTGATGATTATCAGGCATCAACCATTTTAAATTTTTTTTTATCAATTTTCACATTAATATATTTTTTTTTTTTACACACATTTCTTCAGTGTCGCATTTTAAACTCCCACACAAGTAAACTACAAATAAAAAGGAATAGTATATAGTTTATAAGATCTGATAAAATAAAACTTACGTACAGCTACAAATATAATTGAACATCATGCAAATTATTATTTATACTACACATTATAAGACATTTTACTAATTATGTTAATCACCCATGCAATTTAATGTTTTCAATTTTTATCATACAGTATTCAGCATACTATTAAAATGATTGATGGTTATCAGTCATTGATCATTTTAAAAAAATATATATCAAATTTTCATTTGATATATTTTTTTCACACATGCACGCAATCACTTTCACATTCCAAATTCGCGTACAGGTATATGAACTAACTACAAATATATTACAAAAAAAAAACTTTTCACCTACAATATAATATGAACATATTATAGAGTATAAATTGACAGGTCAACTATTCAATACAGGATACTTTTAGTGTCGTAAAAATTTTAAAGTTTTTATTAATTTGTTAGATCAAACTTTGGGCAGTAATAGCCAAAATAGATTAATAATAATGATGATAGTTTTTCATCAATATAAAAATTTAAAAAAAAATAATGAAATAAAACTCGGAAGAAACCTGTAAATATAGAGGACAGAATTAGTTGATGTACACATTTTACATTAAGAGTAATTTGTTGAACAATAATATATTTTCAAGGTAACTAATTTTTCGATTCATCCTGTAAAAAATAAAAATTAATTATATTTATGACATTTCTTTGTTAATATTTTTATTATTTTAAATTGCAATAAATTTAAATAAGAGAGATCTAATTAAAAAAATAATTTTGTAAAATATTAAATTAAAACCACGCATTTATAAATGCAGTTTAAACTATTTTTACATTACGTTACCCATATACCTAAAGTAATAAAAATGCTTGCACATCAGTACATCGTCTTAAAATGTTGTCTGTCTGTCTGTCTGTTTCTTTTTTTTTGTTTTTTTTTTTAATAAGAAAAACACACAGTGACAAATATATTATGACTACATAATTTACGATCGATTTACAAAAATCAGAAATTTGCATCGAAAAAAATAATAGTCTACGCCCCTTTATAAAAACAAATCGCCCATCATCAAACTATAATTACATTAGTGCACGTATTGAAAATAAATTAAAAAAAATGGATGCAAAAAATATATTAAATGTGAAAAAAAATTGCATACGTTCTCTGTAAAAGTATTTTTTTATAATTTTACCCTAAAAAAAGGGCAGTGTTTATAAAAAAAATCGAGCAAACGGTGGGCTATTGGGGGACTACGCCCCCCAGCCCCCTTGAAAAAATCCTGGCTATAGACGGTAATCTCAGAGCACAGAAGACTAGGAGCACCGCTAGGAAAACTCGGAGCCTTGCATATATTGCAAGATCCATTTACTAGTATTGGGATCTTGGAATATATGTCATGTATTATATTAGCATACAAATTGATATAACAAATCGAACACTTTAATTTTATTGTTGGCTTCATACAAAAATATTATTGGATGTCATAAATACTACATATAAATATCATGTCTTTATCTCCACACGCACCTTGACGGTGGTGTTTGACGCTCGCGCCTCTTCGTTGTCATTGTTCGCCGCGATCACCAGCGTGAACATCCCGTCCCCGAAGGGTGCTGCAGTCCTCAGCTCGCCGGTCTTCTTGTTGAGGCTGAAGATGGGCGTGTCTGCAGGTACCCCCATGTTCCCGACCCCAGACCGGTGGAACTCGGCCCCCAGCAGGCTGTACTTGACCCCTGGGGCATCCGCGTCGGCGTCAACGGCCTCCAAGGTCACCAGGGTGGTGTCCACTTGCAGGTTCAGTCGGAAACCTGAGGAGCATGGGTGGTGAGACCGAGACGTGGGTCGGAAGAAAGAAGGAGGGGGGGGGGACACTTACCGATTGTCATCAGGTTGTCCTGCTTGAAGAGTGGCAGATTGTCATCAATATCATCCACTGTCATACGAACTTGGATTTCAGATGGGTCTTAGCCAAACGAAAGAGTATTGTAATTTCATAGCTACTTCAATAATCAGAAGTATGTATATATTTTTTTAATTTTAGTAGTTATCATAACAAGAAAATTTGGTCTTTTAGTTCGTCAGACGTTTGATTTAAACACTTATTTTTATATTTTTATTCAATTAATATTTTCTGTTGCATTCTTTACCATTTAGAAATAAACGACAAGTATAATAGAGTAGCAATTAGCAATATAATTATTCATATGGAAAAAAAGCTATACATAAAAAATAATTTGTTCAAATATTATCATATAATTTAATTTTTTACGTATAATAATTAAGAGCTTAATCTTATATTTAGAGTTAAAAATAAAAAAAAAACGTGAAACGTTCATAGACAGGTGACATTGCTGCACATTGCACACCTGAGGGTAGAAGGCCTTACGCAGACTCGATGGTCTGGTGTGCGCGGGGAAGCACTTGATGGTGAGCAGAAGCTGGACGGCAGTAGTAATCGAGGGGGAAAATATAAACTTCCCGCAAGAAGGGGACAGAGGTGATGAAAATAATTCTATCACATTTAACATGGGATTTTCCTATACTGAACTTAACATAGGAAGTATAGGAACTTAGTATCACATTTAACATGGGATTTTCCTATACTGAACTTAACATAGGAAGTATAGGAACTTACTATGGAACCTATGTTAAATGTGATAGATTTTTTTTTTTTTAATGTTCATTATAATACATATGAAACATATAAGTATGTGATAATGTTGGAAGATATGGGAGACACAACTATATTTTTTTTTGCTTACCATAGCGGTCTCACGATAGTGTAGATCTTATATGGCTTTCACTTTTCTTTGAGACATGAAAGTTATATAAGTGTCATGTGACATGAAGCGTATGTGACACTCATATCTTTTTAACATTGACCGTATAAAATAATATAGCATTTTGTTTATTTCTATATAAGTGTCGTGTGATATGAAGCGTATGTGACACTCATATCTTTTTAACATTGACCTTATACAATAATATAGCATAATGTATATTTCCAATGATAAATGAATAAGAATAATAAAATTTATGTTGCAATTATAATGTAGGTTTTTTAACAAACTACATGCTACGATAGTATTATTTTTTAATGAATTAAAAAAATATATATTATGGCTATAGCAACAATGCTAATTATAATTGTATACAAAAAACCATGTTTGTATACAACCAATGTTTTATAATTTATATATTATTAACATTAATCGTATACTTTATTATAGAAATTCATATAATGCTAATGTTATAAAAATTTCTATGATATTAACATTGATTGTGTACGTAACATTGATAATTGTATACCACAACAATGTCCGTATTCATCCAATGTTATTTAAGTTTGTATATTATTAACATTAATTGTATACTGAAACATTGACATTCGTGTACTATTAATGTTAATAATATTTCTATGATAATAACATTGATCATATACTAAACAGTCATTTCTAAAAATCAACGAATTTCATATATAAACCATGTTATTATAATTACTATATAAATAACATTGTTCGTATACTATAACATACACATTTGTATACGACCAATGTATTTTAAAGAGAGGAGGGGGGTCATGAGAGCGATCCACGTCTGCGCGATGTCTGCTAGCGAATGAAGCATACAAATTGCACTACAATTTTGCGGACAACGACAGAGGAGAGGGGGAGGTGTGCCGATGTACCTCCCCATCCCCCCACTCTCCCACTGACTTGAACAATTATATAATTATGTAATTAACTAATACATAATTGAATTTATAGGCTATATAACAACAATGTTATATAAAATAATAGAAACGAGTGAAATGAAAAAAAAAATCCTTTCTTTTAAGACCAAACATGAAAAAAAAGTTACGAAAATTTTGTCATTATTTTTTTCGATCGATAATATCAAATAAAATAATTACATTTTGATGTTATAATCTTTTAATTAATATACGATTTTTCCTGATATTACCATAATAAATATATTGACTTCGTAAATTATGGTTCTCGTGGGAAATTTTTTATGCACTCACTTGCAGTTTTTGTTTACACTGCACTATTTTTCTACTAAGACTGCATTATTAGAAAATAATGAGAGGAAAATAAGGGGTTTAAATAGAGGTACCTTTTGGCATCTTTCCCATTTAAAAATCTCACTATTTTGTATATTTCCATATAAGTGTCGTGTGACATGAAGCGTATGTGACACTCATATCTTTTTAACATTGACCGTATACAATAATATAGCATTTTGTATATTTCCATATAAGTGTCATGTGACATGAAGCGTATGTGACACTCATATCTTTTTAACATTGACCGTATACAATAATATAAATTTTAATTTCTTGCTGATTCAGCCACATTTTTGTATAAATTCGTCACGTCTGGGAGCAGATCCACATTCAATCTTCGGTATCTACTCTGTTTACATCGACAGATCTCTGAAACACGGCTACTCTATTACATAATCTTATCAAAATGCAATTCGAATCTACTAAGCAGATCGAACAGCTTTACGTATGGATCAAAAATAGTAATGGCATAGATAATTTAATACTTAGCCTTGCTGCGGGATTACGACACTTCATTTCTATAGGACAAATGATGAACAATGAACAGTTGCAGCATGAAATCTTCAAAGACAGTTCTGCAGCACAGTATAGAAAGGATATGGAATCCCTTATTGAATGTAAGTATATGATTTTTTTAAATAATATTGTAATGCAGCGCAGACAAAATTTAATTAAACATTCATCCAAAACGAATATATAAAATTATATAAATTATTTTAACATATTTAACATCTCATATGTAAATTCATTTGTTTTATGTATAATTTATTTTATTATAATTCACCTAATTATTATAATTATTTATAGAAAAATATATATATATTAATTATACCGGTACTGAATATATTTCACATGTCATTACTGCAAAGAATAATATTGTTAATGGCGTCATAAAGTTATATAGTGCAAACCTATAGTGGTAACTGTAGAAAATTCATGCGTCTGGCTAGGATTGCTGTATATGATTATCATTGTAAAATCATGTAAATGCTCTGTCTGCAGCAACAGCGTAATTTTACATAATATAATTTTAGGTAAACGAGGTGCTGAGGACAAATTTCTCAATGATGATGATTCTGAGCATTTTGACGACACAAAAAAAGGTAAATTGAATAAATACATGTATTTAAAATTCCTTTTATCTTAATATAATTACGTGTATACATATATTATACATATAACAGTATAATATAAATTATATTTACATAATTTTGCTTATAATAAAATGAATATATAATTATAATAATATATGTTTTCTGAAAGTTATTATTGAATTATTTTATGTTTTGAAAAGAAGAAACATTTAATTTATTTATTTGAAATTTGTATTTTATTGCATTAATTCTTAGTTAATGCCATGCTAATTTACATGTTGTTTCATGCAAGGAATAGTATGATTGTTATTCATTATATAATAAATTAATAGTCTTATTTTTTCGTATATTTTAGGTAAGAGAAGCGCCAAGGATGAATACCATAATGATAAACACGAGAATACTGACGAGAAAAAAAGAGGTAAATTTAAAAGTTATACCTTAACATTTATTTTATTAAAATATATTATTCTTGAAAATAGAGTTATTTTCATATATTATGATTCTCTGTTATAGTTCGCTTGGAGCAGAGAGAAATTCTGGTGACAAATGGATCAATAAATGCGTCAAAACCACAGCGTGAGTACAATATTTAAAAATATTATAATAAATAAATAAACAACTATATATATATATATATATATATATGTGTATATATATATATATATATATATATATATATATATATATATATATATATATATATATTATATATAATTATGTTAGTAGTAAACTTAACATAAACATTTTGAATGTTCAAATATATTAAATTATCTTCTTTTTCACAAAAAATAATTTTTTAAATATTTTTTGCAAACAGCAATGAAGAAACCACAGGTCCAAACCGAGGTTACATCATCTGAACTAACGTCGTATCAGGTGCCAAATGTTGACACTGGAGATTCCTTCACCACGCCTACTCAACAAACACCGCTTCCTGATCAACTTTTCACTGATGCAGAATGCTCTCAAATGTTAGAAGGTTTGTATTAAATGTATCTAATTTATTTTTTATGTCTAAGTAGAGCCCTTGCACTGTAAATCAACAACGAATTAAGAACGTCTTATTTTAAGAGACATCTCTCTTGAAACAAATGCATACATACTTATTTTAAGAACCTTTCTTCTTAGTTCAAGACATATTTTTTATTTTTCTAAGAAGGTACATACTTATTATAAGATTGTATCTTTTTTTAAGATTGTCAAGAATCTTATTCACTTCCCAATCTTAAAATTTGTAAGATATCACAATATTCTTAAATTTAATTGCATTATAATATAAATTTAACCTTTATATATTAATTAATTAATTAATTACACTGTATATAATAGTATAGTAATATTAATTTAGAGTAATTTTCTAGCGCTGTTTCTTATACAACCGTAATTATTATTCAAATACTGATATCAGTTTGCATGAGTATTGGCTCCTACAATTTGAATTAAATATAAACATGTTTTCAGTTTTTTTCTGTGTACATGCTTCCTCTTGAAATTATTAAATATATATATATATATATATATATATATATATATATATATATATATATATATATATCGGAGGCTTTTAACACTGCATATGCGCAGCCTTATATATATATATATATATATATCGGAGGCTTTTAACACTGCATATGCGCAGCCTTATGGAATAGAAAACAGCTTAATTTTTACTCAAACTTGGCTTGAAATATAGTACCATTTAAATTATACCTGGACGTGACCTTTGATGACTTCTTTAATGGATTCTTTAAAAAACTTGTATTATGGGAATTGACCTACAAAAATTTCAAGATTTTTTCCTGAAAAAAGGTTCCTTAAAAATATATATTTGAAAATCCATATATTAAAGAATTCGTAATATATTGTGTAGGCATTTTTTAATTGCATGGCACCATGCCGTATTTCAGACGAAGTTTGAGTAAAAATTAAGCTGTTTTCTGTACCATACATATATGGACAGTATATATTAATATGTGTGTATAAAATATTACAAGCTATATAAATATATGTAGGCTTCATATGCAGGCGCGGATCCAGAAAAAAATTCGGGATGGGCCGCCTCCAAAAGGCCAATGTTAAAAAAAAATTTGGAGTGGGGGACATGCCTATATTGCCTATGTTAAATCCAAAATTTTGGGGGGGGGTGTAGCCCCCCAGCCCACCCCCTGGATCCGCGCCTGTTCATATGTTACAGCTTTCCGAAACACACCAAATTTGAGATTTTTTTTTGTCGTGGAGTTATATTTGTAATGGAATATTTTGGTTTATATTTCTCAATAAGTGGCAAGTTAAAATATTTTTAGGATATAAAATAGTAAAGAAAAATGGATTCGCTCGTAATTCTACTCTAATGTCTAGCCTAAATTTGAAGTATTCCCCGCCATGGTGTTGGATTTTTTTATCCTATTTTCTGATTGGCCGCGCTTGCGTCAGCTGTTTCTGTTTTATTTAAAATCTCAACGGCAAAAAAGAGAACGTTTTTTAGAGATTGCGTTTCTTCACTCTTCCGTGAATTTCGGCCAATTTATAAACGAAAACATGCAAGAAACTGCACTTTGTTGTGTATTACCGGTAAGTCAGAATCTGCACTTAACGTCATACGATATTATGTGTTCAGGGAAGTAATTTTTAATATATATTCAGGTGTCTCATGCAGCCTGCATTCTGACCAGGAGCTGACGGAAGTCCCGAGTGATGGTCATGGGGCGAATTGCAAGTCAAACCAGATTGAAACTGTGGTGGACTTAAGTTTCTTCTGGTAGAGTTTTTTACAGTTTGCATTGTGGTAAGTCTAGTACATATATGGCATTTCTTATAGAAAAATTTGCCTTTTTTTTTAGTAATAAACTGTATGCATACTGTATGATACAGACTCTGAAGCCGGTGTGCCATGTACCTACATACAACGGGCCATGGAGCTATGCTGTGTGCGAGTAGGAGTTGGAACTTCGAGGCCATGTTCACTACAACTGCTTTTCACAACGAATAGGACCCCGACAAATGACGTGTGTGTAAAAAATTGAGTACCGTGCGGTAAGTTAGATTTTTTTATTTTATATGTTTTTTCCAGTGTTTTCTACAGTCAATAGCACAAATATCTACCAACAATGGTCCACAATGGTCCTTTGTTGTTACAGTAGAAAGTTTCATTCCATACTTCAAGCTTATTAATATATCTCAGAGCTGCTGCTTGTGTGCGGACTCATCGCTGCCAGCCATTGTGGAGGAGTCTCAGCTATAGTAAAAGCAAGCAAGTGGCCAGCACCGATGAGATAGCACACAAGCCAGAGCTCTGTGATAAGTGATTAGCTAGAAGTCAACGATGGGCACCTTTCAAATAAAAATATCACTTCAGTGTGATTTTTTTTACTCACCCCTGTTTCACTGCTCTAGTTTATAAAAAATAGGCAATTCTCATGACACTGACTGGGCCTTAGAATTTTTAAGCATAAACAAACAGGGGTGTGAGAAAAAAATCACATGGAAGTGAAAATTATGTTGAAAAGTTTTCCGTCATTTGACGTAACTTTGACTTTAACTTATTTCTGCTGGGCTAGGCCTCTTTTTTCCTTTCTCACTTCAATTGCATGATGTTATGGTCTTATTACTGTAGCCAAAGTTTCATATTGAAGTGATAAAACAAAAAAAAAATTGTCATACAGTAGTTAGACATTTTAGGACATTACAGTGCAATGGTACAATGCATGGCTCTCTCAGTGAAATTACACAAGCCTGAAGACTCTTCAGGATGTATTTTGTGTTAAAAAAAATTCAAAGCAAAATATGAAAGCTTTGTATGCAGTAAAAAGTCTTGTGTAATTTCACTGAGAGAGCCATGCATTGTACCATTGCACTGTAAGGTCCTACATTGTATAACTACTGTATGACAATTTTTTGTTTTATCACTTCATTATGAAACTTTGGCTACAGTAATAAGACCATAACATCATGCAATTGAAGTGAGAAAGGAAAATAAAGGCCTTGCCCAGCAGAAATAAGTTATAGTCAATTTTATGTCAAATGACGGAAAACTTTTCAACATAATTTTCACTTCCATGTGATTTTTTTCTCACACCCCTGTTTGTATATGCTTAAAAAATCTAAGGCCCTGTCAGTGTCATGAGAATTGCCTATTTTTTTATAAACTAGAGCAGTGAAACAGGGGTGAGTAAAAAAAATCACACTGAAGTGATATTTTTACTTGAAATAATTTTGCCCGTCATTTGACGTAACTTTGACTTCAACTAATTTCTGCTGGGCAAGGCCTTTTTTTTCCTTTCTCACTTCAATTGCATGATATTATGGTCTTATTACTGTAGCCAAAGTTTCATAATAAAGTGATAAAACAAAAAAAAAAAAATTGTCTTACAGTAGTTAGACATTTTAGGACATTACAGTGCAATGGTACAATGCATGGCTCTCTCAGTGAAATTACACAAGCCTGAAGACTCTTCAGGATGTATTTTGTGTTAAAAAAATTCAAAGCAAAATATGAAAGCTTTGTATGCATTAAAAAGTCTTGTGTAATTTCACTGAGAGAGCCCATGCATTGTACTATTGCACTGTAAGGTCCTACATTGTATAACTACTGTATGACAATTTTTTGTTTTATCACTTCATTATGAAACTTTGGCTACAGTAATAAGACCATAACATCATGCAATTGAAGTGAGAAAGGAAAATAAAGGCCTTGCCCAGCAGAAATAAGTTATAGTCAATTTTATGTCAAATGACGGAAAACTTTTCAACATAATTTTCACTTCCATGTGATTTTTTTCTCACACCCCTGTTTGTATATGCTTAAAAAATCTAAGGCCCTGTCAGTGTCATGAGAATTGCCTATTTTTTTATAAACTAGAGCAGTGAAACAGGGGTGAGTAAAAAAAATCACACTGAAGTGATATTTTTACTTGAAATAATTTTGCCCGTCATTTGACGTAACTTTGACTTCAACTAATTTCTGCTGGGCAAGGCCTTTTTTTTCCTTTCTCACTTCAATTGCATGATATTATGGTCTTATTACTGTAGCCAAAGTTTCATAATGAAGTGATAAAACAAAAAAAAAAATTGTCATACAGTAGTTAGACATTTTAGGACATTACAGTGCAATGGTACAATGCATGGCTCTCTCAGTGAAATTACACAAGCCTGAAGACTCTTCAGGATGTATTTTGTGTTAAAAAAAATTCAAAGCAAAATATGAAAGCTTTGTATGCAGTAAAAAGTCTTGTGTAATTTCACTGAGAGAGCCATGCATTGTACCATTGCACTGTAATGTCCTACAATGTATAACTACTGTATGACAATTTTTTGTTTTATCACTTCATTATAAAACTTCGGCTACAGTAATAAGCCAATAACATCATGCAATTGAAGCAAGGAAGGTAAATAAAGGCCTTGCCCAGCAGAAATAAGTTAAAATCAAAGTTACGTCAAATGACGGCAAAATTAATTCAAGTAAAAATATCACTTCAGTGTGATTTTTTTTACTCACCCCTGTTTCACTGCTCTAGTTTATTAAAAATAGGCAATTCTCATGACACTGACTGGGCCTTAGATTTTTTAAGCATATACAAACAGGGGTGTGAGAAAAAAATCACATGGAAGTGAAAATTATGTTGAAAAGTTTTCCGTCATTTGACGTTACTTTGACTTTAACTTATTTCTGCTGGGCAAGGCCTTTATTTTCCTTTCTCACTTCAATTGCATGATTTTATGGTCTTATTACTGTAGCCAAAGTTTCATAATGAAGTGATAAAACAAAAAATTGTCATACAGTAGTTATACATTTTAGGACATTACAGTGCAATGGTACAATGCATGGCTCTCTCAGTGAAATTACACAAGCTTGAAGACTCTTCAGGATGTATTTTGTGTTAAAAAAAATTCAAAGCAAAATATGAAAGGTTTGTATGCAGTAAAAAGTCTTGTGTAATTTCACTGAGAGAGCCATGCATTGTACCATTGCACTGTAAGGTCCTACATTGTATAACTACTGTATGACAATTTTTTATTTTATCACTTCATTATAAAACTTCGGCTACAGTAATAAGCCAATAACATCATGCAATTGAAGCAAGGAAGGTAAATAAAGGCCTTGCCCAGCAGAAATAAGTTAAAATCAAAGTTACGTCAAATGACGGGCAAAATTAATTCAAGTAAAAATATCACTTCAGTGTGATTTTTTTTACTCACCCCTGTTTCACTGCTCTAGTTTATTAAAAATAGGCAATTCTCATGACACTGACTGGGCCTTAGATTTTTTAAGCATATACAAACAGGGGTGTGAGAAAAAAATCACATGGAAGTGAAAATTATGTTGAAAAGTTTTCCGTCATTTGGTGGATTCAGGGGGGAGGGAGGGGGCGGTGCCCTATTACACGATGTTAAAATTTGGTGTGAGAGGGGGGGGGCGATGGGGGATGGTGGTACACCTTCAATGTATTTTTGGATATTTTGGGGGGAGCGGGGGGCGTTGCCCCCTCCCCCATTGCCCTTCCCCCCCCCCCATATTCTTGGATCCGCGCCTGATTGCACTAATTTTGTACTGGAATTTATGACTGCTGAATTAGATACAAAGAAAGCTTGCTTAATTTTAAATTATTCGAGCATTAAAAAAAATAAAATAATCTTAATTATTGTCGTTCTTAATTATTGTTGTATATTTTCAGGGGGACGGCTGATCAAGTTCGTCATGGAGGTCTCTTAGGGTCTCTGTTATGATGAAGCGAAGGGTAAAGAAAGATCTTATGCTGCTGGTTTTGTTTGTATAATTTAATTCTAATATTAACTAAAACGGCGTGCTCAATTTTCATATACAAACTGAATGTTAAGCCGGTATTACACGATACAATTTTTCTAACTATTGAATAAAATTTTTTCTTACAAGAAAATTTCATCTCCGTACAAACAAATGGAGTTCAAATTTTCTTGTAAGGAAAAATTGTATTCAATACTTAGAAAAATTGTATCATCTAATACCGGCTTCAAGATGTGCTTACATTTTAGTGTATTTTATTTTTTTTATATTATTATCACTATTATTATTATTCATGACAAATTCTACACTGTTTGCAAATTAATTAATTTGCAAATAAAATTAACACTGAAATTTTTCTGGCTGCCAATTACGTTGTAAACACTGTGCCATGTAAACAACATAATATTTTTATAAAATTATTAGAACAATACCATCAATTAAGTTTGGAAAACATTCTTCAGTTAACACAGCAATGATTTTGGAGTTTATAGCAGGAAATTATTATAATAATTTTTTTTTTAAATATCTGGGGGTCCTTTATACATGCAGGATGGATTTCTAAAGCTTGAATTGTTGGTTGGTGGCATTATTATTATTTTTTTTTCAATTTTTATAATGTGAGAGTGACTCTTTCTACTTTAGTTGAATAATTTAATTTAATTTATACACTACTTGAAAACGTGCTATGAAGAATACCTTTCACCAATTATTGGCGTAAAAAATAAATATATTTAGAAAAATTTCCAGATCTCTTTATATAAATAAATTCACATTTATTTGGCAGCTGCTTGAGATGGAGGGGTATTCTTCTCTTTTCAAAATTGAAAATTTTATTTACCTCCAAGCGAGGTGTAACCAATATTACATTAAATATTCATTTATTTAATTTTTTTTTCTAATTTCTTCGTGTTAGTTTCTCAATACAGTATAGGTTAAAGTATTTTTAGAAACTAAAACTTTCAAAAAAAAAAAAAAAAATGCAATCACTATTCTACTTCAAAATTTATTGAGTGTTATGTGGCTTCAGTCATATAATTATTAAAAATATATGAAGGTGGTATTTCACGATACAATTTTTCTTATTAATGCAAATCTTGCATGAAGATGAAATTTTTCATAACAAAGAAGTTTATGCAAAATTGTATTGTGTTATTAAACTGAATATTATTAAATAATGAAATATAACATGTATTGACAAGTCTTGCAAATAAGTCTGATTTTTACTAATACCTTTTATTAATAAAATCTTGATAGTTATTTAGTAGATAGTGACTACACTCTTATTATTATATTCACATTTTTGCTATGTGTTTTTATGTATACGGAAACTGGAATTATGCAACATTTACTTATTGAATATAGTTTTTTTTTATTATTTATTACTGAGTAGAGAAAATAATTTAAATTTGTTATGAAATTTTATGCATTAATTTTTGAAAAATTTCCATGTCTCTAATAAAATGTATTTCATTGCTGTATATATTTTTGTAAAACTCTGCAACTTCATAATAAAAAATAAATACACTGTAATCTGAATATAATTCTAATTAATGCTATGCCTCCCTTGAAGCATCTTTGCAATGTAGGTTGCCTACCTGCTAGGATGACCCCATTTAAGAAGGTACCAAAATCTTATTTTAAGAAGGTAGTGTTCTTAAAATAAGATAAAGGTGCTCTTATTTGAAACAAGAACCCTCAAAAACCATCTTAATTAAGGGGACAAATTTTAAGAACCTTTTTTGATCTTGTTTTAAGAATGTTTTGATTTACAGTGTGGTGTCTATTTGTAAATAACCTTGCTCCTTTTTGTGATGCAATGTGCCAAAAATGCTTATTACGTTTTAATTCTATGATGATATAATAAAAATAAAGGAATCTTTTTTTTAAAAATATATATTATATAGGAGAAATATAAATTTAATTTGTAGATAAATAAAATATTTACTATTTTGTTTCAGGAGAGCGACCGAATATCGATGGCTCCATTGAATCTACAGCAGAGCCTCCGAAGGTGGATACTGCCACTCTCCATTCTTCCGTAAAAAATGTAACCCAGAAAAACAGTACGAGTCCTGAAATGTCTTCCCTTGTAAATTTTCACATTAATGAATGTATTGAAAATGTAGCAAAAGGAGGATCTAAACGATTCCTATCCATTTCAAAATTTCAATGTGTAAATAACGATCCTCCTTTAAACCTATCTATTGAGCCTAGTTATAAGTTGGATGTATATAGTTATTATGACTAAGGGTAAATTTTGTTTGTTTGATTGTTTTATAGTAATAAAGCATGAAAAAAAAAAAAAAAAAAAAAAAAAAAAAAATGGACAATACACTATAACCCATTATTATAAATAACCAATATAAATATTATTGACGTGTAATATTTATATAAGAAACCTACCTACATAATAAGCAACCTAGAATGGAAGGAAAAATATACCACAAAGTAAACATATTTGATATTATCTGCAATCTTTCCCCCCCCCCTTTCTCTCTCATTCTAATTATATATAAAAATAGTTAAAAAAAGTATATATTTTATATAATGCTTGCATATAAATTGTAATGCACAATTAAATATAATGAAAAATCAATTTATTTTAATGTATTTAAATTGTTCAATGATGCTTGTAAATTATGTACAAAATAATGCATATGCATATTAATTGACATACGATCATATATTATTTCATCATTTTCTAAGTATTTATGTGATCATATATAGCAAAAACAATTAGAAAATGAGACAAAAACCTAAACTACATTTTTTAAAGACTAAATAAACTTAATTGGCTTATGACAATTAATTTTTTTATCACACTGGAAACAAAACTTTTATCCGATTTTCGCAAATCGATATTTTTATGTTAGAAGACATTAAAATGAAGGTTCATGGTGATTTTCGTCACCCTGTGATGGTTCATGCTCACCCCAGGGCCGGCGGCCCAGCTCATCCAAAAGCTATAAAAGTACAGTGGTTTCCATAGAAAGAAATGTGATGGAGGCGTGTTTATTGGCTTAAAAGTTGTCAAATAGAGACTATTACATGACCACATCATAACATTATCATACTTTAAATTTGTGAAGCCGTAGCGGCAATAGTTTCATATTTGTATGCATTTCACATAGTATATTATATGTACAATGAAGAAAAACAGGTGTTTTGGCTCCCCTGGCTTCAATTTTTGTCGGAGACTAAAATTTCATGAAAATTCGGACTCAGCATGGTTGATATAGTAGGAAATGATGCTCATCTCAAATTTTTATTTTTTATCGATTTTGCTATATTTTTTGCATACCATACATCATGAAATTATACAAAAATTGAAAATTCCCGCGAAAAACTGTCAATTTTTATCCGATTTTCGCAAATCGATATTTTTATGTTAGAAGACATTAAAATGAAGGTTCATGGTGATTTTCGTCACCCTGTGATGGTTCATGCTCACCCCAGGGCCGGCGGCGCAGCTCATCCAAATGCTATAAAAGTACAGTGGTTTCCATAGAAAGAAATGTGATGGAGGCGTGTTAATTGGCTTAAAAGTTGTCAAATAGAGGCTATTACATGACCACATCATAACATTATCATACTTTAAATTTGTGAAGCCGTAGCGGCAATAGTTTCATATTTATATGCATTTCACATAGTATATTATATGTATAATGAAGAAAAACAGGTGTTTTGGCTCCCCTGGCTTCAATTTTTGTCGGAGACTAAAATTTCATGAAAATTCGGACTCAGCATGGTTGATATAGTAGGAAATGATGCTCATCTCAAATTTTTATTTTTTATCGATTTTGCTATATTTTTTGCATACCATACATCATGAAATTATACAAAAATTGAAAATTCCCGCGAAAAACTGTCAATTTTTATCCGATTTTCGCAAATCGATATTTTTATGTTAGAAGACATTAAAATGAAGGTTCATGGTGATTTTCGTCACCCTGTGATGGTTCATGCTCACCCCAGGGCCGGCGGCGCAGCTCATCCAAATGCTATAAAAGTACAGTGGTTTCCATAGAAAGAAATGTGATGGAGGCGTGTTAATTGGCTTAAAAGTTGTCAAATAGAGGCTATTACATGACCACATCATAACATTATCATACTTTAAATTTGTGAAGCCGTAGCGGCAATAGTTTCATATTTATATGCATTTCACATAGTATATTATATGTATAATGAAGAAAAACAGGTGTTTTGGCTCCCCTGGCTTCAATTTTTGTCGGAGACTAAAATTTCATGAAAATTCGGACTCAGCATGGTTGATATAGTAGGAAATGATGCTCATCTCAAATTTTTATTTTTTATCGATTTTGCTATATTTTTTGCATACCATACATCATGAAATTATACAAAAATTGAAAATTCCCGCGAAAAACTGTCAATTTTTATCCGATTTTCGCAAATCGATATTTTTATGTTAGAAGACATTAAAATGAAGGTTCATGGTGATTTTCGTCACCCTGTGATGGTTCATGCTCACCCCAGGGCCGGCGGCGCAGCTCATCCAAATGCTATAAAAGTACAGTGGTTTCCATAGAAAGAAATGTGATGGAGGCGTGTTTACTGGCTTAAAAGTTGTCAAATAGAGGCTATTACATGACCACATCATAACATTATCATACTTTAAATTTGTGAAGCCGTAGCGGCAATAGTTTCATATTTATATGCATTTCACATAGTATATTATATGTATAATGAAGAAAAACAGGTGTTTTGGCTCCCCTGGCTTCAATTTTTGTCGGAGACTAAAATTTCATGAAAATTCGGACTCAGCATGGTTGATTTAGTAGGAAATGATGCTCATCTCAAATTTTTATTTTTTATCGATTTTGCTATATTTTTTGCATACCATACATCATGAAATTATACAAAAATTGAAAATTCCCGCGAAAAACTGTCAATTTTTATCCGATTTTCGCAAATCGACATTTTTATGTTAGAAAACATTAAAATGAAGGTTCATGGTGATTTTCGTCACCCTGTGATGTTTCATGCTCACCCCAGGGCCGGCGGCCCAGCTCATCCAAAAGCTATAAAAGTACAGTGGTTTCCATAGAGAGAAATGTGATGGAGGCGTGTTTATTGGCTTAAAAGTTGTCAAATAGAGGCTATTACATGACCACATCATAACATTATCATACTTTAAATTTGTGAAGCCGTAGAGGCAATAGTTTCATATTTATATGCATTTCACATAGGAAATTGCATGCATAATATATTAGATTTATCATTGGACATATAAAAATTGCTTCATTCTGGCAAATGTTTTAAAATTCTTGGGGATGTACCATTTCCCAATTTGTATCCGGAGGAGCCAAGCATTATAGTTATAAAGTTGTGAATAGCGAGGGCAACCATGTTAAAACCGTTATGAAATGTCGTGGTATATCTCAAAATTTTTCAAATATGGGCATTGTTAATTTTGATAATCTAAAACATATGGTCCTAGAAAATGGTGAATCCTCACATGTCTCAATACCTCGAAAAATTATGAAAACAAAGTCATATGAACTTGTAACAAAGAAGCAATCCAAAATTTATAGAATTGTTAATAACAAAAGATGGATTGTTCCAAATAGTCATATGACTTTACCTTATGGTTATAAATCTAGCAATAATTGAAAACTATAATACTCAGCATCTTAAATACTTTAGTTTTATTATAAATCGTATATTTTTGTAATATTATGTATATAGAATATTTTTTGTACTATTATCTTTAGAGATGTATTAATGTTTTGTTATATCGAATTATGTATATACTGGTTATACCTAATTACAAATAAAATTATATAATTTTCCAATATTGGATACTTTTTTTAAAAAAATTAATTTTTTCTCAATTATAAATTTTATTAAATTCTTCTCCCATCAACCCATCTTTTGAGAAATCTGCTATTCCTGATGGTACAAAAATGTTGGTACTAGAAGGGATGGAAGAAGTTGGTCTTATTAATGATGACCAACGCACCAAAATTACATCTATCTACATTGTAGATCGCACTTGGATGAATTTTGTCAAACTCTTTCCTTGCCTCTTAACCATAGCTGATAATCTTGAGAAGCAAATTGTTGAACTTGAAGAGATGATCAATTCAATTGTGAAGCAAGTTAAAACTAACTTCGCTCAGGAATTGTCAGAAGTTAATTACCTTGCAGGTTTTAGAGAACTTCTGAAAAATGTACAGTGCCCAAAGTATGAAAATTTGTCACCTACAAGTTTTGATAGGCAACGTTGCTTCCATGAAATTGTTATGTTCTTGCCTGAATATTTGTTGATGTTATGTCGTAATGATAAGTTTTAAATATATATATTGTATTAGTTATTGAGCATTAGATTTTTCATAGTAAAAACTTTGTTATTTTTTTTTTTGAACATTTTTTATTATTATTGTATTTCTATGTTTTTGAATTTTTTTCTATGTGAAATAAAAAAAAATGGATTTAAACCTGGTGTTATACTTTTCTAAATTTAGAACCTTATATAGATTCTAGGATACAATGGTACCAATATTTAAAATTTAAAATGATTATAGTTAATCATAAAATTTAAATATTTATGTCCAAAAGAGTTATTTATTATATAAAATAACCAAGTCAAAGATTGTATCTATAATATATATACAGTATATATATATATATATATATATATATATATATATACATATATATATATATATATATTTAGTTGAATTTAATAAAATTTATAATTGAGAAAAAATTAATTTTTTTAAAAAAAGTATCCAATATTGGAAAATTATATAATTTTATTTGTAATTAGGTATAACCAGTATACACATAATTCGATATATAAACATTAATACATCTCTAAAGATAATAGTACAAAAAATATTCTATATACATAATATTACAAAAATATACGATTTATAATAAAACTAAAGTATTTAAGATGCTGAGTATTATAGTTTTCAATTATTGCTAGATTTATAACCATAAGGTAAAGTCATATGACTATTTGGAACAATCCATCTTTTGTTATTAACAATTCTATAAATTTTGGATTGCTTCTTTGTTACAAGTTCATATGACTTTGTTTTCATAATTTTTCGAGGTATTGAGACATGTGAGGATTCACCATTTTCTAGGACCATATGTTTTAGATTATCAAAATTAACAATGCCCATATTTGAAAAATTTTGAGATATACCACGACATTTCATAACGGTTTTAACATGGTTGCCCTCGCTATTCACAACTTTATAACTATAATGCTTGGCTCCTCCGGATACAAATTGGGAAATGGTACATCCCCAAGAATTTTAAAACATTTGCCAGAATGAAGCAATTTTTATATGTCCAATGATAAATCTAATATATTATGCATGCAATTTCCTATGTGAAATGCATATAAATATGAAACTATTGCCTCTACGGCTTCACAAATTTAAAGTATGATAATGTTATGATGTGGTCATGTAATAGCCTCTATTTGACAACTTTTAAGCCAATAAACACGCCTCCATCACATTTCTTTCTATGGAAACCACTGTACTTTTATAGCTTTTGGATGAGCTGGGCCGCCGGCCCTGGGGTGAGCATGAAACATCACAGGGTGACGAAAATCACCATGAACCTTCATTTTAATGTTTTCTAACATAAAAATGTCGATTTGCGAAAATCGGATAAAAATTGACAGTTTTTCGCGGGAATTTTCAATTTTTGTATAATTTCATGATGTATGGTATGCAAAAAATATAGCAAAATCGATAAAAAATAAAAATTTGAGATGAGCATCATTTCCTACTAAATCAACCATGCTGAGTCCGAATTTTCATGAAATTTTAGTCTCCGACAAAAATTGAAGCCAGGGGAGCCAAAACACCTGTTTTTCTTCATTATACATATAATATACTATGTGAAATGCATATAAATATGAAACTATTGCCGCTACGGCTTCACAAATTTAAAGTATGATAATGTTATGATGTGGTCATGTAATAGCCTCTATTTGACAACTTTTAAGCCAGTAAACACGCCTCCATCACATTTCTTTCTATGGAAACCACTGTACTTTTATAGCATTTGGATGAGCTGCGCCGCCGGCCCTGGGGTGAGCATGAACCATCACAGGGTGACGAAAATCACCATGAACCTTCATTTTAATGTCTTCTAACATAAAAATATCGATTTGCGAAAATCGGATAAAAATTGACAGTTTTTCGCGGGAATTTTCAATTTTTGTATAATTTCATGATGTATGGTATGCAAAAAATATAGCAAAATCGATAAAAAATAAAAATTTGAGATGAGCATCATTTCCTACTATATCAACCATGCTGAGTCCGAATTTTCATGAAATTTTAGTCTCCGACAAAAATTGAAGCCAGGGGAGCCAAAACACCTGTTTTTCTTCATTATACATATAATATACTATGTGAAATGCATATAAATATGAAACTATTGCCGCTACGGCTTCACAAATTTAAAGTATGATAATGTTATGATGTGGTCATGTAATAGCCTCTATTTGACAACTTTTAAGCCAATTAACACGCCTCCATCACATTTCTTTCTATGGAAACCACTGTACTTTTATAGCATTTGGATGAGCTGCGCCGCCGGCCCTGGGGTGAGCATGAACCATCACAGGGTGACGAAAATCACCATGAACCTTCATTTTAATGTCTTCTAACATAAAAATATCGATTTGCGAAAATCGGATAAAAATTGACAGTTTTTCGCGGGAATTTTCAATTTTTGTATAATTTCATGATGTATGGTATGCAAAAAATATAGCAAAATCGATAAAAAATAAAAATTTGAGATGAGCATCATTTCCTACTATATCAACCATGCTGAGTCCGAATTTTCATGAAATTTTAGTCTCCGACAAAAATTGAAGCCAGGGGAGCCAAAACACCTGTTTTTCTTCATTGTACATATAATATACTATGTGAAATGCATACAAATATGAAACTATTGCCGCTACGGCTTCACAAATTTAAAGTATGATAATGTTATGATGTGGTCATGTAATAGTCTCTATTTGACAACTTTTAAGCCAATAAACACGCCTCCATCACATTTCTTTCTATGGAAACCACTGTACTTTTATAGCTTTTGGATGAGCTGGGCCGCCGGCCCTGGGGTGAGCATGAACCATCACAGGGTGACGAAAATCACCATGAACCTTCATTTTAATGTCTTCTAACATAAAAATATCGATTTGCGAAAATCGGATAAAAGTTTTGTTTCCAGTGTGATAAAAAAGATTAATTGTCATAAGCCAATTAAGTTTATTTAGTCTTTAAAAAATGTAGTTTAGGTTTTTGTCTCATTTTCTAATTGTTTTTGCTATATATGATCACATAAATACTTAGAAAATGATGAAATAATATATGATCGTATGTCAATTAATATGCAAATGCATTATTTTGTACATAATTTACAAGCATCATTGAACAATTTAAATACATTAAAATAAATTGATTTTTCATTATATTTAATTGTGCATTACAATTTATATGCAAGCATTATATAAAATATATACTTTTTTTAACTATTTTTATATATAATTAGAATGAGAGAGAAAGGGGGGGGGGAAAGATTGCAGATAATATCAAATATGTTTACTTTGTGGTATATTTTTCCTTCCATTCTAGGTTGCTTATTATGTAGGTAGGTTTCTTATATAAATATTACACGTCAATAATATTTATATTGGTTATTTATAATAATGGGTTATAGTGTATTGTCCATTTTTTTTTTTTTTTTTTTTTTTTTTTTTTTTCATGCTTTATTACTATAAAACAATCAAACAAACAAAATTTACCCTTAGTCATAATAACTATATACATCCAACTTATAACTAGGCTCAATAGATAGGTTTAAAGGAGGATCGTTATTTACACATTGAAATTTTGAAATGGATAGGAATCGTTTAGATCCTCCTTTTGCTACATTTTCAATACATTCATTAATGTGAAAATTTACAAGGGAAGACATTTCAGGACTCGTACTGTTTTTCTGGGTTACATTTTTTACGGAAGAATGGAGAGTGGCAGTATCCACCTTCGGAGGCTCTGCTGTAGATTCAATGGAGCCATCGATATTCGGTCGCTCTCCTGAAACAAAATAGTAAATATTTTATTTATCTACAAATTAAATTTATATTTCTCCTATATAATATATATTTTTAAAAAAAAGATTCCTTTATTTTTATTATATCATCATAGAATTAAAACGTAATAAGCATTTTTGGCACATTGCATCACAAAAAGGAGCAAGGTTATTTACAAATAGACACCAAGGGCTCTACTTAGACATAAAAAATAAATTAGATACATTTAATACAAACCTTCTAACATTTGAGAGCATTCTGCATCAGTGAAAAGTTGATCAGGAAGCGGTGTTTGTTGAGTAGGCGTGGTGAAGGAATCTCCAGTGTCAACATTTGGCACCTGATACGACGTTAGTTCAGATGATGTAACCTCGGTTTGGACCTGTGGTTTCTTCATTGCTGTTTGCAAAAAATATTTAAAAAATTATTTTTTGTGAAAAAGAAGATAATTTAATATATTTGAACATTCAAAATGTTTATGTTAAGTTTACTACTAACATAATTATATATAATATATATATATATATATATATATATATATATATATATATATATATATATATATATATATACACATATATATATATATATATATATAGTTGTTTATTTATTTATTATAATATTTTTAAATATTGTACTCACGCTGTGGTTTTGACGCATTTATTGATCCATTTGTCACCAGAATTTCTCTCTGCTCCAAGCGAACTATAACAGAGAATCATAATATATGAAAATAACTCTCTATTTTCAAGAATAATATATTTTAATAAAATAAATGTTAAGGTATAACTTTTAAATTTACCTCTTTTTTTCTCGTCAGTATTCTCGTGTTTATCATTATGGTATTCATCCTTGGCGCTTCTCTTACCTAAAATATACGAAAAAATAAGACTATTAATTTATTATATAATGAATAACAATCATACTATTCCTTGCATGAAACAACATGTAAATTAGCATGGCATTAACTAAGAATTAATGCAATAAAATACAAATTTCAAATAAATAAATTAAATGTTTCTTCTTTTCAAAACATAAAATAATTCAATAATAACTTTCAGAAAACATATATTATTATAATTATATATTCATTTTATTATAAGCAAAATTATGTAAATATAATTTATATTATACTGTTATATGTATAATATATGTATACACGTAATTATATTAAGATAAAAGGAATTTTAAATACATGTATTTATTCAATTTACCTTTTTTTGTGTCGTCAAAATGCTCAGAATCATCATCATTGAGAAATTTGTCCTCAGCACCTCGTTTACCTAAAATTATATTATGTAAAATTACGCTGTTGCTGCAGACAGAGCATTTACATGATTTTACAATGATAATCATATACAGCAATCCTAGCCAGACGCATGAATTTTCTACAGTTACCACTATAGGTTTGCACTATATAACTTTATGACGCCATTAACAATATTATTCTTTGCAGTAATGACATGTGAAATATATTCAGTACCGGTATAATTAATATATATATATTTTTCTATAAATAATTATAATAATTAGGTGAATTATAATAAAATAAATTATACATAAAACAAATGAATTTACATATGAGATGTTAAATATGTTAAAATAATTTATATAATTTTATATATTCGTTTTGGATGAATGTTTAATTAAATTTTGTCTGCGCTGCATTACAATATTATTTAAAAAAATCATATACTTACATTCAATAAGGGATTCCATATCCTTTCTATACTGTGCTGCAGAACTGTCTTTGAAGATTTCATGCTGCAACTGTTCATTGTTCATCATTTGTCCTATAGAAATGAAGTGTCGTAATCCCGCAGCAAGGCTAAGTATTAAATTATCTATGCCATTACTATTTTTGATCCATACGTAAAGCTGTTCGATCTGCTTAGTAGATTCGAATTGCATTTTGATAAGATTATGTAATAGAGTAGCCGTGTTTCAGAGATCTGTCGATGTAAACAGAGTAGATACCGAAGATTGAATGTGGATCTGCTCCCAGACGTGACGAATTTATACAAAAATGTGGCTGAATCAGCAAGAAATTAAAATTTATATTATTGTATACGGTCAATGTTAAAAAGATATGAGTGTCACATACGCTTCATGTCACATGACACTTATATGGAAATATACAAAATGCTATATTATTGTATACGGTCAATGTTAAAAAGATATGAGTGTCACATACGCTTCATGTCACACGACACTTATATGGAAATATACAAAATAGTGAGATTTTTAAATGGGAAAGATGCCAAAAGGTACCTCTATTTAAACCCCTTATTTTCCTCTCATTATTTTCTAATAATGCAGTCTTAGTAGAAAAATAGTGCAGTGTAAACAAAAACTGCAAGTGAGTGCATAAAAAATTTCCCACGAGAACCATAATTTACGAAGTCAATATATTTATTATGGTAATATCAGGAAAAATCGTATATTAATTAAAAGATTATAACATCAAAATGTAATTATTTTATTTGATATTATCGATCGAAAAAAATAATGACAAAATTTTCGTAACTTTTTTTTCATGTTTGGTCTTAAAAGAAAGGATTTTTTTTTTCATTTCACTCGTTTCTATTATTTTATATAACATTGTTGTTATATAGCCTATAAATTCAATTATGTATTAGTTAATTACATAATTATATAATTGTTCAAGTCAGTGGGAGAGTGGGGGGATGGGGAGGTACATCGGCACACCTCCCCCTCTCCTCTGTCGTTGTCCGCAAAATTGTAGTGCAATTTGTATGCTTCATTCGCTAGCAGACATCGCGCAGACGTGGATCGCTCTCATGACCCCCCTCCTCTCTTTAAAATACATTGGTCGTATACAAATGTGTATGTTATAGTATACGAACAATGTTATTTATATAGTAATTATAATAACATGGTTTATATATGAAATTCGTTGATTTTTAGAAATGACTGTTTAGTATATGATCAATGTTATTATCATAGAAATATTATTAACATTAATAGTACACGAATGTCAATGTTTCAGTATACAATTAATGTTAATAATATACAAACTTAAATAACATTGGATGAATACGGACATTGTTGTGGTATACAATTATCAATGTTACGTACACAATCAATGTTAATATCATAGAAATTTTTATAACATTAGCATTATATGAATTTCTATAATAAAGTATACGATTAATGTTAATAATATATAAATTATAAAACATTGGTTGTATACAAACATGGTTTTTTGTATACAATTATAATTAGCATTGTTGCTATAGCCATAATATATATTTTTTTAATTCATTAAAAAATAATACTATCGTAGCATGTAGTTTGTTAAAAAACCTACATTATAATTGCAACATAAATTTTATTATTCTTATTCATTTATCATTGGAAATATACATTATGCTATATTATTGTATAAGGTCAATGTTAAAAAGATATGAGTGTCACATACGCTTCATATCACACGACACTTATATAGAAATAAACAAAATGCTATATTATTTTATACGGTCAATGTTAAAAAGATATGAGTGTCACATACGCTTCATGTCACATGACACTTATATAACTTTCATGTCTCAAAGAAAAGTGAAAGCCATATAAGATCTACACTATCGTGAGACCGCTATGGTAAGCAAAAAAAAATATAGTTGTGTCTCCCATATCTTCCAACATTATCACATACTTATATGTTTCATATGTATTATAATGAACATTAAAAAAAAAAAAATCTATCACATTTAACATAGGTTCCATAGTAAGTTCCTATACTTCCTATGTTAAGTTCAGTATAGGAAAATCCCATGTTAAATGTGATACTAAGTTCCTATACTTCCTATGTTAAGTTCAGTATAGGAAAATCCCATGTTAAATGTGATAGAATTATTTTCATCACCTCTGTCCCCTTCTTGCGGGAAGTTTATATTTTCCCCCTCGATTACTACTGACGGCCGCCTCCCGGTCCACCCTCTTGGCCACGCGTAGCAGTCCGCGGTTGTCGGCCGTGCGTGACATGTGGAACAGTCCGTCCTTGTTGCCGTCTGCAATCAATCAATCAATTAGACCAGAGCCAATTTCTGGGAGAGGGGAGTTCAGGTAGTCGAACTGGTCAATGGAGTATCGACCTCAAAATTTTTTATTGCGGAAATGGATAGAGGGTGCAAAGTTATGCTACCCTGATTATTTTCAGATTTTTTTTTGAGGCCGGGAACTATTTTTAAAAAATTATTCAAAGTCCTTTTTGTGACGTCACGCGGCGCAAAGTTTTATCTTTTTCTTAAGGAGTGGCGTCTCGTTACGTCACAAAAAGATCTTTCAATAATTTTTTAAAAATACTTCCCGGACTCTAAAAAATCTGAAAAAAATCATGGTAGCATATTTTTGTACGCTCTATCCACTTATGCAATAAAAAAAATGGAGGTTCATAGCTCACTATCAGGGGGGGGGATTACTAGTTTAATAGTTATCAAGGAACTCACAGGTGATAAGGTAGTCGATCTGTCCGTTCTCCTCTACGTCCACGGCGGTCACTGATCTCGGTGGAGCCTCCTCTAACACTCTCATCGGTATCGCGTCATCTTGCTGTGATACGTCAAAATGTTGTAATTTTAATGAATGCAACTCTGCAGTGTATCACTATAAGAGAGCTTTAATTTAATAAAATTTCTGATAACATATTCGAACCAGTTGGAAAGTATATAAAAAAATTAAATCATTCACTAATTCTATAATAAATAACAATAAAATACATTACTGTAAATAATTCAAATAATTTCAATATTATTTATTTAATCATTTATTGTAAGTAAAGGAAAGCATATCGAAAGTTTAAAGTAAGAATGCCGATAAATTTAATGTCCATATAACTTTTTAAGAACAATTACATTATTATTCTTATATCAATCTTATTTATTATATGACATTACATTATCATAACCATGCACATGATTGAAAAAACCAAAAACATGAAAATTCTAATATTACATATTGCAAAAATGTGAAGAAATATATTTTTATTTAATTAAAGAGAAAGGAAAAGAAATATATTTTATACATGATTAACCATTATATGTATATATATATTTATATTATATAATATAATACATGCTGAAAAATAGAAAATAGAGAATGGTAATAAATTGTAATTAAGAGTGCGTTTGAATCCACGGGACAGCCCGGGCTGACATGGGCTGAAGCGTTTTTTGTCGTCAAGTGGGGCCAGCCTGGCGGCCATTTTCCCTCCTCTCATGACGTCACTTCCTGGCTGGCCCAGGCTGACGCGGCGGACTCTACAGTGCGACTGAGACCTAGCGGACAGACTGGGAACTAGCCCGTGACGAAATTATGACGTTTCATACCACGCGTGACCAAGGTCACCGCCATTTTACCCAGGCTGAGGCTGACTCGTGAATTCAAACGCACTCAATATTAATTGAAATAATTTTTCAACCGTACATTTTTTTATGGCGTTCAAACCAAGATCTAGCTCTTTACCAAGTAAAGGGATCTTGGTTCAAACGTTGTTAAAAATTACCTGGATTGAAAAAAACAGGTAGCGGCTAAGGTAATTAGTGCACGTGCACTTGAACAATATGGGGCGAGGCGAAGCCCAATAACTTTCTTGGGCCAAGACCAGAGCGTACTTGAGTAGGAGGCCACAACCCAGCCGGCGCGATCGTCATCTGTCGAGACATTAGCCGTCCGGAATTTAAAAAAATAACATGCAATGTAATCGGGAGGATTTTTTTTTTTTTTTAAATATTTACTTTATATTAATGAAGGTGTCTTGTAGTGCGATAATACTTCAATGTAGTCTCCCGTTTGCTAATTATTTTATTTAGTTCATAAATACCATAGAGTACGTTCGAGGTGACTGTCCAACCCTGTCCGAACTGGTCTGTGAAAATGGCGGCATATTTTGGTCACGTGGTCTGAAACGTCATATTTACGTCACTGTCTGGTTTTGAAGAAAAAACGCGCAGTCCGACGGATCGACTGCTATCAGCTGTCGGGCGCGTGAGAGGGGGCGTAAATTACTTTTTGGTAGAGTAAAAATGGAGCCTGCTGCTGTAGATCACTGCAATTAATAGAGAAAAGGTGCATGTATCCCGTCCCGCCCAAGGATTGCGCCAAAATTACCAAAATATTGCGCATTTCGTTGTTCAGTTTAATTCTACTGTCCGACTATAGAGGGACTCAACCGACTTTTTAGCCGGACCGCTCAACACCGGCCGGACTGCGGAAGTGACGTCATGAGAGGGGAGGTAAGGAGAGGAAATGGACGGCAGTCCAACTGTAATAAAACAAAATTTTAGACGGTCCGGACCGGACTGGGTTGGACAGTCACCTCGAACGCACTCATAGTTCTTGAGAAATAAGACGGTAAAGTTAGGGCGGGAACTTGGTTCTATCTTCCAAGCTTTAGTAATGTATCATGACGTCACGAAATATTGAAAATACAAAAGTCCTTGAAACAACTTTCATACATTATTTTCGATGCAGTAAATAACTTTACTTGATATAAACAAAGTATAGAAAATGCAATTAAGTAAAGTGAAAGTCACTCGCTATGAAGAAAGGCTTTCAATGTTCATATGACGTAATCGCCAGGAAACTGACTTTTATTACTTCGCGCATGCCGGCGCATGCGCAGATGTAACAGAAGTAGCAGAAGTCGGGTTCATAAAAGTTTAATTTAAGGTAGAGATAACGCCGAACAGCTGATCGACGTAATGCCCTTTGATTAACATGTAAACCTTAGCAAATTGACAAAAATTCTGAAATTTTTTTGAGAGGCAGATATTAGTGCCTAAAAGCCATAGAAAAAATTTCAAAACGATTTAACGAGCCGATTTTTTTTAATTAATTTTTTTAATTTTCAGCATAGGGCTTACCCATGGAGAGCCAAACTAAAAAACTAATTTAAAATAATCGGCTCGTTAAATGTTTTTGAAACTTTTGCTATGGCTTTTAGGCACGAATATCTGCCTCTCAAAAAAACTTCAGAATTTTGGTCAATTTGCTAAAGTTTACATGTTAATCAAAGGGGATTACGTCGAACAGCTGTTCGACGTTACCTCTACCTTAAGTGTATTAATATTGTTTTTGCGTGAAAAAAAAGGTTGTCCAGTAAGATTAAACTATATTAGAGTTACACTTGTTTCATTTTGAAAACTCTAGCAAACAGCGTAATTGTTGTAAACCGCGACCAAAGTGAAGCCCTCTCCCATTTGATTACACGCAAACCTGCTGCTCAGTAGGACGGCTATTAAAAAGTGGGCGCGGTCGTGCTGTGGCCTCCTAATCAAGTTCGCTCTGCTAAGACGCACCCAGCCTCTATGGCGTGGTGGGGCTGCGGGGACTGCGAGTCCATCGCCCTGATTCAATATCATTGTTCAACGTCTAACTTCGTTTCAAAAACTGTTCAAATTTGATTTGTAATTCGTAGTTCGTAATTTTTAAAAAAATATTTAATTTATGTATACAGTATATTATGAAAATGCATTTTGTTGAACCTAATATATATACATATAAATTTATATGCAATGCAAATTTATTGTAATTAAAAATTAGATAAAAGAATAAAAAATCTATATAGAGTCTTATAGACGAATTAAGACTGAAGGCAGCAAAAAATCATGTTAAAAGTGGTTAGAGTTAAACATTATAAAGTTCAGTAATAATTTTATAATCACAGCTTTATATTTTTTATAAAAAAATAAAATAAAAAGAGTAAATAAATAAAAAATAAATGGAGGCTGCAAGTCAGCTGATTTTTCGGTGTTCCCACCCACTATACCAAACCTTTGTAAAAAAAAAAAAAAAAAAAAAAAAAAAAAAAGGTGAATTCGTTTTTTCACTGAGCATATTATATATTATAAGATTTTTTGGGAAACTTCCTTTAAAGAACTTTGGTCCAAACTGAAAAATACAGTAGGTAATTCAATATTTAGATTTTTTACTTGATTTATAACCGAGAAGTGTTAATAAAACACTTTGCTCTTGTGAGGACCATATCTGCATATGAATTTTCAAGTTCAGGAACCCTTCATGTAGCAAGAATACTTGATTTACGTTCCTAGAAACTTCTCATTGCAATTTCACCGACTCCTAGACCCATATGATTCCATATGAACCGTTAATTTCTTGTTAAGCACCCAATTTCATCATTTTTGGACCAACTATTTTGCTAAAAATAAGCGAATTTTTAGGCGACTAATTTGTTAAAAATAAAGACTATTTTTGCGACCTTATATACGTATAAATTAAAAATAATATCCGGCCGTCAATAGTTCATATTACTTCATATGTGCACAAAACGGGCCTGCATGTAAAATTATAAAATTCAAGTTCTTTTTATTTATCCAATTCCAAATACATATTGCATGGCATTTATGCATATATTATAATATCAAGTAGAAATAAAGTGCTCATATATATTATGCATGCATGGGCAAGACACGTCAAAGGGCATAATACACACAACCAATACAAAAAAGAAAATCACAGTAAAAAATTCGTAACAGAGTAAATGGAATCGTATTAAATCTGACAGCGGTCCATGCCAGAGTATTTTAATGAGAATTATTATATGCATATTCCATTTTTTTTACTAAATATTATTCATGCAGTGTCATCATCACGCACGACAGTGAATAAAAATATGATACATTATTCTGCAAGACGATCGTTCTTGTTTGATATGTTGCATTATATTTATATAAATTATTTATTGAACACAAAAACAGTGTACAAAAGAATAAATCCAATAAGAACTTCAAAAATAAAAGAAACGACACCAGCTGATGATCAGGTAATCAGTAAAATAAAGTTTTATTGCATGCGTTTTTTTGTACGGAGAGTACAAAAAACTTTCAATGAATTACATTAATTTTTTCATAACTTGATCTCAAAATTCTAAAGACGTGTTCATAACAGCTAGCAACTGGAGCTCCTAGGGGACCAAACTTTTTATAATTTTTGGACCCATTGATTCAGGAATGAAAAAAATAAATCCCAAAAAACATTTTTGATAATTTAAATTTACATAAGATTTTAAATTTTAACTACAAATTTGGGGAGACAACAACAAGTTGTGGAAATTAGTTTCTGTTTCGTGACAAACTGAATGGATGTTACATTTCAATCATTACATTGCAAAATTAATTCGAGGTCTTCTATTCAAGTATCATGCATATGCATTGCAATAAGAAAAAAATTCTGCAGGTTTGATAGCATTCAAATTTTATCTACTTCTTTTGCTAATATTTAATATAGTCTTCAATAGACAAGATATATTGTTGCGCATAAAAAATCAATGCTTAACATTTCTAAACTGAAGATATTTATCAAAATTTAAACTGTACTGTACACCAAATAAGTAATTTAATAAAAAAAAAAAACGCAAACTGCAACGCCCCTTTTTAAAAAAATCTCGCCTGCGAGCCCCCAAATGTTGTAAAGTAATCTTGATCCCGGTCTGCATGCTACTTGACTTGCATTCCGGCAAAATAGCGTAACCTATCTATTCACTTTTACCACTGATTATATTAATCATGCAGAAACGTATGATACTGTCATGTATGTATATTTATATGTGCATAACGATAAAAACAAGCAGCATAATCCATATAAAGTCATAATTATTTTTGATATAATTAATATAGCTGCTAGCATAATTATGTGGTATGCATACTGTATCATATATATATCTATATATATATATATATATATATATAGATATATATATATATATATATATATATATATATTATGTATTATATGCATATTTATAACAAAGCAACTAACGTAACAAAATAACGCATGTCGGCGACAGCGGATATGCACTTAAAATAACTTTTTTTATGTATAATTTTGACATTTATATTATAAATTGCATTAAAAACAATACGTTTCAAAGTGACTATTAATACACAGCATCAAGTTAAGATAATATTATTTTATAATTTATAAAAGTTATAAGCTTACATTTAACGCCGACATTCCTTGCAAGGCGACGTGCGTCTCTCTAGTCCGCTTGCCACACATGTACTGAGCGTAACTGAGCGGTAGCGGTCAGACTCCGTCAGAGTGAGCAGCGAGCAGCGAGCCTGAGCAAGCACCTGCTGCCCTGTACATAAAGTTGGCCCCCCCACTTTTTCAAAATTTGTTCAAAATGTCAGTATCGTTTGTGCTAGGTTTGTGCCGTTGAAATTTTCGTTTGGGCCATTTGCATATCCTTATAATTAACGGTTTTGATTGGGGGGGCCAACTTAACGCTAGCCCCCCCTATTTTTGAAAAGTTGTGTTTTTTATACTCAAATCGTTTGTGCTACGTTTGTGCTGGTTTGTGCCGTTGGAATTTTCGTTTGTGTTATTTGCATATCCTTATAATTAACGGTTTTAATTGGGGGGGCCAACTTAACGCTAGCCCCCCTACTTGGAAAAGTAAAGTTTTTTCTAGCCAAATCGTTTGTGCTACGTTTGTGCTGGTTTGTGCCGTCGGAATTTTCGTTTGTGCTATTTGCATATCCTTATAATTAACGGTTTTAATTGGGGGGGGCCAACTTAACGCTAGCCCCCCTACTTGGAAAAGTGAAGTTTTTTCTAGCCAAATCGTTTGTGCTACGTTTGTGCTGGTTTGTGCCGTCGGAATTTTCGTTTGTGCAAGTTAATTAAATAACTTATGCAAATTATACGATAAGCCAATCAGTTGATAGCGCGCGCCCAATTCAAACACGTATTTTTTTGCTGCTGACATTCCATTTTCTATCTCTCTTGTAGTTGCCGTAAATGCCGTGAAATTGATAAGAGATTATTAATAGTTCAGAAAATTTAAGATTACCATTGGAAGTAACCGGAAGTGGGAGGATTTTTGCTATATTGCGATCATGAAAATTTAAGATTTTGCAGAGATTTTTTATTACTCCCTCTGCAAGGTCCATGATAACTTCCAGGGGCCAGATTTCCAGTTTTTGAAAATGTGATTTCCAGCACTGGATCCAGTTCAATGTTTTACTAAAAACAGTTTTCAATTTTCCTGAAAACAATTCACTTCCAGTTAAGTAACGTAAAAACATTTTTTTTTCAGTTTTTAAAACATTTTATCTTTGATATGCGCAGATATTAGCGGTAAAATTTCGAATATTTACCCGGAGCCGGGAACACAGGGACCCTTAGAGACCTCCGTGTCTTATGGTCAGAAATTTGATGGCCTGAGCAGGGTCCTCACTTGGACTCCGCTCAGGCCATCAAATTTGTGTCCATAAGACACGGAGGTCTCTAAGAGTCTCTGAGCCGGGAATGCCGAGCTGATGATTAATTATTTAATTATTAATGCGAGAACCACTTGCAGCTAGCACATTATTTCAATGCAATTTTAATGTTGTGTTGGGATTGTTTGCTATTGTGGGGGTGATAAAAATATACTGTCATTGTAATAATCGAGAGGTTTATTATAATGTAAAAAAAAAACACATTATAATATATACCATTTGATAATTTTATATGATTCAACTTTTTTCGTATTACATTATAATATAATTATTTAATTAATTAATTAATTAATTATATATTTTATTTCCTCTCAACACTAATCAAGTACTAAATCGACATAACATTTTATAAAACAATTATATTAAACACGATGCAAATTCAATACATCAGATTTGCTTATTACAATTAGAAATTCAGAAACTAAAATTGCGTCACTATAATATATATTATATATAGACTTTCATTATGACTTAACAATGCAGTGCGAAAGAATGTCAAATTTAATCTATGAAAATTAACTAGCATCAAATATACCTAAATTAAGATACAAAAGACATGCCATCAATCTCTCCCCCATAAGATAAATTTATGAATTCGGTCACACATACCAAAATAATTAATATTTATGGAAAAAAAGATAAATTAAAATTTACAAAAATTGAAAAAACATAAGCAATACGCGGCATATAATAAATATACTGTATATTTACTGTATGTAATATATATATATATATATATATATATATATATATATATATATATATATATATATATATATATATTACTTTATAATTATTATATTACTAACTTTCTCATAAGATATAATATATAAGTTTATGGGAAGGGAGTCCCATATTTTACAGCAATACAAATTAAATAATTAATTCAATAATTAAAATTGATGAAAAAATGTCGCTTTATAATCTTTATATCTTTGTTAAGGTAAAACCAGCACAATGTAATATAATATTAACCAAAAATTAAAGACAGATATTTATAAATTGAATCGTCACTAACGGTGAAATGCACAGGAGGCCATGAAATTAGGAATCCAAATATACTTGATTGGTTAATTAATTTTGAATGTCAAATTTATTATAAATAATGGAAAACCAGCATCAAACGATACTTCTCGAAATTGGAATAAATAAGATATCTTAGTGTTTTCCATGATATAAGTAGATAAATTAATGTCACGGACATAATAAAAAATTCAACAAGTTTTAATTACATATATACTTCATTCATAAAAATTAATATAAGGAATTATAAAATACATCGCTATATATCATTGTAATAGTAAAACTAAGCTGCATCAATTTGTTCCAAAATTTATATATAGATACAAAAAATTATTCTGCAGATAATATGCTAAAAACCACGAGTCACAAGAAATTAATTAATGCGCGACTTATTAATTGAATAATTAGTGTATATCAATTTCATTATCATGGAAAACCAGGATCAAATTTATCAAAATTTAAATGGCTGAGATATCTTAGTGTCTTCAATAAAATAAGTTTATAATATTATGTCACACAATGGTTTGATCAGATTTAATATATATGTGTGGCATGATAATATTATCAACTCATTTTATTGAAGACACTAATATATCTCATTCATTTAAATTTTGAGATTATTGATTCTGGTTTTCTATAATAATGAATTTGATATTCATATACTATTCAATTAATTATACGCGCACTAATTAATATCATTCGTGTCTCGCAAATTATATATAATTATGATAAATTCAAGTCACATATATTAATTTGATTAGATTTAATTAATTACTACAATTAATTAAATAGAAAAAAATTATATCTTTTGATATCATATAAAACCTGCATTAATTTTTTCCAAAATTTATATATAAATACAATAAAGTGGTCTAAATATAATTATTTAAAATTTGCGAGTCACAAATGATATTAATTAGTGCACTATTAATTACTTGAATAATTGATGAATATCAAATTCATTATAATAGAAAACCAGCATCAAATTTCTCAAAATTTAAATCGCTGAGACATCATAGTGTCTTCAAAAAAATGAATTGATAATATCATGTCACACACATTAATTTCATTAGATTTAATTAATTACAACAATAATTTAAATAGGAATAGTTTTGTATCGTTTTATATAAATCATATGTAATAAAACCTAAATCAATTTGTTCCAAAATGTATATATAAATACAATGAAGTGTTCTAAAAATAATTATCTATAATTTGCGAGACACGAGTGATATTAATTATTGCGCGATTAATTAATTGAATAGTTTATGAATATCAAATTCATTATTATAGAAAACCAGAATCAAAAATCTCAAAATTTAAATGAATGAGATATCTTAGTGTCTTCAATAAAATGAGTTGATAATATTATTATGCCACACATATATATTAAATCTGATCAAACCATTGTGTGACATAATATTATAAACTTATTTTATTGAAGACACTAAGATATCTCAGCCATTTAAATTTTGATAAATTTGATGCTGGTTTTCCATGAAAATGAATTTGATATACACTTATTATTCAATTTATTAGTCGGGCAATAATTAATTTCCTGTGACCCGTAATTTATAGCTGATTGTCTGCACAATAATTTTTTCTATCTATATATAAATTTTGGAACAAATAGATGCAGGTTTTTTATGATTTTTATATAAAAACATACGCAACTTTACCTTTTTAATTAATAGTTGTAATTAATTAATTCTAATCAAATTATTATGCGTGACATGATATTATCAACTCATTTTATTGAGGATACTAAGATATCCCAGTCATTTAAATTTTGATAAATTTAATCCTGGTTTTCCATGATAATGAAATTGATATACACTAATTATTCAATTAATAAGTCGCGCATTAATTAATTTCTTGTGACTCGTAGTTTTTAGCATATTATCTGCAGAATAATTTTTTGTATCTATATATAAATTTTGGAACAAATTGATGCAGCTTAGTTTTACTATTACAATGATATATAACGATGTATACGGCTTTATGCCAGGACGTTCCACAATACAAGCTGTATCCACAGTATATAATCAAATTAAACTAGCATTGGAGAAGCCAAAGGGTCATTTATATATTGCTTTTGTAGACTTCAGAAATGCTTTTGATTCGGTCAATAGGAATTTGCTCATTGAAAAGCTGAAGTCACTTAAAGTAATTCCTTCTGAAATTTTGAATATCTTAGCTGTTATTCTAAATATCAATTATGTATGTGTTCAAGATCGTTTATCATGTTCTAGTAATATTATTCAATCTAACGGAGTTTTGCAAGGAGACCCGAGCAGCTCTCTTCTTTTCAATCTTTTTACTGCAGATATAACCGAGATTACAAAAGATATAAACTGTGAAAATGAAAATGATCAAGTCGTACTAAATTTATATGCAGATGATCTTGCTATTATTTCAAAGAGCAAAGTCAAGCTACAAAAAGCGCTAAATAATCTATCCATCTGGGCCAAAACAAATGGTCTAGAAATTAACACAGAGAAAACCAAGGTTGTTAAGTTTAGAAGAGGCGGACCGTTATGCAAAAACGATGAAATTTATTGTGACGGTCAAAAGATTGAATTTCTAAATTCATTTAAATATCTTGGCATAATACTTCAAATGACAGGGCATTCTTTTTCTAAACATATAACAGAAAGATGTAAGAACGCTATCACTGTTATGTACACTATCTCAGGGCTGTCTGGTCTATCCGTCAAAACAGGGCTCAAACTATTCAATTTAAAAGTCGCCCCTGTGGCTACTTATGGTATTGAAATTGTATGGCCTCATTTATCTGTATCCGATTTTGATAAATTAGAATCAGTAAAAGCCATGTTTGTTAAAAGATTACTGTGTCTGTCAAAATTTACCGAAACTAGACTGGCCTATAAACTGATAGATTCCAATTATTTTATTACAGAAATCAAAGAAATGTTTAAACTTCCAACGACAGATCAATATTCCAATTTTATAGCTGTCAGGAATCAAAAAGCTCAGGATATTAATCCTGAGTTTTACAGCACTGATGCTATGACATGTAAATATTGGTGTCTGCCCCAATTGGATAGATCCAATGTTAGAAATGTTTTAACTCGCCAGGCTGTTCACGGCTTCCACCATCTAATTTGTAAATCTTCTGGTTATCATAAAGCTGAACAATCTTGTGTATGTAAATTATGTAATGAATATTGTAGCCAATATCATTTAAATATCTGTAAATCTAGAATTAAGCCTATTAGCGATTATGCCAGGGGAGATTTCATATAGTCTATAGATTTTGAATAGCAATGAAGCAATAAGTTTTTTTTATTCTATCTATTTTCTATGTCATATTTTGTTTTATATATGTGATTATATATATGATATATTATTATTATGATGTAACAGGCTGTTAGTATCATCTGTTATTTTATTTTATATTGTTTTATTATCATTTTCTATTGTTCTGTTATTCTGTAACTATTATATATGTTTTGTATGTATGTTTTATGTGTTCTATTGTAATGTTTTTCTGTAATGTATGTTTCTAGTGCTGTTAATATGTACACTTTCTGTGTTTAATAAAAGACTAATAATAATATAACGATGTATTTTATAATTCCTTATATTAATTTTTATGAATGAAGTATATATGTAATTAAAACTTGTTGAATTTTTTATTATGTCCGTGACATTAATTTATCTACTTATATCATGGAAAACACTAAGATATCTTATTTATTCCAATTTCGAGAAGTACCGTTTGATGCTGGTTTTCCATTATTTATAATAAATTTGACATTCACAATTAATTAACTAATCAAGTATATTTGGATTCCTAATTTCATGGCCTCCTGTGCATCTCACCGTTAGTGACGATTAAATTTATAAATATCTGTCTTTAATTTTTGGTTAATATTATATTACATTGTACTGGTTTTACCTTAACAAAGATATAAAGATTATAAAGCGACATTTTTTCATCAATTTTAATTATTGAATTAATTATTTAATTTGTATTGCTGTTAAAATATGGGACTATATATATTATATTATATTATATTATATTATATTATATTATATTATATTATATTATATTATATTATATTATATTATATTATATTATATTATATTATATTATATTATATTCCATTCACAGAATACCCCCCTCTATTAATGAGTTAATTTTACTACGCTGAAACGTCTGTCGTCGATTTCGCGCGCCAGCGCCGCCTTTGCCGGGGCCCTTAAAAATAGGGGGACCCACTTTTCATGTAGACCACCTCGGGGGGTACCTCTGAGCCGATTTTGAGCGTCCCGGAATTTTTTTTCGGGCTAGGAAAATTACCCAAAAGTGCAAACTCGCGATGTGTCAAAGAGGTGGTGGAGAAAAGGTGAGATATGGGTCCCCCCATAAAAAAATCGGGATTTCCGAATCTCCAAAAAAATTTCGAAAAATGTCAAAAAATTTTGGGTTTTTCGCGATTTTTCGGAGAAAAAAACCCTCAAAAACCTCGAAAGTTTCGAAATGTTTGATTTTGACGTCAGAAATGAAAAATAGACGAAATTTCACATAAAATAGGCATACTGAAAAATTCCGCAAAATTAGGGGCCGTTTCGGCCCCGCGTCCCGGAAAAGGGTCTTTCCGGGACCCATTTATCTATTGGAACGGTGCACGCTAGCGCACCGGTCCAATGAGACGAAATGGGCCTAAAAATCATGTGACCCGGGTCCATTCAAAAAAATTCGAAAAAAGTCATTATTTTGGGGGGCGCAAAATTTTGAATTTTCAGCATAGGGAAATGCGGGTTAAAAGGGGTCACTTTCGGACCCCACAGCTCAAAAACTTACAGAGATAGCTCGATTCTGAAAGAAAAACGCTAGCTGGGTTTGTTCCGGACTACAAAATTGCTATCTTGAAAATTTCGAATTTTGAGTTTCGATTTTCAAAATCCCGGTTTTCCGGGACACGTACTCGAAAATCGGGCAAACCAGTAACTTTTGATAAACCGAGACCAAGAAAAAGTTGTTCACCATGGTTTTTTACACCTTCTATCAAATTTTCAAAACGATCGAATCATTTTTCGTGAAGTTATGGCGCCCGAAAATCGAATTTTATATTCGCCTCATTTCCCCATAAGGATTAACCCGGGAAATTTCACCCGAAAATGAAATTTTCGAATCTCGGGTTTTTAAATTTTTTTTCTAAAGCAGTTTTTCACGAGGAATCCGAATATGGCCTCAGAATTGAGCTGCGACGAAAATCAAAATTAGGAAAAAATATTGAAATTTTTCAAAACCTGACTTTTTTCAAAAAACCGTTAATAACTCAAAAAGTTGGAATTTCAGCGTTTTTTCGTGGGCACCGTTGGAAAGCCAGTAAAATTTGGCTCTAGAAAAATGAAATTTAAGAAACACGGGACCCATACAAAAAATCACAGAAAATCGCAAAGTTGAGAAATTTTGTGATTTTCGTCATTTTCCAGGTAGAGCAAATTTCCGGGTTTTTCTTTTTTCCGTAACTTTTTTTCTTTTGATTTCTGGGCAAAACGGTGACGGCTTCCCGCTCCAGGCTTCGCCTGTCCCAGACCTACTTTTTGACGAGCTTTCCAGCGGCGGGCTCAAAAATAAGATCCGACTTATGGTTCGTGACTTATGGCACGTTTTTGGAAATGCACTTTTCCTCGGCGTCCCGGAAAAAAATCCGGGACGCCGAATTTTGGGAACCATTTTTTCTGGACCCAAATTTTGTGCTCTTTCCATTGGTGCCATAAGATTTGCCATAAGTCCCATACGAGCCGAGATAATGGAGGGGGAAGGTAAAGACAATTTATTTTTATGGCTCTTATTTGGTTTATGTATTATATAATTGTATATAATTGTAATAGTATTACATTTACATATTTCTCGATGCGCCCGCTGCCATACCATGAAATCTTATGGAACTAGCGTTGCCAAACTTTGACATAACATGCATGGGATGTACCTGCACCTGTCCTGCTGTATTTCAAGCTTCCATCAATCATATTTCGACACTTTTAAGCGAGTATCTTTGATCCGAGCGCCATTTCAGTCCACTTTTGCATGCGCCCGCTGCCATAACATGAAATCTTATGGGAGTAGCGTTGCCAAACTTTGGTATAACATGCATGGGATGTGCCTGCACCTGTCCAGCTATGTTTTAAGCTTCCATCAATCATCTTTCGACACTTTTAAGCGATGATCTTTGATCCGAGCGCCATTTGAGTTCACTTCTGCATGCTAAAACCACCCTCCATTCGTCTTCAATGTTCAGCGAGGCTGCGGTACCAGCTGAGTTCCATTGAAAATGACCTATGAGTGCTGGCTAACCTTCATGTAGCCAAGAATTTTAAAACATTTGCCAGAATGAAGCAATTTCTATATGCTAAGATTTAATTTTTATATATTATGCATGCAATTTCCTATGTGAAATGCATATAAATATGAAACTATCGCTGCCACGGCTTCACAAATTTAAAGTATGATAATGTTATGATGTGGGCATGTAATAGTCTCTATTTGAGAACTTTTAAGCCAATAAACACGCCTCCATCACGTTTCTTTCTATGGAAATTACTGTACTTTTATAGCTTTTGGATGACATGCGGCGCCGGCTTTCGAGAAGGCGTGAAACATCATAGGCTTATGAAAATCACCATGAACCTTCATTTTAATGTCCTCTAACATAAAAATTTCAATTTGCGAAAATCGGATAAAAATTGACCGTTTTTCGCGCGAATTTCGAATTTTTTTCAAAATTTCATGATGTATACTATGCAATAATATAGCAAAATCGACAAAAAAATAAAATTTTGAGATGAGCATCATTTCCCACTATATTGACCGCGCTGAGTCCGAATTTTCATGAATTTTTAGTTTCGGACCAAAACTCGAGCCAGGGGGGCCAAAACACCTGTTTTTCTTCATTATACATATAATATACCATGTGAAATGCATATAAATATGAAACTATCGCTGCCACGGCTTCATAAATTTAATGTATGATAATGTTACGATGTGGGCATGTAATAGCCTCTATTTGACAACTTTTAGGCCAATAAACACGCCTCCATCACGTTTCTTTCTATGGAAATTACTGTACTTTTATAGCATTTACATGAGATGCGGCGCCGGCCCTGGACAAGGCATGAAACATCACAGGATGATGAAAATCACCATGAACCTTCGTTTTAATGTCCTCTAACATAAAAATGTCGATTTGCGAAAATCGGATAAAAATTGACCGTTTTTCGCGGGAATTTCGAATTTTTTACCAAATTTCATGATGTATACTATGCAAAAATATAGCAAAATCGACAAAAAAATAAAAATTTGAGATGAGCATCATTTCCCACTATATAGACCGCGCTGAGTCCGAATTTTCAAGAATTTTTAGTCTCCGACAAAAATTGGAGCCAGGGGGGCCAAAACACCTGTTTTTCTTCATTATACATATAATATACCATGTGAAATGCATATAAATATGAAAGTATTGCCGCCACGGCTTTACAAATTTAAAGTATGATAATGTTATGATGTGGGCATGTAATAGCCTCTATTTGACAACTTTTAAGCCCATAAGCACGCCTCCATCACGTTTCTTTCTATGGAAACCACTGTACTTTTATAGCTTTTGGATGACATGCGGCGCCGGCTTTCGAGAAGGCGTGAAACATCACAGGGTGATGAAAATCACCATGAACCTTCGTTTTAATGTCCTCTAACATAAAAATGTCGATTTGCGAAAATCGGATAAAAATTGACCGTTTTTTGCGTGAATTTTGAATTTTTTACCAAATTTCATGATGTATGCAAAAATATAGGAAAATGGTCAAAAAAATAAAATTTTGAGATGAGCATCATTTCCCACTAAATTGACCACGCTGAGTCCGAATTTTTAAGAATTTTTAGTCTCCGACAAAAATTGGAGCCAGGGGGGCCAAAACACCTGTTTATATTCAATATACATATAATATACTATGTTTTATGCATGAAAATATGAATCTATCGCTGCCACGGCTACACAAATTTTAAGTATGATAATGTTATGATGTGGGCATGTAATAGCCTCTATTTGACAACTTTTAAGCCCATAAACACGCCTCCATCACGTTCTTTCTATGGAAACCACTGTACTTTTATAGCATTTAGATGAAATGCGGCGCCGGCCCTGGAGAGGGCATGAAACATCACAGGGTGATGAAAATCACCATGAACCTTCGTTTTAATGTCCTCTAATATAAAAATGTCGATTTGTGAAAATCGGATAAAAATGGACCGTTTTTCGCGGGAATTTCGAATTTTTTTCAAAATTTCATGATGAAACCACTGTACTTTTTATAGCATTTAGATGAAATGCGGCGCCGGCCCTGGAGAGGGCATGAAACATCACAGGGTGATGAAAATCACCATGAACCTTTGTTTTAATGTCCTCTAATATAAAAATGTCGATTTGTGAAAATCGGATAAAAATGGACCGTTTTTCGCGGGAATTTCGAATTTTTTTTTCAAAATTTCATGATGTATATACTATGCAATAATATAGCAAAATCGACAAAAAAATAAAAATTTAAGATGAGTGTCATTTTCCACTATATCGACCACGCTGAGTTCGAATTTTCATGAATTTTTACTCTCGGACCAAAACTCGAGCCAGGGGGGCAAAAACACCATTTGGTTTTATTGTCAATATAATTGCCGTGATTTTATGCATGTTTTTATAATAAAAGGAATGTGTAAACGGGCTGACTTGAGTGGTGTGACCCGTCCCATGTAAAATTAACCCAGGAACTTGAATTTGACCAAATAAAAGACCGGAAGTGGACAGGGGAGGCGGGAAATTCAAATTTTGGTCAACATTTCATATATATTATGTTTTTATGGTGTTATCAGTGTCGTTTGAGTAAACCGTTGCGGACGAACTCTGGACTGTTGATTGTCGGTTCCATGGCAACCGATTGTTTTGTTTGTTGGGCGACCGGTAAATTCAAATATTTTTAAATTCTCGCCGGCCGCAGTTGACGTTCTTCGACGTTTTACTCAACTTTTTGACATTTTAAGGTAAAGATTAATATTGTGTATTTTTTAATGACTTCAAACTTTATTGAGCATTGATATTTTATATTTTAAACCACTGACCGCTACCAGGTTCCTCTGATAAGCCCCTTTCGCTTTTCGGTTTCCCGGTTTCATCCGATTAAAAAGCTTTCTTTCATACCCAACAAGGCCACACACGGGTGAACCCTCAGGCCGTGGCTGTGCCTTGGTACAGCTTGCGGCCGTAACACAACCACATATGTTTCCTTTAAGTGGGCGCACACAGCCACCCGCGAGACCGCACTCTGCCGAGTATTTCGTTGCGGACGAACTCTGGACTGTTGATTGTCGGCTAAATGGCAACCGGTTGTTTTGATTGTTGTGTGACCGGTAAATTCAAACATTTTTAAATTCTCGCCGGCGACCGTTGACGTTCTTCGATCTTCTACTCAACTTTTCATCATTTCAAGGTAAAGATGAACGTTATGTATTTTTTTATTGACTTCAAACGTTATTGAGCATTGATATTTTATATTTTAAAGCAGTGACCGCTACCAGGTTCCTCTGATAAGCCCCTTTCGCTTTTCGGTTTCCCGGTTTCATCCGATTAAAAAGCTTTCTTTTCATACCCAACAAGGCAACAGACGGGTGTACCTTCAGGACGTGGCTGTGCCTTGGAACAGCGTGCGGCCGCAACACAACCACATATGTTTCCTTTAAGTGGGAGCACACAGCCACCCGCGAGACCGCACTCTGCGGAGTAGTTTTTTGCGGACGGACTATCGACTGTTGATTCTCGGCTCCATGGCAACCGGTTGTTTTGATTGTTGTGTAACCGGTAAATTCAAATATTTATGAACTCTCGCCGGCCGCAGTTGACGTTCTTCGACGTTTTACTCAACTTTTTGATATTTTAAGGTAAAGATGAACGTTATGTATTTTTTTATTGACTTCCAACTTTATTGCACATTGATATTTTATATTTTAAACCAGTGACCGCTACCAGGTTCCTCTGATAAGCCCCTTTCGCTTTTCGGTTTCCCGGTTTCATCCGATTAAAAAGCTTTCTTTCATACCCAACAAGGCCACAGACGGGTGTACCCTCAGGGCGTGGCTGTGCCTTGGGACAGCGTGCAGCCGCAACACAACCTCATATGTTTTCTTTAAGTGGGAGCGCACAGCCACCCGCAAGACCGCACTCTGCCGAGTGTTTCGTTGCGGACGGACTCTCGACTGTTGATTCTCGGCTACATGGCAACCGGTTGTTTTGATTGTTGTGCGACCGGTAAATTCAAATATTTTTAAACATTCGCCGGCCGCCGTTGACGTTCTTCGACGTTTTACTCAACTTTTTGACATTTTAAGGTAAAGATGAATATTGTGTAATTTTTATTGACTTCCAACTTTATTGCACATTGATATTTTATATTTTAAACCAGTGACCGCTACCAGGTTCCTCTGATAAGCCCCTTTCGCTTTTCGGTTTCCCGGTTTCATCCGATTAAAAAGCTTTCTTTCATACCCAACAAGGCCACAGACGGGTGTACCCTCAGGGCGTAGCTGTGCCTTGGGACAGCGTGCGGCAGCAACACAACCACATATGTTTTCTTTAAGTGGGAGCGCACAGCCACCCGCGAGACCACACTCTGCCGAGTATTTTTTTGCGGACGAACTCTCGACTGTTGATTCTCGGCTCAATGGCCACCGGTTGATTTGTTTGTTGTGTGACCGGTAAATTCAATCATTTTTAAATTCTCGCCGGCCGCCGTTGACGTTCTTCGACGTTTTACTCAACTTTTCATCATTTCAAGGTAAAGACCAATATTGTGTATTTTTTGTTGACTTCAAACTTTATTGCACATTGATATTTTACATTTTAAACCAGTGACCGCTACCAGGTTCCTCTGATAAGCCCCTTTCGCTTTTCGGTTTCCCGGTTTCATCCGATTAAAAAGCTTTCTGTCCTACCCAACAAGGCCACAGACGTGTGTACCCTCGGGGCGTGGCTGTGCCTTGGGACAGCGTGCGGCCGCAACATAACCTCATATGTTTCCTTTAAGTGGGAGCGCACAGCCACCCGCGAGACCGCACTCTGCCGAGTAGTTTTTTGCGGACGAACTCTCGACTGTTGATTCTCGGTTCCATGGCAACCGGTTGTTTTGATTGTTGGGCGACCGGTAATTTCAAATATTTTCAAATTGTCGCCGGCGACCGTTGACGTTCTTCGACGTTCTACTCAACTTTTCATCATTTCAAGGTAACTTTGACCCATAACATTTCAACATACACCCTACCCCACCTAAAATCACCTCAGGAACACGATTTTGAGGGTTTTTAAGACCTATTCTCAATACCTACGCCGCGAAATTCAAATTTTTGAGCTCATCACCCAACACCCACAACACCCAATGACCGTCGTCTCATTAAAATTGTCTTTCGTCTTTGCTCTTTGCTGTCTGTCAATTCGTGTTTGGTGAAAAATAAAAGCACCAGCACCGACACCAATAGCATTACCGAACACCAAGCACCGACCACCACCGTTAGTATGGCCCCCGATTGTTAAGACAACTTGCAAGTTGTCCCCCCCCCCCGCTTGTTATATTATATAATATTATATTATATTACATTATATTATATTATATATACAGTATATTTATTATATGCCGCGTATTGCTTATGTTTTTTCAATTTTTGTAAATTTTAATTTATCTTTTTTTCCATAAATATTAATTATTTTGGTATGTGTGACCGAATTCATAAATTTATCTTATGGGGGAGAGATTGATGGCATGTCTTTTGTATTTTAATTTAGGTATATTTGATGCTAGTTAATTTTCAAAGATTAAATTTGACATTCTTCCGCACTGCATTGTTAAGTTAAGTCATAATGAAAGTCTATATATAATATATATTATAGTGACGCAATTTTAGTTTCTGAATTTCTAATTGTAATAAGCAAATCTGATGTATTGAATTTGCATCGTGTTTAATATAAATGTTTTATAAAATGTTATGTCTATTTAGTACTTGATTAGTGTTGAGAGGAAATATAATATATAATTAATTAATTTAATAATTATATTATAATGTAATACGAAAAAAGTTGAATCATATAAAATTATCATCAGCTCGGCATTCCCGGCTAAGAGACTCTTAAGAGACCTCCGTGTCTTATGGCCATCAAATTTCTGACCATAAGACACGGAGGTCTCTAAGGGTCCCTGTGTTCCCGGCTCCGGGTAAATATTCGAAATTTTACCGCTAATATCCCTAGTCAAAAAATAACTCAATGGTCAAGTGGTTGACTACTGCCAGTGGTAATTTGGCTAATGGTCAAGTAGTCATGGTCAAGTAGTCATGGTCACCAATGGTCATGGTCACCAATGGTCATGGTCACCAATGGCAATGGTCACTAATGGTCAATGATAGTCACTTTCTAATGGTCAATGATAGTCACTCTCTAATGGTCAATGATAGTCACTCTCTAATGGTCAATGATAGTCACTTTCTAATGGTCAATGATAGTCACTTTCTAATGGTCACCAGTAGTCACTTTCTAATGGTCACCAGTAGTCACTTTCTAATGGTCACCAGTAGTCACTTTCTAATGGTCACTAATAGTCACTTTCTAATGGTCACCAACAGTCACTTTCTAATGGTCACTATATATAGTCTATCGTCCATTCAAATTAATATCCGAAAGGCCGGCTAGGATATATATTACACATACGGATATAATATATATGCCATGATCAGACATTTATATTATAATGGAGTGTGCATGCTTAACAATAATTGTTTATCGGGTTAAGAAATACATAACATATATCATGGGAGGGAATGAGAGAAAAAGAAAGAACAAATAACCCAAATGGTGATTTGAATTGATGCCGGATTTTCGATGCATTATATTTTATGTTACACACAAATCGTCTTATCTATAAATAAGTATATATTAGAGATGGTCAACATTTATTAGCGTCCTACATTAACATGTAAATTTATTAATGCAATAGGCTGTCCACATGTTCATCAGTTACCCTACCTATCCATGCAAAAATAAATAAAATATAAATTATGCTGCTGCAACATATAATATGTGGCTGTCCCTCAATCCGCCTGATATGTGAAATAAAAATGTGCGTTTTATAATAGCTATAGGATCTTGCTATGATAAGTAGTTAAATTATAATGTTTGGATCAAAGTCTTCTACTCGCACAATGGTTGTAACAAACCATTGTTTATAATGTCTGTCGCATGAAGCCTTTTTCATTGTTAAACATGGGACGACGTAGTGTCTAATTTTGCAACCAGAGCAGAGAACGTAATGGCATTGTTGGCGCTAGGCAACGGTGTCAACTTCATAATTAACGGTCATTTTCCATAAGTTAACATTTAATCAACAACCGTCCCATGCTTTTCCTTTCATGCGACAGACATATTACACAACAATACTTTGTTTACCAACAACGAGCAGAAGACTTTGGTTTGGATATACAATGTACTAATAGTTAAATTAATATATATAAGCATAAGAAATTCTTTTAATACGTATTTTGTGTAGAAAGTAGAAAGCATTAAAAAGTTTGAAAGCAATTAACATTAAATTTTTAATATATTTATTTGTCTAAAAAAATCAAGATTACAAATCAAAGGATTCAAAATTAATCACTTATAATTGCATGAATGCATACATGAAAATCACGACATAAAAATTTAAAAAAATATATTACAAATATTAATTATGAATAAAATAATTTTACTATAGAGGTCACATTCATTGAGCTCTATACAAGGCTAGAGGGCTAATCAGCTGTTTAAGGCGCGCACGGCGTCTGGGAGGAAAGTGGGTGGTGGTCGGTGCTATCGAATGCCTGGTTGACCAACCTAAGAAAGTTTCCTTATAAAATAAATATTAAAAGTTACACTGCAGTTGGCAATTCTGAGGAGAATACGTTGGAATGTGTGACGAAAGCGCAATCTCCCACCCACTTCCTCCCGCCGGACCGTGCGCACAGTTTAACATTGAGAAGTATAGGGCATTATCCCTCTAGCCTTGTATAGAGCTCAATGGTCACATTATATTGTCCCTCATATGTATGTATATATATATATATATACAGTGGTGAAAGTAGTTTCAAATTCTTACCAGTGCGCTTCAGATAGAGGCCTGAAGGGCCCAAATCCTCGCCGGAGGCGCCATTTTTTGGGAAAAAGGGGCGTGGCTTATTTTTTTTAATTGAAAGTTGCACTAAAATTGATTTATAATTAATTTTTTAAATAGAGTGAGCGATTACATTTTTTTAAAGAATTTATTTTCTAAAAATATTTTAAAACCTGCCCTCTATTAATTAAGAAATGAAAACCAAAAATTTCCCAAAGTTGGTGTTTCGGAGGCGTTTAACATGCAAAATTTTGGCACAGAAAACAGCTTTTTACCTAAACTTTACTTGAACTATGGTACCAATTAAAAAATACGTACGTAATCTATCATAAATTCATTAATGAATTTTCGATGTAAAAATAAAATATTTTTTTACGGAGCCGTTTTTCCAGAAAAAATATTGAAAATCCCACAAAATAAGTAAAATTTAATAATTATTCAAAATTTTAACCGATCAAAAAAAAAAAAAAATGTAGTGTCGCATATTAAATTGCATGATAAAAAAAAAAATATTCAAAAATATCTGTGCTGGCTAATGAAAATTAAAACATAACTTTTAATATGAAAAAAAAATCGCAAACAAATTGTCTATGTCTAGCAGCAGTGTTAATACAATAAAAATATTTTAATGAACTGTTTCACAATTTAGAATATTATATAAATTTAATTAATTTAATAAATGATACATTTTTTTAAATAATTAAATTATCGTTTAAAATGTCTCAAAAATTAATTTAATAAAAAAAATCCAAAAAGATGTATAGAGGTTACAATTTTAAAAAAGTGATAACGACTACCAATTTATAGGAAAATTGAAGATAAAATAGTAACCCCAGTAAGCAGTAAACCTACAGATATTTAAAAAATATATATAAAAAATTCTTTGATTAAAAAATTACATAATAAATAAATGTGTTCTCAGGCTCGCGCGCCAGTAAAAAAAAGCTAGGCGTTTGTGAGAAAAATATTAAAATTAACTTTTTTATCGTAGTCTTTTAAAATAATGTTTTACTGTAGCACTTACTATTTATTTATAATGCAACAATTTTGTATCACAAATTGTCAATTTATTTTTATCTTTTACCCAATGAAAAATATAAATAAAAGTAAATACATTCAACATGGATTTCAATTACTTTTTTTTAGTACAAAATTTTGACTTTAAAAGAAAGTACGTGCAAGTTAAAACTTCGTGAGATAAATAAAATCAAAGTACAAGAACATGTATTGAGCATGATTATAATGGTTTATAATGTGATCTGTTCACACTTGCAAATATTGTTTTTTTCATGAAAAATTATTGATTTTTTTAGTAAATTTCGATCAGTGTCTTACCAGTGCGCCGCACTGGCGTCAAATGTCTTACCAGTGCGGCGCACTGGTGCGCACCGGCTTACTTTCACCACTGTATATATATATATATTATATATATATATATATATATATATATATATATATATATATATATACACACACATATATATATTATATTATATAGAAAATCAAAAGTTCGTAGAAACATAAAACATTTACCCCCCCCCCCCCCACACACATTATCCAATGATTAAAAACTTGTTTCAATCAACAAACACAATTAAAGAAGTATTTGAGACAAAGCTAGATAGGTGAATAAAAAAAGAGTGAGAAGCACAACACAACGATGGGTGGCAGGGGTTTACGGAGAAAACTGGACTGGAACACTGGAATGTGCATGGCGGAAACCGGGAATGAGGATCACTTGTAACGCTTTGCTGTGTTAGCAAGGATATTGGTCATTCCCTTATTCAGTACCTCATCCGGGACATCAGCTCCAAACTCCTGACGAACAAAACCTGTGTAAAAAAAAAATTTGTCAATGTACAATATTATACAATTGAGTATCGACCTCCATTTGTTTTATTGCAGAAATGGATAGAGGCCGCAAAGTTATGCTACCCTGTTTTTTTTTAGATTTCTTTGTGACCGGTAACTAATTTTTAAAAAATTATTGAAACTTCTTTTTGTGACATCACGAGACGCCACTCCTTAAGAAAAAGATAGGACTTGCCGCCTCGTGACTTCACAAAAAGGACTTTCAATCATTTTTTAAAAATAGTTCCAGGTCTCAAAAAAATCTGAAAAAAATCGGGGTAGCTTAACTTTGCACCCTCTATCCATTTCTGCAATAAAAAAAATGGAGGTCAATACTCCATATGACACTCGATCAGCAGTTCAAAAGTTAAATTTACACATTTGAATGTAAAAACTTTGATGGGTAAAATATAATAATATATATAGAGGTCAAAATATGGAACTATGATGTACTTTTATTCTTCACATATATTACATTAGCATCCTAGCATCCATTCATCCTGTAAATTTTAATATTAGGCTGTCTGAAAAAATGTATAAAAATTGAGTATATACCATTATATTAAAAATATTAGGCCTGTTCGTAAACCCTGCTCGGTGTACACTTTCTGCACCCAATCGACCTTATGTACATGGGATATAAGGTCGATTGGGTGTAGAAAGTGTACACCGAGCAGGGTTTACCAACAGACCTATTAACAAATATAAATTTTAAAAAAAATGAAGGCTAGCTCCTGTACATATGTTAGTAAAATTATTTAAGTGAAACATAAAATTGTGCATTATTAAAATTTTTAAAAAGAAAAAATATGTATAAGAAATTGAAGGACATGAATATTGTAATACATATAAAATTTATACTTACTGTAAACGGCTTTTGCAATCTTTGGATTAAGAGGCATCTTAGGTACCGCCGATGGTGCACTTTTACCACTTGCCAATAGAACTTTTGCAGCCTTATTGACACAGTTGGACTTTTTGCCTGTCCTTGAAGTTGTGGCGAGCTCCTGTTCAGTCATCACAGTTCTCATAATATCGCCAACCATCTGTCCTGGTGTCGACTTAGTGAAATCGATGGTCTCAAACCTTTCGAAATCTGCTGACACGCCCTCAGCGAGAATCAGTCGGCCCTAAAAACAAATGAGAACACAGTTCTAAAAATTAACAGAGGAAAAAAATCATAAACATTTGAAGTTAAAAAATATTATAGAGATAATAAAAGCAATAAGTAGGTGTAGAAATGTTCTTGACGTTCATCTTACATTAAATAACCTATTCTCTGACTTCCAAATTTTTTTCTGGAGGACGAATGTGTTAGATTTTGGTTCCATATGGAGGACCACTTGAACTATTAATAGAAAATATTTTTTTTTTACAACCACTGATACTCATTACCTTAATTTATTTTGCTACATTTATTGGACAAAAATTGATATTTTATATAAAATTAACATTATCATATACTACATACATTTTTCATTAATATTACATTGACATGCATATTATTTTAATACTATGTTTTTTAGAATTAATTAAATAACTAATGCACAATTTACTTACGTTGATAACTTTGCGGCGCATAAAGGTTGAAGCATGGCCATCAACATCTCCTCCCTCCTGAGGCTTGCTACTGGATTGATCGTGAACCTCTTCATCACCTTTCTCATGATGTCGAGTCACTGAAAAATCTCCGGATGTCCCCGAAGGCAGGAGTGCATCTTTCGATCCTTTATCAACTGATGTGCCAGGTGAATTAATCATCTGTTTTTCAAATAATACTTGATTCACTGAAACATGATCTGAGATCTTATGTAATGAACTTTTATGCTCACCATGGCCTTCATCAAAGACCTCGGGATGCTGGTCTCTTTCGTCTCTTTCAATAGTGCTGAAGGTTTTAACATTTAAGCTGACAGCTGATTTAAGCAGGCTATTGACAGTAGTCAAAGTTGGTGAAAATTTAGTTAGGAGACCTTCATTTTTTATATGTTGAGATTTAATATTGGGTGCAGAAGTTTCACGTGGACTAAAACTTTCCGACAAGGCAGATGGTGGCCTACTGTGGCTGGCTTTATTCTGAAAAAAAAAAAAAAAAAAATTAATACCAAAAAAAAATTTTGAGGGTGTTTTTCTTTTTAGTAACAAGTCTCTAATTCAGACCCTCCATATATGTATAGTATTACAAATCTTGGTTTACACCCGACTGTGGCGCCAGCAGGTCAGACAGGCTCCAGCCGCCTAATACCTCTGTCTTTATAGATTTTACAAGAGATGGCCCCTGCACGCAGTTGAGTTAACACGTAAACCAATATCTGTAATACTGTATGCAGCAGCTAGGACGTTAAACTTACATGCAGGTCAGAGCTCTTGTGCTTTTTTACTTTCTTGTCTCTCTCGCGATCTTTGATTTTGGATCGTTCGTGCCCATCTATGAGTTCCTTAGCAGTTGTTAAAAGAGCTGTAAAAGCTGTAATAAAATAAAACACAATAGTTTAGGAAAGAACTTATCAAGAAGATTATACATACATTAAGCATACAATTAAGCTATATTTTATAGCCAAAAATTACATTAATAAACTTACTTCCCAACTCTTCTGCCTTTAACTTATAAAAATCTCTTGCAGCAGACACATTTCTCAGCTTTTCATTTAGTTGTCTAATTTTTGATTTTAGTTTCTTAACAGTTTCTCCATCACTTTCACTACTACAGCTCATCTCACTTGATGTCGGAGAAACCTGATCAAGAAATAAGAATAGATTTCAAACACTTATGTTAATAATTTCAACCCAAATAAATACGTATATCCCATAGATAATTCCAATGGACAACATTAATGAAAAAAAATTATTGCAGAAATGAATAGATGGTACCAAATTATGCTACTCTGAATTTTTTCAGATTTTTTTGAGATCTGGAACTATTTTTAAGCAATTATTGAAAGTCTTGTGATTTCAGTTGGCACCCCTGATGCCTTAATAAAAAGGATAGAGACTGGACGCCTATTTTGACGCCTCCAGGGGGTGTGGCCGCACTTTCAATAATTATTTAAAAATAGTTCTGGGTCTCAAAAAAATCTGAAAAAATTCAGAGTAGCATAATTTGGTACCCTCTATTCATTTCTGCAATAAAATTTTGTCATGTATGTTGCCCACTAAAGAAATTTTAAATTAAGTTATAATTTCAAATTTTTGAACCAAAACCCAATATTGCATAGATGAGGTGAAACTATATTAAGTCTTCAGACATGCAGGCTGAACTTTTTCTAATTGCTTAGAATAATGACAATCAACAAATGAACTGAACATAATTAAAGATGCATGCCTTTGCTATTTAAAATGCAATATATTGTGTGTACAACAAGATGTTAACATATTAAGTTTGGCAATAAAAGTGAATGAAGAATTAAAATATCAAAATAAAAGCTTTTACAAAAATAGAGATGGACAAGTCCAAAATATTTTACTAACCTGTTTTCTTTTCCTCGCCCTTCCTTTTGTTCTCTTTGATGGAGAGGAAGACTGCACGGTCGCTGGTGAGGAATCCCTGGATGAGCGAGATTGGTCACGATTCTTCTCTTCAGTACCTCTTTTCAGCAGATTTAGCTCGTTTTTCTTCTTTGCATCTATTCTGGCCCTGGAGTTTAATGCAGATTCAGCCATGACCTGTAATGCACGTAAAATAAAAACAATTTTATTATAGTAACATATTAACTGCATGCATACACTTATATACAATATACAATTAAGCATGCAAGATGCATGCATTTTAAGATATCATGAGGGATGAGGGAAAGAGAACCCCTGTCAGCTGTTTTTTTTTAGTTTCATTTGATTAGCATGGAACCTGATGAGCAGACACAAAAATTCTGAAATTAGTTTCAGAGATGAGTTTTTTAAATTATTCCTTTACTTTGGCTCTCTCCATGAGAAATAAGTATACAGTAATAATAGACTTTTAATAATAAAATAAGTCTTTTTGTAAACCCTGCTCCGTGTAGACCTTCCATATAATACTCAATCAATCGAACGTATGTCTATTATACACCGAAGCAGGGCTTACGAAAAGACCTAATATATTTATGATGATTAATTTCTGCAACAATGTTCAAGCACCCTTGACAAAACATTATATGTATGGTCAACGCCTTGGAAAATCCCCCATTTGCATCATTGTTTATCACCATGCATGCTCTGTTATTCTTACATGGCATGGTGATTAACAAGGCAGCAAAGGGAAACTTTCGGGGAGATAACTGTATTATACATGAGAGTGAATGGGACTCATCTGACAACGGTCTTTACAGGTGCAAATTGATAAATTTATGAATTAAAACAGCTTTTACAGTATCAGTGTCAGCTGCATGAGCGAAATGACCAATCTTTGCATACAATATTCAAGTAATCAGTATCAAAAATTTTTGAAATAGCACCAACCTTCTTATTTTTTACTCTGTAGCTTCCAGGCTCTTTCCCTTTTTTTTTTTGCTGTAACCTTTCATTAACAAGTTGATCATCTGATGAACTTGATGACTTATTTACGGCAGCGATCAATTTTCGATCAGCCTTTTTGGTTACGGCATAGCCTGTTTTCAGGAAGTTAACTAGAGCATCGCAGTTATCTTTATAGACGTCTGCAAAAAAACATTGAAAACATGTAACAAGCAGTTAATAAGACATTACAGAAGAACATATTCCATAAATGTGTATTTCAAGGGAGCGCATGGGAGAGGGTGAAAGATTAACAAGAGTATTTATGAAGCTAGTGGAATATATGTGAGAACCGAGTTCTGTGGACAAGGTCTTTTTTTTTTTTTAGACAGGCAAAGCTGCTGCCGTCTCTGGTACGCATGCAGGTAACAGAGATCTTCATTGTAGAACACTTAATTTACACTTAGCTTAATATATCAATGGTTCCGCGGAGAAAGCGCTGGTTTGTATTCTCCGGATTTTACAAAATGACGGGTTTGACTTTTCAACAGGGTTTCTTTTCATTTCTTTGTTATTGTAATTTACAACCTTACTGAAAAAGCAAACCCACCATTTTGTAAAGTCCGGAGAATGCAAACCAGCGCTCTCTCCGTGGAACCATGTAATAATATGTATGATTTGTTTACCAGATTGATAGAGTACTCTAGCTTTAAACAAGCTCCATTTTATTTGGGATCTCTTTTTCTCACAAGAATTGATGTTTCTTTCTGAGATGGTACTTCTGCCATCTGGCCATTCAACAACTACTTGGTGTCCAGTGACGTCACTGCTGCTTTTAGGGTCCTCGTCCTCACTACCCGAAACTTGCCACGAGGAAAGGCCAACACTGACTTCTTCGACCTCCTCTTGCCCCGTTGGTTCAAAAATGTAAACTGCAAACTTTGACTTTTTAATGGGCTTTGAGACGACGGTCGAGACATGTTCTTGCATGTGATCATCGACAGTCTTTGACACCGCGTCTTCTGCTGTAATTATAATATATAAAAGCACGAGATATAATGGGGGCAATTTACAAGAAGATTGAGTTCCGAAAAAGTTGTGCACGTCAAATAATATTTAATTTATCCAATTTTTAGCGCCAGCCTATTTATTTTAATGACATTAAACGTGGTTATAAAAAAGTTATATAAAGCAACCCATATAGCTGAAGGACAGCCTGGCATGCCATATTAAATGTGCTGGGCAGTCCCGAGAGGGAGCGACATATATATGCAGGGCAGATATAATAAGCTCTTGTAAAAAAAAAAAAAAATCATATATGCATACAATATATATGTAATTAAGATATTAGTAGTTTTTTTATAATAAAATTATGCACAAAAAATATGAAAATATATCATATAATCACAACAAACTTATTAATTTCACGGGCAATGCATGACTGCTTCATTAATTTTGGTCCTCAGACCGGCCCGGCCCGAATTTTAAGTCAATATACCACAGCTTATGCATACGCATACATCAATCACTTCTATTCACTAAATGCTATGCATATAGTTATAATTATAAAGGAAATTACGTATATCATCATTAAGCTCATATAAAGAATGGATGAATATATATTTTATATGCATACTGCAATATGCATGCCTGATAACGTAATTATTGAAATGAAATTTAAATCAAATATAAGTATATATATATATATATGTATATATATATATATATATATATATATATATATATATATATATATATATATATATATTATATGCATATATCAAATATATATAGAGCATGCAAGCAAATTAGATTTAGATGAGAGGCCTCATGGTCGGCATGGCATATGCATAGCGAGGCTTTCGAATGATGTTTTAGAACGTTTCGGTTCTGAAAATTAAGGGTTGTAATTAGTGTGCATGCCTATAAGGTTTATGGCTTTTAATAATATTTGAAGAAAAGACTGAAAACAGTCAATTTTATTATTATTACCTGTTTTTTCGACAGCAACACTAGTCATGTCAGCGTGATCATCGGCCATTTTCAAGTTCAAGGACGCCAGGAAAAAGTGCTGCGTTGCCAAACCTTCAAAAATTTTAAAACTAGCTTCCGTGTTTATCACGATTAAAATTAAAATATAACCTCCAAATGTTTTAAGTTATTATATTTTAATAATATTTTACTCCATTGAGATCGGAATTATCCGAAAAACTCTCAATTTTATTTCACTGTTATTTTGCATTTGGCAACATCAAAAAAAAAAAACAGCTGCTCCAAAATATCGCGCTCTCCAAATCTATCTATACCCCGTGCATCATGGTCCTCGTGGAGTTTTTCCTTTTATAAATGTTTTAGACGCTTTAACTATAATTTTTATTACAATCTTACTTCCTCACTACAATATATCTATATATATTTATTTAAGATCTTGTGTAAGCTAAAATGGAGAGGGCGTTAAGAGGAGAATATAAACGATATTTAGTAGATAGAAATGCGGTTGTGCCCCCGAGAACCCTTGCCAGACGACAAAACAGAATATTGCCACAGCCTTTGCCAGCTGCAGTAGCTCCAGCAGTACATCCTGATCATCATCATGAAGCCAACCCTGCTGGTGCCGAGGTCAGTATATATTATAACAAAAAGTTCATGATCGTTTCATATGTATGAGTATGCATAACACGACTCATTTTATGCATACACCACACCAAAATTAATAAGGGGGTAGAAACATTGATCGAGAGGGCTCTGGGCTTCTGAGGTTTCCTGAGGCATATTTTGGACGAAATAAATTTATTTATACCACCAAGGTTATGCATATTTACAAAAAAATTTACAGATATATCAGTCAAAACGTAGCTTCTAGTCATTTATATTATAGCTATTACCTTCCTCTGAAGCAAACTAGTGTCACAGTAAAAAAAAAGGAGGAGGGGTACCGTCAGATTTTCATGAACTTTCCATGATATATATATAGAGACACCAACCTTATCAAACTTATGCTAACAAAGTCTCGGACACAAGTACACAAGTATAGTAGGATTAATTAACATCAAAAACCTTGTAATTAACTAAAAAAAAATGCATGAAAGGGATTAGCTTGAATCTCTTCCATAAAATTAGACAGTAATTTTATTCTTTTAAACTGAAATAAAGGACTTGCTTTTTAAATATTTAACAAGTGTTTGTTTTTAGATGGAGCAGCCGCAGTCGCCGCAAAACCAACATCCTTTGAGTGAAGCGAATTCTTCAAGTGAAGAAAGCTTGAGTTCTAATGCATCAAGTAGCGAGGATTCAGCTTCAAATGAAGAAGACGTTTCATCAGACAATGAGGCTGAGGTCTCAAGCAGCGAAGAGTCAGACAGATCGAGTGCGAGTGGTGAAAATTCGTCTTCCGAGTCAGACGGTTCTTCTGACGAAGAAATTGAGGTAAATTTTTACGAAAAAAAATAACTACAGTAGCCGTCACATTTAACTGGCTCATGATGGTCCGAACCGCTCAAGAATCATTCGGCTAATCATGATAAGAATCATTTAGTATATTATATTATATTATATTTTATTATTTTAAATCAATTTAATTAAAAATGGGTACAGGTTTTTATTAAATATTTCAGCTTCACTTGTTTCAATCATATATGGTGTATACTTAAAGTATTAAATTTCAAATAAATTAACTTGTATTTGCTTTTGTAATCTGAACCTCTTTAATTTGTTCAAAACTTTTGCCAGTAAGTATATGTAAATTTTTTTAATATATGGTGTTCATCTTTTGTTGTAACAGCAAGACCTGCCGCTCTACCCTGGCTGTGGCCTCACGAGAGCTCAGAGCGAGGCTATCATACTCGCCTTCTTTGTTCGGTGGCAAGTTCCTGACTGCGGCCTTCAAGACCTGCTCGAGGCTTTGAACCTTCACGTTCCGACCATATATTCTCCAATTTACAAATCCAAGTATCTTTTTCTGCAAAATTTTGTTACTGTCCCTCCCAATTATCATTTTTACTGTCCTGAGCCCATATGTCAGTATGGCCTCGATTTCCTGGAAGGTGAAGATCAAACTGTGTGTGGAGAGTGTGGTTTACGTTCATCAAAATCTACACTTAAAAGAGAAAATAAATTCTTTTTGACAATCCCCCTTGCGCCGCAACTGAAAAAAATCCTTGATAGGGAAGATATTCAAGAAGCAATAACTCAACATAAGGCTAACACTGTAGATTCAACTATTCTAAATGGTAAAGAATATGAGAAATTTAAATCACTAGGGTTGATAGGGCAGAATGACATAACGATACAAGTGAACACGGACGGGGCTTCAACAGCAAAGGCAGCTCGAAAGTCAATCTGGCCTCATCTCGGTGGAATTAACGAACTTCCGCTACGAATGCGAACCAAGAATACTCTCTTGTTAGGTCTATGGTATGGTGACACTAAACCTAGGATGAACACTTTTATGAAACCTCATGTGAAGGAAATGGAGAAGATGCACGAAAGAGGACTAGCATTGGAAAATGGTACAGTAGTCAGAGTGCATTCCATTCTGTCGCCAGTAGACTCGCAGGCACGACCCATCATGCAAAATATTACGCTGTATAGTGGCCGTCACGGCTGCTCCTTTTGCTTAAAGAAAGGAAAGTTGGTTCCGAAGGGACGAGGTTTTGCTAGGATATACAAGGGAAAGATTAACAAACCTAGGACAATAAAACAACATTCTAGAGATGTTGTTAAGGCAATAAGAGGAGAAAAAGTTGTCAACGGAATAAAGGGGGCATCAGTTTTATCAATACTTACTATGTTTAATATAATTTCTTCATTTTCTCCGGAGTATATGCACTCTGTTTGCTTAGGTGTTGTAAAAATGTTTCTAGAACTCTTTTTTGGACCAGGAAATAGTAATAAACCTTGGTATATAAAAAAATATATTAAAGAAATTAATGCAAGGCTTCTGCTAATAACTCCTCCTTGTGAAATTACTAGACTAGCCAGGTCCATTGACCTACTGAAAATTTGGAAAGCATCTGAATTCAAGAATTTTCTGCTGTACTATTCCATTCCTGTTTTAAAAGGATTCTTGCCTGAACGTTACCTGAAGCACTGGCTCCTCTTGGTAACCGCAATGACCATCTACTTGAAAGAGAGGAGTACTGATATTGAGCTTCGAAAGGCAAAATTGTGTATGCAGCAGTTTGTAGCCAAGGTAGAAACATTGTATGGAGAAAAGTATGTGAGTTTTAACATCCATCTTCTTCTCCATATGCACACTTATGTAACCAACTTTGGTGCGCTCTGGGATTGCTCGGCTTTTCCTTACGAAGGTTTCAATGGCTATCTTTTGAAGCTATTCTTCGGAACGGTGGCAATTCCAGAGCAGATGTGCAGGACGTATCAAAGGACAAATGTCTTAAGAAATTGTGTGGTCTTTGAGGTAGGAACAAACCCTCGTGCTGAAAATCTGTTGGCCAAGTTGCTCGGAAAAAAGCACATCATCAAGGCCGCTACACGCTTAACAGATGTAACAGTGTTTGGTCAAGCTCAACGTTATGTACCTCTCCCCGATGAAGTTAACGTCATTGCTAATTTTCTAGAAGTTGATAACGTTGCTGACGTTGAAATTACCTGCTACAAGAGATTTGTTTACAAAGGCATACTTTGTCATGGCACGGACTACAGCAGGCTAATAAAAAGGTGTAATACCATTGTCAAGCTCAACAATGGAACATACATGCAAATCAAGACCTTGTTGCATTGTATATCATTAGAAGGAGAAGAAAAGACTCTGTTGTTGGGTACTAACCTCACCGACACTGGGGAGGATTGCTGTCGCGATGAGGTCTTGGATGTTTGCAGTCGAGATTTTTGTAAGATTGTTGTGCCTAATGATATTTACAGTGCATGTACAGTAGATAATATAAATTGCAAAGCAGTATGCTCACCCGTAGGTGATAAATATTATATATGTGACCTAGTAAACAGATTTGAGAGAGACTAAATGTATTTTTGTATATTTATATATATATTTATATGTGTGCTTGTGTGTGTGTAAAATGTGACATGTATATATATATATAATATTATTTCTAGGTCTTTTTATAGTCTATATATAGTCTAAGGTTGATTTTATTATAAGTAATATTTATTTTTATTGATGTTTTTATTGGTATTTTTATTACAAGTGTTTTAATTATGCATGCAATGATAAGAGTTCATAGTATTTATGTGTGTGTGTTTATTATATATTTATATTAGAGGTTTTGACTAGAATTGTGGCTTGTAATCTCTTTCTTTTAAACTATTTTTTAAATATATGATATAAAAATTAACATTATATAATTAATTATTGATTTTGATTAATGACTGATCATATATATATTGATTCATAGCTATTTAAATGGTATGATTTAAAATAATATTTAGAAGTCATTTTTGTGTGTTATATGTAATATATATATATATATGTTTTGCATGAATTAAATCAAAATTATGTTTGTCTAAATTATTAATAGAAATTAAAAAAAAATATATTCTAAGAATTGATTGTTTATTTTTCAATGCAAGTTTACATATCCTATAAAATATGTGTGTTTAATTGATACAAATTTATTTACTCCAGATATATAAATATATTTACATTTAGATATACATATATTTATAAAGTAAAACGTAAATATATAACACAAAATCTGGAGCGTCTATTATAGTTACACATATTAAATGCAATGTTTTTTACCATAGAGTACATATCTTTATATTTCTCATGCGCTGATTCGACTATATATCATAATGCAATAAATGCGCACGCCAAAAAATGGATAATTTTAAGTGATTACTTTCACCAGCATATATATATATATATGTCCGACTTTACCATCTCACTAGGTATTATAGTCAACCATTGACTATGAACATTGACCATCAACCTTGACATATGACCATTGAGTCTGACCATTGACTGACCATTGACTCTGACTATTGACTATGACCATTGACTATGACCATTGAGTCTGACCATTGACTGACCATTGACTCTGACTATTGACTATGACCATTGACTCTGACCATTGACTATGACCATTGAGTCTGACCATTGACTACGACCATTAAGTCTGATCATTGACTACGACCATTAAGTCTGACCATTGACTGACCATTGACTATGACTATTGACTATGACCATTGACTCTGACCATTGACTATGACCATTGAGTCTGACCATTGACTACGACCATTAAGTCTGACCATTGACTATGACCATTGACTGACCATTGACTATGACTATTGACTATGACCATTGACTCTGACCATTGACTATGACCATTGACCATTGACTATGAACATTGACCATGACCATTTGAATCAATGGTCCGACTATTGATTTTCATGGTCAAAAATTCCGACCATTTACCAAATGGTCATGATTCATGGTCGGACTACTGAAGCCAGTAGTCCGACTACTTATTTCAGTGGTCCGACCATTCATTTTAAGTGGTCCAAGTCTGACCATTAAGCTACTTTTTGACTAGGGATCTGCGCATATCAAAGATAAAATGTTTTAAAAACTGAAAAAAAAATGTTTTTACGTTACTTAACTGGAAGTGAATTGTTTTCAGGAAAATTGAAAACTGTTTTTAGTAAAACATTGAACTGGATCCAGTGCTGGAAATCACATTTTCAAAAACTGGAAATCTGGCCCCTGGAAGTTATCATGGACCTTGCAGAGGGAGTAATAAAAAATCTCTGCAAAATCTTAAATTTTCATGATCGCAATATAGCAAAAATCCTCCCACTTCCGGTTACTTCCAATGGTAATCTTAAATTTTCTGAACTATTAATAATCTCTTATCAATTTCACGGCATTTACGGCAACTACAAGAGAGATAGAAAATGGAATGTCAGCAGCAAAAAAATACGTGTTTGAATTGGGCGCGCGCTATCAACTGATTGGTTTATCGTATAATTTGCATAATTAAGTTATTTAATTAACTTGCACAAACGAAAATTTCAACGGCACAAACCAGCACAAACGATTTAGCTAGAAAAAACTTCACTTTTCCAAGTAGGGGGGCTAGCGTTAAGTTGGCCCCCCCCCTAATTAAAACCGTTAATTATAAGGAAATGCAAATAGCACAAACGAAAATTCCTACGGCACAAACCAGCACAAACGTAGCACAAACGATTTGGCTAGAAAAAACTTCACTTTTCCAAGTAGGGGGGCTAGCGTTAAGTTGGCCCCCCCAATTAAAACCGTTAATTATAAGGATATGCAAATAGCATAAACGAAAATTCCAACGGCACAAACCAGCACAAACGTAGCACAAACGATTTGAGTATAAAAAAACACAACTTTTCAAAAGTAGGGGGGGCTACCGTTAGGTTGGCCCCCCCAATTAAAACCGTTAATTATAAGGATATGCAAATGGCACAAACGAAAATTTCAACGGCACAAACCAGCACAAACCTAGCACAAACGATACTGACATTTTGAACAAATTTTGAAAAAGTGGGGGGGCCAACTTTATGTACATCCTGCTGCCCTCTCTCTTGTAGTGCGCTCGCTTGCATGCCTTGCTTGCGTAGGGTGACCAGATATCTTGATGTCCAAAACGGTACATGCCCCTAAGATAGAGGCCTGAAGGGCCAAAACCCCCGCCGGAGGCGCGAGTTTTTTGGGTGCCACGCCCCCTTTTTTACTTTTTTTTTCTTAATAGATTTTCGATTTTTTTTTTATGAAGCCGTTTTTTCCGAAAAAATTTATTTTATTTGAAAATCCATTAAAGAATTTTCGTTATAGATTATACGTAAGTATTTTTTAATTGGTAGCATTGGTACCATAGTTCAGACGAAGTTGGAGTAAAACGGTGTTTTCTGTTCCATAAGGCTGCATGTTTAAGGGCTCAGGAAAACAAACTTTAGGATTTTTTTGCGATGAAGCTATTTGAGATGAAATATTTTGGTTTTCATTTCTCAATAAAGCAGGGCAGGTTAAAATATTTTAAGGAAATAAAATAATAAATAATGCAATCGCTCACTCTACTTTGAATAATATAAATAATTGCATTTTTTTTATATATACATTTTTCATATAATTAGAAAAAAAGAGATTTATTATGGCCACCATGCAAGAAAACTGTGCCAGTGAGTTGCTTTCCTAAAATTAACCTTTTTTCTTGGCCTGGCCATGATCCTATTATGTTGGATGTAAAATAAAAAGAAACAAAAGCAATAAAAGAAATTTATACTGAAAAAGCATAACTTCTCAAAGGATACTTTTCTAATAAAAAAAATGTATATTTAAATATTTTAAATTTATTTTATTATTTTTTTTTTTAATTTTGTTATCAAATTTTCCGTCTCCATTCACAATATTTCTAAATGTACGTGTTACTTAAATAATGCATTATATTTTTGTTTATAAATAAATAAAACTTAATATAATGTCACGAGATAAACTATACAAAAACAAAAAAAAAAAAAAATGGAGTATAAAGCAAGAAATTAATTTGAATTATACTTTTAATCGAACTGTTAACACATTTTGCAAATAGTGTGAACTCTTGTTAGAGTGAAATAGCTGAAGAAGTTAAATTGAATAAATTTATAGCATTCAAATTGGACTTATGTATATAATAACAGCTGAAATTACTTGATTGTAATATGAATATTATTTGTGGCGTTTTTCCCTCATATTATTTTCCATTTATTTACGTAATATCCATGCACGATTGTTGTGAAGAAAAAAAAAAAAAGAAAAGAGAGACATAGAAATTTTTGTCTAAGCCACGACACAATGCATAAGAATGATTTTTTATATTTTATTGGAAATTTCCATCAAGTGAATATCTGAATATCATCAATATCAATTTCATGTGATATTTTTGTGTAAAGTTTTTTACTTATTTTTTATTCAAAATTTAATCGAAAAGTAGTGACTTCATTTCACGTAGGATATGCATACTTGGAAGAAATATTATGCTGTTTTGCGAATGCGATCGAGAAAAAGGGTCATGGAGTTGCAAAATCATTTGCGTCCGTACATTTTCGTAAATATTCACAACCACATTCCTATGAAATTTTTATTTTTTTAATGGTAAAATTTTTATAAAATGTCCCTTTTTTAAATTTTGTCCGAAAGCGGTACATTTAGGCGTCCCGAGAGCCTCTTTGGGGACACCGGGACATGGTACTCTAAAACGGTACTGTACCGGTCAAAACGGTACGTCTGGTCACCCTATGCTTGCGGTGTTGCGGTAACAGATTCCGCCACTAATCAAATCACTAATATATATGTATATATTAGTGCTGTTGAAATCCGCTTTCTTTGATATCCGAATTCCGGATTTTAAAAAATCCGAAATCCGAAAATCCGTTTTTCGGATTCCTATTGGAAAGCGGATTCAAAATCCGATCTTTGCGAACAGATATCGGATTCAAATCGGATTTCGGATTCCGAATTTGAAACGGATTCCGAATTTCAATCGGATTCCGAATTTGAATCGGATTCCGACTTTGAATCGGATTCCGAATTTGAATCGGATTCCGAATTTGAATCGGATTCCGAATTTGAATCGGATTTGAGAGTGAGTACAAAAAACTTTCAATGCATTACATTAATTTTTTCATAACTTGATCTCAAAATTCTAAAGACGTATTTACGTTCCCAGAAACTTCTCATTACAATTTCACCGACTCCTAGACCCATATGATTTTCCATATGAACCGTTAATTTCTTGTTAAACACCCAATTTCATCATTTTTGGACCGACTATTTTGCTAAAGATAAGCGAATTTTTAGGCGACTAATATGTTAAAAATAAAGACTATTTTTGCGACCTTATATACGTATAAATTAAAAATAATATCCGGCCGTCAATAGTTCATATTACTTCATATGTGCACAAAACGGGCCTGCATGTAAAATTATAAAATTCATGTTCTTTTTATTTATCAAATTCCAAATACATATTGCATGGCATTTATGCATATATTATAATATCAAGTAGAAATAAAGTGCTCATATATATTATGCATGCATGAGCAAGACACGTCAAAGGGCATAATACACACAACCCAATACAAAAAAGAAAACCACAGTAAAAAATTCGTAACAGAGTAAATGGACTCGTATTAAATCTGACAGCGGTCCATGCCAGAGTATTTTAATGAGAATTATTATATGCATATTCCATTTTTTTTACTAAATATTATTCAGTGTCATCATCACGCACGACAGTGAATAAAAATATGTTGCATTATATTTATATAATTTATTTATTGAACACAAAAACAGTGTACAAAAGAATAAATCCAATAAGAACTTCAAAAATAAAAGAAACGACACCAGCTGATGATCAGCTAATCAGTGAAATAAAGTTTTATTGCATGCGTTTTTTTGTACGGAGAGTACAAAAAACTTTCAATGAATTACATTAATTTTTTCATAACTTGATCTCAAAATTCTAAAGACGTGTTCATAACAGCTAGCAACTGGAGCTCCTAGGGGACCAAACTTTTTATAATTTTTGGACCCATTGTTTCAGGAATGAAAAAAATAAATCCCAAAAAACATTTTTGATAATTTAAATTTACATAAGATTTTAAATTTTAACTACAAATTTGGGGAGACAACAACAAGTTGTGGAAAATAGTTTCTGTTTCGTGACAAACTGAATGGATGTTACATTTCAATCATTACATTGCAAAATTAATTCGAGGTCTTCTATTCAAGTATCATGCATATGCATTGCAATAAGAAAAAAATTCTGCAGGTTTGATGGCATTCAAATTTTATCTACTTCTTTTGCTAATTTAATATAGTCTTCAATAGACAAGATATATTGTTGCGCATAAAAAAATCAATGCTTAACATTTCTAAACTGAAGATATTTATCAAAATTTAAACTGTACTGTACACCAAATAAGTAATTTAATAAAAAAAAAAAACGCAAACTGCAACGCCCTTTTTTAAAAAAATCTCGCCTGCGAGCCCCCAAATGTTGTAAAGTAATCTTGATCCCGGTCTGCATGCTACTTGACTTGCATTCCGGCAAAATAGCGTAACCTATCTATTCACTTTTACCACTGATTATATTAATCATGCAGAAACGTATGATACTGTCATGTATGTATATTTATATGTGCATAACGATAAAAACAAGCAGCATAATCCATATAAAGTCATAATTATTTTTGATATAATTAATATAGCTGCTAGCATAATTATGTGGTATGCATACTGTATCATATATATATATATATATATATATATATATATATATTATGTATTATATGCATATTTATAACAAAGCAACTAACGTAACAAAATAACGCATGTCGGCGACAGCGGAATTAATTAATGCACTTAAAATAACTTTTTTTTTATGTATAATTTTGACATTTATATTATAAATTGCATTAAAAACAATACGTTTCAAAGTGACTATTAATACACAGCATCAAGTTAAGATAATGTTATTTTATAATTTATAAAAGTTATAAGCTTACATTTAACGCCGACATTCCTTGCAAGGCGACGTGCGTCTCTCTCGTCCGCTTGCCACACATGTACTGAGCGGTAGTGGACCGTAGTGGTCAGACGTCAGACGTGTGTCAGACTCCGTCAGAGTAAGCAGCGAGCAGCGAGCCTGAGCAAGCACCTGCTGCCCTCTCTCTTGTAGCGCGCTCGCTTGCCTGCCTTGCTTGCGGTGTTGCGGTAACAGATTCCGCCACTAATCACTAATATATATATATGTGTATATATATATGTATATGTATATATATATATATATATATATATATATATATATATATATATATATATATATATATATATATATATATATATATATATATATATATATATATAATAATATGTTAAGGGGCACGATGGAGATACCTGCTTGGTTGGTGGAGGGACGCACGATCCTGATCCCCAAAGGGGGAGACTTGTCACTTCCATCCAGCTATAGACCCATCACCACGCTCAACACCGAGTGACCACATGGACATCCCGGGGACCTTTTTTGCGAACATCCCCGCAAGATCCCCCAACATCCCTGAACGTTTTACGTGCTAGTTTTCAAAACCCTTTAACTTTAAACATGTTTTCCGTGTTCTAAAAACGGTTTTAGCTACACTTCGAAAATAATTTTCTAGGTTTTTTTAATATTTTTATGAAAGTCTCTCAGAACATCCCCTGGGGATGCAACACGGACGGCTGTCCCTTGAACATCCCCGGGGGACTTTGAAAGGACCCCTTAGTCAATGTTTTCATTAAAATCATAATATGTGCTGTTCATTATTATGTACTGATTTTAAAAATATACAAATATAGTTAATATTATTTAAAATATTATATGAAAATATTAATATTTAAAATAAGACGTGAAATTTTACTTAATATTAAAGTGCGTAATTTGCACAGAAAAATAATTTTTTTTAGTAAAATATACTCGTAGAAAAAAATATATATGAAAAATAAACAAGGTCCCATCAAAGTCCCCCGGGGATTTTAGAGGGACGCTTGAACGTCCCACAAATGTCCTCGGAGGGACCTTTAAAAATTTCTAAAAAATTAAAAATATTTTTTTTTTTAATGTCGAAGTCTGTTAACAATTAGAGATGCATTTGAGCGTTGCAATTTATAATTTATTAATGAATAAACATTTTTTAATTAAAATTATAAAATTTTATTTTAATTCATTTTAAATAAATTTAAATCTCAATATATTTAACGTTGTATTAAATAATAACAATCTCCCAATGTACCAGTTTGCTTAAAAAAATAAAAAAATGCAACTTCGCTCGTAATATTAAAATATTATACAACACCCAAAACTTTACAATTTATATACTCCAATAAACCACACTTCAGTAACGAAGAGCAATATCCAAGTTGTCTACGACGTCGTCTATCAACCAAAAGGTCCGAGTTCGATTCCCGACGAACCCAAATTTTTTATTTAGTAATCTTGTAGTCCTCATTCTAAAAGACCCTAAACTTCTTTAATATAAATTTTAAGATGAATTAATATATAATTGGCGAGTGAAAATTAGGGAACGTCCCCGAGGGATGTCCACAAGACGTCCGCAGGGACGTCCACAAGACGTCCGCAGGGACGTCCTTTTTTAAGGAAATGGGGGATGTCCTTGGGGACGTCCAACGGGGACCTTAGAGGGATGTCCCCGGGGCGTCCCGGGGACGTCCATGTGGTCACTGGGTAAAGGTTTTACTGGTTGTTTGAATGAGCTACTGGAGGACTCTATTCAGCCAGTTTGGGTGGAGCTGCACGAGCAGAAGGGGGCATGGAGGGGCCACGAGGGGTGTAAGGAGAACCTTCTCCTGGACCGCTGCGTCTGTCAAGACACCATACAGCATAAACGGAACCTCTCGGTGGCATGGGTAGACTTCAGGAAAGCTTTCGACATGACATCGCATGGCTTAATCTTGAGGTGTCTCAAGATCTTGAATGTTCATCCCGACCTGGTGAGATGCATTGGGGACCTCATGCCGCTGTGGAGGACTCGCTTCCAGTGTAAGGCTGGTGGTAGAGTGTCGTACACAGAGTTCGTGGCATATCAGCGAGGAGTGTTTCAGGGTGACTCCCTTAGCCCCAAGCTTTACTGCATCTCCCAGTTGCCCCTATCTGCTTTACTTCGGGAACAAGATGGGTACATGGCTGGTCTACCTTCGTGTCGGAGCCATAAGGTCACCCATGCATTCTTCATGGATGACCTGAAAATCTATGGTTCTAGCAAACGCAAGCTCAGGGAGTCGCAACAGACACGGGGATGGAGTTGGGCTTGGACAAGTGTGCGGTCCTGCACATTCGACATGGCAAGGTGTGTGGCCAACGAGAAGACATGGAGCTGGTAGACGGGAGCATCATTAGACATCTCGATGCCGAAGCACGGTACAAGTACCTGGGCGTGAGTGAAAGTCACGTTCAGGATACAGGATTGTGCCAGAAGGTGCTTCGTGGGGAGTATGTTCGACGCCTGAAGAAGATCTGGAGTTCCAGGTTGTCGGGTCGCAATAAGATCCAAGCGACCAACATGCAAGCCATCCCTTTCATGCTCTACACCTTTGGTGCCATGAAATGGAACGTGGCAGAGCTGAAGGGCCTTGATACCATCACGAGGAAAGTCATGTCTTCAAACTTGAGCCACCATAAGCGGGCTTCTGTTGAGAGGGTCTACCTTCCACGTGATCAGGGAGGTAGAGGGTTGCTCGGAGTTGAGAACATCTACAACCGAATGGTTATCAGTATGGTGTGTCGTGTGGTAACGAGCACAGATCCCCATCTTCAACTTGTATATGGGCATGAGTTGTGGGGCAGTGGAGCGTTTTTGTTCAGTGCAGCAAAAAGGGCGGCATGGGCATTGGGAGTACAGTTGGATTTGGTGGAGCTGGAGTCGAGACCAGGAGTAAACCTTGCAGGTTTTCCTCGGGCTCTCGCCAAGCAGAGGGTGAGGGAGGCGGAGGTACGTCTTCTTTTGCGAGGGCACATAGCAAAGAGCATGCATAGCGTGTTTTACAAGAACATCGAGAGCCAGGGCCTTTGCAGGGAGCGTACTTTTGCCTTCCTTCGCTCCTATGGGCTGACATCCGTGTCAGAAAGCAATATCATCAAAATGCAGGATGGTGTGTTCGCATCCCTGGTGTACCAGCAGTTGATCTTTGGTCGTCAGCTGGACACCAGATATCGGGCATGCTTCCGTTCTCCCAAGACCACCATGCATCTTCTCTCTGCATGTCCTTTCTATGCCCGTACTTTCTACATCGAGAGGCACAATGCAGCACTGTGGGTTCTTTATTTCCATCTGAGGAACCATTTCGGTATTGACGATTCACCTATCATACCATACGCTCCTGGGGACGTTGAGGCAGTGGTGGCAAACGACCAGGTGAAGATCTTCTGGAACTATTCGTTTCCCACCACTCGCAAGCTCCATGCCAACAAGCCAGACATCGTGGTACTTGAGAAGCACAAGAAGGCGTTGACCGTGGTGGAGTTTTCTGCTCCTTCGGACCAGAACCTCACGGAAAAGTATGCTGAAAAATGCGATAAGTACCGAGATCTTGTCATGGACTTGCGGCAGAGCTATGCTGCGTGGATCTGCTGAGCGTTTAGCGGATGCCATGCAGAAGGCGGTGTTGCTGGGCTCCCTCCGTCTACTTCGGGCCCATGGGGTGGTTGGGTGAGGTGCACCGATAAAAGAAAAAAATATGAAAAGGCAGCCCTGGAGTTAACTGCACGAGAGTGCGGAGCGCTAGGGTCGAGGAGGCACTGCTGGGTTGGTCTTGTAATGACCTATGAGACGGCTTAGTAGTGTCTAAAAAAAAAAAATAATAATAATAATAATAATAATAATAATTTTATTTCGATACTGGTTGTACACTACAACATTGATCACGTCACAAACAAACATATGAACCTTAAAATACACAATAAAATTCATTATCAACATAAGAAATGTCTTATATCACTATAAAATACTTGCACATTATTTAACCATCTTGAAGACACTGTTCTGAGAGTTTATTTGCAAAAAAACATTTTAACTGAATAGAATTCTTTCTTAATAAGTACATCTTTAAGCTTCGTTTTAAACAGAATATCACCCTCAATATTTCTAATACATGCTGGCAAAAAATCATAAATTTTTGCCGATTGGTAGAGTGGACTTTTTTCTAATAATGCAGATTTATGACTTACAATAACAGTTTTCTCCTTATTTCTAGTTTGGTATACATGATTTTGATGTTCATACAATTCGAAATGTTTTCTTTTAAAAAATGCACAGCTTAATACATGGTAATGCTTATTACATACATGCTTATTACATACATGATAATGTGAGCATATTATTATTTTTAAAATGAGTAACACATGAGTCTCTCTTTTTAAACCTTAACATTGTTCTCAGTGCTCGTTTTTGAGCTATAAACAGCCTAGAAACAGATTGCTCATTTGATCCATAAAAAATTAAGCCATATGATAGGTGCGAGTAAACGTACGCATAATAAATCGAAAATAATGCTTCTAATGATACATGCTCCCTTATTGAGTATAGAACAAAATTGCCTGAGTTTATTTTTTTAATTACATCTTCCATGTGGAATTTCCAATCCAAATTTTCGTGTATAGTAAAACCTAAAACTTTTGTTTTTTCTACTCTTTTAATGGCTTTATTTTTTATTTTAAGTAGATAACTATGACATTGAATATTTCTAGCTGTATGAAACTGCATAAACACTGTCTTCTTATCATTTAGTATTAATTCGTTGTGGTTACACCAATTTTTCATATCAATTAATGTTTTATTTGCTTTCTGTATTACATCATCCTCCGAATCACCAGTAATAATGGTTGTAGTGTCATCTGCATATTTTATTATTGTAGCATCGGGGATGCTTTTCGGCAATTCATTCGTCCCAATTCCAAACAATGTCGGGGAAATTTTTCCACTCTGGGGAACCCCTACTGACAGCGTTAGGGTGTCTGATTTAACACTATGCTTTTGACCCTCTGACGTTTTATTTATTTCTACGTACTGTTGACGGGAAGACAGATAAGAATCTATTAATTTTACGCTGTTAGTGTCACAACCAATATTTTTAAGTTGACCAGTTACAATTTCTTTATTTAGTGTATCGAACGCTTTTGACAGATCAAAAAAAATTACCACACAAAACTTTTTTTTATCGATTGCTGAATAAATAGTGTTTAACAGATCAAAAGCTGCCGTTGTCTTGGACCTGTTTTTGACGAAACCATGTTCATTTTTAGATATAAAGATATAAGATTATTTTCTATTCTATACTCAGTCAATTGCTCATCCAGTACTCTCTAATAATTTTGCAAAAACTAATGGTTTCGATATGCCCCTATAATTATCAATTACTTGTTTATCGCCCTCTTTTAAAAACGGGAGGACACAAGACAGTTTCAAAATACGAGGAAAGACACATTCTGCGATTGAATCGTTTATAAGAGATGTTAGCGGTACCGCAAGCAAATTCTTACAATACTTAACTACTGTATACGGCACTTCGTCCGGACCTGCAGCATTTTTGTTGGGGAGTGCATTTATATGTTCAATTAGTTTTAAATAATGAATTTTTTTAAATTGAAAATTAGCTACTATTTCTTTTTGGTCAACAATTTCATTTATTCCATAATTTTCTTTTTTGTTAATGCTATCAAAATTACTGTTAATTAAATTTTCTATTGTTTTAACAAAAAAATTATTGTATATATTGCTTATTTCTATTGGGGACGATATTATATTCCCATTAAATTTTATGTCTGATATACACTTTGAATTTTTTGATGATGACATGTTACAACCACTTTTAATTATTTCCCAACTGGCTTTAATTTAATTGTCCGCATTTTTAATTTTAGCGCTATTATCATCAAGTTTAGCAACACAAATTTTCTGTTAATGAACTTTTAGTAAATTTTTATATTCCGGCAGCAACTCAGAATTTATATATTTAGCCTGAATAAAAAGTTCTTTCAATTCATGTCCTTCAGATATTAGCTGCGGATTTTTTGTTATCCAGCTGGGTTTTTTTATACTGTTATTAATTTTCCTTTTAATTTTTGGGAATGCTTCATTAAAAAAAAAAAAAATTCAAAAAACAGTTCCCATTTTCTTTCTAAATCCACTCCAGGTATTAAAAGTGAGTCCCAGTTTTCTCTTATTAACATCCTAAATAAATATTCAAAATTCTCTTTACTAAACTGTCTTGATGAGAAAGTTAAAATATTATTAAATAGTGTATTGTTCTTTTTGTCTAGTTCAAACTTTACTTATACTTATGATCTGATAAAATTGTGTCTTTACTGACACATAATGTCTTTAGATCAAAATTTTTTACTATTGTATGATCGATTAGAGTAGCAGTTGTATTATTGGATTTATTACAGGCCACTCTAGTTGGTTGTTGATTTAAAATATGCAGACCAAATGATTGCAATAAATCTGTGTAAGAAGTAACATTTTTATTTACTTTTAAAATATTAATATTTATATCACCAGCTAATAAAATTTTATCATTTGGTTTGCATAAATTTATAATTTTTATGCACATATTTTCAAAATTTTCTAAAAATTTATTTATACCTTTATCGTCTACATGAGTCATATTCTTTTTATTAGTTGGAGACCTGTAAATTGACACAAGAAAAATATATTGCGACTGATTTACTTTAAATTTAGCAAGGCAGCCTCCAAAATTTAATTCTATAGATGTCACATGAACTTTCACAATATTTAATAATTTGTTAGAAAATATTGCCACGCCCCCTTTTGCATGTTGAGTTCTACAAAAGGAAGCTGTTAATTTATAATTGGTAAATTTAATAGTATTTATCTCTTCCTCTTTAAGACCATGCTCACATATAATAGCAATATCTATATTTTCTAATTCCAGGAGAGACTCAAATAAACTTAATTTTGACTTAAGACCTGGAATGTTTAATTGTAAAATAATGTATGAATTATTATTATTATTCAAGATTTTTTGAACTGCACCTTTGTTGTTTGAAAATTTTGTGATAAATTTCTCGGTCTCAGTTGTCTTCAACTAATTATAACATTTGAATCACATTTTAAATTGGTTTGAGGTTCATTCTGCTCGTATACGTTATCTTCCATTAAGGTTTCCTCACGAAATTTATTAAAACTATCTGACACAGATTCATTTAAATCCCCTGCTTTAACTACTTTTTCATACCTTCCAAGTTCACTAGCTTGCACTTCGGGAAATAAGCTGGGTGAGGCTGACACGACACTACTATTATCTTGGGTGAACTGGGAGAGCGTCGGAGCACTAGGGGCGGAATCTAGATTCACACCATGAAGTTGGTTATGTGGGGGAGCGTTGGGGGATGGAGAGTGCTCACCAGACGCCGGGGTGTCCGACTTCACTACTACTTCACCATCCGGCGACCCCGAGGTCGTGAGAGACACCAAACTGGTCGTCGACGACAATGAGGGGATGTCCATGGCAGCCTGCCTGCTCCTCTCTACCTCGCGCTCCATCGTACTGGTAGAGAGGACTATCGCATCCCGCCCGCTGTTTTTCTTGGCCTCCTCGTGCATCTCAGCGTCGGGAGAGCAGACCAAGAGTGCCAGCTTGGGGGTTACCGACGTGGTCCTCCCAGAGCGAGGAGGAGATGTGAGCCCTTGAGATACACTGCTTGGAGATCCATTTTGTTGTGGACCTGACGATGGGTTTGTCTGCCGAGTAGCTTGCGCAGCACGGGAGAATGATTTTACGTCACTTCTCGTGGCAGTGTAAATAGTGACGTCTATTCCAGTGTCGCCAAAGATGGAGTTTATCTCCTGCAAAATACACTCCCATTTCATGTGATCTCTTCCGCATGCAATTTTTGGCAATGCAATCTTCTTAATTTTAAGAATGTGACAGCATTGCCGAAGCTCACAGAGGCTCGAAATTATGTCCTTCAACTCTGGCTTTTGTGTAGACATTTCTTTTGTGACAAGATTGAATATATACTTCCATTCATCACTGCTCCTTGTATCCACCGCGACTTGGCCTGGTCGTCATATATATATATATATATATATATATATATATATATATATATATATATATATATATATATATATATATATATATATATATATATATATATATATATATATATATATATATATATATATATATATATATATATGAGATACAAACTAAACTTTATTAGGTTTCAAGCATTTGTATATATATATTATTATATAATATATGTAATAATATACATTTAGACAATTGATAATTTAGTGCAGCATAAATATATATATATATTTTAAATTTAGCAATTAATATAGATTCTTTATCTCTATTGTTAGGAATGTCAACTTTCGTCTTCTTAATTACTGGTCTAAATACAAAAGGAAACAGCTATTATATTAGGTTTATCAATTTTAACAATTCATTGATTTATTTATTTTTTATTTTATTTTTTTTTTTAGCTTTTTAACTGAAACCTATAGCTAGTATGTATATAGGGTACATAGCCACATTAAAGTGCAGACTGAATTGAATTATAGACGCGACTTGCAAAACCCCATTTTTAGCAAAAAGTAAACAAACAAAAGTGACCTCACAGTTCATTGTTGTTTTGATTATGTGTATAGATTTTGCTTATACATTGGACCTTATGGGAAATTGACGATTATTTTTACGCACAGATTTCAATATGTTACAAACCTACGATTCTAAATATAAAAATATCACCAGAATATCATGCAGTTTTTGGCCATTTATAATGCTGAAATCAGAGTGAAATGCGTATCAGAAGAAGTTTTCTTTACTTTAATATGGTACGTAAAATTCATATGATACCAAATCAGCCAATTGCATGGGGCAGGCGCGGATCCAGAAAAAAAATTCGGGGGGGAGGGGGGGGCTGCCTCCATAAGGCCAATGTTAAAAAAAAATGGAGTGGGGGAAATGCCTATATTGCCCATGTTAAATTCAAAATTTCGGGAGGGGGGGGGGCTGAAGCCCCCTCTTGATCCGCGCCTGGCATGGGAGAAGATATGTAACCAAGGAAGATGCGCAGATTGTTGCCCTGACTCCACGGCACAGTAGGGCACAATTGGGCACAGTTAAGGTTCACAGTTAGGTAAGCTGTAATGCCCATGAGTATCCAGTAGGGCACAGTGTTTATATTAGGTACCCCAGAGCATCCTAGCTTTCTAAACTTGGCGTAACTTGGCACATTGAATACACTCTTTGAAGTTGTATCGACTATGAACTAGAAGGGGCTTAAATGATGCTTTAATTGATATATATAATATCCAACTGATATTTTTTTTCATTAAATAAACTACATTGGCAATATATCTAATTATTATCAAATTTATTTATTAATTTTGGACTTTGAAAAAATTTATACCCGGATGGTAGCGCCATCTGTTTCTAAAAAATTGAAGTAAGAAAAAAAAAAGCAACATACAACATATGATATGGGTGTCATTGTCAACAAAAACAGAGATGCTGTCTCTTTTTTATTGGAAAAGTCTGCTTTGCAGTCTTTAAAGAAGGTAAGAAATATATTAAAAAGTATATTGAAATAGCAAAGTTCTTTTTTTTCTAATAAATTGCTTCTTTTTTACAGTGATTATTACAAATTCTAACATCATGAGAGGCCCTATCATTAGCTTTTCTTTCTCCAGCCCAGCCCGCCCCCTTGAATTCTCTCTTTTCTTTCAACACTGAGGAAGTTATACCCAGGCTAGCTACTTATGTGGTGAGTTAAATATTTACAAAATCTTTTCATATGTGTGTTATAATCTCATTTTCATAAATTTACAGGCAATGAATTCAACTCTGCTGCATGAAATGCTGATTAGTGGATTCTATCACCAGACATCATGGCCGCCAATATGCGGGATAGAGACAAAAGAGTTGCAGCTGCTAGCATCAATGTTTTAATTTTTTATGCTAGAGTACTCTGTTAATTACCATGATAAAATAAAAATATTTAAAAAACTACATTTTTTTAGTAATACGTTAACTTAATTAGCTTTAATGAAATGAAAAAATAAAAAATTAATAAGGAGAAGGGGCGGGGGAGAGCTACCAAGTCTAAACCATTGGTCGAACTGTGATTTTCACAGTTCGGCCATTTTGTGAGAATCACAGTTCAGCCAAGTGTCTTTGACTAGGTACCTCTGTGAATTTCACAATTGCGCCGAAGCACAAGGGGATTAACAACCGGGCTGCCAAGTTCAAATTACAATGTTAATAGAACACAAGATTGAACTTGGCACCTAACTGTGCCCAACTGTGCCGTGGAGTCAGGGTGATTATTGGAATTAGTAAAATCAACAAACTATAAAGTGTGCCTAAAGTTTCGTATCTTCCCCCATGCAATTGGCTGATTTGTATCATATGAAATTTACTATATTAACGCATCTCAGCATTATAAATGGCCAAAAACTGCAGATTCTGATGATATTTTTATATTTAGAATGGTATGTTTGTAAATATTGAAATCTGTGTGTGAAAATCGTCAATTTCCCATAAGATCCAATGTATATAAGCAAAATTTATACACATAATCAAAACAACAATGAACTGTGGGGTCAGTTTTGTTATTTGTTTACTTTTTGCTAAAAATGGGGTTTTGCAAGTCGTCTATTTAACATCCCGGCTCTGCGTAGACCCTACTTTTGTGGGTCTCTTCCAAACCGGGGCGGCCATGGACTAAGCAATCCATCCCAGCATTCGCCTGGTTGTGACTGATGAAACCATGTAAACTTCAGTCAGGATGGTCGGCAATTGATGGAGGATACCATCAATCACCTCCCGGATGCACGAGTGGGTGTTCTTTAGCAACCACCACTTGTGAAAAGTTTGGCGGTGCATGGCGCTGGGATCGAACTCACGACCATCCGATTACGAATCAGAGGCGTATATATACCATTGCACTGCGTCAAGTGCCCGGCGGTTTAACCTTTTGCTCAGAGGTAAACATAAAACAAAAACTGAAATATATTGTTATATTTACACTCTCGCAACGAAGTGTTTCGAAACGAGACACTTTTTGTGTCTCACCGGATGCCCCCTTATTTGAAACACATTGAAGTGTTTCGATTTTCGAAACACTTCTACGTGTTTCGATTCTTGAGACACATTTAGTGTTTCGGATTCGGAGGGATCCCTTTCGCGGAGGACTCCCGCTGTGAGCGCGGAGGAGAATTTGGTTAGTGACGCCAATGGATATTAGAGGAGGACAAAGATGCGAACACTGCAGGCTCTCTCTCTCCTAGCGGCCGTCCTAACGAGCGTAAGTACCTCATTTGTACCTGGGACGACCCTGAATTTTCCCTGAGATGACCGTGAATTTAGCCTGGGATGACCCTGAGATGACCGTGAATTTACCCTGGGGACGACTCTGCTTTAAAGGTCTTAAATTACAAATTAGTCACCAATTGTTGCTCGAGTTTTTAATCAATATTCGCATCATTTTTATCCACGCGTGCTGCGACCGTGCGAAATTGCGTTGCAAAGATTAAGGTCCTTTCTGACGTCACAACTCACAGCCAGCCCTGATTAGCATTGAGTTGTGACGTAGGCAAGGACTAAATTTTTTACTTTGCACGCGCAACTTCGCACGGTCGCACCGCGCGTGGAGAAAAATAATACGAATGTTGATTATAAAAACTCGAGCAACTTTTGGCGTCTCTGTCTAATTTGTATTTGAGCGAGGCCTGTAACCCTTTAAGTCTTAATTCCCTGGGGCTTACCCTGAGTTCACTGTAGGCACAGGATGGTGCATCCTGACAAAGGTGGGTCACTGGGCTTACATGAGTGATATTATTGGATATCGATGACGTAAAATTGCGCACTTGCTGTGAATTCCTAAGGCAGCCATCTTGTCTGAAATCCCTCTCCTCCCTCCCCATAGTTAACAGTGTGAGATAGGGCCCCGCCCCCTCTCAGAGCCGCGCGTTGGACCCATCCTTGATCACATTAAGGTAAATCTATTCTTGATTATCTCATACAGTGCAGTTAACAAGATAAAAGTACTAATATGATAATTTAAAAAAAAAATCCCTTATGAAAGAAAAAATTAATTCTCTACAGTAAAAATACCATATAATATGCAACATGCAACACAGTGTAGTGTATATATTATTATAATAATTAAATATAAATACATCGTATTAAATGTATTTCTTTTTAATTAAAGTTAAAGATGCAGTTAACTGTGACATGAATGGCAATAGTACATATTACATAATATTATATTGGTTAATATTTAAATGCTATATATATATAGCTGCATATAATAGTTTATTATAAAAAAACACTGGAAAGAGTAACAAATCTAACAATTTTTCACACATTGTATTAACTACAGTATATTAATATTGTTTAATTAATTATAATTCATTCTTCCTTATTTAGTATTTTTTATTAATTTATCCGTGTATACAATTAAAAATGCGACGGCGTAGGGGTTTCCGTGTTTTTTCAGAATCGAAACTGTACCTACCTTTTATTTATTTATTCGTTTGTTTCGCCAAAAATTTTATAGTCATCAATATTGTAATGTTTTGAGCATGACAGTCGCATGTGTTTTAGGGATTTCTTCGTACTCTCCGCTCATTACGTTTTATCTTTATCAGCCACTACTGTGAAATTAATTCTTGGTTCTTCAGGGAAATAAAATTCCCGTGATTGCAAAATATAAATAATGATGATAAATAAAAATAATAATGAAAATATGCTCAGCAGGAACAGCAGAAAGTCAAGCAGCAGTGGCATCCACGTGCATACTGCGTGTATAACGGTGGAATCTATCCCACGGTATTTAAATCCCCTCAGCCCCTGACGTCACAAAAAGAGAAAGTTCGCAACCCTCTTCACGTCGCCTGACAGTGTCCATTAATCGGCCCGTTATATTTTTTAAGTTATAGAGGAGGCTTGCCGGTTTAATGCAATATTTTTTTCTAAATTTTGCGATTTTTCTGTAGTGCACAGTAAAATTGCAAAGTCAAGGTGTCCCGACTTTTGGCGACGACAGAGTAATACGGATCAGCTGACCCAATGCTAAAAAAATCCCATTTATGAAAATTATGAACAAAAATTTAAATGTTTTCCTCTACACCCCCTATCAGTGACTAAAATATCAGGTGTACAAAAACTGAATCTAGGAAAAAAAAAAAAAAACCTCGGGAAAAGAACCCTTGTATTATAAAACCCTTGAAAAAAAAACCTCGGAAAAAAACCCTCGGGGTTAAAAAAAAAACACGGAAAAAAAACCCTTCGCTGAAGGAGCAGCCCCAAGGAGCGAGCATTCGTGGCGTATAGTAGCGCGGTAGCGAGGTTTCACTGTGTGGGGAGCTTATCAAAATGTAAAAGTCCACGCGGCGATGTTGTGGAAGTTAACTATTATCTGTATAGTAATTCCAACTGTGTTTTTAGATAAAAATTATTTTAAAAACATATTTTTTCCAACTTCGAATATTATATTGGGTATATAAAATAATTAAAATAAAAAAGTAATAAAACAAAAAAGTCGTCGTCCTACTCGTATTATTATTATAAAACATAGACATAAAATGAAGATTTGAAAATTATAATATCTAATAGGTTAAGTGATTCAATAATTATTATAAACATGACTAATCAGATATATGATATCTTATGCAATATATATTGGAACACACATAATGATAATCTGTCAAAATATAGCACATCGTGGAACCTCGCTACCGCGCTACTACGCCACGAATGCTTCTTGGGGCTGCTCCTTCAGCGAAGTTTTTTTTTCCGTGGGTTTTTTAACTCCGAGGGGTTTTTTTCCAAGGGTTTTATAATACAAGGGTTTTTTCTCCAAGTTTTTTTTTTTTTCCGCTTACCACAAAAACGAGCTAGTTTTTGAGTTATGAATTTTTAAATTTGACTACTTTAACATGGAGAAATGGAACTTCCATGTTAAATTAGTCAAATCTAAACGTAAATACCTCAAAAACTAGCTCGTTTTTGTATATCTGATATTTTTTAGCTATACTGATAGGGGATGTAGAGGAGAACATTTTAAATTTTTTTTCATGATTTTCATGAATGGGATTTTTTTAGCATTGTGCTAGCTGATCCGTGTTACCTCTACCTTTAACCCCCTCAAGTAAAAATAATGTATAGGTATAAGTATGGGACGTATAGGAAATAGTATGGGATTTGATAGAAAGAGGTAGGTAAATGCATTGAGTATGTATAGGTATTGTATAGGCACGAAATATTTGATAAAAATATGGTGTGGTCAGAAGTATAGGCACCCCTTTATTTTATTTTGTGAGAACTGTGACCACACTTTTACCTATACTATAAAATTATCAAAACTGTGCCTACACTTTTGCCTATACCATCATTGGATGGTGAAAAATTTTAAAGTCCAATATTGGACTTAGAATAATTTTCTCTAGTATACACGGTACTTAATTAATGTTTAATTGGTATAATTTTTTTGAATTAGTAAATAAAACATAATTTAATTTATCCCATGCCTTTTGCAACTAATTTAATTATATATTTAATTGCGAGAATAATAAAATCGTATGTTTATATATTTATCTTTTGTTATGCCAAATTTTTATATATCGTTTTCTGTAATTATAATTTTTATTTTTTTTTTTATTTATTTTTTTTTATTTTAATATAATTTCGATCGATTTAATGAATAATCCGCAACTCAAAATCTTTCTTATATTTTAGTTGTTTTCTACCACTTCATATATTCCGCGCCGCGCGAGTTGAATTTTTTTTCCCTGTCTTGTGATTGGCTACAGATGCGTCAGCTGTTTATTTGTTATTGTAACGCTCTCAAAGAGAAAGTTTTGAGATGGCGTCTGTTCTTCAATTTGTCGTGAATTTCTGTCTATTTATGAGAAAAGAAATGCTAAAAACTGCATTCTGGCTCGTTATATCGGTAAGTTACTAATTCATACTTCATATTATATTGTTTTGAGTATTCATGGGACACATTATAATTTCATTTTTTCAATCACTTCAGGTGTCTCCTGGATGATGATGTCAACTACGGCCAAACTGCATGATATGCATACAGCTTCAGCGAGTGGAGCTTTGCTCACATAAACGGTAAGTCTATATATATAGGATCTTGTTCTTTATTATTAATGTATCAAAAACGATTATGTGCTTGTTGTATATTGACTCGCATGTTTACTGTATGCATACCATAACACATTACATAATCTGTACTGTACAGTGCACAGCCCAGTTTTGGATTTTAGCTCTCTTTTGGTTCCGAACTGCTTTTAGGCTCTTTATAGGCAAAAAAAGTTAAAAAAGAAAATTGTTTCTTATTTTTTTTTCATATCCCACCACACAAATTTTTTTTTTACTCAAGAGATGCTCTGATATGGAACTAAAATTATGGATACACTCAATTGCTACATTCTATTGAACATGTTAATGTTTTTTCAAAAATTTAAGAACCCTAAATATGGCAGATAAAAATTGTTAAAAGTGCGAAATGTCTTAAGGGGATCCGTTACCGGGCTACGTGGTGTACGTGCAGACAAATTTAACATTTCTACTGGTTTGATGCATTATTGTAATTACAATAATCCTATCCAACCTTGCAGGTTGCACTTTGGCGTGAGGGTGGTGAAGCGGATGTTGCAGCTGGAAGGGAGGCGAGAGATGCGGGGTGACCCTGCTGAAATTTCTTGAACAAGATCTTGTACAAGTCTTGAACAAGTTTTGACCAAGATCTTGAGCAATAATCTTGCCAAGATCTTGGCAAGATCTTGGCAAGATCTTGCGCAAGATCTTGGCAAGATCTTGGCAAGATCTTGTGCAAGATCTTGGCAAGATATTTTCTTGTGGAAGATCTTGACAAGATCTTGGTAAGATTATTGCTCAAGATCTTGGTCAAAACTCAAAACTTGTCCAAGACTTGCACAAGATCTTGGTCAAAACTTCTTCAAGACTTGCGCAAATTTTGCCCAAGATCTTGAGCCCAAATAATCTTACCAAGATCTTGCCAAGATCTTGGCAAGATCTTGCGCAAGATCTTGGTAAGATCTTGGCAAGATCTTGTGCAAGATCTTGGCAAGATATTTTCTTGTGCAAGATCTTGGTAACATTATTGGGGTTCAAGATCTTTCACAAGACTTGCAACTGATTTGTACTTGAAAAAATTTGTGTAAGTAAATGCAAGATCTTGACAAGATTTTCAAGATTTGGTTGCAAGATGTGGTACCTAGTAGAAACCTCACAGTCGTCACATACATTTATCCATCATCTGAAAAAAAATAAAGAGTTTAATTAGTTTTTTTCTGGTATGCATAGTACATAATAGTTTTCGTTATAAGTTCGGCAGTTGTCTTGCTGGTTTCCTTTCTGTGGATATTCATCATCCTGCTTTATCTCTCCGCTCAGCGCACAATGAATCCTCTCACTCTATCCATGCACGTACGCAACGGCTAGGCCTGCGGAACCTGGGGATCAAAGACATATTTAAAGGATATTCGATAAAATTAGACATGCAAGATCTTGCTCAAGACAATTGCAAAAGGTATTGTGCAAATCTTGCTCAAGACAATTGCAAAAGGTATTGTGCAAATCTTGCCCAAGATCTTGCCCAAGATCTTGCTCAAGAATTTTGAGCAGGGATGCATTATATACAGTATATATTTAAATGCATGATTAACAATTTTTGTACTGTAAAACAAATTTAAACACTTCACTACTGTACAACGATGTTAATTTAATACATATACAACCACAATTTATTGCATTAACTTAAATGCATGCATATTATATAATATGCATACACAGTATATGCATACATTGCAGTACTAGTATACATACCTTTATCAACTTTATACAAACCAAATACTGCTATGCCATTGATTTATGCGCACAACAGCCAACTTTTGTCGATCTGGTATGGTTGTCGAATCCTTGATCAGAATCCATCACATCCCGGCCATGTTTGCAAGCCGCTCAGCAAGCAGGAAGCAGGTCAAGCCACCGAAATGTCATTAAAAAAACAGACAATTTTGTGTGAGCTTAACAATATATTAAACAAAAACAACTATACATAAGTTAAAGCTTACCTGGAACTGTGTAATAACTACTAATTAGCACAAAAACACACAAAATCTTAATGTTTCTTCACCAGCTTCAATTTTCACCAACCATCCATCTTAAGTGTTATAAAAAAACGGTCATGCGCATTGCATTTGTTTCACATCGTCCACTTGCGCAGTCCACTTGCGCAATGAAAACGAGCGCAAGATTTCTTCTTGCTCAAGTCTATTACTTGCAATGCTCAAGATAAAAAATCTTGGGTAAGAAAAAGTTTTTGAACAAGATTGTCATTTTAAACATGATGGTAACTTGTCCAAGAAATAATATTGAGATAAATATGAAAACATGTTGAAGATTTTTTCTTGCTCAAGATTAAATCTTGCGTAAGAAACAATTTCTTGAACAAGATTGTCATTTTAATCAAGATGATAACTTCTCTAAGAAATTATACTTAGAAAAATATGAAAAATTGTGTAAGATTTTTTCTTGCTCAAGTCTATTACTTGCTCAAGATGTAAATCTTGAGTACGAAATGACTTCTTGAACAAGATTGTCATTTTAAACAAGACGGTAACTTGCCCAAGAAATAATCTTGAGATAAATATGAAAAAGTTTGTAAGATTTCTTTCTTGCTCAAGTCTATTACTTGCCCAAGATATGAAACTTGACTATGAAATGACTTCTTGAACAAGATTGTCGTTTTAAACAAGACGGTAACTTCTACAAGAAATAATCTTGAGAAAAATATGAAAACTTGTCTAAGATTTTTACTTGCTCAAGTCTATTACTTGCTCAAGATATAAATATTGCGTAAGAAATGACTTCTTGAACAAGATTGTCATTTTAAGCAAGATGATAACTTGTCCAAGAAATAATCTTGAGAAAAATATGAAAAATTGTGTAAGATTTTTTCTTGCTCAAGTCTATTACTTGCTCAAGATATAAATCTTGAGTACGAAATGACTTCTTGAACAAGATTGTCATTTTAAACAAAACGGTAACTTCTCCAAGAAATAATCTTGAGAAAAATATGATAACTTGTTTAAGATTTTTTTCTTGAGCAAGTTAATTACTTGCCAAGATGTTGTTCTTGCGTAAAAAATGACTTCTTGAACAAGATTACAATCGTGCGCAAGACGGTAACTAGCTCAAGAAATAATCTTGAGATAAATTCGAAAACACGAGCAAGATTTTCTATCTTGCAAAGAATATTTTCTTGCGCAAGTGAGTTTCTTGTTAAGATTGTGATCTTGCGTAAGAAATGACGTCTTGAATAAGATTATTATCTTGCTCAAGATCTTGTTGAACCAAAAATATCTTATTTTGTAATTGTTTTCACATTTTTGGCTAAAATATTATTTTTAGAAGGATAATATCCAATAATAATATTACAGACCAGCACTCAACCCTGTTGCGCCTCTTTCTTGGTCTTCTCGTGTTTACTTGGCAAGATCTTGTCAAGATCTTGCAAAGATATGCTCAAGATTTTTGAGCAGGGGAGATCATAGAGGGCAGCTACGCCTCCTTGCAGGACCTCATCGTAGTCATAAAGAATGGTGAGTACCAGACACAAACTTTTGTTTTCACTATTTACTGTAAGTCATTATGGCAGTGTTTCTCGGAGGGTGTTCCTTGATCAAGTAGTACTGACTCGTCGCTACATTATAAAACCAACATGGTTGCCATTTAACGTAAACTGCTACCAGACACAAATTAACTTGTATTTTCAGTACGTTATCATGGCAATGTTTGTCAAGGTTGTTAGCTGGTCTGACTCACTGCTGAATTTTGTAAACAAAATGGCTGCCATTTAACGTAACCTTCAACTTGACACAAACTAACTTACATTTCAGTACGTTATTATGGCAAAATATCTCGGAGGCTGTTTCTTTGTTACATACTGACTAGTCGCTACTAAATTCAGACAAGATGGCTGCCATTTAGCGGAACTTTCAACTAGACACAAACACACTTGCATTTCAGTACGTTATGATGGCAAAGTGTCTCGGAGGCTCTTCCTCTGTTAAGTACTGACTTGTCGCTACTAAATTTAACAAGATGGCTGCCATTTAGCGGAACTTTCAACTAGACACAAACTCACTTCCATTTCAGTACGTTATGATGGCAAAGCGTCTCGGAGGCAGTTTCTTTGATACGTACTGATCGCTACTAATTTTAACCAAAATGGCTGCCATTTAGCTCAACCTTCATCTAGACACAAACTAAAACTTGCATTTCAGTACGTTATGATGGCAAAGTGTCTCGGAGGCAGTTTCTTTGTTACGTACTGACTTGTTGCTACTAAATTTAACAAGATGGCTGCCATTTAGCGGAACCTTCAACTTGACACAAACTCACTTGCATTTCAGTACGTTATGATGGCAAAGTGTCTCGGAGGCAGTTTCTTTGTTAAGTACTGACTTGTCGCTACTAAATTTAACAAGATGGCTGCCATTTAGCAGAACTTTCAACTAGACACAAACTCACTTCCATTTCAGTACGTTATGATGGCAAAGTGTCTCGGAGGCAGTTTCTTTGTTACGTTCTGACTAGTCGCTACTAATTTTAACCAAAATGGCTGCCATTTAGCTCAACCTTCATCTAGACACAAACTAACTTACATTTCAGTACGTTATTATGGCAAAATATCTCGGAGGCTGTTTCTTTGTTACATACTGACTAGTCGCTACTAAATTCAGACAAGATGGCTGCCATTTAGCGGAACTTTCAACTAGACACAAACTCACTTCCATTTCAGTACGTTATGATGGCAAAGCGTCTCGGAGGCAGTTTTTTTGTTACATACTGACTAGTCGCTACTAATTTTAAACAAAATAGCTGCCATTTAGCTCAACCTTCATCTAGACACAAACTAACTTGCATTTCAGTACGTTATGATGGCAAAGTGTCTCGGAGGCAGTTTCTTTGTTACGTACTGACTAATCGCTACTAAATTTAGACAAGATGGCTGCCATTTAGCGGAACCTTCAACTTGACACAAACTCACTTGCATTTCAGTACGTTATGATGGCAAAGTGTCTCGGAGGCAGTTTCTTTGATACGTACTGACTTGTCGCTACTAAATTTAACAAGATGGCTGCCATTTAGCGGAACTTTCAACTAGACACAAACTCACTTCCATTTCAGTACGTTATGATGGCAAAGTGTCTCGGAGGCAGTTTCTTTGATACGTACTGATCGCTACTAATTTTAACCAAAATGGCTGCCATTTAGCTCAACCTTCATCTAGACACAAACTAACTTGCATTTCAGTACGTTATGATGGCAAAGTGTCTCGGAGGCAGTTTCTTTGTTACGTACTGACTTGTTGCTACTAAATTTAACAAGATGGCTGCCATTTAGCGGAACTTTCAACTAGACACAAACTCACTTCCATTTCAGTACGATATGATGGCAAAGTGTCTCGGAGGCAGTTTCTTTGTTACGTACTGACTTGTCGCTACTAAATTTAACAAGATGGCTGCCATTTAGCGGAACTTTCAACTAGACACAAACTCACTTCCATTTCAGTACGTTATGATGGCAAAGTGTCTCGGAGGCAGTTTCTTTGATACGTACTGATCGCTACTAATTTTAACCAAAATGGCTGCCATTTAGCTCAACCTTCATCTAGACACAAACTAACTTGCATTTCAGTACGTTATGATGGCAAAGTGTCTCGGAGGCAGTTTCTTTGTTACGTACTGACTTGTTGCTACTAAATTTAACAAGATGGCTGCCATTTAGCGGAACTTTCAACTAGACACAAACTCACTTCCATTTCAGTACGATATGATGGCAAAGTGTCTCGGAGGCAGTTTCTTTGTTACGTACTGACTTGTCGCTACTAAATTTAACAAGATGGCTGCCATTTAGCGGAACTTTCAACTAGACACAAACTCACTTCCATTTCAGTACGTTATGATGGCAAAGTGTCTCGGAGGCAGTTTCTTTGTTACTTACTGACTTGTCGCTACTAAATTTAACAAGATGGCTGCCATTTAGCAGAACCTTCAACTAGACACAAACTCACTTGCATTTTAGTACGTTATGATGGCAAAGTGTCTCGGAGGCAGTTTCTTTGTTACGTACTGACTAGTCGCTACATTATAAAACCAACATGGCTGCCATTTAACGTAAACTGCTACCAGACACAAACTTGCTTGTATTTTTAGTACAATATCATGGCAATGTATCTCTGAATTAGTTAGTTGGTCAAGTATTGACTCATCGTTGAATTTTGTAAACAAAATGGCTGCCATTTAAAGTAACCTGCTACCAGACACAAACTGACTTGTATTTTCAGCACGTTATCATGGCAATGTCTCCCGGAGACTGTTTTTTGGTCAACTTCTGACTCGGGAGTCGTCGCTACATCATGAACCAAGATGGCTGCCTTGTAACAAATACTGTTACCGCACAAAACTAAATTGTGTCCTCAGTTTGTTATGGTAGAAATGTGTCCCTGAGGCTAATTCTTGGTCAAGTACTGACTCGTAGCTGCATTATAGAACACAAATGTTTATTGTTTGATTTACGTCAAAATAAATTATCGGACGTAACTTTGTGTAATTTTATTTCATGTTTTTTAACGTAATGTTTGTCATTACAGATTGATTGTGGATATGGTATGGCAAACCTCTTCTGTTGGAATCATCAGAGCCAAGCTGCCGGGAGTCTACCCAGAACCTGTAGTTTCTACCGATTATTGTATTATGCTTAGAAGGAAATATAAGAAATAAAGTATTATTTATTAAAAATAATGTTTTTCTTCATAATATAATAAATTATAATATTTGTTTTTACTGACAATTTTATTTCTATATTGGAATTATGTTGATTAATTTTACTATGTTATCTGTTTTGTTTATATGTTGTTTAATTGTACCTTTTTGATGAACCAATAAATTTTAATTAATAAAAATAAAATAATTGTGCAATTTTTATTTAATTAGAGTATAGGATAGTGGAAATAAGTTTTCTACCCATACTTTTGCCTATACCATTATTTGGTGTGGGCAGAAGTATGGGTACCATTATAGTACCATGGTGTGTGCAAAAGTATAGGCACAAGTGTGGGAGAAGAGTGTAGGCATAAGTATAGGAAAATCGGTCATTTTCCCCATACTTTATGCACATACTTTTGGTATAAGAACAGTGTGGGTATGCCCATACAATATCCCATATTATTTCACATACTATTCCTATACAATTTTTTTACTTGAGGGCCACTAATGGTGAACACATGATACACACACTTCAGATTTACATACTTTAGAGGTCAGTGAACTCACAGGTTAATGTTACAGCTCGTCGCGCCTTCATCGTGTCTTGCTGCGGCGCACGCTCGTGCTCCGGCAGCCACCAGTCCGCCTCTCTACGCAGGCGCACCACGACGCATCCCCCAGACCCGTACGCTACGTTCCAGTACAAGAGGCCTGCCAAGAAGAAGCCTGGGGAGCTAGGACGCGCCGTGGCCACGTACTCTGAGCGCGGGTTCAGCGTGGGCTGCCCAAGGTGCGCCTCGGGCTGGCAAAAAAACCTCCTGGCCCTCGAGCCCGCACCTCCGGGGACCGTACCCGTCACCTGTCCCGGCTGTCCTCAGGGCTGGGAGAACCTGTTGCAGCTGGTGCTACCTGGCGGAAACCAGGGAAACAAGACTGGTGGCACTACCAAACTTCCCGGAAATCCGTTCACGGAGACAGAAGCGTATCCTGACGAAAATGGAGATGATTTGGTGGCGAACACGACCAGTGCGGAGTCGACGACCTTAACTTCCACAGAGGTCACCATGGAGGTAGCCACTACCCTGGCTAATACAACCACTACCCTGGCTACTACAACCACAGTGGCGGCGGCTAGCGGTGGAGGCCTGAACTCTATACTGGGTTCCTTGGGGGGCAACGCGGGACTCGGAAACCTGCTAGGAGGATTTTTGGGGGGCGGGGGGGGCAAGCACCAGTCCCAAACCGACCACCACCACCCCCGACCCTGTCAAGACGGGGGGAGACCTGGGCTTCGACATGGAGCGACGCTGATGACTCGAGGATACCTTGTGATTGGTCCAATCAAAAAGCTGGGGGTCATTTCGATCCCCTTAGTAAAATACTAGTGTTAAAACCTGAAAATTGAATTCCTTCCTGGGCGCTTCCTAGAGAAAAATATATACCTTTCTGAGTTTTGCATTCAATATAATATTGGCTGCTGTAATTTGAGCATTTTCTAAAAATCCATGCTGGAACTTTGAGAGAATGTGAGGACCATATTTGCATTTTGTTTTTGTTGCATTTTTCTGTTTGTGAATAAAATTGTCACCTTTTGAATGTTTTGTGACGTCATTTGCAGCATCTTTTTATAAAAAAATATAAATTTATGAAGAAAAACAGAGGTCTTTGTTTTCTTGAAATAAAAATATAACTATAAAAACGAAGCAAATATAAAAAAAAAAATAGTGATTACATTTTATCAAATAACTCGTTCTGCAATTAATTAACCTCTACTTTAGCACCCGGGATGAAAATCAAGGCTAAATTGGGGGTTTGTGAATGCCCCCCAATGTTAACCAAACGTTCGGTCTTCGCCTCTTCAATAAATTATTATAATGAAAATTAAATGTAATTTAGAGTCGGTTCATATTGGATCACGGAATTCAAGCAACGACATGGTTTTATGGTTTTATTTCATTTCTATTAATTAAAATTATTTGATTCCTTAAATTAATTAAGTAAATTAATTATGAACGGGAGCAATTCAGCAAGCGTAAAGGTCGAGCGTTTTAAGAAGCGTTTTTTATCCCACAGGTAACAAGTATGAAAAACGCTTCTTAAAAAAATGCTTCTTAAATCGTTACTTAACGCTTGCTGAATCGCTCCCAGTTATTTCCACACATGCACTGTGTCTTATATTAAGCAGGCCCTCGCGAATTGGTTGCGCTGCTAGAAGAAATACATATAGGTTGTGTCAAATAGTGGTCATCCCTTCTTTTTCCCTATGCCCCCCCCCCCCCCCAAGATTTTTTTTATATGCATCATCAACCATCACTAACTGCAGAGCACAGGTGTCTTTTCAGGCTTTAATTGGTACACTAAAATATACCATCTGGCCATGTTAAAGTATAGCACAGATCGGACATATTTATACGAATGTAGTGTACACAATTTTAAAGGTAAGAAAAACGCTTCTTAAAAAAATACTTCTTAAATCGTTATATACTTAAAGGCCTTATGAACCTTTGCACAATATTAAGTACACGGTAAGCTTTGCTTCAGTGTGATTCGGCTGCATAGAATTTTTTGTTTCAGCAGCACAAATATCAGAGATAATAGCCGATGAAAAGGAACCTGTGACGTCACTCACGCTCATTCAGCGGCGACAATATAGGAAAATCCCTGCAAAAGATAGGTTCACTCCCGCTGCAACCATGGCCACAATTTGACTTCTGTAATTTTGAAACTTTACCAGGACAGTTTTGATAGTATTTTTCAAATAGCCTGAAAGATTTTTTTTTGATGACATTCATGCAAACCGAGTTACTGCGGTAAAAAGAGGAGCGAAAATGTTGTATAGGAAAACAATGTTAAATTTTTGGCTTATCTTGCTACCGCAATAACTCAGTCCGTATTATACACACGCCACCAAAGAAATTCTTTCAGTCTATTTGACAAATACTATCAAGACGCCTGGTAAAGTTTTAAAATTCCAGAGGTAAAATTGTGGCCATGGTTGCAGCGGGAGTAAACCTATCTCTTGCAGGGAATTCTCTATATTGTCGCCGCTGAATGAGCGTGAGTGACGTCACAGGTGCTTCTTCATCGGCTATTATCTCTGATATTTGTGCTACTGAAACAAAAAAAAAATATGCAGCCGAATCACACTGAAGCAAAGTTAACCGTGTACTTAATATTGTGAAAAGGTTCATAAGGCCTTTAACGCTTGCTGAATCGCTCCCAGTTATTTCCACGCACATGCACTGTGTCTTATATATTAAGCAGGCCCTCCTGAATTGGTTGCGCTGCTAGAAGAAATACATAGGTTGTGTCATATATAGTGGTCATCCCCAAGATTACTCTACATAAGGTTTGACGCTCCGCCATCTTGGCGCAGCTTTTGTTGGAGCCTGTGACGTCACGACCAATCACTGACTGCCACGAAATAGGCTCGAGAGTAACAGCTCTCTCTGATTGGTCGAGCGCGAACTGGGACGAAAATGTGAACCTAAGCGTCCAACCTTATGTAGAGGGAGGTTTTAGAGGGACCTTGGGTCATCCCTTCTTATTCCTTATGCCCCTCCCCCCCCATTATTTTTTTTATATGCATCATCAACCATCACTAACTGCAGAGCACTTGTGTCTTTTCAGGCTTTAATTGGTACACTAAAATATACCATCTGACCATGTTAAAGTATAGCACAGATCGGACATATTTATACGATTGTAGTGCAGTACACAATTTTAATCCATTGAATGATAAAAGCAGAGGTTTATATAATAATCCTGCAAGACATTCCCACAGTTCCCTCAGTCGAAGTTCAGCAAATGCTGCGAAGTACGGACGTGATGTAGTCAAATCAAAAATCAAATCAAATTATTTTTATTCGTTCAATTCCAAATACATTTATGCATATATTAATGTCAAGCAGAAACAAAGCATTATGCATGGGTAAGACACGTCAAAGGGCAAAATACATAACCAATACAGAAGAAAAATCACAGTAAAAAATCCTTAACAGAGTAATAACAGTCATTGAGCAGAAATTTTTTAACCAAATTCCTAAAATCTGCATACTTTTGTACATTTTTTAATGATACTGCATGGTAATTTAATTATTATACAACTAGATACATTTATGCACAGGAACATTGTCAATATATAAGTCTTATTCTACTTTTAGGAGGGACTATAGTTTTATTCACATTTCTAGCACTGTATGAATGCTTTTTCTCAACATAAAAAATATCATTGTAATTTTTTTTTACAAAACTAACACACTCCAATACATACATACATAATCTTTGCCATTGTAAACCCAGCTTGAAGCTTCTTTAAGAGGCATTCCTTAGTAAACAATTACCGCAATACAGCAATAGCTGTACTGCTATTGCTGTATTGCCGCCAACAATGATAGACATTTCAGTTCCAAGTCCTGGGTATGACGAGAGATTTATTTTCTCAATAAAAATCTGTTCGAGACAGAAATTGAACGACTTGAACTTATAATTTTTTTTTCTCATTAAAATAGGTAGGATGTCATTGAGATATAGATTAATAAATCCATAATCATATTTAAAAATATTACGTTTTACATCCCAAAATTAAAATAAACTAACAGTTAACATCTCAAATTAGTGTTTCTTTAATAATAAAAAAGTTTTCTGACAAATAATAGTATTTTTTTATATATTATTATTATTTTTTAACTTTTATCTTTAAATCTGCACGATAGTTGATATTATTATTATTCATTATAGTATAATAATTTAAAGGAAAATTGGTCGAAAATTCAAGCTTTCTTATCGTATTATAAGCATTAAAGCTTTTGATATTTTCCTATGCAATGCATTTCCATACATTTTTTATTGTTTTCAATAACATGGAGAAATTGAACTTCCATGTTAAATTAGTCAACTTTAAAAATTCATAACTCAAAAACTAGATCGTATATATATACCTGATATTTTAAGCAACTGATAGGGGGTGTAGAGGAGAACATTTTAAATTTTTTTCATAAATTTTCATGTAAGGGATTTTTTTTTAACATTGGTGGCGTTATCTTACCCTTAAGTATTTTTTCAGTAATAATGCAGTACGTACGTAATACTGACTGCTGAAAATCAGTGAAATACGTAGCGGCGTAGCTGTATTTGTAGCTGTATTAGAAAAATTATTATCTGGAATTATTTGTTGTATTGTTTTGACAAAATAGTTATATACAATTAAGCCGTGCAGACTAATGCAGGTATGCGAGCGCGCGTTACAAGAGAGGGAGGGACGGGGGAGGACGGAAGCCAACAGTTGCATGTCAAAGGTGATCGAGCACCGCTCAGTACCTGTGTCACGTGTGGTTCATCTCCCTCCCCGAGACAGCCGATCAAGCATCTTCTGGCTAACACGTGTGTGCGTGGTCACGTGTTTAAAAGCGATATATCATATATATATACCGTCTTTGCAAATTTAAAACATATACTATAACTTAATTTTATAATTATCATAAATCGATATATATGATAAGTACATCAAAACTTGTACAACTATATATTGGATGGATATAGCGGATAATCTTCTGTTTTTATGTAATATATATTATATCCTAAATATTTTATTTTCTATTGCATAATTGCATATATGTATAATATCTATTTTGTTTCCTGTGTATTTCCGCTATCAAGCCAATTTAAATTTACTTATTTTTCCCTCTGCTCATGCATAGAGGAAAAAACTACAAAATTGTGACGCTATCTAAAACTGTACTACTATAGATTAGTATATATATATGTATTCTATAATGATATTAATGATGAAAGAAAAAAAAAGTTGATAATATTCCAATTAATAATTACCGTAATTTTTGTTTCGAGTAACGATTATATTTTTATAACGATTTCATTGCTTTCAATTTAATGTTTTATAATATTTTAATTAAAGTATTTTTTTTGAAAAACCATGATATTTAAAGTAGAAGTATAATATTGTTTAATTTTGTTTATAAATATTCACCACCTGCATCCATTAGCATCAGTTTGATGCATGGTACTTGTGAATCACCATTGGTGATTTCCAAATGTAATATGATCTCACAATTTGCAGCTTGCTGTAAACTTTGTTTTGAATAAAATATTTTTTTTTTGTTTTTTCACAAGAAGAATTATTTAACCAATTAATATAAAAAATTATTAAATTAATAATTATTTTTAAAAATTATCAAATATTAACGAAATCCAATTTTGTCTGGTTTTGAACCAAAGCTGTCTCTCAAGTAACTTACAGGATAGTTTCAAATCAGATTACATAGTCATGTAAAATGTAAAGTAAATAAGTTTAAGTAATAAATAAAAAACTATATTCATTTTCAGGCGCGGATCCAGAAAAAAAATTCGGGAAGGGGGGCTGCCTCCATAAGGCCAATGTTAAAAAAAAATCGGAGTGGGGGGAATGCCTATATTGCCCATGTTTAATCCAAAATTTCGGGGGGTTGGGGGGCTGCAGCCCCCCAGCCCCTGGATCCGCTGCTGTTTATTTAACATCAAAATTCGCACAACCCCCCCCCCCTCAAAAAGGTTCCAGGTTCCCAAATACCCAAATATTTTGAAGCTGTTACCAGCCCCCACCTGTCGCCCCCCCCCCCCATTCTAAATTTTAACATTGCGGGATATGCCCCCCCCCCCCCCCAAGCTGCGAGCTGGGTCCAAGGATCTTGCACAAAATCCTTGGCTGGATCCGCGCGCCCCTGGTGACCTCACACCTCTACTTAATTTGCTTGCACCACACCCTGCATGGGACTTTTTGGGTCATATCCTGCAGCACTTGTCTGATGAGTTCATAATTTTTAAATATCAGTGTCATTAAAGGGTGAGGGTAAGGGAACATGGATCAGTTGATCGACGTAGTCTCATTTGATTAGCATGTAAACTTTAGCATACACACATATCATCACACAAAATTTTTTTTGAGAGACCAATTTTACTACCTATAAAAGCCATAGAACAAATTTCAAAACAATTATCCGAGCTGATTTTTTTTTAGTTACTATAAATGTATTAATTATTTCATAATTTTTTTAAAATAATCGTCTCGAATAATTCTTTTGAAATTTTTTTCTGTGGCTTTTAGGTAATAAAATCTATATCTCAAAAATTTGTCAGAGTTTCTGTGTATCTGCTACGGTTTACATGTTAATCAAATGGGACTACGTCGATCAGCTGATACTTGTTACCTTACCCTAAATATAATAAAATAGAATTACTCTCATGAGTATTCTCGTATTGTAGTAACATTGGGCCATTATCAGCCCAATGGCTGCATGGTAGGCCGCAACTCTCCGCTCGGCGGGTGTTTCGCTGCAGAGTCGATCGACCCTCGATCGTGACCGCTACTGTGACGTCACAGCCCTTTTCTAGCCTGCTGCATCTGCATCGTGCATGCAATCAAGGTATAATGAAGTTACTTGAAGGGGGGGGGGGGGGTTATATACACAGATGAAAGTTTTGTCAAGTTATTTTTTTTACTGTAATAAATTTCAATACCTCAATACATAATATACAGCCGTATTTATTACATACAATTTTGATCGAGTGTATCTGAAGCATGTAGAGAATGTATAAAGAATATATTACTACAGTGGAGGTCTATTTGTAAACGACCGAGGTAATAATGCTGCTGGCTTACCCCGTGTATTCTTTATAATCGGATTACCTAACCTGCGGTAGTCTATTTTTGGAATAAATATAATAAGAGAAAAGGCGTCATGTTATGTATAGTACCTATGTCTATTTAATGCAAGCAAACATTAATTATTGACACATTTTCTGAACCTTTTTGTAAACTGTCGCATCATAATATTACAAAAAATGATAAACAATTGTGAAATATCTTCTTCTTATATTACATATAATTGTTATCAATAAGAAATTAAAACAAGTCGATCATCCCTCGTCCGAAATAATAAGCGATTTGCCTACCACAATGTTGTTTTAATAATGAGAGCTATCTACTATTTCTGGTGAGCGCAACATTGAGCTTTATTATATACAGGGTGTTTATAAAGTTTCTGACATTTTTAGGCGTCAATTAAAACTACAAAGGTGAACATAAAACATACTTTTTATACATCAAATTGTAGCTTGAATATTTATGATTTCAAAACTTTTTACAGAAATTAAGTTGATCTTATGGTTCTCGTTCAGTAAAAATGGAAACAAAAAAAGGGAGCTTTTTCGGGGTTTTCAGTCTCTTACATCTTTATTTCCAGCCTTCAGGAAGCCGGCAATCTCTGAAAATTTTAAAAATTAATTTTCCTAATTCAGTGGCTCACTTTTTAATATGGAATCACCTGAGGGCTTCTCTCAGTATTGACACTGTTCGTCGATGTGAATCTTCAGCTCCCGCCTAGTCTTATCTTTTAATTCACAGGCCGTATAGCTTAATTCTCAAGGTTCTCTGTCCTATCTCATTCCTTTTTCATCGTTTTTAGGGGGTTGCGAAAGAGGGGGGGATTATATGTTGGACAAGGTGCTCAATACGCCAGTCCACATTTATCTTATGGTAAAGTAGGAACACAAAAGAAATCTTTTCCGTGATATCAGACTCTTATTTTTCACTTCCAAACGTCGTCAGCATGAGTTTGACGACTATGACGGTACCCCTTGAAATTGATTTAATAAACGTTTTCATGACTCAATTTTTGATACTTTTTTTTTTTTTACAAGGATACACCCCTAAGAGCTTACAGCTCGCGGCGGGGTACTGGGTAGGGATAAGGTAGGGAACGGATAGTGGCCACGGCCTGCATGCTTACGCGTCCCAGCATTCGCTGAGGTGAGACTGAGGGAACCGTGGAAAACCTCAGTCAGGACGGACACCTCTACTTTTTTTCAATGGACCAAAGCGATGTCCAAAGCCTGGGGAACCACACACAAGTGCATCACTGCACTGGATGTAAAGATGTAAAGCGAGATGAATTTACCCCAGGGAGGGAGCAGCGTATTTTTTACTTGAAACGGTCACCCATCCAAGTACTAACCACGCTCGACGTAGCCTGACTTCGGTGATCTAACGAGAACCGGTCAATGCACTGCGCCACGCTCGACCTCGATTCAGTAACGTTAAGGAATTCTCCCTGCTTCTCCACATGGGTGACATGGTGGCCCAGCACTGATCGAGGCGCACCTCGAGCTCGCTCAAAATTTCACGCATCATGATCGACTGAGGGACTGACTGGCCGTTGTGTTTCACAGATGCTTCAATGCAACACAATGTGGACTGGCGTATTGCTTTAGCACCATGTTCAACACATAATTAAAAAAACAAAACAAAAACAGAAAGGATGCGCTAGGACAGGGGACTTTGAAAACGGACTATGAAAACTTAATTAATAAGGGCTTTTACCTACTGGCCTTACTGCACACGATGCAAGACTTATGGCGAGAACTGAAGCTGCATTTCAACCAGTACTGCGGCACCAACGGTGCCATGAAATACTGAGAGAAGCTGGCCCTAATAAGATTAGTTTAATTTCTGTAAAAAGTTTTGAAATTATAGAAATTCAAGCTACAATTTGATGTATGTTTTACAGGGACCGGATGCACTCGCTTTTTTCGTGCATCCGAGATGCGCATCCGAATGCAAATTAATTTTTCGTGCATCCATGGATGCGCATCCGGATGCAAATTTATTTTTCATGCATCTGGGATGCGCATCCGGATGCAAATTTATTTTCCATGCATTTGGGATGCGCATCCGGATACATTAATTTTTTCCCGTGCATTTGGGATGCACGGATGCGGATGCAAGCCCATTTTTGCGCATCCGTGTGCATCTTGCATCTGCATCCGATCCCTGATGTTTTATGTTCGCCTTTGTAGTTTTTATTGACGCCTAAAAATGGCAGAAACTTTGTAAACACCCTGTATTAATATATATAAAATTATAAATAATATATCGATATTATCGATTTGCAGCTCATAATTGCGCTGACATGAAGTAGCAGACAGCTCATAATTGCAACGAGATCGTGGTAGAAAGATAGCTCGATCATTATTCAGGACGAGGATGTACAATTACATAGCGTGGGAATTTAAAGAAGTGCAATGTTTTTGTTGAAGGACTCGTTAGCAAGTCTCACTGACGGTGGACTCTCACATCGCTAGGCTCTTGTTGGTAAGACGAGGACACACCCCACATGCCAGTCCAGGACACCACGAGGCGCGCTCCGCGGTCGCAGACCCAGCCCCGACGGACTCTCAGGAGACTGGCCCTTTTCCTCTCCCCGCAAGGTTGTGCTCATTGAGCTATTTGACTCGTATGAAAGTGCATTTTCATGGAGCGGGGAAAGCGAGAAAATCGCGTGCCGCAGCCAATCAGAGGATCGTGATTTTATTATTTTGAGGGGAGCCGATTCACGAAGCATGCAGTTAGCCATGTTTCTCACCGTGCACTTTTTTTTTTTATTTATTTATTTCAAACAACTGGTTATACAAGATAACATGGTTCACGTCATAGAAGAAACTGTAAAACAACAAAGCAACACAACAAAGCAACAAAACAATAAATACAAACAAATCACAATAACCATGTAATATTATATAACCATGTTTAACTAGATATATCCCTATTTTACGCATTAAACCACTTTAGTTAAACGTGGTTAAGCTAAACGTGGTTAGAAACCTGGCTAACTGCTTCGTGAATCGTGTCCATTATCGTCAGCATGACGCCATACGAGATTGAAGCATTTTTTACGTCTAAAATTTTACTAATAGACACTTGATTTTAACCCATTAAAGCCTAGCGATGCATTTTAGCATCGCAAAACACTCCCTGGCAAAAAAATATTTAAAACAAAATTTACGATGCTATATTGCTAAAAACAGTCAATAACTATTTGCATTGACACTATAGATATGCTAATATATCAATTTTGATTTTTTTAAAAAAATTGCCCATCAGACGCTAAATCAAAGTTGGGGTACAAATTTTGTTCGCCTTCTGCTCAAAGTTATTTTGCAAATATTTTAATAACTTTTTTAAAAATTGTAATAAAATTTTCATTCTTATATGAAAATGCTCCCTACATACTACACTTTGAAGTAAAAAAGCAAAAAGTTGGTTGACATAAATATTTTAGGTCATATGCCGTGTCAAATAAGAGTGATGCTAAATTGCATCGCTAGGCTCTAATGTAGTCAATTTCTGCTTTTTTGCTCCTTTTGAGGTTACAACCTCTTACAGTCCAAAAAAGTTTTTTGGGGGATCTCTAATGAGTAGATCCTTCTGTTTTATGTCAAAACAAAAATTCAGAGGGTCCCAAGTGGGCCCTATAGGCAAAGGACCCACTTTGACATCACTTATAGAAACAAAATAAAGTGTCCAAAAAGGTAATGGCTATTCAAATTTGTTATTTGTGTGTTGAATATATTTTTGTATGTTACTTGGAAACATATGAAGGGACTTCAACGGGTCCCAACAAGGGGTCTCAAGGGTCCCGGAGTAGTTTTTTGCTCCCTATTCTTTTTGTCATTGTAATTGAATACCATATAGAAAGTATTATTTGAACTTAGGTCATTGCAAATTTCAAGATACAAGATGCAAGTTACATGGTGGGGCCCATGCAGGGCCTCAAATGAGACCCAGGGGCCCATAATACTCTTGCTCCTATATTTTAGTTTGGTATTTTATATATTTTCTAATGCGGTCCTCAGTGTCTTTATTCCAGTAAAGTGTAACCCGTACCCTCAAGCTAGCGATACTTTTGTAAATATATGCAGTAACCTTGAAAATACGGTTAACCCTTTAGTAGCGCAAAGGCAAGGAGCATTACATTAGAAAATATGTAAGATGCCAAAATACAATATAAGAGCAAGCGTATTATGGGTCCTTGGGTCCCATGAGAGACCGTGCATAGACACCGCCATCATGTTCATACCTTGCAATGCTAGCTCAAACAATACACTCGGGCTATCATTGCAAGGTATATCTCAACATGATGGCGGAGTCTATGCACGGCCTCACATGAAACCCAGGGACCCATAATACGCTTGCTCTTATAATGTATTTTGGCATCTTACATACTTTGATTATTTTCTAATGTAATGCTCATTGCCTTTGCACTACTAAAGGGTGACCCATTTTTTCAAAGAGCTAACTGTATATTTACAAAATTATCGCTAGCTTGAGGGTACGGGTTACACTTTATTGGAATAAAGACACTGAGGACCGCATTAGAAAATATATAAAATACCAAACTAGGAGCAAGAGTATTATGGGCCCCTGGGTCTCATATGAGGCCCTGCATGGGCCCCAACACGTAACTTGCATCTTGGGACTTGCAATGCCATGAGTTCAAATAATACTTTCTATAATATGGTATTCAATTACAATGATAAAAAGAACAGGGAGCAAAAAACTATTCTAGGACCCTTGGGACCCCTTGTTGGGACCCATTGAAGTCCCTTCATATGCTTCCAAGTAACATAAAAAATTATATTCAACACACAGATATAACAAATTTGAATAGCCATTGCCTTTTTTTGACACTTTATTTTGTTTCTATAAGTGATGTCAAAGTGGGTCCTTTGCCTTTAGGGCCCACTTGGGACCCTCTGAATTTTTGTTTTGACATCAAACAGAAGGGCCTACCCATTAGAGACCCCCAAAAAACTTTTTTGGACTGTAAGAGGTCTTAACCTCAAAACAGCAAAAAAGCAGAAATTGACTACATTAGAGCCTAGCGATGCAATTTAGCATCACTCTTTAATTGTCATTTAAAACTTCAATTAAAATTTAAAAAAATTAAAATTTTGATTTTTCTCACTTAGAGACCTAATACTTTCAAATTATAGCAAAAAAAATTAAATTTGAAACAAAAAATTAATTCAGGCTCTAATGGGATTTAAATTCTATTGTAATAAATGGATTGTAAGTTAATAAATTTTCAAATATTGAGAAAATCATTTATAGTTTAATTAAATTTGGACCATGTAGGACACAAATGAATGTTAACTGCTCTGTGTTGTCAATATTTTTGGTTGTGTCTCAAACTTGAATAATTTTTTAAGTGATTGCCAAATTCCGTATAATCTATTCTTATTACCTCGATCCTCTCCCAAAATTAAGAACAAGGTAAACGAAGTAAGATATAACACACAGGTAGATCTTTTTATTACTGAAATAATAATAAATTAGTAAACAATAAAGAAATTACATCATTGTCTTTTAAATTTTGCCTTAAAGTAGAGTGTCTATACTACAAAAAAGACGACAAAGAAACGAGTTAGTATTTTCTAGAAATAGTTCCAATGCTCCTATATATGAAACTGAAATCCAAAAAATTTCATTTCATATAGGTTCTCCAGAAAAAATTCCAAAGTCAGAGAGAACGCGTCATTTAACATGGGACCTTACCTGAAAAAAACACCTCAAATATCTCGAAAAAATACACCGTTAGGTGGTATGGAAAAAATATAGCCATGTTATATAGCTCGAGCTTTAACCAAAAGTTGTTTAAAAAACATACGTTCTCGAGTCCGTTTTCCCGTCATAAAATCAAGAAACACTTATGGGAATTAACATGGGAAATTTTGTTGATTTTTTTTTAGAAAAATGGATTCGAGCGATTTCTTTTTTTATTAGTTTTTCTGTTAAAGCTCGGGTCATAGAATATCGTCATATTTTTTTCATACCACCTAACAGTGTATTTTTTCGAGATATTCGAGGGTCTTTTTTAGGTAATGCCCCATGTTAAGCGACGCGTTCATCTGATTTTGGAATTCTTTTCTGGAGAACTTATAGGTGATATGGAATTTTTTGGATTTCAGTTCCATATGTAGGAGCACTGGAACTATTTTAAAAAAATATTAACTCATCAGTTTTCATTTTTTGACATCAGCTGATAGACACTGTACTTTAATAAGCATTTCAAACAAATCAAATGAAAGCAATAATATTGAAACACTTATATATATATATATATATATATATATATATATATATATATATATATATATATATATATATATATATATATATATATATATATATATATATATACATATATATATATATATATATATATATATATATATATATATATATACATACATATATATACATACATACACACACATACATACATACACACATACATACATACATACATACATACATACATACATACATACATACATACATACATACATACATACATACATACATACATACATACATACATGCATACATGCATACATGCATACATGCATACATGCATACATGCATACATGCATACATGCATACATGCATACATGCATACATGCATGCATACATTATACATACATACATCCATACATACATACATACATACATATATTTATATATATATATATATATATATATGTATATTACATTGTACTGCATGGTTAAATTATTAATCTATAATATATGTTTTTAAAGGAAGTTAAATAATTTTAAAATAACACTAAATCCGTAAATAAGCATATTTATGGTTGTTTTTAGTACTCATGTACTGACTGTGGACTCTTTTCAGAGCCTTATTGACACACGCTATCAGGACGAGGAAACACCCCACGTGACACCACGAGGTGCGCTCCGTGGTCGCTCGCCTCCATGACGTTACTCATCAGCATGTCCTCGCCAGGTAGGGATCGTAATGTACAGTGTATCCGGGATATAGGTTGATCTGACGTCACGATATTTTGTCCTCCAAACGAGAGGGTCACGTGACTAAGACCTTCTGTATCCTGGATAATCATTCTTCATGGACTCGCAAGAACTGAATTTACAGAGTATATATATATTATATATATATGTTTAGCAAAGGCTGTTTACCCAGTCATTGGTGGACTCGGACAAACTCACGGGGGGCTGAACCTACAAAACTGTTAATTAAATTATGGCGCGGATCCAGAAAAAATTTCGGGGTGCCCTCTTCATAACGACAATGTTAAAAAAAGATTTTGGAGTTGGGGAAATGCCTATCTTGCCCATGTTAAATCCGAAGTTTTAAGTGTTACATTTTTCTTTCATTAATTGCAAACGGATTTCAATGAATTGTTCACAAATAATTTGAATTATATTATATCCATGACTCATAAAATACCTTGCAAAAATACTGCCCTTATTTAAAGAATGGAAGCGAGTGATAAATCAAAGAATCAGTCAAGAACGCGACAATATCTTAGTTTACTTGCCAAAAAATTCGATCCCTCGAAGCGATTTTACAGACCAAGACAAGATAGCCGCCTTGGGGATTCACGGCAAGTGCGTAATTTTATGTCGATATCCAAAAATATCACTCATGTAAACCCATGCCTTTGTCAGGATACACCGTCCTGTGCCTACAGTTAACTCAGGGTAAACCCCAGAGAATTAAGAGTTAAAGGGTTACAGAGGCCTCGCTCAAACAGACATCAAGAGTTGCACGAGTTTATAATCAACATTCGTATTATTTTTCTCCACACGCGCGGTGGCCACAACTCAATGCTAATCGGGGCTGGTTGTGAGTTGTGACGTCAGCAGGAACTTTCTTTTCAGCGCAGTTTCGCACGGTCGCACCTTGTGTGGATAAAAATGATGCGAATATTGATTAAAAACTCGAGCAACATTTGGTGACTAATTTGTAATTTAAGACCTTTAAAGCAGAGTCGTCCCCAGGGAAAATTCAAGGTCGTCTCAGGGTCGTTCCAGGGTAAATTCAGGGTCATCTCAGGGTACAAATGAGGTACTTACGCTCGTTAGGACGGCCGCTAGGAGAGAGAGAGAGCCTGCAGTGTTCGCATCTTTGTCCTCCCCTCGCTGCATGTCCTTGTGGACAGAAAACACGGTCTGACGGTCCCCCCCCCCCCTCGTATTTCATCTCATCGCTGACGTCTGTTTGATTTGCAAAAAAACGTGGGGAAAAAAAATAAAAAAAATGCAAATATTGGATGTGTGATCATTCTGTTTTTTCAAAAATATGTCTGTCTAATTAAATATCATAATTTTATGTTTGATAATTTAGTAACTACATGATATAAAACAGGGCTTTCTCGAGGATCCGGGATCGAGATCCTCGAACATTTTTCGAGGATCTTTGACCCCGGATCCATGTTATCCAACATAAATTTAGTATTTTAATGTTATGAATTAACAACTATTGTGCTTGAGACATAATTAAAACAAGTTTATTTCAGCTAAAATGTTCTTAAAGAACAGAAAAAGTTCAAATTTTAATGATATTCTACCTAGCTAGTATAGTTTTTATATGGTCCGAAGTCCGAAGTGATAGGCCCTCAGAAACCGTATATGATCCGCGGAATCAAATTAATCCTCGAACGTTTTTTGCAGATCTTTCTGCGAGCTGGATCCGTGAACCTTCTCGGATCGAAGCCTTGTTATAAATAATATTCATTCAAGTCCTGCGTTTCAACTGAATTTGTATTGCAATTATATAAAGCTTAGAATATTTTCATGATATAAATATTAATGGTCATGCAGGCACCAAAAATTCAAAATTGCAGTTATTAGTTAATGAAATTATTTAATAAATATGAGCGGTAAATCAATGTATTTTATAAATGGATATAATATAACTCAAATTTGTGAACAATTAATTGAAATCCTTTCGCAAATAATCAAAGAAAAAATGTTAAAATCTATGTGCACAGGATATCTAAGCGTTTAATGCAATATTGAGATTTTATTAAAATTTTAAGGTAAAGTAATTTAACATGGAGTTCAATGGAACTTCCGGTATTATGGCCATCAGGATTGTCGTAGGTCAGGGTTCAGTTTTCCACTAGCGAGTACCCATCCTTCTACTTACCCTAAAGACCCTGGCGAGTAGACAGTTAGGAGGTTCATCTTACCAGGTGTGTAAAAAAATAATTAGGTTTCAACTTTGTTGTATATATTAATTGGAGGAAAAGGCTTAATGCTGACCATTCATCTTTTTAATAAAAAAATAATTAACATTTTTGTGCATATAAGAACAGCAAGATTTAATGAAAAATTATCAAAGTAGATGAAAAAATACTGTCAATTAGGCTGAATTAAAAAAAGGTAGAAGGGTAATATAAAAATGAAAGTAAAAGGGGTGTGGGTTTCAACCCCAAATTCAGCAAAACTTTGTAGCAATTAATACTTTCTGGGCTCTAAAAAATATGAAAAAAAAAAAAAAAAAGCCTGTTTCCATTTTTGCAATAAAAATTTGAGGTCGATATACTGTGTTATTAAAATGGGGTGAGACAAACAGAAATGGAGTAGATTTCATGGGCGGATGGAGAAATCCGTGTTGCAACGATCGAGCAAGCGACGAGCGAGCACGGCGAGGAAGCGCACGAATATTATAGAGTTGTTTGCTGTTTTTATTTATGAGGGAAAATAACATAGCAGGTATACGGACTATCAGGAGGGTAGAAAAGAGAAAGTGGAGGTCTTGGAGTTCCAACTACCATAGCATTAGGCATTAGATCTAGGAGAAATGACGAAAAAAGATGAAAAAAACAAAAATAGTTTCATGTTCTTTAATGATGCGATTTTTTTATGCTATTTATCGTTTATTGGTGTATTTTTACAATGTTTTAAACCTGACTTGTTTTGTTAAATAAAGTGGAAAAAAAATACATAACTTGTTTATATATATACTAGTCTGTACATTCTGGTCCTCCTTAGGTCAGCCTAACTTACAGGGGCATGACGACAGCGCAAACAACTCATCTTAGCGAGAGTGAGTCACACAGCAGTGCATGTCTGTTGATGGCTGTGCAACGCTGTGTGTATAGTTGCAATGCACTCATGGCAAGCAAAGCACACAGCAGGCGCGTATCCAGGGGGGAGGGGGTGCAGCTCCCCCCCCCTCCCGGAATCTTTAGCCCCCTCTCCTAACATTTTTTCCTGGATCTGCGCCTGGCACACAGATCACTCGAGAAACAACAACACTTGCCACTCAACGTAATTTATCACGGACACCAACTTGTACTCAGTCTCACGAAAATTCTCGTACCATATAGTACTAAATATAACAATATATTTCAGTTTTTGTTTTATGTTTACCCCTGAGCAAAAGGTTAAACCAGGCACTTGACGCAGTGCAATGGTATATATACGCCTCTGATTCGTAATCGGATGGTCGTGAGTTCGATCCCAGCGCCATATGCACCGCCAAACTTTTCACAAGTGAAGATTGCTAAAGAACACACCCACTCGTGCATCCGGGAGGTGATTGATGGCATCCTCCATCAATTGCCGACCATCCTGACTGAAGTTTACATGCATGGTTTCCTCAGTCACAACCAGGCGAATGCTGGGATGGACTGCTTAGTCCATGGCCGCCCCGGTTTGGAAGAGACCCACAAAGGTAGGGTCTACGCAGAGCTGGGATGTTAAATAGACGACTTGCAAAACCCCATTTTTAGCAAAAAGTAAACATAAAAATGTGACCCCACAGCTCATTGTTGTTTTGATTATGTGTATAAATTTTGCTTATATACATTGGATCTTATGGGAAATTGACGATTTTCACACACAGATTTCAATATTTACAAACATACGATTCTAAATATAAAAATATCACCAGAATCTGCAGTTTTTGGCCATTTATATTGCTGAGATGCGTTAAAATATGGTAAATTTCATATGATACAAATCAGCCAATTGCAAGGGGGGAGATACGAAACTTTAGGCACACTTTATAGTTTGTTGATTTTACTAATTGCAATAATCAACAATCTGCGCAGCTTCCTTGGTTACATATCTTCTCCCATGCCAGGCGCGGATCCAGGGGGGGCTGGGGGGGCTTCAGCCCCCCCCCCAGAAATTTTGGATTTAACATGGGCAATATAGGCATTTCCCCCACTCCAATTTTTTTTTAACATTGGCCTTATGGAGGCAGCCCCGCCCCCGAATTTTTTTTTGGATACAGAAATCCGCGCCTGCCCCATGCAATTGGCTGATTTGGTATCATATGAATTTTACGTACCATTTTAAAGTAAAGAAAACTTCTTCTGATACCCATTTCAGCATTATAAATGGGCCAAAAATTGCATATTCTGGTGATATTTTCATATTTAGAATCGTAGGTTTGTAACATATCTGTGAGCGAAAATAGTCAATTTCCCATAAGGTCCAAAATGTATAAGCAAAATTTATACACATAATCAAAACAACAATGAACTGTGAGGTCACTTTTGTTTGTTTACTTTTTGCTAAAAATGGGGTTTTGCAAGTCGCGTCTATAATTCAATTCAGTCTGCACATTAATGTGGCTAGTACCCTATACTATAGCTATAGGTTTCAGTTAAAAAGCTAAAAAAAAAAAAAAAATAAAATAAAAAAAAAATAAATAAATCAATGAATTGTTAAAATTGATTTATTTATTTTATTTATTTATTTCACCCATAAATGCATACATAATTATTAACAACAACAAAAAAAAAATATAAATATACATATTTATTAAAATTTAGCAAAGTTAAAATTAAAATAGACATATTTTATGCATATATACAATAATATATTTAGGGTGAGGACCAATACAGCAGCACCAAAAATGCACCATAACACGTAAAGTGGTATTGGTCCGTAAATGAATACAAAATTATAATATATAGCCCATAGGCTTAGTCAAACAATAAATAATTATTCACAAGTCAAAAGGTGTCTCTTTAAACTTAAAGAGAAGGAAGAGGGCGGTTGTGTTTTTACAATAGCGGGCAAACTATTCCATTGGGTGGTACAACGATAAACAAAACCGATTTGATAAAGTGATGTACGCACTTTAATAGGGAGAATAAGCCTTACGACACCAGCCTCCCCACGGATTTCACGACCGCACACAACACTTTCCGTAATTGTAAGATCATTCATACCATTACGACACTTGTAAAAACAGTTCAAATCAGTATAAACTAAAAATGACTGAAAAGAAAGTAGTTTATTTTTGTCAACATTGGAGTGATTTTTGCCGAATATAAATTTTGTTGCCTTTCTTTGAATTCTCTCCAATTTTAACATATTTGCCTTAGTTGTAGGGTGCCAAGCTGGGGTGCCGTATGACATAATAGGGCGGATTAGAGATTGATAAGCTTGACTCTTCACTTTAGTAGAGCATCCTCCAAGATTTCTAGACACAAAACCCAGCAGCTTGGCTGTCCTATTTCTAATGCATTCTACATGGGTGTTCAATTTCAAGTCAGATGATACATTAACACCGAGAACTTTGGCAGTATTACAATAAGACAAGGTTTCATTATATATTTCATATGGATATAAAAATGGAGTTGACAGTGTAATATCCATAACAACACATTTTTTAATATTCAAATTAAGCCATGCCATTGTTACTGCACCACAGTTTAATGTTATTTAAGTCCTCCTGCAACACATACAAATCGTTATCTGATTTAACGTGGCGATACAGCGTAGAATCATCAGCATATTGCATAAAACTTGATGATACAGTTTTAGGCAAATCCAGCATAAAAATATTGAACAATAGCGGCCCAATTACTGACCCCTGAATTACACCTAAGGGGACATGGGAGCAGCTGGACATCGAACCTGAGTACACTATACGCTGCGTGCGCCCTTGCAGGAAGTCCTTAAACCATGCTAACAAATTTCCGTTAATTCCAGCCTGCTGTAACTTTATTAGCATGCGACTATGAGGTACACGATCAAAAGCTTTCTCCCAGTCCAAAAAAATTGCATGTATATGAGCACCAGCATTTTGATCAAGTATTTTTTGCCAGTCATCTATAGTATGAATTTAAGTAACATATAGTATTGCAAGACCGGCGAGGTATAAACCCATGATGATTTGCTGGTAGTTGACCAGTTTCTGACAAAAAAGTAAGTACATGAAAGCTAATGATTCTTTCCAACAGTTTATAAACGCAAGAAGTTAGTGAAATGGGTCTGTAGTTTGCAACATTACACTTATCACCAGATTTGAAAACTGGAATAACATTGGCCTCCTTCCATGCAACAGGAATTGTACCGGTATTTAATGATAAGTTAAACAGAGAACACAAAGAGGGTGCAATAGCTGATGCACAGTCATGCAATATTCTATTTGGAATATTATCAGGCCCAGTTGAAGACTTTACTTTTACAGATTTAAGGATATATAGAACTTAATAAATCTAATAAATCTATACCCCTACGATAATAATATATCAGGCCTGATATCAGGCTGATGTCAGGGCAGCCTGATATCAGCCTGATATCAGGAAGTGGACAGAAGAAACCTGACATCAGGCTGGCCTGATGTTTCCCTGACGTCTCCACCTGATAGTTCCCTGATGGTTTCCTGACTATAACGCCTGATGGCTACCATTTTGGACTATAATAGATAAAAACACATTTTATTATTAGAATTAAATTAAATAAATAACACTATCATCATTAACACTAAATAAAGAATATATCAATAAAACAAATTGAAGAAAATTTAAATACAAATGCGATGTTGTGCAGCTAGGAGCTAGGTGGCCTTTATTCTAGCTGGCTCGACTGTTGTCCCATGGTCCACAGCTATCCATAGGCAGCAAGACGGTGGATTTTCTAATATTTCAGGCCTCAGAGTCCTAAAATACCTGCAGCAAAAGACACCCCACATAGTATATTACCCCCAAAACAACTTATAAGCTAAAGAATTATAGTTTAATTACCATTATTTGTTGATTTTCTCCTCTCCTGAAGTAGCTGCCATTTTTCTATTAACAAACCTTTCTCCTTTGATGCAACAATGGTGCCGCCTAGTGTTAAAACTTATAACTAATGGAGCCTGACACTCCCCTGATACCCCCTGATATCAGGCTGATATCCCAGACAGAAGTTTTGGTCTAATATCCGTATATAGTAGAGCTTCGTATATTGGAACCGAAGGGACTCTCAGTTTCCAAAGCAAAGTATTTTCTACGTTTAAAAATATACGTACTCAATATATCAAGATAGCCACTAAATAATTTTGATTAATTAAAGTTTCTTAAATTATTAATTAATACATTGTTAATTCATTTTAAGGATTATTGTCACTGGTCTTAGGAAATGGTAAATCACTCCAATTTTTCAGCATTGCATAGAGAAAAAATAAATAAAAATTCTCATGCAATAAAATACACCTAAATTCAGTGCCATTATTTTTTAAATTGAGATATAAAAAACGCATGTTATCAAATGCAAATTTCAATCTCCGTAATGGTACTGAATAATGGATTCAAATTTTAGCTTAAAAAACAATCATTATTTTAAATAGAATTATGATGAAATAATAATTATAGATAACCATTTACTTTTTGAGATACAAGCCTTCATAAAAACTGCACAATTCGGCAATGCTGCTCGTAGCTTAACTGGATGGGATAACAATGTTGCCAAATCGTCAAAAAACAACTTTGCACTTTTCAGCAGAAAAAACAAATGAATTGCGATCATTTTGACTAGTGAGTCAAAACAGCGTACAACTATTTACCACTCATATGTAAATGTTTTTCAATGTTTGCAAGGATGATGGATGATAAAATTCAGTTAAATTTTGAAAAAACAACTCAATTAATGGGTAAAAGTGAAATAAGCACATAGAGACACGCATATTATGTGTAGCATGCCGGAGCAGTGTAATTGTATGCTATTGTGAAATATGACCGCGCAACATACCACGTCAGGTAGAGCGTGAGGCAAGCCAGTGCGGGTTTTTCCGTATCAAGGAAGTGATACGATGTTGAGTTTCACATATTTTTCGCCCAAGGGTGGCGATATGCTCCGAAAGTAAAAGAGTAATTAAGGCATGCGTGGTACAGCTATCGATGTAGCTACTTGTTAAACAATGGGCAGTAGTAAAAGCATTTGAAGATTTTCTGTGGCGGCAGATTATCTGTAGCCAAATGTGCAGCATTTTTAATTTGTTGATGCCTTGGGATTCGCTAGTCCCTGCATGGGGCGCTAACCAACATATATTACCTGATGCTACTTGTTTTTTGTCTAATCCTCCAGAGGATACAAGTTCTTATTGGTAGAGGTTACTTAATGAGTAAATAGAAGCACGCAAATGAATTATTATTGAGCAGTAAAATGTTTATTTATCGCGAACGCGCGAGTGTGAGCTGCAAGGACATCCAATTTATTTTGCTATAATGCAAAGATGTACTGCTATACTGAAATAAATAGTAATGATGGAGGTACGTGCTAAATAAAAGTAATGCCTAATAGATGCGTGAATGCGTGCAATGCAATGGACATTGGTTGTGTCTATAATTTTTGATGTGGCTTTTGAGACTGCGAATATTAACTAATAAAAAAGGTAGTCGTTTTTGTGAGTTGCGTATATAAATAAGATGCATTTATACAGTTCCCAAATAAATTAATTAATAAATAAAATTTAATAAGACAGTTGTGGGATGTTCCAATAAAATATAATATATGTGTGCAAATAACACAGTAAAAGTACTCATACGCCAGCCAGTTAGTTAAAAAATAAAATTACAGGCCAAATTTCAGATGTTAAAATAAAATATTATATTGGTGTATAAATGTTGTATACGATCAAGTGTTTTAAATAATATGCTTCAGTAAAAATCCATGCAGTTACAAAATATTTATAAAGAATTTAAAAGCAGTGATGTGTTTTTTCTTGCAAGTTGTTATTAATATTCATTAATAAAATAAAATGTAGATAATTTTTTGCTTTCAGCTGTGTAAAATTTCACAGTATGTACTTTATGTTCAGTGTCCTTTTGACATTGAAATTTGCAGTGTAAGTTTCACGTGCATTGCAGAGCAGGAAGCGTGCTAGAGTCCAGCAAATAAGATGCTGACAGAAGCGCATAGTTGTAACTTCCTACACTTGCGGCTTTCGGAAATGTTAATAAAATAACTATAATGGATTTGTGCATCAAAGTTTTGAGTTTGCATAATTTGTTAATTTAATTAATGTGCCTGTACAATAAAATTTCTATAAAACCTACGTAATTATTTTGAAGTGTACTGTGGGTCAAACCTCTGCCAAACGAGATACCGCCTTTTCGTTTTCTTGTTTCAGATAACTACGCGAGGAGCAGCGTATCGTCAGGAGTGAACAAGATCCAAGGATTACAACATGGAATAAAAATATTGTTGATTTTTTTTTAAATGTGCATGGAATATTTACTTGCAATGAGTCATACTAAATTTTAAAAGTTTTTTTTAATGGTAAAACTATTTTTTTCTCATTTTGAGGACAAAATGTTATCCGCGGGGGGAGTCATGTAACCTCCTATATTAATAATGCTCCGAGTGAGATCGGTGACTCTGCAGATAAACGTGCAGACTCTGCATTCAGCCAACCTGGCAGTGCAGAAGTGTAATATGCAAGTATTCATTCCTACGCCAGCCACGAGCGCGCGAGCGTCTCGTGCGTCTGCCGCTAGGCAGGCGCGGTTGTCTGTATATAATAGAAGTTTAATAAATAATTCTAGGGTAATCGCGTGTATGAGTTAATCCAACCCCAGTTTATTGAGTAGCTATTATACAGAGAAAAGCTCTGTTACATTTGCATGGAAAAAAAATCAGAATTTTCAATTAAAAGACCCCCAAATCTTTTGAGGTTTTGACACATGATTTACATTACAGGTGGCTGATAATTTCGAGTCACAGTTAAATGCGCCTAACGATTGAGCCAGGATGAGAGATCGGGCGATGGCTGCCGCAGCACCCACCCGTTTGTTGCACAGCTCTGCCATCCTCCCGGCCCTGACTTCAACCCAAACCATCCTGTGCCTGTTGGGTTCCGCATGACATATCCGGCACTCGATCGTGTCACAGCTAGATACCCATTCCTACTCTTACGCTACTCATACAGGTATGGCTACAGTATTTTATCTCTATTTTTTTTACCATGCAAGCAGAATTTAAAAATGTATTTAATTTAATAATTTTTATTATATATGCAGTCCACATTAAGATTAATTTATAATAATTATTATTATTTCTTTTTTTATGTCTTTTATGTCGCCTTCTAACAGTCATAAAGGGGTTATTCAGGATATTAACACATAATTCACTTAACAGGGGTATACTGGAAAGTAAGTGTGCCGGTCGAGTGAGGTGGCAAACATCTGAGGTCAAGTGCTGTGATGAGAGAGAGTGGCGGCGGCTCACACACTTCTCTGTCCCGACTGCTCCGTCATCCACCCCCGACTGCACGGAGGCCACGCCAGCCTCTGCTTGTTTGGCTCCAGCACCATGCCATGGCTCTGATGTTGACCACACCCAGCGCCTTACTGTTCAGGTAAGCACTTTTTTTTTTCCCCCTGCAGATTCTTCTAGCATTGTACCACAAAGAATTATAATGAATGTGGCTGTTCAGTATTTTTTTTTTTTTTAGTTAGATATATAATAATACTAAAAATATTAAATTAATTAAATTGTTTAACTAATGCCTATAATGAACTTTTTTATATATGTTTCCATTGTTCCTCTTTATTTTACAAACAATTTTTGAACCCCCTTAAAATATGTATGTTAACGTTTGATTTACATTGCAGGCGGTTAAAAACGTGGACCATCATCTGAGGCCGGATAAGAGAACGATGGTTGCAGCAACACAGTCGTCCGTCCTCATTTGTTCTACCTGCACCGACACTTCCTCCCCCCACCCCCCCACCCCCCTGGACTCTGCAGAGCCCGTGCCTGCAGTGTCGGTTTGTCCCACACCGCACCAAGTCCACGCCGCCCTCATGCGACACTTGATCTCTTCCTGCAGATTCTCCGCAAGAACACTACATTTTGTGCCATCGTTTCATTTTCTGTTATCAGGTAGGATTTAAATTTTTGTAAAAATATTAAAACTTATTGTAACAATTTTTTTATATGTGCCTCAATAAAAAAAGTACACTATTACAAATAATTTTTACTTTTATTTGCTCTATTAGCTGGTCCATTAGCATTGCATAATGTAGGTAAATTTAGTAATTTCAGTGGAAAGAACTAATTTTTATAGCTAATTTTAATTAAATTAAGGCCTAATTAAAGAATTAAGTTCGTATATGGAAAGGATGATATACGTATAATATATAGATGGTGGAGGACAAATTTCCCATTCATATCTCTTAAATATACGGATATAATACAGATGTGGCTTTTTGCCTTATATGGATAATATACATAATATAGATATAACTTTCTGTCTGGGATAGCCCTGATGTCCCCCTGACATCAGCCTGATACCCCCTGATATCAGCCTGATACCCCCTGATATCAGCCTGATACCCCCTGATATCAGCCTGATATCAGGCCTGATATATTATTATCGTAGGGGTAATAGCTGTTTCCTTTTGTAATTATATATATATATATATATATATATATATATATATATATATATATATATATATATATATATATATATATTAAATATATATATATATTATGCTGCATTGCATTATCAATTGTCTAAATGTATATTATTACATATATTATATAATAATATACAAATGCTTGAAACCTAATAAAAGTTTAGTTTGTATCTCATATATATATAATATATATATATATATATATATATATATATATATATATATATATATTAGTGGCGGAATCTGTTACCGCAACACCGCAAGCAAGGTAGGCAAGTGAGGCAAGCGAGCGCGCTACAAGAGAGAGGGCAGCAGGTGCTTGCTCAGGCTCGCTGCTCACTCTGACGGAGTCACAACAGTCTGACCGCTACCGCTCAGTACATGTGTGGCAAGCGGACACGAGAGAGACGTACGTCGCCTTGCAAAGAATGTCCACGTTAAATGTAAGCTTATAACTTTTATAAATTATAAAATAACATTATCTTAACTTGATGCTGTGTATTAATATATATAGTCATTTTGAAACGTATTGTTTTTAATGCAATATATAATATAATATTAATGTTAAAATTATACATAATAAAAAAGTTATTTTAAGTGCATTCATACTGCTGTCGCCGGCATGCGTTATTTTGTTAGGTTAGTTGCTTTGTTATAAATAATTATGCAACATATCAAACAAGATCGATCGTATGCATACATCGATCGTCTTGCAGAATTATATGTATCATATTTTTATTCACTGTCGTGCGTGATGATGACACTGAATAATTTTTTACTGTGATTTTCTTTTTTGTATTGGTTGTGTGTACTATGCCCTTTGACGTGTCTTGCCCATGCATAATAATATATATGAGCACTTTATTTCTACTTGATATTATAATATATGCATAAATGCAATGTATTTGGAATTGGACGAATAAAAAGAATTTGAATTTTATATGCAGGCCCGTTTTGTGCACATATGAACTCTTGACGGCCGGATATTATTTTTAATTTATACATATAGAGGTCGCAAAAATAGTCTCTATATTTTTAACAAATTAGTCTCCTAAAAATTCGCTTATTTTTAGCAAAATAGTCGGTCCAAAAATGATGAAATTTGGTGCTTAACAAAAAATTAACGGTTCACATGGGTCTAGGAGTCGGTGAAATTGTAATGAGAAGTTTTTGGGAACGTAAATCTAGTATTCTTGCTATGAATTAAGCGATAAACGTGCCATGAAAATAATTTCTCACTAGCGGTCTCGTCTTCCGGGAGGAGGGTGGGGGGAGAGAAGGGGCATGCAGGGTACCCACGCTTAAATTTTGTTGAACAAAATCTTGCTCCAACTAAATTTCACCGAAGCAACTAAATCTAAGTCAAAATTGGCCGTTTTCAGGGTTGCTTTTAGTTGCTGCAATGTAACTTTGAAGAACTCAAGGCAACTAAGATTGCTTTAACTTCTGCTAACCAATATAAACTTGCTCTTAAAGCAACTAAAAATAACTGGATGGGGATAACTCCATACAACATTGTGTAACTCAAGGATTACAATGAAAATAAACATAAAACAACTGATTAATCACAACAAATTTCAACCTTTATTAACACGACATGATTCAATTAAATACAGCTGGCAATAACAAATTTCAACATACATTCAGACAACTGATTACAACAACATCTAACTAAAAGTTTCCCCATGCCGTATATAGCAGGGGTTGCCCAATCTGACCCAACTCATTTCAACTTCATGAAACAAAATCCAACCAGCCTTCTGGCAAAATAAATCCTGGGTCCTCCCCCATCTGACCCAACTGTTTCCAACAAAATTATAACGAAATCTAACTAGCTTTCTGGCAGAATTTATACTGGGCCCTCCCCCCTCTGAACCAACTCATTTCAACAAAATTACAACGAAATCCAACTAGCTTTCTGACAGAAATAATACTGGACCCTCCCCCATCTAACCCAACTCATTCCAACAAAATTACAACGAAATCCAACAACCTTTCTGGCAGAATCAATACTGAACCCTCCCCCATCTAACCCAACTCATTCCAACAAAATTACAATGAAAGACAACTAGCTTTCTGCCAGAATCAATACTGGACCCTCCCCAATCTGACCCAAATCTCCTCAAATAAATTACAAGCAAATTTTCTGCCATTCATACACTTTTACCAGTTCCCCGTTTTCACTTTGTTATTTAAAACTGCTCTTTGGAACTACTGAGATAAACCTTGAACTTCTTGAATTTTTGGCAGACCACTCATCATTCGGTAGAAGGCTCGTTGGCAGCGATCATGATGCCCTGTTGAAATTTAAAATAATTTAGACACTCGCAATGTAAACATGAGTCGTATAAGTAAATTATACAAATGTGTGGGTGTTTGAAAAAACCAATATAATCCTTATATCAGGTTCTACATCATAGCTGGAACGAAAAATGTCAATATGCTAGCCAGTAATAACCACTGCAATATATGGCCATTAAATAAACATTTTCAAAAAAATTTGGGTTGTTAATTAAATTAAATTTATGTGTTGCTTTAAAGTTTTAAAAAAAAATGGCTTGTATTTTCAATTTAATATCAATGCTGTAATGACAAGAAGCAGCTTCTGCAGGAAATAACTGTTATTAATTTTAGTTTTGAAATCATTAGCCAAGTTTATGACCATCAGCAGTTTTTATAAAATAGGCGCCATCTTGGTTTCATAACATGGCGACAATCAGTACTTGAAGAAATAACACATGGCCGAGACACATTGCCATGACAACGTACAGAAAAAAAAAATTGTTTGTGACTAGCAGCAGGTTCTGTTAAATAGGCGCCATCTTGGTCTTTCATGTAGTGGAAAGTCAGAACTTAATCAAGTAGACACCTACGGGACACTTTGTATCATAATGTGCTGAAAAAATAAGTAACTTTGTGTCTGGTAGAAGGTTCCGCTAAGTGGCACAGCAATTTTAATTACATGTAGTAGCAACAAGTCAGTGTTTGACCAAGCCTCTGAGAAACACTGCCATCATAACTTACTGAAATGCAAGTTAGTTTGTGTCAAGTTGAAGGTTCCGCCAAATGGCAGCCATCTTGTCTAAATTTAGTAGCGACGAGTCAGTACGTAACAAAGAAACAGCCTCCGAGAACACTGCTATCATAACAAACTGAAACGCAATTGAGTTTGTGTCTTGTTGAAAGTTCTGCTAAATGGCAGCCATCTTGTTAAATTTAGTAGCGACAAGTCAGTACCTAACAGAGGAAGAGCCTCCGAGAGACTTTGCCACCATAACGCACTGAAATGAAGGTGAGTTTGTGTCTAGTTGAAGGTTCCGCTAAATGGCAGCCATCTTGTCTAAATTTAGTAGCGACGAGTCAGTACGTAACAAAAAAACAGCCTCCGAGAACACTGCCATCATAACGTACTGAAATGCAAGTGAGTTTGTGTCTCGTTGAAAGTTCCGCTAAATGGCAGCCATCTTGTTAAATTTAGTAGCGACGAGTCAGTACTTAACAGAGGAAGAGTCTCCGAGAACACTTTGCCATCATAACGTACTGAAATGCAAGTTAGTTTGTGTCAAGTTGAAAGTTCCGCTAAATGGCAGCCATCTTGTCTAAATTTAGTAGCGACGAGTCAGTACGTAACAAAGAAACAGCCTCCGAGAATACTGCCATCATAACGTACTGAAATGCAAGTTAGTTTGTGTCTAGTTGAAGGTTCCGCTAAATGGCAGCCATCTTGTCTAAATTTAATAGCAACTAGTCAGTACCTAACAAAGAAACTGCCTCCGAGACACTTTGCCATCATAACGTACTGAAATGCAAGTTAGTTTCTGTCTAGTTGAAGGTTCCGCTAAATGGCAGCCATCTTGTCTAAATTTAATAGCAACTAGTCAGTACCTAACAAAGAAACTGCCTCCGAGACACTTTGCCATCATAACGTACTGAAATGCAAGTAAGTTTGTGTCTAGTTGAAGGTTCCGCTAAATGGCAGCCATCTTGTCTAAATTTAGTAGCGACGAGTCAGTACCTAACAAAAAAACAGCCTCCTAGAACACTGCTATCATAACATACTGAAATGCAAGTGAGTTTGTGTCTCGTTGAAAGTTCCGCTAAATGGCAGCCATCTTGTCTAAATTTAGTAGCGACGAGTCAGTACGTAACAAAGAAACAGCTTCCGAGAATACTGCCATCATAACGTACTGAAATGCAAGTTAGTTTCTGTCTAGTTGAAGGTTCCGCTAAATGGCAGCCATCTTATCTAAATTTAATAGCAACTAGTCAGTACCTAACAAAGAAACTGCCTCCGAGACACTTTGCCATCATAACGTACTGAAATGCAAGTTAGTTTGTGTCTCGTTGAAGGTTCCGCTAAATGGCAGCCATTTTGGTTAAAATTAGTAGCGACTAGTTAGTACTTGACAGAGGAAGAGCCTCCGAGATACTTTGCTATCATAACGTACCCAAATTTAAGTTAGTTTGTGGCTGGTAGTAGGTTCTGTTAAATGGCAGCCATCTTGTTTACATTTAGTAGCAACAAGTCAGTACTTGTCCAAGGAAAAGCTTCCCAGACACACTGCCATCATAACGTACTGAAAAAACTAGTTAGTTTGTGTCTGGTTGTAGTTTTCATTAAATAGCAGCCATATTGGTTTTATAATGTCAGAAACAGTCTCCGAGACACATTCACATTGAGTATAATATGAAACATTAATAAGTATATCAACCAACAAAATAATTTCCCAATTATAATAATATTTACTATTTATAATATAGCCCTCAAAGTAAAAAAAGAAAAAAAAATCACAATCATTATTTTTAGTTGGTCTCTAATTTATTCATTCACTACGTTCACATGACGATTTTTAATATGGATCCGTTGACGACACCTCATAAGAATAACATTATCCGTGGTCAACGAATACGTATTAAACATCGTCATGTGAACCTAGTAATTGTGGAATAAAGTCACGAAAACTACAGACCGAGGACTCACCGTGGTTGTCCCTAGTGTCGATTGGCTGCATCTGTGTCCTCCGTCACCTGGCCGGGGGTGCGTCCCTGCCTGATATGCTGGGAGTGCAGCGGCCAGACACGTTGGCAGGGAGATTGTCTGGTGGGTTCTCGTCTCCCTCTCCTCCTTCCTCATCAAGCGAGGACGTCACTGAGATTGGACGCTGCATCAGACACCGCCTCCTCGAGATTGTCACTCACATTACCTGTTGACACTGCACAAGACGGAATCAGCACATCATTGAAAAAAATTTAGTAATTTAGGTTTAATTTTCAAAAAAGGTGTAATATTTCTTTAACTTTATTTTGTCAAAAAGAGAAATGAATTATTAAGACTTGAGACTTTCTACTCTACAATTAATTTATCCTTTTTTTTTTTTTTTTTTTATTCCCCACAAACACATAATTCTGGGTTATATTATTTACAGTAATTTTTGATAAAACATTCTGTTTATTAGGTTAAATGCAAATGTTACTCACCAACAGATCCCTCGATTGTCAGCGTGCCAGTCCGGAAATGGAGGAAGGGGGGGGGGGGGAAGAGGGCGGCGGGGACAGATTTGTCCACCTCATTGTCCTCGCCCAGCACGGCCAGTCTCCACCCACCATCACCAACGATCGGCAATCTGACCAAACAAGAGTCGTCACGTCACACCACACATCAGTACAGTACTTCGGAATACACAGCTGCAGTACATAAATTATTATCGCCTCAGAATATAAGTGTTACATAAGCCATGAGGTTTTGATGCTTTATTGTTAACCTTATGCTTTATGTACAAAAGGTCCATAATGGCATCAAAACCTCGTGGTGGTTAATTTATATGACACTTATATCACGAAATATATAAATTTTTAGTAAAATAGAGTGAGCATGGAGTACAGTATGTAAGGAGTAAGGACAGAAAAAATAAATAAATAAAATTTGCAAAGCTGGGGAATAAAAATAATTACTTTATATGTCAAGTTTCAGTATATTACTGTATTGTAAAAAATAACTCGAATAAAAACTACGTCCCAGCATTTGCTGAGGTGAGACTGAGGGAACCGTGGAAAGCCTTGGTAAGGACGGACACCTTTACATTTTATTACTGGAAGAACCACACACAAGTGCATCACTGCACTGGGTAGAAAACTAGATAAATTTACCCAAGGGAGGAATGTAACTTTTACTTGAAACAGCAACTTATTACATGGTGATTAATAAGAGCATCATTATATGCATATATATAGGAGTAAATTGGACCTCTATATTATAGTAGTGTGTCTAACAAACAATATTTAACAACATAACATAACCCTAATGAACTGACCTGCAAAGTTCTGCCGAGACGGTTAGGATTGGCAGCTTCGGTGAGTCAGCAGCTTGCTAGGAGCGCTGTGATTACAGGCGTACTTGGTCGGTTGTGCAATATATTTGGCTCCACACGACAACAGACAAATTGAAGTACTGCAAACACGGGTGAGCACAAGGTGAGGTACAGTCACCGTGAGACAGTAGCAACTTCCAAGTGTTGCTCGGAACACAAATTTTCATCACACTAATTTTCTGCTATGAACCGTGAAGCCTTTTTTTTTCTTTTTGAATGAAAATAGTTAATTCTTTATATAATATAGACCATTGAGAAATATACATCCAAGCTTTACAAGATCACTGTGCATACATGATGTATGCATATCATATGCATACATGATGTATGCATATCATATGCATAATATGCAAATGGAATATGCATACTTATCATATCAAATACTGTACAGTACAGTATGCATACCTATTTTTCAGTTGTGCATACTGAAATCAGGACATTTAATGTATGCATACCGACTCTATATAACAATAAATTTTGCACCAATTTTTAATTGGCATCAGGCTAAAAATAAGACTAATTTTGCATAAAATATTACCTCAAAAAAATCATATATATGCATATGCTTTGGGTCTTTTTCAACGCCGACTTTTCGCTCTTGAGTGAAAAGAAATTCTTGGGTAAGTTGGGTTCAAATCATGAAAAAGAGAAAGCTCAAATCATGAAGAGCTTACATTACATACAAAAGGGACGCTGTACGTCACTGAACTCACCGTAAAGCGTTTGCACGGAACTCATAATAATTATCGTATTCAGTATTCACTGCAATTCACCAACACGAGTTCCAACTGCCATATGCCATATTGTTTTTCACGTTTGAATAAAAAAAAAAGTGAATGACGGAAACCGCATACCGCGGAAAAAGACGAAAAACACCGAAATCAGCCGAAAAGGTAAAATCGTAAAATCACACCATCAAATAAGGCGGGAATTTTAAAGAGCAATTGCACCGATTTGCACGGATAAATTATACACGTGGTAATTAATTACAGATAATAAAAATAAAAACAATTAATTTAATTATACATCGATATCTATAAGGTTTTATGAAAATTATTAAACGAGAGGCTGCGTCGATACATTATAATTATAATATTATATATTATATTATTATTTCTCTCTGTATATATCGATATCGACTTAATTGTATACCTTAATTGACCTCTATATATTATATACATATATAATATATATATATATACATATATAATATATATGTGCTCTTAAATCTATATTTGAAGCAATTAATTATGGTGTCGTTATATAATAAATCCATATATGTATACATATATTTATAGAGTAATAATTTCCGACTGTTAATTGGTCGTTAATTAAGTGTCTCGATCGTGTTGCATAATAAAATGAATAACATAATTATATATTATTTATACATTTTTTTAATTTTTATAAATTTAAGTTTTTTTTAGCCTCTTAATTGTTTGCAAATTGTTGCATATTATATTATATAGTAAAATAGTGAATTGCCTCAATTTAATGGATTAAATTGTCCCTCATTGCTACAAAATTCTTGTTTTATAATTTTGTTTCAAAAGGGTTTTTTTTTACTGGAACTAAAACAGCCCATCGTCATTGCTGTGTTTTTTTTTGCAAATTTTTAATTGAGTGTTGTTGCAAAAGTGTTTTCTTTTTTTTTTTGTTAGAACTAAAAAGTCCGTCATAGCTATATATGTTTTTGGCAAATTTTTTTAATGAGTGTTGATGCAAAAGAGTTGCTTTTTGTTGTAACTAAAACAGTCGTCATTGCTGTGGTTTTGGCTAAATTTTAGTTGAGTGTTGTTGCAAAAGAGTTGCTTTTTGTTGCACAATAACAAACCATCATTGCCGTGGTTTTCGCAAATTTTTAGTTGAGTGTTGTTGCAAAAGAGTTGCTTTATGTTGTAATTACAGCAGCACATCATTGCTGTGGTTTTCACAAATTTTTAGTTAAGTGTTGTTGCAAAAGGGTTGCTTTTTGTTGGACTGAAGACAGCCCATCATTGCTGTGGTTTTGGCAAGTTTTTAGTTAAGTGTTGTTATAAAGAGTTGTTTTTTGTTGGCAACAACAAGGTCTCTTATTGCTACAAACTATAGTTGAGTTTTGTTGCAAGGGTGTTGTCATATGTTGAAACAAATTATGCCCAACTTTTGTTGAATTCTGTTATATCACATTGCATTTCTCCATTTAACACTTTTGTTGACATGCATTTGGTTACGTTGTTTTTAAATTAAAATCTGCAGTTAGAAGAAGATAAAATCCTTTGAAAAAGAGGGCTCAGAGGTTAAGTTAATTGAAGTTGCTTTGGTTTGATTTTAAAATGACATTTTTCTTTTGTGTTGAGTTGCTCCAAGTTTGAAAAATGCCTTGTTTGCCAAAGTTTAATTATGTTGGATGCTTCAAAGTTAATATTGGATATTTTATGTTAGTTTACATTGTGGGAAAGTACATTTATAATTGGGTTATAATGTGTTATTTTTATTTTCGTTTATCTGAGATACATTGTGTTGTAATGAGTTGTCTATTTCGAGTTGTAGGGAGTTAAAAGGTTGTCATCCAACTGTTTTAGTTAAAGTGAATTTGAATATGTTGTGCGTAAAAATCAAGATTGGAGAATATTCTGTTCTCAGTTTGAATGAGTTAAAATTCTAGAAAAAAAGCAACTAAAGTCAGCAATATTTTAGTGTGGGTAAGAAGAAACTAAGTGAAACATGGCGCATTTTTTTTTTTTAGAATTTAGTCTTGCAGGACACCAACAGACTACTCGAACAACAATGTGTAGGCTCAGAATTCACATGGTTTGACAGAAAACATGCAAGGTTTTGGAAATTTAGGCATGAAAATGACCGTAAAATCAAGGAAAAACCATGAAAAGTCGCAAAATGATCGGGGTTTTCTAAAATGAATCACGGACCAAATACCCCCGGACGAAATACCCCCGGACCAAATATCCCCGCCCGGACCGGACGAAATACCCCCGGACGAAATACCCCCTTGTAAGTGGAGAGGGGCGGGTGACCGACGCGGGAGGGGAAGTTGACTTTGTTTATAAAGTCTGTTTTTCTGTCGTTTGTCTGACGTCACGCGCGTCGTTAAAGAAGGAAGTTAGTAACGCCATTTTTCACAACAAATATAATATATATTATGTAATATTCAAAGTATATTTATAGTTAATGCCGTATCAAGATCTCAAATTGCGTCTCTAATTTTACTATACCAAAACATACTCAAAATTGTGCCGCAAACAAAAGATTTTTGTATGCTGTGCTTACTTTGATTGTGCGGCAATTATAAATTGTCTCAGCGTTTTGCAGCAAGATTTTGAAGGTTTTTAAACGATTCATATGTCTCTTAAAAACATTTGAAAATTTAATTCCTAAAAAATATTATGTTTTTAACTTGAGGTTCTCTATCGTAACTACCATGGCATGAAAGAACAAAAATATGCCTGTCTAAGTTTTCCATAAGCACAACTTTTTCTCAGTTAATTATAAGTTATATAGCATGAGTATATAATTATGTAATATAGAGTCAAAATTACATAAAATTATTTATTAATTGCAAGTTAAACCGTAATAACGTAATAACTATTCTTAATTACTATTATTTTAAAGATTCAATTTCACATATTTCTTATATAATAGCAATTATTTTATAGGTCTACTAGATATTTTCTATATTCTGCAACGTTTTTAAACTAAATTACCTACATAATATCAATAAACTTCATACTAGTTATACTGTATAATAATAAAATAAATAATAATCAATACTCTCTTTTGCTATTAAGAATTATTATCTTCAATTATTATTATTATATTATCATTAATTTAATTAATTAATGAAAAACATTTAATATTTGTATCATATTTATATTATAAAAAAGAATGATATGATAATATGTAATTATATTTAGTGCTTAATACAAGTGTGCGTATTTCAAATAATTTTGCTAAATAAATATTTTATATATATATATATATATATATATATATATATATATATTGTTGGTGCATTTGAAAAAATAATTTTTATTTTTTTTTTAATATTTTTTTTTTTTTTATTTTTCAGTCGTTTGTTTTCTCATACATTTACAGAAATCATCAAATTGACCTTCAGATAGCCCAAAATTTAATAATAATAATATTCATTGGCTTTTTACAGCATCTACATCACGTCAATAATATTAATTGTAACACATAGCATAAAACAGTAAAGCATGATATAATGTTAATTGTAATTAACACTGCTTAAAATTTAAAAATAAACATACATTGATTAAGGATAAATAATGTCAGTAGTTATTAAGAAAAATATGATAGCATTGCTTTTAAATTTGTACCAAACCATTCCTGCCATCATTAATTTGATTTTTTATGAGAAAAATTGGAATAATATCGGTGAAATTTTCTTGCAATGATAATCAGCATTTTAAGCCCGTATTACACGATACAATTTTGCATACAATTTTTCCTTTCAAGAAAATTTCATCTTCATACAAACAAATGGAGTTCAAGTTTTCTTGAAAGAAGAAATTGTATGCAATAGTTAGAAAAATTGTATGGTGTAATACCGGCTTTTAAGATTAGTATTGTTTTAAATGGGGATTGCCTTGGCTTTTAGTGAAATCAGGAAATCAGTATCTAATTTGCACGAAAAAATTAATTACTTAATATGTAGACTTTTTTTTTTTTTTTATTTATTTATTTTTTATTTATTTATTTATTTTTTTTTATTATTAGCAAACATAAATCATATTACCTTGTGTTTTACTGACTAAATATTATTAATATTAATATAAACTTATATTAATAAGTTTACCGTCGAAAAATGTTGAATAAAATGGCCGCCACTACAGTGACATTAATCCTTAACAATAAATACATTCAATTATAATACTTATTGAGGAAATATAAATTGTTAAACTTATACAATGTTAGTTATAATTTTTTTAATGTTAATTTGGAAAACAAAGTTCAATATTATCGAAATTACGTTTAAACATAATTTTATTAATAAGTATTATAAATATACTTATAAAATATTATCAATATTAAAAGCAAAGAAATATCACTTCTAACTCGTTTGTAATTAAACTAATCTAAATTTATTTTATATTCACCCAAGTACATATTTATACAAAAAAGTATATGACAAACAATTGAGGTGAAAAGGATACAATATACACGGCACAAGCAGCACCATAACTCAGAGTATGTGGTATTATATCCAAGTTATAAAACAAAAGGAAAACAAACAAAAAAATGCATCAAAATAATTAAAGTTAATAAAATACTATATTAAGTCTGTTATTATCAAGCAGATTTACAATCATTTATTTTTCTCCAACTGCAAAACGCACACTTAAATATCATAAGTTTACCATAACTACAAATCAAGGGGCCCGAGGGGCATCGATCATGAACTATAAAAAAAGTGTAAAATTCTGGAAGTAAGTCACTAATGATTTCAGTTTATTATTATAATGCGAAAAGTATAAATTTAATAAATTACTTTTATAAAATATAAAATATTTTAAAAAAATATGCTTATCTTTCTTCCAGTTAGCAACAATTAACAATTAAGTGAAATTGGCAATGTAATTTAAAGCTTTTAATAATTGAGTATACGCTCATTAAAGATTGTAAGATTGTTAATGAAAGATAATTGAATTAATGAAGTTTTATTATTTTCTTGCATTAAATCTTCAGTTCAGGCAAAATATTTCGGAAGTTTCGGAACTTCAGATATTATGTACGTATATACATATATTTTTTATATATATATATATATATATATATATATATATATATATATATATATATATATATATATATATAACGATTAATATTAATAATAAAAAAACACGCCCCCTTTTCAATACATTTTTCGTCCCCGGCGGGGTTCCCCCTCCTCTCCCCAGAGCCGCGGTGAAGTGAGGTCGAGTGCCCCCGGGCCCGAAATTTGTAGTTACGTATGAATGGACAGCTTTCCATCAGTGACAAGCTAACCCTCAGCCATTGGGATGTGGCGCACGTTGTTGCCGATGGCATTGAGGCACACCTCTAAGGTGGTCCCTTCATTGATGTGTGCCCTGAGGATATTACGCAAGCGCCTGTGCAAGACAACGGTGTCAGAACATTGTTTCTTTGCAGAAGCTGCACCCAACTGTAAAAATTGGGCAAGTTTAGTTTCGTCAGCTGCCACCTCGCTTTGCATTTTCTGTATTAGGCAGTATATTCCAGGGTGGTTCATACTGACAATATTGGAGAACCTATTATTCCATCCCTCTGTTTGGTTATTTGTCAACTGACCCCCTTGCATTAATGAAGTGTGGACATTCCAAGATTGGGGGGGGGGGAATATAGGCGGGGTGTGGATTACGTCAAATATTAGAGGATTATTTGGGTGTGGGACATTTCTGTAAGTGCCAACGACATAGTTATCCCCAAAGTATCTCACCAGATCAGCACACTCCGCAGGAGCTGTATCTTGCAAGTGATAAAACCCCTCCCTTACCTCGTTAAGTGGCAAAAACGCCAACCCATCCAACTTTCCACAAAATTTTCTAAATTCTGGAATGGTGTTATATCTAACTGTTAAACCTAAATCTTGTACCTTCCTGTACGTGCTTTGTGTTAAATGATAGAATAATCCTCTTATAACTACATGTTGGCCGAACACGTGGTGGATAGCACTCATCACACCTTTTTCAAAATCCATGAATATTCTAAGGAGATTAATCTGGTTGAACCCACGAGCTTGACAGGCTTGTAGTATTATTTCAAACATTTCTTCATAGGATGCCCTTGCTTTATTCTGAAGCAATATATAACCAACAGTAATAAACATGTAAAACATGCCATTATGAGAGGGGATTCTTATAACATACAGTTGTTTAAAATATATTGGACACAATTTGAAATTTCCGTCGATGTACCAATCCTTTGCGTTCGCCAGCTTCTCGAGAAAATTGTTGGTGGCGAACACGATGATTCTGTTGGCGGCTTCTGGTCCGTTGTCGTGGAGAAGAAAGGACTGCGCGCGGGGGATTTCCTCCAGTTGTGGTCCAATCACCTGCAACAAAAAACAACAACATACAATTAATTTAAAATTATTAATATATTTTATTCATTATGATGTTACTTTTGTATAGTAAAAGCATATATATAAATATATATATAATATAATATTATATAATATAATATAATATAATATAATATAATATAATATAATATAATATAATATAATATAATATAATATAATATAATATAATATAATATAATATAATATAATATAATATAATATAATATACTATACTATACTATACTATACTATACTATACTATACTATACTATACTATACTATACTATACTATACTATACTATACTATACTATACTATACTATACTATACTATACTATACTATACTATACTATACTATACTATACTATACTATACTATACTATACTATAATATAATATAATATAATATAATATAATATAATATATATAATTTTTAAAGTTGACTACTTTAACATGGAGAAATGGAAGTTCCATGTTACATTACTCAACTTTAAAAATTCATAACTCAAAACCTAGATCGTATTTGTGTACCTGATATTTTAGCTAGTGATAGGGGGTGTAGAGGAGAACATTTTAAATTTTATTCAGAATTTTTGTGTGAGGGATTTTTTTTTAACATTGGTGGCGTTATCTTACCCTTAAAATATTAAGAAGTTGAAACAAAGAAGCCCTTAATTTAAATTAATTGATTTGATATTTGATGAGTCGACTGCTGCTACTGATCCGACATTAAATGTAAAACATATAAAATATAGTTGTTTATAGTGTTAAAAGTGGGGCGGCCGAAACGGTCCGGAACGCCGTGATCGGTATGAAACATCAATGCATAACATTTCTAAACTGCTCATATTTATCAATATTTCAACTGTAATTTTATGATTTAATTGTATCAAATATCATGTAAATTAATTTAAAAAAAATTGCCCCGCCCCTTTTCTAAAAAAAAAATATGCCTGCACCGGGCTACTGGGGGGCTCTGCCCCTCCGACCATCACCCGAAGTATTTCCCGATTAATTCGCACTTATCTTGCGTTCCGGCAAAAATGCGAGCCCACTTTTACCATTGATCGCTTTACATAAAAAGTGTGCATAATCAAGATGAATTAATTTAACCGCTCTGTTTTTTAAGCCATTTAAGAAGATAAAAAGCAAATTAATTATTGTTGTAGTTAAGGACTGTCGCTACGTAGCCGGCCACCAGAGGCGCAACGTTTGCGTTTCGAAAAATACTGATTGGAAGAATTTTGTTCCAACATTTTTACAAAACTTTTTTTTTATTTAATTTTTAATTGTATAATATTAATTATATATATATTCTCTGATGAACAAGTTAATATGGATACTGTACATCAATGTTTTAAGGACTTTACAAGTAAGAAAATTACACACTATATTTCCCCACTTTGTCACAAGTCCTCTTGCTGAATTTTTTTCTCCTCGGATGTACTGTGCATTGTCCCATTGTTCGGGACTGCACCTAGCTTGCTCGCCAGCAAGCAGCGAGGCAAGTGAGGATGGTCAGCTTGAGCTTTACCAGCAGCAGGGAGGGCGCCGAGACGGCTTAGGTTCTGCGGGCTCGCGCACGGATCTGCACGGGCGGGCCCGTGGGCCGTGCAGACCCATGGGCCGTGCTCATGCAGCTCAGCATTGGTAGTCTGCACACGGAAATTGATGGCTCCTACAAGGCCTAGCTCTAGCTATTAAATTCCTCCAATAAAAAAAAAATACATAATATATATATATATATATATATATATATATATCGATTTTTTTATTGAGAAAAAAATTAATTAATTATTATAATTATTATTAATTATTGGACCGTAATTATATAAAATTATAATATTTATTATAACATTTATAATATAGTTATAATATTATATAACTATATATATATATATATATATTATATGTATAGATATATATGTATTTATATAATACATATCTACAAAAATATAAATAAATATAAAAAAATAAATATTTATATTTATTATTATTTTTTTTAATAATAATATTATTGGCGCAGTGCATTGACCGGTTCTCGTTAGATCACCGAAGTCAAGCTACGTCGAGCGTGGTTAGTACTTGGATGGGTGACCGTTTCAAGTAAAAAATACGCTGCTCCCTCCCTGGGGTAAATTCGTCTCGCTTTCCACCCAGTGCAGTGATGCACTTGTGTGTGGTTCTCCAGGCTTTGGACATCGCTTTGGTCCATTGAGAAAAAGTAAAGGTGTCCGTCCTGACTGATGTTTTCCACGGTTCCCTCAGTCTCACCTCAGCGAATGCTGGGACGCGTAAGCATGTAGGCCGTGCCCATTATCCGTTCCCTATCTTATATCCCTACCCAGTACCCCGCCGCGAGCTGTAAGCTCTTAGGGGTGTATCCTTGTAAAAAAAAAATTATTAATATATATATAAATATAATCAGGCGCGGATCCAGAAACAAATTATTATCAAATTATTTTTATTTCAAGCATATGATTAGATATGATGAGCCACATAAAGCGAAACAGCATTATGAATGATAGTAAATTTTAATATATAAAATTACGTAATTATTAGGATTATTACTTAGATTCGAGTTAGATTCATTATATAACAAAAGGAATTAAAAATACAATAATATATTTTATTTTTTTATCGAAAAAAAAAAAAGTTTCGATGCTTACTATCCTAAAAATCATAATATTAATTCTTTCAAAATAATACATCTTTGTTTATTTACCGTTGCTCTCCCTTCTATTCAATTTAAAATACAATGGAATGTTGAGGCGCACTCGCAACGGTAGAGCAGGAGCATTCATCACGGCACGGCTGCCCTTCATATTTCTTTCTTTGCCTTGAGCTTTTGCTCTCTGAGTTATAGGGGCATTTTTTTAACTGCAATAACTTATCATATAATTATTGTATTCACAAATTAATCAGACTAGGAAATAGATAAACATAATTATAATGACTGTTGCTCATTTAAAAACGGTTAATCTTATTATTTCCTTTGAAATGTTGGAATTAAAATCACCCAATCTTGGACATCATTTACTAAAGACTGGTAGTGACATCTCTTTTCATTCCACTTGCATATTTTCATAGCGACAGACCTTAACAAATTTTACAATATAATAATAATAATGTGTGACTTCCAGTTTCTTTCAATTTTAGAGGGAGTAAGGGGATCTCCATGTGGCCAATGTTAAAAAAAAATAGTGGAGGAAATGCTTATCTTGCCCATGTTAAATTCAAAATTTCGGGGGAGGCTGATTCCCCCCACCCACCCCAAAAAAACTAAACAGTATAATGATAAAATTAAGTACATATGACATAGCTTATAAATATAAAGAAATCATTTTCTTCACCCTTTTATTGATCAAGTGATGCAAGCTGCATTCAATGCAGAATATGAATAAGTAAACCATTTTTATTTTATTGACATGCTATGTCAACTAATATATTATCTCTATTCTATTCAATAGCTCGGATGTGTGCGTTGTTAAGAAATTATTCTGTTTGAATGTTTTAAAATAGACAAAATATGTTGTGATGTAGAAATATAAAATATAATTACCGTGTACTGTACGTAAATAACATAAGATGAAAAAAATAACAAATAAAAAAAAATGAATTTATTATAATATATGATAGTATCTTTGTTATAAGATAATTAATTCTGTTTTAATATATTATGACTTTATTATATTTACAAATATTTTGAGGGGGGGGGTAAATGCAGATATAAGTTTGTCTGCAACAAGTATTAATTTGCATTAAACTAACAATTTATTTGCCGTTATGAATTTAAAAATTAGGTGTTCCCAGTGAGTCTATCTAGGTAACACCAAGTTAGATGACGTGGCCTTAATAAAGAATCTTGCATGCCTGTGAGGGTATACATCCTACCACCACCTCACCCTGTTACGCAAGCGCGGGTCTACGGATCTTTCGTCAGACTTGTCCGCGGCCCGGACCACAGCCTTTTCGATTCCAAGCCCAGCCTCGAAAATTTTATGCCTGCGCTATAATAGGAGGTACTTTCATTTTCAGATTTGATTTTAGCTGCATGTGTAAAATTACGTACTTTTGTGAATTAATTACCAAGTAACTAATAACGATAAAAATATTAAAATTACTCGATAATTTTCTCCCACTTTTCCTCAAGACTGTCATATTTTTTTAAAATTTATTGCAATTATTTTTAAGATGAAATAAAACAACAAACTAAAGTGCCTATTGATGAAAAGATAGTATGCATCTTAGGTAATTGAGGTTGAATACTTACTACTTCCTACTCGATGGTGGTAAACAATATAACTAATGGTCGTATTTAAGTATAATAAAAAAAGAGATAAAAGTTCCCGAGGCAAACATTATTGTGATATCAATAAAATTAATGTAGTGCATCTCAATTACTCAAGAAAAATCGTTACATTTGCATTACATCTTATGGGACGAGACTGAAAGTACCTCCTAACTTAATACGAGCTCGGTGGATGGGGGAGCATGGAATCACATTCGGGAGCATGAATGAGGCCGGGGATAGAGAATTAAGACCGTGCCCGGAACTTTTATCGGATATCAAAATAAAAATTGGCATTTAGGTTTTTACAAACATGTCAATTAAAAAGAATTGTATCTAAATATATATTTAGCTTACCTTCAAGTCTCACTTCATGTATTGTTGTTGGTTCTTTGGGACGTCCGGCAGCTACGCATTTGCGAGGTCGTCGCTTCGTGGACTCCTCGAGTGGCATCGCCTGCTTGGCCTCGTCCGGAACATTTTTGACACCTTCCGCGAAGATCTGTGCTGGTTTGGCTGACGCAGAGTTTCGTGCACGGTCCTTCATCGCAACCGTAGTTTTGGTCACAATCACCGCTTGCATGTTGAGAGTGCCACACATATGATGAGACGGCAAGGAAGTCACTCGGGTTTGTGAAAGATTTGTTCTGAGAGTTGAACGACACTTTGTTTTCCCTCCCCACTTGCAACATCGCCAGGTTCACTTTACCGATAGTGTACATATAGCCATTGAAGATTAACTTATCATTACCTTGGTTAGTTTTGGTAAACTCAAGTGGACCGTTCTGTCCTTCCATGATGAACGATAAAATAGAAATGACCTTTCAGCTGACAATGTATGACTCGATCGTCGCATGGTTAGGGTTAAAAAATTAAAAAGACGAAAGGTGATTGGCTATTTGTAAAATCAAGGGTATATTTTAAGTAGAGGGGGTTATTGGGGGTGGACGATCTGTAAAGTTGCCTGAGATTGGCTACTCATGATTCATGTTTTTTTTCTGGTTTTTCTGAATGACAATTTTTAAAAATCTTTAAATAAATCCCCTAGCTAAAGTACGTCATTAAAGATCATTTGAAATTGCTGCTCACCTGACTTTTCGACGAAATCTCCTAAGTGCCATTACCTAGCTAAAGTACGTCATTAAAGATCATTTGAAATTGCTGCTCACCTGACTTTTCGACGAAATCTCCAAAGTGCCGAAAAAATTATATTGAATTAATAATAATGCACTATTTTGCACTTGTTAAAATGTCAATTTTCTATATAGTAACGTACACGTTTAAAGGGCCGGTGCCCCGGGCGGTTACGGGGGGACGTCACGCAGTCCCCAACATCTGCCGCGGTCAGATGAAAGGAAAGAATCGTCACTAGGTAGTTAACAAATCTTGCCTAGAAATATGTGATTTAAAGTTGTTTTATATTTTTGACTTGGCAAAATATTCAAAAACATGCATATATATACGTTGGCACCAAAGTCCGAATTCGGACAAAGCCCGAAAAAATTGCGCATACCTAGGTGTGCCCCTAGCGATTTGAGCAAAGCCCGAAATTAAAAAGTATTTCGGGCTTTGCTCATTTAAATTTGAACATTTCTAGAAGTGCTCAAATCGAAAAAAGCAAGCCCCGACGAGAAGTTTTATATCGGGCTTTGCTCATTTAAATTTGCTCATTTCTAAAAGTGCCCAACTCGAAAAAAGCAACCCCGACGAGAATTTTTATTTCGGGCTTCGCTCACTGTTTTGATCATTTCTAGACGTGCTCAAAGCAAAATGAAAAATAATAATTGGAAATTGTGCCGTATTATAGCAATAAATAATAAATTAATGTAAATTTAATAATATTTTAATTATATACATATATCACTTTTTTAATTTATTGATAAAAATACAAATTTAACATTAATAGCGTGTATAGTATTTTTTTTTATTAAAACATTTCTTTCTGTATTATTCAAGTCATATTGAAAAAAATACGATTTTTTCACACTGACAGTGAGAGACACTTTTAATTTTTTTATTAATATCATTTTTTTACAATTAAAGGGTATGATTACAATTTATATACTCTAGCAATGAATTTCAGGTTGCAGATGAACAATTTCTAAGTTCAGACGACGTACCACTCATGACAAAGAAAAGAGTGTCTCAGATCAGCAGCAGCATTAGCAAATTCAAAGCAAGGTTTTGTGTTTTGCAACTACTAGAAAGGTTGTCAATCTAAAACAGGTTGTTGTGCAAAGAAAAAATTTAGATGAAATTTAAAATGCCATGAAAGTAATCCCTGCAAAAATAAGTCAAGTTCAGGTAATAATAAGATCAGGTAATAATCAGGTATAATATTTATTTATTTATTTATTTATTTATTTATTTATTTATTTATTTATTTATTTATTTATTTATTTATTTATTTATTTATTTATTTATTTATTTATTTGGTACTATCTTGAGGAGCTCTTTGCTTCTTAGCAAGTTCTGTAAATTAAGTTAAATTGATTTTATAATATATCAGCTGTAAAATATTTATTTAAATTGACTAACATACAATATTAATATAAAAAGTGTGACAAAATCGTATGACTTGAATAAAACAGGAAGAAATGTTTTAATAAAAAAATAATTGACACGCGAATGCTAAATTTGTATTTTTGTTACTTAATTAAAAAAGTGATGTAATTAAAATATTATTAAATTCACAATATTTTATTGTTTTAATTATTTATTACAGATTATTACTATATATACGGCACAATTTCCAATTATTATTTTTCACTTTACTTTGAGCACTTCTAGAAATAATCATAACAGTGAGCAAAGCTCGAAACGAAACTTCTCGTCGGGGTTTTTGCTTTTTCCGATTTGAGCATTTCTAGAAATGAGTAAATTTAAATCCGAAATAAAACTTCTCGTCGGGGTTTGCTTTTTTCGATTTGAGCACTTCTAGAAATGTTCAAATTTATACGAGCAAAGCCCAAAATATTTGTTAATTTCGGGCTTTGCTCAAATCGCTAGAGGTACACCTAGATGTGCGCATTGAATTCGGGCTTTGGTGCCAACATATATAAATAGAAAAGGAAGGAATAAATAAGGAAATAAATAGAACAAGTAAATTAAGTTTCTTCAAGAGGGGTACACATTCTACGTTAAGTGTTCACGGCACCTATAGCACCGGGGGGCTATTTATGAAAGCATCTTCAACTACAGAACACCCTTTTCAAAATTCACGCTGATTGGCTAAACTCTTCGCGCGCTTTTTTTGGGAGAATTTAAAAAGTACGAGAAAAAACTTGAATTTACGAACAGTTAATATAACTATTAAAACATGTAGCAAATAGTAATTAATGATATGTACATCTAAACTATTTCTAATGCAATTCGCAGCTAAAAAGTTGTACTTACAATTAGAATTCAAATTTTAAAATTTAAAATATACTCGATATTTATGAAAATAATGACTGCTATGCTATAATAATGCAATTAGCGCATTAATAATATAGGATTGTCTTTTCGTTTTACATTGTTATATAGAATCATAGGCTATTGACCTTAATGTCAGTACTGTTATACTTTTTAAAAAAAATAAAATATAGCAAATATTTGTATGGAAAAAAAAAAAAGCATATATAGTATCAAAAGCTGGTAAAGAGATCGATATATATATATATATATATATATATATATATATATATATATATATATATATATATATATATATATATATATATATATATATATATATATATATATATATATATATATATATATATATATATATATAGATGATATAATTTATTTTTAGTGGGCTTAAAAGGGGATGAATAAGAATTTCATGATTCAAGTTTGGGTTGAAGGAGGAAAAGATTAAAAATTTATATAAATATGGAAAATAATACAACATATATGTTCATTCTTTATTTATCGTGCATGTATATAATAATTAATATGAATAAAATTGGAAACCTGCATGTAACTTTTATTATATATTTGGTTAGAAGTCATCGAGTTAAGTTTGACACATTTTTTCACACACATATTTTTTATACCATATTATACAAAACTTAAATTATAAATTAAGTTGCAGAAGGAAAAAAAAAAAAAAAAAAGGAAGCATAATGGACCAATTTTATATTTTTTCTGCAGTGTGTATTTTCATCATCTCGAATTTTTTCTTATTTTTTTAATTCTATAACACCTTCAAAGTATAGTGTAAAGAAGATGTGACGTCTACGTCATGGAACTTTTAATACTTAACATGCAATCCTAGGTAAACTTTTGCCTGCATGATTATGACGTCACATGCAGCCACTCTGAAATTAATTCGAGCATATTATGGATTTAATATAAATATATTTAAGTAATTATACATAATAATTATATAAATATCATGTAGTTAATAGATATAGTAACTATTTATTGCCCTCATCTTCTTTCGACTTTCAATCACTAGCAAGACTTTGACTTATTATAATTTTCTTCGTTTCTGCTTGTTATTACTTGTTACTGAAATAATTTGAAGTTATGTACAGAACTTGAGGTGTGTCGAGACCATGCAAATATGCAGTAGAAACATTCCATGCAGGATGATCATGATCTTTATATTGTTCGCTCCCTACAAGTAAATTATGAAAATAACTTCACCTTGGCTTAATTGAGTGTCAATGCTTTCTCAACTCCTATATAGAGATTCAGCACTATTTAATAACACTGATGTAGTCTCTTCAAGGAAAGTATTTTAATTACAAGTAAAATAATAACTTAATATTTCTATTTTAATAATTAATCTTTTGTTTCATATATGTATATCATGATCACCATGCATAATATGCACTGAATTCTAAGATATTTTTGGGGACGTCCAATAATATTTTACTAAATCAAATATATCAAATGAAATCAGAAACAAAAAAGAACATTTCTTATAAAATAAATTTTTTATATTTTTAGTATTTAGCGCATTTTCTTTTATGCTTGATATTTCTACATGTCAAAATCCCAATCATTATGATGCTTCAGAAGTCAAGTGTCGTTAATAATTACTTATATAATTACTTATATAATTATATATATATATATATATATATATATATATATATATATATATATATATATATATATATACATACATATATATAATTGCATTATACTTTTGCTGTTAATGTGGTAATAGTCACTAATACAAATAAATTGATTATGTATAATTTCAAACACCATTTAACATAATATCACCTTAACATATATTTTTACCGCAATTAAATTAAAAAACAAATTTGCAATATTACATAAAAACGATTGGCTCGATCGATCCTCTCATCACAAATACTAGAAGTTAAAGGGCGTTTTTTTATTATATGATCACTGATCTGCCTTTTGGATAGGGAGTTAGTTGTATTTAAAATATTTATGTCATATATATATATATATATATATATATATATATATATATATATATATATATATATATATAATGGCCTAGCTAGGCTATTTGGATTCGTAAAGAAACATTTATTTACCACGACACGATAAATGAAATATAAATGAATATACAGAGGCTGCCATCATTACATATGTTATAATAATTTATTTACAATAAGTTTATTTGTTACTATTTTTCTTGAATTATTGTCTTTATTATTGAATATAATACAATTATTATACTGAAATGCATGTTTTTGTATTGCTTCGGCGATAATTATATTTTATGTAACAGCTAATAGTACATGGAAAATAATAATATGTATATCAGTATAACAAAGACGCATCAATAAAAAACAATTAAGTACATACTATTTAGTCTTATGTGCGTTTAATATTTTTACAATCAAAAGTTCAGTTAAAAGTGCAAGAACTTTTTACTATCAATATAAAAGTATGCATATATCATTGAAATAATACACGATACATATTAAAATTACGAAGATTATTTAAGGTTTTGCTGTATGTAATATCTTATTAATTATTGTTCATATTGTAGCCACGTATTTATTTGTAATGCGTGGTATGTAAAAATTTAATAAATATACTATAATATATCATTACAAATTATTACATCTCAGTACTCATTACAAATCTTGTTCATTTCATTTCACATAGATTAATTTTACACGTATATTGTTATGTTTATTATAGAATTTTATGTTTGATCTTAATACAGTATATAACTTTTTTACTGTAGCTCTAGCTGCATGCGGTACGTAATGAATTTCTTAAATGAAAATTTTATTAAAGGATCGATCTGTGTAAAATAGATTTTTATTCTGTCACTGTCGTCTAAATATACTACATCCATTATAATTACTATAAACACTTTTTTATTTTGTGTATTTACGAACAGAGCTAATATCCCAGAGCATGATATATAATAATAATGGTTATAGTATATTTAGACAACATGACAGTTAGAGAATAAAAATCTATTTTACACAGTTCCTTTAATAAAGTTTTTATTTAAGAAATTCATTATTTTCATTAACGTACCGCATGCAGCTAGAGCTACAGTAAAGTTATACACTGTATTAAGATCTAACGTAAGATACTATAATAAACATACCATCATACGCGCAAACTTAATCTATGTGAAATGAAATGAGCAAGATTTGTAATGAGTGCTGAGATGTAATAATTTGTAATGATATATATAAATATATATATATATATATATATATATATATATATATATATATATATATATATATATATATATATTATATTTACTATTATATTTAAATTTTTACACACCACGCATAACAAATTACATAAAAACGTGGCTACAATATGTACAATAATTAATAAGATTACATATATATAGCCAAACCTTAATGAATCTTCGTAATTATAATATTATGATAGTGCATTATTTCAATGACATAATATGCATAATATATAACTATATATATTATATACTTATAATATGTATATACCTATGTATTTTTTTCTCATGATAGTAAAAAAGTTCTTGCACTTAATCTGCACTTTTCATTGTAAAAACATTAAAAGCACTTAAAACTAAATATTATGTACTTACTTCTTGTTTATTAATATTTAAAAATGAGAATTATTCGTTTGGATTCAATTTGTAATGATAATTAATTGCCAGTTAAGTAATTTCTGACAAAATCATAAAAATGCGTTTGTTTACATTTTTATTTTTGTTGTCTTCCAGCTGACAGTATTTAGTGCCAAACACTGTCACCAGTTGGCGCAGTGATTAAATTTTTATCCAATCAGCGTGAATTTTGAAAAGGGTGTTCTGTGGTTGAAGATGCTTTCATAAATAGCCACCGGGGGACCAAAAACAATAAAAAATATTGCATTTTTAGACCTATACCAATCAAATCAGAACTAAAAAATGACACTAAAAAAAATTTACTTCAGTTTTTTTTTCAAGTTAAAAAATTATATAGGGACGATTTTGAAAATTTTTAGTTAAAAAAAACTAAAAAAAAATGCAATAAACACTATAATAATTAACATGCATAAAATGTATCGTATCAAAATATATTACACATTAATTTTAATTCGATATGAATGATATGATAAATTAATGCATAATGTATTTTGGCCTACGTTACTAACTTCCTTCTTTAATACGACGCGCGTGACGTCAGACAAACGACAGAAAAACAGACTTTATAAACAAAGACAACTTCCCCTCCCGCGTCGGTCACCCGCCCCTCTCCACTTACAAGGGGGTATTTCGTCCGGGGGTATTTCGTCCGGGAGTATTTCGTCCGGGGATATTTCGTCCGGGGGTATTTCGTCCGGTCCGGGCGGGGATATTTGGTCCGGGGGCATTTCGTCCGGGGGTATTTGGTCCGCTTACCTTCTAAAATAGTCATTAAATAGAAAAATAGTTGCAAATAGTCTTTTTTTTATTAGCTCTAATTAATGGTTCAGTTACATGAGATCTGTGGACATCTGCAATAAAAACATCAAAGGTCTCAAAATTAAAAATAGTCGAAAGAAAATTTTTGCGAACTCTAAAATTTATACGTGAACAAAATGGCGGATTGTAGGAAAACTCGGTGCAAGAAAACTTGGTGCAGAAAATCTCAGTGCCATTTCAGCAAGCTAGGAAAACTCGGAGCATCGCATATATTGTACATCAATTAGAATAAAAGTATAAAATATCGGATTATATAACTATAGCTATATTGTCGCCTCCAATAGAGGCTTCAAGTGAGTGCGCTCGCGCTGCGCTACAGTTGTCGCTAAGGTCCATCTTGCACTTGAAAATGAAGCAAAGTGTTTTATTAACTATTCTCGGTTAACAATAGAGTAAAAAATCTAAATATTGAATTATCTACTGTATTTTTCAGTTTGGACCAAAGTTCTTTAAAGGAAGTTTCCCAAAAACATCTTATAATATACTCAGTGAAAAAAACGAATTCACGTTTTTTTTTTTTTTTACAAAGGTTTGGTATAGCGGATGGGAACACCGAAAAATCAGCTGACTTGCAGCCTCCATTTATTTTTTATTTATTTACTCTTTTTATTTTAATTTTTTATAAATATAAAGCTGTGATTATAAAATTATTACTGAACTTTAATATTTAACTCTATAACCACTTTTAACATAATTTTTTGCTGGCCTTGAGTCTTAATTCGTCTATAAGACTCTATATAGATTTTTTATTCTCTTATCTAATTTTTAATTACAATAAATTTGTATTGCATATAAATTTATATGTAAATATATTAGGTTCAACAAAATGCGTTTTCATATATATATATAAATTAAATATTTTTTTAAAAATTACGAACTACGAATTACGAATCAAATTTGAACAGTTTTTGAAATGAAGTTAGACGTTGAATGACGTTCAACAAGGTATCCGGAAAACTCGGTGCAGGAAAACTCGGTGCAGGAAAACTCGGTGCAGGAAAACTCGGTGCAATTTCAACAAGCTATTATAGGAAAACTCGGTGCACGGTAAACTCGGAGCACGGAAAACTGGGAGCACCGCTAGGAAAACTCGGAGCATCGCATATATTAAATTGCAAGATCCCTATACTACAAGTATATGGATTTTGGAATATGTATATTAGCATAAAAATAATAAAATATAACAAAAATCGAACACATGTAATTTTCTTGTTGCCTTCATACAAAAAAAATATTGGAGGGCTTAAATACTATATGAATATCACTAATTCTATATTAAATTATATAATACTATTTATAAATTATTCAAATAATTTCATTATTTAATTAATATTTATTGTAAATAAAGGAAAAATTTAAGTGCTCTCATAGAAGGAACAGCGGTACAGCAATTTTTTGTCCATAATGTCCATATAGCTTTATGAGAACAATAATTACATTCTTATATCAATTTTCATTTTTATTTGTTATATGACATTATATATATTATCATTAACACATTGAAAAAAAAAAATCTAATATTACATATTGCATAAATGTGAAGAAATATATTTTTATTTAATTAAAGGGAAAGGAAAATAAATACGGGGCATTCACAAAGTCTTAAGACCACATTTAGGGCTCGATAATTTAAGACCAGAAATTTTGGGTCTAAAAAGCATGCATAAAATCGGGCTTTAAATTATCGAGCCCTAAATGTGGCCTTAGGACTTTGTGAATGCCTCTTAATCATGTTTTATACATGATGACGATTAATCATTATATATATTTTATATAACATAATATACATGCAATGCTGAAAAATAGGGAATGGTAATAAATTGTAATAATATTGAAATAATTTCAACCGAACATTATTTTATGGCGTTCAAACGTTCTCAACAAGTTTCTTTACTACCTAGATTGAAAAAAACAGGTAGCAGGTAAGAGGTAATTAGTGCACGTGCACTTGAACAATGGGGCGAGGCGCAGCCCAATAACTTTCATGGGCTAAGGGTCACCCAGCCTATGACTATGTGGAGGGTGTGGCCCACAACATCTCCTACTAGGCACCTAGTACTGACCCCTCCCCTCTCCCCTCATTTCCAGCTATGATGTGGATTTTGTTTCTATTTATAGCTTTGCATTTAATTATATAGATTCCAATAAGATAATTATGTATTATTTTGTACAATTTAAGCATCAATTTTTAAGTAGACGAACATTATTTCCTATGTGATATTTTAGCTTTTGTGATCAATGTAAATAACAGTATGTTTATATAAAATAAAACATTTTTATTGTGAAATTTTTTTCCGTATTATTGCGTTAATTAGTATATAATACAATACCAGTTTTAAAATTTATTATTTAGAAAAGTATGCATGAATTTAGTTAAGAATTTAAAAGTAAATTTGTAGCAGCACATCATATGTAAACATTTTTAAAAAAGTATTTAATTTATGTGAAAATGCATTTTGTTGAACCTAATATATTTACATATAAATTTATATGCAATGCAAATTTAATTTTAATTAAAAATTAGATAAAAGAATAAAATATCTATATAGATGAATTACGGCTCAAGGCAGCAAAATATTATGTTAAAGTTTAATAAGAATTGGTAAGAATAAGAATTGTAATATAATCACAGATGCAACTATTCTACTTCATTGCATGCACAGCGTTATATATAAAAAAAATTAAAAAAAAAATAAAAATATATATATAATAAATAAATATAAAATAGAAAGGTATCAAGTAAAGTTTCAAGAGATACATTACATATATATAATATATAGTAAAAAATTTCAACTGTATGTTGTTTTAAAAGGGTTATTCTCACTAATTTTAGGAGATGGTGAATCACTCTGAAAATTATAGTAAACCTTCCTTACATTATAACATAAATATTCAGCAAAAAGAAAAAAAAATGAAGCAAAAGTCAATCTAGTTTTTGAGATATTCAGGATATAAATAATAAGAATATCATTGGAAATCTGGCGGCCATTTTCAAATCAAGTCAAATCAGCATCTTTTTCAACTAAAAAAATTACCATCTCAAAAACTGGACTAAATAATTACTTTCTTTACTTCAGAAAGTGAACAGTCATTTTGTTATCTATGTTCTGATCTAAATTTTATAATTTTTTACCATCAAAAAATAATTACAATTCTTAAAAAATTATCATGGCAAATACACAAATTATAAATATTTATAAGCCCTAGAGAACAATTATTAAGGATAAATTACGATATAGTGATGCTCCTCATAGTATTTAATTAAGTCCCCTGTAACTTTTGTGTTTGGAGGCGACAATATAGCTGGTTATATATAATATATACGATATTTTATAATATATGCGATGCTCCGAGTTTTCCTAGCGGTGCTCCCAGTTTTCCGTGCTCCGAGTTTACCGTGCACCGAGTTTTCCTAGCTTGTTGAAATTGCACCGAGTTTTCCTGCACCGAGTTTTCCTGCACCGAGTTTTCCTGCACCGAGTTTTCCTACAATCCGTTGAACAATGATATTGAATCAGGGCGATGGACTCGAAGTCCCCGCAGCCCCACCACGTCATAGAGGCTGGGTGCGTCTTAGCCCAAGAAAGTTATTGGGCTTCGCCTCGCCCCATATTGTTCAAGTGTACGTGCACTAATTACCTTACCCGCTACCTGTTTTTTTCAATCCAGGTAATTTTTAACAAAGTTTGAACCAAGATCCCTTTACTTGATAAAGGGATCTTGGTTTGAACGCCATAAAAAAATGTACGGCTGAAAAAGTATTTCAATTAATATTGAATGCGTTTGAATTCACGGGTCAGCCCGGGCTGGCCCGGGCTGGGTCCAGCCCTGGTTGGGTAAAATGGCGGTGACCTTGGTCACGTGGTATGAAACGTCATAATTTCGTCACGGGCTAGTTCCCAGTCTGTCCGCTAGGTCTCAGTCGCACTGTAGAGTCCGCCCGCGTCAGCCTGGGCCAGCCAGGAAGTGACGTCATGAGAGGAGGGAAAATGGCCGCTGGGCTGGCCCCACTTGACGACAAGAAACGCTTCAGCCCAGGCCAGCCCGGGCTGTCCCGTGGATTCAAACGCACTCTTTATTACAATTTATTACCATTCTCTATTTTCTATTTTTCAGCATGTATTATATTATATATTATAAAAATATATATATAATGGTTAATCATGTATAAAATATATTTCTTTTCCTTTCTCTTTAATTAAATAAAAATATATTTCTTCACATTTTTGCAATATGTAATATTAATATTTTCATGTTTTTGGTTTTTTCAATCATGTGCATGGTTATGATAATATAATGTCATATAATAAAAAAGATTGATATATATAAGAATAATAATGTAATTGTTCTTATAAAAGTTATATGGACATTATGGACATTAAATTTATCGGCATTCTTACTTTAAACTTTCGATATGCTTTCCTTTACTTACAATAAATGATTAAATAAATAATATTGAAATTATTTGAATTATTTACAGTAATGTATTTTATTGTTATTTATTATAGAAGTAGTGAATGATTTAATTTTTTTATATACTTTCCAACTGGCTCGAATATGTTATCAGAAATTTTATTAAATTAAAGCTCTCTTATAGTGATACACTGCAGAGTTGCATTCATTAAAATTACAACATTTTGACGTATCACAGCAAGATGACGCGATACCGATGAGAGTGCTAGACGAGACTTCACCGAGATCGGTGACCGCCGTGGACGTAGAGGAGAACGGACAGATCGACTACCTTATCACCTGTGAGTTCCTTGATAACTATTAAACTAATAATCCCCCCCCCTGATAGTGAGGTATCAACCTCAATTTTTTTTTATTGCATAAGTGGATAGAGCGTACAAAAATATGCTACCCTGATTTTTTTCAGATTTTTTAGAGCCCGGGAAGTATTTTAAAAAATTAATGAAAGTTCTTTTTGTGACGTTACGAGACGCCGCTCCTTAAGAAAAAGATAAAACTTAGCGCCGCGTGACGTCACAAAAAGGACTTTGAATAATTTTTTAAAAATAGTTCCCGGCCTCAAAAAAAAATCTGAAAATAATCAGGGTAGCATAACTTGGCACCCTCTATCCATTTCTGCAATAAAAAATTTTTAGTTTGATACTCCATTGACCAGTTCGACTACCTGAACTCCCCTCTCCCAGACATTGGCTCTGGTCTAATTGATTGATTGATTGCAGACGGCAACAAGGACGGACTGTTCAACATGTCACGCACGGCCGACAACCGCGGACTGCTACGCGTGGCCAAGAGGGTGGACCGGGAGGCGGCCGCCCAACTTCTGCTCACCATCAAGTGCTTCCCCGCGCACACCAGACCATCGAGTCTGCGTAAGGCCTTCTACCCTCAGGTGTGCAATGTGCAGCAATGTCACCTGTCTATGACCGTTTCACGTTTTATTTTTATTTTTAACTCTAAATATAAGATAATGCTCTTAAATTATTATACATAAAAAATTAAATTATATGATAATATTTGAACAAATTATTTTGTATGTATAGCTTTTTTTCCATATGAATAATGATATTGCTAATTGCTACTCTATTATACTTGTCGTTTATTTTTAAATGGTAAAGAATGCAACAGAAAATATTAATTGAATAAAAATATAAAAATAAGTGTTTAAATCAAACGTCTGACGAAATTTTCTTGTTATGATAACTACTAAAATTAAAAAAATATATACATACTTCTGATTATTGAAGTAGCTTTGAAATTACAATACTCTTTCATTTGGCTAGGACCCATCTGAAATCCAAGTTCGTGTGACGGTGGATGATATTGATGACAATCTGCCACTCTTCAAGCAGGACAACCTGATGACAATCGGTAAGTGTCCCCCCCCCTTCTTTCTTCCGACCCACGTCTCGGTCTCACCATCCATGCTCCTCAGGTTTCCGACTGAACCTGCAAGTGGACACCGCCCTGGTGACCTTGGAGGCCGTTGACGCCGACGCGGATGCCCCAGGGGTCAAGTACAGCCTGCTGGGGGCCGAGTTCCACCGGTCTGGGGTCGGGGACATGAGGGTACCTGCAGACACGCCCATCTTCAGCCTCAACAAGAAGACCGGCGAGCTGAGGACCGCAGCACTCTTCGGGGACGGGATGTTCACGCTGGTGATCGCGGCGAACAATGACAACGAAGAAGCGCGAGCGTCAAACACCACCGTCAAGGTGCGTGTGGAGATAAAGACATGATATTTATATGTAGTATTTACGACATCCAATAATATTTTTGTATGAAGCCAACAATAAAATTAAAGTGTTCGATTTGTTATATCAATTTGTATGCTAATATAATACATGACATATATTCCAAGATCCCTATACTAGTATATGGATCTTGCAATAAATGCAAGGCTCCGAGTTTTCCTAGCGGTGCTCCTAGCCTTCCGTGCTCTGAAATTACCGTCTATAGCCAGGATTTTTTCAAGGGGGGTGGGGGGCGTAGTCCCCCAAAAGCCCACCGTTGGCTCGATTTTTTTTATGGACACTGCCCTTTTTTTAGGGTAAAATTATAAAAAAATACTTTTACAGAGAACGTATGCAATTTTTTTTCACATTTTATATATTTTTTGCATCCATTTTTTTAAATTTATTTTCAATACGTGCACTAATGTAATTATAGTTTGATGATGGGCGATTTGTTTTTAAAAAGGGGCGTAGACTATTATTTTTTTCGATGCAAATTTCTGATTTTTGTAAATCGATCGTAAATTATGTAGTCATAATATATTTGTCACTGTGCGTTTTTCTTATTAAAAAAAAAAAAAAAAAAAAACAGACAGACAGACAGACAACATTTTAAGACGATGTACTGATGTGCAAGCATTTTTATTACTTTAGGTATATGGGTAACGTAATATAAAAATAGTTTAAACTGCATTTATAAATGCGTGGTTTTAATTTAATATTTTACAAAATTATTTTTTTAATTAGATCTCTCTTATTTAAAATTATTGCAATTTAAAATAATAAAAATATTAACAAAGAAATGTCATAAATATAATTAATTTTTATTTTTTACAGGATGAATCGAAAAGTTACTTACCTTGAAAGTATATTATTGCATGTTCAACAAATTACTCTTAATGTAAAATGTGTACATCAACTAATTTTGTCCTCTATATTTACAGGTTTCTTCCGAGTTTTATTTCATTATTTTTTTTAAAATTTTTATATTGATGAAAAACTATCATCATTATTATTAATCTATTTTGGCTCTTACTGCCCAAAGTTTGCTCTAACAAATTAATAAAAACTCTAAAATTTTTACTACAATAAAAGTATCCTGTATTGAATAGTTGACCTGTCAATTTATACTCTATAATATGTTCATATTATATTGTAGGTGAAAAGTTTTTTTTTTTTGTAATATATTTGTAGTTAGTTCATATACCTGTACGCGAATTTGAAATGTGAAAGTGAATGCGTGCATGTGTGAAAAAAATATATCAAATGAAAATTTGATATATATTTTTTTTAAAATGATCGATGACTGATAACCATCAATCATTTTAATAGTATGCTGAATACTGTATGATAAAAATTGAAAACATTAAATTGCATGGGTGATTAACATAATTAGTAAAATGTCTTATAATGTGTAGTATAAATAATAATTTGCATGATGTTCAATTATATTTGTAGCTGTACGTAGATTTTATTTTATCAGATCTTATAAACTATATACTATTCCTTTTTATTTGTAGTTTACTTGTGTGGGAGTTTAAAATGTGACACTGAAGAAATGTGTGTAAAAAAAATTATATCAATGTGAAAATTGATAAAAAAAAATTTAAAATGGTTGATGCCTGATAATCATCAATCATTTTAATTGCATTATTGTGTAAAAAAAAATATATATCAATTTAAAAGTTGACATATATATTTTTTTTAAAATGACTGATAACAACTATCATTATCAGCCATTTTAATTGTATGATGTGAATTGTATTTATTAATAACGACTTGTCTTATATTAGTTATAGCACTTACTTTGCATGATTTTGAATAATATTTGTAGCTGTATGTAGAATTTATTGCATCAAATTTATAATAAAAATTTAAACAGTAGTACATATTAATAATAATGGGAAATTATATAATTAATTTTGAGAATGTCCAACAAAAAAAATAAAAAGATTCATGCAGTAATAGCCAAAATAAATAATAAAAAATGTTATAATTAAACAACCATACATTATATGCAAAAAAAAAAAAACAAAAAAATTAAAGTAAATTATCTTAAATAAAAGACTTGACGCTTCTTCTGATGTATCGTCACAACCTCAGTCTGCGATGAAGTGTCTGACCCAACCTCGTTGTGACATAAGCTTGGTGAGTAATCCACTTTTCTCATTTTCTATTGTGAGAATTCAGGGTATGTAACACTCGCTTGTAAAATTTCTTTTAGTAGCTCTTTTCCCTAATTTTAATCACTCATTATTAATAAAACAGCATGCCTGCCACCTTTTGTTGAAATTGCTTGTAATCGTGCAGTGGAAATTTCAGCGTTAAATGTAGTTATTTTATTTTAAATTTAAATTGTTTACCATTATACATTAAAATTAGGTTTTTTTAACTAAATTGTGATACATAGACCTCGTTTTCTCCATTTTAAAAGTTATGTTTGTGCATAAATGTAAATATTATTTAAAAAAAAAATATCGTTATTCATAGTCGCGTTGAAAAGTAGTTTTTGCTTTATTACAATTATGTTAATTCTTAATTCTTAATTCTTTTTATGATGATCCAGAGTTACAAAATCGTAATTTATATCTGCTAAAATATAAGAAAAATGAATTTCATTAAATTTTCATGCAAACATTTGTTAGTAAAATTTTATTTAAACGCATGAGTACAGTGCAGAGTATAGAGATTTGTCGAGTCCAGTGATTTTTGTCAAATATAAACCAATAATAGAAATGAACAACAAAATTAATTTAATTTAAATATTACAATTCCAACTTTCCACTCATGACAATTAAGGTTCATCTTGCTTTTCTGCTAATCAAGATAGCACATTAATCTTTAGCATTAACAGGCGGGAGGGAGGAGGGGGGGGGGAGCGAGTACACCCATAACTATTTTAAGATGGGAAGTCTGTGCTTTTAAGGCAGAGATAACACGGATCAGCTGACCGAATGCTAAAAAATTCCATTCTAAAAAAGTATGAAAAAATTAATCATTTTCTCCTCTACATCCCCTATCAGTAGCTAAAATATCAGGTATACAAAAATGAGCTAGTTTTCAAGTTATTAATATTTAAAGTTCACTAATTTAACATGGAGAAATGCAACTTTTATGTTAATTTAGTGAACTTTGAAAATAATTAACTTAAAAAATAGCTCGTTTTTGTATACCTGATATTTTAGCTACTGATAGGGGATGTAGAAAACGTTTTATTATTTTTTTCTTATTTTAATGAGTGGGATTTTTTTATATCATTCGGTCAGCTGATCTTTGTTATCTTTACAATGTAATAAATAATTAATGTCTACGTTAAAGCAGTAAAAATATGTAAATTACTGCTGTCTCTAAAACTTTAAAAGGAATTAATAATCCTTGGTTAGCCACCTAGCAATATTTCCGCAAATAATAATAATAATAATAATAAAATAAATAAAAATAGTAACAAAAATATTTTCTTTTTATCTTGCAATCGTATGAATTAAATAGCAGTTAGATTTGTCCCCCTTCCTGTTAGTAAAGCTGCTAGGGATAATACACCTATTTGAAATTTGATTTTGAATTAGTGAATTAAATTTTTTTTAATGGAACAAAAATGAAAATATTTTAGTTTAATGCAACATGCCTGCACGTATGATAAGGTTCACATTATACTGTCAACAAAGCCGGCATTACACCTTCTCAAAAATTGAACTATCTGGTTTGGCGTAGACTCGCCCGTTCTTGATCTCATAATCTTTTAGTGTGGCTGTACTGAAGGTTTTGATGTATTTTCTGCAGGTGATTCTACGAAACACAATGAAACTCGAGCTCTGCTGGAGATGAGAGAGTTGTGTCGACCAGTATTTGTCCCTTTCACTTTGGCGATTATCAAAGCTTGCAGAAATTTTGCTTACTTTTTGAATATTCATTTAATAATGAGAATTTGTAACAATTCGTGTCTAGCTTATTTAGTGATAACTTTTAAATTTTATTGAATATTTTTATCAATATTTTTTATTGATTCTTGATGTTTTGTACCCCTTTTTTCTATTATTTCAAATTATTTTTATAATTAATTAAATTTATATTCTTTTATAATTATATGAATCAAGAATTTATTTATTTATTTCACCTAATATATTTCTAACGTAGAAAATTTAATAATTTCGAAAGTAATTGAGATAATGATCTTATTGTATGGAATACATACATGAAAAAATTTTATTGCAGAAATGAATATTGGGTACCAAATATTGCTTCTCTGAATTTTTCCAGATTTTTTTGAGACCCAGAACTATTTTTAAATAATTATTGAAAGTGCGGCCACGCCCCCTGGAGGCGTCAATAGGCGTCCAGTCTCTATCCTTTTTATTAAGGATTCATAGGTGCCAACTGAAGTCACAGGACTTTCAATAATTATTTAAAAATAGTTTCGGGTCTCAAAAAACCTGTAAAAATTCAAAGTAGCATAATTTGGTACGCTCTATTCATTTCTGCAAAAAAAGTTCATGTATGTTGTCCATTGCAGTGATTTCATTTGTACTTTAATTAAATCATTTTACAATGTCTTTTTAATCGAATGTTGTCTTATTTTAAAACATCTGCGCCATCCCGAGGTGTATAAACCTAACTCGCGTGAAATTTTACCGAGCATCTTCTGGCTGACACGTTCGCGTGTTTACGTGTTTAAAAACGATCGTTTCTATGAAATGAAATTTACTTTCATTGACTTGAATTAATATGAAATAAAAGTATTTATGTAAATTTTAGTGCAGATTGGAGGTCGAAAAATTATTTTCAAATAAATACATTATAATAATACGTGATGATAATTTATGTTTCTTACAATAATATGTTTTTTAATGTTTTAAAAAACAGTTTCTTTAACAACGATATTTCTTAAAGTGGGTACGCAAGTATAGTTTGTTTTTTAATCAACATGTCATTAGAAGTTTTGGAGCATGGTATTGGTGCTTTATAAATGTAATATGGTCGGACTATATCTTTTAGCTTAGCTGTAAACTTTGCTATTTTTTTTTTTTTTTTAATTTATAACAATCTGTAGATTGTTTTGCTCACAATCAATCTAATATGCCTTGTTTAGATTGGTTTAGAAAAGGGCTTGCACTCCGTGACTTGTAGTCAAGTCATGTAATGAAACTAATGAGACATAAATCACACCTGGTGTGTGATTGAGAGACCTTGCGGATAAACTAGACTTTAAATTAACTGCATTATGCCCCTTGGTAATAATTAAATAAATATAAAGAGATAAAGAAAACAATACTTTTCCTTTAATTAAACTAATTATTTTGTTAAAAAATGTTATATAATTAAATATAAAATTAATGTACCAGAACCCAAATTTTGTGTTTTGCAGTATCATCCTGAACAAGGTTGTTATGAACCTGAAGATAAAATAACTTCACTATTTTATTTACTTAGTGTAATTACGAGGATGGTTTTAATTCCCTCTATAATGCGGAAGAGAGTAGGTGTAGTACCGTGAGATCTGCACTTGCTTCCCCCTCCGCTTGTTTTTGGTGTCCTGTGGGAGTGTAGCGGAGGTTCGGTCGTTTCCCTAAGTTACCAGCGAAACCGGCCTCCGCTGAGCATAGCTTTAAATGGTTAGGATGACACGGCTACTGCTTCTCCCACCCAGGGTACAAAATCGTCACGATTTACCACAATGTGGTTACCCTGGCATTGGATAAATCCATAGACAAAGAATTGTGGCGTACCACCCCCTCCCCCTTATCCATAATAATCCTTTTCTTTTATTTTTAGTTTTTATAATAATTTATTTTATTATTTTTCGTTTTATTTAGTTTTTATTATTGTTTTATGATTTTCGTTTTTATCCTTTATCCATTATCCTAGCTTCCACCTTGATTTCTTTTTATATATAAAAACTTAGCTAAATTTGGCTAAACCATGATCACCTTGTTATTTATGATATTGGGAAACACATGAAATTTTTATTGTTGTTATTTTTTGCACAACATGATTGTGTTTCATTTATAAGAGGAAAATTTATTAAGTTAATAACTATGAATTAAATTTTAGTACTTTAATGTTGTTCTTAACAATATCCAATATAAAAATTCATTTAAAAAAAAATAAATTATAAATATTTTTTAATCAGTCTTTGAAGCAATGCTGTCTCTTACGTAACTTACGGGATAGTTGGGTCATATTGCATAGTCTAAAGTAACTGACACCAAATTTTATATACTTGTATATTCTGTATAAAGGCCATGATTAAATCCTCCCAGTTTGGAAAATATCGTTTTTACCACTATTTTGTATGCTATTTTAGCACTGTAACAATGTAAATTATAGATAATATATTATTACATGCATCAGTCATATTTTAAAATTATCTTAACCACGTTTTGCCGGTAATAATTTTTTTTTATAAATAACTTTTATTTTACTCATTGCATATTAGCTACTCATTGTACAAAATTATTATTTAATTACAATATTCATGTCCAAAATGGGCCACAAAATATCAAGAAAATCAATGCAGTTTACAGTTAATTATAATTTACAATAAAATACTACAGATTCTTTCAATTCCCCAACATGACTGTCTCGACATGACCTTGTCACGTGACCTCCACGAGGTCACCGCCCTTCAGACCTCACTTGTTTGGTGAGTTGGGTTTTCATTTCACAAATAATTAATATGCATTTTTAAGGTAAGATAATAAGAAAATTCTGATCGACGTAGTCCCATTTTATTAACATGTAAACCTTGGCAACCTCATATAAATTCTGAATTTTTTAGAGACTGCCCTTTGCACTAAAAAAATGAAGAAAAAATTCCAAAACAATGGAGGAACCGATTTTTTTCTTTTCAATTAATTTTTAAGTTTCGGTTTCCGTGGGCGGCATTTTTTTGGTGCTAAGGACTGTATGTAAAAAAAAATCAGAATTTTTATGAGGTTGCTAAGGTTTATATGGATATCAAACGGGACTACGCTGAACGGAATACTCTAGTTTTCTTACCCTAATTTACTGTTCTAAAATTCTGTTGCCTTAATGTATCCGCAAACAGTGCCCGCTGGGTTTCTTCATACTTACCTGCACTAATCTCCACACTTTTTGCTGGCATCCACCATGAGATGGTTGCATCTCGTCCATACTGAAATTAGTTTCATGAGTGACCATTTTTTAAAATAATTTTATTGGATAACTGCATATTATTCAAACGCACTAAAATGTCCATGTTAAGCATTCACATTTTTTATTTTTATCCCCCGGGTTAAAGCGAGTGCTAATCATGGTGCTAAAAGATATGGGTTAAATCGGTGATTATCGTTCATCATGTATGTTTAACATTGAATTTTATTTTGACTTGTCTTATTATCCTAATAAACAAATGTTTAAGTGTATAATTATGGTGATATCTTGACTGTAGCAGAAATGGAATAAATAATTACAATTTGAAATGCTTAACCTCGATTAATCTCAAATTTTTTTAGCATTATATTCGGCTCCTAGTTTATTAACCATGTTTAACGCCCAGGGGATAAAAATCGAGGCTAAATTTAATTAGAGTTTAAATGTTAATTTTAAATGCTGACCTAATATTGTGTTATTCAGCGGCCATATACGAAGTCAATGTTAATTAAGTAATGGATCACGTGACTGATGTCGTCATCAACGTGGCTGCACAACGTGACGTCACAGCTGCCTCGTGCCAACAATCAAGGTACGATCAAAGTAAGTTAGTGACTCTAAAATAAATATGTAGATATTTTTCCTGATCTATTAAGTTTTAGTACAAAACAATTAAAGGTAAACGACAGTTTTATTGCCTTTATTTCTCATTTTTTTTATAATCATCAAATAAATCAATATTTGGACTTTGAAACATTAATTATATTATTATTTCATTATTTGTATTTGTTTATATTTATTTATGTAGTACCATATTTAGCAACTAAATATATATATATATATATATATATATATATATATATATATATATATATATATATATATATATATATATATATATATATATATATATTCCTGAAATATTAAAAATTGGTACTATTAATTTGAAAACAATGTCATTGTTTACATACCTCTCTTTTTTTGCATAATAAATGCATTCAGTCACCATTAAAAAATAAGTTTGAAATACCTTGGCATGCACTATTATATATTATGTTAAAAATAATCATTTAAAAGAATTTGAACAATTATAAAATGACATGAAAATTAATAAAAAATAAAAAATTATTTTTTTTTAATTTTAGGACCCTTCAACTGACTGTGGACTCTCGATAGATCTTCAATAACTTTGTAAGGACGAGGAAACACCCCAAGTGATACCACGAGATGCGATCCGTGGTCGCTTGCCTCAATGACTCAGCATGTCCTCGCCAGGTAGGGATCATAATGTATAGCCTGTCCGGGATAGGTTGATCTGACGTCACGATCTTTTGTCCTCCAATACAATCCTACTGAGAGGGTCACGTGACGTCAGATGGACCAATCTCAGATAGACTATTCCGTTCGACGTGGACTCGAACAAACAAACTCATGGGGGTCTGAAACTCAGGGGCAGATCCAGGGGGGGGGGGGGGGGGGGGCGGTGCCCTATCCTGTAATGTTAAATTTGAGGTGGGAGGTTGGGGCGAAAGGGGGGTGGGGTAATACTTTCCATGTATTTTGGGACCTTTGGGGGGGGGGGGAAGTGAGTTACACTTTCCATGTACAGTATTTTGGGACCTTTCGCGGAGGTAACACTTTCCAAGTATTTTGGGACATTTGGTGGTGGGGGGTTAATAACACTTTTCATGTATGTTGGGACCTTTGGGGGGGGGGGGGGGCTACCACCTTGGATCCACACTGCTGAACCTACATACGAAGTCAATGTTAATTAAGAAATGGAGGATCTTTCCCTTTCATATTAATAATTCTCATGTAGAGACCAATTTCCCTCCTTGTTTGTACGTCTTTGTCATACACTTTGAGGGAGTCTGAGTGCTACCGATGATGTCATTGTTGATAACTACCATGTAAATATAATTATTTGACCATTTCACTTTTTTTTAAGAAACTGCAAATTTGAAAAAATATAATTGACTTTTTTTATATAAGATGTTATCTTAAATTGGAAGATTTCAGTGCATGGAAAAAATATATTAATCAATTAATAATAATATATAACTGCAATGGGCTTTCTTTAATTCATAATATATCAATCGCAAAAAATATAATACTTGAATAAGTAATGAAAATAAAAGTAGAATCTCTTACTTTATGCTACCATTATTTTTGTATGAATAATGGAGTATCGACCTCAAAGTTTTTTATTGCAGATATGGATAGAGGGTGCAAAGTTATGCTACCCTGATTTTTTTCAGATTTTTTAGAGCCAAGGAACTATTTTAGAAAAATTATTGAAAATTCTTTTTGTGACGTTAGGAATCGCTGCTCCTTAAGAAAAAGATAGGACTTGCCACCGCGTGACTTCACAAAAAGGACTTTCAATAATTTTTTAAAAATACTTCCAGGGCTTAAAAAATCTGAAAAAAATCAGGGTAGCATAACTTTTCACTATCTATCCATTTCTGCAATAAAAAATTTTGAGGTCGATACTCCATTGCACCTTTCTCCTTCCTAGAACTTGCCACATCCCATGCACGACCGATCGTTCGCTCAAGAGATTAACCCTTCGACTTGCGAGAGAAAGACTTCTCGTCGGTCAGAGACCCCACGTCACCACGTTCCGGCCTGCAAGGATCACATGTGTCTTCTCCAGGTAACTAAGGTTCATATTTAACTTGGGTTTCGTCGGAAAATATCGGGTGTCCTTCGGCTCGGCTCGTCCAGTAAAATTCTTCGTTACAAACAATGCACCAATGACGTAAGACGTTACAAACGCGACGAAAACCAAATTAAATGTGAACCAGAGTACAGTACACTTCTGGCCTGGCCGAACGTTTACTCATGCTCTTAGTATGCAAATGCAATACGGTCTTCCGCCCTCTATGTAAAATTTAAATGACATGTTAAATGGAAAGTTTAAGTTCTTTTCTCACTATTATTTTTTTTTTTTTTTGCGTCAATAAATTGTTGGTTGGCTAACTAAGAATTACAAATTTTTTCAGAATTTTTGGAGCAGTATTTTACACTTTTCCCGATTAACAGAGTTACGGGTCGTTAATATTAACGGTGCAAAGTCAATCTTATATAGTCCCATCCTGCAACCTGTGACAATTTAACAGTTGCCAATTTTACAGAGATCTCTCGTTATGACGTCACATCATACACCTCTCGACATCCCGAACGTTACGTCTGTTCTCATTACATCACTCTGTCATGTCGATTGTAAACCTTGTTTGTGAACAAGCATTTATCATGTAATGTTTTAACTGCAGTTTTAAGATTGCCTTTCGACTTATGGGCATGAAAGAAAGCAATTGGGGAATGTCAAGCAGAATTAAGCTATCGAAAGAAAAACGTAATTTTTATTATAGTATACAAATTGATAAAATATCTCCTGATAATTATGTAATGATAACATTATTCAGGCTAGCTCTTTATATTTTATATATACTCTAACACCGGGTCCCTATTATCATAAGGCTTATTATTTATTATTATCATTATTATATCATTATAATAGTTTCAAATCGCTGTTGTATCGTTGTGTAATTTACACCAAGGGGGTCGCACACTACCTTCGTATCGTATGGAATCGTATATTATGACTTTGTATGATAAAAATTTAGAAATGAAAGGAAAAAGAGAAAAAAAAACATATGATACCATGCGATAAAATACGAAGCTTGTCGCCCGTACACCTGATCGCATAGGATCTCAATTTTTAATCATATCGTGCAAAATCCTGCGATCTGTGTGAGTCATTCCTTCATCAAAAGGATGTACTTTACAGGATTAATTATGACGTCACAGCATTTTTCATCTTGAATTTAATTGTGTTAAAAGATATCACAGCAAAAGGTCGAGTGTGGCGCAGAGCATTGACCGGTTCTCGTTAGATCACCGAAGTCAGGCTACGTCGAGCGTGGTTAATATTTGGATGGGTGACCGATTCAAGTAAAAATTACGTTGCTCCCTCCCTGGGGTAAATTCGTCTCGCTTTCTACCCAGTGCAGTGATGCACTTGTGTGTGGTTCCCCAGGCTTTGGACATCGCTTTGGTCCATTGAGAGAAAGTAGAGGTGTCCGTCCTGACTGAGGTTTTCCACGGTTCCCTCAGTCTCACCTCAGCGAATGCTGGGACGCGTAACAGGCCGTGGCCACTATGTACTATCCGTTCCTTACCTTATCCCCACCCTTTACCCGGCCGCGAGCTGTAAGCTCTTAGGGGTGTATCCTTGTAAAAAAAAAAAAAAAAATGAAGAAGTGTGAAGTAACGTATTTGCAACGCACTTACAAAAATCTCTGACAATACATTTGTCATATAAAAATACAGTTAAGTGAATTAAAAAAATGAGTTTGGAGAAAGTTTCTTTACCCTCGATCAGGCGCGGATCCATGGAGGGGGCTGAGAAGGCTGCAGCCCCCCCCCCCCCCGAAATATTTTATTTAACATGGGCAATATAGGCACTTCCCCCACCAGGGGCGTAGACAAGGGGGGGGTTTTGGGTGTTATAACCCCCCCCTTGAGAGCTGAACCTTAGTAAATTTTAAGGGAAAAATAACAAAAAATGGGACTCGACAGATACGATTTAGCTAAAATTTTATGAAAAATTTTCTTAAAAAAAATAATAAAAATAAAAATTTATATCCCCGAAACACATCGTTAATACATATTTATTTTATTTAAAATCGGTCTGCAGAATTATGATTATATAATCATGGTATAATTCTATATTATTATAATTATAATATGTACTATTCCTCATTAAGTTATTTATGTTTTTGTACACGTAAAGACAACAATTTAAAGTGTAAAAAATGTTGAAAGCATTCCCCGCATAATGTTCAGCATAAAAATAAAAATTATACATAGTATTTTATTATTTTTAATTTATTATATAGGTATATTACATCTTAATTACAATTGCTAGTCTCATTGTCTCATGTATAATACTGTACGTATATCTTTGAATTTATTATTGAAGTTAAAAAAAATCCGATTTTTTAAATGTATTAATTTTACAGTATACTTAATGTAATGAATTGATATTCCCCTGCTCAAAAATCTTGAGCCAAGATCTTGTAAGATCTTGGCAGATCTTGGCAAGATTATGCTGATGATAATCTTGCAAGATCTTGCAAGATCTTTCCCAAGATCTTGCACAAGATCTTGCAAGATCTTGCAAGATCTTAGGTAAGATCTTGAGCAAGACATATCACAATATCTTGAGCAATTGTTATCTTGCTTAAGATCTTGCAAGATCTTGCAAGATCTTGTGCAAGATCTTGGGAAAGATCTTGCAAGATCTTGCAAGATCTTGCAAGATAATATTTGCTCAAGATCTTGTGATATTATCTTGCTCAAGATAATATTTGCTCAAGATCTTGTAACAGCATCTTGCTCAAGATCTTGCAAGATCTTGCAAGATCTTGTGCAAGATCTTGGGAAAGATCTTGCAAGATCTTGCAAGATAATATTTGCTCAAGATCTTGTGATATTATCTTGCTCAAGATAATATTTGCTCAAGATCTTGTGACAGCATCTTGCTCAAGATCTTGCAAGATCTTGTGCAAGATCTTGGGAAAGATCTTGCAAGATCTTGCAAGATGATATTTGCTCAAGATCTTGTGATATTATCTTGCGCAAGATAATATTTGCTCAAGATCTTGTGATAGTATCTTGCTCAAGATCTTGTCAAGATAATATTTGCTCAAGATCAAAATAATTGCGCAAGATCTTGTGCAATGCTGTCGGTTGGTTTAAATCCGTTGAAAGGCAGCCATGTTGGGTCAGTAATGTAGCGGCAATTCCAAGTAGCAATCTCCGAGTCACATAGCCAACATGACGTACTGAAAAAAAAAACAAAAACAAACAAAGTTAGTATTCTGTTAGTTGCAGCTCGTTAAATAAGGAAGTCTCATGATGCATGGTTTCATTTCTGTATGGATATGTTCATAATTTTGCTTCCTTCCACCTCTCCGTTCAATAATTCTTTTACTCCGCGGGCCATGCTATGTATTTTCTCCTTCAGCTAGGCTCGGTGGAACCTGGGGGTCAAAAACAAAGAAATTCGTCAATAAAATTAGGCACAAATCTAGAAAGTTCTTGTTCAAGACATTTCCTATAGAAATTTAGCAAAACTTGCACAAGATCTTGCAAGATTTTGATCAATTTATCATACATTGCAGTATTTTATACATACCTTTTCAAAATATCACAAACAAAACCCTGCAATGCAATTAATCTCTATGACATGTTGCTTTATGCATACAACAAGCAGCAGGTTGTCCTCAGTATATTCATCATATTCCAGGTTTGCAAGCAGTTGCAAGGCAAACAGGAAGCAGGTCCGGCCATCCGAATTTCATGAAAAAACATAAAATATTCTATGAGCTTAACAATATATTAAACAAAAACAACTAAACATAAGTTTAAGCTTACCTGAAACTGTGTATAAAGTACTAAATTAGCACAAATGAACACAAAATCTTCATGTTTCTTCTTCAGCTCTTACGTTCACCAACCGTCCATTTTCAGTTTCAACACATGTTATAAAAACGCGTATCGCATTGCATTTGTTTCCCAACGTTTTCTAGCGCGCCGTCGCGCGCAATTTTGAAAACGAATAAAAATGCACCGATCAAGCTGAAAACTTGTATCCAGAGGTTAATTGGCAAGCTGAATTTAATGACGGTTATTAAATTAACCCTGAATAATTATTGGGGGTGCTGTTACCCTTATTTAAAAAAAAATGAATATTGCGATTCTGAATAGAAAAAAAATCTGCAAACGGGTGCGATCGATCGGCAAAAAAATTATATGACCATGGGGAGGTTTTCACCCTTACTAAAATCTTGCGTAAGAAATTACTTCTTGAACAAGATTGCCATTTTAAACAAGAAAAATCTTGCCATAACTATGAAAAGAAGTGTAAAGTTTTTTCTTGATCGAGTCTATTACTTGTCCAAGATGTAAATTTTGGGTACAAGATGGTAGTTAATCTTGGGTAAGAAATGATTTTTTGGCCAAGATTTCCATCTTAAGCCGCTATTACACGATACAATTTTTCTAACTATTGCATACAATTTTTTCTTACAAGAAAAATTGAAACCCATTTATTTGTATGGAGATGAAATTTTCTTGCAAGGAAAACTTGTATGCAAAATTGTATGGTGTAATATAGGCTTTACGCTAGATGGTAACTAACCCAAGAAAAAATCTTGCGATAACTATGAAAAAAAGCGTAAGATTTTTTCTTGCTCGAGTCTATTACTTGCTTAAGATTGAAATCTTGGGTATAAGAAATGATTTCGTGCACAAGATTGCCATCTTACGCAAGACGGTAACTTACCCAAGAAAAAATCTTGCGATAACTTTGAAAACAAGCGTAAGATTTTTTCTTGCTTGAGTCCATTACTGGCCCAAGATGGATCTCTTGGGTAAGAAATGATTTCTTGGCCAAGATTGCCATCTTACGAAAGACGGTAACTTACCCAAGAAAAAATCTTGCGATAACTATGAAAACTAGCGTAAGATTTTTTCTTGTTCGTGTCTATTACTTGCCCAAGATGGAAATCTTGGGTAAGAAATGATTTCTTGCACAAGATTGCCATCTTACGCAAGACGGTAACTTTTACCCAAGAAAAAATCTTGAGAAAATTTTGAACACGCGAGCAAGATTTTTTCTTGCGTAAGTCTATTACCTGCCCAAGATGAATCTCTTTGGTAAGAAATGATTTCTTGGCCAAGATTGCCATCTTACGCAAGACGGTAACTTACCCAAGAAAAAAATCTTGCGTTAACTATGAAAACAAGCCTAAGATTTTTTCTTGCTCGAGTCTATTACTTGCCCAAGATGGAAATCTTGGGTAAGAAATGATTTCGTGCACAAGATTGCCATCTTGCACATGACAGTAACTTACCCAAGAAAATATCTTGCGATAACTATGAAAACAAGCGTAAGATTTGTTCTTGCACGAGTCTATTAATTGCCCAAGATGGATTTCTTGGGTACAAGATGGAAATCTTGGGTAAGAAATGATTTCTTGGCCAAGATTGCCATCTTACGCAAGACGGTAACTTACCCAAGAAAAAATCTTGAGATAACTATGAAAACAAGCGTAAGATTTTTTCTTGTTCGAGTCTATTACTTGCCCAAGATGGAAATCTTGGGTAAGAAATGATTTCGTGCACAAGATTGCCATCTTGCACAAGACAGTAACTTACCCAAGAAAATATCTTGCGATAACTATGAAAACAAGCGTAAGATTTGTTCTTGCACGAGTCTATTAATTGCCCAAGATGGATTTCTTGGGTACAAGATGGAAATCTTGGGTAAGAAATGATTTCTTGGCCAAGATTGCCATCTTAATTACGCAAGACGGTAACTTACCCAAGAAAAAATCTTGAGATAACTATGAAAACAAGCGTAAAATTTTTTCTTGTTCGTGTCTATTACTTGCCCAAGATGGAAATCTTGGGTAAGAAATGATTTTTTGCACAAGATTGCCATCTTACGCAAGACGGTAACTTACCCAAGAAAAAATCTTGAGAAAATTTTGAACACGCGAGCAAGATTTTTTCTTGCTTAAGTCTAATACTTGCCCAAGATGGAAATCTTGGGTAAGAAATGATTTCTTGGCCAAGATTGCCATCTTACGCAAGACGGTAACTTACCCAAGAAAAAATCTTGCGATAACTATGAAAACAAGCGTAAGATTTTTTCTTTTTCGTGTCTATTACTTGCCCAAGATGGAAATCTTGGGTAAGAAATGATTTTTTGCACAAGATTGCCATCTTACGCAAGACGGTAACTTACCCAAGAAAAAATCTTGAGAAAATTTTGAACACGCGTGCCAGATTTTTTCTTGCTTAAGTCTATTACTTGCCCAAGATGGAAATCTTGGGTAAGAAATGATTTCTTGGCCAAGATTGCCATCTTACGCAAGACGGTAACTTACCCAAGAAAAAATCTTGCGATAACTATGAAAACAAGCGTAAGATTTTTTCTTTTTCGTGTCTATTACTTGCCCAAGATGGAAATCTTGGGTAAGAAATGATTTTTTGCACAAGATTGCCATCTTACGCAAGACGGTAACTTACCCAAGAAAAAATCTTGAGAAAATTTTGAACACGCGTGCCAGATTTTTTCTTGCTTAAGTCTAATACTTGCCCAAGATGGAAATCTTGGGTAAGAAATGATTTCTTGGCCAAGATTGCCATCTTACGCAAAACGGTAACTTACCCAAGAAAAAATCTTGCGATAACTATGAGAACAAGCGTAAGATTTTTTCTTGTTCGAGTCTATTACTTGCCCAAGATGGAAATCTTGGGTAAGAAATGATTTCTTGCACAAGATTGCGATCTTACGCAAGACGGGAACTTACCCAAGAAAAAATCTTGAGAAAATTTTGAACACGCGCGCAAGATTTTCAATCTTACGTAAGATTTTTTCTTGAGCAAGTTAATTACTTGCCAAGATGTCTATCTTGCGTAAGAAATGACTTCTTGAGCAAGATTACCATCGTGCGCAAGCCATAAACTAGCTCAAAAAATAATCTTGCAAAAAATTCGAAAACACGCGCAAGATTTTCTATCTTGCAAGATATTTTTTCTTGCGCAAGTAAGTTTCTTGCCAAGATGTCGATCTTACGTAAGAAATGACGTCTTGAACAAGAATATTATCTTGCTCAAGATCTTTTTAAACCAAAAATATCTTATTTTTTGACTTTTCCCAAATTTTTTGCTTAAATATTATTTTTAGAAGGATAATATATATTCCTGACCAGCATTGATTACTGTCTTGCCTCTTTTTTGGACTTCTTGAGTTCACTTGACAAGATCATAAAAGATCTTGTAAGATATTGCTCAAGATTTTTGAGCAGGGTCCTGTTTTGAAAATTTAATAAAAATATTTTTTCTTGCTCGTACATCAGTACACTCAGAAAATATTTAAAGCAAATATCCTAAAAAGCAACACATTTACTGTGTTGTTTTTGTACCTCAAAGGAAAAATCCTTAAATCTTACACACACGGGAGTTTAGAGTTCAACACATCAAGATGTTTAAATTTTTACACATTTAGTGTGTTGGATTCTAAATTTTTGAGCGTAAGATCCAACACCCCTTGAGCGTAAAGTTCTACACAGAACTGCTTAAAATGTTACACACTTGGTGTAAGATTCTACGCCCCAAGAGTGTAGGCTGCTAAGCTTTTTGTGTGTAGCTTTCTACGCACCTAGTGTTTAGTTTTCTAAGCTTTTGTGCGTAGCTTTCTACGCACCTGCAGTGTAGGATTTTATGATTTTATATATAATAGTATTATACTATAGCCATGTCTCTTAACTTTTCGAAGACTTATAAGTGTATACGATAGCATATTGAATATTATAAATTAAAATACATCTCCTAATTTTTGGCTGCCTAATTATTATTCGAATTATTATTTATTCCTCTTATATTTATAATTTTCTTCCGTATTTTTTAAAACAACTTCTATCCTCTTAAGTATCCTAAAATTAAAAAATAGTTATAATAAATTATATTATGATAATTAATTGTGTATTTGCTTAAAAAAAGGTGGTTTCATGGATAAAATATAATTAAAATTTACATTTTTTTTATTAATGCATTTTTTTTATTACTTAAGAACACAGATATCACATGAGTAAAAAGAATGATGATGCAAGTAACAAAAAAGTAGATTATATTAAACAAAAACTTTTTATGCACTTCTATAGTTTAATAGAAAGACAAATTTCGTACGTACTTTAATAACCATTTGTAGGTGTACATATATATTAATATATTTTAGACAATATTTCTTGAAACACTCATTAATACAACGGCACATAAATTGATGCTGAAAGCATTCTTGCACATATTACACTCAAATACTCGAGTTTTTATTGGGTTTTCAGTGCACACAATGTTATGCCATGGCGACTCCCCGGCTTCTTGCTCGCCTAAACGAACGTTTAATCAAATCTACAGTTTCAATACACTGCTACACACTCGCACACTTCACACACTATTGTCGCATTATCTAAAACTCGATTACAACATGCACTTACTTTCACAAGTAAAATTTTACAAAATTTAAACTATCACGAAACGAAAACCTCATCAAATCCAGATATTGATGAACTAACACACAAGCGAGCAAACACACAGCAAAGAACTTCAGATCTAACGGTCGCAAATTCCTGTCTCTGATGACGCTGCGCGCATCCTTTGCGCAGATGTGTAACTGTGTAACTGTGTAGGACTTTAAACTGAAACAAAGTGTGTAAGGTTTTAAGCACTACTGTGTTGATTCTTATACGTTTTATTCTAAAAACCAGCTTAACACATTTCGTGTGTTGCTGCTTAAGTTGCATGTGTAGGATTTTAAAAGAAGGTGTGTAAGATTTTAAGCACCAATGTGTTGATTCTAATACGTTTTATTCTAAAAACCATCTTAACACATTTCGTGTGTTGTTGTTTAAGATGCATGTGTAGGAAGTTACCTAGCTTGGTGTGTAAAACAACTTTTTAAACAGTTTTGTTGCTTAACTTTTACTCACTAAAGGTGTTGAGTTTTAAGAACATAGTTTTACCTCTCTCGTTACACTCTTGTATCCTGACTTTTTACACACTTTCATCTTAAAATCTTACACACCTTGGGCGTACCCATACATCTTACACACTTAATGTGTAGACTACTACTCATTGAAATCTTAACTTTTAATACCTTTGTGTTAGTTCTTACACATTTTGAAAACGCAACACACAATGCGTAAATTCTAACACATTTTGCTTAAGATCTAACACTTTTTTCGTTGGATTCGTAAGCAAAAAGTGTAAAACCCGTCTTTACACATGTAAGTGTGTTGGGACTTTTCTGCGTGTACATCGTCTTAAAATGTGCTCTATTTTTTTTATAAGAAAAAGTAGTGACAAAAATATTGTAACTACATAATTTCCGATTTACAAATATAAGAAATTTGCTGCAACTTTTCATCGAAAAAATGTATAGTCCATGTCTCTTTTTCAAAAAAATCGTGCACCATGAAACTAATAAAAACGATATAAAAGTGGTATTAGATGAATTACTTGATTTAAATATATATACTCAATTAAAGCACGTTAGTGCACGTATAATATTGAAACGAAATTAAAAAAAAGAGGTGCAAAAAAAAAATAAAATTTTAAAAATATTGCATCAGGCCATGCATTCTCTATAATAGTATTTTTTTTATAATTTTACCCTAAAAAAGGGGCGTGTCCTTAAAAAAAATCGCGCCTGCGGCGGGCTATTGGGGGGCTACACCCCCCAAACCCCCCAGTGGGCTGTTTTCCATCTTATTTATTTTCAAGAACCCCCCCCCTTGGACAAATCCTGCCTACGCCACTGTCCCCCACTCCAATGTTTTTTAAAATTGGCCCAATGGAGGCAGCTCCCCCTTCCTCCCCTGCAAATATTTCAGCTTCCTCCGAAATTTTTTCCCGGATCCGCGCCTGCCCCTCGATCATATTTATATCCTCAATTTTTGTGTTTTACTTTTCTCCTGGTCTCACCTTGTTAGATCAGCTTTGTTGTACTCTTTGGGCAGTCTGAATGTCACCAATGGTAGCATTTCGGGTCACTCACCTTGTTTGAATGTTCCATTTTGGGGCATGTCCAGATTATATAAATATTATATATGTGCGGTAAATGCTGTTTTTTTTTAATTTAATATATAGCTATGTTAATACATTTAAATGTACTCCTATTACATATATAATATATATATATATATATATATATATATATATATATATATATATGTACGAATCAAAGACTAATAGTCCTGCCGTGTTTTATGCTCAGAAATTGGACCAACTTTTTCAGAAATAAAGAAAAATAAGCCTTGTAATTTATTTTTCAAGCCCATGCTAAGCTAAGTAGTGGAAAATTTTAGATAAAAAAAAAGTTGTAGAGTGAAAACGTTATAATTCATAAACTGCTTTGTGTACTTACTACACATTACATGAAATAATGTGATAGAATAATTGTTTATTGGGTTTTTATACATAGTTTGGACTGTTTGGAGGGAAAAATATTATTAAATAAACAAACTATACCTAATTGGTGAATGCAAAAGACGAAAGTCCATACACAAAATACGTATATTCACACATTTAAAATTTAGCATTTAAAATTTATAAAAAATAAATGTTTCATTTATTAAGGTTCAGATAACACCGATCAACTGTTCGACGTAGTCCCCTTTGATTAACACGTAAATCTTAGCAAATTGACAAAAATTCTGAAAATTTTTTGAGAGGCACATATTAGTGCCTAAAAGCCGTATTATAGAAAATTCAAAACAATTAAACTAGCCGATTTTTTTTAAAATAATTTTTTTAATTTTTTGCATAGGGCCTTTCCATTAAGAAACAAACTACCGCCTTAATTTAAAAAAATCGGCTAGTTAAATTGTTTCGAAACTTTTTCTATGTCTTTTAGGAATTAATATCTGCCTCTTAAAAAAAATTCTGACATTTTGTGCATGAATTTGCTAAGGTTTACATGTTAATCAAAGGGGACTACGTCGAACAGCTGATCTGTGTTATCTCTACCTTAATCATTTACATAATTTTAATTGGAGAGACTTTATAAATTTAATGCTTCAATGTCAAAAGAAATGTGGATAGAACTTATTTTGCTGCAGCATACAATTAACTTTCCATTAATATGAAACAAATATAGATTTGAATTTCCCTCCCACCATAATACATTGTCCCATGATAATTTAAGAGTTAAAATAAATGAAATTAAGAGATTATATAGCACTAATTGAGCACTTTTTATTCCACTTAATTTTGGAATCCTTGCGGCAAAACTTGCAAGTTTGGGGGGGAGGGGGGTGTTGCCCTCATGTGTTTGAATTTTATTTGAAAATGAAGATACTGAGCTGGAGCAAAACTTCTTACGGCACTAATTAGCACTAATCGAGCACAAATTATTGCACCCAAAATTGGAATTAGTGCTGTAAGTGGGGGGGGGGGCTGTCGTGAAGTGAACCCCCCATAAATCCAATTTTATTTGAAAATGAAGATATTGAGCTGGAGCAAAACTTTTTACGACACTAATTAGCAATAATCGAGCACTAATTATTGCACCCAAAATTAGAATAAGTGCTGTAAGTGGGGGGGCTGCCGTGAAGTGGGCCCCCCATTTTTCAAATTTGACTTAAACATGTGTTTACAGGGGGGCTGATGTGTGTCGTACGGCACTAATTAGCAATAATCGAGCACTTATTACTGCACCTAAATTTTGAATTAGTGCTGAAAGTGGGGGGCTCACTTCACGTACATAATCGCAGCGGCACTGCCACTTTCAGTTCCAGCGTAACTCTGATGAAATCCCTGGTCAAAAGACACAGAGGTCTCTGTAGGGTCTCTGCTACCATAAAATATCATCGTATAACTTTGGTAAAATATAGCTACCTTGATTGTTTATGAGCTACACTAGCGCCAACCACCCTCAAACCCCACAAAATTCTGAAAATGTTTCTAAAAATTCTGGCCATTAAGAAATAGCAGAGGTCTCTAATATATATGGTGTCTACGAATAATTGAACAACAATGAAATTAAAGTCTTTCGCTTTATTCATTAGCAATATATTTTGTTATTGAAATGTCAGTTTTTGAAATTATTAGAAAATGTTACTTAAACTGTCCTAAAATATTATAAAACAAAAATAATCGTTCACTACTGCCAAATTAATTAATTATTTCCTTCTTCCTAGCACTCGTCTGTCCACCCTCACGATCACTCGAGAGGCCGCCCCACCAGACGCGCGGTAAACAATTTACGAAGCCCCCCAGCAAAGACTCCACGTCGGTCAGAGACCCCACGTCACCACGATCCGGCCTGCAAGGATCACACGTGTCTTCTCCAGGTGGGAATATTGTACACTTCTGGGCAGGCCGAATGTAAACACATGCTTTTCGTGCGCATTAAAGAGCCCAGTGTGCATTAATTACACGGACGTGTTGTACAAGATAGTATTAATATATAATATGTAAATTTATTGTGACTAGAGATGTATGTCTTATGTTAACGAGTGTTAGCAAAACTTTCACCAGGACTAGAAGGTGTTTGGAGTGTGATAATTGCTTGAACCTTTGATATAATATAACGGTAATATATATAAGTCCAACGAGGTACTGTCTAATTTTGTAGTAATATCGTTTCTAAACAGGATAAACATTGTCAATTAGTGAAATTTTTTTAAAAAAGTTAAATTGAAAATTGCAACATTTAATTTTTTACACAAATCTTGCACCAATTAAAATGTGTAGCGTCTTCTTATGAAACCAAAATTTCCATCTTTCTATGGTTATATAGCCGAAATAAATAATAACTGCATTTGACGTGAATAAAGAGAGGGCTGATTCGTGAAAGTTCCAACGTCAGTTCCGATTCCCTTCAGCCTGTAACTTATACAACCTGCGATACTTCAGTGCTTAAATAGTTGCCTACTTGACAGTAAAAATTATCCCTCGGAGGGAGCAGGAATAATGTTAATTAAGGATAAGGTAACACGGATCAGCTGTTTTTTTAGTCTCAATAGATCAGCATGTAAACCTTGGCAAATTCACAGAAAATTCTGAATTTTTTTTTAGAGACCTATTTTAGTACTTTAAAAGTCACAGAAAAAAATTTCAAAACAATTATTCGAGGCAATTTTTGTTTTTATTAATTTTTTAATTTTTCTTTCTATGGGATGCTGAAAATTATAATAAAAAAAATCATAATCAAATAACGCTTTCCCACCTCGTCAACTCTCATATTTATTATTTGCATGATCATATTTTAATTTTTTATCACAGTACGTACATGATTATGTAACAAGGGGTTAAAAAATTGAAAAATTATTATAATTATGTATTAATTGCTAATTAATGTTTAAAAAATCTTCTTTCCGTATATGCAAAACCTAGAACATAATTCATACAATGACTATAATATATAGGCAAATTTACATGATATTTCCTCCGGAAGTTATAGCCGGAAGTGTAATGTTTCTGGCAGGGGTGGATCCAGACCGCGGCTCTGGGGAGGGGGGGGGGGAAGGGCCGTCCCGGCCCATCCCGAAATGTTCCAATTTATTTGGGGTGGGCCTGGTGGGAGGGGGGTGACGGGTTGTATTTCTACGTCATTTCTATTTCTTTACTCTGTAAAGTTTCAAAGTTGAATTATATACAAACAGAAGAGCTGCAAACTTCATCCCACTCCGGAAGGAATATAAAATTTAATGTTGTCTGTATGTTGCAGGAAGACTGCAGCCGAGATCGAGGGGGAACGTCGACATTTGTTTTGTTAACATTTTCTGTAAGCATTTTGTAAAAAAGAAAAAAAAAAAACATTTTTGGACCATATCAGGTCATTCTCGTCCTGCAGCAACTGCTGTAAAGTTGCTGTTGTGTTTTTTTGTTTCCCAAACATTTCATTTCCTTGAAATTTGGACTTTTTAGATAAAAAAGTTAAAATTTAAGGCATGACTAAAGGTAAAAATTGCCATAAAAATTGCAAATTAAATTGAAATCTTGAGCAGTATAGTAATTTCTTATAAAAATTTATAACTGATATAATGCATTGCGGGCTAAAAAGGTGGATTCATATGGTGATTTTTATCATGCGAAGCGAAGCGAATAATGCGCATTTGCTTTAACATCCATTGGCGGTCATATTTGGCGATTAAAAAAAGAGCATCATAATTTAACGCGCGCGACATTCGCCGCCGTAACCGCGAATTTGCTCGCAGCATATATATTAAAGGATTTCACAGCTTTAATTTGCGTCAAAATCGCGTCGCATCGCCGTTGTCGCCATCTGAATCCGCCTTAAATACAGTACGATCTAAGATTACTGGTATAATTTGGTAATTAGCAAGAATTCATAAAATTATAATATATTACTGTGGATAAAAAGAAATTAAATATCACCTTCAGAAATCCGGACATATTTTATACAATTCGACGTTCAGTTGTTTAATTGTCACTGCCCACTCCACCACACAAGGCCTGCACCAGAGCGTACTTGAGTAGGAGGCCAAAACCCAGCCGGCGCGATCGTCATCTGTCGAGACATTAGCCGTCCGGAATTTAAAAAATAAAATGCAATGTAATCGGGAGGAAATATTTTTTTTTTAATATTTACTTGATATTAATGAAGGTGTCTTGTAATGCAATAATACTTCAATGTAGTCTCCCGTTTGCTAATTATTTTATTTAGTTCATAAATATCATATATACTTCTTGAGATATAAGACGGTAAAGTTAGGGCGGGAACTTGGTTCTATCTTCCAAGCTTTAGTAATGTATCATGACGTCACGAAATATTGAAAACACAAAAGTACTTGAATCAACTTTCATACATTATTTTCGATGTAGTAAATAACTTTACTTGATATATACAAAGTATAGAAAATGCAATTAAGTAAAGTGAAAGTCACTCGCTATGAAGAAAGGCTTTCAATGTTCATATGACGTCATCGCCAGGAAACTGACTTTTATTACTTCGCGCATGCCGGCGCATGCGCAGATGTAACAGAAGTAGCAGAAGTCGGGTTCATAAAAGTTTAATTTAAGTGTATTAAGGGTAAGGTAACGCCACCAATGTTAAAAAAAATCCCTCTCACAAAAATTCTGAAAAAAATTTAAAATGTTCTCCTCTATACCCCCTATCAGTACCTAAAATATCAGGTATACAAATACGATCTAGTTTTTGAGTTATAAATTTTTAAAGTTGACTACTTTAACATGGAGAAATGAAACTCCCATGTTAAATTGGTCAACTTTAAAAATTCATAACTCAAAAACTAGATCGTATTTGTATACCTGATATTTTAGCTACTGATAGGGGGTGTAGAGGAGAACATTTTAAATTTTTTTCAGAATTTTTGTGAGAGGGATTTTTTTTAACATTGGTGGCGTTACCTTACCCTTAATATTGTTTTTGGGTGAAAAAAAAGGTAGTCCAGTAAGATTAAACTATATTAGAGTTAAACTTGTTTCATTTTGAAAACTCTAGCATACAGCGTAATTGTCGTAAACTGCGACCAAAGTGAAGCCCTCTCCCATTTGATTACACGCAAACCTGCTGCTCAGTATAGGACGGCTATTGAAAAGTGGGCGCGGTCGTGTTGTGGCCTCCTAATCAAGTTCGCTCTGCCTGCACGAACTGCAAAGCGCGCGAATAAAAATAGTAGTCCATCCCCTCTTTGCTATAGCATTGTAAATTTCAATAGAAATAAATTTTTCTTGATATTTTCACACCCCAAGCGTAATTTCTAAACCCCATATCTTGCCATAAGTTTCAAAATTTTAAAACCACTCTCCTTCCATGAAAATTTCGGTGTCAAAGTTGCATATAACTCGATGTAAAATTGAGAATCTAATTCAAAAAACAATCTAGATCGATATTATAGTGCGCAGGTCTTGGTGGAGGGGGCAGTGGTTGTGTAATAAATGCCATGGGTGAGGGTTTTTTAGCTAGAGCCGATAAATTTATAAGCAGAAACTTTAAGGTAGAGATAATACGGATCAGCTGGTCCAATGCTAAAAAAATCCCATTCATAAAAGTTCTGAAAAAAATTTAAAATATTCTCCTCTAAATCCCCTATCTCAGTACGTAAAATATCAGGTATACAAAATTAACGCGCTAGTTTTCGAGTTATTAATTTTTAAAGTTGTGACCAATTTAACATGGAAGTTCTATTTCTCCATGTTAAATTAGAGAACTTTAAAAATTCATAACTCAAAAACTAGCTCGTTTTTGTATACCTGATATTTTACCTACTGATAGGGGGATGTAGAGGAGAACACTTTAAATTTTTTTCGTAATTTTTATGAATGGGATTTTTTTAGCACTGGGCCAGCTGTTCCGTATTATCTCTACCTTAAACCAAAATTGTTACGACTTAATTTGCTTTTGCTGTGAAACAAAAAGTCAAGTTTTTTTATCTTCATTTTTGTGGTGACAGATAATTTCATAATCATGAACAAAATTTATTAAGGTAAAACCATATCCTCTCTATATATTATATAACTGCAGCTAAAACTTGGACGTCATGTTCAGAGTAGAGCTATAACGTACTTATATAGGTTAATCATTTTGATGATATAGCTAGTGATCGAGTTAGAGGTTATATATTATAGTTGATGAGGTACTGTATAACATACATAATATATAATTAATGATGGTTCAATTCATATATTTTTGTCTTTTAAAAAAAATCGTCCAATATTTTATATTATATAATTATATAATGTCTTTTTGAAGAAGATGACATATATAACATAAAAGAACTTGCATGTACGTGAGCTTTCGAGTGACCAGCACTATATAATATACGACCGCGCGTGTAATGTGCCAACGACACTGCATGCGTGCGTGCGAGGAGTGGAAGCGAACACAAAACGTTAGAAATTTTAAGGGGAACAATAAAATTCCTTACATCCCCTGCGCTCTCTGTCATATAGCTATACTATATAATAGAGGCTTCAAGTCATGCGATCTCGCTGCGCAACTGTTTGTCCCCTAAATATCTTGAAAATGAAGCGCCAAAGTGTTTTTTTAACTTTTCTCGGTTATAAAATCAAGTAAAAAATCTGAATCTTGAATCATCTACTTTATTTTTCAGTTTGGACCAAAGTTCCGGGCCGTAAAGGAATTTTCCCTAAAAAATATTAATCTTAGTGGAAAAACAAATTCACGTTTTTTTTTTACATAAGTTTGGTATAGCGGGTGGGAACACCGAGAAATCAGCTGACTTGAAGCCTCTATTAAAAGGTTCAGATATAACTTTGTTTTAATCGGAAACTCTCGGGTATCCTTCGGCTCAGCCAGTACAGTTCTTCGTTACAAATAAAAAGCACCAATTTTAATGACTGAAGACGTTACAAACACGAGGAAAACCAAAAGTTAAATGTGAACCACAGCTATAATAGAGTATATCATTCACTTATATAATACACGTAAGTCGCAGTGTTACCGCCCTTGAATTACACTGCGTAGTGACCTCGATCGTATATAAGGGGAATTCTCCTACATTTATTTTAATTTTTTTTCAGATGCTCTATGCCTTGAAACTAAATGTCCTAAAACGAAAAAGTTTCAATTTTCAAAATTGGAGGCATGGGAATTTTCTAAAAATCTTCCTCCTTTTGAATTTAGCGCCAAAACGTGACGTAGAAACTGCCTAGCAGGCGAAATTTTCCGGCAATAAATTTATATTTTCGATTATCACTCTTAAAGTAAACTGATTTTAGAGAAAAAACTATTGATACTATAGGGTATAAAAACCTACTGATTTCGATCGTGTTACTAAAATGTATAGCCAATGACTCCTTGACGCTCAAACTATGATATCAGGCAGTTGTTATGTGTTAACTAGGGAGTTTCTACGTCACAATTTTCAGGTTTGCGCGCGGGTTGCATACTTTGCCCCTATTCTAATAATCCCTTCATCAGAGTCCCCAAATTTGAGTTAAAAAACTTAAAACTTAAGTCAAACTTATTGTTAGTATGAACCCTATCATATAATATAGTAGTTAAATTAAAATTTGAGTTGTAAGAGAATTCCCCATTATATAGTGGCAGGCGCGGATCCAGAAAAAAATTTCGGGGGGGGGGGGTTGCCTCCATATAAGGCCAAAGTTAAAAAAAATTTAGAGTGGGGGAAATGCCTAAATTAAATTAAATCCAAAATTGGGGGGGGGGGGCTGCAGAGCCCCCCCCCCACACCCCTGGATCCGCGCCTGTATAGTGGTCATGGCACTCGAGCTCATTTTCACATACATGACATTAATATACACTGGAAGGACATCTAACGGATGCCGCAAGTCAATGAAAAAGGTGCAACATACGTTGCCATTTTGGATTTTGGTGACACAGATGGAGCTGATGAACAATAGCGGCGCTGCACTATGTGGCAACGTTTGCTTGATTTTAAGCTACTCATCCATAGAAGCTGGTGGCACTCAGGTTTGATGGGATAGCTATATTTGGATGAACTCTCTCTTGCAGTTTCAGTAAGAAATTTAGATTGTCAGGACGACCTCTCTAAAATTGTTGTGTCTTTGATTTAATTACATATATATAATTGCTTTGTTAAAAATTGCATGTAAAAGAGACTTTTAATTAATTTGTTGTTAATATTCACAACATTATTATTATATATTTTAAATATTGATATCTCCCTTTGGTTCAGATTTGTAAATAAAAATCCTTTCTCGATTGTCCATGTAATTTACATCATCACTAATTGACATGAAAGAATAGCACTAAAATGTGGAAAATAACGTTAAAAATGTTGCAATATTATTCAGAATATATATATTAATTAATTAATTAATTAATTTATTTATTTATTTATTTATTTATTCTCTTATTGCGAAAACAGACTTCGCAATACACTTTACATCTGAATTCCATACAGCCATTGAAGTCTCTCGAGAAATTTGTACCGCCTGAAAAGTATGCAACTTCTTTTATATTAGTGTCAAGCGGGCTGCATAAAAGCTGGGCGTTGTATGTGAAAAGTATTAATTTTTGTTTGTTTTATTAGGAAATGTAATCAAATATTAATGATGTATATATAATTTTAAACTTTTTATTAAAATTTTAAAATCATACAATTAATGGTAAGATAACGCAGCCAAAGTTGAAAAAAAAATCACTCACACGAAAATTATGAAAAAAAATTAAAAAGTTCTACTTTACATACCTTATCAGTAGGTAAAATGTCAGGTATATACAAAAACGAGCTAGTTTTTTACATATTAATTTTTAAAGTTGACTAATTTAACATGGAGAAATGGAACTTCCATGTTAAATTAGTCAACTTTAAAAATTTAGAAATAAAAAACTAGATCCTATTTGTACACCTGATAATTTATTTAGCTACTGATAGGGGATGTAGAGGAGAACATTTCAAATTTTTTTCATAATTTTCATGTGAGGGAATTTTTTAACATTGGTGGTGTTATCTTACCCTTAAAGAAGAAAATAATAATAATAATAATAATAATAATACCTATAAAATTTGATAGAAATGTCTTTAATATGCTTCAAATAATAAATTCATTGAATGAGATATTAAAATGTGAAAATTTTAGTGGCTTCATCAAAAAAAAAAAGGGTAAAAATATGGTACTGTGATTTTTTTCAGATTTTTCTGAAAAATTATTGAAACTCTATTTTATGACGTGTCACGGGCGGCACTGCGCGCCCTATCCTTTTTCTTAATGAGTGCCGCCTAGCTGTGACGTCATCAAAAATGACTTTCAATAATTTTTTAAAAATAGTTCCTGGTCTCAGAAAAATATGAAAAAATTCACAGTACCATATTTTTACCCCTTCTTTCGATTAAGCCACTAAAATTGTCACATTCTAATATCTCATTAACTTTATCGTATGTTATGATCTTGTAAGCTCTTTTTTATTGAAAGTAACCAGGGAGTGTACCCGCTTGATAAGGGATGTAGAATATTTTAAAATATTTCACAATTTTCATGTGTGGAATTTTTTTTAACATTGGGCAGGCATGTTACTTTACCCTAAAATAGAAGCTTAATCTGACAGAAATGTGTAATAAAGGTGATGTCTGAATAAAATAAGAAAGTAAAACTCTCATGGCTTTATTTTTATTTTTTTATAAAAAGGAGTACAAAGAAAATCTCATTCAAAATTAATAATTCATCCTTGACCTGTATGTATATTTAGGTCTTACTTAACATAATTGTTTATTTGTTGTATGAATCATTTAATAAAAAATACATTAAGTTAAATGAAATATTGTGAACACAAATTTAGTGTTACTAAAATTAAATTATAAGCTAATTATAACTATAGTTTTATATACTAACAAGACCAGATAAAAATCACATTGTATTAAACAAGTTTTATAAAAAATGTGTTTCCATACATAAATAAAGACAAATATAAAAAAAATACATGATTAAATTAATCTCTCTCCAGTTATAATTATATACTGTATTAATCAAGTTTCATAATAAATGTGTTTCCATACATAAATAAAGACAAATAAAAAAAAAATACTTGATTAAATTAATCTCTCTCCAGTTATAATTATATACATCTCATTAATTAGGCAAAGGTAGCTAGGTCCAGTCAATCAATATATATTAGGCCTGTTCCTTTTTGTGACATTTCTGTCATCTAGATTGACCTTGTATATCTTCGTAACAGACCTAGTTATGACAAAATGATAATTAATGTCAGATATCTTACTTAATAATTTAAAGTATGTGCTAAACCAGAAAGATAATTTGTTATAAGTTATAACATTTAATATTTTCTATTTAAATTTACTTAAAAAAATAAATTCTCAAAGAAAAAAAAAAAGGCAAACAAATTAAATTTCTTCTTCTTCTTTTTTTTAAAAAATTAGTTAAATTATCAATAATGTCACTGGATCGAGCTCACACAATTTAGCTCAAACCACAAATGTGTCTCACCGTCTACATACGTCTCGGAGACTGTTATAATAGAGATCTCCGTGTCGTATGGTCAGAAATTTGACCTTTGCAGGTCATCTCAGTCAATTTTCTGACCATTAGAAAATTACTTGCAAGAATATAGTCTAAAAACTGGTAAAGAAGGGACTTGAAGGTTTAAAAATAAGATATATGTAAGATGTGTGATATATTCACATTAAAAAAATACTCAATATTATATTTATATTATGGAAAAAAACCTTTGACCTCATAAGCCACCAACAGATGCTATTGAAAACCTGCTCTTGCACTTTTTGTACAAAAAAAAAGTTACGTACCAACCAACGAGTTAACACTATTGCTTCAGGCAAATTTGTGACTCAAAATGTAATCTTTTTTAAATATAACTACAAAAAATTACAAGTCTGTTACACGACAGGGTAAAAAATAAATTTATATAATGGAGTATTGTCAGAGATTCTTTTTCTTCATATTGCCGGGCGAAATCAAATTCAAATCATGTAAATAACACGATGCTCAAAATATATGTTTTGAACTCATCATATTCTGAGAATGAGTTTAAAGTGAAAATCGATCGTAAAAAAAGAATTATCAATGAATATTTTATTTGCTAATTAAAAATTATTTTTTTTTTATTTATTTTTGTCTAGTTAATTTTAGTTTATTTTTTTTTTAAATATCAATTTTTTTTCTATAAAAATAGCAGTGTTTAAAATTAAATTTATATAATTTAAGTGTATGACAAATTTTACTAATTTGAATTGCTTAGTCGGTATATTAATGTGACTTAATTAGCGTAATCTCAAAGCTCGACTTACAACTTCCAAATCCTTTTCAATTTTGGCTATGCAATGCTTTCAAAATAAACCACGGTTACTTTACAAGATTAAATTCAAACATTAGGCTTTCTGTCTAATTAAAAAAAACTGTTTGGGAAATACAAACACGTTGACTTTGGTTGGAATGTACGATGTCCAGAGTACCACTATAAGCCTGGTTTTGTACGCATGGTAGCATGGTATTGTCCTCTACAAAAAAATGCTATTTTTCTCCCGCTCCCTCCTGATATCCACTCTGAAATCGTTGCAAATGGCTGCCACTTGAAATAAGAAGAAAAGGTGGAAGACAAAAGTTGTCGTACGAGTACAATTTGAGGAAGGGGAAAGGAAGGAAGTTAATATTTATACATTATATACAAAATAGGGTACCAACACCTTTTGTTAAGAAAGGATATTGTACTACATACAAACTTTCGTCTTGTTTCTTCATATTTATAGCAGCATACCAGGGTGATCTCAGGGGCTGTTCCAGGAGGAAGGGGGAGAAAAATGGATTTTTTTTTGTGGAGTATAATACCACACTATCATGAGTACTTTCAATTTAACGTCAGCGACTTATGTTTCTAATCAAGGAGAAGAAACAAGATTGTGATTCAATTTTTCTCACTAGTCAGTTATTAAAGTACCCAGTACCAAAGCTACTATACTTGATAATGTACAGAAGCATTGTTTTCTGAATACCTTAACAATTGACTAGTTTGAAGATTTGACTAGCAATCTTGTCTCATCTCCATGACTAGAAAAAAATAAATCAAATGACGTTGAATTGAAGGCACACAACTCTATTATTTAAAAATATTTATTATCAAGTTTAATTTATATCACAATTTTTTATAAATTTGTGAATAATTTTCATGTTGATCAAGTTAATCGACTTAAAAGCTTGATACTGCACTTTGTTTACATATATAATATAATGATGTGTGTTTTATAAAGGACTAGCTAAAATAAAATTATCTCAATGTGAATTTAAAAGGCCTGACTAAATTAAGCAATCAGAATCTCGTTCAATTACAGGCAATCGATTCCTTCCCTGAATATAATCCGTGGTTACTCTGGACATGTGGTGAAGGTCATTTGAGTCGCATACCTGGTGTTGTACGCATGGTAGCATGGTATTGTCCTCTACAAAAAAAATGCCATTTTTCTCCGCCTCCCTCCTGATATCCACTCTGGAATCGTTGCAAATGGCTGCCACTTGAAATAAGAAGAAAAGGTGGAAGACAAAAGTTGTCATACGAGTACAATTTGAGGAAGGGAAAGGAAGGAAGTTAATATTTATACATTATATACAAAATAGGGTACCAAAACCTTTTGTTAAGAAAGGATATTGTACTACATACAAACAAACTTTCGTCTTGTTTCTTCATATTTAAAGCAGCATACCAGGGTGATCTCAGGGGCTGTTCCAGGAGGAAGGGGGAGAAAAATGGATTTTTTTTTGTGGAGAATAATATCACACTATCATGCGTACTTTCAATTTAACGTCAGCGACTCATGTTTCTAATCAAGGAGAAGAAACAAGATTGTGATTCAATTCTTCTCACTAGTCAGTTATTAAAGTACCCAGTACCAAAGCTACTATACTTGATAATGTATAGAAGCATTGTTTTCTGAATACTTTAACAATTGACTAGTTTGAAGATTTGACTAGCAATCTTGTCTCATCTCCGTGATTAGAAAAAAAATCACTGTCGTTGAACTGAAGGCACTGAAACTCACGATTTGGATTATAAATGTATTTATAATATATATTTTTACTATTTTTATATAATTACATATATAATAAACGGAAGATATATTAATATGCAGTTTTCTATAATTTTTTGTACCGTTATACTAATTTGGTATGTTCTTACACTATCACAATTTTTTATTTTTTGGTAAGGGAGATAAGAGTTTTAGATTTTAGCTACCCAGCAAAAACAAAAAATTGACATCAACTTAATGTGTGAGTGTGAATCAATCAAGTTTGAATTGTCGTTTGGCCGAGCGACAATTCAAACCAATTCACACATTGAGTTGTGGTAAATTTTCTCTTCTTGCTGGCTCAATGCCAGCTAAAATCTGAAACTATCTCTCTTCACAACAATTAATTGTCTATCTTATATTTATTAGTAACTTTAAAAAAAAAAAACAATGTTGTTAGCTTCAATTGTTTTTACGAATATCTTTTATATGATGGTTATTTTTCTTAACAAATATACTTTTTTTTACCTATAATTGCACTGGATAGCCTTTATTATTTTCAATAATAATAGTAATAGTTAATAATTTGATCTAATTAAAAAATTAAAACCCTATTTTCTTTTCGGGCTAACCTACAGTAGAAAAAAATGATAATTTCTACAATGTTAAACATAGAGTTTATCAAATTATTTCAAATTAAATAAGCTATAAGGTCGCGATTTACAAAGCAGGTTTATATACCTTCTGTTAGTGGCTTGTGAGGTGTAACGGTATGTTACAAAAAAAAAAAAAAAAAAAAAGCCTCTCCCTTGTGATATTTAAATCTTAGAAATATACAATTCAATTAAAACAAAACTCGTTGAATAATAATAATAAAAATCTGAATGTCAGAGTAAAGTTTTAACTCTTAATCAAATTTTGTAAACATTTTTATAACATCATGCAATAAAAAAAGAAGAAGAAGAAGAAATTTCTTTATGAATATATCTTTCTGTCAATTTTGAAGGTTAATTATGCTAATCTGATTTTGTTCACATTTTTTTAGGACGGAAATATAGAAGAGGGGATAAAGCAAGGGATGCCCACCGTCTCACAGTCCTTTGGATAAATCCTTCCTGGACGGGTGGCACCCACTGGCTGGCAGCATCCCTTGTTCTCGGAGTATTCGTCGACGCATCAGACATCCGGGCTCGTCTGAGTTGCGCCTGGCAACCGATGCTTCTAAAGCTGCGTCTTGTTGCCAGGCTGGTCTGAGATGGGGGCGTCTGTAACAAATTAATTTAAAAAATTACCATCAAGGTATACTTGGAAATATTTCATTATTCAAATTCTTTATTTAATCGTTAATGTTGTACATATTTAACAAATATAGATCACGTCATTAAAAAAAAAAAATATCAATACCAAAAAATAAAACATTAAAAACTGTCATACAAATATAAAAAAAAGTAGAATATTTATTACCAAAATAAATAAATTACAATATTTTTATATTAAGACTGGTTGGTTATATTTTCTGGTAGTTTAGCTGATTTATACATGAAACTACTATATTTAAAAAAAAAAAAACATGATCAATGAATGCATGCCTATTGCTACTTTATCACCATTTTCTTGTATTGTATGAATAAATGTAATTTTATTATTTTCAGTGTATAAACCGGTAGTTTTGTTCTTTTAATGTTAGATTTTATTAAATTCAATGCAATTCATTTTATAAAAAAAACAAGCAAATTGCATGTCCAGCTACAAACATGTCCTACCCAATCAAAAATCAATGAACATCAGAAAATGCAATATACATGTTAGAATGCACAATATGTGCATGATACAACTATAATAGATAGAAAGGTCCATCAGCCCTAGGAATTCGCACTGATCTGCGCATTTTGGCTCAAAGCACCCAAGGTGACGTCACGTAGTGAGCTCAAAACAGCTGTTCCGCTGCACGAGGGGCCCCTACCGGAGCAGAGTTTTTGTTCAACATTAACAAAAACGTTGTTTTTTATTTCATCTCAAATTTTATATTTGATGAATGCAGGCATAGCCAAGAAATTTAAAAATATCTACGGCAACTTGGAACACCTCAGAAACAAACAAAGATTCCCTGGTGATATCGCTACACTGCAAGTAGATGGTGAAACCATTTTGTACATAATTACAAAGTTTAAGTCCAACCATAAGTATTACCAAAACAAAAATCAATTTTTGAAGAATTTCCTTAAAGGTCTGAATGGCCTTAAAAATCACTGCGTCAAAAATGAAATTAAAAGAATCGCAACTAGGCTCAGGCCTAGATGGACTCAATTGGAATTATGTCAAGAACAAAATCGAATCCATCTTCATCAATGTGGACATCCTTATTGAGGTCTACTCTCTGAAGCAGAGCAGAAGAAGTCCTCGCCACATGGCGTCTTCAACAACATCCCAAGTTGACAACCAAACCCACCCCAAAACTTTCCTATCTGATCATCACACCTCCTTATCATCAAACGATGGTCTCAAGCACCCTCCTCAAATCTCCCCTCCAAATTCCCAATTCCCTAAACCTTCAATCCCTCCTCCTTAACCCAAAACTCCACCCACTACTCTCCCCAATCCCTCTGCCCCACCCCCTCCTTATTCCCACCCACAATGGCCCATCCCACCCCCCAAATTGTCCATCCACCCTCATCTCCCACTAAGTCCCATCCTCCCGTGCTCACCCGTCTCTGCACTTCGCAGTCAACCACCCCCATTCGCCCCTCATGTGTCCCAAATACAAACAGTTCCCATCCAATGCCATCAGGCCCTCCCCGCCTCATCAAGGCTCCCTACTACTACAGGCTCAACGTGCTCTCTGAAAGTTCCAAGTCCCCCTCCAGCTCTGTTCAGCATTTCCACTACCCCTTCCCCCCCATCTCCCCAAACTTAACAACCCGCCTCAACATATAACAAGCTATACCAATCCAAGCTCGCATTTTCGCGCAACCCTCTCTACTCCACCCCGTCCAAAGTTGACGAGGTGGTAGTCTTAAACTCACCACCAAGACTATTCTCTTATGGAATGTGGAAGGCCTGAAAAAGCTACTACCGTTAATCTCAGACAATATTCTTCATAACCGCGATCTTATTGTATTTACAGAGACCTCTTTACTTGAATCACTTGACATAAATGGCTACTACTCCTTCCACAACTTTGCTCTCAAATGGCAGAGAGCGAGACCGTTTGGAGGCATCTCATGTTTCATAAACCCAAAGCATGGTCCAATTTTAAATTTCTTAAGGCTTAAAGATTTTATCATCATCAAAACTAAATATTTTACAGTCATTGCCATGTGCCTTAATCAATTTTAATATTTTACAGTTTTCGAACTAATGGAGGTAGTACTATATTCAATAAGCCTCACCGAAAATGATGCTAATGTAATTTTCACGGGTGACTTCAATTGTAGAATTGCCCTTTCAAATGTCTTGAAACTTTTACGAAACAAGACAGACATTCTATTAGACATTTTAAATTCAAATGGCTACTTACTCCCTAATAGCCCTCTAGAAAAAACTTTTGTAAATGCAAATGGGTCAAGTACAATCGACCTGCTTTTTTATAAACCTAAGAATTTTACATTGATAAAGTATGTCATTATTTCTGAGACAAACTCGTCACTGTTAATGAGTCACCTACCCGGTGAAATTATTTTAAAACTTACCCCTAGCAATCCGTCCCAATGAAATACTTTTTTACAGATCAAATTATTCACACAAAATTGACATTAGAAATTATAATGACCAAATTTATACTCATGGTGATACCATAATTACACATATCAATAATAAAGATGTAAATAGTCTAAATACTTTGATTACTAATGTAATTCTTCATTCCACTATTGCAAAGAAAAACAATAAAAGAGTATCTAAACCCTGGTTTGATAGCGAATGTTATCTATCAAGGCACGATCTTCTCTCAAAATTTCATGCCAGCAAATTATATTTATTCAAAAGCCCAAATTTGCATGAGCAATTCATTCAGGCAAGAAGTTGTTATAAGGCTTTATTAAAACAGAAATAATAAGAATTTAAAATTAAATCAGAAGATAAAATGATTAAAGACGCAGAGCTAGAACCATACACATATCTTAGGAAAGATAGACCGCCAATCAAATCATGCCCAATTAATATAGACAAATGAGAAAACCATGTTACAAATATCCTAAATACAAATAAATTACAATCCGACCAAACTCTCAATCTTTTATCATTAACAAGAGACAATAATTGTAACTCAAATTTTATTCCTCTTAATGAATTTGAAGTTTATAATTGCATGCAAAGCCTAAAAAACAATAAAGCTTCAGGCCCAGATTTTATTAAAAATGAACAATTGAAGCTAGTGAGCAAGTCGTTAACCCCAACAATCAACAACATGTTTAATCTTTGTATCGAAACGGCTACAATTCCGGAATTGTGGCGGATCGCCTACCTAATGGTATTATCCAAAGGGAAGGGTAATATTATGTCACCTGACTCTTACAGATGTATTATCCACCATGTTGATACCATGTACAAACTCTTCTCGAGATTAATTGCAAACAGGCTTTTTGATTCCACCCACTATATTATTCCAAAAGAGCAATACGGCTTTACGCCAGGACGCTCCACAATACAAGCTGTATCCACAGTACATAATCAAATTCAATTAGCACATGACAAGCCAAAGGGTCATTTATACATTGCTTTTGTAGACTTCAGAAAAGCTTTTGATTCAGGAATTTGCTCATTGAAAAGCTGAAGTCACTTAAAGTAATTCCTTCTGAAATTTTGAATATCTTAGCTGTTATTCTAAATATCAATTATGTATGCGTTCAAGATCACTTATCATGTTCTAGTAATATTATTTAATCCAACGGAGTTTTGCACGGAGACCCGAGCAGCTCTTTCCTTTACAATCTTTTTACTGCAGATATAACCGAGATTACAAAAGATATAAACTGTGAAAATGAAAATGATCAAGTCTTACTAAATTTATATGCAGATGATCTTGCTATTATTTCAAAGAGCAAAGTCAAGCTACAAAAAGCACTAAACAATCTATCTATCTGGGCCAAAACAAATGGTCTAGAAATTAACACAGAGAAAAACAAGGTTGTAAAGTTTAGAAGAGGCAGACCGCTGTGCAAAAACGATGAAATTTATTGTGACGGTCAAAAATTGAATTCCTAAATTCGTTTAAATATCTCGGCATAGTACTTCAAATGACAGGCTCTCTTTTTCTAAACATATAACAGAAAGATGTAAGAATGCTATCACCGTAATGTACACTATCTCAGGTCTGTCTGGTCTATAGGTAAAAACAGGGCTCAAACTATTCAATTTAAAAGTCGCCCCTGTGGCCACTTATGTTATTGAAATCGTATGGCCTCATTTATCTGTATCCAACTTTGATAAATTAGAATCAGTAAAAGCAATGTTTGTTAAAGGCACACAGGCCTCAAATTACAAATTAGACAGTCACCAAGTGGGTTTAGAGTATATAATCAACATTCGCATCATTTTCTTCCACGCGTGATGCATCCGTGCGAAGTCGCAGTTTAAAGTAAGAAATTTAGTCCCTGATGACGTCACGAAGTCCTTGATGACATCACAACTCAATGCTAATCGGTGCTAGCTGTGAGTTGTGACGTCAGCAAGGACTTTCTTTACAGCGCGACTTCGCACAGACGCACCGCGCGCAGGTAAAAATAATACGAATGTTGATTATAAACTTGAGCAACACTTCATGTCGGTCTAATTTGTAATTTGAGGCCTGTGTACCTTTAAAAGACTACTAGATTGTGTCTGTCAGGCACGGACTGGCCTACCGATCCACCGAGCATCAGGCGCGGATGCAGAAAAAAATTTCGGGGGGGGGGGGGGGGGGCTGCTTCCATAAGGCCAATGTTAAAAAAAAATTGGAGTGGGGGAAATGCCTATTTTGTCCATGTTAAATCTAAAATTTCCCCCCTGGATCTGCGCCTGCCGAGCATAGGTCGGTGGGCCGCGACAAAAGTGGGCTGCCGGGGCAAATGTGGGCCGCCGGGGCAAATGTGGGACGCCGGTGAGAAAGAAAAAAAAAAGGGGTATAAGTAAGTGTTAGAGCAGAGTGTTAGTCAGTTTGATTGAAAAGTACTTTCCCAAACTCCTAGTAAATTTATAAATTAATTAACATTTTATATTTGTTTGGAATCTAAAATCCTTAAATATATTTCTCCTTGTATAATATATATTTTTTTTTAATTTTAATTAAACCCTATTGGGTACTTCTATTTACTAATTAATTACATACTACTTGAAACCCCGAACCTTCCGAAACCTTAACTTGAGCGTTTCGCGGGCTCTTCTGGAACGGGGGCGGCCACGGTCTTATATATTTATCCAGTGAACAATTAACCTATAACACGGTTCTCGAATATCTCGAGTTCTCGAGCTCGAAGGTATAATCAAAGAATTAATATCTACCAATTCTTTGGTATAATTATAATATTTTTTAATTTATTTCCCTCCCCCATGCTGGTGTACTTCCGAATCCAGGAAGTATTTTTATATTAATTTAATGTACGCGTAATTAAGTGCGGCCAAACTATTTGTTGGCTTTTAAAACTTACGAATTATTATAATTTATGCAACAATTAAACACAAAATTTAAAATTTAAGCAAATGCTAAATGCAGTAAATTTAGCAGTAATGCTTTAGAAAAAAAATATTTATTTAAGGATGTATCTCAGTAGGTTGATATCTCGCAATCGTAGCACCTGAATACAATAAGACTTGCAGGGGACTTGGAACTCACCATTAATAGGTGGCATACAAATTTTGAAGCGAATCCGTCTAATAAGTTTTGTGAAAACTATGGTAGAAGTTTAACATTGGCCTTATGGATGAAATCCGGAAATGGAGCTGTTGTAAGAAAACTGCAAGACTGAATTTGCTCAAACCATAAGCGATTAAGTTTTAGAATATTCTCGATTTTTTAAAATTTATTTCATTCAATTCGTTTGCAGGGAAATATTCTTTGACTCCAGCAGTAACTGGGATTAATCGTTAAAGACGGAACTGGTAAAAAGTTATGAAGTCTAATACCTTCGTGGTAATAAAATTTAATTGTGTAAGATATTGCTGAAAGACAGTGGACATTGATCAATGCACAGATACACAAAACAACATGTATACTGAGAGAATGTTCACAAAATGTCACAAAATATCATGAACATTGAACATTAAAGTCACGCAGTCTTTGTTTCAGTCAACTCGAGAGAGATCAGCTAGCAGATATCTATAAGGCTAACACTTCACCTAAAATTGGTTGGTTCGTTGGTTACCAATGGCAGCACTCATTTTTCAACATTGTTCACAGTGCTCTCTGGGGCTCCTAATGCCCAGTCTGCACGCCAGACACTTAAGTACCGTTTCTAAGTGGGGCACGCATGTTGTTTGCACAACATTCCACGGTCTTAATCAACCCAGCGGAGTATATAGACAGCCATAAGCTGTCTTCCTCCTACAAACTCCTTCATCCATGGAAGCCAGTCACACCCATCCCAAGTTGCAAAAAGTCTGCAATGTTCGGGATTTGAAACGGGGACCTATCGGAAAAGAGCCAAGTGTACTAAAATTCAGTTTTGCTTTGTGTCAAAAGTCTTTTTAGTCAATAACTGTAATGAACCAATCATGTTCATGTTTACATATTTAGTGCTGTTGAAATCCGCTTTTTTTGAGATCCGAAATCCGGATTTTAAAAAATCCGAAAATCCGTTTTCCGGATTCCTATTAGAAAGCGGATTCAAAATCCGATCTTTGCGAACGGATATCGGATTCAAATCGGATTTCAGATTCCGAATTTCAAACAGATTCCGAATTTGAATCGGATTTCAGATTCCGAATTTGAATCGGATTCCGAATTTGAATCGGATTTCGGATTCTGAATTTGATGCGGATTTTAGATTCAAAACGGATTTCGGATTCCAATCGGATATCGGATTCAATCGGAATGCAGTTTTTAGTTTTTATTTATTAATATTTAAATAACTTGTATAAGAACGAAACAAGTATAATTTTAAACTCAACTCTATTAAAATTTCAACAGACTATTATAGCTCGCAAAAAAAAATGCAAGACCAAATCCCGCAAAATCACTGCACGTGCTTGATGTAGACGTCGAATAGTAAAATTGTCGAATGTAGCGGACGAAATGATGCAGAAATACGGTACGTTTTTAAAATTTTAACAATTTTTAAATATTGGTGCTTTTTAATTTGTTTACAAAATATTGAAAATTTAAGTAAAGGACCATAAAATAAAGTGTGTTTAAAGTGCTTTAAACTGCGTTACATTTGTTTAGTTTTCATGTTTTATATTACAAATTTGATTGCAAATTTCATGACAAAAATAATAGAGAGTTTTGAACCCTAATATAAACACATGATGATATTACGAGGTTGGTAAGCACGTACTATAGCAGCTATAAAGCAAACAAATTCCACTAGCAGCAAGTTGGAACCTGCACAGCCCAACCTGATGCGAGCTAAAAAATAGCTAACGAAAATCCTCCAATATTATATTATCAAATTCGCATTACAAATATTAAAATAAATAAAAATTATACATTTCTATAGTAAATGGCTATATAAATGCGTAAATAAAATGCTATAAATATATATTAGGGTGACCAGACGTACCGTTTTGACCGGTACAGTACCGTTTTAGAGTACCATGTCCCGGTGTCCCCAAAGAGGCTCTCGGGACGCCTAAATGTACCGCTTTCGGACAAAATTTAAAAAAGGGACATTTTATAAAAATTTTACCATTAAAAAAATAAAAATTTCATAGGAATGTGGTTGTGAATATTTACGAAAATGTACGGACGCAAATGATTTTGCAACTCCATGACCCTTTTTCTCGATCGCATTCGCAAAACAGCATAATATTTCTTCCAAGTATGCATATCCTACGTGAAATGAAGTCACTACTTTTCGATTAAATTTTGAATAAAAAATAAGTAAAAAACTTTACACAAAAATATCACATGAAATTGATATTGATGATATTCAGATATTCACTTGATGGAAATTTCCAATAAAATATAAAAAATCATTCTTATGCATTGTGTCGTGGCTTAGACAAAAATTTCTATGTCTCTCTTTTCTTTTTTTTTTTTTCTTCACAACAATCGTGCATGGATATTACGTAAATAAATGGAAAATAATATGAGGGAAAAACGCCACAAATAATATTCATATTACAATCAAGTAATTTCAGCTGTTATTATATACATAAGTCCAATTTGAATGCTATAAATTTATTCAATTTAACTTCTTCAGCTATTTCACTCTAACAAGAGTTCACACTATTTGCAAAATGTGTTAACAGTTCGATTAAAAGTATAATTCAAATTAATTTCTTGCTTTATACTCCATTTTTTTTTTTTTTTGTTTTTGTATAGTTTATCTCGTGACATTATATTAAGTTTTATTTATTTATAAACAAAAATATAATGCATTATTTAAGTAACACGTACATTTAGAAATATTGTGAATGGAGACGGAAAATTTGATAACAAAATTAAAAAAAAAAATAATAAAATAAATTTAAAATATTTAAATATACATTTTTTTTATTAGAAAAGTATCCTTTGAGAAGTTATGCTTTTTCAGTATAAATTTCTTTTATTGCTTTTGTTTCTTTTTATTTTACATCCAACATAATAGGATCATGGCCAGGCCAAGAAAAAAGGTTAATTTTAGGAAAGCAACTCACTGGCACAGTTTTCTTGCATGGTGGCCATAATAAATCTCTTTTTTTCTAATTATATGAAAAATGTATATATAAAAAAAATGCAATTATTTATATTATTCAAAGTAGAGTGAGCGATTGCATTATTTATTATTTTATTTCCTTAAAATATTTTAACCTGCCCTGCTTTATTGAGAAATGAAAACCAAAATATTTCATCTCAAATAGCTTCATCGCAAAAAAATCCTAAAGTTTGTTTTCCTGAGCCCTTAAACATGCAGCCTTATGGAACAGAAAACACCGTTTTACTCCAACTTCGTCTGAACTATGGTACCAATGCTACCAATTAAAAAATACTTACGTATAATCTATAACGAAAATTCTTTAATGGATTTTCAAATAAAATAAATTTTTTCGGAAAAAACGGCTTCATAAAAAAAAAATCGAAAATCTATTAAGAAAAAAAAAGTAAAAAAGGGGGCGTGGCACCCAAAAAAATCGCGCCTCCGGCGGGGGTTTTGGCCCTTCAGGCCTCTATCTTAGGGGCATGTACCGTTTTGGACATCAAGATATCTGGTCACCCTAATATATATATATAGTAGATTATACAGATACTAATATAATTATAGTGAAGGTGTAGCCTGTAGATCTAGATACTTTGAGATATATATGATCATATATATACATTACAATTTATACATTAATTATAGAATGTACTGCAATTATACATAATTGTTATATACTGTATATGGGACATAAGGTTGAAAGGTTAATTCATCAGCAAAAATCGATATTTAATATAGTATCTATTCTATTTACACTATTTAGTATATACGTAGTTAAACAGATTTTCTATGTTAGCAGTAAAAGCATAATTAGCGTAATAGCAGTGTATTTATTAAGACTATTTAACTATTTTATTCAGTATAATATTTAGTTACAAACAGCTATATATAGTGTTTACAGTTTACTGAGTTCAGTTTACGTAATACAGCAAAATATATTTATTTTTTCTATTCAAAATACATGTATTCGTTTTTTTACAAGTTTTTACAAATCCGATATCCGATCAAATCCGAAATCCGCTTTGAATCCGATATCCGATAAAATCCGAAATCCGCTTTGAATCCGATATCCGATAAAATCCAATATCCGCTTTGCATCCGATATCCGATAAAATCCAAAATCCACTTTGAATCCGATATCCGATATCCGCTTTAAAATCCGATATCCGCTTTTCGGATTTCCTAAAAAAGCGGATTCCGGAGCTTTAAAAATCCGGAATCCGCAAATCCGAAAAATTTCGACAGCACTATTACATATTATGATGTTTATTACTATTTTTTAATTGTCTTCTTGCTGGGTCAATGAGTGTTAAATGTACATCTTATTTATCATTTTTACATCATGGAATTTTTATGTTCCGATACAGTATAACAAATCTTAGTTTACCTCTAGACAGTTCAGTGGACTAGATGGCACCAGATATATCAGCCAATGAAAAGGTGGCCATGCAGCTGTCATTCCAGTATTTTGGTTGGCTGATATATCTGGCGCCGTCTAGTCTACTGAAGTGTCTAGAGATAAGATCTGTTATACTGTACGTCATCCTGCTTTCTCACCAGTATCTCTGGTGACTTGGAGACTTCAACAAACGCCTCGTCCATTTCAGACGGAGCATGGGGCGAGCCACAAGCCACGCTGCCTGCGGAGCCAGCAGAGCGTCTGGATGCCCCACGGCCTGCAGAGCCAGCAGAGCGTCTCGATGCCCCACGGCCTGCAGAGCCAGCAGAGCGTCTGGATGCTGTACTGCCACCAGAGCCAGCAGAGCGTCTGGATGCTGTACTGCCACCAGAGCCAGCAGAGCGTCTGGATGCTGTACTGCCACCAGAGCCAGCAGAGCGTCTGGATGCTGTACTGCCACCAGAGCCAGCAGAGCGTCTGGATGCTGTACTGCCACCAGAGCCAGGAGTATCAGCTCTTGAGAGGTCCCGTGCAGAGCTTCCAGACAAGGCACCCTGCACAAACATTTAAAATCAGACGGTAAATCTAGAATGTTGAGGCTCACCTTGCAAATTCTGTGTACAAAAACTTTGTATTTAAGGCAGGTCGTTAAGGGTAAAATAACACAGATCAGCTGACCCATGAAAATAATTAAAAATGTTCTCCTCTACATCCCCTATCAGTGGCTAAAATATCAGGTATACAAATTAATACAATCTAGTGTTTGAGTTATTAATTTTTAAAGTTGAATAATTTAACATGGATGTTTGAGTTTTCCATGTTAAAGTATAGTCAACTTGAAAAATTCGTAACTCAAAAACTAGCTCGAGTTTGTATTCCTGATATTTTAGCTACTGATGTGGGGATGTAGAGGAGAACATTTTAATTTTTTTTTTCATAATCTTTATGTGTGGGATTATTTTAACATTAGGTCAGCTTATCCGTGTTATTTTACTCTTAAAAATATAATTGGAGTAAAAACAAAAAACCTTGGTTTGCAAATTGATTCTTTGTCATGGAAGCCAAGATGTGCTTTACTGTTTGATGGAACAAACTTCTACTCACCTCATTTCTGGACGTCTCCCTGGCTCTCCTCCGAGCTGAGTGGCGATGCACGAATGTGTTGCCTGTACCTCCACTGTGCTGTCCCTCCAGCAATGACAATCCAGATGTTCTCTGTTCCTGATAACAACGATACAACTTGTTTAATGTATAACCTGAGAATTTGTCTGTCAACGTCACACATAAAAAGAGGCGTGGCTACATTGGCAACACTGTTGCACTAGTAATTCAAATAATCTGGCAGGAGGGTTAGGTGACTACAGTCCCTGAGAGTGTTGCCAAGTTTCTTGGGGCATATGAAAAACAATCAACGCAGCAGTTCGAAATATATGAAAACTTTCATGAAAATAGTCCAAAAAATTAGCTTTAAATCTATATAAAATTAAAAAAAAATATCTCGAGCCGTTTTTGTTTAATATTGATTGAAAAATTTAACATTGAAACGATACAAAATACACATTTGAATAAAATAATTATAATTAAACCAACAGTTAAAAAAATCTAAAATAAAATCAGCAGTATTTGGTCAATTGTTGCAAGTCTACCAAATTAATTTCAAGAACATCAGATCTGTCGATACGACTTTTTTCGTCCGAATATCTCACAGGTTAAGCCTTAATAACAATATCAACACTATAAAAGATTCTAGCTGTAGCTAAAATAATCCTCAACCAAGAGGCATTTTAAGACATTTTTCTGTAAAGCAAAATTTAGATCTTAAAGGAATATTGTAATTATTTTTTTGATGGCAAATAAATATAAAATTTACAACAAAATATGGAGAACAAAATCACTGTTCACTTTCTGAAGTAAATAAAATATTTATTCAGTCCAGTTTTTGAGATATTAATATTTTTCAGTTGAAAAATATGCTGATTTGACTTGATTTGACTAATGGCTGCCAGATTTCTAATGATATTCTCACTATTTATATACTGTATATCTCAAAAACTAGAATGATTATTGCTTCATTTTTTTGACAATATTGCTCAAGGTCTTCTTTCCAAATATATATGAATTTTTTTTTCATTAAAAAATAAATTATTTGTCATTTTTACATTATAGAATTTTTATGTTCCTATACAGTATAACAAAACTTAGTTTATCTCTAGACAGTTCAGTGGACTAGACGGCACCAGATATATCAGCCAATCAAAAGGTGGCCAGCTGTCATTCCAGTCTTTTGATTGGCTGATATATCTGGCGCCGTCTAGTCTACTGAAGTGTCTAGAGGTAAGATCTGTTGCACCGTATGTCATCCTGCTTTCTCACCAGTGTCTCTGATCCACCAGACTCCGAGGACTCCACAAACGCAGTATCATGGACCGGAGGAACATGAGACGAGCTGGAACTCTCACTGCCTGCATAGCCACGACTGTGTCTTGAAAGGTCCCACGATAAACGCTCAAAATCCGCACACTGCAAAAACCATTTAATCAGACGGGAAATTGCAAAAACTTTAAAGTCATTAAAAAAATAATTGGAGTAAAAAATAATATACGCAGGGGCCGGTGTTTATTGCAAGTTGTTTCAAAAGAGTCTGTCCCAACAAGCAAACATGGCAGCAACTTTGAAGGAGAAGTACATGCAAAAGAAATAACCTAAATCAATGGTAAAAATGAATATAAAAAAAGTCAAACTCTCAAACTCAATTGCTGCAATACAATCAATAGCATCCCCAGATTCTCAAGACTAAAGAGTAATTGAATGTAAAAAACAAATCTAAGATTAATCAAAATAACAACATAAAAATAGTTCTACAGTGGATATACCAGCTCATGGTATTGAGCAAGCAGACTACCTAGCCAAGATGGGCAGCAATATGAAACAGCCAGTATCATACATATCCATTCACTCAATTAAAGCTCATATTAAAATTGCAGTGAAACAAAAAGTTAACTTCACCTGGAAAGAACAAACAAGTACGAAGGCATGGGGAAATCTCATATTTCAATCAGCCAGAACTCATTCTTATAATAGACGCATGGGCACTGCAAAATTAAGATTAGGCACAGGCCACAACGACTATCTTGGATGCTATCAGAAGAAGTTTAAAATCCAGGATAGTGATATTTGTAAATTATGTAAAAATGAATTTTAAGACAGAGGGCATCTATTTAGATGCTCTCTGCATTAACTACAGAACCTGACTTGTTGCCAGGCAACATGAAGACAGAAGAGAAAGAATCTCTTCTCTATTTTCTTACTAGAAGTAAAATAATTTAATAAGTTTAATAACCAATATGTGGGCATAAGAAAAGAAGAAAAATTGGAAGCCAAGATGTTATATGTTATTATGTTTTTTTTACATATATTATTTTTGTTTATATATTGAAGTATATGTTGACGTGAACCATGCTGTCTTGTACAACCAGTTGTTTGTTATAAAAAATTATAAAAAATAAATAAAATGAAATGTCTACTTCTTGTCTTATGCCCACGTATTGGTTATTAAACCATTCTACTTCTAGCAAGCCAATAGAAAGACTCTTTCTCTTCTCGCCTCATGGAAGCCAAGATGTTCTTGAATGTTTGATGGAACTCACCTCCTCCATGGCCATCTCCCTGACTCTTTTTCTGGTACAGTAGTGGTGTGCTACTCTGCGGCCTGTCAGACCATGACTGACCTTTTGCCTATCTTGCTCCAGCATTCCCTAAAAACAACAATACAACATGTTTAACAACAATATCAATAATATAAGATTCTAGCTGTAGCTAAAATAACTCTCAACTAAGAAACTTTTCAATATATTTTTCTGTAAAACAAAATTTAGATCTTTAAGGATTATTGTAAATATGCTAATATAATATAAAGGAAACGAACCATTACGGTTGGATGTTTTTAGGTAAAAGAAAAGTGATTAGTTATAGCGAAGAATTACTTGATGTTTAAAGCCGAAAATAGCAAAAAAACGAGTTTCACGCAATGTATAGTGACACACAAAAAGTTGGGGTTTTTTGGCTCTTTTATGAGTGAAATTAACACACATATTATATTTCATCTCTGGCCACATAAAGAAGGAGAGGTATGGGAATATGAGTATGTTATTATAAATAACAGGCAACGTTCTCTAACCCTGGACAGCTGTTTGGACCTTACTGGGTCTCATCAGCAGAGAGAAGCCAGTCCATCTAGTGACCCGAAGTATCTAGCAGACTGACTGGCAGTGCGGACTCGCTTTTTATTCATGCGGGAGTGGCTCCCGCGCTACACGCTCAACTATGATAATTATTTTTTATAACAAGAAAATATAAAATTTAGATCAGAACATAGAGAACATATGACTGTTCTGCACTTTCTGAAGTAAAAAAAAAAAAAAAAAACATATTTTTTTTTACATAGTATGTTTGCATAGGACACCACAAAATCAGTTGACTTGAGGTCTCTATTGTTTCATAAGAGATGACATGAACCTATCAAGGCCCTTTCCGATGATTTAATATTGTAAAATCAAATAAATGCTTAGACAGCATCAGCCTCAGCTTCATTTACAGAAAAGACAACACCATAATTAGTTGTCCCATACTTTCAGTTAAGTATTTAAAAACATGTCAATTTCATAACTGATTAAAATAAAAATTTGTTCTTGTGATTTTCTCAAAGCTATTAGGTATCGCAAGGTCTTTTATATCCTTAATTGGTGAAAAAATATTTAATATATAATAATAATAATATCAATTTTGATTGAGCAGAACATCAAAATACATAATATATATCTTTATACAAAATGTATAAATACGCCGGTGGCTGAAATAGGACATCCCATTCACATAGTGTTCTGCCACCTAACTAACTATTATCAGACATTTCAAAGAAATTAAACTACTTCGTCAAAAAAAAAAAAATACATGTATAAAATATTTAAAATATGTAAAGTAATATAGAAACAAAAACTGGCTTGTTTTTTAATGGTTAAGTTGTGTCATTTGACTAAAACTACATCATTTAAAAGAATGCTATTTGAAATACAAGTCACGATGATCAGATCACCAAAATATGACACTGACAATAATAGTATTCGAGGAGGGAGCATGTCAATAAATAAAGTATTTTGTCTCACCCTCATCCTTTTCCTGTTGTTGATATGGGAGCTGCCGTCACGAGGACGCTTGCAGGACTTGGTTCCTCGTGAGCGTGATGACAATCGCCGGGACGAGGTGGAGCGTGGAGCGACAGGAGAAGTAGTTTGCTGCCGACTGGATGAGGTGGAGCGTGGAGAGCCTGGAGAAGTAGTTTGCTGCCGACTAGACGAGGCGGTGCCTGGTGTCACTGGAGACCAATTCTCCGGAGAGTGTGCAGCCACTTCTGGCACGGAACGCTCAACCTATTGAGATAAATTTAATTAAAATTTGTTAAACGTAACAATAAGTCTGTTTGTAAACCCTGCCCTGAGTACACCAACTAAACTACACCAGTGGGGAAGGCAGTGCAAATGATGTCACGGTTTTTGTTACTCAGAGTACTTCAAGCAGAGTTTACGAACAGGCCAGGCTCTCACAGCTTATTAACAGTACATTAAATTTAAAATATAACAATAGAGTATTAAAAAAAACTGCATTGATAGAGCATATAAGTACACTAGGGCCAAGCTAAAGGTAGCATCTAAATGTTGGCACGAAACAATTAATAAGATAATAAGATGCAACATTGACATTTAGGTGGCATAACTGAAGTCGAACAATAGCAAGCACTATTTGAAAAAGTCACTTGCTTTTACGCTACTGGCTGCGGTGGCCCTCATGTTTGATTTTTATTCTGCCCCTGCCTTCCCCCCCATTGTACAATATTATGAAATATTTTTCAACGTCTGATAATAATTTTTAAAAATAATTGATGATCATTTTAATGACATCAAGGAAAAATCAAAATCAAAATACATTGTGATAAAAAAAATTGTAAAATTTTACAAGTTGAAATGGACTATTGACCTCATTTTTTTATTGCAGAAATGGATACAGGGTGCAAAGTTATGCTACCCTAATTTTTTTTTCAGATCTCTTTAGAGCCCGGTAGTTATTTTTAAAAAATTATGGAAAGTCTTTTTTGTGACGTAACGCGGCAGCAAGTCTTATCTTTTTCTTAAGGAGTGGCGTCTTGTTATGTCACAAAAAGGACTTTCAATAATTTTTTAAAAATGGTTACAGTGCTCTAAATAATCTGAAAGAAAATCAGGGTAAATAGCAAAATTTTGAACCCTCTATCCGTTTCTTGCAATAAAAAAATGAGGTGGATACTCCGTTGTTGAAAGGTAGTTTCTCACCTCGTGCTGACTAGCCTGAGAAGCGTGGACGTTCTCTGCTGGCACTCGCACGCGGCTCCAGCCCTCCTGCAGGGGGGGAGGCATGTCAGTGGATGACATGTGGTCCTGTCAAAAACACAAGCACGTACTTGTCAACATTTTTATGAAATATTTTCATGCGACCTGAATATTTTTTCAGTGACTGACATGTAAATTTCTGAAATTTAATGTACAAGTAGCATCAATTTTTTTTATTAGCTCAGTCAAAAGAGGAGTTCAAAAACTCACCTGTGATTTTTTTGAGATTTTTATTTTTACTGCATCATGCCTAAAATAGAGATGTAAAGAGGTCACGTGACCTGGAGGCGGCACCCGTGAAGTCAATGAACTGTCCGGTCAAACAAATGATGTACTATATAAAGCTCGTAAAGAATAAATTAATTGTTGCTTGTTTCCATAGCAACGTGGTTGTTTACAAGCGTTATAAAGTCCACCGTTTGTTTGACCGGACAGTTCAATGACGCCACAGGCACCACGTCCAGGTCGCTTGACTTCTTTACATCTCTATTTTAGGCATGATGCAGTAAAAATAAAAATCTTAAAAAATTCACAGGTGTACTTTTCGAACTCCTCGTTCAACTGAGCTAATAAAAAAAAATTGATTCTACTTGTCTATTATTAGATTAATGAGAGTTTATCTAGAGCATTGAATATTTGGCAAGGTCGAAGACCCACAGTACTACAGTATAGAGTATCAAATCATTGAGCTCTATACTCTCTACTTGTATAGAGCTCAATGGATAAATTTTACATTACAAATATGAGATATCACTTACAACAAGGAATAGATTGTAATCATGTTCTTCATTGCTTATCACTTCCTTGAGACTGGTCATAATGGCTGCCTCATTTTCTTCATTGCCAGGAGGACAAATGTTTAATATCAGGTTTAACAGGTGCAAGGCGAGTTTGTGATAACCAGGTCTAGTGAAGGTCATCTGAAAAAAAAAAAAAAAATAAAATAAATTTGCACGATATTATTTTTTTTTACTGTAGAGAAATTGTTAAATTAGTAGTGCATAATAAATAATATATAAAAAATAAGGACAAATAATTAATTTTTTAAAAATATAATAATGATATATTTTATTTCTATTAACTTTAAATGTTAATCTTGTGTGTGAATTTGTGCCAATAAAACTATTTCCATCTAAATAAGAAAATTCAGTCCACCCGGCTGTAATTTTTTTTTTTAAGGTAGATCGAGATAACACGGATCAGCTGAACCAATGCTAAAAAAATCCCATTCATGAAAAGTATGAAAAAATTTAAAATGTTCTCCTCTAATTCTCCTATCAGTAGCTAAAATATTAGGTACACAAAAACGAGCCAGTTTTTTAGTTATTAATTTTTAAAGTTGACTGATTAATAACTCCAAAATTAGCTCGTTTTTGCATACCTGATATTTTAGCTACTGATAGGGGATGTACAGTAGAGGTGAACATTTCAAATTTTTTTAGCACTGGGTCCAGCTGATCCGTTTTATCTCTACCTTAAAGGGACAGGGGACCATAAAAATTAGTATATTTTTTATTTAAAGGTTACCCACTAAATGAGTATGAATTCATGCCGCACGGTGGCGAGTGCCTCAGGGTAAACGCCCACCGAGTAACTAAAGTGTGGATTGCTGACGTCAGCAATCACGAAAGGCTACATAGCTGCCACTTTTCCATGGAACTCACTCCCCCTTCCTCCCGCCCGGCCATACTCAAAGCGATGTTGCGATGTTGCCTATGCAATTGCCCTGCGGCTCTCTATATTAACTTAATTTTTATAAATTTGGGGGATGGTCCGAAAACGGAAATTTACTCATTACTCGCATTAACATATCTTACTTAAAATTTTTAAGCATTCATGATTGCATTGTCCCATGTCCCTTTAAGATTGTGCACTAGATAAGCACACACCTCGCATTACTTTGGTATATAATATTTTAAAAGTGGTATTATACAACAAACTGATAGGGGCTTCAAGTCAGCTGATTTTGCGGTTTTCCCACCGTCCTATCTAAACCCATGTAAAAAAAAACTCGAAATTGCTTTTTTTGCAATTAATTAATTTCAGAGATGCAAAACTTCGCGCGAAACATGGTGTGCGAAACTTTCGCGAAACTTTCGCGCGAATATTCGCGAAACTTCGCGAAAATTTCGCGAAACTTACAAAATGACTGTCGTAATGCGATTTTTCATATATTCTTCAAAAAATTAAGAAAACAAGATAAAATGGCCCCTTTCATGACCTGTCTATCCTCAAATGTGTTAAATGATTTTAAAAATAATTAAAAGTAATTATTAAAATTAATAAAAAAGAAATATTTTTTTTTTATATCTAATAAATTAAATTGAACTCTTTTTTAATTCATTTATGCAATTAAACCTGTCATTAAAGCAAAATTAGGAAAAAAACGGCGTATTCATTAAATACGTTTCGAAAAAGTAGAGCGGGAAATTCAAATATATCAATTTCACGAAGTTTCACGCGAAACTTGGCTTGCGAAACTTCGCGAATATTCGTGAAACTAGCGAAATTTCGCGCGAAGCTTCGCGAAGCGTTGCATCACTGATTAATTTAGAGGAAAATGAGTTTTTGATTCATTATCAGAAGACCCCTAAATGGGGTTGTGGGTCAAATTTCAAACTAATAGTTTGAGAAATATAAAAACAGATACTGCATTTAAAAATCGCAGTTGAAACGGATTTTAATTTGAAAGGAGTTTTATTCTGTTAAAGCCTTTTTTAGTGCAAAACTACCTGAAAATATAATCATGAGCACTTTTAAGGGTAAGATAACACGAACAATCGATTGTTGTAGTCCCATTTGATTAACATGTAAACTTTAGCAACCTCATATTGATTCTGAATTTTTTTTTGAGAGACAGTTCTTGGCACCAAAAAAATATGGAAAAAATTTCAAAACAATCGGACGATCCAATTTTGTTAAATTAATTTCTTAGTTTGGGTCTCTATGGGAAAGCCCTTTACTGAAAATTTAAAAAATCAATTTAAAAAAATTGGATCGTCCGATTGTTTTGAAATTTTTTCCATATTTTTTTGAAAAAAAATATCAGAATCATTATGAGGTTGCCAAGGTTTACATGTTAATCAAATGGAACTATCAACAATCGATTGTTCGTGTTATCTTACCCTTAATGCTGCAGCTACAACAAATATAGTCCTGTCAACAGGGGTAACTTAGAGAGTCCGAGGTAACTTTGAAAATGAGTAAAATTAAGATTTGTAACTTTTATAGAACAATCTGTGTACACTGAAGAAGTTTTTCTCACTATATGGTAGGAACATGTTATTAGCTAAGAGAGAAAAATAGATTTAAGGGTCGCAGCTGATAAATTGGAGTTAATTATTATTATTATTATTATTTTACTGAAGAATGAAAAAAGTGATCAAAATAAGAAGTCTGGAAAAAATTTAGCTATCCACAAGGTAATTACTTATTAATTAATTAATTCATTTATTAATTAAATAATTAATTTATTAATGAATTAATGAATGAATGAATGAATTAATTAATTAATTAATTGATTTGCTTAAGCAAATACAAGTTGGAACTTGTTATGATATTCAGTGTTATATTTCAAACTTTGATGACACATGTAACAAAAGATTTTAAATTTATCCTCCAACTGTTTTTTTTACAGATTTTTACTTTCAATGGGGTAACTTTGAAGAGCTCGGCGGGGTTACTTTGAAGGGCTTTAGAGAACATCACTACAGTAAAAGCTAGTTATTACATCAAGTCAAGGGGCCCAGGAAATTGGGTTTACCTTTATATCGAGTATACCTTATATCAAGTTAGTTTTTTCTATATATACCTGCAATACTAATTATTTGTTACGGAACATTTACTCTGTTTCTCAATATTGAATTTGTTGTTTTTATCTTATAACAATTAAGTTACGTAATAACAAGTTTTTACTGTATTTCAGGGATCGGATGTGGATGCAAGATGCACACGGATGCGCAAAAATGGGCTTGCATCCGCATCCGTGCATCCCAGATGCACGGGGAAAAATGAATGCATCCGGATGCGCATCCCAGATGCATGAAAAATAAATTTGCATCCGGATGCGCATCCACGGATGCACGAAAAATAAATTTGCATCCATTTAACAGTTTTTTATTCTCTTTTTTTATCAGGTTTTTTGCTAATGCATGGACTCTAAACCAATCTTATAACACGATACGAGGCATATTTTTAAAATATAATAGTTGCCACTTGTCGTTTAAAATTGCAAGAAACGAAGTGTATTATATAAAAACCAAGGATCGGATGCGGATGCAGATGCAAGATGCACACGGATGCGCAAAAATGGACTTGCATCCGCATCCGTGCATCCCAGATGCACGGGAAAAAATAATGCATCTGGATGGGCATCGGCATGAAAAATAAATTTGCATCTGGATGCGCATCCCAGATGCATGAAAAATAAATTTGCATCCGGATGCGCATCCATGGATGCACGAAAAATTGATTTGCATCTGGATGCGCATGCTGGATGCACGAAAAAACGCGTGCATCCGGTCCCTGCTGTATTTACTTGAATGAAGCTTAATTAGAAAGAATCTGATATAAAATTTAGTGCACAAATCATACTGTAAATCGTTGCATCATACTTTTCAATTAATTTTGAACTACTTTTTTTCTTTTTAAAGTCCACCGCAATGATTTTTAGCACTTTATTCTGGTCCGGTACTCCGTGACGGAGCCAGAAAAAAGTTCCAAAAAAGGTCTTCCATCTTTCATAATGTTTTTCCCATTACAAGTGAGTAGGGGAAAGTGAACACGCCCATTGTTCATGTATTTCTCTATACCCCACACCACAACACCAATTTATGGGGGAGGGGGAATTTTCTATGCCATTACCAGTAATTACCAGTACTATTGTTTGACATTAGAACTAAAGGGTGTCCACAGAAATTCGTTGAAATTGGCAGTCAAATTAAAGTATGAAGCAGGATGGTAACATGAACATGTTATATATCAAATTAAAGCTTAACAATCAACATTTTCGAAATTGTAGGCAAAGTAGCATTGTGTGAAATTGATTTCTTTTGAAACGGAAAAGAAACACAAAAAAAAAAAAAACATTTATGAGCTCCAAACTCATAAAATTAAAATTTTCATGAATAAAAATTCACTTACACAATTTACCATAACGCATCTCCGCATGAGCACCATATACCATTGGTAAACCCGGCACACGCCCGGATGGCTATTTATGAAAGCATCTTCAACCACAGAACACCCTTTTCAAAATTCACGCTGATTGGATAATAATTTAATCACTGCGCCAACTGGTGACAGTGTTTGGCACTAAATACTGTCAGCTGGCAGACGACAAAGTAAAAATGTAAACAAACGCATTTTTATGATTTTGTCAGAAATTACTTAACTGGCAATTAATTATCATTACAAATTGAATCCAAACGAATAATTCTCATTTTTAAATATTAATAAACAAGAAGTAAGTACATAATATTTAGTTTTAAGTGCTTTTAATGTTTTTACAATGAAAAGTGCAGATAAAAGTGCAAGAACTTTTTTACTATCATAAGAAAAAAATATACATAATACATATTATAAGTATATACATAAGTATATAATATATATAGTTATATATTATGCATATTATGTCATTGAAATAATGCACTATCATAATATTATAATTACGAAGATTAATTAAGGTTTGGCTATATGTAATCTTATTAATTATTGTACATATTGTAGCCACGTTTTTATGTAATTTGTTATGCGTGGTGTGTAAAAATTTAAATATAATAATAATATATATATATATATATATATATATATATATATATATATATATATATATATATATATATATATATATATATATATATATATATCATTACAAATTATTACATCTCAGCACTCATTACAATTAAATATGTAAATCTTGCTCATTTCATTTCACATAGATTAATTTTGCGCGTATGATGTTATGTTTATTGTAGAATCTTACGTTTGATCTTAATACAGTGTATAACTTTCCTGCATGCGGTACGTTAATGAAAATAATGAATTTCTTAAAAGAAAACTTTATTAAAGGAACTGTGTAAAATAGATTTTTATTCTGTAACTGTCATGTTGTCTAAATATACTATAACCATTAATTATTATTATATATCATGCTCTGGGATATTAGCTCTGTTCGTAAATACACAAAATAAAAAAAAGTGTTTTATAATAATTATAATGGATATAGTATATTTAGACGACAGTGACAGAATAAAAATCTATTTTACACAGATCGATTCTTTAATAAAATTTTCATTTAAGAAATTCATTACGTACCGCATGCAGCTAGAGCTACAGTAAAAAAGTTATATACTGTATTAAGATCAAACATAAAATTCTATAATAAACATAACATCATACGTGTAAAATTAATCTATGTGAAATGAAATGAACAAGATTTGTAATGAGTACTGAGATGTAATAATTTGTAATGATATATTATAGTATATATATTAAATTTTTACATACCACGCATTACAAATAAATACGTGGCTACAATATGAACAATAATTAATAAGATATTACATACAGCAAAACCTTAAATAATCTTTGTAATTTTAATATGTATCGTGTATTATTTCAATGACATATGCATACTTTTATATTGATAGTAAAAAGTTTTTGCACTTTTAACTGAACTTTTGATTGTAAAAATATTAAACGCACATAAGACTAAATAGTATGTACTTAATTGTTTTTTATTGATGCGTCTTTGTTATACTGATATATATATTATTATTTTCCATGTACTGTACTGTCCTTAAAAGTTAAAAACTGGAATACACGAATAGATAATATGTTAGATCGTAACGCATGTATTCCAATTTTTTACTTTAGAATAGAAACTGTACATATATAAAGTTTCATCAATGAAAATGCATTAAAATACATATTTACGCAAGCAGAGCTATTATCTATTAGCTGTTACATAAAATATAATTATCGCAAAAGCAATACAAAAACGTGCATTTCAGTATAATAATTGTATTATATCCAATAATAAAGACAATAATTCAAGAAAAATAGTAACAAATAAACTTATTGTAAATAAATTATTATAACATATGTAATGATGGCAGCCTCTGTATATTCATTTATATTTCATTTATCGTGTCGTGGTAAATAAATGTTTCTTTACGAATCCAAATAGCCTATAGCTAGGCCGTATATATATATATATATATATATATATATATATATATATATATATATATATATATATATATATATATATGCCATAAATATTTGAATACAACTAACTCCCTATCCAAAAGGCAGATCAGTGATCATATAATAAAAAAACGCCCTTTAACTTCTAGCATTTGTGATGAGAGGAGCCAATCATTTTTATGTAATATTGCAAAAAAAAATTTAATTTAATTGCGGTAAAAATATATGTTAAGGTGATATTATGTTAAATGTTGTTTGAAATTATACATAATATGTATCAATGTATTTGTATTAATGACTATTACCACATTAACAGCAAAAGTATCATGCAATTATATATGTATATATATATATATATATATATATATATATATATATAATTATATAAGTAATTATTAACGACACTTGACTTCTGAAGCATCATAATGATTGGGATTTTGACATGTAGAAATATCAAGCATAAAGAATAATGCGCTAAATACTAAAAATAGAAAAAATTAATTTTATATGAAATGTTCTTTTTTGTTTCTGATTTCATTTGATATATTTGATTTAGTAAAATATTATTGGGCCTCCCCAAAAATATCTTAGAATTCAGTGCATATTATGCACGGTGATCATGATATACATATATGAAACAAAAGATTATAATTATTAAAATAGAAATAATAAGTTATTATTTTACTTGTAATTAAAATTAGTTTCCTTGAAGAGACTACAGTGTTATTAAATAGTGCTGAATCTCTATATAGGAGTTGAGAAAGCATTGACACTCAATTAAGCCAAGGTGAAGTTATTTTCATAATTTACTTGTAGGGAGCGAACAATATAAAGATCATGATCATCCTGCATGGAATGTTTCTACTGCATATTTGCATGGTCTCGACACACCTCAAGTTCTGTACATAACTTCAAATTAATTCAGTAACAAGTAATAACAAGCAGAAACGAAGAAAATTATAATAAGTCAAAGTCTTGCTAGTGATTGAAAGCCGAAAGAAGATGAGGGCAATAAATAGTTACTATATCTATTAACTACATGATATTTATATAATTATTATGTATAATTACTTAAATATATTTATATTAAATCCATAATATGCTCGAACTTAATTTCAGAGTGGCTGCATGTGACGTCATAATCATGCAGGCAAAAGTTTACCTAGGATTGCATGTTAAGTATTAAAAGTTCCATGACGTAGACGTCACATCTTCTTTACACTATACTTTGAAGGTGTTATAGAATTAAAAAAATAAGAAAAAATTCGAGATGATGATTAGAAAATACACACTGCAGCAAAAATATAAAATTGGTCCATTATACTTCGTTTTTTTTTTCCCCCTTCTGCAACTTAATTTATAGTTTAAGTTTTGTATAATATGGTATAAAAAATATGTATGTGAAAAAATGTGTCAAACTTAACTCGATGACTTCTAACCAAATATATAATAAAAGTTACATGCAGGTTTCCAATTTTATTCATATTAATTATTATATACATGCACGATACATAAAGAATTAAAATATATGTTGTATAATTTTCCATATTTATATAAATTTTTAATCTTTTCCTCCTTCAACCCAAGCTTGAATCATGAAATTCTTATTCATGCATCCCCTTTTAAGCCCACTAAAAATAAATTATATCATCTATATATATATATATATATATATAATATATATATATATATATATATATATATATATATATCGATCTCTTTACCAGCTTTTGATACTATATGCTTATTTTTTTTCCATACAATTATTAGCTATATTTTATTTTTTTTTTTAAAGTATAACAGTACTGACATTAAGGTCAATAGCCTATGATTCTATATAACAATGTAAAACGAAAAGGCAATCCTATATTATTAATGCGCTAATTGCATTATTATAGCATAGCAGTCATTATTTTCATAAATATCGAGTATATTTTAAATATTAAAATTTGAATTCCAAGTACAATTTATTAGCTGCGAATTGCATTAGTTTAGATGTACATATCATTAATTACTATTTGCTACATGTTTAACATGTTTTAATAGTTATATTAACTGTTCGTAAAATCAAGTTGTTTCTCGTACTTTTTAAATTCTCCCAAAAAAAGCGCGCGAAGAGTTTAGCCAATCAGCGTGAATTTTGAAAAGGGTGTTCTGTAGTTGAAGATGCTTTCATAAATAGCGCCCGGATGGGCCTCCAGTTCTCGCCACACGTTGCTAGAATTGCCGGCGTGATTAATCTGATTGTTGTGGTGATGAGAACTGGAGGCCCGTCCGGACGTATGCCGGGGTACCAACGATGCTCAAGTGGAGAAGCTTTGTGGTAAATTCTGTGGGTAAATTTTTATTCAAGCGAATAATTAAATAGGGACAATCTCTTTGAGATGACAGCTGATTCTGCGGAGTTTGAGCTCAGAAACGGCCATTTTTGTTCCATTTTCGTTTCAAAAGAAAAGAAGTTCAAACAATGCTTGTTTGCTTACAATTTTGAAAATGTTGATTGTTGAGCTTTAATTTGATGTATAACATGTTCATGTTACCATCCTGCTTCATATTTTAATTTGCCTTTCCATTCGTGCGAATTTCTGTGGACACGTACCCTGTATATTTGTCTCATTTCATGCCTGAACATTTTTAAGACTCAGTTACTGTTAATTTAATTTATTAATTTTATGATAAATTTAAGAACAGAACTACAATAGAATCTATAATCATACTAATTAAATTTTAATTTCAGATTCATTAAGAAATCTCTTACGGACTACCGGTAGGCCTGATTCGAGTACAGAAGAGGTCAGAAAATACAAAGAAAGATTGTAGACACACAATACTACACTGATGAAAATTTAGACCTACCAGTAGGTCACCAAGCAACCCCCCCTCCTTCCTACCTCTAAGGAGCCTCTTTTGCCTTCAAGTAGAACCAGGCAACCAAGCCACTGCGTCAAGTTATATTGTTCCTCGTCGGAGTATGAAAGTCAGAGTGAGTCCACTCCACTAAGTCTTAGGATGGAGGGGTACAGGGACTAGAAGGAGCAGTGGGTGGGAGTTTTAAGGACTTAAGAACTATTCTAGAGGTGACCTAAACTATGGACTCCCCCTCCCTCACCTTCCCCCCTGTCTACAGGTGGCATTAGGTAAAAGTGTGTCTCCAGCACATTTCTCCAGGTCAGAAGTCAGAGTGAGTCAGCTGAGTCTGGTGGGGTTATGGAAGATGGAGGGGCAATGCATGGGTGGTATATTTAGTTAACATGAATGACCCCAACCATGCATTACCCCTCTCTTCCCTTTCCTAAAGATGGCACTAGGTAAGAGTGAAAAGTGTCGACATTCCTCCTCGTCTATCGTAAAGTCAAGAGTAAGTGATCAGAGAATGAATAACAAAAAGAGCTCAAACAATGGTGACAAGAAATTACAAAAGGGAATAACGCAGATAATGACAAAAAAACAAAAACATGACCCTGTCTACAACTGAGATCGTCACTGGGATTAGCGACTTAGCGACGGAACTGAGGCTTCACCTCTGGAACTATCTGCTGGTCAAGTTAAAGAAGGATGTATTGTGATTTTCAAAATGGTTCAACAATATGTTTATTATTGAACACCCAACTGACCAAGGACTTCAAGTTCTCTGTTATTAACCATTCCGGAAGTGATGCCAGTTCAAGCCTGAACACGAAGACACGAAGAGAACAAATTTCTTAAAAGTTACAACTTTATTTTTTAAATTCTTCTTTATTCTTATAAAATTATTAATGCTTGTAAACATGACACAATATTTTCACAGAGAAAAATTAAATTAAACGAATGTTTAAAATATTTGAAGGATTTTAATTAATTACTGTAATTAAAAAAATTAACTAATTAATCTTTAATTAACTGCAAAATTATGGTTTAATATGCTACTATGTTACTGAAAAATATGTCCAGAACAGTAAATTAAATGGTAGGACACATTAATAAAAAAATTATACTTATAAGATGCTTGAACGTAAGTGTCGGCAAGGCCCTTCAATGTTACCCCATTGCCGGGGTAACTTTGAAGGGCCTGTTTTAATTTTTTTTTAAAATTAATAATTCGGGCAACAAAATTTTGCCAACACTTTTAGACACCTCCAGCTAATTAAGTTACACAACTGGCAATTTTTTTTTTGCCAGATTTTTTTTTTAAAGTTATGATCAAAAATGTAGTAAAAACCCTAATGTTACCCCGGTTGACTTTAACATTATATCACAATAGTGTTGTTGTTTTTATTTTAGTTTTTTTTATATTGATTTAAATTATATAAGCCAGTGTTCATGTTTGGTTAGTTAGTTTGTATTTTACATCATATAAGTATTGAATTTTTTTTCTTCTATTTATTTATTTTTTTACATATTATATAGAGTTAGAAAATAGAGTGAAGTTATTGAATTTAAAAGTATATTTGGGCTGTATAATGACAAACGTCAACTCGTAAATGCTGCAGTACCGCATTCCGACATCGCTCCGTAAGGTTTGTTAGGAGAAAAATCTTATTTATTTTTTCATTCAAATTCTATGTTGCACAAAATCTCGAATATTTTTGATGTCGTGTGTAAAGTAATCTTACCCGTGGCTCATATGAATTATTAATCAATCCCTTCTTAAGAACCGTTGAAAAAAAATTAAAAACCAGGTACCTCTGGGTTAAAGTATAGGGAGCTTGATAGAACATGTCGTCGAGCGCAGTTCGCGCGCTGGATTTTTACTGGCCAAGAAAATTGTGTCGTCAATGTTGAAGCTTTTCATTGTTCTGATTGCTATAATTTTTTTTTTTTTAATTTTTTTTTAACATGAAGAAAATCCCCCCTCCCCCCCACGAACATTTGAACCCTCTATAAAGCTAAATAATACTCACGGTGAATGCCCTCATGTACATCCCCAGCTGGCACCACCTGAATCCTTCTTCACAGTCTACCAGCTCAGATTGTTTCCCTAATTCAAAGTGGTTGATTATTGTTGTAAAGAATTCATAGATCCGCTCTGGCTGAACCTTAAACAAAGACCAAATTTGTTAATAATTCGTCGCTTCAGAATGCAAGTCGCGTAAGTACAAAAAAATTTGATGGGACTTAGAGCTTTAAGTTATATGGAGATAAGGTTCAAAATTGCATCAAATTTTTTTGTACTTACGCGACTTGCATTCTGAGGCGACGAATTAGCTGGCCCTTCAATTAATAATCTTTGTGCTAGTAAAACTTTATACTTAACTAGTATGTAGTACATTATTTTTAAAATTTATTATTTGTCACTAACCTTGCTGCCTTTTGTCCTTAGCTCCAGGTTGTTGTCATTCAACATCGTGATCTCGTAATTGTTGTCAGATTCATTGTGTTGAACAATCACAGCTGTAAAAGCACAAGATAATTATAAATCAATTGGGACACAAAGCCAGCGAACAAAATTTTTTATTTTTAATTAAATGATTATAATGGATAATTTAATTTTTTTAAATTAAGTTAATATAATTAAAAGAAATTGTTTAGTTTAATTGATTTTTTTTGTTATTTTAATTTTATTTCTTCAATATTTGCACATAAAAAAAATATGAGCGACTGTTGACTTTCACCAGGCTCAGACTGGGGTCAAAAGTCCTACTGAGCAATGAAAGGTGGAAGCCCACACACCATCGGGGGGGGGGGGGGATATAGCCTCCCAAGCAGCCCGCCGCAGTCAGGAATTTTTTCAAAAAAGGGGCGTGGCTTGCTTATCTTTTTTTAATACAAAAATGTATAAACATCGCGAGATGCGAGATTTTCTGTTATTTTTTATGAAATTTTGGATTTGAAAAAAACTTTTTTTTTTTGGTGATAACGCGATTCATATTAAAGAATCTGTCTATAATATTTTTCCTTTCACCTAAGATTTTTGTGTTTTTTATCGAGGAGTTTTGCAAGTATTAAGGTCCAATGTTAAACGAATACAACCTTAAAAAAATTTTCTGTGTGACTTTGGATCAAGAAATCTGAATCCGGGGATATTTTGGTCCATGACCCCCCCCCTTCCAGTAGCCCACCGCAGGCATGTTTTTTTTTAATGGGGCGGGGAAGTTAATGTTTCTTTTTTACAATCAAATTACATATTTGAAACAATTAAATCATGAAATTACAGTTTAAAAATTGGCAAATATCTGCAGCTTACAAATGTTATGCATTGATGTTTTATGCGCATATCTCGTCGATTGGAAACTATAAATTAAGTATTAACAAGTAGTAGGTATATAAAATTTGAAAGCTATATACCTGCATGATATTTTTATTTCTTATTGCAATGCATATAACACTTGAATCGAAGACCTCGAGTGAATTTTGCATTGTAATTTAAAATCCATTTAGTCCAGGAAAGTTATGAAAATTATTTAAGGGAGGTGGAAAAACTAGTTACCAGCTGAAACTTTGTACACAGGTAACTGACACCTATATAAACCCACTGTAAAAAGTTCCCTCGATTTTTCCCGGGACGATCGCCGGAATCCGGGTTTGTCCCGGAGAAATGAAGGGTTTCAAAATTTTTTTTTCTCGAAAACTATCCAACAGATTTTAAAAAATAAGATGTCAAATTGAAGCTGACATAGCACAGGATACGAAAATAAATATTTTGGGTAAAAAAAAATATTCTAACCTGGCAAATAATAAATAATTAAATTATGCATAAATTATGTAGAGATTGCACTGAAAGTATTACACATATCGATTTTGAGTTTATTTTCAATCATTTGCACAATTATACCAAGAATTTATTACTTTTTACACGAAGAGTCAATCTTCAATAACAAATAAGTTACAAGTTACAAGCGATATTGTAAAAGAGAGCGGGTGAAGTTTTAGAGGGAGAGACGGGACGGCGGCTATATAAGCGTGCGAAACACATTGAAAAGCCTCGTTGTAGCGGCTGTTTTGATGCAACAAAGGAACAAGTAGTGATTATATCTGTATACGGTCACATTCTTAAAAATATTAGTTGCATTTTATTACCCGTAATATTTTCAGTTTTCACCTTCATTTATTGTAACCCATAAAAATAATATTCTGTGGGAAAGTTTGTGGGTTAATTAATTAATGTTTAATAAATATCATGCTTACATACCAATATCACATGTATAATTTTTAAAGTTGATCTGCAGTTTGTTTTATAATTGCAAAACATATTAGCATAATACACCTATGTGACATAAGTATATAATATATAATTTAATGTTAACTGCAGTTGATGTAAGATGTACAGTACTGTATCAATAATATCATGCACACATATATGACAGTTGAAATAAAATTGAGGATGATAATATTAAAGTAATTTATTTCTTTCAAATTAGAAATTCATATAGTAATTTTACTGTGGTCACGTGTGTTAAACGCTATCATAATCATATTTATTTATTTATTTCTCATTTGGCTGTACATAATACAACATAGAGACAAAAAAACTTAAAATACCTTAATAAAAATTAAACATGAAACAGTATTAAATGCATATAGAATTATCAATAAAAATTAAAACAGACATTAAATAAACATTTATACACATATATAAATCATGATAATACATCGTGTGTAGTACATTCTTCATATTTTGGCCTCTTTTTATTACGTATTTGCGAAGAGCGTACTTTTGAAACATATGGTATACGAATGCAAAATTATTTATAGATTTTTTTTTATCAAAAAGTTAAGAAGAAATGTCATATTTATGTAAAACATCGTATTCATAATATTTAAGAAATTATCACTTTTATATTTTTTATGGATTTTTTTATATCGTCAAAACTGAAAAAAATCGTGTTTGTTACCATATTGAAGTTTTTTTTTAAAAAATAAGTAAAAATTATGCAAATTCCAAATTAACTTCAATTGTACATTACCGTATATAATTTGGCTAAAAAATATCAAATCTGCAATTTAAAGCTCAACGGTCGAGATAATCGAGCACGCAAAACGCTTACGGAGCGTCGCCGCGGAACCCAAAACGTGAAGCTCTCGTACGCCGGGTGGAATATCTCCACCAAAAAATTTTTGATGGAGCTCAAACTTTTTTTTCCGTCTATTGGAACCACCCAATAGGTATTTTGAGATTTTTTCGAAAATCAAAAATACTTTGATTCCGTGACCAGGTGATGTAAAAAAATAATAGCCATATATAATGAATATAAGTTGACTAATACATATTATACTTGTCATATAAGGGTGATTTGCAGCATTTAACTCCTCGGCAGGTATAGTAGCGCACATTGGATTATAGTGGGTTGACCATGATGCATATACATATTTGTTGAATATTATATGCATTACATTTTGTAGCCTCAATTAACTTATCAAATGGATTCGAGACAGCCCACTAAGGGACTGTGTAGTGTGTACTATATTTTAGTTACTCCTTGTATTGCATATTCCCAATCTGTTGGTGTGATATTAATGATCGAGATACCAAATAATCAAGACGTGTACTTATAATGTATGGTTATACACGTGGTGGTAGAAATATAATAACTGACGCAAAAGGCTAAGGAGAAGACAGCTCATGGCAATTATACTGAAGTGACTGAGGGAACCATGGAAAACCTTAGTCAGGATGGAAACCTTTAATTTTTTTATTTTCATTAATAAAAAAATCAATATTTGCAAAAGCAAAAGTACACATAATTAAATGTAGCTGGATGGATAACCGTTTTAAGAAACAATTTCATTGCTCTCTTCATCATTCATCTAATATTCCAGTATATATGATGATATTGATGATACACTTGTACACTTGTGTGAGTTTCCCTAGGTTTTGCACATTTCAGTTTCCATCCTGACTAAGGTTTTCCATGGTTCCCTCAGTCACTTCAGTATAATCGCCATGAGCTGTCTTCTCCTTGGCCTTTTGCGTCAGTTATTATATTTCTACCACCAAGTGTACCATACATTATATAAGTACACGCCTGGATTATTTGGTATCTCATTAATATCACACCAACAGATTGGGAATATGCAATACAAGGAGTAACTAAAATACAGAACACAGTCCCTTTTAGTGGGCTCTCTCGAATCCATTTGATAAGTTAATAGACAATAATGGTTGCACTTTTTTATTTCTTAATTAGAAAATATACCTAAAATTATGCTTTTCTGAATTTTTTCAGATTTTTTGGAGTGCGGGAACTGATTTTAAAAAAAATATTTAAAATCTCTGAATTAGGGTGGTACACCTGATGGGACAACCGTGACGTCATTTGTCGTGCTGTGATTGGCTGTTGATGACATCACGGTTGCTGTGATTGGCTATTGATGACGTCACGGTTGTCTCATCAGATGTACCAACCTAGCTAATTCAGATATTTTAAATATTTTTTAAAAATTAGTTCCCGCACTCAAAACAATCTGAAAAAATTTCAGAAAAGCATAATTTTATGTATATTTTCTAATTATGAAATAAAAAAATGCAACCATTATTGTCTATTGAGGCTACAAAATGTATTGCATATAATATCCAACAAATATGTATATGCATGGCCCCAGAGAATCCGTCCGAAAAGGAATTTGTCCGAAAGCGGAATCTGTCCGAAAAAGAGGCGGTGCCAACGAGGAGTGGGGGGTTCTTAAAAACATGTCGGAAATAAGTGGCAACGCTGTAAACGATTCAGACGTATTCCGCTTTCGGACAAATTCCTCTATTTATGAAAAATTAAAATATTGCTAAAATTAAACTATGTAACAATATTGATCTTAAAAATGCATTAATTACTTTAAGTGCATTAATTACCAAATTGCAGAGACCAACTATATTAAAAAAAAGAGTGAGGAAATAGTCCGAAAGTGGAAACTGTCCGAAAGAGGAAACCGTACGAAAGCACCAGTTTATCAATAAAGAGGAGGCCGTTTTCTCTCTTAAAAAATTTTCGGACGAATTCTCCTCTTTATTGATAAACTGGTGCCTTCGTACGGTTTTCTCTTTCGGACGCAGTTTCCTCTCTTCTAAAATAATAAATACAATTTTCGGACAAAATCTCTTCTTTATTGATAAACTGGTGCCTTCGTACGGTTTCCTCTTTCGGACAGTTTCCTCTTTTAAAAAATTTTCGGACAAATTCTCCTCTTTATTGATAAACTGGTGCTTTCGTACGGTTCCCTCTTTCGGACAGTTTCCTCTCTTCTATAATATTAAATAAAATTTTCGGACAAATTCTCCTCTTTATTGATAAACTGGTGCCTTCGTAAGGTTTCCTCTTTCGGACAGTTTCCTCTCTGCTATATTAGGGTGACCAGATATCTTGATGTCCAAAACGGTACGTGACCCCAAGATAGAGGCCTGAAGGGCCAAAACCCCCGCCGGAGGCGCAATTTTTTTGGGTGCCACGCCCCCTTTTTTACTTTTTTTTCTTAATAGATTTTCAAATGAATTGTTTTTTTTTTTTTATGAAGCCGTTTTTTCCGAAAAAAATTATTTTATTTGAAAATCCATTAAAGAATAATTTTCGTCATAGATTATACGTAAGTATATACCATAGTTTAGACGAAGTTTGAGTAAAACCATGGAGTAAAACGCTGTTTTCTGTTTCATAAGGCCGCATGTTTAAGGGCTCAGGAAAACAAATTTTGGGATTTTTTTGCGATGAAGCTATTTGAGATGAAATTTTTTGGTTTTCATTTCTCAATAAAGCACGGCAGGTTAAAATATTTTAAGGAATTAAAATAATAAGTAATGCAATCGCTCACTCTGCTTTAAATAATACAAATAATTGCATTTTTTTAATGTACATTTTTCATAGAATTAACCTTTTTTCTTGGCCTGGCCACGATCCTATTATGTTGTAAAGTTGCATGTAAAATAAAAAGAAATAAAAACAATAAGAGAAATTTATACTCAAAAAGCATAACTTCGAAGGATACTTTTCCAATAAAAAAAATATATTTAAATATTTTAAATTGATTTTTTTTTTTTTTTTTAATTTCGTTATCAAATTTTCCGTCTCCATTCACAATATTTCTAAATGTATGTGTTACTTAAATAATGCATTATATATTTGTTTATAAATAAATAAAACTTAATATAATGTCACGAAATAAACTATACAAAAAAAAAAAAAAAAAAATGAAGTATAAAACAAGAAATTAATTTGAATTACTTTTAATCGGACTGTTCATTTTGCAAATAGTGTGAACTCTTAATTGTTAGAGTGAAATAGCTGAAGAAGTTAAATTGAATTAATTTATAGCATTCAAATTGGAATTAATAACAGCTAAAATTACTTGATTGTATGAATAATATTTGTGGCGTTTGTCCCTCATATTATTTTCCATTTATTTACGTAATATCTATGCACGATTATTGTGGAAAAAAAAAAGAAAAAGAAAGAAAAAAGAAAAGAAAGACACAGAAATTTCTGTCTATATATAAGCCACGACACAATGCATATATAAGAATAATTTTTTCAATTTTATATTTTATTGGAAATTTCCATCAAGTGATAGTATAATATATCATCAATATCATGGGATGATATTTTTGTGTAAAGTTTTTTACTTATTTTTTATTCAAAATTTAATTGAAAATTAGTGACTTCATTTCACGTAGTATATGCATACTTAATTGCGCGTACATACAAAATATATCTATTCCGCAATTTTGAAAGAAATATGCTGTTTTGCGAATGCGATCGAGAAAAAGAGGCATGGAGTTGCAAAATCATTTGCGTCCGTACATTTTCGTAAATATTCACAACCACACATTCCTATGAATTTTTTATTTTTTTAATGATAAAAATTTTAAAAAATGTCTCTTTTTTAAATTTTGGCCGAAAGCGGTACATTTAGGCGTCCCGAGCGTCCCGAGAGCCTCTTTGGGGACACTGGGACATGGTACTCTAAAACGGTACTGTACCGGTCAATACGGTACGTCTGGTCACCCTATGCTATATTAAATAAAAAATTCGGACAAAATCTCTTCTTTATTGATAAACTGATGCTTTCGTACGGTTTCCTCTTTCGGACCGTTTCCTCTCTTAAAAAATTTTCAGACAAATTCTCCTCTTTATTGATAAACTGGTGCTTTCGTACGGTTTTCTCTTTCGGACAGTTTCCTCTCTTCTATAATATTAAATAAAATTTTCGGACAAATTCTCCTCCTTATTGATAAACTGGTGCTTTCGTACGGTTTCCTCTTTCGGACAGTTTCCACTTTCGGACTATTTCCTCACTCATTTTTTTAATATAGTTGGTCTCTGCAATTTGGTAATTATATAATGCACTTTTAGTAATTAAATGCATTTTTAAGATCAATATTGTTACATATAGTTTAATTTTAGCAATATTTTCTTTTTCATAAATAGAGGAATTTGTCCGAAAGCGGAAAACGTCCGAATCGTTTACAGCGTTGCCACTTATTTCTGACATGTTTTCAAGAACCCCCCACTCCTCGTTGGCACCGCCTCTCTTTCGGACAGATTCCGATTTCGGACAAATTCCTTTCCGTACGGATTCCTAGGAGCCGTATGCATCATGGTCACCTCACTACAATCCAATGTGCGCTACTATACCTGCCGAGGAGTTGAATGCTGCAAATCACCCTTATATGACAAATATATGTTTAAGTCAACTTATATGATTATGATAGCGTTTAACGTGACCACAATAAAATTACTATATGAATTTCTAATTTGAAAGAAATAAATTTCTTTAATATTATCATCCTCAATTTTATTTCAATTGTCATATATGTGTGCATGATATTATTGATACAGTACTGTACATCTTACATCAACTGCAGTTAACATTAAATTATTAAATTAAATTATATATTATATACTTATGTCACATAGGTGTATTATGCTAATATGTTTTGCAATTATAAAACAAACTGCAGATCAACTTTAAAAATTATACATGTGATATTGGTATGTAAGCATGATATTTATTAAACATTAATTAATTAACCCACAAACTTTCCCACAGAATATTATTTTTATGGGTTACAATAAATGAAGGTGAAAACTGAAAATATTACGGGTAATAAAATGCAACTAATATTTTTAAGAATGTGACCGTATACAGATATAATCACTACTTGTTCCTTTGTTGCATCAAAACAGCCGCTACAACGAGGCTTTTCAATGTGTTTCGCACGCTTATATAGCCGCCGTCCCGTCTGCGCCCAGGGAAACCCTACCCCGTTTCGGCACTACCAGCAGCGCTCCTAGCGGGAATTTTGAGAAGCTTCTTTAAAAACAATTTGCCGCGTTTTCTGACAGTTCTTCGTGCTGTAAGAATTTTTTTCCTGGAACATTTATAGACTAATGATGAAAAAAAATAATAATAATAATAAATAAACTAAAGAAAAAAAAAAGATAAGTTGGCATAAATTCACATTTTAAATTTTTATGCAAGTAAATAAACGATCTACTATATTGTCTTTCTTGAGAGAGAAGACTAAATATTATAATAATATCACATTTTTTTTTTTACTTTTCTGAAGTATAGATGATGTTATTTGCTAAATAATGCTCAGAATAATTCATTTCATAGTGTAATAATAATTAATATGCTGAAAATATTAAAGATAAACGAAAAGCGTCAGGGTGAAAAAACTTTGTACGTGTTTGTATAAAGTGACATAATGTCGAGTTAATTGCCATAATATACAAATTATACTGCATGTCGTATATTATACACAGTGGCCATGCAATTATATTATAATATATACGTTTTAAAAAATCGAGTCTCCAAAGATCTTCGTTTTCTCAGTGACGTGAACCATATGCGTGTAAATTGTACATGTTGCATGGACCAACCAAATTAAATGCAAAGTAATTAATATACTGTGATTAAAATATATGTGTAATATTATAATTATAATATGCATACATATTATTTCTTTAAATAATAGATAATACTTGTGAACATATAATATTCAATATAATGATCAACGATCGTTCCAAATAATTTAATTGAAAACAACATCGTATATATATATATATATGTACATATATATTATTATATATATAATATATAATAATATATAAATAATAACTTAATTCAACACCAATTTACTCATTTGCTTACACCTTTTAAAAGCCTTTTATTACACGTATTTTTATACTTATTTTGTTGTGGCTTTGAATTTTATAAATAATTTTATATTATATAATATGAACATTATTGCACTTACGACTTTTGGAGAGCTAGAGAGCTCAATGCATTGTATACACACACAAACACACATATTATATATATATATATATTAGGGTGACCAGACGTACCGTTTTGACCGGTACAGTACCGTTTTAGAGTACCATGTCCCGGTGTCCCCAAAGAGGCTCTCGGGACGCCTAAATGTACCGCTTTCGGACAAAATTTAAAAAAGGGACATTTTATAAAAATTTTACCATTAAAAAAATAAAAATTTCATAGGAATGTGGTTGTGAATATTTACGAAAATGTACGGACGCAAATGATTTTGCAACTCCATGACCCTTTTTCTCGATCGCATTCGCAAAACAGCATAATATTTCTTCCAAGTATGCATATCCTACGTGAAATGAAGTCACTACTTTTCGATTAAATTTTGAATAAAAAATAAGTAAAAAACTTTACACAAAAATATCACATGAAATTGATATTGATGATATTCAGATATTCACTTGATGGAAATTTCCAATAAAATATAAAAAATCATTCTTATGCATTGTGTCGTGGCTTAGACAAAAATTTCTATGTCTCTCTTTTCTTTTTTTTTTTTTCTTCACAACAATCGTGCATGGATATTACGTAAATAAATGGAAAATAATATGAGGGAAAAACGCCACAAATAATATTCATATTACAATCAAGTAATTTCAGCTGTTATTATATACATAAGTCCAATTTGAATGCTATAAATTTATTCAATTTAACTTCTTCAGCTATTTCACTCTAACAAGAGTTCACACTATTTGCAAAATGTGTTAACAGTTCGATTAAAAGTATAATTCAAATTAATTTCTTGCTTTATACTCCATTTTTTTTTTTTTTTGTTTTTGTATAGTTTATCTCGTGACATTATATTAAGTTTTATTTATTTATAAACAAAAATATAATGCATTATTTAAGTAACACGTACATTTAGAAATATTGTGAATGGAGACGGAAAATTTGATAACAAAATTAAAAAAAAAAATAATAAAATAAATTTAAAATATTTAAATATACATTTTTTTTATTAGAAAAGTATCCTTTGAGAAGTTATGCTTTTTCAGTATAAATTTCTTTTATTGCTTTTGTTTCTTTTTATTTTACATCCAACATAATAGGATCATGGCCAGGCCAAGAAAAAAGGTTAATTTTAGGAAAGCAACTCACTGGCACAGTTTTCTTGCATGGTGGCCATAATAAATCTCTTTTTTTCTAATTATATGAAAAATGTATATATAAAAAAAATGCAATTATTTATATTATTCAAAGTAGAGTGAGCGATTGCATTATTTATTATTTTATTTCCTTAAAATATTTTAACCTGCCCTGCTTTATTGAGAAATGAAAACCAAAATATTTCATCTCAAATAGCTTCATCGCAAAAAAATCCTAAAGTTTGTTTTCCTGAGCCCTTAAACATGCAGCCTTATGGAACAGAAAACACCGTTTTACTCCAACTTCGTCTGAACTATGGTACCAATGCTACCAATTAAAAAATACTTACGTATAATCTATAACGAAAATTCTTTAATGGATTTTCAAATAAAATAAATTTTTTCGGAAAAAACGGCTTCATAAAAAAAAAATCGAAAATCTATTAAGAAAAAAAAAGTAAAAAAGGGGGCGTGGCACCCAAAAAAATCGCGCCTCCGGCGGGGGTTTTGGCCCTTCAGGCCTCTATCTTAGGGGCATGTACCGTTTTGGACATCAAGATATCTGGTCACCCTAATATATATATATATATATATATATTGAATTTTAACCCCAACAATAATAAAATGTTCATATTATAAAATTCATAGCCACAACAAAATAAGTATAAAAATACGCGTATTAATAAAAGGTGTAAGCAAATGAGTAAATTGGTGTTGAAGTTATTATATATTGTATATATATACTATGTTGTTTCTAATTAAATTATTTAATTGGAACGATCATTGATCATTATATTGAAGATATGTTCACAAGCATTATCTTTTATTTAAAGAATTAATATGCATATTATAATTATATTACACATATATTTTAATCACAGTATATTAATTACTTTGCATTTAACTTGGTTGGTCCATGCAACATGTACAATTTACACGCATATGGTTCACACGTCACTGAGAAAACGAAGATCTTTGGAGACTCGATTTTTTAAAACGTATATATTATAATATAATTGCATGGCCACTGTGTATAATATACGACATGCAGTATAATTTGTATATTATGACAATTAACTCGAAATTATGTCGCTTTATACAAACACGTACAAAAAGTTTTTTCATCCTGTCGCTTTTTGCTTATCTTTAATATTTTCAACATATTAATTATTATTACACTATGAAATGAATAATTCTGAGCATTATTTAGCAAATAACATCATCTATACTTCAGAAAAGTATAAAAAAAAAAATATGATATTATTATAATATTTAGTCTTCTCTCTCAAGAAAGACAATAGTAGATCGTTTATTTACTTGGATAAAAATTTAAAATGTGAATTTATGTCAACTTATCTTTTTTTTTTTCTTCAGTTTATTTATTATTATGATTTTTTTTCATCATTAGTCTATAAATATTCCAGGAATAAAAATCTTACAGCACGAAGAACTGTCAGAAAACGCGGCAAATTGTTTTTAAAGAAGCTTCTCAAAATTCCCGCTAAGAGCGCTGTTGGTAGTGCCGAAACGGGGTAGGGTTTCCCTGAGCGCGTCCCGTCTCTCCCTCTAAAACTTCACCCGCTTTCTTTTACAATATCGCTTGTAACTTGTAACTTATTTGTTATTGAAGATTGACTCTTCGTGTAAAAAGTAATAAATTCTTGGTTTAATTGTGCAAATAATTGAAAATAAACTCAAAATCGATATGTGTAATACTTTCAGTGCAATCTCTACATAATTTATGCATAATTTAATTATTTATTGTTATTTGCCAGGTTAGAATATTTTTTTTTACCCAAAATATATATTTTCGTATCCTGTGCTATGCCAGCTTCAATTTGACATCTTATTTTTTAAAATTTGTTGGATAGTTTTCGAGAAAAAAAAATTTTGAAACCCTTCATTTCTCCGGGACAAACCCGGATTCCGGCGATCGTCCCGGGAAAAATCGAGGGAACTTTTTACAGTGGGTTCATATAGGTGTCAGTTACCTGTGTACAAAGTTTCAGCTGGTAACTAATTTTTTCCACCTATTTTCACAATTTTCCTAGAAATTTTCGGGAGAAAGTTTGTCACGAAAGAGAAACTTCTGCGTTCCGCCCAATTTTTTTTTCCGGAACGGCCGAACAGTTCCGCCACACTTTTATCACTGCGGGCGGGGCTGTAGGGGCCTATAACTTTTAACATTTTTGAGCCTCCGATCGGGGGGACCTATAAATACTGAGCGATCGCTCACCAACTGTTATAATTAGGGTGACCACAGACGTACCGTTTTGACAGGTACAGTACCTTTTTAGAGTACCATGTCCCGGTGTCCCCAAAGAGGCTCTCGGGAGATGCCTAAATGTACCGCTTTCGGACAAAATTTAAAAAAGGGAAATTTTTTAAAATTGTTATCATTAAAAAAAAAATCATAGGAATGTGGTTATGAAAATTTACGAAAATGTACGTACGCAAATGATTTTGCAACTCCATGCCCCTTTTTCTCGATCGCATTCGCAAAACAGCATATTTCTTCCAAAATTGCGGAATAGATATATTTTGTATATTCACGCAAGTATGCATACTACGTGAAATGAAGTCACTACTTTTTTATTAAATTTTGAATAAAAAATAAGTAAAAACCTTTACACAAAAATATAATCTCTTGATATTGATGATATTCACTTGATGGAAATTTCCAATAAAATATAACATTGAAAAAATCATTCTTATGCATTGTGTCTTGGCTTAGACAAAAATTTTTATGTCTTTCTTTCTTTTTTTTTCCCCCACAATACTCGTGCATGGATATTATGTATATAAATGGAAAAATAATATGAGGGAAAAACGCCACAAATATTATTCATACAATCAAGTAATTTTAGCTGTTATTAAGTCCAATTTGAATGCTATAAATAAATTAAATTTAACTTCTTCAGCTATTTCACTCTAACAAGAGTTCACACTATTTTGCAAAATGAGCAGTTCGATTAAAAGTAATTCAAATTAATTTCTTGCTTTATACTACATTTTTTTTTTTATAATTTATCTCGATCGTGACATTATATTAAGTTTTATTTATTTATAAACAAAAATATAATGCATTATTTAAGTAACATGTATTGTACATTTAGAAATATTGTGAATGGAGACGGAAAATTTGATAACGAAATTAAAAAAAAAAAAAGTATAAATTTCTTTTATTGTTTTTGTTTCCTTTTATTTTACATGCAACTTTACAATAATAGGATCATGGCCAGGCCAAGAAAAATGGTTGATTTTAGGAAATCAATTAACTCACTGGCACAGTTTTCTTGCACTTGGTGACTTAATAAATCTCTTTTTTTTTTCTAATTCTATGAAAAATGTATTTATAAAAAAATGCAATTATTTATATTATTTAAAGTAGAGTGACCGATTGCATTATTTATTATTTTATTTCCATAAAATACTTTAACCTGCCCTGCTTTATTGAGAAATGAAAACCAAAAAATTTCGTTAAACATGCAGCCTTAATGGAACAAAAAACAGCGTTTTACTCAAATTTCGTCTGAACTATGGTACCAATTAAAAAATACTTACGTACATATAATCTATGACGAAAATTCTTTAATGGATTTTCAAATAAAATAAATTTTTTTCGGAAAAAACGGCTTCATATATATATATATAAAAAAAAAACAATTCATTTGAAAATCTATTTAGAAAAAAAAAGTAAAAAAAAAAGGGGCGTGGCATGGCACCAAAAAATCGAGCCTCCGGCGGGGGTTTTGGCCCTTCAGGCCTCTATCTCGGGGGCATGTACCGTTTTGGACATCAAGATATCTGGTCACCCTAAACTGTTATGGCCAGTCCGAGACCTTGACATCTAGTTAAGTGAGACGTACCACGACATAATTAAAAAAAATTATAATTTTTCATATTATTTGATAGTTACACATCATATAAAAAAAAAAAAAGGAAAACAAAATGTTATGTAATGACAGATTTTGACTTTACCTGGGATCCAGATGTCATGTTTTTCATTTTCATCGACACGGTTTTCGCATTTGAACAGGATAACTTCTCCCGCAAAAAAATTTAAAAATAGTCCATTTTTTTCTATCATAATTGCAAATAAATAAAAAAAAAAAAAATAAAATATTAAATAAAACAAAATTAAACAATAATAAATTAATTAATAAAAATTAATAAAAAACACTGTAAGTACAATTAAATGTTTGCTTTAAAATTCCTCTATAAACTTTAATATAACTCCTTGAACACTCGAAACAGTCTGTGACAAGCACGCGTTGGACTCGTGTAGACGTGTATGCTGCAGGTGTTCACGAGGAGAGGGGAGGGACGATTGTGAGGAGAAGTAAGGAGCAGAGGTCAAAAATATAAAGAGGTAACATGGGTATAGTTGAACCGTCATATGGTCAGCGCTGTCACTTTGACACGGCAGACAGGGACGTAGCGAAGGGGGGGGGGGGGGAATATACCCCCCTCCCTTGAGACCTGAACTTTCGTGAATTTTAATTCAGGGGGGGGGGGGGGGGAATGGTACTCGTCGGAGAAGATTTACATGAAAAATTTTGAAATTTTTTCTTACAAAAAAAATATAAAATATATATCCATGAAACACATCTTTAGACATATTTAATTTATTTCAAATGCGCCCAGTGATATGATTAATGATTATATAGATATACTATAATTCTATCATTAGTCATTATAATTATATATGTATATTAAAGTATTTATTATTTAATTATTAATATATATTTCTAATAGACAACAATTTAAAATATAACAAAAGCAGTGAACATTCCCTGATATAAGATGTTCGGCATAAAAATTAGAATTATGGTCTAATATATTTTAGTTAATTAATTTAACTATAGATCTATTACATCTTAGTTTTATGTCTAATGTACATTACAACACTGTACATATATCTTAAATTTATTATTAAAGTTATAAAAAGCCGAACTTTTAATTGTATTGTACGGTATACCATTATAGGGTACAGTATAAATAAGTAATACATTGATTTTAATCTTAAAAATTTAAATATAATTATATGTTTTGCTCGCCATGACCATTTCACTTTAGATCTTAATGGAAATTCAATAAGCCCAAGTAATTCTACTAAATTTTTACGTATAATAATTTCTTATACATTAAATTGGTCTGAACAATATTGTTCACATATGTGAAAAGATATGTGCAAAGATGAGATCGAGTGCTTATCTACTGAAAGTGCTACAGAAAATTGTATCTCCCTGTGTTCTTGGAATGGTATATTTTTCCTATGAAAAAAATCTCATATTCAATTAGATTCAATATGAGATTCAAAAATCTCATATTGGCTTGAGGAGCCCCAATGTTTTGGGGCTCCTCAAGCCACTCAAATTCAGTTTTTATAGCACAGAAACGTGCAATTAGATCAATAGTGGGTATTAAGTCAACTGAGTAATGTATACCATATTTTAAATCTCTTAATATTCTAACACTGCCATGTCTGTATATCTATGAATGTGTCAAATTTGTAAAAGAATACCCAGAAAAGTTTCAGTTAAATTCTAAGACTCATAATTATATAACACAAGACATGCAAAACATATCCATTATAATAGAAATAATCTTTCGTTTACTGATAAGAGTCCTTATAATTCTGTATCTTTGTTGTATAACAGCCTTCCAACAGATTTGCAATTCATTGATAGCTTTCAGTTATTTAAAAAAAATGTTAACAAATTTCTCGTTGACCGTGCATATTATACATTGGATGACTTTACTAAACCAATAACAAAGATGTTGAAATATAGGGATTTTTCCAGCAAATAAATAATAGATGAATGGTGTTGTCTGTGATATGCAAATAATATTATAAATATAATTGTTAATTCTGTTCTTTCTTTAACTTGATTACACATGCCATGTAGCTTAAATTAACTGGTTATTAAAGTGAGAGTAGGTGTCTGATTTATATGATGTTTATTGATTTTATTATAATATACTGTAAGTATATTATAATTATTAATATTATTATCTGATGATTATGTATAAAAATTTTACTTTTACTTAATTAAGTTATGAAATTGAGAGAGAAGAAACGAGATTTTTATCATGATGTCTAATTGTATTGTATGTATCTGTATTGTTTTTTTTTCTACTGACTTATTCTATACATATGTATTATGTCAAAGAATAAATATATATTCTATTCTATTCTATTCTATCTTCTTAAAATGTGCTCTATTTTATATATATATATATATATATATATATATATATATATATATATATATATATATATATATATATATACATATATATATATATATATACATATATATATACATATATATATATATATATATATATTATATATAAATGTAGTGACAAAAATATAGAGGCTTCAAATGTTCCCCGGCGGGAAAAATTTCTCTTTATCCTCAATGCTATAGAAAATTTGAATTTTTTTCGGTAACTATATTAAAGTATTCAATTTGAAAACATTTCCTAGCCCCCATTTAGGGGTCTTTTGATAATGAATCAAGAACTTATTTTCTCTATTTTTTATGCCAGAAAAGCAATTTCGAGTTTTTTTACATAGCTAGGTTTAGATAGGATGGTGGGAACACCGCAAAATCAGCTGAATTGCTCCATTTTAACTACATAATTAACAATTACAAATATAAGAAATTTGCTACTGTACAATTTTTCATCGAAAAAAAATAGGACACGCTCTTTAAGAAAAAAATCACGCCGCGATCCTGCGGGGTTTTGCTTCTCGGGGCCCCCTATGATTTTTTACCCCCCCCCCCCTCCCCTCCCACTGGGGAAATTCTACATATGCCACTGAACGGCAGATAAGACAGGAATGCACAATAAAGTTCGAAGTAACAACAGACAGGTGGGATGGATAATATGATGTTATGATCTACATTTATTTATAAAATACTTCAATTTTCTTATGAGTTATTTTACGGCGAAAAAAAAAAGTACAAAAAGTATTTATCAGAAAAACAAAAATTATAATTTTACCTATTTTTAAACTGATTTATTCAATCACATTACTCCCACTATTCCACCTCTTTTTCTTAATTTAATATCTTATCTTCAAAAAATGTTTATTATTATTATTATTTTTGTTATTTAATATTGACGTGTGTTTGTTATCTATGAATCATTTTTGCAGCGAAGTATGTAAATTCCTTGAGGGTAAGATAACACGGATCAACTGATCGATAAGTCCCATTTCATTAACATGTAAACCTTAATCCATCACACAAAAATTCTGATTCTTTTTTTAGAGATAGTACTTAGAAGAGTTAAGAGAACAGAAATCAAAACAAAAAATTGCATGAGCTCAATTGTTTATAAATTTTTAGTATATAGGGCTTACCCATATATGAAGAGCTAATTGAAAAATGAATTAAAAAAAAAAATAGTTCGATTTAATAACATAACATTTTTTTTTTAACATTTCCATTATTTGCAGTAAGTATAACGAAATTAAATTAAAGGGAGGTGTGGCGCAGTGCGCTTGACCGGGTCTCGTCAGATCACCGAAGTCAAGCAACGCCAAGCGTGGTTAGTAGTTCGATGGGTGACCATTTTCAACAAAAACCACGTTTTCCACCCAGGGGTAAATCGTTGCGCTTTTCCACTATGTGGTTCCCCTAGCTTTGGACCATTGCACTTCCGGTTCATTGACAAAAACTGTAGCGTCCATCCTGGCTGAGGTTTCCACGTTTTCCTCAGCCGCAGGCAAATGCCGGAATGGAGTTGCAAGGCTGTGGCCGCCCCCGTTCCGGAAGAGCCCGCGAAACGCTCAAGTTAGGGTTTCGGAAGATTCGGGGTTTCAAGGTAGTATGTAAATAGTAAATAGAAGTACCCAATAGGGTTTAATTAAAAAAAAAATCAACTATATCAATTATGAAAATAATAATAAACAATTTTTTTTTTCAACATAAACATAATTACGTTCATATCGTTTTTCTTTAACTATAATACATTTTTAAATGTCATGTTCGAATAATGGTATAATTAGGTTTCTGCATGTCTTTTTTTTTATAATAATAGCTCAATCGAAAGAAGATGTCGAAAAAATACACCCATGAATTTTATGCGATTTTTTTAGCACTTCATCATACCTAAAATAGAGATTAAAAGAGGTCACGTGATCTAGAGGCTTCGTCCACAACACCTATGACATCATTACATTCTTTTGTTCAAGTATATAACACCTGTAAACCACCACGTTGCTATGGAAACAAATAATAATTTTTAAGGGTAAGGTAACGCCACCAATGTTAAAAAAAGTCCCTCACACAAAAATTCTGAAAAAAATTTAAAATGTTCTCCCCTACATCCCCTATCAGTAGTTAAAATATCAGGTATACAAATACGATCTAGTTTTTGAGTTATGAATTTTTAAAGTTGACTAATTTAACATGGGAATTCCATTTCTCCATATTAAATTCATAACTCAAAAACTAGATCGTATTTGTGTACCTGATATTTTACCTACTGATAGGGGGTGTAGAGGAGAACATTTTAAATTTTTTTCAGAATTTTTGTGTGAGGGATTTTTTTTAACATTGGTGGCGTTACCTTACCCTTAATAAGCAACAATGCAATAATTGTTTTATTCGAGTGTTATATAGATAAACTAAAGGATGTAATGACGTCATAGGCGTTGTGGAAGGAGCCTCTAGGTCACGTGACCTCTTTTAATCTCCATTTTAGGTATGATACAATAATAAAAAAATTCGGATAAGATTCACAGGTGTATTTTTCAACCCTTCTTTCCACTGAGCTAATAACAAAAATTATAACATGCAGGAACCTATTATTGTTGTTATTGTTGAGTTTACGCTGAGTTTACGTACAGTATATAGTTTCTATAACGTCGAAAAATTAATTGTATTGGGGGGCATTCACAAAGCATTTTAACTCCCACTTTAGCCTCAATTGCCTGAAGAGATCGCGCGTGTCGCAGTGCATTGACCGGTTCTCGTTAGATCACCGAAGTCAGGCTATATATGTCGAGCGTGGTTAGTACTTGGATGGGTGACCGTTTCAAGAGAAAATTACGGTGCTCCCTCCCTGGGGTAAATCCATCTCGCTTTCCACCCAGTACAGTGATCATGATGTAAAAAGAAAGGTGTCCAATGAAAATTAATTAAAGTGAGATAATAATGTTAATAAGTTCCCACTAAAATACCACTGGCGCCAACTATCGGTAGCCGCCGCAAGAAATCCTTTCGCGAGTAACTCGCGAGTTTGTTAACAACATTACCTCTACATCGCGAGCTCAATTAACATTTCATATTACTACGAAAAAACTATTTAAGACATTAAAAAATAAATAAAACGTTCAATTTCCTTATAATTTTTTTTCCTTCAATACAATGTGTATATATACACGTACGTATTTAAGCACCTAGCAACACGAAAAAAGTACATTACCCAACGTTGCTTTTCATTCGGAAGAACACTTTTATTTCATTTATTGCAAATAAATCACGCTTTTCACACACATTATAAACACTCTGCACAAATCTAAATATATTTAGGATACACCTCCTTTGCTACAGAAGGCTCTATTGTATTTTTTTTCACGAAAATCATCACATATGGCGAGTGACTTGGCGGCAAGCAGCTGGTTGGACCACGGGGATAGGATAAGTAGAAGGATGGGTATTACTTAGCAGGAAAAAAAAAACTATGACCTATGACAATCCTGATGCCTCCCACCATAGTCCCACCACAAATTTGCCAGGTGCCAAATTTAATAAAGACGGTGTAAGTCAAACAATTTCTCTTTATTACTCTTTCAAAAGTCGACAAGAAATGTAGGAAGCACAATCATATTTATTTTATTATTGAATTTTTTTTACAATAATATTCTAATATGGAAGGAAAATGCATAATTAGGCCCTTAAATTTATTAAGTTCTACTTCGACTTCGTAAGTTTCTGATGCCTTTATAATCAGCTGATATTGTGGAATACCATTGTGTAGAGTACCCATCCTTCTACTTATCCTATCTCAGTGGTCACAACCAGCTGCTTGCCGCCAAGTCACTCGCCATATGTGATGATTTTCATTTACATTATTTTTGTGTGAAAAAAAATACAATAGAGCCTTCTGTAGCAAAGGAGGTGTATCCTAAATATATTTAGATTTGTGCAGAGTGTTTATAATGTGTGTGAAAAGCGTGATTTATTTGCAATAAATGAAATAAAAGTGTTCTTCCGAATGAAAAGCAACGTTGGGTAATGTACTTTTTTCGTGTTGCTAGGTGCTTAAATACGTACGTGTATATATACACATTGTATTGAAGGAAAATAAAATTTTATAAGGAAATTGAACGTTTTATTAATTTTTTTATGTCTTAAATAGTTATTTCGTAGTAATATGAAATGTTAATTGAGCTCGCGATGTGGAGGTAATGTTGTTAACAAACTCGCGAGTTACTCGCGAAAGGATTTCTTGCGGCGGCTACCGATAGTTGGCGCCAGTGGTATTTTAGTGGGAACTTATTAACATTATTATCTCACTTTAATTGCATGTTAATTAAGGCTTGTTTGGCCACCTTTCTTTTTACATCATGACAGTGATGCACTTGTGTGTGGTTCCCCAGGCTTTGGACATAACTTTGGTCCATTGATAAAAAGTAGAGGTGTCCATCCTGACTGAGGTTTTCCACGGTTCTCTCAGTGTCACCTCAGCGAATACTGCATGGGACGAGTATAAACAGGCAGTGGCCACCATCCTTTCATTATATAAACCTTTTTCATTTCCCCGGCTCGAGCTCCAAGCTCATAGAGGTGTAAAACCATGTAAAATATGTATGTATCTTATATATATTATCCCGGGTGCTAAACCAGGGGCTAAACATGGTTAGTGCCTGGTTAACTGGTTTAGTACCATGTTTTTGAAGCTGCAGCAATAAAACAATTTTTTTTTTTTTTTTTTTTACAAGGATACATCCCTAAGAGCTTACAGCTCGCAGCGGGGTACTGGGTAGGGATAAGGTAGGGAACGGATAGTGGCCACGGACTGCATGCTTACGCGTCCCAGCATTCGCTGAGGTGAGACTGAGGGAACCGTGGAAAACCTGAGCCAGGAAGGACACCTCTACTTTTTCTCAATGGACCAAAGCGATGTCCAATGCCTGGGGAACCACACACAAGTGCATCACTGCACTGGGTGGAAAGCGAGACAAATTTACCCCAGGGAGGGAGTAGCGTATTTTTTACTTGAAACGGTCACCCATCCAAGTACTAACCACGCTCGACGTAGCCTGACTTCGGTGATCTAACGAGAACCGGTCAATGCATAGCCTCATCTGTATTTTTTTTCCTCTTAATATTAAGGCGGAAAACCTACAGCTTTCATTGGCTGAGAGCGGTGTGGAAAGGTCTAAGCAATTGGCTTAACCGCACAGTATTAGCCTGGTAGGCCGCAGGCAGAATAGTAACAGAATAGAGCAGCATCTCTGAGGGATTGGGCTGGACTGATATTGCAGACCAAGGCTGCTAGAGGTAAGGATGAGTCACGGAGCTGCTGCTCCGACATCACTGGCACTCTAGCGTCCTTGTTGCGCACAAAGGGGACATGACACTCACCTCGAGTATCAGGGAAGCAACAATGATGTGAGAAAGTATTCTTTTATCAGGAGAACAGCGAGAGAATGGGGTCTGCGGAGGTGGGCGTGGACAGGATTGAGAAGTTCAGGGACCTGGTGACCTCAAGCAAGACACAAACTGTGAGCCATAGTTGTGTAGCCACAACTGCCGCAGTATATATAAACTAATCTTTACTCTTACTCTTAAATTTTTGAAAAAATTATTAACATGTTCAATAGAATGTAGCAATTGAGTTTATCATAATTTCAGTTCCATATCAGAGCACCTCTTTGAGTAAAAAAAAAAATAATAAAAATTGTGTGGAGAGATATGAAAAAAAAAGTTCCGGTTTTGGTCAAAGCCTGCTTTTTTGAACTCCGTATGGCCAAAAAAGTAAAAAAATAAAATTGTAACCCATTAACCAAATCAGCCTTTTCATAAAAATAACAACTGCAATGCCGTGATATTTTTTTGAACCAGGAAAAAAATTATCACGGTATTCATGAAAAGGAGGATTTTGGTTAATCCAAAAATGGGCTGTGCACTGTACCCTCTGCCCAACCTGCTTGATTGCTAGCTCAGAGGCGGATGGACCATCAAGGATGCGAGGATGAGCATCAAAAGTCGAGAAGGTGACAAAGACTGTGATAGACTGGAGCTACATCAAGGATTTTTTATGCAATATACATATTATAGGAAAGTAAAAGGGATTGAACTGCATGGTGGCAACAAAAACACACTTCGCAAGTTCTACTGTATTTACATCCACGCAATATCAGTTATGCATATGCGTAATAATAATAATAAAATTAACGCGGCAAATGTGGCTACGCCACGGTGGCTCGCGAAAACATACATAGACAGTACCTGTGTATTGTGACATTGGGTGTAGTCCGTATTAGGTTCCGAACGTTCAGAACATATGAGTGATTACGGACCGACTCTGAACAAAAACATTGACTTCAGAACATCAGATAACGGACCACTTTAAGAACATCTTTTTCGCGGTAATACGCATCAGTTTAAAAAAAAATACGAAAAAGAGAGAACTGTTCACTGGCTTCAGAAATTTTAACATAAAACTCACGTAACAGTTATTGATCACCAATTAAGCAAAGATTTACCTCAAATCAAACAGTTATCACGTAGGTTGCACAGGTTTGTTACGTACTTTTCAAATTTCCCCCAAAAAATTGTGATCAGCTGACTCTAGTTCCGATGGTTCGGAGGAAAAGTTCGCAACACTCGGAACCTCTTTTTTGAAGTCAGCTGACTCACTTCGGGTAAACTCGGAAATGGTTCTGAACATTCAGAACATAATTACGGGACGCCAAATCGAAGGTTCCGAACGTTCAGAACATAATACGGACTACACCCATTGTGACTGGCGTCTCTCCTTCATTTTGCAGTGATTTCCGCTTAGCAGCATTCTTGCAACCAGGTGCACAACAAGTTCTTGTCATTAACGCTTATTTAACTTCACATTTTTGTATAATATCACATAAAATATGGAGAAAATAGTAAAAAATTGCAATTTTTTCTCCATCCCAACATGGCGGACAACAATATCAAAACATAGCGTCACGTGACTATCACGTGACTGTTACCACCCACCTCCTAGTCACGACCGAGCTTCACCGAGACAGCGCCATAGCCTATCCATACATACAAAATCCTTGGTTGTCTGCCATCTTACGTTGGGGTCTGGGGATTCACGAGCAGTTCACGACAGAAGAAAACCATTCCACCGCAGCCATTATCTAGCTCTGCGCATGCGCAATTTTATGGAATCAGCCTCCCGCTAGAATTTTAAACAATTTTGGCCAATCTCTCTTATATAATTATGTTAATTTCTTCAATTTCAGATATAATTATATCTATAAAATTTAAAAGCTTACTTATTTTAATAAAATAAAAATGCATCTCTTATAATTTCTGATAAATAAATCATAATAATGATAAAGGAATGCATTTGAATAATAATTTATTTTAATAATAATGACGTACGTATATATTATAGCGAGAGGGGGTGTATATAATATATAATTATATAAAAAAAGAAGTGTATAGGAGTGCGACACAATATATATAAATTATATATATTGTGTCGCACTCCTATACACTTCTTTTTTTTTCATATTATAGAATACACATTACAGAAAATTAAAATTTTATAGTTTTGTCGTCTATGAGAGAGACTATGAGGACTCGAGCAGAGGGGAAAAATCCAAAATATTTTTTGTCATAATATGAAAGGTCGCGATCAAGTCACTTTCAATTCAATATATTTATATATGGGGTTAATTCATCAAACAGATTGATTATATAAGAATGATCGATAAGTACATTTATAAGCGATTCAGTTCTATATATAGATATTTAATTTATGCAATATATCTAGCTAGTTTATTGTTTCATTATTTTATAACAGATTTTTGCAGTAGACTTTGGTAGACGATAGGACTCTGCTGAGCACGTTGATGAACAAATTGATACAATTGACAAAAATGAAAATTACTTTGAATGGAAAAAAGATAATTAATTATAATAATTAATCGTATTAATTATAATGTGAATTACTGTACATGTGAGTCATTTTATAATTGCTTACGTACGAATGGTAATAAAAAAATTTAGATTATTAATCCACTTTCTATAACTATATGTTCCTATGTAAATAAAATCCAATTAATTAAAATTACTTCATGCATACTATACGTCTGTCATACAGCTCATTGGGATCGTATACTGTTTTCATTGCCGTATCATGCAAAAACTAAAGAACACGTATACTCTTCGTATAAATAGTTTTTGCATGATATGGCAATGAAATTAACAGACGAGTATACCACGAAAAGCCGAATTCGGGTAAAAGCCGGAAAAAATGAGCAAAACTAGTTTTGCGCATAAATTTAACATCAATAAATATATTAGTTTTTCTTAAATCAAAGTGAGAAAAACCTAACGAAAACTTTTGCGTACGTCGGGTTTCGCGCATTTTCGTTTGAGCAAAACTAGTTCTGCGCATTTCTCATGCACAGATAAGTTTGTTTTAATAATTTTTTTTTTAATTTGAGGCACAAATTAAAAAAAAATTTGCACAAATTTGCGCGCCACAAATGAAACAGTATCGATAGTATACGTACAATTACATACGTGTTGTGTTGTTTATTTATGTACCAAAATATTTTTACTTCACTATTTCTCGATCATTATTTATTGAGTAAAGATGTCCTGATATTACTTATTGTAAATAAAAATATAATAATTTATATGTTTACCAGTAATTGACTCTGCAACAACTTGTGTATTTTTTTTTCAACTGTATTGCTTATTTAAAAAATGAAATATTTGCGATCCATGGCAGATGCAATGGAGGCTTCAAGTGATGCGCTTTCGCTGCGCAACTGTTTTGTCGCTAAGGTCCATCTTGCACTTGAAAATGAAGCAAAGTGTTTTTTTAACTTTTCTCGGTTATAAATCAAGTAAAAAATCTAAATCTTGAATTATCTACTTTATTTTTCAGTTTGGACCAAAGTTCCGTAAAGGAATTATCCCTGAAAAATCTTATTCTTGCTGAAAAAACGAATTCACGTTTTTTTTACATAGGTTTGGTATAGCGGGTGGGATCACCGAAAAATCAGCTGACTTGAAGCCTCTATTCAACGATAATCACCTCATCACTATATACATTCACTGCATAAATGTTTGAAGATTTCTTCTATGAATGCCGATGACAAAAACTTCAACTGCTTGTTCTTGTAGGCACTATTATATATAGCTGCTGCCACGTGCCACATTTAATTTATTACATTTATTTTGCTATATATTTGCAGAAGCAGCCGTGGGACTGGTCACACTTATAAAATATACTAGCAATTGGACAACCTACATTGTATGCATTTCTTTTTTATTGCAGAAATAAATAGAGGTTATCAAATTATATGCTAGCTATTCTCATTTTTCTCTTCAGATTTCATAAAGCCCAGAAACAATGCGCGTCTTTAAAAAATTACTGAAAATTAATTATAAGTACATCAGAGTGAAGCGTCACAGTTAATAGGCATCGCGCTTCTTAATAAAAGGATGCAGACTAAATGCCAATGACAACAATATTGACAATGACAATTAAAGCAATGACATTTAGAAATAATATTAGAATGAAAACCGTAAAGAATATAAAGGCCGGGGCATTCACAAAGCCTTAAGGCCACATTTAAGGCTCAATAATTTTTAAGACCAGAAATTTTGGGTCTAAAAAACACGTCTAAAATCAAGCTTTAAATTATCGAGCCTTAAATGTGGCCTTAAGACTTTGTGAATGCCCCTAATAATAAATGAAATGAATATATAGCAAAATTGTAATGAAAAAATTACACCGCGGTATAATATATATAATATAAATAAAGAATTAACACAATTATTCACATAAATATACATACTATTTAGCACGTGGCATGCTGTACCACAAATTAATCATTTTTATTAAAACAAATTTTTCCATGAGAAATGCGCAGAACTAGTTTTGCTCAAAAGTCGAAATAAAATCTCATTTTGGGATTTGTTCAAAGCTCGATGCGCAGAACTAGTTTTGCTCAAACGAAAATGCGCAAAACCCGATGTAAAAGTCTTGGTCGGGGATATATATCTGCAACTATTAATACGAACAGCTATAATAGTATACGCGCGCGTTCTTTAGTTTTTGCATGATACGGCAATGAAAACAGTATACGATCCCTCTATGAACTGTATGAGTGACGTTTAGTATGCATGAAGTAATTTTAATTAATTGGATTTTATTTATATAGTTATATATAGAAAGTGGATTATATAATAATCCAAATTTTTTGATTACCATTCGTACGTAAGCAATTATAAAATGACTCAATTATACAGTAATTCAAATTATTATGATTAATTATTATAATCAATTATCTTTTTTCCATTCAAAGTAATTTTCATTCTTGTCAATTGTATCAATTTGTTCATCAACGCGCCCAGCAGTGTCCTATCGTCTAGCTACAACGTCTAAAATCAAGCTTCTTGCGTCTACTGCAAAAATTTGTTTAAGGGTAAGATAACACGAACAATCGATTGTTGTAGTCCCATATGATTAACATGTAAACCTTAGCAACCTCATAATGATTCTGATATTTTTTTAGAGACAGTTCTTGGCACCAAAATTTTTTTTAAAAAATTTCAAAACAATCAGACGATCCAATTTTTTTAAATTAATTTCTTAGTTTCGGTCTCCATGGGAAAGCCTTAATTATACTGAATATTTAAAAAATTCATTAAAAAAATTGGATCGTCCGAAGTAGATATGAACCACCGGTCCTGGCACAGCCACGCCCCCTTTCTTCCCCGCCCTCCCCCTCCCTCCCTTTCCACCCCCCCTTCTTTTGACCCCCCCCTCCCTGCTTCTCCTCTCTTTGTAACAAATTCCTCTATTCCCCTGAATCCATTTTTTTTTATATTTATGACGTCAGTGAAACTCTCAATGAATATACTATTTGTGTAGTATGTCATGAAATGATGTATATTTATACTAAAATGTTAAGTCATTGTTAAATTAATAATTAATTATGATTGTAATGCAGCAATGCCATGGGCGTTCTTGCGTCCTACAAACCGATAAATAAGGTTACCGCTCACTTACAAATTTAATTGTTTACATGTGTTCCTCCTTTCTAAAGATGAAGTATAAATACAAGTCTGGCCGACCTAACCTGTATCATTAACGCTTTACCATCAATATTGTGTAGTGCTGCAAGAAGCCTGTCTACAAAAGATTTTGAATCCTTGAAGCTGAATATGATGTGAGTACCAAACATTTATAATTATTACGTGTAATGCTTTTTTAACTTATGTTTTAAATCAGAATATATAAATTGAAATCACATATGTTTTCCTTGAAATGATAAGTTATTTTCTTTACACATTATTTGAATCCTTGTGAGGAGAGAGCCAAAATGATAACATGCTGTTATTATACAGTTGAAATATGTATAATATAATAATTAAAATATCAGCTCAACTTAATTTTATTATTTGCGTTTTTTTTTATATTTGTATATTTGATTATTGAAATTACATATAAACAACAGGATTTTATTTATACAAATGATTATTATCTTCATCTTATATTTAATTGAACATAATATATTATAAATTGAAATAGAGTACTTGAAAAAATATGAAGTTGATGTCAAATGTTATAAGTTCTAGAATTAAAAATACAAAAATATAATCATCAGCCAAATTAATTATATCCTGTTACTTTTACGTACATTAAAGTATTTATAATGCAGATAATTTTTTTATGAAGTATGTGAGTACGATTTTAAAACTGTACAGTAACAGCATATCATTTATTTTTTTTTCTCTCTCTTCAAAAGGACTCAATTAATGTGCAAAAAAGCAGAAGTTCTCATTCTAAGGAAACTAATTTTCATTGCTTCTTTATATTATTACTATAAATTTTATACATAATATTTAGTGATAATATTTTAGATATAAACTTGGAAAAAAATAATACATCAAGCATAGCCAATGAAAGCGTTTATTTTTTCATAATATAAAGTAGGTTTTGTATAAAAATATAAAAAGTATATAAAAATGAATTAAAAAAATTGCAATATGTTAAAAATATTTCTCTCACCCTAATTTATAATAGAAAAAAAGTTATACAACAACTTGTTGCGTTCGTGGAATTGAGAGTCAGTATTTAAACAACATCAACAAACGTCAAATTATGCATGCCAAAACGTTTCCCATAGTAAATCAAGTTCACTTTGGGCACATTTCCTGCGTTGTAATCTTTGACTTGAGCGTCAGTGAAGGTGTTGACAGGATACCTGCAACAAAAAACAATATTGAGATCAAAGGTATTTTTTTATGTATATATATTGCAAAAATATATTAATAAAGTTACCTCTTTGGAAGGTAGATGCGCACGATCTCTCCGTCACGCAAAATTTTGCAGAGAATTGTATCCCCATACCTATTGCAAATAAAGACAAATTTATCGTTACTTTATAATAATATTCTGAGAGAATTTAAGTAATTACCTTGTTGATGCTTTTTCCATTTGGGTCACAACGTAGGGAACATTTATCTTCAAGTCTCCAAAGTTAACTAGGGCGTCAACACTGTTGGAGGCGTTGTTCAACAATTCTGCAAACATGTTGGAAGTTCTTGCAAGAATGGATGAAGGGGTTTCACGAAGCTTACACTTATATACTCATCCACATCTTGATAAAAAAATATTCAACGAATAACAATTATTACCTTGAGTAAGGTTAAGATGAGTTTTGAATTTTTTGTACACATATTATAACGTTATAGCAATATAAATAATAATATAAGTTTTGCAATGTCATATAATGCAACAGTAACATCCTGGAAACATTTACTACATTGAGTTTCATGTAGAAAAGAATTAACCTTGAGGCATTATATTATTATTGCAGCTTAACAGTAGCTTTTCATGGCTGCTGCTCTGACGATATGTTCCCTTCAATTATATAGATTTAACTTAATTGAATGCAAGATTGCATCTTAAAAACGCCCTACCTCCACCTACCTACTTCCCGCCAACATTTTTAAGGTTGGGTAAGGTTAAGGTGACATTGAAATCAATGTACAAAAAATTAAACTTTGAGGTATTATATTAATATTACAGCTGCGCAATAGCTCTTCATGGCTGCTGATGTGACGAAATGTGCCCTTCAATTCACATATAATTTTACCTTCACATAATGCAAGAATTGCATCCTGGCAACGCCCCTCTCCCTCCACATTTCTTAAGTTGTGTAAGGGAAAACGTGACACAAGAATTTTATATACAAAAAAGTAGAACCTTAAGTCATCAATTATTTTTTATTCTTGTTGCATTTATGTATGCTTGCGTTTTGTATTATTTTTTTCATTTTAAAAAAAGTATGCTACATTATATTTTATTTTAATTTTTTGATACTTGAAAACTAAAACATTTTAAAAATTTATATAATTTTTTTTTCATTAAGTGCCATGGAAGAATAGAAAAAAGGAAAAATCATAATCGTCAGAGAGAAAAAAAATAAGAGGTAAGAATATATTATAATACTTATTAGTAATGCTGATGAGAGCGTATTTAAACAACAACATAAGCATATTTATTGATTCATATTATAATTATTTTTCATATATTTACAAAGAAAATGAATACTATATTATGTAATAATTATTTCTTCAAAAGCTTTATGCTTTATATTAACAACAATTAAACTATTTATCTTCTTTAACATTTTATGAATTACTTTCTTATCAAGCTTTTTTTGGTTTAATAAGTTCAACAATTAAAATATTGTTCTTCTTCTATCTTTACATGAACTCGCAAGATTTTGAGTTTTTTACAAATCAAGTAAAGCAGAAAATATGGCAGAAGGTGATACAGGAGGTAAGATATATATTTTTTAAATACCTTTTTTATTAAACATCATTTTATAATCATATATATTATATTATATATTGATTATTTCATATATAGTATATAATATTGATTATTTTATACTTTATTTATTATATTTAAACTACTGCTTGAGATTAATGTTGTTATTTCCTTACAGTTTCTGGTTACTACTGTGTGAAGATCAATTTTTTTTTAAAAGTTAATGGACGCTACAATCCCTTATGTGAATCCTGTAAGACATCAAGTGACTCGCAAACTTACGAGAGAGATTTTCATGGACCAGTAGAAAAAGAAAAATACCACAGGGGAAACAGCAGCATTGGGAGAATGCAGTGCGGTGTCTGTGACAATGAATTAAGCGTAACTCGACCTCTATCGCAATGCAAAGAATGTTTTGATGAAGTGTACAGTGACCGAGAGCAGTGAGGGGAGAATTGGAGGGGGGGCAAATAGCATATAAAGAAACCTGCGAGTAGAGGACGGTCAGCATCACTCTCCTGCTGTTTTGGACCAGCGACGACTGCGAGACAAAACAGAAAAAGGTGAATATTTTTTTTTTGATTTTATATAATTTTATATACTCATTTATATTAATTTTGAAATTGAAAAAATATGTTTCTAATTTAGTTTCCTTTTGTAGAGTGTACTTCTTCACGTTTTCAAAATGAAGTTTAAGTGCAACTTCTGTAAGCAAGAATTCAACACAAATTTTGCAAGAAACAGGCATGAAACTAAATCTTGTATAGTTAGAAGGAGAACGATATCAAAAAATATTAATATTAATGAACCTTCAACATCTCAATCAAGTGTAAACTTAAGTTCTGGTTCTAATGTTGATCAAAGTGATTCAAATGAGCGTGACGTATTTTTAAATAATGAAAGGTATAACGACAATTGTGATAGAAATATAAGTGACAGTGACACACCTGACAATTCTGACGATAATGAGCCTGCATCAAAAAAGTCTCGATTGATGCGAAGAAAGGATGGTGAAATTGTTGAACGTGCTATGAATAACTGTATAAAAACTTATAGATTCCGTAATCCTGAAAAATTTATGGATCCAGCAGATTATTTAATGTCGAATAAAAATAAAATCATAAAAATCTTGCATAAAGAGATACTTGAAAATAAATCAATTAAATTCAATTTAGTTCTTCATTGTAAATTTGTAAAAGAAGATAGTTCTTTAGATGGAAATTTCAAAACTGCAAATACCCCTGTTTATGAGCTAACTGACCTTAGCATATTAATGGATGAAAAATTTGAAAAAATATTATTAGAATTTGTGGAGTTTACAACAAAGGGGAGCGGATGGGCTTTGCATAAAATCAGAAAGCTACTCGTTCGAATTAATAAATATAATCCTCTTAGAGGTGCAACATACATTCCTCTTCCAAATAGCTTGAAATATACCAAATCAATTATCAATGTTGATAATAAGGATGGTAGATGTTTTGAATATAGTATTTTAGCATCGTTAGTTAAAAAAAATCCACAGAGGGTTACAAAATATACAAATTTAAAGCATCCGTATGATTTTAATTGTATAACTACTCCAACGCCATTGCATGAGATCCGGAAATTTGAAAAAATAAATAGCATTAGTATTAATGTGTTTGCTTTTGATGATGAGACTGAAAAAATATATCCACTTAAAGTTGTAGATAAAGAATTAAAAAATCATAGAGACTTGTTATATTTAAGAAACTCACAAGGACAGACACATTACTGCTACATTAAAAATTTTTCAAAGCTTATATGCAGTCAATTAAATAGCGTACAACATAAGATATTTATTTGCAAACGCTGTTTTACATATTACACAAAAGACGGTAAAAAAAAATTATTGGAACACAGAAATAACTGCATGTTGCATGAACCAGGAAGAATTGAATTACCCAAAAATGACGCTTTTGGAAATAAACCACAATTAAGATTTAAGAATTTTAATCATAAAATGAGGGTTCCTATTGTAGTCTATGCTGATTGTGAGGCTATATTAGAAAAAATTGACACATGCTCACCTCATGCGGATAAATCTTATACCAACAAATGTCAAAACCATGTACCAATGTCATTTTGCTCTTACATTAAATCACATCTACCTTCTTCGGTAGTACATGACTTGCCACTTGAGCCTACTATATTTAGAGGAAAAAATGCAACATTAGATTTTATTTCTCACTTGCATGACATTGCAAATAAAGTAAAAGATATATATTCCACTGTAATACCAATGCATGAATTAACTTCTATTCAGGAAAAAGAATATAATGATGCTGTTATTTGTCATATCTGTGATCGTTATATTAGTACAATGCAAGGTCATGTTAAAGTCCGAGATCATTGTCACTTGACGGGCAATTTTATTGGAGCTGCACATTCAAAATGTAATTTAAAATATAAAATTCCACGGATTTTACCAATCTTGTTTCACAATTTCAGTTTCTACGACTGTCATATGATTATTAAAGAGTTGGGAAATTTTGAAGGAGATATAGATATTATCCCAAGCAGTGAAGAGACTTATATAACTGTAAGTAAAAGTTTAGAGAATATTCAGTACAAAAAATATCAAGAATATTTTAGGTTACGCTTTGTTGACTCATTTCGATTTCTTTCCAGTTCATTAGATACACTAGCAAAGAACCTGCCAGATTCTGAAATGACGAACATAAATACTAATTTCCCTTCTGATAAATTTCATCTGGTCCGAAGAAAGGGTGTATTTCCATACGAACATGTTGACCATTTTGATAAGTTGAATGAAACCAAATTACCTTCGATTAATCAGTTTTACAGCTCTCTGACAGCCAGTCATATATCTCAAGAGGATTATGACCATGCAAAACGAGTGTGGGAGGCTTTTAATATTAAGACTTTGGGTGAGTACAGTGATTTGTATTTAAAAATTGATACTCTACTTCTAGCTGATGTGTTTGAGAATTTCCGTTCTGTTTGCTTAAAAACCTATCAATTAGACCCCTGCTATTACGTCACATCTCCTGGTCTGGCCTTAGACGCAGCTTTGAAAATAACGAATGCCTCTCTTGATCTAATACAAGACTATGATATGCTGCTCATGTTTGAAAAAGGAATTCGGGGAGGCATAACCCAATGCATAAAGCGTCACAGTGTTGCAAATGATCCAAGGAGTAAAAACTTTAATCCTGATAAAGCGCGGTCGTATATAGCTTACTGGGATGCCAATAACCTTTATGGATGGGCCATGATTCAAAAACTTCCCATATCAGATTTCAAGTGGATATCTTTAAATGATTTTTCAATTGAAGATATTGAAAAAATTTCTGATTGTGGAAAAATTGGGTACATTTTAGAAGTTGATATTGCTTATCCAAAACATTTGCATGATCTCCATAATGATTTACCGCTGCTACCTGAATCAGGTTGTCCTCCAGGAAGTAGACAAAAAAAATTATTAACCACACTTGATGAAAAAAAAAATTATGTGCTTCATATAAAAACTTTGAAGCAAGCTCTGAGGCATGGTTTGATTTTAAGAAAGATACATAAAGTTTTACAATTCAATCAGTCATACTGGTTACGTAACTACATAAATTTAAACACAGAACTGAGAACACAAGCCAAGAATAGCTTTGAAAAAGATTTTTTTAAATTAATGAATAACGCAGTTTTTGGAAAAACTATGGAAAATATAAGGAAAAGGCATAACATCAAATTGGTTTCGTGTCCAATAAAAGCACAAAAATTAATAAATAAGCCAAATTTTAGAGAACGCATTGTAATTAATTCTAATCTTGTCATTATATTAATGGAGAAGGAAATAATTTACTTTGACAAACCAATCTATGTAGGAATGAGCATATTAGAGATTTCAAAGACATTAATGTACAGCTTTTTATATGATATTTTGAGACCACATTTCGGAAATAAAATGTATCTTTTATACATGGACACGGATTCCTATATGATTGAAGTGTTTTGTCATGATATTTATCAGGAAATGTTAAAACTTAAAGAATATTTTGATACTTCAGAGTACCCTGATAACCATATATGCTTCTCGTTAACAAATAAGAAGGCCTTGGGCAAGTTCAAGGATGAGGCTAAAGGTAGATGCGTTCTAGAATTTGTAGGCTTAAGACCTAAAATGTATGCTTTACTTAATGAAAATGAGGAGAAAATGACGGCAAAAGGCGTGAAAAGAGTAAATTTAGGCACTCAAATACATTTTAAGGATTATTTAACTTGCCTTTAAAGCAATAAAGAAAAATATACAAAATTTAGGAGAATTTCATCAGTAAAGCATAATGTTTGTACAGTTGAGCAAAACAAATTGTCATTGAGTCCATTTGATGATAAAAGATTTATTGCAAATGATGGAATATGTACATTTGCGTATGGTCACTATAAGCTTGAAGAAAGTGATTGTTGAAAGTGAATTCAATACCTGTAAATTTTTTATGTATATGCACTATTTTAATTATGTAGAATATTGTTACTTTTAGCATTTATTGTAAAATTAAACAATTTTTTTTCTTTTATTTTTAAATTTATTGTGTTTTGTTTAAACATTTCATTACATTACGTACATTATTCTTCTTGTTTTTTTAATTTTAAAGATATATCAGAACGTTCTATTTAACTATGTAATACATATTATTATTTTAATTTTTTTAACATATTATCATATTCCTTTTTTTATGTTAAATATATTGTATAAAATGATATTTATATTTTTCTATATTTTTGTTATTTTATTGTAATTTTTTAATATTTGTGCCAAACAAAAATTATAATAAATCATTCTTGTGAATAAAACTGTCATGTTTTTTATCAAAACCCAACCATCGCACGAGCAAATGATCTCTTTTTTTTTTAATTATTTTTTCTACTAAATAACTATGAGGAAAACCAGTTTTTTGCAATTGCGGTTCATAAAAGCCTCCCAAAATTGGTTCATTTTGCATGTCTTCGAGTAAATAAGTAACTGGTGATGTATTTTGAACTTTTCTTACTTTAAATATCTCAGTAGACCATGAAGGTAGAAACCCTCGTGTAAATACATATCTATTCTTTGAGATTCTTACATAATCTCCTTCAGAGAATTTATTGGTTTTCTGATTATTATAGTTATATTTGTAAACTGTATTTAGCAGACTCTTCTCATTTTGTTTATTCACTTGCCTTGGAGTCATCTTAATTGTTGAGTGCTTAGTATTGTTATATTTAGTTAACAGAGATTGTAAAATATTTACCCAATTATAAGAACCTTGTAAACTAAACTGCTTATACATATTATTTTTTATAGTTCGATTAAACCTTTCTACTACTTGAGCTTTCTTTTCACTGTAGGTTGAATAGTGCTTAATATTGAAACTTTTCAACAAATTCGACACACTAGAATTATAAAATTCTTTACCGAAGTCTGTGAAAAATAATTTTGGAATTCCACTTCTTTTAAAAATGTTATTGAGAGCAATTTTTACTTCAGCACCAGTCTTTGACTTTAAAGGTTCTCCATATGCCATTTTTGAAAACACATCTATTACAAATAAAATATATTTGTATCCATGATTCTGATCAGAAAATTTTTGCATATCCACAAGGTCACCTTGAAACAAATCCAAAAGGCCTTTCGTAGTAACTTTTCGTCTTAAAAAGTTTTTTCTTGCCGGTTTATGAAGTTCTGCAACAATTTTTTTCTTCACATTATTCATTATGAGACAAAATACCAGACAAAGCACTGTCTACGTATTCCCGTAATGCTCTGAGGCTCACAACATCATCATCATTAACAGGATAACCACAATTACCAATTTTTTTATTCTTTGCGTCAAACAAGTTTTTTTCTCGGCTAAATAACAGACTATTTGCTGATATTGTATCATCTAATGTATCAAAGGCAAGACGGAGAAGTTTTAAATTTATTGCGTCTGAAGCGTGCTGCGCATCAGCAACATTTCTTATCACTTTATTATTAAAGTGAACAATGCGGTCTACGGAGTCAAATTTTACGTATTTTCCTTCATGTGATAACAGTTTATCATCAATGTAACTTTTTGTGCAAGCATCATTGCTTTCAATTGGTATTTTTATATCTGATAATCTATGATGATTTGCGCTTATAACTTCACCTTTTACAGTAAAACTTGAATTTAAAGCAGTTAAAATCTCCTTTTCATCAGTGTTATACAATGCTGTCCATATTTCGTCAGAAGAGCCACTGTTAAAGGTCACTTGTGACAAAGAGCTTATATGTTGCCCAAACCTTGAAAGCACCATGACTATTTATAAATCAACACTGCCATGCTTTTATATACATGCATGAATATATTTAAGCAATTATTTTTGATGATTTTAATTCTGAAACTATTGAAAAAATTTCATTATCATGATTGTTATTACCAGCCACTGTTGAAGCTATTATTAACTTGAGACGATCAACAAGCTCATTTGGGTCATTCCAATACTCGTAGATTGCTTCAGTTGCATCCATGCCTGTCCCTGTGAATCCTCTTTTGGGCGGGAAGAGTCTCCTGACATAGTTCATATATTTGCGGCCTTTGTTTGAATTAATCGCCTTGTGTTCAGAATACGTTTTCTTATGAGCGTTTGACATTTGGAGAATTTTTTTATAATTTTCCAGGTCATGTTCTGTTAAAATTTGATCATTAGGATTTGATGAAAACAAAAGTTCATATAATCCTTTTGTTCCTGGAAAAAGTTCATTATCAATTTGAATTAAATTATTTGGAAAAGTAATTTCCTTATCACCAATCATCCAATTATTTCCTGTATAACGTACACCATATATTGTATCTAAGTCTTGAGTATTTCCATCAATAATTTTTTGAATAAACTGTTTTAAGTTTTCATTTAATGTTTGTAAACCTTTTTCAGCAAAAACCATACCTTGTGGACTATTGACGGCTCTATGTATTTCATTAAACTGCTGTTTGAGAATAGGTTCCTCTGATTCACCACTGCTAATTTTCATGTTTTCCTCATTGTTGTATAATTTGTCATTAATTGTTGCTTCCTGGTTTGGTTTTTCACTACCATCTTCTTTTAATTTCTTCCTATTTGCTAACTTATTTAGAGGTTCCAGTAGCGTATTAACACTCTCTTCTGCAATCCTTTTTAAAGGATTTGTAAGTGGCTTAAAATGTTTTTCTAAAATAAAATCTTCATCCATAATATTCCTCTTTATATCTTGATATTTCATTCTTATATTTTTGCTACTTTTTAAAATTGCAGCCTTTAAATTTTCTCGATTACTTTGCTTCTTTTTTCGCTTTCTTATGCTTGATTTAAGGTATTTTTTTTTTACCTTTAAACTTGTCCCAACAGCTCTCATTTTTCATGTGTAGATCTGTTAAAGTTGTAATAATATTTATACATGAATAAAAATATCGAAACCCTTTCGATATCGTCCTTCATTTGTATCACACTCAAGATCAATTACTAAGAAACCATGTTTTTCTTTCCAACACTCAGAACTCATTTCTTTAAATGTTTCAAAAGACATGTCTGTGTTGACGCAATCGTTAAATACATGTTTAATATTTAGAAGATCAGATTTAAAGAGAACAATTAGGTTTGCATTCTCTCTTATTAAATGTTTGGGCACCTTTGTGTAACTTTGAGATAAATAAAAGACATCAATATTCCGATGACGCCCAAGGCAAAAATATAACCGCATCCGATCTTGTTTGTCGCATACAACGTCATCAAAACAGAAGGCTGAATTAACATTAACTTCATCAGGATGAGGCACATCACATGTATTTTCAAATGTAAAATATTTAATCTCCGGAACACATTTCATAATTTCCTTTAATACTTGATACTTTGGTTGAAATAATGTTTTTGAAAATATGTAAAGATTTTCAAATTTAATTCCATTTGGATCCGTTAGTAAATTAAGTAATAAATTTGTTTTTCCACATCCAGAACTACCACAGATTAAAGCTCTAATATGTTCTGGTAACAAACTTCCATTTTTTTTCCTACAGATGGCAGTGTTATCTTTACCATCAAATTCATACACACTTATAGATTGATGATGCTTTTTAAATTTCATTTTAGTAAGTGATGTTAGTTGAAGTTCAGAGTTACTTATATTGAAACTATTAGTGCAGTTTCATTCGACAAGCAAGCATGAGCGCAGAAGTATGTGGTGAAGGATTGTTAAATAATATAATTAACAAATTACCTTTTGAAGCGCATCTGCCAGGCTATCAATTTTGCGGACCTGGCACCAAACTCACTGCTCGATTAAATAGAGGTGATATGGGAATAAACAAACTTGATGCAGCATGCAAAGATCATGATGTTGCTTATTCTAATTTTTCCGATATAAAAAGCAGACACGAAGCTGATAAGACTCTATCTTTAGCGGCATCTGATCGACTGCAAGCAGAAGATTCGTCATTCAAAGAAAAAGCAGCTGCTTGGTTTATAAATAAAGCAATGAAAGCAAAATTGAAATTAGGGGCGGGTATGTCAATAAAAAAGAGAAAGATAAATAATTGTTCATGCAATGCGACAAAGAAGAAAAAGAATATTAAAAAAAAAATTAAAAAAACAACAACCAAGAAGAGAAAAAGTGTTAACAAAAATTTAACTTTTGGACAAGGGCTGAAAGTAGTGAAAGACGCAGTGAAAAGGACACCCTCAAATGATATAAAACTGGTTAGTAAAATTGCACTCAAGGCTGCAAGAAAAAACATTAAACGCAGTACTCCCTACAAGAGACCGAGAGTAATTCAAATTCCAAAGAGTGGGGGATTTTTACCATTAATACCATTGTTTGCAGGTCTGAGTGCACTTGGGGCATTAACAGGAGGAATATCCGGTGTTGCATCAGCAGTTAATAAAGCGAAACAAGCTAGAAGAGACTTGGAAGAGAGTAAACGTCATAACCAAACAATGGAAGCAATTGCATTGAAGGGAGGCCGTGGATTGTATATAAAACCATATAAGAAAGGACTCGGGTTATTTATAAACAATACAAAAAATTCAAAAAACTAATTAAGAAAATCCCAATGAGAGCGTTAAGTAATGTAGAAATTTCACACTATGCAAAGATATTAAACGTTAAATACTTCAGGGGAGTGTTTTCAAGGGACAACTTACCAAAAAAGTCTCGAAGTTATGAGAGTGGAGTAATAAATTTAGCTGATTTTGAATCTCCTGGCTCCCATTGGGTGTGCTATAAGCGTAGGGGTAAAACTGTGGAATATTTTGATTCATATGGAAATTTACGTCCTCCACAAGAATTTTTAAAGTACATGGAAAATGTTCCAAATATTGTATATAATAGAAAAAGATTTCAGCGAGATGGTAAGCCTGAATGTGGCCACCTTTGCTTGAAATTTTTAAAAAAATAAATGTTTAAATTTCAATACATTTTGTTGTTCATTTCATTTCTTATCGAAGATGGATAGGCTGCTAGAAGTGACAGGAAACTCTTCCGAAATACCATGTTCAATTTTTCCACAAATTCAATTGGATCAAGAAAAACAATTTGGAATTGCTGTTCTCTCGGTTTCTACATATAATTCAATACCTAACATTGAAAACGGATGTAACTTATTTTACTATGATAGTAACAAGTCAGTTGTAATTGATACGGGAACTTATGAATTATCAGATATAAACAAATATTTGCAAAAAAGGATTGGTAAAAAAAATATTGAAATAACTGCCAACAATAACACAATTAAATGCAATATTTTGTCTACTTTCAAAATTGACTTCACTAAAGAAGGAACAATTGGACCTCTTCTAGGTTTCAAAAAGCGAGTTTTGGAACCAAATATTTTACATACCTCAGATTTCACTGTAAATATATTTAAAGTAACTTCCATAAATGTAGAATGTGATCTTGCATCAGGGAGCTATAAAAATGGACGTCCCAACCATACTCTTTATAATTTCTTTGTTAAAGTGCCAGCAGGTTATAGAATAATATCCTCAGCTCAAGTTCCAATTTACTTACCGTTAACTACTAAAACAATTGACAAATTTGTAGTAAGATTAACAGATCCTGAAGGTAAGCTTGTCAACTTACGTGGTGAAACAATTGCAATTCGTTTACACCTTAAGATTGTTAATAATGGGTATTAATTTAAAAAAATTTTTAAAAAAAAACAGTTATATAAATACCCAGCTGAGAAAAGTTACTCACATTTCTAAAGATATTTCTACTGCATACAGAGGCCTTTCGCACGGAGGTTTGTCAGAAGAAAATATTGAGTTTTTAAAATCTTTAGGTTTCAAGATATTATAACAAATTTGTAATATTAAAAAAATATGGAAAACTTAGGTGTGTTTGAAGACGTTGAATTTGATGAGACTATTTATAAAAAAAGTATTAGGGATTATAATCCATATGATCCTACAAAAATAGATAACAGTGATGTTATACGCATACCAATACATAATGAAAACAGCCTTTGTCTTCCTTGTGAAAGTCATATTTATATTCAAGGTCAAGTGGTTACTCAAGATAATGTGAAAGCAAAAAAGTCTCAATTAACCCTAGCGGCATTGGGTTTTTGTTTTGAGGAAATAAGATATGAAGTGAACTCTGTGGAGCTAGATATTGTTAGGAATGTTGGTCTTACAAGTCTACTAAAAGGATATGTATCCTTCAATGAAGCTTCTGTGATGAAATATGAAAACGCTGGATGGTTTCCGGTAAAAAGTGAGAGTAAAATTGTTAATGACACAGAATTTGATGCTTGTATTCCCCTTAATATTTTAATGGGATTTTTTGAGGATTACAAAACTGTGTTAATGAATGCGCGTCAAGAGCTAATTTTAATAAGATCACGAAATGATAACAATTGCTTTAAAGTTGGTGCTGCTGAAGAAGGTGCTAATGAGGAGATCCCTAAAATAAAGTTACGCAAGATTCAATGGAGAATGCCTCATCTTAATTTATCAGACGAGGTTCTTTCTCCTCTGTTAAAAAAAATGAATCAAGGATCAACAGCAATTCTGCCTTGGAGAGGATGGCAAATGCATGAGAGACCTAACCTGCCAAAAACCAGTCCCATTTCATGGAGTATTAAAACATCCAGCCAAATTGAAAAACCAAGGTTTGTCATTATTGCCTTTTCAAGTGGAAGAACGAATTCATTGAAACATGACATCTCAATATTTGATCACTGCAATATTAGAAGCTTAAGACTGTATCTTAATTCGGAATATTGGCCATACAACAATTTTGAAGTTAATTTTGAGAAAGGTCTGATTGCACAAGTATATGAAATGTATTCTAATTTTCAAAAATCATACTACGGAAAAGATGCTGAGCCATTATTTACAAGGCGGGAATTTCAAAATACAGCACCGATATTTATTATCGACTGTAGTAAACAAAGTGAGGCTTTAAAATCAGGTTCAGTTGACATTAAACTTGAAATAGAATCATTTAAAGACTTTCCCGAGGATACAACGTGTTATTGCCTAATTCTACATGACAAATTGGCAAACTATTCTCCTTTGACTAACCGAGTTATCAAGGGCATATAGTGTTGACTAACCGAGTTAAAAAAAAAATGCATATAAATATCAGGATTGAAGACTAACAAACACATTCGTATCGCAGAATTTGACTCAACATGAACGCTGCTGTAATTGATTATCAACAGTATCGTGGTTCGATTTTTGAAGCTTCTTTGATTGATTTATACTCAACGTCAACACAGCATTGGTCTTACAAGATCCGTTCAAATGGTGGAAATAATGATTGGAATTGCACAACTGCTTGTCCATATGATGGAGATATTGACTGTGAGCAAATGGCAAGTATCTTAATTAATTCTGCCAAAAGATTTCAGTTTCTGTTTGCTGACACAGCAGAAAAGTGTTCTTTTTTACAGAATTCTATTTTGAATGGAAGAAAAGTCTACAATCTCCAAGATTTTGGATGCCCTCCTGCATCTGAGCTGAATCATTCTCCCGGATCAGAGTGTATTAGACATGCTGATTATTGTGAAGCATCATGCTGTTCTAAATCGCGTGCTTATAGGCTTTCAAAATGGTGTGCAGCTAACAAAAAGAGAGTGAATCTTTTTGAAACTGATGCACGATTCAGCACATTTAAAAAATGGAGTAATTATGCTAAGTTGCCGCAAGAACTTGCTGAAATTGGTTTCGTGCATGTCCCTCGTCATGAAGATGATGACTCAACACTCTGTGTATGGTGTGGTATTGTTTTATATGACTGGAAAAGCAATGACAGCCCTCTTCTTGAACATAAAAAAATTAATAAAAATTGTATTCTTTTTACACATTTACCTAATAATCAAGATGTTGTTAACAACAATTGTAGTGGATGGAATTAATATTTATGAAATAAAGAAGATATTTAAAATATATTTCTTTTTTTATTTTTCTATCCTCCTTGTTTGTACATATTTTTTTCCCCTCCTTTCTTTGTTCTTACGTCAAGTTTTACAATCAACTTTACAGAACAAGTATTCAGCAGCTAATGATTTAAATTCAGTTAGAAAGTCTGTCAATAGTTTACTGTTTTGTTCAAATTCAATTAATTGAATTTTCGACAAAGTTTCTTTAATAAACTCAGATATATCATTTATACTGTATTTTTGCACTAATTTTTTATAGAAAATTACATAAGTATTAACAATTTTTTCTGCCTCTGGTTGCAAATTTTCAAGTTCATTTATTTTTTTAGACAAAATTGGTTCCATTTCCATCAGTCTCTTCCACAATGCTGGGTAAAATATAAATTTTCTTTTTGGATACACTTGATATGTTTGAAACAGAAAATCTTTGTCCCTTTGTAATATAACACATCTCTTCCCCATATATTTTGCAGTCGATAATTTTAAATAAAAAAGTTCCTTATTTTTAAGTTTTTTCTTTTTTCCACAAATATAATCTTGAAGATCGTCTTTTAATATAATAATTGCACGCCAATCTTCTGCGGACACGTTCAAAACTGCACCACTTGTTTTCTTATAGATTTGTATTTGAGGAACAAATCCATGATTCACATCTAACCCGATACTTAATTCAATTTGATCACAGGGATCTATTAAAATTTTTAATTTCAGCACTTGCACTCGATTAAACGCCATACTTGTGTGAGCAGCTTGTGTTCTTTAATGAGAGGATTAAAATATGAACACATATCAGATTAAGCCTTGGAAAAAAAAACATGGTTGCCATTGCAATATTTTTTTATTTTTGTTTAATTAAAATATACTTCATTCCATGATAATGAAATATTCATTATACAATGACTTAACATTTTAGTACAAATATACATAATTTCATGACATACTACACAAATAGTATATTCATTGAGAGTTTCACTGACGTCACAAATATAAAAAATTTAAAAAAAAAAAAAAAAAAGGGATTCAGGGGAATAGAGGAATTTGTTACAAAGAAAGGAGAAGCAGGGAGGAGGGGGGGTCAAAAGAAGGGGGGGTGGAAAGGGAGGGAGGGGGAGGGCGGGGAAGAAAGGGGGCGTGGCTGTGCCAGGACCGGTGGTTCATATCTACTGTCCGATTGTTTTGAAATTTTCTCCATATTTTTTTAATGCCAAGAACTGTCCCTAAAAAAATCAGAATTAATATGAGGTTGGTAAGGTTTTTACAACATGTTAATCAATTGGGACTAAAATCAATCGATTGTTTGTGTTATTTTACCATTAATAATAAAACAAACTATTATAGCTAGATTGCATAAATTAAATATCTATATATAGAACTGAATCGCTTATAAATGTTCTTATCGATCATTCTTATATAATCAATCTGTTTGATGAACCCCATATATATTGAATTGAAAGTGACTTGATCGCGACCTTTCATATTATGACAAAAAATATTTTGGAAGAACCGTACCCCCACAATATTTTAAAATTAATATTTATTATTTGTAATAATTTATTTCACGTTATAAATCAGATAAATTATTTTCTATTTCCTATTGCATACTAGACCATAATGTCTATTTTGTTTACTATATTTCCGCTATCAAGCCAATTAATTTAAACTTTTTTCCCCCTCTTCTCGAGTCCTCGCCGCGCGATCATATATATAGAGGACTAAACTATAAAATTTTAATTTTCTTAAACTATATAGCTGTACTATGTATTTTATAATGATGAATAATAAAAAAAAAGTGTATAGGAGTGCGACACAATATATATATTCGAGCGTGGCACAGAGTGCATTGATCGGTTCTCGTTAGATCACCGAAGTCAGGCTACGTCGAGCGTGGTTAGTACTTGGATGGGTGACCGTTTCAAGTAAAAAATACGTTGCTCCCGCCTCCCTGGGGTAAATTCATCTCGCTTTCCACCCAGTGCAGTGATGCACTTGTGTGTGGTTCCCCAGGCTTTGGACATCGCTTTGGTCCATTGAGAAAAAATTAAGTAGAGGTGTCCGTCCTGACTGAGAGGTTTTCCACGGTTCCCTCAGTCTCACCTCAGCGAATGCTGGGACGCGTAAGCATTATATATGCAGGCCGTGGCCACTATCCGTTCCCTACCTTATCCCTACCCAGTACCCCGCCGCGAGCTGTAAGCTCTTAGGGGTGTATTCTTGTAAAAAAAATATATATATAGTATATATATTATATACACCCCCTCTATTACTTACGTAATTATTATTAAAATAAATTATTATTTAAATGCATTCCTTCATCATTACTATGATATATTTATCAGAAATCATAAGAGGTGCATTTTTATTTTATTAAAAAAAATAAGCTTTTAAATTTTATAGATATTATATCTGAAATTGAAGAAACATAATACATAATAATATATATAAGAGAGAATGGGTGTTGCCCAAAATTGTTTAAAATTCTCGCGGGAGGCTGATTCCATAAAATTGCGCATGCGCAGAGCTAGATAATGAGTGCGTTCGAATTCACGGGCCAGCCCGGGCTGGCCCGGGCTGGGTAAAATGGCGGTGACCTTGGTCGCCTGGTATGAAACGTCATAATGTCGTCATAATTAGTTCCCAGTCTGTCCGCTAGGTCTCAGGCGCACTGTAGAGTCCGCCCGCGTCAGCCTGGGCCAGCCAGGAAGTGACGTCATGAGAGGAGGAAAAATGGCCGCCGGGCTGGCCCCACTTGACGACAAAAAACGCTTCAGCCCAGGCCAGCCCGGGCTGGCCCGTGAATTCAAACGCACTCATTAATAGGTCTGTTCGTAAACCCTGCTCGGTGTACACTTTCTGCACCCAATCGACCTTATGTACATGCAATATAAGGTCGATTAGGTGTAGAAAGTGTACACGGAGCAGGGTTTACGAACAGGCCTTTTAAAGGCTGCGGTGGAATGGTTTTCTTCTGTCGTGACCGGAATGGTTTTCTTCTGTCGTGACCGGAATGGTTTTCTTCTGTCGTGACCCGCTCGTCACGACATTGCTAGGGATGGGCAATATCGAGCAAATATTCGATATTATTCGTATTCACAATATATTCATATACATTCGATATTCATATTACAATATAGTCAGAGAATTCGATATCATATTCGTTTAATGATATTCATATTCGTAAAAGCTAAATATTGCGGATTGCAATAATATAGGGTGGCATGCGATGACCCGAAATTGCGTAGCGTCGAAAATCATATCGCCCGAAATAATCGATTGCTACAAGTAGCAGGATATTTTCCCTTTTAGACGTAGTTGCACTTCTTAACACTAGATGACAATTGCGTTCACTGGTTGATTTTTTTTTATATATTTAAGTATTAAGCTAAATTATTTTGAAAGAGCCGATCAGTGTTCAGTGTTATGAGAACTTTCAGACAGGTTCGTAGTATAGTTCGACTGCCGACGCTGCGAGTGATATGAGATATGATTGATGACATTGATTCGATGTGCTCTTGCTATATTTTATTCGTGTAGTGCATGGATTTTGTGATTTTTAAATAATTAGAAAAATTTAGTACATGCAATGCACGCAGTTTTCAATTCTTTTAATTTAAGTGCGTAAATTAATGTACGTGTTTCTGCATGCATGGCAAATTAATAATTAAATTAATTATCGTATAATTATTGAACGTGATAGAAGGAAAATATTTTCTTTAATTTTTCATATAAAATTAAAAATTAGTTCATTATATATTATTTATATTTTATAGGTCTCGGTGCATGTAGCATAAATTTAAATTATGTATATAGGATGTATAATATGTATAGTAATAATAGTATAGTACGTATTTAATTGAAATGAAACTTAAATTTATTTGCATGATATATATATATATATATATATATATATATATATATATATATATATATATATATATATATATATATATAATAATATATATATATATATATATATATATATATATCATGCAAATATATTTAAGTATATATATATATATATATATTATAGCTTTCGCTAATATTAATTAAGAATACAATACACATCGATCATGCATGAATATTTTTGTTTTATATATACATTCAAATAATATGAAATTACACATTTTTCAATTAATTTTGCTCCAATTAATGCTCGATCCAATTTAAAAATAATTTTTAATTTTTATTAAAATTGCATTTAAATTATAAATTGTATAATAGATAACTTACATGAATTTATTTATTGCAAAAAGGGGTTATCAAATTATAACATTTTGAATTTTTTCAAATTTTTTTGATTTGCGGAACTATAATATATATATATTAATTTTAAATTAAATAATTATATATTAAGGTTCTGTTAGTTTGTCCGTTAAAATTTTGCCTGCAATGCAATATATATCATAAAATTAATAATGGAGCTTGGTATAGATAAAGTAATTAATTTTAAATAATGCATGTATATATTAAATTTATATAATATTATATGATAAAAATACGTCATGTATTATATCGGATTTTATCTTTACAATATTACATACATATGTTATGTAAAATTTTATATTATATAATTTTCAGTAGCGACATGCAGATTAATTAATAGGCATTCGGTATTATTATATATGTATTATATATTATATATAATAGTTGTTATATTGCATGATGGTTGATACTGTATACTTTGGTATTTTTGGTCATGTATGCCCCCATTTTTATATTATATATAGTATATAAATATTAAGCTGTATAATATAAATATCATTGAGTGGGCAGTTAGGATAAAAAAATTTCATTGCAAAAGTGTATAGATGGTAAAAATCATGCTACTCTGTGATTTTTTTTTTTTTTTTTTTTTTTTACATTTTTCTGAGACCTGCAGGAATCAATTTAAATAATTACTAATTGAAAGCACTGGTCACGGCTAGTAATAAAAAGGATATAATGGCCATAATGGGTATTAACCTAATACCTAATATACTTCTCCAGAAAGCGTGGCAAATCATTCAATAATAATTAATTATTTAAAAATATTTACCGGTTTCAGAAAAAAAACTAAGGAAATTCAGAGTGCCGTAATTTTGTACCCTCTATTAATTTCTTGCAATAAAAATGTTTAATGCTAACTGTTCATTACGGAATTATAATATTATATAATATAATATTATAATTAAAGGCTGGATTAATTTCAACAATGGAGTATCGACCTCAATTTTTTTTTATTGCAGAAATGGATAGAAGGTGCAAAGTTATGATACCCTGATTTTTTTCAGATTTTTTAGTGGGAACTACTTTTAAATAAATGATTGAAAGTTCTTTTTGTGACGTCACGAGACGCCTTAAGAAAAAGATAGGACTTGCCGCCGCGTGACGTCACAAAAAGGACTTTCAATAATTTTTTAAAAATAGTTCCAGGGCTCTAAAAAATCTGAAAAAATCAGAGTATCATAACTTTTCACCCTCTATCCATTTCTGCAATAAAAAGTATTGAGGTCGATACTCCATATGAGAAATGAAAGTTTTTTAAATGCATTCAGCATGCTATATTTAAATTTAAAATTATGGATCCACGAACAGCTCTAGTGGGCTATAGTGGGTGCACGGGAGCGACAATTCCCCCTATAATAAAAGATCCCGAAATGCATGAAAATTATGTTTAAACACTTAGCTATATTAATACTGGCGGAAGGTGTCAAAAGCGACCTACAATTAACTCTTTTATAATTAGTGGGAAAAAGTGTAAAAGAGTGCTACAAAATACATCGTAAAAAAAAAAAAAATCTCATGCTGTGCCACCATGCAGCAATGTATTTAATTCACGGACGAAATACCCCCGGACAAAATAACCCCTTTTTTGAATCGGAAAAAACCGGACAGCCAATTTTGTGGAAAGGGGGCTTTTATAATTAAATTAAAAATAACACAAAGTATATAGTCATAATCTCAAAATAAATAATATAGTTACTGCACTTAAAAGCTAGGGGGTATTTCGTCCAGACGGGCCGGGGTATTTTGTCCGGAGGTATTTCGTCCGCTTACCATGTATTTAACACCCCAGAAAAAAAAATAGCCGGAAAAATAAGTTATATATATATATATATATATATATATATATGTATGAAAAAATATTATATATTATACGGATTTAATTAATTTATGCATTATGCATATATTATATGCATACTGTATGTATGAAAATCCATGGATGGTTTGATCCCTCACCTTCACTTGCAACAAATGCAACAACACAATCTTAATAATTAATTTCTTAGATTAGTCTCTGTTTTTAATTCACTCCCTGAATCCACCAAGGCACCAAGAGACGTACCCTTATTTCTAATATATGCGCGCTGTTTAATATTCTTTAATTTAATTGTTACGATTTTGTGAGTATTTTGACGAAAGAGTATTTTCAATTGAAATATCTGCATGGTATTATTTTTTGTTTTTTGGGTGACTGGACACTTCTGTGAATGAGATATCCTTTTTTACCCTTTGGGTTTTTGTACTTTTTACTTATATTCTCAATAAACAACTGTCATTATTATTATTTAAAATATTTAATATTAGTTAGAGAGTGCGCGCATGAATTATTAGGACATTATAGGTAATGGAAAATCTGCATTAAAATTATTTTAATGACGTGTAATAATTAAAGCTTTCGCTGCATAAAAGTATTTTGTCTTATTTTTTTGTTCACCTTATATGATTGTGCTCGATCAGCATGTGACGTATTATAGTCATGCATCATGCAAGGTATTAATTTCCGCAAAAATCCGAAAAACATAGTTTTATTTTATTTATTATTTTTTATTTATAATCATAATTTAAATTATAAATAAAATCAATATAACTTATGTAGAACATATTAATTAACACTAAAAATTATCAAATAATGTATACCACATTTTATGTTCATTTTGAACTTTGTATATGTATGTATGTACGTACTGTAAATATTAAGCCTATATATTAATTACTAATAATTGATAAAGTAAATACAGTCAAACAAGCAAAAGTGACATAAAAATTATGTGCGTATATATAGTTCCGTTTTTCTTTAGCTTATTAAGGGTAAGGTAACGCCACCAATGTTAAAAAAAATCCCTCACACAAAAACTCTGAAAAAAATTTAAAATGTTCTCCACTACACGTACCCCCTATCATGGCAGTAGCTAAAATATCAGGTATACAAATTCGATCTAGTTTTTGAGTTATGAATTTTTAAAGTTGACTAATTTAACATGGGATTTCCATTTCTTCATGTTAAAGTTGTCAACTTTAAAAATTCATAACTCAAAAACTAGATCGAATTTGTATACCTGATATTTTAGCTACTGATAGGGGGTGTAGAGGAGAATATTTTAAATTTTTTTCAGAATTTTTGTGAGGGATTTTTTTTTAACATTGGTGGCGTTACCTAACCCTTAATGCAATCAGAAATCATTAGAAAATGCATCATTTCTGGAAATTGTCAGGCTTAGTAAAAACTCTTGCTTGTTGGACTGCAGCAATAACTACAAAAATATCTTAATTACAACCTTAATAAAATACACAGAAATTATATCTTACTCTAAAACTGTATATCAATCGTCACACTGAAATTATTTTTATTCTTGCCAGCTAGAATTAAAAAAAGTCAGAAAATAAGTTTTTTTTTTTTAATTTATTTATTAAAGATATAGTATACAAAACTTCACAAATAATTGTAAGATAGCCATAGCCATTAACATCATATAATTATTTTTTTATGGTATCTGATCAACAGATTGAAATATGGCACAAAAATTAAACATTAATAATATATTCACTACGGAGTCTATTTTGAAACCTTGAGTGAGTGAGAGAATGTTCCCACCTACTTAAGGGTAAGGTAACGCCACCAATGTTAAAAAAAATCCCTCTCACAAAAATTCTGAAAAAAATTTAAAATGTTCTCCTCTATACCCCCTATCAGTACCTAAAATATCAGGTATACAAATACGATCTAGTTTTTGAGATATAAATTTTTAAAGTTGACTACTTTAACATGGAGAAATGAAACTCCCATGTTAAATTGGTCAACTTTAAAAATTCATAACTCAAAAACTAGATCGTATTTGTATACCTGATATTTTAGCTACTGATAGGGGGTGTAGAGGAGAACATTTTAAATTTTTTTCAGAATTTTTGTGAGAGGGATTTTTTTTAACATTGGTGGCGTTACCTTACCCTTAAAATTCTCTCATATACTAAATATGTACGTCCGCCTTGACAGAACATCTTGTAGTTACGTTAGGCAAAACATCGAAACTAACACCAAAGCCAGAAGACATCATCCTATAGCTACTGCATGTGTAACATATATCCTATAGATGTGTTAATTAATTTTATTTGAATGCAAGTTAATTATATACCTATTAAACTCAAGGCAAGAAATTCTGGCAAGGTTATACTGAAGAGGGTTTTAAAGCGACTATACACAGGTCTTATTGGTGACATCATAAAAGATATTTGTCATCAAGGTATGAATTATAAGAGAAGCTTGACTCTATAAATTCAATACATATCATTGCCAATAAGGTGGTTGCATGAGCAACGCAATCAGTCTACTTTACAGGGGCTGAGTGAAAACATGCGCGCGCAGACCGCCATGCTGGAGTATTGGTAGAGAACTCTGCATGCAGGCAAAAGATTAAAAAAATGCATTATAAATTATGTATTTAAAATGAAAATAAAAAATATGAGGTGAACAAAGTTTTTAAAATAAAATTTACAAACTTTTGCTCACCTCTCAGAATTTAGAATCTTTTCTTTATACATTTTTGAATATTTTTGTTGTTATATTTTGTCCTATGCTTATACATTGCGTAGCTCCACCAGTCCACCATCGACGACTGGCGGACAACTGTTGAACCTCCCGATCTGACGTCACATGCAAGCGCTTAATATAATGTTAACAACAAGACCCTCTTCAGTACACATACATTGTTTTATAATTTTTAACATAATATATGTAGTCTGTTTTAGGGGAAATATTTTAATCCCTTCGCTCTCTTTGGATAATATCATGAGGTTTGGTAAACTAGACTACCGTAGTATGTTAAATAAGCTGCTAAGAAAACATTATAGTCTTTAGCTAAGAATGATTTAGGCTTCTTTGAGAAGTATTAAGGGTAAGAAAACACGAAAAATTGATTGTAGTAGTTCCATTTGATTAACATGTAAACCTCAGCAACCTAATAATAATTCTGAAATTTTCTTGAGCGACAGTTCTTAGCACCAAAAAAATGTGGAAAAAATTTCAAAAGAATCGCTCGATCCAATTTTTTTATATTAAAGTACTAGTAAACCCGGATTAACATGTATTTTTCTTATTATGACAGTTGATAGCAAGGCCCAATTTTAGGTTTAAAACATGTGTCACACTTCATTGGTAATTTTAATTATTGTTTAAAAGTACGAGGGTCTGACGACATCAGGCTACAAGGCTCCTCTAGCTTGAATATGACGTGTGAGACCCAAGGCAATATATCAGTTTCTTTTGATCGAGGGGTGTCAGCGTGGTCACAGTTGATCATGTCAACAACTCGAAGAGGACACATTGAGAATAAGGCAATTACTATTATTTTTCTTAGTTGTAATTTTTTTTCAAGGAGTTGAACAATAAGGGTAACCTTCCCCGCGGCACGCCATCCATGTGTGGGTTATGTGGGAGGAGGGTAGGTTTGTAAGGAGACAATTGTCGCACCCTCGCTCGCCGGGGAGTCGAAGGCAGAAAAAAAAAGAGAAAGTTTTCCGACAATTTCAGTGATTTTATATCGTCAGATTAATATTTTGACCCAGCCTGTGGCCGAGTGTCGTCACTGAATAGCCGACGTTACAAGCTGTTTATATGGGAACTTTAGGGTGGATGTTGATTTTTTGTACTCAGTACTTTTTAACTACCTATGATACATGATATATATCAAAGACAAGGTCGGGCTTACTAATCCTTTAAGGGTAAGGTAACGCCACCAATGTTAAAAAAAATCCCTCACAAAAATTCTGAAAAAAATTTAAAATGTTCTCCTCTACACCCCCTATCAGTAGCTAAAATATCAGGTATACAAATTCGATCTAGTTTTTGAGTTATGAATTTTTAAAGTTGACTACTTTAACATGAAGAAATGGAAATCCCATGTTAAACTTACAATGGATCAGTTCGTTATAGGGAAAGTAATCTTTGTCCCTTTTCTGTGAATACAAAGTATATTCATGAAACTTACAATGGATCAGTCCGTTATAGGGAAAGTAATCTTTGTCCCTTTTCTGTGAATACAAAGTATATTCATGAGGTTTGCTCAGTAAAGTGAGACAATACTTTAAAACTACTCTAATGCAGAGTTCTCATGTTGGTAACAAACTGCTGCTAAATCAGTCTGTTATAGGGAAATTATGTCCCCTTTCTTATAGTCTGTTATAGGGAAATTATATGTCCCCTTTCTTATAGTGTGTTATAGGGAAATTATGTGTTTCCTTTTTTTTATAGCCTGTCATAGGGAAATTATGTCCCCTTTCTTATAATATATATAGCTTGTTATAGGGAAATTCTCTGTACCCTTTCTCTGTGCATTCAGTATTTAACTTATGCTACATCAGCCTGTTATAGGGGGAAAATAACACCCCTTTCTTTTATCAAAGAAGAATAATATTCTCATCAGGTCAACTTTACTTTTGTAAGTTAAATGATGGTGGGCATGTTGAGAATGTTGCCAGATTCGTTGGTGCTGCCGCTCTGGTCAAGGACAGGTTTGGTTTCCACGGGGCTCTAAGGACGACTCTCTGCCCCTTCCACACCACTCATCGACTTGTCACCTGCAAGGTTGGGTGCATGTTAGTCAGCAGTTCAAGTATAAATGAATGGCCTGGAACCATTGTGACATCACAGCAAAATTTAATATTAAATTCATAGCATCTTTTTTTTTTTTTTTTTTAATTCTAAGCCACATATCTAGATATTTGCTTCCCCCACCACTCCAAATACAGTAAAAACTTGTTATTACGTCAAGTCAAGGGACCCAGGAAATTGGGTCTACCTTATATCGAGTATACCTTATATCAAGTTTTTCCTATACCTGCAATACTAATTATTTTTTACGGGACCTTTACTCCATTACTCATTATCGATTTTTTGCCTTATAACAAGTTACGTAATAACAAGTTTTTACTGCATTTGACAATGTTTTTTTATTTCTTTCAATATTAGAAGCGCATGCGCAGAGACACTAATGGAATATAGCCGTAGAGGGGAAGTAATATCTTAGAATATCTAGATATTTGGCTTTGGAATAAAAAAAAATGTAGCTCATAAGAGAAAAAAAGGCAAAATAGGCTACAATATATTGAAATGCACTTTTAAATGAACTTCTAAGCTCAACTGCTAGCAATTTTTCATAAAAACTGTGGGTAGAATAATTTTGTTTTCCCCTTTGCTGAAACTATTGTATCATTTATTTACAGCAAATTAGGGAGACACAATGTACTTTCTGTGAGAAAAATATGAAGTGCATGCTTACATCTAAAATCAGAAAAGAAATTTTAAAGAAGCATAAAACTTACAACTTAGGTGAAAGAGAACAATAATTATACAACATCCACATTTTTTGTAAAAAGTTTCGTTTCTTCAAAGTCAATATAAATGAAAAATTAAATATTAGGGAACTCACCGTCATCCTCCTCATAGTCTGAGGCCGAACTAACAGTGTCATCCCCCTCCGACGAATCTGTGTCTGTGTCAAGCACGTAGCCCTCCTCTGCCTCCCCCTCCTCATTTTCTGACTCCTCATTTTCCGACTCCTCATTTTCTGACTCCTCATTTTCCGACTCCTCATTTTCCGACTCCTCATTTTCCGACTCCTCATTTTCCGACTCCTTATTTTCTGACTCCTCATTTTCTGACTCCTTATTTTCTGACTCCTCATTTTCTGACTTCACCTTTTCCTCATCCTGAAACAAACAGTAAAATCTTGACGGTGATACTTTTTATGTACAGTATACAGTAAAACACTTGTTATTACGTAACTTGTTATAAGGTAAAAACTCAATATTGAGTAACGGAGTAAAGGTCCCGTAGAAATTAATTAGTATTGCAGGTATAGGAAAAACTTGATATAAGGTATACTCGATATAAGGTAAACCCAATTTCCTGGGTCCCTTGATTTGACGTAATAACAAGTTTTTACTGTATATTTTCCTTCCAACTTGATTTTTTTTTTTTTTTTTTTTTTTATAAAAATTGAATTCATTATAAATCTTATAAAGAAAATAGCTGTATTAAATAATTTTATTATTATCCAAGTAAATAATAAATTATGTAATTATTTTGAAATTTTCTATAGAAATATGAATAAAATTAGGAAAAACTAGAAAAAAAACTTATCTAAAACCCTAAATAAAAAAATATTACATTCTTAATTGTTACTGATTACAATAATTAGTTCCAATTTTTCAGTCTATGACAAAGTAGATTAGAGGGAAAGGGAAATTACTCTCACTTTGAGCCCTAAAATACACAAAACCGAAAATAAAATGAGCTGCATGACACCCAACCCCAATTTCATTAATTTATTAACTTAATAGGTAGACGTAAAAAGGTTTTAGGTGGATGTGATTGCAGAATGTTTGAAGAACAGAAGTGTTAAAAGTAAGCAGTGTAATAGAGAGTGCAGAAGGCAAATGAGTGTTATGAGTATTTCTGAAGCAAGTGGAGTATGCAAGAATCGAGTGCTTTGGAGGGCAATTTGTAGACGGCCGAGGTAATAATGCTGCTGGCTTACCCCATAAAGGGATATGGCATCATGTTATGTATGTATTAATTAACTAAAACTTTGCTGTGCCTATTCTCACCTTAGACGTGACCTGCACGGAGGAATAAATGGCCAGCTTCCTAACTTTCACCGCGTGGTCAGCAGCCCCGGTCAGTTGGTCCAGCGTGAGACGTTTGAGGAGGCGAGGACGAGAGGGGTACGGGTTTCTCTCCAGGGGGGCCCGGTGCATCGAGCGAGTGCTCTTCGAGTGAAGTACCTCGTAGTTGCTGAGGAAATTAAAAGGGGCGTTTAGAGAGATTCAAATTCAAATTGTTATTTATTTAGCAACAGTTACAGAACCATGGCACTAAATACAATAATACAGACAACACAACACAAAAAAAAAAAAAAAGGATAAAAACATGATACATAATAATAATAAAAATGTAATGCACTAATTATACATTGTGAAAGGAAATTAATAATAATAAAAAAAATGATAATAATTTAGAACAGAGCATTCATCACCTTAGTCCGAAATTGACATAACGAATAGTTGAAAATGTCCACATTGCGATGCTCAGATGCGAATTTGTTATAATAATTTTGTACACGATACAAAACACAAACTTAGAAACGTTAACACACCCTCTCGGTGGCTTGAATAGCACTATATGATGATTGTGCTGAGTAGGGGCATTCACACGAAACAAACTTAAAATTTTAGATGTAGACACATAATTTGCTTTACACAGATGTGCTGGCGAGAGGGGTACATGATGGAAATACTAGGTGGCATTTTTACAAACGGAGATAACATGAGACCGTCCAAAACAAGCTCTTTGACTTTGTTTATAAGAGCTTTACTGTATTCCTTATCATATCACCAGAAATTCAAAGAGACAGTTTTGAAGATGACAGTCTTATATATTTAAAATTGTGTACAGTAAAACCTTGATTTTACGAACTTCGATTTTACGAAACTCGCGATTTTACGAAGTGTTTTCTCGGTCCCGACCAGTTAGATAGGGAAATGCATGTTAAATAACCTCGTAAATACGAAATCTCGATTTTACGAATTAACGAAGTCTCTAATGGTCCCTACAGAGCATTAACCTCGAATTTACGAAGATATTTGTCACAAAATAAGAAATTTCGTACGTAACTTAAAACTTAAAACTCGCGCGCGTCATAAAATAAAGCATGCAGTCGATGCAGTAAAGCATGCTCGAACACGTGCGCAAACATCATAAAGCAAAATATTGCAAGGCAAATAGATGAAGATGTAGGTCAGTGTCTCTCTTTTTTTTTTTTTTTCAAGGTCACACAAAATAAATTCCGATCAATCGTTATAAGGTTTTCTTGTTTATTTATTTTTTTTTTTTTTTTTGGTTGTACCTCGATTTTACGAACCTCGAATTTACGAAGTCCCGATTTTTCGGTCCCTTCAATTTCGTAAAATCAAGGTTTTACTGTATATTAATTTATTTGTGATAAAAGGCATTACTAAAATCTAGACTTTAAATATCCAAAGCTAAATCCTGACTTACTGAATTGCTTTCTTATGATATACTGTATATAAATATAGAATATGACAAAAAAAAAAAAAAAAAAAACAAATCAAATCAAATAGAACAGCATAAATTTGAAATTGAAGACGATTACATGGTCTGTAAATTTCAAAAGTATTGTTTGTATGCTCAGACTGCTCACAGTCAGTATTATATAAAAAAAAATATTGGATCCTTGTCTGAAAACGTGAGGAGAGAAATTTAATTGAGAATAGCTAACACTAAAATTGCCAACAATGCAAACAAAAGTAAGAATAAATAGTAATTAATGTGCACTAATGCTTAAAAATATTTATAATTTATTACACTTTTTATAACAAATCCTAACAATTTTTCTTTCTCTTGTTGTCTTGTTGTTACCCCTAGGGTAAATTGTCTGCAAATAAACACACGTACCCAGTCCTTTGTAGCTCCTTGGCCTCGCGACACTGACGGAAGATCTTGACGGTGTGGTAGCCTCTCTCGCGACGCTTCCTCTTCACTCTCGTCATCACCTGGGCGTGTAGGTACGCCAGCTCATCGAGAGGTGCCTTGCTGGGGTCAACGACCTTGTCTTCAGGTCGTGAGTGACGCAGAGGGATGTGTATGTGGCGATTCTTCAGCTGCTGACGACGCTCACCTAATGGTGAACGGACGAGACGGTAAGGGATTGAAATGTAATTGTAGGATATTATTCTAAGCTCTTTCTAGTTCGAAATTAAGGGTAAGATGACGCCACCAATGTTAAAAAAAAAAATCCCTCACACAAAATTTCTGAAAAAAATTTAAAATGTTCTCCTCTACACCCCCTATCAGTAGCTAAAATATCAGGTATACAAATACGATCTAGTTTTTGAGTTATAAATTTTTAAAGTTGACTTCTTTAACACAGAGAAATGAAACTTCCATGTTAAATTAGTCAACTTTAAACATTCATAACTCAAAAACTAGATCGAATTTGTATACCTGATATTTTAGCTACTGATAGGGGGTGTAGAGGAAAACATTTTATTATTATTATTTTTTTTTTTGTTCAGAATTTTTGTGTGAGGGATTTTTTTAACATTGGTGGCATTATCTTACCCTTAAGGTAAATTTTTATTCTATTCAAATACAGTACAAAGTAGGTGTCTAAAGTTTCCATTTATGTAGTTCATATTTATAATCATTAAAAAAAAAGGTAGGAAAACAAAATACATGTATCAATGTCTTGCTTTTAATTTAATATTTTTATTTTTATTTTAAAGAAAAGCTTTAATAATACATAGTATAAATGGGACTAGTATGGTACTTTATGTTTCTCATTTAAAAAAAAAAAAAAAAAAAAATATATTAGATACTTCTAAACCAGTTATGTACCTAAAATATTCTTATAAAATATGCTTATTAAAAAAAAAAATAAAATAAAATTAAAATCTTCTGTAAAACAACTTTGTACAGCTACAAAATGCTGGTTGCTTCAATAATTTTACAACCACACTAAGGAAGGACTCACCGATGGACTTTGGCTCGGGAGGCTTGTTGACTGGCTCTGGCTTGGTGGAACACTTCTCAAGGGTTCTCTGCAGACACATGCTGCGCAGGGTGTGTCCCAGGTCATCAACACTCAGCTGCTCACACTTGAACTCCGGTCTCTTGACTGGGACAAAAAAAATATATATTGAGAATTGAGAGTCATGGCCTGTACAAGCTAACATGGCTGCAAAACTGCAAAATGAAATGACAGTAGTGCAACATTGCCAAATACTGTTGCTATTGTTTAGCTGTAGCTATGCTTGGAAAAATTGTTCATTTTTCAATAGCTAGTGGCATCCAAAAATGCTATTTAACTTGGCCTCAAGTGGTCTTAAAATGTTTTATGGTGATTTTAAAATATCATAAATTATAATATATACTGTATATATATATATATATATTCTTGACGCCGTTATTACCCTTTCGAGTGTGGCCAGGCCGATATTTTAGCCTTTCCAGTAGGAGTTATCTTGCGACCGAGCTGGGGCTTACCAGGCTCCAAGAACCCTTTTCTGCACTCTTCTGGGCTCCTACTACCAGATCTGTGCAGCCTGCAGTGGCAGTGCAAGACTGCAGGGCAGCGGAGTATAGACAGTCGTAAACTGCCTTCCTCCTACCACTCCATCATCTAGTAGTCAGTCACACCCATCCCAAGTCACGAAAAGTCTGCCGGATTCGGGTATTGAACCGGGGACCTCTCGGACCAGAGTCAGAGGTACTAACCACTACACCACAGAGCGGACATAAATTATAAAGTATAAATTAAGCCGGTATTACACGGTACAATTTTTCTAACTATTGAATACTGTACAATTTTTCCTTACAAGAAAACTTGAACACCATTTGTTTGTATGGAGATGAAATTTTCTTGTAAGGAAAAATTGTATGCAATAATCAGAAAAATTGTATGGTGTAATACCGGCTTTAGTTCACATACTGGTCTACTGATTACAGGCATTCAATGACATTTTTCAGCACATATTTGTCAACTCACGCTGCAGCCTTCGCTTGTACTTGCTGTACAAGTCCTCTATCACGGTGAGCTTCTCAAACTGCCCCTTGTTGAGGAAGCTTGCCAGGCAGGAGGTGGTCATCAGGTTGAGACCCTGATTTGACAACATCATCTGGACCTCCAGGGCGTCGCTGTGACGTGAGCGCTTCTCCAGGTACAGCTGTAACAAATTGAAAGTGCTTGTATTGTGGACTTTTGTTGCATTTTTTTTTTTTTTTTTTTTAATTCTGGAAAATTTAGGTGTAAAATTTAAGACCCTTCTTTTTCTCTCAATTATCATTAATTCCAAATAAAATGAACAGTAATTACTGTAATGCAAGTTTAATTCCTTTTTTAGTGACTTTTCCATATTTATAAAAACTTACCTAATCAAAGGGTACGTAGGTAGAACCTATAGATAGGGATTGAAAGCAGTCAGGAAAGGTCACAGTTTATTCTCACAGGGTACCTTATACCCTTATAGAATGAAAAGAGTAAAGTGGGTGAAATAATATAATACAGTATGTCATTTGATCAAGTTAACTAAGATACATCAGGAGGCAGCTTTTAGCATATTTTTGTGTTTTTACAAACTAAATTCAAAGAAAATATTGAATATTTGTAACAGTTTCTTTTTAAAAATACCTATATTGTACATTTATCTAGTTTATACTACGTATTTATAATATAAATTTCAACAAATTATCCATTTAAGCTTTAAAGTTTGTTCATTAAAATACATTCACCTCACACGGAGTTGCACAAAACGTAAATGCATCATGTTCAATCAGTTTACAGAACATGTAACAATGTTCTGGCAGGTTCTGGGTACAGACAAACTTGTAGTATTCGCCCACTTCCTTCCAGTCCTTTTGAGTGATACGGAATTTTCCCGTGTCCTTGACCGGCTGCTTAAAGTAGAGTCCATACACTAGGTAGGCCGCCAGGAGTCGTCGCGAAGAGTGACTCGGAGGCATCCAGCAAGCCTTCGCCGCCATCAAAACTTCCTCAGTGAAGTCCACCAACTCTCCTTCCGAGGGACGAGAGCTGCAAAAATATATGAGAGTAAGCAGCACGTTAGATGCACTCTGCTGATGGGGGTTGTTGTTATTACTGTATATGTTGTAGTGTAGAGAGAGGTAGATAAAGATTCTCACCCCCGTTCTCTCCATACAGTATGCAAATCCGTGAACCGTGGGGGGGGGGGGGGGGGGGAAGACAGTAACCATGCATACGGTATCCATCAGGGATATGGGGGGGGGGAGGGATTCGTATTCAGTATGCATACTGTACAGGAAGAACAATGATTCTTGAATACATGCTTACTACAAGTACTGTATAACAGATCTTCGTTTACCTCTATATAGAAACAGTTCAGTAGACTAGACGGCGCCAGCTATATCAGTCAATGAAAAGGTGGCCAGCAGTCATTCTAGCCTTTTCATTGGCTGATATCTGGCGCCATTTAGTCTAGACTGAATCAAAATCAAATCTGTCTAGAGGTAAACTAAGATCTCTAGTATACTTGTATTTATAAACAGTATGTATATCTTACCAAAAGATGAGAGAGAATGACATTTCACGCCAAACCTCTGAAAACGTATAAAAATCTACCGCGCTCTTGCTTTCGAGGCGGTCGATCAGCTCTTCGCAATCCTCCAATGCCGCAAGGTATCGTGACTTTTTAACTTTTTTCTCAGTCATGGTTTACTTTGCTATAGTACTGTAGTTAAAGAAAAACGTGTACTCAAGGGGTGGGACCAACGACTTGGGTGGGACTGCGCTCTAACGCTCGAAGCAAATTTTCCCTGGCTGGCAGCACTGGCTGGCAGCTGAGCGAACTCAGGTTAGCCGTTAGACGAGCGGGTCACGACAGAAGAAAACCATTCCGGTCACGACAGAAGAAAACCATTCCACCGCAGCCTTTAAAAGGCCTGTTCGTAAACCCTGCTCCGTGTACACTTTCTACACCTAATCGACCTTATATTGCATGTACATAAGGTCGATTGGGTGCAGAAAGTGTACACCGAGCAGGGTTTACGAACAGACCTATTATTATCTAGCTCTGCGCATGCGCAATTTTATGGAATCAGCCTCCCGCGAGAATTTTAAACAATTTTGGGCAACACCCATTCTCTCTTATATATATTATTATGTATTATGTTTCTTCAATTTCAGATATAATATCTATAAAATTTAAAAGCTTATTTTTTTTAATAAAATAAAAATGCACCTCTTATGATTTCTGATAAATATATCATAGTAATGATGAAGGAATGCATTTAAATAATAATTTATTTTAATAATAATTACGTAAGTAATAGAGGGGGTGTATATAATATATATACTATATATATATTTTTTTTACAAGAATACACCCCTAAGAGCTTACAGCTCGCGGCGGGGTACTGGGTAGGGATAAGGTAGGGAACGGATAGTGGCCACGGCCTGCATATTTATTTATTTATTTATTTATTTATTTTTATTTTGGAACTTCTTTTTGGTTGTACAAGACAAACATATGTTCAAGTCAAAATTGGACAAAATACAACATAAAAACATCAAACTTAAACACATTTACATAAGTTATTTAACACTATCAAACACAATCACTGACAATAATAATAAAAACAAAATACAAGCCAAAGTCACCATTAATACTGATAAATTTTAGTTTATGTGGAACATATATATATATACATATATATATATATATATATACATACACATATATATATACATACATACATACACACACACACACATATATATATATATATATATACATACACATACACATATACACACACATACATATATGTATATATACATATACATACATATATATATATCAGTCAATACAATGTATATGTAAATTTATAATTTTGTTTATTTTATAATCCTGATAATACTTTTTCAGACATTTTATTACTCTCAAAAGCTTTAATAGAGTAAAACTCTTTATTGATCAATACATTCTTTAATTTTGTGCGAAAAAGTTTACTGGTTTTTATTTCTTTCAAACATGCTGGTAAAAATTCATAAAATTTTGCTGTTTGATACATTGCACAGTTTTTGAAAAATTGTGTGTTATGTCTTTCAGTAACTACATTCGATTTATTCCTAGTATTATAGTCATGATAGCCATCATTCTGAACATAAAAATTTGGATGATTTTTTTTGAATGAGGCACAATTTAAAATATAAATGCAAGGGACAGTTAACATTTTATTAGCCTTAAAATGTGAAACACACGACTGTCCTTTTGGTATTCTTAAAATCGTTCTAAGTGCTCTCTTTTGCAAAACAAAACATCGATTCAATAGTTCCGATTTACATCCCCAATTCATTATGCCATATGCCAAATGTGGATAAACATACGCATAATATATGGTTAGCAAGGTTTCATGAGATACATGATTCCTGATTGTATATAACATAAAATTGGCCGAATTTATCTTCTTACAAATCGCATTTACATGTAAAGACCAATCCAAACTTTCATTAATGTGTAGACCAAGAAACTTAACAGACTCTGCTCTTTTAATTGTTTTCCCGGCTAATTGCAACAAATAACTATTCAAAGGGATTTGTCTAGGGGAATGAAATTGGATGTATTCGGTTTTAGTTGAATTTAATATTAGCTTATTATTTGTACACCATGTATGTACCTCTTCAATAGTAAGTTTAATCTTACGAATTAATTCATCTTCGGCTTCTGCTGTGATTATAGCTGTAATATCATCAGCATACTTTACTAATACCGCATTCTTGACATGATCTGATAAGTCATTTGTTCCTGTATTAAACAATGTGGCTGACATTTTTCCTCCTTGAGGAATTCCAAGTGTAATCGGTAATTTGTCTGATTTATATGTAATATTTTGGCCGTTAGAATTTGAATTTAATTCAACATATTGTTGTCTGTTAGTTAGATATGAATCTAATAGATTACGACTCGAAACTCCTATTCCCATGTTATCAAATTTATTCAATAATACATCTTTATTTAGACTATCAAACGCTTTAGATAAATCAAAAAATATTGCAACGCAAAATAGTTTATTATCTATTGCCATATAAACGTGGCTTAAAAGATCAAATAGTGCTGTATCAGTAGAACGGTCTTTCAAGAATCCATGTTGACAGGGAGCAATTAAATGATTTTCTGTTTGATAATCCGTAATTTGATCGTCTAATGTATTCTCAAATAATTTGCCAAAAACAGATGTATTTGATATTGGTCTGTAATTATCAATAATGAAAGTTGGGCCTTTTTTATGAGTTGCATAAATCTTAGAATCCTTTAAACAATCAGGAAATATACCATCTGATATTGAATGGTTAATTAAATTAGATAAAGGGACAGACAAAACAGAAGCACAATATTTTACAACAGTATATGGTATTTCGTCTGGGCCAGCTGCATACTTATTAGGAAGGGATTTCATTCGATTTAAAATATAAATCGGGTCTATCGAACTAAAATTTAATTTCGTTTTACTTTTATCAGAATCGACAATAATTAAAGTATTAGAATAATTAAAAGGAAATTTTTCTGTTATTATATTTTCAATTGTCTTGACAAAAAAATTATTAAATAAATATTAAATATATAATGCTTACGCGTCCCAGCATTCGCTGAGGTGAGACTGAGGGAACCGTGGAAAACCTCTCAGTCAGGACGGACACCTCTACTTAATTTTTTCTCAATGGACCAAAGCGATGTCCAAAGCCTGGGGAACCACACACAAGTGCATCACTGCACTGGGTGGAAAGCGAGATGAATTTACCCCAGGGAGGCGGGAGCAACGTATTTTTTACTTGAAACGGTCACCCATCCAAGTACTAACCACGCTCGACGTAGCCTGACTTCGGTGATCTAACGAGAACCGATCAATGCACTCTGTGCCACGCTCGAATATATATATTGTGTCGCACTCCTATACACTTTTTTTTTATTATTCATCATTATAAAATACATAGTACAGCTAGTTTAAGAAAATTAAAATTTTATAGTTTAGTCCTCTATATATATGATCGCGCGGCGAGGACTCGAGAAGAGGGGGAAAAAAGTTTAAATTAATTGGCTTGATAGCGGAAATATAGTAAACAAAATAGACATTATGGTCTAGTATGCAATAGGAAATAGAAAATAATTTATCTGATTTATAACGTGAAATAAATTATTACAAATAATAAATATTAATTTTAAAATATTGTGGGGGTACGGTTCTTCCAAAATATTTTTTGTCATAATATGAAAGGTCGCGATCAAGTCACTTTCAATTCAATATATATGGGGTTCATCAAACAGATTGATTATATAAGAATGATCGATAAGAACATTTATAAGCGATTCAGTTCTATATATAGATATTTAATTTATGCAATCTAGCTATAATAGTTTGTTTTATTATTAATGGTAAAATAACACAAACAATCGATTGATTTTAGTCCCAATTGATTAACATGTTGTAAAAACCTTACCAACCTCATATTAATTCTGATTTTTTTAGGGACAGTTCTTGGCATTAAAAAAATATGGAGAAAATTTCAAAACAATCGGACGATCCAATTTTTTTAATGAATTTTTTAAATATTCAGTATAATTAAGGCTTTCCCATGGAGACCGAAACTAAGAAATTAATTTAAAAAAATTGGATCGTCTGATTGTTTTGAAATTTTTTTAAAAAAATTTTGGTGCCAAGAACTGTCTCTAAAAAAATATCAGAATCATTATGAGGTTGCTAAGGTTTACATGTTAATCATATGGGACTACAACAATCGATTGTTCGTGTTATCTTACCCTTAAACAAATTTTTGCAGTAGACGCAAGAAGCTTGATTTTAGACGTTGTAGCTAGACGATAGGACACTGCTGGGCGCGTTGATGAACAAATTGATACAATTGACAAGAATGAAAATTACTTTGAATGGAAAAAAGATAATTGATTATAATAATTAATCATAATAATTTGAATTACTGTATAATTGAGTCATTTTATAATTGCTTACGTACGAATGGTAATCAAAAAATTTGGATTATTATATAATCCACTTTCTATATATAACTATATAAATAAAATCCAATTAATTAAAATTACTTCATGCATACTAAACGTCACTCATACAGTTCATAGAGGGATCGTATACTGTTTTCATTGCCGTATCATGCAAAAACTAAAGAACGCGCGCGTATACTATTATATAGCTGTTCGTATTAATAGTTGCAGATATATATCCCCGACCAAGACTTTTACATCGGGTTTTGCGCATTTTCGTTTGAGCAAAACTAGTTCTGCGCATCGAGCTTTGAACAAATCCCAAAATGAGATTTTATTTCGACTTTTGAGCAAAACTAGTTCTGCGCATTTCTCATGGAAAAATTTGTTTTAATAAAAATGATTAATTTGTGGTACAGCATGCCACGTGCTAAATAGTATGTATATTTATGTGAATAATTGTGTTAATTCTTTATTTATATTATATATATTATACCGCGGTGTAATTTTTTCATTACAATTTTGCTATATATTCATTTCATTTATTATTAGGGGCATTCACAAAGTCTTAAGGCCACATTTAAGGCTCGATAATTTAAAGCTTGATTTTAGACGTGTTTTTTAGACCCAAAATTTCTGGTCTTAAAAATTATTGAGCCTTAAATGTGGCCTTATAAGGCTTTGTGAATGCCCCGGCCTTTATATTCTTTACGGTTTTCATTCTAATATTATTTCTAAATGTCATTGCTTTAATTGTCATTGTCAATATTGTTGTCATTGGCATTTAGTCTGCATCCTTTTATTAAGAAGCGCGATGCCTATTAACTGTGACGCTTCACTCTGATGTACTTATAATTAATTTTCAGTAATTTTTTAAAGACGCGCATTGTTTCTGGGCTTTATGAAATCTGAAGAGAAAAATGAGAATAGCTAGCATATAATTTGATAACCTCTATTTATTTCTGCAATAAAAAAGAAATGCATACAATGTAGGTTGTCCAATTGCTAGTATATTTTATAAGTGTGACCAGTCCCACGGCTGCTTCTGCAAATATATAGCAAAATAAATGTAATAAATTAAATGTGGCACGTGGCAGCAGCTATATATAATAGTGCCTACAAGAACAAGCAGTTGAAGTTTTTGTCATCGGCATTCATAGAAGAAATCTTCAAACATTTATGCAGTGAATGTATATAGTGATGAGGTGATTATCGTTGAATAGAGGCTTCAAGTCAGCTGATTTTTCGGTGATCCCACCCGCTATACCAAACCTATGTAAAAAAAACGTGAATTCGTTTTTTCAGCAAGAATAAGATTTTTCAGGGATAATTCCTTTACGGAACTTTGGTCCAAACTGAAAAATAAAGTAGATAATTCAAGATTTAGATTTTTTACTTGATTTATAACCGAGAAAAGTTAAAAAAACACTTTGCTTCATTTTCAAGTGCAAGATGGACCTTAGCGACAAAACAGTTGCGCAGCGAAAGCGCATCACTTGAAGCCTCCATTGCATCTGCCATGGATCGCAAATATTTCATTTTTTAAATAAGCAATACAGTTGAAAAAAAAATACACAAGTTGTTGCAGAGTCAATTACTGGTAAACATATAAATTATTATATTTTTATTTACAATAAGTAATATCAGGACATCTTTACTCAATAAATAATGATCGAGAAATAGTGAAGTAAAAATATTTTGGTACATAAATAAACAACACAACACGTATGTAATTGTACGTATACTATCGATACTGTTTCATTTGTGGCGCGCAAATTTGTGCAATTTTTTTTTTAATTTGTGCCTCAAATTAAAAAAAAAATTATTAAAACAAACTTATCTGTGCATGAGAAATGCGCAGAACTAGTTTTGCTCAAACGAAAATGCGCGAAACCCGACGTACGCAAAAGTTTTCGTTAGGTTTTTCTCACTTTGATTTAAGAAAAACTAATATATTTATTGATGTTAAATTTATGCGCAAAACTAGTTTTGCTCATTTTTTCCGGCTTTTACCCGAATTCGGCTTTTCGTGGTATACTCGTCTGTTAATTTCATTGCCATATCATGCAAAAACTATTTATACGAAGAGTATACGTGTTCTTTAGTTTTTGCATGATACGGCAATGAAAACAGTATACGATCCCAATGAGCTGTATGACAGACGTATAGTATGCATGAAGTAATTTTAATTAATTGGATTTTATTTACATAGGAACATATAGTTATAGAAAGTGGATTAATAATCTAAATTTTTTTATTACCATTCGTACGTAAGCAATTATAAAATGACTCACATGTACAGTAATTCACATTATAATTAATACGATTAATTATTATAATTAATTATCTTTTTTCCATTCAAAGTAATTTTCATTTTTGTCAATTGTATCAATTTGTTCATCAACGTGCTCAGCAGAGTCCTATCGTCTACCAAAGTCTACTGCAAAAATCTGTTATAAAATAATGAAACAATAAACTAGCTAGATATATTGCATAAATTAAATATCTATATAATTATAGAACGTACTGAATCGCTTATAAATGTACTTATCGATCATTCTTATATAATCAATCTGTTTGATGAATTAACCCCATATATAAATATATTGAATTGAAAGTGACTTGATCGCGACCTTTCATATTATGACAAAAAATATTTTGGATTTTTCCCCTCTGCTCGAGTCCTCATAGTCTCTCTCATAGACGACAAAACTATAAAATTTTAATTTTCTGTAATGTGTATTCTATAATATGAAAAAAAAAAGAAGTGTATAGGAGTGCGACACAATATATATAATTTATATATATTGTGTCGCACTCCTATACACTTCTTTTTTTATATAATTATATATTATATACACCCCCTCTCTCGCTATAATATATACGTACGTCATTATTATTAAAATAAATTATTATTCAAATGCATTCCTTTATCATTATTATGATTTATTTATCAGAAATTATAAGAGATGCATTTTTATTTTATTAAAATAAGTAAGCTTTTAAATTTTATAGATATAATTATATCTGAAATTGAAGAAATTAACATAATTATATAAGAGAGATTGGCCAAAATTGTTTAAAATTCTAGCGGGAGGCTGATTCCATAAAATTGCGCATGCGCAGAGCTAGATAATGGCTGCGGTGGAATGGTTTTCTTCTGTCGTGAACTGCTCGTGGGGATTCTGGGGAACAGGTGGTTGCGCTCGGTCGCCATCTTACGTTGGAGATTTGCCTCAGTAGCTGAAATGTTATTGGCAGATATCCTATCCATACATACAAAATCCTTGGTTCCAGCAGCTGCTCCAGCTGGCCAGCAAAAAATTGGCGAAAGTGACTTGCAGAGATATTTAATTGTTCGAGAAGAGGACATGAGCCAGGCTTGATGGAGCGAGCAAGAAACCCTTTCGTCCGACCATGGATGACCCAACACGGGGCGGCGGCGGCCGCGGCGGGAGGCGGGATGGGGCTAAAGGGCATTATCGCAGGTATGTGTTTGCGCATATATGCATACACAGTGGTATGCATATGACCCCTGTGACTCTTCAGAGTTGGTTTTCATCAGAGGAGTCATCATATAAGGTTCAGTGACCAGTTCAATAGACTTTTGACAACGAGCTGCATGGTTCCATTGAACTGGCTACTGAACCTTCTATGATGACTCTTTCTTTGTTATCGATGGAAGGAATTGTCTCTTGAAGGTTCAGTAGCCAATGGAACCAGCTCGTCATGAACTGTGATTGTCCCACAGGAGGTATAACCGGTGGCATTGAGATCTGCATCACGTTCCCGACGGAGTACGTGAAGACGCAGCTGCAGCTCGACGAGAAGTCCGGCCAGGGTGGCTCCAAGCAGTACAACGGCATTGTCGACTGTGTCAAGAAGACCGTGAAGCAGCGTGGGGTCCTGGGACTCTACCGCGGACTCAGCGTGCTGCTCTACGGCTCCATCCCCAAGTCCGCAGTTAGGTGAGAGTCCACTCAAGAAAAAGAGCTCCACAAATTTGTAGCTGCAGACGCGTCTTTGTGGTAGAAAGGTGAATGTGTCACCGCCTCAGAATAAATGTAATGTATAGGCCACCAAGTTTTGATGCAATTATGGACCTTATGCTACATTTACATGGAGTCTAAAATTGCATCAAAACTTTCTAGTCTATACAACACATATTCTGAGGCAGCGATTTGCAAGAAATAGTGTCACAAGTTTGTTTCATTGTAATGGACAACCTACATGAAAATTTTTTATTGCAGAGGGTACCAAAGTATGCTACAGTATTCTGGATTTTTCCAGCTTAATTTTTTTTTTTAGTCCCAGAACGATTTTTAAAAATTATTGAAATTTCTATATTAAGTTAAGTTAGCACCTCTGAATTCTTAATAAAGAGATTATGGCCTATTGATGCCTCCAGGGTGTGTGGCTGAACTTTCAATGATTACTTAAAGATACAGACAGTATTACAGATCTTAGTTCACGTGTAGATTTGACTGAGCAAGACGATCGTCTTATGCTTCATCCAGACATACGGCTAGACAGTCTCGAAGCTAGGCACCATAGAGTCTACAGGTAATCTAAGATCTGTTGGACTGTAGTTCTGAGACTCATAAAAATCAGAAAAAATTATTAGCATAATTGGTACCCTCTATTCAATTCTGCATTAAAAAAATTTCATGCAGGTTGTCCATTGTAAAATTAAGCTTACTGTTCTGAATAAATTGTGTCCAGGAAATTCTGTATGCATAGCATGGGAGGAGATGGGAGCTTTTCCAGATTTACACTTGTCGCCTCTGAAAAGTTCCCTTCTGCAGCCTTGTTAATCACCGTGCTCTGTAAGTATAACACACGGCATGCAGAAGGGAACTTTTCAGAGGCGACAAGTGTACATTGAACACACATTCTAAAAAACAGCCTCTAGGTCCAAGCTTTCCTAACTGTATCAATTACCGAAACCTAAGATATTTGGTGAGTTAGGGAGTCCCCTATTTGTAAGGTTGGTGTCAAGTCCCTCACAGGGTTATACTTATAAGAATCGGGTATACGCGCTCCTGTCTGGTATATGAGAACACTTTCCTAATTTCTGATTGGCCCTAAAGAGCTTGTTGATTTTTTTGCAGCTTCTCATTGGTTGCTAAGCAACGTGATAAGCCAATCACAGAGCAGAAAAAAGTCCACTTTCTGCATGGTCATTAAAGTCCATTAAATGTAACTGACCAATCAAAAAAAAAGGAAGTTTTCAACCCCAAAAAATAGGTGTTATCGTTAAGTGGTCGACTTCAAAGATTCAAAAATCGTAATTTTCACCACAAATTACCCCCAGAGAGTCTCATCTTCCACCATAATTCCTCAGGAGCTCTGGAAATTGGCACCAAAGTTGGTGGTTTTCCCATAAGGTTACAGGGGGTGTGGCCTAAAAGGTCCACTTTTCTCAAACTGCATATACCCCCATCCCAATGGAGCATAGCCCTGGTCCCTCCTGGACCACTTGCAAAACCCTGTTTTAGCAAAATGTAAACAAACTCTCCCATCCACAGTTCATTGTTGTTTTGATTGTGTGTGTACGATTGTGACCTTATGGGAAATTTACGATTTTCACACACTGATTTCAATATGTTACAAACCTACGATTCTAAATATAAAAATATCACCAGAAGAGCATACGTAACCAAGGAAGTTCCAGATTGTTGATTATTGCAACAGTTAAAATCAACAAACTGGAGTTTGCCTAGTTACGTATCTTCCCCCATGCAATTGGCTGATTTGGTATCATATGATATTTACCATATTAAAGTAAAGAAAACTTCTTCTGATACGCATTTCTGGATTAAAAATGACCAAAAACTGCAGATTCTGGTGATATTTTTATATTTAGAATCGTAGGTTTGTAACATATTGAAATCTGTGTGTGAAAATCGTAAATTTCCCATAAGGTCCAATGTATAAACAAAATTTACACACACAATCAACAACAACAATATACACTGGGTGTGTGAGTTTGTTTACTTTTTGCTAAAACAGGGTTTTGCAAGTGGTCTATTGATCTTTGAAGACATTTAACGTCAGGCAGCTCCCTACTTGTGAAATTCACCGGACGTTTTTTGGCGGCAGGTTTGGAGCATTTGAGGAGCTGAAGAAGCGCAGCGTGGACTCGAAGGGCAACCTGGGACCTTACAGCCGCCTGCTGTGCGGTCTGGGGGCGGGGGTGGCCGAGGCAATCTTCGCGGTGACCCCCATGGAGACCGTCAAGGTCAAGTTCATCAACGACCAGCGCAGCGCAAACCCCAAGTTCAAGGGATTCTTCCACGGGGTGCGCACCATCATCAAAGAGCAGGGTGAGATCTCGGTGGACTCCCGATTACCCTATGATGTTCACTTTTTTTTTTATTATAGGGAAATTTTTATGATTTGTTAGGAAAAGAGATACTTTCAGCTTTTTGTTGGTCAATGATGGCATAACAAATGTTTTGTTATTGTACTTGTTTCTATCCTCTTTTGAAGCAAATAATATCGCTTAGTTTGATAATTTTAAATTAAATTATTAATATGACGAATACTGGAAGAAAATTTTCGTAATTTTAAAACTACAGTAAAAACTTATTTTATTACGTAAAGTCGAGGAGCCAAAAAATTAGCTTTACCTTATATCAAGTATGCATTATCTTATATCAAGTTTTACCTAACAACAAGTTGCGTAATAACAAGTGTTGTCCTCAATAATGTGGCTAAGATCCTGCAAGGGATCATATCGCGAGGCGTTCAGGGTAGAAGACGGTACTCCACCGCTGCCCGCTGCGCATGCGCACAAAGTATTTTTGCTTCAAATTCGCGCTAGTTTTTATGAATATTTTTTTAAGCGACTTGGAGTAGTTTTTTATTTTATTTTATTTTATTTTATTTTATTTTATTTTATTTTATTTTATTTTATTTTATTTTATTGGAACATTTGGTTGTACATAGACAAACATTGATCAAGTCAAAATATATATTATACTCTCTTATTCTATAACTAATAAACGAAAACACAATCACATATACCTATCAAGATACATACATAATTTGTAATTGTCCACAAAACTATTAAAATCAGTTTAACATCGGAACAATACTTTCTGGCAATTTATTGCTAAGAAATTATTTCACTTAGTATTGTATATATAATTTATAATAATCAAGAGCTAGCTTTTATATAGCTCTTTATAGCTGAGTCAATTCAACACGTTTCTTCAATCAACAGGCTGTACAGGTACAACATAGATTACGTGGATTGCATCGATAGTCACAATATAATATCTTCTTCATTATTTTTCATTATGACAAAATTTATTCTAATTATCAAATATGTATATATATCCTAGCTTCAATCTTTTACGTTATACGTGTACGTTATATCATAACTCATAATTATTACATGTCTCGAAGTGCATGGCATGATCGTAATATTTCTGTATTTTAGTTATAAACATGCAAAAAACAAAAAAATGATGAGAATTATTTATAAATAAAATACATTGGAAGCGCAGCTAGCTATTATATACTTGGGTGCGCAGCATATAATTTTTATTTATTTTATTTATTTTATTATTTCACCCAAGGTACACACAGTATTACAAGTAGTGGGGTGGGGGTAGCAAGCAAGGCACTAGCAGCACCATATCACAAGTGGCTGCTAACCTACAAATTTATACCAATGCTATAGCATAGAATGCTAGAGTCAAAAACAAACAAATTAATTAACTATTTTTAAGAATATAATAATTCTTAAGAGCAGAAGGAAACTGCTTAGCATCACTTTTCTTTACATTGCAGGGCAACTTATTCCATTCAGACACAGTCCTTATTAGAAAACCTTTTTTATATAACTCTAAACGAGCCTGTGGTGGAATAAGACTAACAACACCATCTTGCCCTCTAATTTGACGCCCATTTTTAACAGTATCAGTAATATTCAAATCCACCTGACCTGTTCTACACTTATTGAAAAATAGGAGATCAACTATCTCAAATTGTTGACTTATTGGAACAATATTTGTTATAGAACAGTCAGGCTTATTATATAAATAAGCCTTATTATTATAAATTTATTTATAATATTATAAATATTATATTATATAATATAATATTTTATATATAATATATATATATATATATATATATATATATATTTATATTATATTATATTATATTATATTATATTATATTATATTATATTATATTATATTATATTATATTATATTATATTATATTATATTATATTATATTATATTATATTATATTATATTATATTATATTATATTATATTATATTATATTATATTATATTATATTATATTATATTATATTATATTATATTATATTATATTATTATTTATATATTTATTTATTTAATTTATTTATTATAAATGAACTTTAAAACTTGTTTTTCTAAAGCTTCAAACTTTTTCATGTTTGTATTAGTTTTGGGATGCCAAGCTGGAGCTGCATAGGTTATTAAAGACCGTATAAGCGTCAGATATGCTAGACGCTTAACTTTTGTGGTACAACCATAGAGGTTGCCCTTCAAAAAATACATCAATTTAGCAACCTTGCACCTCACACTTTCTACATGTATATTTCATTTTAGATTAGCAGTAACATTATAATATATAATATATATTATTATAATAGTCTGGGATAATTCACTCAAAATGTGAATAATCAATGCAGTACAATATATTTTATATGTTATATATATTGATTATTATTCATGATATTATCATTTTTAAAGCGGGAACAAATAATATTGCATATATATTACGCATTTTTTTTTTTTTTAGTTTTTAATCAAACCCTATTGGGTACTTCTATTTACTAATTACATACTACTTTGAAACCCCGAACCTTCCGAAACCCTAACTTGAGCGTTTCGCGGGCTCTTCTGGAACGAGGGCGGCCACGGCCTTGCAAATCCATCCCGGCATTTGCCTGCGGCTAAGGGAAACGTGGAAACCTCAGCCAGGATGGACGCTACAGCTTTTGTCAATGAACTGGAAGTGCAATGGTCCAAAGCCAGGGGAACCACATAGTGGAAAAGCACAACGTTTTACCCCTGGGTGGGAAACGTGGTTTTTGTTGAAAATGGTCACCCATCCAACTACTAACCACGCGCGGCGTTGCTTGACTTCGGTGATCTGACGAGACCCGGACAAGCGCACTGCGCCACACCTCCCATTACGCATATACAGTATGTATACATTATATAATTTTTTTTGTCTTAATTGTAATTAAAGTTAAACATTATATCGACTATATATATATATCAGGGGCGGCTCGTACTATAGTACTGCGGTACTGCAGCCCCCCCAGAAATTTTGGGAACAAACACACAATTAGAAATATCAAATAATTCTATAATTTTTCTGAACTTTCCGGCAAATTTTTATCAGTTCTAACATTTAAAATCATGAAATTTTTGCCGCTGCCGCGTAAATTTATTCCCTCAGCGCTGCCCAGCGGAAGGTACTGCCACTACTAGCAGTAGCCCAAAGCAGTGTTCCCACCCTCATTCTCCTCTTCTTCAACTCCCACTCAAGCGGCTCAAGCCGTGTGATTTTGGAGCGATCGGGGACTGTGCGATCGGCAGTACCCGCAAGCTCATTGGTTCAACAGATCCAATGAGCTTGTGGTATTTGACATGCGGGAATAATTTGAACAACACTTCGAATACATTTCCTGTAATATGGTTTCATTGAGCAGATTAACAAAATTTTAATTACATTCATTAGTGAATATACTAACAAAGATTGACTAAATATATTGAAGCATCTGAGGAATGAAGACCAGCACTTCTATTTTACTTTAATAAAAATATGACATGTCCCAAAAGAACCAACACTTGTCTTTTGAAAATTAAGTGGTGCATGCATATAAACAATCGTGAGATATTTCACGTTCGAACAACGACAACAACAGGTTTCTTACTATAACCACGCAGTTAGCGCCAGTCCAACTCAATGGCACTAAACGTCGATCGAATTAATTAAGTGAAAAATCTGGATAACTTAATTCGTTCGTGAATCGCGCCCATGTATTTTATTATAAATTATAAGTTTACCAGGAACAAGTCGATATACATGGGAGCTATTTATTTATTAATTATTCACTACAGCATTTTATACCATTAATGTGAAAATTCAAACATAAAAATAATTAAAACAATAAAACAAAAACAAGTTGTAAAAGTGTACGAGTATACAAAATATAAGAAAACGTTAACTACTCCAGGATGAGAAAAATATATAGCTTATTTTCCCGGGTTTGTGTGTACTGGCAGTACATTATTTAGCAGCAAATATGCGATAGTAATCAAAGAAATATTGCATGGCTAAAAAAAAAAAAATAAAACAATAATAAAAAAAATTGGGATCTTTGATCTGTTATACCGCTTGAGAGGTTTCTCATATGCGCACTCAAGCCAATTATACCGATGTGTCGTAGTTATAATATAGGGTGATCAGAACTGCATGAACATCAAATAAATCGATCATGGTATACTGTATACAATAATATATGTACAAAATTAGGCGACAACCAGAATCTAATATAAATTTTTAAAGACAAAATTTAATAAAAAAATAAGAAATGAAATTTTTATAAGAAAAAATTACATTATTAAACATTATTTCATTATTATTAGTATTTATTTAATTGAGAAAAAATAATCGTAATCCTGTTAAGGTAGAGATAACACGAATCAGCTGACCCAATGCTAGAAAAATCTCTTTCATGAAAATTATGAAAAAAAAAATAATAATAATGATAAAATATTCTCCTCTACATTATCCCCTATCAGTATAGCTAAAATATCAGGTACACAAATGAGCAATTAGAAACGAAAAATTTTATTGGCTTAATCGAAAGAAGGGGTAAAAATATGACGTTGTGAATTGTTTCAGATTTTTTTGTGACCTATAACTAATTTTAATTAATTAATTAAGTTGCATTATTTTGAGAGTGCCGCCTCTCGTGACGCCTCTGACGTCACACCATTCTTGTACTTTTGCACTATAGATGAGATTAGGTGAGAACATGCAGGTATGAAAATCAAAATGGCTGGCGCCACGTTTGAAATTCCCCGCCTCAAATTTTTGAAGTTTTAATGTGGGTTACGTTTGATCAATTTTAGCTTTATTTTGTTCACATACCACTGAAAAATATGGTTGAAATATGATTTAAAACTTCTATCGTGAACTTCTATCTATTGTTTAATACGTAAAAAGTAGAAAATTATGAGAGACTAACTTCTTACGTTAATTTGTTTTCTTCCTTTAAATAAAATAATTTACTAACTTCTGGTGAGCTATTGGGTCAGCCTAGTGGTTAACGCATCGGACTTCAAATTACGCAGTTGTGGGTTCGATTCTTTAATCCGGCGAGTTTTTATAAATACGTTTTTTTTCTTTAATTTTAATATATTTAATAATTCTAAATTTATAAAATGTGGTTAAAATATGGTTTACAACTACTATATCGATCGTAATCGAATATTTTTTAACAGTAAAAAGAGTGAATAATATTAATAAAAAATAACTTCACTTTTTCGCGTTCAAATAAAACATTTTTCTTACCGCGGCTCAAAGCTTAATTAGTGTGGCACAGTGGCGGAGAAATTTTCTTTAATTAAATTAAACTAAATTAAAGGAAAGAAAAGTGTCGAGTTTAAAAAATCCTTTGGCGTGGAGAATCAAACTCTCCACTACAAGAGTACGAGCTCTGCGTCTTCGCCACTGTGCCACACCAAGCTCTGAGCCACAATGAGAAAAAATAAATGTTTTATTTAAACATAAAAAAGTGAAGTAATTTTTTATTAATATTATTCACTCTCTTTACTTTATTAAAAAGTATTCGATTACGATCGATAGTAGTTGTAAACCATATTTTAACCACATTTTATAAATTTAGAATTATTAAATATATTAAAATTAAAGAAAAAAAATGTATGTATAAAAACTCACCGGATTAAAGAATCGAACCCACAAGTACGAAAATTGAAGTCCGATGCGTTAACCACTAGGCTGACCCAATAGCTCACCAGAAGTTAGTAAATTATTTTATTTAAAGGAAGAAAACAAATTAACGTAAGAAGTTAGTCTCTCATAATTTTCTACTTTTTACGTATTAAACAATAGATAGAAGTTCACGATAGAAGTTTTAAATCATATTTCAACCATATTTTTCAGTGGTATGTGAACAAAATAAAGCTAAAATTGATCAAACGTAACCCACATTAAAACTTCAAAAATTTGAGGCGGGGAATTTCAAACGTGGCGCCAGCCATTTTGATTTTCATACCTGCATGTTCTCACCTAATCTCATCTATAGTGCAAAAGTACAAGAATGGTGTGACGTCAGAGGCGTCACGAGAGGCGGCACTCTCAAAATAATGCAACTTAATTAATTAATTAAAATTAGTTATAGGTCACAAAAAAATCTGAAACAATTCACAACGTCATATTTTTACCCCTTCTTTCGATTAAGCCAATAAAATTTTTCGTTTCTAATTGCTCATTCGAGCTAGTTTTCGAGTTATTAATTTTTAATGTTGACTAATTTAGCATGGAAGTTTCATTTCTCCATCTCCATGTTAAATTAGTCAACATTAAAACAACTTTAAAAATTAATAACTCGAAAACTAGCTCAGTTTTGTATACCTGATAATTTAGCTATACTGATAGGCGATGTAGAGGAGCACATTTTATTATTTTTTTTTTTCGTAATTTTCCATGACTGAGATTTTTTTAGCATAGGTCAGCTGATCCGTGTTATCCCTACCTTAACAGGATTACGATTATTTTTTATTCAATTAAATAAATACCAATAATATTGAAATAATATAATGCAATTTTTTCTTATAAAAATTTCATTTTTTATTTTTTTATTAAATTTTGTCTTTAAAAATTTATATTAGATTCTGGTTGTCGCCTAATTTTGTACATATTGTATATACCAAGATCGATTTATTTGATGTTCATTATATACATTGCGTAAAAATTATACCAGACATTCAGGTTTCATATTAACAATGCAGTTTGATTGACACTATTATTTAAAAAAAAAAGGCTTAAAACAATATTTATTTTTATATATGTTTCTTACCATGTGAAAGGACTTATGAATTAAAAAAAAATAATTAAAAATATATATTAAGTTTGAAACATTCAATCACGATTTCAAAAGGGCTCGCATAAGTGCATGTCATAACAAATTATAAATAAAATGCATGCATTTTTTGTTTTTAGATAATTTCTGCTTCTTTGTTGAGAGCATTATTATATGATTTTGTCACAATTTTACCCTAAAAAAGGGGCGTGTCCTAAAAAAAAATCGCGCCTGCCCCCCAAACCTCCCCATGGTGTTCTGCTGGTCCCATGTCAGGCAGCACCCCCACGGAAAAGGGGCACGAGCCGCCCTTGATATATATATATATATATTATATATATATATATATGTTATATATATATATATATATATATATATATATATATATATATATATATATATATATATATATATATATATATATGTATATGTATATGTATATGTATATGTATATATGACTTAAAGATAAAAGGGGGGAGGAGGAAATCGCATATATATTCATTCTGAAATGAGTATAATATTAATGCTGAATTTCAGTTACTTCCTCTCGGAGTCAATTAAAGAATATTTTTTTACGACGGAACCAATATATATATATATATATATATATATATATATATATATATATATATATATATATATATATATATATATATATATATATATATATATATATATATATACAGGGTGTTTGTTAAGTATAGTGGAGGGTGTTTGGTCGTTAATAAAAGTCACAGGTTTAACGCAACGTATACTTTTTATACAGTATATGACATCAAAGCTTAGCATTTTACAATTTTGAAAATCGATCAAGACGAAAATTAAATCAGGTAAGGAATTAATTTTTTCACGCTAAATGTCCAAAAGAGCGAAAATTTCGTTGAAAATTTAATTTTTCGTGAAGTTTTTGTGGCAACAAGATGTTCATGCACAGATCAGTATAGAAATCAAAGTGTAATGTGTGATCCCAATTGCATGGATCTGCTGCTGCCTGCTGCTATAAAAAGAAAATTTAGTAACTTTTGTCTCGTAACTTATCGTCAAACTCAATCTTACGTTGGTGGCAAAATTTTTAAGGAACAAAATCAATCAAGAACAAATTTCGTTAAAACCATAGTGGGCGGCCCTCTATGTCTAATGTCAATCAGGCTCGTGTCCAAGAAGCATTTAAAAACAACCCTACACTATCAGTTAGACATGAGCTTCGAGCTTCTAATTAATTCACATGACACTTCCAAACGCTGCGTCGGCAGATCTTCAGGTTTCAGTTCATAGGGCAAGCTAATCTCGAAAGGGAAAGTTCTTGTTTTGCTTCCGTGTAATTTTAAGCACATCAGTCGATCGAGACATGTCTAACTGAACATTGGATCTTTCACTGATAGTGTATGGCTGTTTTTAAATGCTTCTTGGACCCGAGCCTGATTGACATTATAGACACAGAGGGCCGCCCACTACGGCATTAACGGCATTTGCATAAAATTAAAGTATAAACATTTGAAGAGAAAGAGAAGTCGCGATATCTCCACGTATCGTTTTGGTACAGAAAACAACTTTTTACTCGAACTTCGTATGAACTGTGATACCAATTAAAAAATACCTACGTAGTCTAGATATGCTGAATTCTTTAATGGATTTTCACATAAAATATTTATTTTATGGAAAAACAATTCCGTAAAAAAATTATTTTACTTGAAAATTCCATAAAGAATTCATCAAATATGACAATTATTAGAGTAGGTATTTTTTAATTGGTACCATAGAGCAGACGAAGTTTGAGTAAAAAGATGTTTTGTGTACCCTAAGGATACATGTCATCAAATGTCATCATGTATATATAGCATCAGGAAAAAATAACTTTGGGAATTTTTTTGGTGACGCTATATTTGAAATGGATTGTTTTGTTTTCATTTTTCAATAGCGAAAACAGATTAAACTATTTTTAGAAAATAAAATCTTAAAAAAAATGCAATTGCTCACTCTACTTTAAAACAAAATAACAAAATAAATCCTGAATATGTCTCGAAAATTTTGAAAGAAAAATTATGGATGGAAAGGTCAGAATTTAAAGCACGGTCCAAAACCATAAACCCCTTGCATGTATGCAACTTGTCGTGCACTTTCATCGGGTTTTAAAACGGGGTCGTCGCCCCACCCAAAAAAAAAAAAAAAATAGCACCTCCGGCCCAGACCCCCCTATGGTGTGGGGGCCTCCTTTTGTTTTCTTTCTATCTCGCACAGGGCCCCCCAATGCCTAGCGACGTAAGGCCCCTGTATATGGTAAAAGTAAAACTTCTACCTTAGTTTTTAAAAAACTGATAAGCTGGTAAGACATATAAATTCACTTCAAAATTGTTATATATATTGCATGTTTATATCTAAAATATAGAAATATTACGATCATGCAGTATGCCATATGCACTTCGAGACATGTAATAATTATGAGTTATGATATAACGTACACGTATAACGTAAAAGATCGAAGCTAGGATATATACATACATATTTGATAATTAGAATTAATTTTGTCATAATGGAAAATTAATGAAGAAGATATTATATTGTGACTATCGATGCAATCCACGTAATCTATGTTGTACCTGTACAGCCTGTTGATTGAAGAAACGAATTGAATTGACTCAGCTATAGAGAGCTATATAAAAGCTCTTGATTATTATAAATTATATATAATACTACTCCAAGTCGCTTCAAAAAATATTCATAAAAACTAGCGCGAATTTGAAGCAAAAATACTTACTGCGCATGCGCAGCGGGCGGCAGTGGAATACCGTCTTCTACCCTGAACGCCTCGTATCTTATCTATTGTTAGTGACACCATAGAGCTTGGTGGAGAACCTGGTGATAAGAATTAGAACTATGAGCTCAAACGATTAATCTCAGTTACTGCTGGAGTCAAAGAATATTTCTCTGCAAACAAATCCAATGAAATAATTTTTAAAAAATCAAGAATGTTCTAAAACTGAATCGCTTATGGTTTGAATTGAGCAAATTCGGTCTTGCAGTTTTCTTACAAAAGCTCCATTTCCGGTTTTCATCCATAAGGCCAATGTTGAACTTCTACCTCAGTTTTCACAAAACAAATAAGACAGATTTGATTCAAAATTTACATGAAATTTATTGATGGTGAGTTCTAAGTCCCCTGCAAGTCTTGTTGCATTCAGGCGCTACGATTGCGAGATATCAATCTACTGAGGTTCATCCTTAACATTGTAAAACCATGTATATACTATGACAGCAGCCACAGCTTAATTTTACAGAATTGAATTGTTAATTAGTTGTCACTTCAGACATGCATTGAAAAGTAACTTCATGAGTGATGCTTTTTACTTTTTTTTTTTTTTCCCCAGTGCGAGAGTTTGACCAAAGGTATTGCCGGAAATGACGAATGTGCACTTCCAATTGTGGGCTATGTAATGGCAGCCAGAAGCAGAAAATGTTCAAAATCGTCAAGATAGTCAAATTCTCGCTTGAAGGAATAGATATTATCATATATCTCCGTTTAAAACAGATAAAATTTCTATTGGAGTTACAGTATAACAAATCTTCGTTTACCCCTAGACAGTTCAGTGGACTAGGTGGCGCCAGATATATCAGCCAATGAAAAGGTGGCCAGCTGACATTCCAGCCTTTTCATTGGCTGATATATCCTGCGCTGTCTAGTCTACTGAACTGTCTAGAGGTAAATTAAGATTTGTTATACTGTAAGTGTCCTCAATAGAGGCTTCAAGTTAGTGCGCTTGCGCTGCGCAACTGTTGTCGCTAAGGTCCATCTTGCACTTGAAAATGAAGCAAAGTGTTTTTTTAACTTTTCTCGGTTATAAATCAAGTAAAAAATCTAAATCTTGAATTATCTACTGTATTTTTCAGTTTAGACCAAAGTTCCGTAAAGGAATTTTCCCTAAAAAAAATCTTATTCTTAGTAAAAAAGCGAATTCACGTTTGTTTTGCATAGGTTTGGTATAGCGGGGGAACACCAAAAAATCAGCTGACTTGAAGCCTCTATGACCAGGTGCAGAACCAAATTTCGGTAGAGGCTGCTTCCAATTTTAAAATAAAAATTGAGAGTGAGGAAAATTCCTATATTGTCCGTGTTAATTCAAATTTCAGAGGGGATCCGCGCTTGTCAATAACCCGAAATTGTGTCCAGGTCTTCGGGGCACGTACCAGGGGGTGACAGCCACCATTATGAAGCAAGGCTCCAACCAGGCCATGCGGTTCTTCGTCATGGAGACATGCAAGGACTGGTACCGGAAGGGAGACCCAAAAGCGCCGGTACCGAAACTGGTGGTTGGGGCCTTCGGAGCTTTTGCCGGGGCCGTCTCTGTCTTCGGGAACACCCCCATCGACGTGGTCAAGACTCGGATGCAGGTGGGGGTCTTGCACAGAAAGTTATTCAGTACACTTGCAACCATCAGTTAGTTCCTATGGACTTTCATGACGAAACCTTTTACAATCAATTTGATTGCCTGCTCTAAAATAAGTGATTCAGTTTTTCAAATGGTATTTTTATGCATTCCCCATTTTTACATTTTGTATACATGCATAGAAGGAGTCATCATGGAAGCTTCAGTAGCCAGTCCAATGGAACCAGCTCGTTGTCAAGAGTCCATTGAACTGGCTGCTGAACCTTCTATGATGACTCTTTCTTTGTTATCCATGGAAGGAATTGTCATAGAAGGTTCAGTAGCCAGTTCAATGGAACCAGCTCGTTGTCAGGAGTCTATTGAACTGGCTACTGAACCTTCTATGATGACTCTTTCTTTGTTATCCATGGAAGGAATTGTCATAGAAGGTTCAGTAGCCAGTCCAATGGAACCAGCTCGTTGTCAGGGGTCTATTGAAATGGCTACTGAACCTTTTCTATGATGATTCCTTTATTTAAATTTGATTGGCAGTGATGATGTAACCTGATGTTTGACAGGGTCTGGAGGCGGCCAAGTACAAGAACACGTGGCACTGCTTCACGCAGATCTGGACCCATGAAGGACCAAAAGCGTAAGTGGCCCTGTTAGCTGGCAAAGTTATTGTTTTTCCCCTCTCATCCGAAATAATGAATAGTATATAATATTAAAGAAATAATAACTCATTATTATGCAAATTGTTGTTAGGTAAAACTTAATTTTGAGTAAAAAATAATTAATGTTGTAATTTATAGGAAAAAACTTGATATAAGGTGAACCTAATTTCCTGGGTCCTTTAAACTAATGTAATGACAAGTTTTTACTGTATTAGGAATAATCAGATAGGTGAGGGCATGATGAGCTATTACTTTAGTAAAGCTCAAAATTACACGGCAGATAGATCTTTTTTACACATAGTGAGCAGATAACTCTTTATTGCAAATAAGGATATATCGTCTGGAATTATGAACTGCAGTGTGTACTTATCACAATTTCGTTGCAATAATGAGCTTCTTCAGGTGAGAGCAATTATGAGCTGTAATTAGCTGTAATATAAAGTTCATTGTTGTACACAGCATAGCAGATAGTTCATTATTACTGACAAGGATATTTTCCATTTTGTTGTGTTCCGTTGGTAAAGTCGTTAAATGTGTGCAGGTTCTACAAGGGCACGGTTCCTCGTCTAAGCAGAGTGTGTCTGGACGTGGCCATCACCTTCATGATCTACGACTCCTTCATGGACCTGTTCAACAAGTTCTGGCACTAACCGTGGTCAAGCCAAACATAGAGGGTACCCTGGTTCAAAGTCTGGAATTATTCAAAAACGTGACAAAACTTTCGTTCCTCACTTAATAACTGATTTTTTAACAGTGGTGGAATTATTTTTTTTAAAAATAATGAATATGAGTTGACTCATTTGATGCAGCTATTTTCATATTTTCTAATTGAATTTCCTAAACTTAAAAAATCTGAAAAAAATTATTTGTGCAAGTAATAATTAATTGGAGTGACTTTGCATTTTATTTGCCAATCAAATTTTCAATCACATTGAAATACACGTGTGGAAGTAATTTTTCATCACGTTACCTTAACTGCCCTCCTTACTGGACCAGAGTACCCCAGCTAGCTGCATGTAGGTACATGTACACTCTATTCGATACAGGAAGACTATTTTGATATACCGACCATTCCATCTATATGCATTTCATTGTTCCACAATTTATACATTTATTATTTTGATTTAAACTTATAATTGCCAAAACCTGCTGTTCAGAGTGAAACGTATCATTCCATTTGCATTTTTCCAACACAATTTTATACCTGGTTCATACAATAAAGGCTGATTTTGTTGTTCCCTAGCTATATTTTAATAATAACTTGAAATGAAGGAAAAACAAAAAAAAATCATTTATTCAAAATAAAAAGACCCCTGAATGTAGGATACATTTTTGTGAAAATCAATATGTACACCTCTGGACACCACGAACGTTACTTCTGCTTTGTTTGTAGACGTTACCACGCAGTCTATGGAGGTGTGGTGAACCAAAACTGTTTTGATATTGATAGTCAGGGTGCTCTTCTTACATCTCCCAAATTTGCAAATCAGCTTCATCTCTTTGTCTGCTGTAGCAAGTGAGTCAAAGTAATTTTTTGTAACCCGTGGTGGTTTATGAAGAACAAGCGCCACTGAAGCCTTTTTTTTTATAAATGACAGAAACTGGTGGCTGCAACTTCAAATCTCGTCAGATTATTCCTATGTTGAACGGCAGGTTGTCGTAAGCTTTACATTGCCATAAGTTTAAGATTTGTGTTTTGTTTATCCGCTGTTTGCGGTGCTTATATTTTGGAGATTTGTCAAGACTAAAATTGTGCACATAGATTTAAGTGTTTGTGTGTAGAATGTACTCGTTAGACTGCTACTGAACTGGCGAGGTGCAAATATTGCCAGACGTTTCAAATTTATATTTGATTTTTTACAATTTAGTTCATTCTGAGAAGTTAACTGCCAAACTATTTTCAGTAAAAATGTCACACTTTTTGGCATGCAGCAGCTTATGTTGAATTTGGGAAAAATTAGAAATCTGAGAGCCCATTTTGTTTCACTTTAGCAAAGGTGTGCTAGTCAGATGGGCTGCAGATTTTTGTTCACTGCGAGAGAAAATCATGCAGAAAATTTTCAAGCAAACTGAAATTTGATTTAATTTAAAATTTGCCGAGTTGAAGAAAATTCAATCTATTAACAGACGTTGGTGCTAAAATGAGGCTTTAAAATTAAAAGGAGTAAATTTTCAGTTTAATTTTTCTCTTTTGAAAATTTTAGTGAAATTGGTCAAATTTGTTTGCAGTTGAAAAATTTCTGTAGTGAAGAATATCTCTCATGCCAGGCATTGGACCAATCGCTGATTTCAGATCTCCGGCTCCTTCAATATTTTGTTCACAGTTGACAATAATATTTAATTTCTTTTCAATTAAGACGTTGGCTTTTGAGTAAATTACAGAAAACAACAAAGTATCAAATTTTGGTAAAAAATAAAATATAGGTTTAAACAAACTTTACTATTTAAAGCTGAAGTCGTACACTTCATTACATTGGCTTTATTTTGGAGCAATAATAATAAGAAAAATAATAATAAGAAAATATTGCAACTTTAGGCTTTGATAGCTAAAAAAAAATGTTCACATATTTGATACAGCTTGGACAAAAATATTATAATTTATAAAAATTAAGATAATTTAAATAACATGGTCACTATTTCTTAATAGAAGCTGCTGATAGCCTCACAGATACCCCAAGTTTTTCAACTGTCACATATTGATATACTTCTTGAGAGAGGTCTGAATTTGTTCCTCAACTGACCTCATGTAAGGGTATGCAGTGACCAAAGTGACCTCTGTCTCTCTGTGAGAAAAGGTCCATCATTCCATTATACATCACGTTCCACGACTTTCTATGTTTTATTTTTTTATGGTGTGTTTCACCATAGGTTTTTATTTTATGGTCCTCTTTAATATGTATATTAAGTCAGATCTGTTATTGCTGGTTAGATATTTTATGTTTTGTTATATTATGCTTCTTTTACATTATCTGAATGGTGTATTTAACATTCCTCCTCACTAAAGGGCTGTAGTCATTTAATCTTGGTATAGTTTTTTTGTTACATGTAATTTTTTTTATTTAATAAACAAATACTGCAAGTGATTAAGTCTAATATCTTTCATACAACTTCAAGTAATATAGGCAGATTATCTAAGAATGGTAACAACTATAATATTAAAAGCCAATGGACGATATCTGCTTGATATTTCCCATTGATTTATTTGGATTATAAAGAATCTACAAGTTGTGTTGTCAATTTTTTTATTTTATTTTTTTTTTTTAGATTTTTTTTATTTTTTTTTAGATTTTTGTCAACCCTCTAACATTTTTTAAAGTCTTGCTGCAAAATGCCGTGATGTCATTGTGCAGAGATGCTGTCAATGTGGGCACTGATAGAGGGAAAGATGTTGCATGATTATAATAATAATAATTGTTTATTGGGTTAAAATGATTATTGATTATGATCATGGATAAATTAAAAAAAAAAAAATCTCCATGATTATGATGTTACAGCATCTTCCCCTTCAATGGATTAGAGGCCTTAATTTTATTTTAATGAAGAAATGGATAGAGGGTGGTTCAACTGCCACTGATTTTTTTCAGATTTTTTAGAGTCCGGGAACTATTACGGTATTTTTTTAAAAAATTGCTGAAAGTACAGAGAAAGTGACGACGCCTCTCTTAATAAAAGGATAGGACTTAAAAGGGGCGTGGGTTCAAACCCTATGCTGTAGTAAGCTAATATTGTAATAAATTTAAAAAAAAAAATAAAACCAGACTTCGTCAAAACTTATTAGCGATACTTGCGGGCTCTAAAAAAATCTGGAAAAAATCGAAATGGCATATTACTTTGCACCCTTTAACCATTTTTGCAATAAAAAAAATCTGAGGTTGATACTCTAGTTTGAGGGTTTAAAACAAAAATACTATACACCTTACACAACTTTATAGGTCCTTAATTGTTAATTATGCAACAATAAAATTTTCATTCTGCTTGTCTGCAGCTATCATATATATATATATATATATATATATATTATATATATATATATATATATATTATATATATATATATATATATATATATATATATATATATATATATATATATATATATATATATATATATATATATATACACACACTTCGTATTCTATGTTCTTCATATTCAATGATAATCATTAATTGAATTGAATAATATATTGACTTCAGGACCAATCAATCATATATTGGCAGTAAATCAATGATTTACTCTTTTGCCCATGGAGGAAATAGTCTATAATTTATCCATGGAGGAAATAGATCTAATTTATCCATGCTCTTGCCAAATCAGCATGTTTTAAGGGTAAGATAACACGAACAATCAATTGTTGTAGTCCCTTTTGATTAACATGTAAACCTTAGCAACCTCATAATAATTCTGAACTTTTTTTGAGGGACAGCTAGTTCCACCAAAAAAATGTGGAACAAATTTCAAAACAATCGGACGATCCAATTTGTTTAAATGAATTTTTAAAATTATCAGTATAGGGCTTTCCCATGGAGACCTAAACTAAGAAATTAATTTAAAAAAATTGGATCGTCAGATGGTTTTGAAATTTTTTCCATATTTTTTTGGTGCCAAGAACTGTCTCTCAAAAAAAATTCAGAAAATCATTATGAGGTTGCTAAGGTTTACATGTTAATCAAATAGGACTATATACAACAATCGATTGTTCGTGTTATTAAAGTAGAGTGAGCGATTGCATTTTTTTTAATATTTAATTTTCTAAAAATAGTTTAAGCTGCCTTCTATTGAGAAATGAAAACCAAAAAATTTCATCTCAAATAGTTTCACCACAAAAAATTCCCAAAGTTGGTGTTTCGGAGGCCTTTAACGTGCAGCCTTATGGAACATAAAACCGCGTTTTACTCCAACATTTTCTGAACTATGCTACCACTTAAAAAATACCTACGTAATCTATGATGAATTCTTTAATGGATTTTTGAATAAAAAAATTTTTTACGGAGCCGTTTTTTCGGAAAAAAATCTTTAAGTTTTTGCGGGTTAATTCCCATATATAAGGATTTTCATGATTTTTTTCCAAGAAAACAACCCCGTAAATTTTTTTTTATTTGAAAATTCATTAAAGAATTCATCATAGATTACGTAAGTATTTTTTAAATGGTACCATAGTTCAGAAAAAGTTGGAGTAAAATGCGGTTTTATGTTCCATAAGGCTGCACGTTAAAGGCCTCCGAAACACCAACTTTGGGAATTTTTTGTGGTGAAACTATTTGAGATGGAATTTTTTGGTTTTCATTTCTCAATAGAGGGCAGCTTAAACTATTTTTAAAAAATAAAATATTAAAAAAAAATGAACTCGCTCACTCTACTTTAACTTCAATTAAAGGATTTCACTTACATGGATACAATAAGAGAGATATAAATTATTTTAGTATCAGAGGGAACATGCATAAATATAGAGCTGTCACTAACCGAGATTTTTAACTCTTTTTAAATAACGAAAAGCTCTGTTTTTCACAGAATTAACTTTCCAATAGAGGCTTCAAGTGATGCGCTTTCGCTGCGCAACTGTTTGTTGCTAAGGTTCATCTTGCACTTGAAAATGAAGCAAAGTGTTTTTTTAACTTTTCTTGGTTATAAATCAAGTAAAAAATCTAAATCTTGAATTATCTACTGTATTTTTCAGTTTGGACCAAAGTTCCGAAAAGGAATTTTCCCTGAAAAATCTTATTCTTGGTGAAAAAACGAATTCACGTTTTTTTTACATAGGTTTGGTATAGCGGGTGGGATCACCGAAAAATCAGCTGACTTGAAGCCTCTATGGGCCTTATGGTGTAATTTTTTGTATTCACTTGAAAGTTTACAGCAAATATTGTTTGTTCAGGTTTGATACTGAAAACCTAAAAATATTTTAATTAATTAATTTAAATTTTTAATAAAATTAAAACGGTAACAATTCTTGAGAAATACTTTCCTACAGGTTGCTGGCACATTGGGAACAAAGATTACTGATGGGCTTTGCAGGCTTTGGATATTATTTGATAAACGTCTCATAGCAAATGTATAATAATGTTTATTTGAACACAATTACAGAATTAACTTACACAATTCAAGCCTGGAAGTAAGGTTTAATAATTTTACAGTAGAAAAGACAGTAGAATACATTCTTTATCAAATCCAGACCTGCCAAATTCAACAACTAGTTAACATACAACAATTTTACGTTTTTTAAATCTACAGTACACACAGGTTCAAGTAATTTCCTTGTGAATAATTTGACAAATCTTGTCAAAAAATGTCTACTTTTTTTGCTAATTATAGTGATAGAAGACCATGTGTTCTACAGATTAAATTTTAAAACTGTTCTGCCTCTATTAAGGGTAAGGTAACACGGATCAGCTCACCCAATGCTAAAAAAATCCCGAACATGAAAATTATGAAAAAAAATTAAAATGTTCTCCTCTACATCCCCAATCAGTGGCTAAAATATCAGGTATACAAATCTGAGCTAGTTTTTGAGTTATAATATGAATTTTTAAAGTTGACTAATTTATAACATTGAAAACTCAAAACGTCCATGTTAAATTAGTCAACTTTAAAAATTAATAACCCAAAAACTAGCTTGAATTTTTACACCTGATATTTTAGCCACTGATGCGGATGTAGGAGAACATTTTAATTTTTTTTCATAATTTTCATGTGTGGGATTTTTTTAGCATTGGGTCAGCTGATCCGTGTTACTTACCCTTAAACTCCAAAAATTTAGGTGTAATTATTTATGTTACAGATTTAAACATGCACATTTACAAAGTTGACTTAAAATTTGCTTAACACCTGTAAGCGTACAACTCAGGGCCTTCTTTTGTTATATATAATTGCTAATAGATTCTGACTGCAACTTATATATAATTGCTAATAGATTCTGACGTACTGCAAGTTGTGCATTGCCAGAAACAATAGGTTGTAAATTGTAATAATAATTGAAACACATATCTGTGATTGAGAGTCTGACATCACCATTACAATATTTTGAAATAAATAAAAATTGATTAATATTAATAAGAAAATTGCAACGTTTACTACTTAATACAGTCACCTTAAAAAACAAACATAATTAATATCAGTGTATTACACAATTACAGGTTTCAACAAGCTAAATGATGGCATCACAGCGAGTACTTATATACCTCGCTGTGTGTGATTCGTTGGTAGACTTTCTTTATTTAATTTGAATTCAAATTCTCAACTCGCACAAAATCACAATTTTTTTTTTTTTTTTTTAAAGTCGTTAAAAGTATTGAAAGCATCAGAAAAAATTAACAAGCAGTTAGCGCTGGGCTGCAAGATTTGAATTTTGATTTTCATGATATAACATTTCACTGTTCGGGCACATTGGCCAAGAACATCCAGATGCAAAAGTTGAGTTTCTCATTAGAAAAATCAACAGGCATTGAAAAACCAGCAAAATGCCCTGAAAAGTATCACTTTCTGCACTTCTTTTTAGACACCAGTGAGAAACCAGCCAGGTTTGGTTGGGACCACCAATTCGAGTTTCAATATAAGATCTCTTTAAAGGGACCAATAAATTTTGGTACTTTTTTTTACCTTAACTGTCAGCATTATACAATACCCTAACATATCGTCGCCTCAGAATGCAAGTCGCGTAAGTACAAAAAAATTTGATGGGACTTTGAGCTTTAAGTTATATTGAAATAAGGTTCAAAATTGCATCAAATTTTTTTGTACTTACGCGACTTGCATTCTGAGGCGACGATATACACAGCAACATGTACAACAAAAGGAACAAAGTATTGACCTCAAATTGTGAAAATTGATAAAGGGTGCAAGGTTATGCCACTCTTGATTTTTTCACTTTTTTTTAGAGCCCGGGAAGTATTGCTAAAAAGTTTTGACGAGGTCAGGTTTGAACCTGCGCCCCTTTTAAGTCCCATTCTTTTAATAAGAGAGGTGTCACTCTCTCTGTACTTTCATTAATATTTGAAAAATCGTTCATGGACTCTAAAAAATCTGAACAAAATCAGAGTAGCATAACTTTGCACCTTCTATCAATTTTTGCAAATAAAAAAAAAAAAAAAAATTCAAAAAGTTCACATTCATTTTTTCCTTTTATTTATTTATTTTTTTCAAAAATGAGTACATTTTTATGACACTTTCTTGATTTTATGTTAATTTCAATTATACACACCCTGCAATTACAAATCTCAACTTGGAGAATGTACCCCATCCAATCAATTTACAATTAGTTATAAACAAAATATAATTAGATAATGGAATATAATAAGTTTAAATATATTAACAGTAAATCACATTGCGTTTGATATGTCACAAAAAAAAATATTTTAAATTAAAATAGGTTGGGCAACAACAAAATTTTAAAGCAAAAAAATTTTGATTCCAATTCTGAAAAAGTAAAACGGTTTCCACAATTGGCTTGATGTTAGCTGGGAAAATCACATTCAGATTTGAAACGAGAAATTTTTGCTTTAATAATGTGACCTCCCCCTTCAATATTTCACAGCAACTTGGTTAATAACATGACGTTAAATAAAATGAAAGTTTGACGCACTTTCTGTGAATACAACAAACGGGCAGTTTTTTTTTTTTTCAACTGCTCTATAAAAAAGAGCTCATTACATTTCACGAAAGTATCAACTTTGGCTTAGAAATATTTGGAGGTTTCATCAAAGGAGATTTTTCTCACCGATAATAACGACGACGAGTTAAACTAATACGAACATTGGCTAAGTATTTCTGCGAGTCCACTCTGAGTAAACAAAACTGGAAGATCTCTTGCCCAAGTTTACTTCATAAATTTACAAGAAATTTGAAAGGTAGTGCCAAATGCTGCGCTGTGAAAACCACTGAATCGTAACAGTAAGAAGTAACAAATACCTTGACTCAAAGGCACAGATGGGCACAGTTAGCTTCCGAGTTCAATTTTCATGGCTATTTCTTATGTTTTTTGAACTTGGCAGCCTAGTTCATTATCACCTTGTGGCTGGTCTCATATGAGACATACAGTTGTATTAACATGTGAATTTAGAGAGTAAACTGTAACTAATTTGGAGTCCCATTTAATCCAACTGTGCCCAACTGCGCCTTACTGTGTCTTTTATTCAGGGTATTGAACCACCATTAAAGGGGTAGAGCCAAGAAAGTATATTAGCAAAGCCAAAATTCATGATAACAAATCTTCAATCCAATTTCCTCTACAACCGTCTTTTACAATTATCAACAGATTTAGAGTCTGATCATCAGTAGAAACTTAACAACTGAGATTTAGACATGAGTATATAGCAGGTTTACAGACAAGATTATTGTATGCCAGAGAAAAACGGTTTGAGGACTTGAAATCCAGAATTTCGAACCTCGAGGTCACTGTACCCATTTCAAAAGAGAGAACTCAGAGCCACAAGTGTAAGTATCTTGAATGTAAATATTGAAGCAGGGAAACTCTTTAGTCTGTTAAACTTTAAGGACAAGTATCACAAATATCAACACATGTTCCTTCCCTGCTCAAAAATCCCTCTATCGTGAGAAACATTTTCGCGAGCTTCACTTCTTGAGCAGCCGCTTCATGTCTCTATTCTGGCGGTCGATCGACAGGTCTGCCTTGTCCGTCTTGCCTGAAATTCGGTCCAGCATTTCGTTTTGTGTCTCAATCTCTCCGCCCAGGCCCTCCGCAAGGCCCCGAAGTCTCGACAGAGAGTCACACATCTCCTCTGAAAAACGTCAACAAAAACATTGAACATGTCTCGAAAATTACATCTATGATCTTTTTACTGCAAATTTAGGACCTTGAGTTGTGTTCTGTCATAAATTTCAGACTTTTTTAAAGGTAACACGGATAAGCTGATCGAAGTAGTTTCATTTGATTAACATGTAAACCTTAGCAAACACACAAATATTCTGAAAGTTTTTTTAAAGACAGATTGTATGTAGCACCAAAAAGCCATTGAGCTCTACACAAGGCTAAAGCTCAATGCTAAAAGCCATAGAAAAAAATTAAAAGCAATTGAAAAAGCTCATTTTTTAATTTATTTCTTTATAAATATTTATATATATTTTTTTTAGTTTAAATCTCCAAGGGAAAGCCCTATGCTAAAAATTAAATAAAAAAAAAATTAAAAAAAAAAAAAAAAGTCTCTAAACTAACAATAAAATTGTTTCAAATTTTTTTCTGCGGCTTTAAGGTATTAAAATCTGTCTCTTAAAAAAAGTTCAGAATTTCTGTGTCTGCTAAGGTTTACATTTCAATCAAATGAAACTACACTGATCAGCTGATCCGTGTTACCTTACCCTTAAAATTGTACAACAAAAAGCCACAACACTCTATTCATATAAAAATTTAAGCACATGCTTGTGTTTAGTGATGTTTGAAAAGCTATAACTACGACATTGTTTGAGAGGCGTTGTCCCTTGACGACAGATAATGTTATTCTTATGAAGCGTCGTCAACGAATACAAATTAAGTAAACCGTCATGTGAACCTGGTGATGCATTAGATACTGTAGTTATATGGTAATTCTATTTTATGTTTTCCCTTTGCAAGTCAATATAGGTTTTAAATTTTCAATTTTAAGTATCATTCATTAGAAAGAATTATAATAACAGCAGACAATGTGGCAGAAATTTATCAGATTCAACCGATCCTTACCCAGGTTGTCGTCAAGTACTTTGTTGGCGTCGCCCACAGTCGTAGAGCGGTAACCGTCGGGCTGCGAACCAAGGCCTCTCACTCGAAGACCTGCAGACAAGTTAATAAAGACTTCAAGTCAGCTGTTTCTGTGGGGTTTCCAGCGTCATATCCAAACCTACGTAAAAAAAACTTTAAATTGCATTTTTGACACTAAAAATTTTTTTAGAGGAAAATAATTGATTGATTGATTTATATTTTGGGGCAATTGACACATTTTGGTCATGTATGCCCCCAGCGCGGCCTTTAAGAGACCGCAGATTTTTTACTGTTTCCCATATGGGATTTTATTTCTTTGTTTATTGTGTCTATGTTTTGATTTTCTTTGTTTTTCTCGTTTCTTTTCTTTGTTTGTTTCTGTTTACAGCTCTCTTCGTAGGTTCGCCTTAGTGGTGAACTCTAAGATGCGCTGCACTGCTTCCTCGTCGTTTGCGAGAACCTCTTTAGTGGAGCCTGTCATTTTGCAGGTCCTTCTTTCTTCCACGTAGTGGCGACAGTCCGTGAGGATGTGGTCCACTGTCAGTTCTTCGGCACAGGTTGCACACAGAGGAGGGGCTTCGTGCTCCATGAGGTGGCCGTGTGTCAGCCTGGTGTGTCCGATGCGCAGTCTGGCGAGGATGACCTCGTCCCTGCGGTTCTTTCTGTAGCTGGTCTGCCATGCGCGTGGCATTTCCTTGATGTTCCGCAGTTTGTTGTCATATGTGACCTCTTGCCACGATGCTTCCCATCTCCTTTGGATGTCCAGTTGTAGCGAGTTGCGGAAGTCGTCTGATGTGATCTCCTCCGAGTCCCAGTCCTCTTTCTCAGAGGCTCGCTTTGCGGCTTTGTCTGCAGCCTCATTTCCAGGGATTCCAGCATGGCCGGGTACCCAGAGGAAAGAGACGTATTTGTCCTGGTTCGCCAACTGGTAGAGACAATCTTGGATTTTCTTTGCCAGTGGATTCTTGGGGAATGTTTTCTCAATTGTCTGGAGGCTACTGAGGGAGTCGGTACAGATCATAATAAAATAAGTTCTTGATTCATTATCAATAGACACCTAAATGGGGGGGGGGGGGGAGGGGGGTAGGAGATGGTTTCAAATTAACAGCTTTAGCTTTAAAAAAATTCAAAATTTCTAGCATGGTGGTGGCTTATGGAGAATATTTTACCGCCGGGGAACACTTGACGCCTCTGTTGATTTGATACTGTACTTGCATACTTGAATTGAATTCATTGATGTACTAGTGATTTCGGGTCTGTAGATCAAGCAGTCATTGCCCGTAAATAATAATAATAATAATAATAATAACATACAGCATAAGCGGAACCTCTCTGTGGCCTTGGTGGACTTCAGGAAAGCTTTCGACATGACATCGCATGGCTTAATCTTGAGGTGTCTCGAGATCTTGAATGTTCATCCCGATCTGGTGAGATGCATTGGGGACCTCATGCCGCTGTGGAGGACTCGCTTCCAGTGTAAGGCTGGTGGTAGAGTGTCGTACACAGAGTTCGTGGCATATCAGCGGGGAGTGTTCCAGGGTGACTCCCTTAGCCCCAAACTTTACTGCATCTCCCAGTTGCCCCTTTCTGCTTTACTTCGGGAACAAGATGGGTACATGGCTGGCCCACCTTCGTGTCGGAGCCATAAGGTCACCCATGCATTCTTCATGGATGACCTGAAAATCTATGGTTCTAGCAAACGCAAGCTCAGGGAGTCGCTTGATCTTGTTAGTAGCTTTGCAGCAGACATGGGGATGGAGTTGGGCTTGGACAAGTGTGCGGTCCTGCACATTCGACTTGGCAAGGTGTGTGGCCAACGAGAAGACATGGAGCTGGTAGACGGGAGCATCATTAGACATCTCGATGCCGAAGCACGGTACAAGTACCTGGGCGTGAGTGAAAGTCACGTTCAGGATACAGGATTGTGCCAGAAGGTGCTTCGTGGGGAGTATGTTCGACGCCTGAAGAAGATCTGGAGTTCCAGGTTGTCGGGTCGCAATAAGATCCAAGCGACCAACATGCTAGCCATCCCTGTCATGCTCTACACCTTTGGTGCCATGAAATGGAACGTGGCAGAGCTGAAGGGCCTCGATACCATCACGAGGAAAGTCATGTCTTCAAACTTGAGCCACCATAAGCGGGCTTCTGTTGAGAGGGTCTACCTTCCACGTGATCAGGGAGGTAGAGGGTTGCTCGGAGTTGAGAACATCTACAACCGAATGGTTATCAGTATGGCGTGTCGTGTGGTAACGAGCACAGATCCCCATCTTCAACTTGTGTATGGGCATGAGTTGTGGGGCAGTGGAGCGTTTTTGTTCAGTGCAGCAAAAAGGGCGGCATGGGCATTGGGAGTACAGTTGGATTTGGTGGAGCCGGAGTCGAGGCCAGGAGTAAACCTTGCAGGTTTGCCTCGGGCTCTCGCCAAGCAGAGGGTGAGGGAGGCGGAGGTGCGTCTTCTTTTGCGAGGGCACATGGCAAAGAGCATGCATAGCGTGTTCTACAAGAACATCGAGAGCCAGGGCCTTTGCAGGGAGCGTACTTTTGCCTTTCTTCGCTCCTCTGGGCTGACTTCCGTGTCAGAGAGCAATATCATCAAGATGCAGGATGGTGTGTTCACATCCCTGGTGTACCAGCAGTTGATCTTTGGTCGTCAGCTGGACACCAGATGTCGGGCGTGCTTCCGTTCTCCCGAGACCACCATGCATCTTCTCTCTGCATGTCCTTTCTATGCCCGTACTCTTTACATCGAGAGGCATAATGCTGCACTGCGGGTGCTTTATTTCCATCTGAGGCACCATTTTGGTATTGACGATTCACCTGTCATACCATACGCTCCTGGGGACGTTGAGGCAGTGGTGGCAAACGACCAGGTGAAGATCTTCTGGAACTATTCGTTTCCCACCACTCGCAAGCTCCATGCCAACAAGCCGGACATCGTGGTACTTGAGAAGCACAAGAAGGCGTTGACCGTGGTGGAGTTTTCTGCTCCTTCGGACCAGAACCTCACGGAAAAGTATGCCGAAAAACGCGATAAGTACCGCGATCTTGTCATGGACTTGCGGCAGAGCTATGCTGGACATTCGGTTCTGTTGGTCGTTCTTTTGGTTGGGGTGATGGGTGGAGTTCCCGACTCGTTGGTTTCAGGGCTGCGGCAAATACCAGGTTGCCGTGGATCCGCTGAGTGGCTGGCGGATGCCATGCAGAAGGCAGTGTTGCTGGGCTCCCTCCGTCTACTTCGGGCCCATGGGGAGGTTGGTGAGGTGCACCGATAAAATAAAAGGCAGCCCTGGAGTTTACTGCACGAGAGTGCGGAGCGCTGGGGTCGAGGAGGCACTGCTAGGTTTGTCTTGTAATGACCTATGAGACGGCTTAGTAGTGTCTAAAAAAAAAAAAAAAAAAAAAAAAAAAAAAAAAAAAAAAAAATAATAATATATTTATTAGACCAACTGGTTGTACAAAAAACAACATGGATCACGTCAGTATATAACTAAAACTACAACAGTTACATAAACAAAACAAAAAAACATACATTATAAACAAAAAAAATAACACATTAATTTAATGAGTAGAGCAATTAACAATTTACAGATAGTGGAGTAATGACATTCTCACTAATCTTATTGCTAAAGTATGAATTAACTGAATAAAACTCTTTATCAATTAATATCTTTTTTAAACAATTTTTAAACATGTTATCATTATCAATGTTTCTAACATTAGATGGCAAAAAATCATATACTTTTGCCGTCTGATAAAAACTGCTCTTTTCAAACTGCGCAGAACTGTGTTTTTCTATCATAACTTTATCTTTATTTCTTGTATTATACATGTGTACATTATTACATCTAAACAGATCAGGATTTTTGCGCCTGAACATGCAGCAGTTTAAAATATACAATGAGGGTAAAGTTAAGATATTTAAACGTTTGAAATGTGAGACACAAGATACACCCTTCTTAAAACGAAGGATCGTCCTTAATGCTCGTTTCTGAAGTATAAAGAGTCTATTCATATGAACGGGATAACTTCCCCAAAAAATAATACCATAAGCAAGATGCGAATATATATATGAATAATATATCGTAAACAAAGACTCTTGAGTTACATGATCTCTAATACTATATAAAATAAAATTGGCCCAATTAATCTTCTTACAGATCGCATCTATATGCGTTGTCCAGTCCAAAGTTTCATCAATATAGATACCCAAAAATTTACTACAACTTACTCTTTCAATTGATTTACCTAAGATTTTTATTAAATAACTTTTGTTTGGTGGACTTCGAGAAGAATGAAATTGAACAAATACCGTCTTCTCTTTATTTAACATGAGCTTATTTTCAATGCAGTACCGCTGTACATCATTAACGACGACATTTGCCTTATAGATCAAATCCTCTTCCGTATCTGCTATAACAATAGCCGTCGTATCATCTGCGTATTTGATCAATTCAACATTTACATTCTCCGGTAAATCATTAATAGCGATGCCAAAGAGGGTTGTTGACATTTTTCCCCCTTGAGGTACACCTAGAGTTACAGGTAGCGTGCCCGATTTTCCATTAATTTGTACATATTGATAACGCTCGGACATATATGAATTAAATAACTTTAAGCTACCCAAATCACATCCTAAGCGTCCTAACTTATTGAGTAATATATTTTTATCGATACTGTCAAAAGCTTTAGCGAAATCAAAGAAAATTGCTAAACAATATTTTTTACTGTCCAAACATTTATAAACTGACTTTAAAAGGACGAACGTAGCTGTAATTGTAGATTTGTTTTTAACAAATCCATGTTGACTGTCAGAAATAAGGTCATTATCATACCTAATCATAAGATAATCATTCTAATCATAAGAGGGGTGATTAAGACCGCGGAATGTTGTGCAAACAACATACGTGCCCCGCTAAGAAACGGTACTTAACTGTCTGGCGTGCAGACTGGGTATTAGGAGCCCCAGAGAGCACTGTGAACAATGTTGAAAAACAAGTTCCGCCATTGGTTACCAACCAACCATACCTATGCTGTGTTATTTGATCATCCAATGTTTTTTCAAATAATTTACCGAAAACTGAACAATTTGATATGGAACGATAATTTCCTACATCTAATTTGGAGCTTTTTTTTAACAAAGGAAAAACCTTTGATATTTTTAAAGGTTTCGGATATTCACCAGCAGAAATTGATTCATTAATAAGATATGTTAATGGCACAGCTAGTAATGGACCACAGTATTTTTTAACTTTGTAACTTACTTCATCTGGGCCCGAGGTATTTTTATTCGGCAACGAATTTATATTTTTAAGCAATGCATCATAAGATACATGTTTAAAATAAAACGGATGATCTTCGGACTGGACAAAGTTTTGAAAATCAAATTCAACACTACCAACTGAAAAAGTTTCCTGGACCAATTTTTCAACTGTTTTAACAAAATAATTATTAAAATGATTACATATTTCAATAGGATCAGAAATTAAATTATTCTCTACTAACAATTCTGTAATAACTGAATTTTTAGGGGCTTTCACATTACATACCCTTGATATTATTTCCCAAGAGGCTTTAATTTTATTTGATGCAATTTTCATGTATTCATCATTTTCTGCCATTACAGCTCTACTTATATTTGCTTTATGCTTTTTTAACTCAGTATTATAATATTGTTTTAAAAAGGGATATTGCTTTAGCATTTTTTGAAATTGTCTTAAATAAATACTTTCTTTAATAAGATGTGGGTTTTTTAAAATCCATGATGGTTTTTTGTCATAATTATTATTTTTCATCGTTTTTTTTTTCTTTGGAAATGCTTCATTAAAATGATATTCAAATATTTCAAGAAATAGCTGCCACTTTTCATTACAATTGTAATTTGAATGCAGTAATACTGACCAATTTTCTCTCATTAATATTCTGTGAAAATAATCCAGATTCTCTTGACTAAAAGTTCGTAAAAGCAAAGTGCTTATTTCATCTGCCTTACTTTTGGTGTTTAATTCATAAACTATTTCAACAATAGTATAATTATGATCAGATAAATGAGTAGAACTAGTGAGAAAATCTGCATTATAATCTATATGACTAATTATTATATGATCAATTAAAGTACTAGTGGTAGATTCTCTCGTGGGTGCTACTTGAATAATGCACAGTTAATACATGCTGGGAGGGGAACATTTTAGACTTTTATATTAAATAGTGTTAGTCTTCTTCTTTTCTTATGCCCGCATTTTGGCGTTTAACCCATTCTAAAGTATCCTCTTTGGTGTAGTGGTTAGTACACTTGGCTCTCGTCTGAGAGGTCCCCGGTTCAAATCCCGAATATGGCAGACTTTTTGCGACTTGGGATGGGTGTGACTGACTACTAGATGAAAGAATTGGTAGGAGGAAGGCAGCTTACGTCTGTCTATACTCCACTGGGGTGATTAAGACCGCGGAATGTTGTGCAAGCAACACACATGCCCCACTTAGAAACGGTACTTAACTGTCTGGCGTGCAGACTGGGCATTAGGAGCCCCAGACAGCACTGTGAACAATGTTGAAAAACAAGTTCCGCCATTGGTAACCAACCAACTATATTTATGGTATTGTTGATTCAGTGAAATTTAAATTTGTACAAAAAGAAAATCCAGCAAAAGATACAGTGGTCCACTTGTTTCTGTTTGGATTGTTTGAAACTGGTGCAAAGAACGGAGGGATTATTTTAGGAAAAATATGAATGCATAAATAAACAAGAATCTCAATACAGTAAAGACAACTCCCTCCAACCCACCCTAGATACCACACATCTCTGTGGCTGACTCTGATTTTCCCAGGCTCCCCAGTACCTAAAAAAGAAGAAAATATGGAGGGGGGGTGATCATACCCACGGTGGCCTAACCTGCTTAGTCTTAAATTTATTGTGTGCATGAACAATACTGTGAAGAGATTAATACTTTAATAGCTTCTGATAAAAAAATCAAATTTTCTAGCATGGAGGACACAACAGCAAACTTGTTATTATGCAACTTGTGGGTAGGTAAAACTCGATTTTATGTAAAGGAGATCACAGCCCCATTAAAAATAATTAGCGTTGTGTGTATAGGTTAAAGCCACGTGTAAGGGACCAAGAGTTGGCAAGGGTCAACTGAATGTCATGATTTTCTCATATGTTGTAGTCAATGTAGTCCATACACATGTAATTAAGATTTGGACTACAACATATGTGAAAATCGTTACATTCAGTTGACCCTTGCCAACTCTTGGTCCTTTACACGTGGTTTTAACCTATAGGAAAAACTTGATATAAGGTAATACTAGTTTGATATAAGGTAAAACAAATTTTCTGGGTCCCTTGACTTAACGTGATGACAAATTTTTACTGTATTTTCCAACCAGGTTTTGATCGGCTCGTCATCTGAGAGGCTACCTGGGTGCTCCGAGGGTCCCAGCTGCTCTATGTGGGTCGGCAGAGAGCTGCTGGGGTCTTTCACACCCTCCGAGGGTTTGGGGGTCCCCTCAGTGCCCCTGCCACTGATGTAGTTCTTCAGGCTGCCAAACACGCTCTGCAACATTCAGCAAACATCAGCGAGTGAAGAAGTTTCGTAAGATGCTTTCTATTGATATATCAAGATTAAAAATAAGTGACATTCCAGGTTTGAACAGTACCAATAATTTAGATTAATTAAATAAATGTGAAGAGCCTCAGGCACCAGCAACATTACACAGAGAAAAGCAGGTAGAGGGTTTGGGGGCGTAGGGGGGAGGGGAAGGAGAAGCAATAAGGAGATATCCGAGGTATGCTGTGCGCTGTTGCCAGTACAAGCGACGGAACGTAATGTCACGTTCCTCCGTTCATGCCAATTATTGCGCTAATACAGTTAAACAAATCTAAGTTTACTCCTGACTTGGTGACAACATAGTCTAGACAGGCTGGCGCCCCCTATCGAATCCATGTTGTAGACGTCCAAGATGGCCGCCGCGCGTAGTCGAATCTCACGTAAACTAAGGTGGCGTCCCAATAGTCCTATTCTCGTCTACTACCCTTCCCTATAATGGCGGCAATGCACCCTTCTTATATGGCGGCCATCTTGGAGGGGAGGGGAAAGCTCATTTAGGGACCCTAAGTAGACGAGAAATAGTATTGGGACACCGCCTAAGATCTGTTATACTGTACACTGATGTGTTGGGTACAGTGCAGCATGAATTTTTACTCTTTTAGTAACCGATGATTAAAATAAGATTAAAAAATACTTGTCCCTGTAACATCAAACGAATGCAGCTAGTTGCGAAGGTAAACGGAGAAAATACCCTTTGATAAAATACCCTCAGATATAATACCCAGACAAAATACCCCAGGACAAAATACCCTCAGACAATTAACCCTAGGACAAAATACCCTTGGATAATTTACCCTAGGACAAAATACCCTTGGACAATTAACCCTAGGACAAAATACCCTGGGATAAAATACCCTTGGACAAAATACCCTAGGACAAAATACCCTTGGATAATTTACCCTAGGACAAAATACCCTTGGACAATTAACCCTAGGACAAAATACCCTTGGACAAAATACCCTTGGACAAAATACCCTAGGACAAAATACCCTTGGACAAAATACCCTCAGATAAAATACCCTCAGACAAAATACCCATGGATAAAATACCCTTGGACAAAATACCCTCGGACAAAATACCCTTAGACGAAACACTCTTTGACAGAATACCCTCAGACAATTTACCATATATTATAATATATAACAGCATCTTAGGTATTTCGTAGAATGATAAAAATTATACCTACATCATGCAAACATTTTGCACACATGTATTGTATATACACTGTACAGTACAGTATTATATAATATTATTATTATTAAAGGGACAGGGTACAATAATTTTCATGTTGCATAAAAAGTTTCCTATTGATGTAATAAAATTAAAAATATGTGTCAATTGCCCAAAATACCAACCAACCAACCAAAATTAAAAATATATGTTATTTCGGATTTCAACAGTACCAATAATTATAATCATAAATTTATGATTAAAATTTCTATAATTTATAATATGTTATTGCGAATTGCCCATGAAAAAGGTAAAAAAAAATTCACTGAATCCTGCGCATGATACTTTCACAGCATAATTTATTTTTTATACGTTTAGTTGTAGAGTATAATAATTAAATATTTAGCACCTTTTAATTATTTTATTATTTATCATGTTTTTTTTTAAGGGTAAGATAACACGAAGAATCGATTGTTGTGGTCCCATTTGATTAACACGTAAATCTTAGCAACCTCATAATAATTCTGAATTTTTTTTTGACAGACAGTTTTTGGCACCAAAAAAATATGGAAAAAATTTCAAAACAATCGGACGATCCAATTTTTTTAAACGAATTTTTTAAATTTTTAGTATGGGGCTTTCCCATGGAGACCTAAACTAAGAAAATAATTTAAAAAAATTGGATTGTCCGATTGTCTTGAAATATTTTCCATATTTTTTTGGTGCCAAGAACTGTCTCTCAAAAAACATTCAGAATCATTATGAGATTGCTAAGGTTTACATGTTAACGATTATTGTCACCGGAAGTTCCGCCATCTTTCTTTTATGCGCCGCCATCTTCTTTTCATACGCAATACATATGAGTGACAAGAACAAGCACTATTAGGAAAGCAGTGATCAGCACAGTAAGATATGTTAATTTAATAAAATGAATCACTTTAAACACTTTCTCGTGTATTTTATCATCCATCATCCTTGCAAACATTGAAAAACATTTAAATATGGGTGGTAAATAGTTGTACGCTGTTTTGACTCACTAGTCAAAATGATCGCAATTCATTTGTTTTTTCTGCTGAAAAGTGTAAAGTTGTTTTTTGACGATTTGGCAACATTGTTATCCCATCCAGTTAAGCTACGAGCAGCATTGCCGAATTGTGCAGTTTTTATGAAGGCTTGTATCTCAAAAAGTAAATGGTTATCTATAATTATTATTTCATCATAATTCTATTTAAAATAATGATTGTTTTTTAAGCTAAAATTTGAATCCATTATTCAGTACCATTACGGAGATTGAAATTTGCATTTGATAACATGCGTTTTTTATATCTCAATTTAAAAAATAATGGCACTGAATTTAGGTGTATTTTATTGCATGAGAATTTTTATTTATTTTTTCTCTATGCAATGCTGAAAAATTGGAGTGATTTACCATTTCCTAAGACCAGTGACAATAATCCTTAATCAAATGGGACTACAACAATCGATTGTTCGTGTTATCTTACCCTTAATGTAGGTTAATTTGGGTGCAATAAATTTGAGCCAACCCAGGCAAAAAGGACTTTGGGGGAGGGGGGAAATAAGTAAATGTAAATGAACAGGGGAGACTAAATAAAACATCGCATAATTATTATGGTATAATTATTTTACAGTGAATGTATGAATGCATTTTTTTCATTATTTTTTAATAAAGAGCAAAAACAAAACAAAAAGTAAGAATAAAAAATCGTCACCTCATGAATAGAAGAAAACATTGCTTCCCCACCCAATTTTTTTACGTATTAATATAATGTTACATTGTAAGGTCGACAAGAGATACATTGCTTTTTGCAGTAGAATGTTCTATAAACTTACTCATGGAAACCAGCTATAAAATTAAATGTTCATAATGGTTTTAAAATTTATGTTGTCACGAGTAACAACCAGCACAAAGCATGATAGTAAAATACGTATTGCTATTTCAGTTATTTATTTGTTATTTTATTGTACAAAATCATTATTTACCAGAAATTATATTTAATTCACATTTTTAATGATGAGAAGAAATTTTATATTTTTGAAGATATAGAATTACATGTACACATGGTACATAATAAAATTATCTTAAAAAGTATTTAGTTGTGATAAAAAGCCTTTATAACTTCTTAATGCATATTAGTGACTTAAAAATATTGAGACACCGGGAAAAAAATCATATACTTCTTTCTTTACCGAACTTTTAGTTATATAATTTTGACAAAAAGACCAGACTACGTAGCCGGCCCCGTTAGGAAAAAACGAGCATTGATGTGTATAGTATATTAAAAGATATTTGAGTGAGACGGCTATATATGAACGAACTGAACACGAGTGGGGACATGCATTTTTACCCAAGCGTTTTGGAATTGAGATTCATATATCTATTATATATTATTCAAAACGATGATTATTCTTTGAATGAGCTAGTTTATGAATGTATTGCAAATGGAATATTCCAGTATTTTCAAAAATGTGAATTTCTCGCCCTGAATTGAAACTGAAAATTTTCCCAACCTCAAAGTGTTGGGTATTTTATCCGAGGGTATTTTGTCCAAGGGTATTTTGTCTGAGGGTATTTTGTCCAAGGGTATTTTGTCCGAGGGTATTTTGTCCAAGGGTATTTTATCTGTGGGTAAATTGTCCAAGGGTATTTTATCCCAGGGTATTTTGTCCGAGGGTATTTTATCCCAGGGTATTTTGTCCGAGGGTATTTTGTCCAAGGGTTAATTGTCTAAGGGTATTTTGTCCAAGGGTTAATTGTCTAAGGGTATTTTGTCCAAGGGTATTTTGTCCAAGGGTATTTTGTCCTAGGGTATTTTGTCTGGGTATTATATCCGAGGGTATTTTATCAAAGGGTATTTTATCCGTGATTCAGTTGCGAAATGATTAAAGGAAAATATGCTTAATTAAATGCTATATAGTGACTGCAACTGATTTAATTCTATTAAATTATTATTATTTTAAAGAGAGTGACTCCATACACACATTTTCTTCAAGCAAAAAGATTAAATACCCTATTTACTATGGTGCTGTCATGATAGCCAATTTTCAAATTTTGCATGTAAACTGTTCCACTTTTTATCCAATCACCAGGCATAATTTCTGTCACTAGACAAGAATTAAGCACTCTGATTGGCTGAGTCTTATACATGGATCCTTGCAGCACCATAGATAATAGCCACCATGGGTGCGATTCACGAAGAAGTTAACCAGGTTTCTAACCACGATTAGCTTAACCACGTTTAAATATACCTTTTTTATGTGTTAAACCACCTAGTTAAACGTGGATAAGCTAAACGTGGTTAGAAACCTGGCTAACTGCTTCGTGAAACGCGCCCCATGTTTCTAAATGTCTTATAAGTACTACAGTTTATATCGTTACTATCGTTAGTCATCTGGCAAAACCAGCAAGTGTCTCTTTCTAAATTTTACAGGAGAGCAAGTTATTAATGTTTTTTGTGTTAAAATTGGAATATATATTCATTTTTTGACCAATTTTCATGTTTTTTTTTTTTTTTTTTTTTCAAAATTCTGAAGTGAGCAAAAGTTTGTGAATTTCATTTAAAACATTTTGTTCTACTCACAATTTTTATTTTCATTTTAAATACTTTCAAATTAAAATTCTATTTATTAAAATACATAAGTTCTTTTAATCTTCTGCCTGCAAGCAGAATTCGCTATCACTTCCACCAGAATGGCGGCCTGTGCGCACACGTTTCCTCTCATCTCCTGGAAAGTAGACTGATTGCGTTGCTCATGCAACCACCTAATAATCCAACTCTTTGGTGCAGTGGTTAGTACACTTGGCTCTCATCTGAGAGGTCCCCGGTTCAAATCCCGAATATGGCAGACTTTTCGTCACTTGAGATGGGTGTGACTGGTTACTAGATGAAAGAGTTGGTAGGAGGAAGGCAGCTTACGTCTGTCTATACTCCGCTGGGGTGATTAAGACTGCGGAATGTTGTGCAAGCAACATACATGCCCCACTTAGAAACGGTACTTAACTGTCTGGGCGTACAGACTGAGTATTAGGAGCCACAGAGAGCACTGTGAACAATGTTGAAAAGCAAGTTCCGCCATTGGTAACCAACCACCTTGTAGAAAATTCTGCCACTCAGCCGGTTTTGCCAGATGACTATAAATATATAGCCTGAGAGAAGAGGAACATTACCTTGATGCTCTGAATATGCTTCTGGCTGAACCTGAGTGTGTTGTTGATTTCGTCGAGGCGCTGTTCCGTGCGCTCCAGTTGCTCTCTCTGACGTACCAGCTCCTGCAACGACACCCTTGCTTAACAACAAATCTCGTCTCTGGAAAGTTCCCTCTAGCAAGCAAAGTTGGATCAACGAGTCGGAAACTTTGAAATTATAGCTCCGAGATTCTAGGAAGCCAAGCAGCTCAAGGCCAAGAATTTTTACTGAGAAAACGGCAAATTGAGGAACCTCCCCTCACAGTTCGGCAAATATTTCTTTACATATTTAGTGTCCAGTATGCATACATAAGCGCAGAAGGCAGCACTGGTCGTCCATATCTCTTAACATATCCCTTCCACTGATACCCTCTTACGGCAGTCCAGCTAGATGTGAAAATGGATTAAGACAGGTGCTTACATTAGGAGGAGTGATCACAGTTGGAAGTTGGATTTTGTCGGCAGTAGAAGTGATGTGGGAAAATATTCCTTCATTAACAGGACTGTAAGAGAAAAAGAATTCATTGAATGCAGAAGTTGTTGAAGCGGAGAGTTATGAATTGTTTAAGAGGGTTTTGAGACAAGCAAACCCTTCGCGAGCCACCGTGGCGTAGCCGCATTTTGCCGCATTAATTTTATTATTAGTATCTAAATGGACCTGAGAGTCACCCACAGTGCTTTATCTGTGATTGAATGCAATATTAAGCCGCGTTCACATACTCAAAAACTGCTACGGCATGTCATAGGTCTCCTTGGTTATCTTATGGAGCTATGCATACTGTATATATGGCATGAATGCCGTAGCGATTTCTGAGCATGTAAGCATATCATATGAAAGCTGCTTCAGACTTGTATGAATACACAATAATAATAAAATTAACGCGACAAATGTGGCTACGCCACGGTGGCTCGCGAAGGGTTTTGCTTGTCTCAAAACCCTCTTAAACAACCCATAACTCTCCGCTTCAACAACTTCTGCTTTCAGCAAATTCCACTCTCTGTGTATATGTACACTGCAGTACATATACTGTAATGAGTAGTGTATGCAAGGTATGCATATGCATACATACTAACTGTATCAGGCATATATTATGCATATGTATCATGACTATCATGGATAAGCAATGTGACATATTATATATTATGTTTGATCACAGACACGTGGTACCCATATGATATACAGTAGTATGAAAATGTATGCATATGTACAGTATGCATACACTTATGATATATTATGTGTGTATGCATATGCATACAGTATCATACTGTACAGTATGCATACATATTCAATGAGTACATAGCGTCGAAAGACATACCTCAGCAGTCGCCACTCCAATTTGCTCAGAGTCCCTCAGCAATCCGATGGATCTGCTCGAAGATTCGACGGTTCGCTGCTCGATTTGCCTCTTTCGGTCGAGCAGTTGGGTCCTCCGTTCCTCAAGGTCCCGCTGCTCTCTGCTGAGGTCACTTTCCCCGAACATGTAGCCCGCTGAACCGCTCTTCGAGTGCCGTAAGAACGCTGCATCATCAACGTCCCCATCGTAGAAAGGATTCTTAGAGTCATCGTATCGTCCGTTACCAGCCATTGTCTCGAGAAATCTGCGTAATTGACACGGTAAACGGTAATTCAAGAAATTTGTCACTCACCAGAGCAAACGGGGGACGGGGGCGTAATCAACGACCGTAATTATGACGTCATTGACGTCACGAGGTGATTTGGCAACATTCATGCAATGCAACATTGCCACATTCATGAAATTGATTTTTAAATAATACTTTTAATTATACGTATTGATAATTAAATATTGAGCATTTTTATACATCTTTCTTAAGGAAATAAATCAGGAGCAAACGTTTTTGGCACTTTCTTAAAAAGTTACATTAAATTTATACCATAAATTTTATATGGATTAGATCCATGGTCCCAAAAGTGCCCAAAACCCAAAACCACATGACAGAGGTAGGCGCAGGTGTTTTCGAATTCGAAATTGACTTTTTTTTAATTCATAGTTAACGTATCTTCCTACGTTCTATATGTAGTAAGAGTTAAATTTTACTTATAAAAAATTTAGTTGGAAGAAAATCTGTTTTATCAGATGTAATTCATGTAATGCATATGATTCATTGAAATCATTGATTCCCCTGAATAGTTACTTTTACGTGCGCAGCGGAGCGCGGAGCAATTCAGACTGCGCAGGAATACTGGATTCCGAACAATTCGAACTATTTTCTTTGTATTCGCGGGCGTTCGCGGACGCAGCCATCTTGCATATTGAGAGTTAAGTTCTGTTTGTGAAATAGGTGGAAAATCTACAATCATCCGTTATGTCAGAAAGGGAAGATAATGTCTACAAGGCTAAATTGGCAGAGCAGGCTGAAAGATATGACGGTAAGTAATTAATTCCTGCATTGGAGCTGTATTTATTAAGAAATAGTTGTTTGAAAAGAGCCGACTTTTTAACACTCCTTGTTCAAGACGTTTATAGATTTTTTATTAAAAGTGTCTTGAAATCACCGACTAGGGACTGCCTGTGTTAATTGCTAGGTGTAGCATTTAATTTTTCTCAATATTTTGGAATTGAGCTTGGAATATGTGTGATTTCTCGTGTGAAATTTACGAATTCAAGCATTGCTTCTTGGACTGCAAAACAAGGTGCGAGATTTGGCGAGCGAATGCGTCATTACTTGCAGTAATAAAACACCCCGTATTTACCTGCATAAGTGCAAGCTGTTGGTTGGACGATTTAGCAGATTTTAATTGCTAGCGTAGAATATTCGAGAAGTTCTGTTTGACAGTTGAGTATGCATATCATACATGGGCAATGTCGTAAAATATCCCCGCCCTTTTTTTTTTTTATACAGCCATATACGATAGGTATGTAATTTTTTAATATTGAGATCATTAGTAGACATACATACCGGGCTATAACATTCGTAGGCGTGGTCCAATATATATGCATACATTGTTACCTAGGAATATTTGGCGTGCATTTTTGACATGCTCTATTTGCAGGTTAATGGCCTATGTATATTAATTAAAATAACCGGTATGCATACCGTTTTAGTTGGTTTATTCAATGTTGGTTAATTACTCGTCGACGTGAGTCATTCGAGAATGTTATCTTCATGAAAATTTACCGTCATTTTGCGTAATTTGTGTTAATTTTTATTTTATAAAAATCATTATTTCCTGTTACTTCTTTATTATTATTATTTTTTTTATCTCGGCATTGTCAGGTTATTGAAAAGTAAAAATGTTGTCCAAAAATCAGTCCAAGGTCATTTATTAGATCGGTCTTTTTTTCTTATTTTTTTCTTCGCGTCGGGAATTTAATTATGTCTGATGAATGATATTTGATTGTAGCGGTGTTTCTTGGCTTAGGAAGGCAAATTAAAATTCTTTCGTGACGTGTGCGATGTATGCATACCTCTGTAGTCTGTGTGCATCATATCTTGACGTAACGGAAGAGAAGTGGCAAATAACGAGCCGTCACTCGGCCGAACGAACGACGAAAACTGTAAAAATAATCATTTACAATTAAAATATTGTATCTAAGAATAAACATTTTCCACTGTAAAAAACGTAGTCAATAAATTAACGTGTATACATAATCATGTCGATTGTCCTAAAATACAACCATCGATCGATCAATTATGACGAAAGTAATTTTTTTATTTTTGAAATAGTATCTTTATTTGAACGTACTGTATCCACCTTTGGCAAGTCCTCTCATTTCTTGACGTGGGTAAAGGGGGGCGTTGCAGATAGCCAGTGACGTCACATTTGGCTACTGATGACTCATCCGCGAATTTTGTCTCCTCGCGACTCGCGACAATGAGAGGAATCTTGGCAACTAAAATCAACTCTTTATTTGTTTAAAAATTCACTTGTTTGTCTCAAACTCTCAATAGATTCTGCATTTTAACTGAACCCTGCTACAGATGCCAGTGATTTGATTGGTGGATACAACTTTCCCGGATCTTCGTGTTCCGAACGTATCAATACTTCCGATTTTATGGTCCTTTCAAAACCAGCCATTAGCCTAGCAATAAAAAGAATGTTGTGCTTAATTTTGTATTTATAATTTTCCATTATCGATGATGTTATTATAACTTTGAAGCGTTAATAGTGCTTACTCGTCATCATTATTTCACTTTTCATATACATGTATGTAATATATATTTTTTTTTTTTAATTTAAAAGCCTGGCAGCGACTTCTTTTAAATTTAAATATTTCATATTGTTATTCATATAATGTGAAATAAAGGTGACGAAAAAAAGCACTATTAACGTTTCAAAGATTGCTATAAAGTTCTGACTGAGGGAACCTCAGGCAGGATAATCTTGATGGACTACCCATGCCACTGTGTTGACTGCCCGCGCGGGAATTGGATCCTGCATTATAACTTCATGAAGAAACAGATCACTAGAGATGCATGTGTCAAGTGGGGAGTTCCTTGAAAAAAATATCGTTAAACGTGGCACAGTGGCCAAGTTTTGGTCCTTGCAAAATCCTATAAATCAAAACAGTCACACAAAAAAAAGGTAAGGGAAATTATACAAATTTGCGGCCTATAACAAAAGCCGCGCTGATGGGGGCATACATGACCAAAATTTGTCAATTGCCCCAAAATACAAAGCATAACAATCTAATGCACCAAATGTGTGCAAGAAAACGCACAAATTTTAATCTGATTTCACGCGCCCAGTGAAAAATAGAAGAGTCAATAAATTTTTTGCCTTTTCATTGTTATTCATTTATCATACAGTGCACATCATATTAGGTCCAGCGACACATAATAACAAAAGATTGACCAAAATACTTCTATATTTATGATTCTTGTACGTTCATGAATTTATTTTGTATTTACGACGGACAGACCTTTGGATTTTCCCGATATAGATTGACCCTGTTTGTGTGACCACAGGAGGGGGGACGGCAGAACATGGGACTTAGGGCTTTGCCACGAGTTTTGCATTATTTACTTTAATAGTCTTTAATTTAAAGTTAGCGGGCACTGCACGCATCTAATTCGTGCATGAAAAATTTATTTATTTCACCCAAGGTGTACACACTTACACAGTATTACAATTTTTTGTTATTTTTTGCAAGAATGGATGAATTTTTTTGTCTGATTTATTAGAGCCTGGAAAGTATTTGAAAAGGATAAAAATGAAAGTACTAGTCAATAGGCGCCACTAATTAAAGGATAGGGCCTAAAAGGGGCGTGGGTTCAAATGCAGTCACGGCAAGAAAAAAAAAGTGTTCATTTGACGCTGTGATAACAATAGTAAACTATTTTATACGAGAGTTTTACGTTTTGGGTAGCTCGGAGTTGCTTGAAGATCTTCGGGATGTAGGCAGAAAACCCTAAAATTCAATGCTGCTGTTCATCTCTTTTTTAATGATGGTTTTGATCGCCAAATATTTTTCTGCAATAGCATTGGTTCTTCTTGTAACCATTTATGAAAGAAAATAGTAAGAAAATTGATGCGAATAGCCAGGAGAAATTAATTTCGATACCAACTTTAGCACGTATCTGCCAAGCCGCTGACAATGTTTTGCCTACGACGCAGTGGTATGCGCCTCTGATTCGTAATCGGATGGCCATGCACCACCAAACTTTTCACAAGAAGCGGTTGCTAAAGGACACCCACTCGTGCATCCGGGAGGTGATTGGTGGCATCCTCCATCAATTGCCGACCATCCTGACTAAGGTTTCCATGGTTTCCTCAGTCACAACCAGGCGAATGCTGGGATGGATTGCTTGATGGATTGCTTAGGCCATGGCCGCCCCGGTTTGGAAGGGACCCACAAAAGTAGAGTCTACGAAGCGCCGGGAGGTTAAATTCAGTCACTTAAATGTGGCCAGTACCCTAAACTAGGGTTCAGTTAAAAAAGCTAAAAATCGTGAATGACGTCATTGTGTTATGACGTATGGTGAACGATCCGTAAGGAAATCTGAAATAATCGGAGGCCGTTGCACAATAATATTATCTTGCTGCAACCTTGACAAAATAGAACATTTTTTATCGCATCTTAAAACAGTATATAATTTTATAAATACAACATTTTAATAATATCAGTATTATTATATAATGAACAGCGACTTCGAGAGAAATTGACACTCCCCCTCAATAAAATCTTCGACAGTCATCGATCGTCGTCGCTAGGAAGTTTATTTTAGGTTTGTTTCGTTTGTTGTATCTCATTTTTAGTAATGTCTGGCACTTTTTCAGTATGTAACAAGCATGTGTTTTCGTACAGATATCTGATGTAGTTTATTGTGCAGTTACGAACGTTTAACTTAATAAATTAAACAAAAATATAACTGAATGTCTTTTTATTTTTCTCCATTATTTTCTCTTTGCTAATATTTTGATCAAATAGCGTACAGCTTTGAGTCAATTGATTAATGGTAAGTATAAGCGATGACGTCAAAGTTCGGCATTGGGCTATTGTGGGACTGGATTCTTGCTGTCTTAGGGTGTACTTCTCCCGAGTTCACCGGAAAATTCAACATTCGACTTCCTTAGATCGGAGTCAGTGCTCCACTGCCGGAATTTGTGACGTTTTTTTTTTTTTTTTTATCTTCGCCATCCGGGAGGCTGCGTGTTTTCTTGGCCACATTGTTCTGTTGGTATCAATCAGACGGTTACAGACTTCACAGATCTTCACTCTCCGCCACCGCGAGCTTACCATCCAACCCACATTACCGCTAATTAAGGATTGACCTCAGTTGCTTGAGATCTCGGAATCGGCCCCCTTGAATTGAACAAGAGTTGCAGAGAACTTAAAACTTGCCATCAAAATGTGGCATGCAAATTTTGAAGTGGATTTGTATGAGAAAACTGAGGTAGAAGTTTAACTTGGGGGCCGTATGGATGGAAATCGGAAAATGGAACTATTGTGAAAAAAAACGCCCCCTTGAATCTGATCAAACCATAAGCGATTATGTTTTAGAACTTAGAACATTCTCGAAATTTTAAAATTTATTTCATTCGATATGAACTGATATGAAATGAACTTTCACTCCGAAGTAACTGAGGTCAATCGTTAAGCGTTATCAGAAACCATCTCAGAGACTAATGACAAGTTTCTATTAGGCAGGCTAGGCACTTTGACTAATGGAGGATCGACCATGATGCCATATATGTGATATATGTATTGATGGCTTAGTATTTTTATTAAAATTAGTGCAGGTTAATCAATATTTTCATTTCACAGTTTTATTTCCGAGACAATGAACTGATTGAACCACTTTGAACCAGATAATTCACTTATATTGCAATATATTACCTTTCGAAGAAATAATTATTTAAAAAAAAAAAAAAGGAAAAAAAAGAGGAGGAGGAGGGTATTGACTTTTTACGTGACGTCATCAGACGTGATGAAACAACGAGCTTTTGATGACATCCAGAGTTGACTAGTCTGTCATATAAGATATGTGACGTCACTGTCGATAGTCGTCATTAGAGGTCTGCCTAGGCCACGGGCCGGGCATCGGCAGTCTGCGAACGGGCCGAGCCTAGCTTTTTCTCGAACTTTCAAAAGTGATTTCTTTGTTGTTGTTATTTTTGCTAAGGAAAGAGGAAAAAGGGAAACAAGCAAGCAAAAAAAGCTTCTAAAACTACTTCTTCTTGGTTTTATAATGGGTTGTAAAGCACTAAAATAAAAAGGCGAGCTGCGGTTGAACTACAGACGGGCCACGGGCCGGGCCTACAATCATCCGAACGGACCGGGCCGGGTCTCGAAAATCCGGCCCGTGCAGACCTCTAGTCGTCATTGCTACAATTGAAGTGCAGTCGATTTTCTGAAGTAAAAGTTTTGACTGTCTTCATGTTTCATGCAGTTTTTTTTTTTTTTTTTTTTTACAAGGATACACCCCTAAGAGCTTACAGCTCGCGGCGGGGTACTGGGTAGGGATAAGGTAGGGAACGGATAGTGGCCACGGCCTGCATGCTTACGCGTCCCAGCATTCGCTGAAGTGAGACTGAGGGAACCGTGGAAAACCTCAGTCAGGACGGACACCTCTACTTTTTCTCAATGGACCAAAGCGATGTCCAAAGCCTGGGGAACCACACACAAGTGCATCACTGCACTGGGTGGAAAGCGAGACGAATTTACCACAGAGAGGGAGCAGTGTATTTTTTACTTGGTCAATAGTTTTCTATTGACCAACAAATCAAAAAGTCTGGTACATTTTGAACGAACTTTGACTGTTAGGAGGACGCAGTGTGTTCCGTTATGTGCCATAAGTTCGTGTAATGTTGATAACCGTCTTCTGTTGCAATGACTGATATGCGCAGCGTATAACTGAAGGCAGCACAAAGTACACTTCATTCAAATAAAAACACCAGACATAAAATTTTCATATGAATGGAGTGAGGTCGTAGCGAAGAGTCAAAAATAAGACGATTTCATTGACGTTTCATTTGTTTTGGGCGTTTATTGAACAGCTTGATTCTGTAAAAGTCCTTTTCAGTAACCTGCACTTTTGTAATAATGCTCTGTTCATAATTTAAAAAAAGCGCCCTAACATACACAGTTATTTTACCGGTAAAAGACCATGATGACGACGGGCAATCAGAACTTTATGGTAGTAAAATTAAATATATACTTGACAAGTGCATTGTCCAAGGGGGGTCAGAAAGAGGTCCTAACTTCGTGTCCGACGCGGAAACTTGGTTACGAGTTTCCTTCTCGGCTGTAACCTCCCTTCCTGTGGCTTTTCGAGCAGCTTATTTCTTTTTATTTTTTAAAATTATATCACAGTGTTTTTATATTAGGGTTTTTTCGATTTATCGTGGACCAACATGCTTTTGGGGCAGATTAAATTGGACCACTCTATCCAGTAATTTACTGAGGGAACCGTGGAAATCTTGTTTTGTGTGGTCGAGAGAGTCTCATATTTTTTAATTGAACCCGGCAAAGCGTGCGATCTCATCTGTCGATTAAATTCGTTGTTTGATCTAATCCGGTCTAGTCCAAGATTGATTTCAGCCTTCGACGCTGGCTGGCGTGAGAATCTCAAACATCGTTGCTCCAGATCTGTAGGTGTTATATGGTTGCTTTGTTAATTAGGTCACTTTACAACATTTTGTTAATATGCCCCCAATTTAAAGAGTGAAATATGCACCAAAATTTCTTTCGAGTTTAATTTATTTGTTACTTATAGTAAGTAACGTTCAAATAATTTTTTTTATCTTGGCAGAAAAGATAGTATCTTGTTCCAAGTACGAAGACACTTCCGGCCCCTCCCGGGGTAAATTTTACGTGATGTCGAAGTCACTTCCGGTCGGGGGAATTACGCTGCTCCGCCGCTCGCTGCCCCAGTTATTGATTTTGAGCCGCGGATGACGTCATCGCAGTCAAGTGGAGTCGGATCTCTTCGTGAGTCGCCGCCAAGCTCACTCGGCGCGAGTGTAGATTGACCGTCAATATCGGAAACATTGTTCTAATAATTATCGTAGTCTGCTACAATTTTCTTGTATTTTGATGTTTCATTTGAAAATTGTACGGATTTTTTATACCGTACTCTAAAATACCTGCAGTCAAGTATTACACGAAACGATTTTTTTATTATTTATTACACATCGCTTTTCCTTACATGTGAATTTCAGCGCCTCTTGCCCCAAAACTTTAAAAAAATAATAATAAAATAGACAAGTTAAATTAATAGACTATTTGTATTGTGGGGTAGTAAACGTTATTAGAATTGTAACCACTGAACTATATGATGGTAATTGTAACGTTATAACACTAATTTTAACCAACATCACAGAAAAAATATTAAATTCAAAATGTGAATGTATGTGATATCATTGATAAATATAAGATGTCATTGATAACTTTGCAGCTGTGGACTTTAATGAAACTGTAGTCACTGCATGCAGTTCAGAGGCCAAGAACACCCGGAAGACATAACAGAAACTGCTAGGAATATAGAATTAATTAAATTATATCATGATGAGCAATATATGCTGTTGATCCAAAATAAATCAATGCGCAACGAGTCAGATGTTCACTGTGACAAAATCATTCTTTGTTAAAGTGTTGGAACACACATATCGTCACCTCAGAATATATGTGTTGTATAAACCACGAGGTTTTGAGGCAATTATAGATGTTATGTACATGCAGCGTAAGGTCTATAATTGCATTGTGGTTTTTACGATAAATATTCTAAGGCGACGTTATGTATCTTAAACAACACAGAATGCTTGTTAAATTAATCGACACGCTAATGGAAGGTGCCGTAGGCGACGTTAAAATCTGACGCTGTGCCCAAATCACATCATTGAGATTACGTGTCTGATGTTTCGATTATTTGCTTGACAGAGATGGTCGAGGCGATGAAGAAGGTGGCGTCGCTTGACGTCGAACTTACGGTGGAGGAGCGTAACCTGCTGTCCGTGGCATACAAGAATGTGATCGGTGCGCGGCGCGCGTCATGGCGCATCATCTCCAGCATCGAGCAGAAGGAGGAGAACAAGGGGGCCGAGGAGAAGCTTGAGATGATCCGGACCTACCGCTCACAGGTGAGCTACGCCAACTACTGATGACCAGTTGTATTCATTGATAGAGGCTTCAAGTCAGCTGATATTGCGGTGCTCCCACTGTCCTATCCAAACCTATGGGAAAAATAGTCTTAAATTGCTTTTTTGGCATTAAAGAATTTTTTTAGAGGAAAATAAGTTCTTGATTCATTATCAGAAGACCCCCTAAATTGGATGGTTTCAAATTCATAGCTTTAATAGTACTGGGGGGGGGGGGGGGGGATCAAATTTTGTAACATGGTGGCTTATGGAGAAAATTTTCCCGATAAGGAGGATCACACTAAGCCTCTATTTAAAACTATTACTATGAAATCATCTCCTACCGCTGCATTTAGGGTTTTTTTAATAATGAACAAAGAGCTTATTTTCCTCCAAGAAATTTCTTTAATGCCGAAAGGCAATTTCGAGTTTTAATAGGTTTGGATAGGTTGATGGGAACACCGCAAAATCAGCCTTCATTAGAGTTTAGTGAATCTAGGAATACAAACGAATTATCCTGCATGTAGATGGTCATTGTAGAAGGATCAGTAGTGAAACTGGCTACTGAAATTTCTATGGTGTCTCATTCCATATAAATGATAAGGGGACTAGCTACATGAAAGAGGGATTAGATTTTGTTGTTATTCTGGTGTCAAAAATATATTAAAAGGACAGAAAAAGTAATTTAAGGCGATTTTCTTAATAAAAGGACAGGACATAAAAGGGGTGTGGGTTCAAATCCGACCTCGGCAAAACTTTTTAGCAGTACTTCCCGGGCTCTAAAATATCTGAAAAAAATTCCACTTCATAACGTTGCACCCTCTATCGATTTCTGCAATAAAAAATTAAGGTTTCATTCAACAAAATTCTGAAAAGTCGTGTCTTGATTTTGAAATTAACTGACGACGGTTGCAGGTAGAGAAGGAGCTGCGAGACATCTGCTCGGACATCCTGGGCGTCCTCGACAAACACCTCATACCGTGCGCCTCTTCTGGGGAGTCCAAGGTTTTCTACTACAAAATGTGAGTCTCTTTAGGGAGTCTGTACCAAAGGAAGTTTAAAAAGTGTCTTGTTGTTTACAATGTGTATTGTAATTGTTAAGTGAAGGTCAGTCAATGCTGCTTCTCTTATCACTCTTACCTTGATGCCAAACATCTTTTATGAAGTCACCCATAAGGTCTGTGTATAGACACATTTTAAAGCCCCTTCGGAACATATAATGTAAAGGGAGTGTATCGTCCTTCCTAGGAATTTCCTTTCCACGTCTGTAAACATCTAGATTTTCTTAACTGCATCCTTCCTGCATGCCACATACCGGTAGTCAAACTGTGTCCTTGAAATTTACATGTTTTTTTAATTCCCAACATTGAATTACCTTTCGTGTTAACATCTGTAGTCGTATTCTTTGCCCCATGATGACCCTATTGGAGCAGTGCAGTATTTATAAGTGTCCCTGATTACGCCTCCTATCATACCATTATAAATTCTGTTATACCCTGTAACTTTTTTTTTTTTTTTGGTCACATTGATGTTATTACAAATTATTATGATTCTAATCAAATGAAGAGCATAGACATTGTTGAGAGATCTCAGGTCATGAAACTAATTGAAGGTACATCGGTCTAAGGCTTACTTACGAGGTTGGTGTCTTGCAGGAAGGGAGACTACCACCGTTACCTGGCCGAGTTTGCAACAGGCAACGACCGGAAAGAGGCTGCAGAGAACTCTCTGGTGGCGTACAAGGCTGCGAGCGACATCGCCATGACGGAACTCCCCCCCACACACCCCATCAGGTGCGTCTTGATTGATTGTAACCCGTTGACCAATTTTCGTGTGCAATTCACAATTTTACACTTGCAATATATAATATTCTGTACTTACTGGTAGAATTTTTGGCTGGATAAGCATAAGAAAGTTATATGTATAAAAAAAAAATCCAAAATGTAACCTACCACCACACCAAACTATTGGCCTTCATTCCATTAATGAATAGAAAATTATTTAGAAAATATAGATTAGAAATTTATAGAACAAAATTTCTAATATAGATTAGAAATTTTGTTCAATTTATTTTCAGGAAAACAAACAGTTCAGGATGTGGTAATGTTATTAAGGGAAAGGATAGGAATAACCAGCAAGGCCTTATTGATCAAAAGTGACATGACCACCTGCTGTGATTCTTTCAATTGATAAATCCTTGATGGTTATTCTTTTTCTTTCACCCTAGACCGGCCAGACCGGGTACATATTACACCAATGACATTTTCTCTTTTTTTTTTTTTTTTTTTTTTTTTTTTTTTTTTTTTTTTTTTTTTCTATTAAAGAAAATAAAGCTACGAGCCTGAGACTTAAGGACTTTGTTGGTAGCGGCAAGCTTAAATTTGTGTAAAAGTTTTTGCCACTTAGGTCAAAAATTGTAATTACAATATTGAATTAAAGTCAAAATAGTACAGAGACGAAAGACTGGGTATGTTTGACCCAGTATACCTGTAGCCTATAGGACAAAAAATAAAAAATGCTTTAAAGTCATCTAGAGTGAAAGGATGCATTGTATAACATGCTCACATATGCTGATCTAAGACACTTGATATTGATAAGGGTATTTTGCGTTCCGAAACCAGCTTAATTCTAGCTAATGCTTTCCTTTGAGACCATAATTTTTAATAAAATAATTAATTAAAATTTAACAAAAAAATATGCATAGTTGAAAATATGTAAAATCATTGGTTAACACTATAAGCTATATTGGGTGTAAATTTCAATCACATCACTAATTTAGTTAATGAGTTATGGGGCAACAAAATGGTGGGTAGATATGACCCATTTGATCTTCTCCATATATTTTTTCAGGCGGCCGCTCTAGGGTTAATAAGATTATCTCAGATTAGAAATTCATTTTAAAGTGACTGTGGGTATGTTTCAGGCTTGGTCTGGCCCTCAACTTCTCCGTGTTCTACTACGAGATCCTCAACTCCCCCGACCGAGCGTGCCGGTTGGCGAAGGCCGCGTTTGACGACGCGATCGCGGAGCTGGACACGTTGAGTGAGGAGAGCTACAAAGACTCTACCCTCATCATGCAGCTGCTGCGAGACAACCTCACCCTCTGGACCTCTGACATGCAGGGAGACGGGGAGACACCAGCAGCAGGTGAGTTTCCATTGAAAGGTGTTGAGACATACGGACTAGCAAGAAACAGCAGATGACGATCACCCTTTTAATCCGTGAAAAATTCAAATGGTACATATGAAGAAACCATGAAGTGACCATGAAAAGTCACTTTTAAATTGAAAAAATTTGAATTTGGGAATGTTTTTTAATGTAGATACGCTCAATTTAAAAGAGTTTTAATGGTCAATCGATCCTATGTTAATGGATTTCATTTGAATTTTTCGCGGAAGAAGTTTTGGCTCCAAAATGGCAATCGTCATCTGCCTTTCCTAGTTCCGCGCTCTCTGTGTGAGAGCAGCATCTCTTGTGTCTCATCCCAGCGTCCTTGCATTGAGCTGGTCACAACAACTCTTTACACAGACTGTAACGAGACAATTTGTTTGGCAGGTGAATCTGAGACGAAGGAAGCCCTGCAAGACGTGGAGGACCAGGACGTATCGTAATCTCGGTGCCGACCTCGCCAGCACGCCAGCACACGTCCTCTCGCATCGGCAACAGTGGCTCCCACGGACTTTTTGTCACAGTGAACGTTGCCCCCTCGAGATGAAGAAGGGCTTTTCTTTTTATTGTAACATATGAAAGCGGGGGGAGAGAAAGGAGGAGGAGGAAGAGAAAAATCCAAATTATGTGTGGCCTCCCCTCTTTTTTAAATGTGATCTCTGTGGCCCGCACTTCGCCCCCCCTGAGCCCTTGTCTGGTAGGGGCGGTGGGCGGGCGCCACCCTCCCCTTTCTCTCCGTGGGCCCAGCTGTGTCTCTGTGTTTTTGTATCCCCCCCTCTCTCTCTCTCCTCTGTGACTTCGCTGCAAGAGACGCAAGAAAAAAACGCTTAATTTGTAGAACCGAGTGGACACTGGCATGCACCTTTTTACTTACACAAAAATTATATTTGTCTTTACTGTCCCGGTACAGGCAAGCTTCAGGGGTGATCATTTAATACAGAGCCTGGATTTTAACCTAGGAATCTAATGTTCTAGATATAATCTGTGCAAAGTCCTATGTAATTACCTTAAAGAGGTTATTAATCAAAGAAGTATAACTTTTCGAAGTTATTTAAGCCAATATTACATGGGTTGTCGCTTTCCAATTTTTCCTTGTAGTATATTTTCCCCTCTTTCAGCAAATCTTGTAAAAATTTACTTTCTGGAAATTACATCAGGATGAAGGCAAATTTCTTGTGGTGATTTGCTTGCAAGATGATGGAAAAAATTTGGTGTAAGGAAAAGATTGTATTTTGATGCTCTTTTGTAATAAAAATGTGCATGCTGGCTGTCATTTTCCGGGTGACATGAAAATAAATAATACTAAGTGGCACATTAGCAGAGAATTTGCAAGCGATATGAAATTTGAAGCAGCCTTGCCTTTGCTTGATTTTTCCTTCAAATTACATACAAGTGCATGCATTAAATTGGACCTTACATATTTTTTTTTTTTTTTTTTTTTTTGAGGCAAGGTTTTGTTGCTCTAAGCATTCCATAATTTTCCCCAACGCCACAAAATGATCAGTAAAAAAATGTGTAGATAACGACGCAATATTTATCACTTTTCTTTTTTCATTTTTTTTTTTTTTTTTTTTTTTTTTTTTTAAAGCCTGCTCCAATTATACATGTCATAATGCACGGTGGTTGATGGGGTGTTTTTAGGGCATTCTTTTTCCCTGGAGTCATCATTGAAGGTTCAGTAGCCAGTTTAATAAATTCCTGACGAAGAGCTGGTTCCATTGAACTGGATACTGAACCTTCTGTGATTATTTTTTTTCATGGAAAGTGGAGACCCTAGAATCAGTTCACCGATCACTGCTGATTATTATTATTATTACTGTACTTAGGAAAAGAAGACGTTGTAATATTAAGTTAATATATTGCAATAATTATAAACTCTTGTAACTTTCAATTTCTTTCTCCCGTGTCTTCTGTGATGAGAATACTGCTGTTTGTTTTCCGTCGCCCGCTAGGGGTTGAATTGTGTCGTATTCGCGCTCAGTTTTCCTTGGTTATAGTTAAATTATTTGTAGCTTGTTTACAGTATTAACTCGACCCAATAGTATCCCCCAAATGTAAAAAAGAAAAAAAAGAATCTATGTAAAACCCATCACAAATTTTAATTTTAAATAATGAACATAATTATAGTACGATAATTATGATTAATCTTATTAAATGAAAATAATGTACATTTTCAAAGTATTTGCAAAAAAACTTTAATTTTATGTAATATTTTTATTTTATTTTTATATTATAATTTCCTACCCTTTAAAAAAACAAGAAACAATACTGAAAAAAAAAAATCATTCTGGGTCTTTTTTTTTTTTTTTTTTTATTACTGAACATATAAATTGGAACCAATAAATTAAATTTAGCTCAATGTGTTGAATGGTTCTTTTATTTGAGTGGTCCCCACAACCAGTGTTATAGTTAAAGATGCCGAAGTTTAATCGCCTTGTTTGATATCACCTTCAATTTTTAGTGTGAGAAGCAGGGAGCGCGACTACACACTAGGGTTTGAGGCAAATAAAGATTGCTTCTACCTGCCAGCTCTATTGCCCTTTATATAACGTGAACCTTTTCAACTTTATTTTCCTGTTGAGGAATAAGCTGTGATGGTAAAAGGAAAAACTTTGTTTTCCTCAGCGCGGATGGTGTGGAAGAGCAGGCGTTAGCTTTCCATAGTATATAGTTCAGTGGTGAGAAGTGAAAAAGGTCGTTCTTTGTTGGGTTATTGAAAGCAAGGTTGGCTTTATACAGGTTAAGCCACGTGCGTATTTCGTGCGTCATTTTTCCACTATTTCTAGGACCCATTGCACCGCGAAAATTCAAAAATAGCATTGCATCATGGGCGCATTCAAAGTTTCGCGGCACGATGGGTCCTGGAATACTTAATCTGATTGGCTAAGCCCGTTAACATTGGTCAAATCGGAGGCTTAACCTCCAACCTTGATTGAAGGTACAGTTATAGCTCAGAATTCGTTGCCTCAATGAAAGTCAGATATAACTACAGTAAACTTTCGATTTTGTGAAGTAAAATGTTGGTCCCAGCCAACTATATAGATAGGACATTCAATGTCAATACATTCAATTTTGTGAATTTTGATTATGTGAATTCATGGTTTTTGGGTCCCTTGAGACTTCATAACATCGAAACTGTACTGTATACTATACATTCTATTTAACACACCAATGACTGAAGACACGACAAATACATCAAAAACCAAAATAAATATGAGTCAGAGTATACATAACAAATTTAGAGGAATTGACTAACATAATATCATATAAGATAACACGGATCAGCTGATCGATGTGATTTGGTTAATATGTAAACCTTAGCAGAAATGCAAACATTTTGAAATTTTGTCAAGAGACTGTAGAATCTAAAAGACACAGAAAATTTCAAAACAATTCTTCGACCCGTTTTATTTTTAGTTTAGTTACCCATGGGAAAACTCTGTTCTAAAAATTTAAAAAAAAAAAATTAATTACAAAAAATTATATGGAAGAACCGTTTTGTAATTTTTCCTGTGTTTTTTAGGTACTAAAATCTGTTTCAAAAAACTTTCAAAATTTTTAGTCATGATGCCAAGTTAATCAAAAGGGACTATGTTGAACAGTTTTATGGGCAATGACTGCTACAGTTAATTAAGGGTAAGGTAACGCCACCAATGTTAAAAAAAATCCCTCTCACAAAAATTCTGAAAAAAATTTAAAATGTTCTCCTCTACACCCCCTATCAGTAGCTAAAATATCAGGTATACAAATACGATCTAGTTTTTGAGTTATGAATTTTTAAAGTTGACCAATTTAACATGGGAGTTTCATTTCTCCATGTTAAAGTAGTCAACTTTAAAAATTTATAACTCAAAAACTAGATCGTATTTGTATACCTAAAATTTTAGGTACTGATAGGGGGTATAGAGGAGAACATTTTAAATTTTTTTCAGAATTTTTGTGAGAGGGATTTTTTTTAACATTGGTGGCGTTACCTTTCCCTTAAGAAGAAGTTCAGGCAAGAGTACAAAAAAAGCAAGACGTTTCACTCATTGATATACTTTTCTTATTATTTAAATACTTTCTTCACCACAATAATAATTGTTTTTCCTTTTGACCACATGCAACAAAACTCTATAAATCATGAACCATAAAACATTTGCAGTTGTATACAAAAGCATTTCTTAAACAAAACAGTTCTAAATGCAATAACCCATTTTAAATGATTACATTAAAAATAAATAGGATTTATATATTATAAATATTAGTGCTATGAAATTCTTTGAATATTTAACCCTAGAATTACAAATTGGTTTGTCACACACTTTACCATGAAGGGAAGGGAGGGGGGGGGGGAAGAGTCGAAAATATCTGCTATATAAATTTTTAATCACATGTTTAACAAAAAAAAAATGTAGTTATTTTTTTACTAATGTTTTTGTCAGAATAAGGTTGCTAGGTGGCTAACAAAAAAGTACACATTTTTCCCTAATTTTTTCACACCTTTTTCCCGCTTGTAAGGGTAAGATAACACGAAACATCAATTGTTGTAGTCCCATTTGATTAACATGTAAACCTTAGCATAACCTCATACAAATTCTGAATTTTTTTTAGAGACGGTTCTTAGCACCAAAAAATGTGTAAAAAATTTCAAAACAATCGGACGATCCAATTTTTTTAAATCAATTTTTTAAATTTTCAGTATAGAACTTTCCCATGGAGACCTGAACTAAGAAGTTAAATTAAAAAAATTAGATGGAGCGATTGTTTTGAAATTCTTTCCACAGTTTTTTGGTGCTAAGAACTCTCTCTAAAAAAAAATTCAGAATTATTATGAGGTTGCTAAGGTTAACATGTTAATCAAATGGGACTACTACAATCAATGTTTTGTGTTTTCTTACCCTTAAAGATTTACGGGGTTATCAACCCCCCCCCCTCCTTTCCTAGTAATGCTAGGGTTTAATATTGTTAATATTTATAATTTATGTTTCTAATAAAGTAAATTCATTCATCTCTTCTAAAATCTCACATCATTATCAAATATGTATACATTTAATTATTAAAAAATAACATTGCATTTTAATATATGTACAGTACAAACACAAAAATTTCTACAGAAATTTGCAGGAGGAAAAAAAAAAAAAAAAATGGATCGATCCTAATCCCCTAAAAAATATAAATGGACTAAATACGGATATCCCGATCCCTTTATAAAAATATAAAAATAAGGATCCTCTTAAAAAAATAAAGGGATCGGATATCCGGATTTAAATCCACTTAAAACATAAGGGGATCCTGCAATGTCCCTACATTTTTCACTTCATGCATTCATAATATTAATTTTAATAAGTATATAATATATATAGGCAAAATCCAGAGAGTATAACATATTTAACTTATTATATAATTTCTTAGGCTGGAAACATGAAGAGTTGCTGTTGAAATGAGTCATGGCGTGCTACAGGGCCTGCTGGTTGCCGGAGGTGATGGAGCGTTGCAGCAGCAGCCGGCACTCAAAGCTGACCATGTCGTTGTTGCCGGTCACCCGCTCACTCAGCTCAGCAAGGTACAGCGCTGCACATTGCTCCTGGACAGCCTGCAAGAACATCAGTCATTTTAGATAAATTAAAGTGGTTTTTCTATGCCAGATTTGCTCTCCCCATTACTCCAGACCTCAAGTCAATGCTGGAGAAAAGAAGAGGGAAAACTGTGCATGCCAGCACAAGTGCGAGGGAGGGTAAGCGTCTGATATATATCTGTCCGAGGAATGAAGGCTTCAAGTCAGCTGATTTTACGGTGTTCCCACCGTCCGCCTATCTTAACTTATGTAAAAAAAAAATTTAAACAAATGCGAGTTCAAATTAAAAAAATACAATGGATACTGCAAGAATTACATTTTTTGCATAATTTTTAAGGGTAAGATAATAATAATAATAAATGTTTATTGAGCTAAATGACAACATATATACAGCATATTACAATAACACAACCAAGATAACACAAACAATCGATTGTTGTAGTCCCATTTGATTAACATGTAAACCTTAGCAACCTCATAATAATTCTGAATTTTTTTTTAGAGACAGTTCTTAGCACCAAAAAAATGTGGAAAAAATTGCAAAACAATCGGATGATTAAATTTTTTTAAATTAATTTTTTAAATTTTCAGTATAGGGCTTTACCATGGAGACCTAATTAAACTAAGAGCTTAATTTAAAAAAATTGGTTCGTCCGATTGTTTTGAAATTTTTTCCACATTTTTTTGGTGCTAAGAACTGTCTCCCAAAAAGAATTCAGAATCATTATGAGGTTGCTAAGGTTTACATGTTAATCAAATGGGACTACAACAATCGATTGTTCGTGTTATCTTAACCTTATTAGGCGAGGAAACGATGGAGAAATTTTAAGAGTAACTGGCAAGTGGCGTTCTACAGGCTGGATTGATTTTTAATCGATGATAGGTATATTTAGGAGTTCCCAAAAAAAAGTTGGCCAAAGTTGGCCCATATGGCATCATCCCGGATTTACGGGTTTTTTGAAAATATGGAAAAAATTATTATCTCCGAAACCAACACACTTGCAGGAATTAAAACTACATTATTAAAACGCCCGTGATTTAGCTTTTTAGAAATGTAATTTTATTTTGAATCCAACCAAAATTTTGTCCCGAAAATCATGTTTTTTCAAATTTGGAATTTAATTTTCTTCTCATTTTGAGAATAACTAAAAAAATTTAGGTTTTTGAGAAAAATGGTTCATCTGAATCTTGTAGCCTACATCATCACCAACATTTTGATGTATCGTACGTCTTGATTGAAAAAACCAAACTCAAAATATCGGGACGAATGTACGCTCAGGTGATGTGTTTACATGCATGTTCCTATGCTATAGTGTTATAGCCAACACCTTGTTTCAAAGCATTGAACGCTACAATATTGCACAGAATTATAATATTGATCAATTCAATAACAATTTTGGTTTTGAAAATAAAAATTTCGAAAATCCAAAAATCCGGGACACTCAAAAAACCCGAATTTTTTTTATTATTTAAAAAAAACAACAATAAATATGCACGCTAGCTCAAATTTGTGACCATCAAAAATTATCTGCAAAAATTTCCTGCAGAACATTGATTGCCGGTAAATTCAATTTTTTCCCTCATGACATATTACAGTATATATTACTTATAGTATGTCACATTTTTCTTAAGCAATCTTTATAATTTATAATTATCATTTATAATTTTGTGCTATATATGGTCCTCGCAATATGCATAATATGCAGTATAGGTCTTCATGAATTCGATCTGCACTAGTAGAATAATTAATTATATACATTGAACGTAATAATAATATATAATATTTTTGTATAGAATTAAGCAAATAAACGTACACTCAAAATTTTATCATGCAATATAGTAACAAAATAGGGATATTATGAAATTATACTTCATCAGTCTTGTTAGATGTAATAATAATTATGTGCTTTATGTTTGAAATATCTTAGGTAGTAGGTACTATATTAAAGCGAATAATTTATTTGAATTGTACCATGCAATTTATTTGCCTACAGTACATATAATTTTAATTTGATATCCTTTATTTTGTAATTTAGATCTTATCACATGTTATACCGTCGGATATTTTCATTTATATTAGTGTAATAATTTCGACCTCAAAATTCAAATTCTGTGTCCAGAACTAATTGTCCAGAACTAATTTTAGTATTTGATAAAAATATACGTAATAAATATAATATACCTCGTATTCATCAGCAGAAGCACGTACACATGTCATATAGTATGGAATTTTTTTTAACATGATGGCATAGGTCTATATTATATCATACAATGTACTGAGTTAACATTTACTATTTATCCGCAATCTGTAAAAGAAAGTGTAATGGTTCTCATGCGTCAATTGAATTTGATCTGCATCGTAAAAACAATTTATTTAAATATTATCATGCTATATACAATGCGTTATTTTCATTACTAATAGTATTATAGATGTGTCATGGAACATCAAATACAGTGTTCGTGTATTATATAGTTATTACTTTTACTCTTGTTAAAAATCAAATCCTGAAGATTTCAAATTCAACGAATATTATTTTGAAACTGAATTATAAAATAATTCTAATTAAAGACACAGTTGGGACAAATTCAAATAAAATATTCGCTTTAATAGAGTACCATAAGATATTTCAAACATAAAGCACATAATTATTATTACATCTAACAAGACTGATGAAGTATAATTTTATAATATCCCTATTTTGTTAGTATATTGTATGATAAAATTTTGAGAGTATAACGTTTATTTGCGTAATTCTATACGAAAATATTATATATTATTATTAAGTTCAATGTATATAATTAATTATTCTACTAGTGCAGATCGAATTCATGAAGACCTATACTGCATATTATGCATATTGCGAGGACCATATATAGCACAAAATTATAAATGATAATTATAAATTATAAAGATTGCTTAAGAAAAATGTGACATACTATAAGTAATATACTGTAATATGCCATGAGGAAAAAAATTGAATTTACCGGCAATCAATGTTCAGGAAATTTTTGCAGATAATTTTTGATGGTCACAAATTTGAGCTAGCGTGCATATTTATTGTTTTTTTTTTTTAAATAACAAAAAAATTCGGGTTTTTTGAGTGTCCCGGATTTTTGGATTTTCGAAATTTTTATTTTCAAAGCCAAAATTGTTATTGAATTGATCAATATTATAATTCTGTGCAATATTGTAGCGTTCAATGCTTTGAAACAAGGTGTTGGCTATAACACCATAGCATAGGAACATGCATGTAAACACATCACCTGAGCGTACATTCGTCCCGATATTTTGAGTTTGGTTTTTTCAATCAAGACGTACGATACATCAAAATGTTGGTGATGATGTAGGCTACAAGATTCAGATGAACCATTATTCTCAAAAACCTAAAGTTTTTTAGTTATTCTCAAAATGAGAAGAAAATTAAATTCCAAATTTGAAAAAACACGATTTTTGGGACAAAATTTTGGTTGGATTCAAAATAAAATTACATTTCTAAAAAGCTTAAATCACGGGCGTTTTAATAATGTAGTTTTAATTCCTGCAAGTGTGTTGGTTTCGGAGATAATAATTTTTTCCATATTTTCAAAAAACCCGTAAATCCGGGATGATGCCATGAGCCAACTTTGGCCAACTTTTTTTTGGGAACTCCTAAATATACCTATCATCGATTAAAAATCAATCCAGCCTGTAGAACGCCACTTGCCAGTTACTCGCTTAATTTAGCAGCTAGAGCTCTGCGCTTCCTCGCCTATATTAATTTGCTTCATTTTCAAGTGCAAGATGGACCATTAACTCTACGAGATGGACCTTATAAGCGACAGAATTAAATGTGCATCGCGAAGCGTACTCACTTAAAGCCTCTATTGAAAACCACAACCTTTGTAGGCATCAAAATATATTTTAGGTTTTACTTACAATTAGAAAAAGAAAAAAAAAAAAAATGAGTGTTGGTGCCAAATGGTGAAATATTAAATTTATAGGCTTCAAGTCAGCTGATTTTGCAGTGTTCCCACCGTCCTATCTAAACTAAGTACTAACGATCGAACTAAGTACTAACGAGCGTGGTTAGTACTTGGATGGGTTGACCGTTTCAAGTGTAAAAAATACGCTGCTCCCTCCCTGGGGTAAATTCGTCTCGCTTTCCACCCAGTGCAGTGATGCACTTGTGTGTGGTTCCCCGGGCTTTGGACATCGCTTCGGTCCATTGAGAAAAAGTAGAGGTGCATGTCCGTCCTGACTGAGGTTTTCCACGCGGTTCCCTCGGTCTCACCACAGTGAATGCTGGGACGCGTAACAGGCCGTGGCATCCAGCCGTTCCCTACCTTATCCTACCCATTACCCCGCTGCGAGCTGTAAAAAATAAGCTCTTAGGCGTGTATCGATTCCTTGTAAAAAAAAAATTGAAAAAAATGTGCTCAAAGCAAAATGAAAAATGTAATAATTGGAAATTGTGCCGTATTATAGTAATAAATAATATAACAATAAAATAATGTAATTTTTTAATTATTATTTCACTTTTCAATTAATTGATAGAAAGACAAATTTAACATTAGCATAAGTATATAATTATTTTTTTATTAAAACATATTTCTTTCTGTGTATTATTCAAGTCATATAATTATATAAATACGATTTTGTCACACTGAAGAGTACGTCTTTTTAATTTTTTTATTATTATCCTTTATTTTATAATTATAAAGAGTATGGTTACAATTATACTTTAACAATGAATTCCAGGTGGCAGATGAACAATTTCTAAGATCAGACGACGTATTATACGTACCACACACGACAAAGAAATAAGAAGTCTCTCATATTATAGGTTCTGTGTTTTGCAACTGCAAGAAATTTCTATAAATTAAGTTAAAATGATTTTATAATTTATATATCAGATGTAATAAATTTATTTAAATGAACTAAATACAATATATGTTTATAATATAAGAAGTGCGACAAAATCGTATTTTTCAGTATGGCTTTTGAATAATACAGAAAGAAATATGTTTTGATAAAAAAAAAAAAAACAATAAAAAAAAATAACTATTAATATACACATGTATGCTAATGTTAAATTTGTATTTTTATCAATTAATTAAAAAAATTGATATAATTAAAATATTATTTAATTTACATTATTTTTATTGTTTTATTATTTATTACTATAATATTATAATACAGCACAATTTCCAATTATTATTTTTCATTTTGCTTTGAGTAGAAATGATCAAAGCCGTTAGCAAAAAAGTCCGAATTAAAACTTCTCGTCGGGTTTATCTTTTTTCGATTTGAGCACTTCTAGAAATGATCAAATTTAAATGAGCAAAGCCCGAAATATTTGTTAATTTCGGGCTTTGCTCAAATCGCTAGGGGTACACACCTAGATGTGTGCACTTTTTTCGGGCTTTGCCTAAATTCGGGCTTTGGTGCCAACATATATTATATATCAATTAAAAAATTAGATTAATTATTTAATTGCGAGAAGTCGTGATGTGTTTGGCCTAATTGTAGTTTATACTTTTAGTTAAATTTACTGCAGGCTTTTTTATATAATAATAATAATAATTTAGTTTCGAATAGCTGCGGATACAACATGATTCACATCCATAAAATAATAATAAATAAAAAAAATCAGTGGCGTAGCCAGGATTTGCCCAAGGGGGGGGGTTCTTCAGATTGAGAAGAGTCCACTGGGGCTATTTTTTTTAAGGACACGCCCCTTTTTTAGGGTAAAATAATGGAAAAATACTATTATATTAGAGGGTAAAATATATGGCCTGATGCAATTTTTTTAACATTTTATATTTTTTTCACCCCATTTTTCAATTTCTTTTGAATACGTGCGTATAATAAATAAAGCTTTGAGTAAATCATTTTAATTAAATCAAGTAATTCATGTAACACCACTTTATATTATTTATATAAAGTCAGTGTACGTGTCATTTAATTGAATTTGATTTTTAAATTTTATTTAATAATCCAATTTCACATCATTAAGATATTGTGAAAAATAAATAAATAAAAAAGGGAATTGCTTCTCTTATTTTTGTTAAATTTTGTCTGCACCGGGCACGTGGAGCAACCAATTAAATGAAAGTGCGGCACACGTGAGAGCGTTTTAATTTATACAATAGTAGTTATATGCACATGCAGTTTGTAAGGGAAATAAAACATTTATTTATGAGTCGCACTTTTTCCTGTTAAAATTAGAAACTAACTTATAATTTGTTTATTTTAAAGAAAAGACTACTTGATACCCCTAAATTTCAATTTTTTATTTAACTTTTTTTTTTTTCAAATTTCTATAATTTTTCATTTTTTCTTCTTATATCCAGTCACTACTCGATCTTCATGGGGGGGGGGGGGGTGAAACCCCGACCCCCCCCCCCCCTCCCGAGGCTACGCCACTGAAAAAAATACACAATTAATCCAATGTTAACTATCTACTACATACAATTTTAAGCATACTTCCAAACGAAACTTATGCAACATTTCAACATTTCCAATATAAACAAATTAACATTTTAAACCAAAATTATTAACCAATTATATTTTCTGGTAATTAACCTACTAATATAGAGTCAAACTATTTATATTTATTTATAAAAATTATTTTATAAATAAATAAAATAAACAACTATAAAACAATAGTTCAGCTGCCACTTGGGATATGGTAAGGTATCCCAGGTATACCTTAAGGTATATAGGTTGAAAGTCATTCCCCTAAATTTATTCTATGTTTCACCATATGTATACCTTATAAGGTAACAAATTAAGGTATTATAATACCTTAATTTGTTCACTGCAGGGATCGGCATTTAATTATTATAAAAATACAAAATTATGATGGCAATTTTTATTCAGTTAGACCCTAAAACAAACAAGAAATTACAAAAATTGTAGTTTTACTTTTTTTAAGTAAAAATAATAATATAAAAAACAAAAAGTACTTTTTAAACAAATATCTCATTTCGACTTTGGGTCAACCACGATGCTCCAATCTATACAAGTTCGAACACTATAATAGTCATGCAATCGAAATGATCCAATCCTCCAAAGCCGAAGATCGGCTTTGGAGCATTTTAATTTGACCAGGAACTATAAGATTGGAGCATCGTGCTTTGACCCAAAGCTGAAAAACGAATTAACTTCGGGTTTGGAGCATTCCCGCGATCCGCGATGCTCAAATATAGTTCTGCGCATTTTTTTCGGCCCTGGGCCGAATTCGGCTTTGGGTGACAACATAATATATATATATATATATATATATATATATATATATATATATATATATATATATATATATATATACAGGGTGTTTACAAAGTTTCTGACATTTTTAAGCGTCAATTAAAACTCCCTAGGTGAACATAAAAAACATACTTTTTATACATCAAATTGCAGCTTGAATTTCTATGATTTCAAAACTACAGAAATTAAATTGATCTTATGATTCTCGTCCAGTAAAAATGGGAACGAAAAAAGGGAACTTTTTCGGGGTTTTCAGTCTCTTAAATCTTAATTTCCAGCCTTCAGGAAGCCGGCAATCCCTGAAAATTTTAAAAATTATTTTTCCTAATTCAGTGGCTCGATCAGTTTTTAATATGGAATCACCTGAGGGCTTCTCTCAGTATTGACACTGTTCGTCGATGTGAATTTTCGTCAGCTCCCGCCATATAAGTCTTATGTTTTAAGGTAGAGATAACACGCCTAATGTTAGTAAAAATCCCATTCATAAAATTTATGAAAAAAAATTAAAATGTACTCCTCTACATCCCCTATCAGTAGGTAAAATATCAGATACACAAAAACGAGCTAGTTTTCGAGTTGTTAATTTTTAAAGTTGACTAATTTAACATGGGAGTTCCAGGTTAAATTAGTCAACTTTAAAAATTTATAACTCGAAAACTAACTCGTTTTTGTATTCCTGATATTTTACCTACTGATAAGGTATGTTAAGGATAACATTCTAAATTTTTTTCATAATTTTTATGAATGGGATTTTTATTAACATTGGGCGTGTTATCTCTACCTTAATTTATGTTTTAGCTTAATTCTCAAGGTTAACTCTGTCCTATCTCATCCCTTCTTCATTGTGTTTAGGGGGGGGGGGGATTATGTGTTGGACAAGGTGCTCAATACGCCAGTCCACATTTATAATATCTTATGGTTTTCTTCCAGAAAAAATAGGAATTAAAACACAAAAGAAATCTTTTCCGTGATATCAGACTCTTATTTTTCACCTCCAATCGTCGTCAGCATGAGTATGACGGTACCCCTTGAAATTGTTTTAATAAAATCTAACGTTTTCATGACTCAGTTTTTGATTCAGTAACGTTAAGGGATTCTCCCTGCTTCTCCACATGGGTGACATGGTGGCCCAGCACTGATCGAGGCGCACCTCGAGCTCGCTCAAAATTTCTCGTATCATGATCGACTGAGGGACTGACTGGCCGTCGTGATTCACAAATGCTTCAATAAAGCAGCACAATGTGGACTGGCGTATTGATTAAGCACCATGTTCAACACATAATTAAAAAAAAACAAAAAAAAAAAAAACATAGAAAGGATTCGATGCGCTAGGACAGGGGACTTTGAAAACGGTCTATGAAAACTTAATTAATAAGAATAAGGGCGTTTACCTACTGGCCTTACTGCACACGATGCAAGACTTACGGCGAGAACTGAAGCTGCACTTCAACCAGTATAACTGCAGCACCAACAGTGGCATGCAATATATACTGACAGTGAGAGAAGCTGGCCCTCAGGCGGCTAAGGTGATTTCTTATTCATAATACGTCCCTATGTTGTTTTAATTCTTTCATTCTTACGTTTCAAGTAAATTATTATTTAATTAATTAATTAGCATATTACGAAAGTATTACGTTGTTAATTTATTAATATTCACCGCGAACCGCGATACTCATCCAATTTCAAATTTCAATGAGTTTGACTTTCTCGCCATTAATTTCGCTTCATGGAAAATCATTAAAAAACATCTTCATTTTGTTCCGAACGCGTTGGGCGTTTTTCACATTGTTTACAACGCGTTGGGATCATTCTCGTTTGTTCCGAACGCGTTGTGATCAAATAATTTTGATCCCAACGCGTTGTGAATTTTGCTGAAGTGCATGCCCAACGCGTTGGGATCAAAATTGCGATGCTCCGAACGCGAATTTCGCTTCTTGGAATTTCCGAATGATCCCAACGCGTTGGGAACAAAAATTTCGCATCCAAAGCGAATTCGCGTCCGGATGCCAACACAAATATATTTAACTTAAGGTATAAGAGATAACGTCCCCTTTGATTTTAACATGTAAACCTTAGCAAATTGACAAAAATTCTGAAATTTTTTTGAGAGGCAGATATATTATAGTGCCTAAAAGCCATAGCAAAAGTCTCAAAAACATTTAACGAGCCGATTTTTTTAAATTAATTTTTTAGTTTGGCTCTCCATGGGAAAGCCCTATGCTGAAAATTAAAAAAATTAATTAAAAAAATAGGCTCGTTAAATCGTTTTGAAATTTTTCTATGGCTTTTAGGCACTAATATCTGTCTCCCAAAAAAATTTCAGAATTTTTGTCAATTTGCTAAGGTTTACATGCTAATCAAAGGGCATTACGTCGATCAGCTGTTCGGCGTTATCTCTACCTTAATTGGCAATGTTAAAATGTTAAGTCGTTTAAAATGAGAAACACAAGTATATATATACATATTTTTTTTCTTAAAATGTATAGAATGAGATATTATCCTAGAATGCGAAAATTTTAGTGACAGCTAGAAAGAAGGGGTAAAAATATATGGTACTGTGAATTTTTTCAGATTCTTCTAAGACCCAGGAACTATATATAATTTTTAAAAAAAAATTTGAAAGTTAATTTTGATGACGTCACGGGCGTCACTCCTTAAGAAAAGGAATAGGGCGTTGCCGCCCGTGACGTCATAAAATAGACTTTCAATGAATTTTTTTAAAAATTGTTCCTCATGCAGGAATTAAAATCTGAAAAAATTCACAGTACCATGTTTTCTCCCCTTCTTTCGATTAAGTCACTAAAATTTTCACATTCTACGTAATATCTAGCTCATATATTGTTCTCAAGGCTCGTTTTTGTAAAAAAAAAAAAAAAAAAAAAAAAAAAACTGTAAAATATATTGCTCTGAACATCGGCTCCAAAAATAATGCCATAGGGTAAATAATGAGGATAAATGAATGCATATATATATAATAAATTGATAACAAAGACTGCTGTGATACATGATCCATTATTGAATAATTAAAGAACAAAGCTAAGTTTGCCCAGTTTATTTTTTTACAATTTAAATTTCATGGAAGAATTTAAATTTATATTTGAGATTCTCTTTATATAATATAGAGGAGTGTTTGACGATACCTTTAGCTTAATTTATTTATTTATTTATTTATTTATTTATTTATTTATTTATTTATTTATTTATTTATTTATTTATTTATTTATTTATTTATTTATTTATTTATATTTATTTATTTATTTATTTATTTATTTATTTATTTATTTATTTATTTATTTAAATTAATTAAGCTAAAGCTATATATATCGTCAAACACTCCTCTATATATAAAGAGAGTCTCAAATGTAAATTTAAATTCTTCCATGAAATAAACAAATTTATATTTATTTATTTATTACTTCACCACTGCAGATTACATAAGCAATAAGTACAGAGTAATAACACGTACTGGGTGGTATAGCAACAAATATATTAAGCACCAAAGGCACCAAATTAATTATTTAAGGCACTCTCTATATCACAGAAGTGATATAATATATTATATAATAATTTTTTTATCAGATTGTGATCAGAGATGTATAAATAAATAAATATATATATAAATATATATATATATATATATATATATACATATATATATATATATATTAATTTTGTAATATATTTATAAATTATTAATGTCATAAAAATAATAATATGTCAATTAATGCATATTATAATTATGTTATATATATATATATATATATATTATATATATATATACGACTTAAATATTATTTTAAATTATATAATATAAATATATTATGTCAAATTGTAAAATATGTAACCTAGCTATTATAGCTGCTTTTATAATATCAAATATGTACATATATAATAACTAGCGCAAAGCTATAATAATTAAAGATTATCTTATATAAATTATTATATACAATTAATTCATTAATTAATTCAATTCAATTAATAAATATATATTAATTAACACTCGTGTATGTTATTTTAATTGATCGACGTGATCGATCAGTTTCGAAATTCCACAAGCTGGAAAGAGTTAAGCATCATCAGGAAACTTACATTGTATTTATTACAATACAGAATGAAGTATATAAATTTAATATATGAAATATGAACAATTAAAATCCACAATGCATAATATATGGCAGCATGGATGAGCATATGAGAAGAAATTATAATTTTTGACTTGTTCCGCTGGGTACATTTCAGATTTACCGCTATGTTTGTCACGTGACTTGTCTCGACCAATCACATTTCGCGATTGATTTAAAGGTATTTACTAGCAAGATGGCTGCCTAAAGGTTCGCGGAGAACATAGTTATATGGTAAATAATGCATATTATGCATTAATTGGCGTCCTGTTCGGTGATTGTTATGTGTTTGAACTGTAATAAAAGCTCGGAGAAGTAAGCGGCGAAATATTTGCGTGGTCTGGGACACCCGTGGATACATTTTGGCGTGTTGTATGGGGATCTGCATCAGCTGAAGAAGCTAGGCAAGTATGTACATTTGGGGTTTTGAGGGCGATTTTCGGACTTAATACCTCTGTAGGAGGTCATATTTCACTGTGTAGCTGCTCTTTGGAGACTAAATTGAGACAAGTTATGAAAAGGTTTTCGGTTAGACAGAAAAGATGAAGTTTGCATAAGTGAAAGTTCAGCGGGCAGCTGGTAGGTAGATTGACCATATTTTATATCGAACACAAGTTGAGATATAGGAAGCTATACTGAGAGTGAGCTTTCAATTTATAAATAATTCTTCTGTTGATTTAAGTTTCGGCATCTACATACAAAATAAGATTGCTAGCCAGGTCATCTTCGCCCTGCAAGTCGCGGGTATGCATATGCATACATACCTGCATAATTATGCTAACTTTTTCTATCTTTAAATGAACCTCTGTTATAGAGTTATGGTCACAAGTGACTCAATCTAATTTCCCGTAGCTTCGTGAACCCTATGCTTAGGGTATAGTAAGTCCCTTCCAAACCAGACCCAGCATTCGCCTGGTTGTGACTCAGAAAACCTCAGTCAGGATGGTCAGCAATTGACGGAGGATGCCAACAATCACCTCCCGGATGCACGAGTGGGTGTTCTTTAGCAACCGACACTTGTGAAAAGTTTGGCGGTGCATGGGATCGAACTCACGACCTTACGGTTATGTATTTTAATTGGTTACGCATGGTGCCCAATATTTTTTACCAGGATGGTTTCATGGCAATCTCTTAATATTTTCATAACAAAACAGAAGGTTTTTTAGTTCTTTGATGACCGTTGACTCCGAATGAGAAGCTTCAACACTGACGACACAATTCTCTCAGCCAATGACAATCTAGCGCGCGAACTGCGCGCGACGACATGTTCTATCAAGCTCTCTATCCTTTAACCCAGTGGTACCTGGTTTTTAATTTTTTCCTTCGGTTCTTATGAAGGGCAAGATTAGTAATTCAAATGAGCCACGGGAAAGATCACTTTACACGACATAAAAAAATATTCGAGATTTTGTGCAGCATAGAATTTGAATGAAAAAATAAATAAGATTTTTCTCCTAACAAACCTTACGGAGCTATGCCAGAATGCGGCGCTGCGGCATTTGTAAGTTGAAGCTTTTGTCATTATCAAGTTCCTACCAGTCTTTCGAGTCCTACTAAAAATTTGGTGGTCACTCTGAAATTGCAAGCTTTTTACGGGTACAGTATTGTAACACAATTAACAGGGTACCGGTTTACTACGAGCGGTTAAATTTTAAATTTTTACTGTATGTAAAGTTATGAAGGCATGAATGATGACAACTATGGTACTGTAGTTAGCGTGTGTATTCCCGTAATTGTATTATTTGATCTGGTATCATCTCTATCACTTGTTAAATCACCTTATACAGATCCAGACACAGAGATATCAGATGATAATATCAAGATGATAAAACGTGGACAAAACCCATAAGATATTGTGAAAGGAACTTGTCTGAATGCTTACATTGCAAAATGCAGAAATTGATAGAAGATGCAAAGTACTACTCTAATTTTTATTTTCCGATAGGTAAAAGATAGGTAAAAGGGGCATGGGTTCAAACCTGACCTCGGCAAAACTTTTTACTATTTTTAGCAATACTTCACGGGCTTTGAAAAATCTGAAATAAGTCAGAGTGGTATGCATAACTTTGCACCCTCTATATACATTCCTGTAATAAAAAAATTTAAAGGTCGAAACTCTGTTGCAGTTACATTTTTTTTTACCTGTTACAGTAATGTCACTCTGGTGGTGGGGCGGCCAATGCTAAATTCTTTTCATTTCACTCGTAAAAGGATCATTATCGACCATCCTGACTGAGGTTTCCGCGGTTCTCTCATTAACTGATACAACAAATGTGGAGCCGATGATTTTGTGATAACCTCACTGGTTTTAATGAAATATATCAGGTCACGAGGAATCTCTCGTCTCCTGAACAAACGGCGAGGAGAAATTAATATATAACTTTGGCACAAACTTTAGCGCTATGCCGCTGACAATGTTTTGTCTACAAAATCGTGGTCATATTATTTAATGGTGGATAGTGAAAGACCCGTAATATTGGAGGTATAATATAGTAGTGATCATTTGTGTCGCTAAGGTCCATCTTGCACTTGAAAATGAAGCAAATTGTTTTTTGTTTTTTTACTATTATCTGTTATAAATATCGTAAAAAATCTAAATCTTCAATTATCTACTGTATTTTTCGGTTAGGACCGACGTTCCATTAAGGAATTTTTCATAAAAAATCTTCATGGCAAAAAAAAAAAAAAAAAAATGATTTCAGTTTTTTATTTTACATATTATTATAGGTTTGGATGAGACGGTAGGAACCCCGAAATATCAGCTGACTTGAAGCCTTTACGGGCCGCTGGGAGGGATCTCGTGTATGCCTACTGGTCCCCCCCCACGCCCCCTCTGTCCGCTCTTGGTGGAAATTATCCAAAAACTTTGCAGAAGGGGATCTAATCTCTCCTTGTTTTATGGAAATTGCGCGCGAGCGGGACTAATGATATCACCACGTCGATCAGCTGTTTGACGTACTCCCCTTTGATTAACATGTAAATTCTGAATTTTTTTTAGGGGCAGTTCCTAAAAGCCATAGAAAAAGTTTCAAAACAATTTAACGAGACGATTTTTTTAAATGAAGTTTTCAGTTTTTCTCTCCATGGGAAAGCCCTATGCTGAAAATTAAAAAAATCAATTAAAAAAATCGGCTCGTTAAATTGTTTTGAAACTTTTTCTATGGCTTTTAGACACTAAGATCTGCCTCTCAAAAAATTTTCAGAAATTTTGTGAATTTGCTAAAAGGTTTACATGTTAATCAAAGGAACCTACGTCGAACAGCTGATCGGCGTTATCTCTACCTTAACTGTCAATCAAAATCACCCTGAAGTGTCGGAATGATCTCTCAGGGCGAACAATTCCCCTCGGATTCAATGAATTGAGTCGTTGTGGAGAGAGGAGAGAAAGTCCGTGCTAAACTCCAGCAGCTCTCGCTCAGTTGCCACGGACATGCGACGTCGTGCAGAGACGGCTTGGATAAGTGAGTTGTTACATCGTGTAGGGTTTTCGTTTACTAGGGGAACCGTGGGAACTTCTGTCAGAAAGGTCTATAAACATTCAAGGACACTTCGTTAACATGTAGGTATATCGTGAAGCGGGAGATAATTGGGTTGTTACATCGTGCAAGGTTTTCGTTTACTGAACTCAGGGAACCGTGGGAACTTCTATAACGAACTATACTTGTGCATTTTTTATGTTGAAAATGAAGTGAAGGATGCAAGAGTATTTTCATGAAACGCGAGGCCATGACCTATCCTTATACTGATTGTTTGTTTAACTTCGGTGATATTAACGCGCAGTGGTGTAGTCGATACGCCGTACCACTAAAGGGGTTGAAAAATTGGCTAGCGTTACACTAAAGAAAATTTTATTTACATGTATTTAGATAGGCACGTGGAACGCTGACGTCATCAGCGTACCCTTTTCATCCGAAACATATACCTGTATTAAAATTTTTAGGACTACACCGCACTGTTAACGCGCGATATTTGTTTTACTGAGTGGTCAATAAGTTAATAATTGTCCATTGAGCTCTACACAAGGCTTGTGTAGAGCTCAATGTAATTGTCATATCATCTTGCTAAAAATTTCCCTTCATTGGTGGAATGTCTTAAATATCGGACTATAATAGTATAATGTATGACGAATAATCATCATGTATTCTACTTAAAACCTTCTTTTTCATTGTTGTTTTCGTATGGACCTTTCTGTATTGTTATCTTTCTGTATTTTTATGTCGTGGTTCGTGTCATGTATTTGAATGACTACACCTCACACATCACGAACGTTACTCTTACTTTGTTTATGACGTCACGCAGTCTGTGAATCATTCAACTTTTTCGGGATGTCTAGACAGTGCTCTTTTTTTATTTTTTAACTGAACCCTAGTACAGGGTACTGGCCACGATTAAGTGACTGAATTTAACCTCCCGGCTCTTCGTAGACCATACTTTTGTGAGTCCCTTCCAAACCAGGGCGGCCATGGCCTAAGCAATCCATCCCATCATTCGCCTGGTTGTGACTAAGGAAACCATGGAAACCTCAGTCAGGATGGTCGGCAATTTATGGTTAAGGCTTAACCTGAGAAATTTGGACGAAAAATTCGCTACAACAGATTTTCTTCAAATTAATTTGGTGGACTCACAACAATCGTCAAATTAGCTCTGAATTTTTTCGGAATTTTTTAACCGTTGGTTTAATTATAATTAATTTATTTAAATGAGAATTTTGTATCCTTCCTATGTTAAATTTGTTAATTAGCATTGCAAAAAAACTATACAACAGATTCTTTTACTTTTTTTTTTACTAAAACCTAATTTTTTAGACTATTTTTCTGAATTGTTTTCATATATTTTGAACCGTGGCGATGATCGTTACCTATATGTGATGAGAAATGTGGCAACGTTCTCAAGGACTGTAGTCACCACCCCCTCCTAAAAATTTATGCGCATTCCAATGCAAACAGTGTTGCCACTATAGCCACGCCTCTTGACCTTGACAGACAAATTCTCAGGTTATACCTTAAGCTCCCCCAAAATCTGCATCTTTCTGTCTCTCGGAGCTGCAGCTTTAACAAGTGAGGCAAGATTCGTCCCCTTTTAACTTGTATAATTATAGTAAAACTGTCCGATTTAGCTATGCTTTAAGAGTAAGGTAACACGTAACACGTCCAATGTTAAAAAAAAAAAAAAAAATGAAATTTTCGAAAAAAAAAATTAAAATGTTCTCCTCTACACCCTCTATCAGTCAGTATATAGCTAATATATCAGGTTTATACAAATTCGATCTAGTTTTTAAGTTATGAATTTTATACTTCACTTACAATTTAGCATGATGGAAGTTCCATTTCTCCATGTTAAATTAGTCAACTTTAAAAATTCATAACTCAAAAACTAGCTTGAATTCGTACACCTGATATTTTACCTACTAATAGGGGATGTAGAGGAGAATAATTTTAAAAAAATTCATGATTTTCATGTGTGGGAACATAACAACATATAGCCGGATTGAATACTTTTAATGAACAATACGAAGGTGCGTGGCAGCGCGTCTAATTTTCTAGGCAGTACCCTGCATGTGAAGTAACAATGATTCTCAAAGAGATCGGAGAAAGTTACACTTTCACGTCTCACATCACGCCAACTAGCAACAAGGTCGCACTTCACACCGCTTAACGATGTAGATCATTATGTAAAGTATAAATTTATTTTATCTATTAAGAGGGAAGGTAACACAGATCAGCTGATCGATGTAGTCCCATGTGGTTAACATGTAATAGCAGACACAAAAATTCTGTCATTTTTTTTTTTACTTTTTTTTTTTAGACACAGATTTCAATCCCACAGAAAAAAATTCAAAATTTCGATTTTTTTTAATTGATTTTTTAGTTTGGCTCTCCATGCTATGGGAAAACCCTATGTTAAAAATATAAAAAAAAAATAATAAAAAAAAAAAAAGAAAACAGATCGAAGTTTTGAATTTTTTTCTGTGACTTTGAGGTATAATAATTATACTAGAATCTGCGTCTCAAAAAAGGTTCAGAATTTTTGTGTGTCTGCTATATAAGGTTTACATGTTAATCAAATAGGACTGCATCGATCAGCTGATCCATGTTACCTTCCCCTTAATATTATATTAAACGATGATACAACTATGGGATTTTAAACATTTATTATAGAAGAATCTCTCAATGCATTACTAGTATAGTGATGTATTTTTAACCTCTTCACCTACTGTACATTCTCTTCGGAATTTTGGAAATTTTCTCACTGCGGTTATATTCATCAGAATCCTCACCATGCTCCGTAAGAACAACACAGGGCATGGTGATTATCTGATCAACAAAGCTGCAAGTGTTTTTTTTCTTTTTTCTTTTTTAAAACGACGAGTGTACCAACAAGCGTAAGCAAACATTTTCTTGCTGTATCTGTTATAAAATAACTAAAAAAGAATATGCAGGCGAAAGTATTTCACCATGCACAAGTTCCAAAAGCTATGCTCTTGGAGGGTAAAAGTGCATTTCCATGGAGCGGGGAAAAGCGAGAAAATCGAGTGCCGCAGCCAATCAGAGGCTCGGGATTTCCTCGCCTTGTGGGGAGCGATGTTATCGCCAACATGGCCGCCATACGAGATCAAAGCAAGTGCGCTTTTCTCGCCCCGCCAAGCCCCGCTCGACATCGCTCCATGGAAATGCACCTTAACTGTTTTGTTTTTTTTTTTTTCAATGTGGGAACTTTAATAATTTCGAAAATTGACGTCACACGCGCGGTCTCGTTTCTTTTTGTTGATGGAAAACTTCACGTGGTGTATTTTTCAAGATGGTCCCTAAAATCACGAGCCCTAAATATCCCACAAAAGCTGCATGAAATCAGATCAGTGAGAACATCACACTCCAAGGCTGGCAGAGTGGAGATATGATCATGACGGGTCTTTCACCATACGTCATAATACAACATGACGTCACGATTGTGTAGGCAAAATATTGTCAGCTACATAGCAGATACGTGCTAAAGGTCGTCTCGAAGTTAATTTCTCATGACAATTCGCATCATTTTTCCTAGTCTTTTCTTTCATATGGTGACAAGAAGAATCAATGATATTGAAGAAAAATATTTGTTGACCAATTAATAAAAAAAGAGATGTTGTGAGTTACGTTAACACGCACATCTGGTATTTTAGGGTTTTCTGCCTACATCCCGAAGATCTTCGGACATTTCCGTACTACCCAAAACGTAAACATGAAACTCCCATATATTGGACATGCACATATGTGACAAACACGTTAGAGTGGTATGGAAAATGCTGCAAACCATTGATTATGTTGTGGCTCAACTGAACCCTGTTCTATTATACCTATAGGGTACGTGCTGGTCATTAGCTTAGAATTCCGAGGGTTTTGTTTGCATTACAGTAGTTTTGATTTTGTGGGTCACTTTAAAACCGGGGCGGCTACAGCGTATAGCTAGCAACGTATCCCCACACTTAGTTGCGACTGAGGAAACCATGGAAATCTCAGCAAGGTTGGTCGTTATTAGTAAATGAAGGTTTCCATCGCCTTCTAAATGCACAGGGGCGAATCCAGCTCCGCAATATTAAATTTGGGGTTGGGAGGGGACAGTTTGGAGGGTTGTAACACTCCAATTATTAATATTATTATTATTATTTTTTTTTTTTGCTTCAACTGAACCCTATTACAGGGTACTGGCCACAATTAAGTGACTGAATTTAACCTCCCGGCTCTTCGTAGACCCTACTTTTGTGGCTCCCTTCCAAACCGGTGCGGCCATGGCTTAAGCAATCCATCCCAGCATACGCCTGTTTGTGACTGAGGAAACCATGGAAACCTCAGTCAAGATGGTCGGCAATTAATGGAGGATGGCACCTCCCGGATGCACGAGTGGGTGTTCTTTAGCAACCGCCACTTGTGAAAAGTTTGGCGGTGCATGGCTGGGATTTATTTATTTATATTTATTTATTAATCATTTCCCTACAGCATATTATACCATTTTATAATAATAATAATAATAATTGTTTATTGGGTTTAAAAATACAAAGTATAGAGAAAATATTAACAAATAAACATATATACAAAACCCAATTGGTGAATGCAAAAGACCAAAGTCCATACACAAAATGCGTACATTCACCCAAAATGTACATTTTGGTAAAGTGTCAAACTTAAAAAGAACAATAAAAAACAAAAACATATAACGAAGACAATTGCAGTAAAAGTAATTTGATATTCCTCCCGGAAGTAGCCGGAAGTGTGAAGTTTGCAGTTCTTCTGTGTATAATTCAGTTTTGAAACTTTACAGAGTGGTTTGAAGTAGAAATACTGACATATGTGTGAAATTATAACGCTGATACGAATAGGAAGATCAGAAACCTTACACTTCCGGCTACTTCCGGAGGGAGTAAATTTGACTGTAATATAATGAAAAACAACAAAAAATAGTAAAAAGATATTAAACAATTGCAAATATGATCTTAGAAGTACTGTGGTATTGTATATACATAAAGAAGAAAAAAAGAAAATGAAAGTTTTAAGCATGTAAACATAAATTTATACAGCATAATATTTTTATGCTTTTATGGGTAAGAAAGCAAAGAAAGAACGACAAAACATTTTTAAACTTGTTGCAATATCGACAGTCGCTGGGAGTGCATTTTATTTTTATAAAGACTGAAGGCGAGCGAAGAGTGACCTCTGCTCGACTTCTGTGCGACTTGAAACAAGTAACCCTTCCCTGGAATGCGGAGGTGAAGTTGGGATCTGCTTTCGGATCGAACTCACGACCATCCGATTACGAATCAGAGATACCACTGCGTCAAGTGTCCGGTTAATTTTGGACCCCCTCCCCTCTTGTGGTTCTGCCACTGCGAATGCAAAAGTGTGTGTTCTTTAGCTACCGCCACGTTGAGAATTTTGACGTTGTCTGGGATCTAACTCACGACCAATCCTTTATATATTCAATTTAATAGTTTAAGGAGACACCCCCCGAGTTGAAATAAATTACATATTGCATTCGCTATATACTAATTAAGCTCTCTCCTCAATTCCCTCTTATTTTGAAAAGGAAAAAAGACGAGGTTACGTCTTTTTCCTCTTATTGGGCATAAAATGTTAGAAATATTGCGTGGTATTCACGAAGAGTTAAGGAGCGTTTTAGGGAGAGATATTTTAAGAAGCGTTTTTCTTACCTGTTACCTGGTATAAAAAACGCTTCTTAAAAAATCTTTCCCTAAAACGCTCCTTAACTCTTCGTGAATACCATTCTCATCCTCAGTTTGAGCGAGGAGAAAATAAGATGTATTTTTGAGGTAAAAATATTAGGTTTAGAAAATGAGTTGACGACGGAAGTTTGTTAAACTTTATTATAGATCCCTCCTTATATTTAAATGTTCAATTTAAAACACCTCAAGAAACATGTTATATTTTGTAATATTGTTGCAAGGGTGCAAAGTTAAAAAAAAAAAAAATCGCACACATGAAAATTATGAAAAAAAAAATGTTCTTCTCTATATATCCTCTATCAGTAGCTAAAATATCAGGTATACAAATTCGAGCTAGTTTTTGAGTTATTAATTTTTAAAGTTGAATATACTATATAACATGCAGTTATCTAATATGTTAAATTAGTCAACTTTAAAAATTCATAACTTAAAAAACAGATTGAATTTGTAAACCTGATATTTTAGCTACTGATAGGGGATGTAGAGGAGAACATTTTTGTTTTTCATATGCGTGAATATTTTTTCTAACATTGGGCGTATTACCTTCCCCATATATATATATATAATGAAGGTCCGATTTTAGACACAATGGGCAAGTACAGTAGCATCATTTTTTTTTTTTTTTTTTTTTAGCTTAGTTGGAAGAGCAGGTCTAAAAATATACCGATGAATTTGTTGAAATTTTTATCTGTACTGCATCATGCCTAAAATAGAGATGTTAAGAGGTCACGTGACCTGGAGGCGGCGCCCGTGACGCCTATGACGTCATTGAACTTTCCGGTCAAACAAACGATCGACTTTATAACGCTTGTAAACAACCACGTTGCTATGGAAACATATTGTTTGCAAACCTTATTATATAGTCGATCATTTGTTTGACCGGATAGTTCAATGACGTCACAGGCTTCTCGGGCGCCGCCTCCAAGTTACTTTAGATTTCTATTTTAGGTATGATGTAGTATAGAGATAAAAATCTCATAAAATTCACAGGTATATTTTTCAACCTCCTCTTTCGATTGAGCAAATAAAAAAAATTGATGCTACTTGCCCATTTTAAGACTCTAAATAGGGCGCCTTAAATGTGACCTTACGCAAAGCGCTCTAGTAGAGCCTTGCGGCTTTGTGGAATCCCCATTATAATAACCGTGTAGGTGACTAACGTAACCATTTTCCATCAGGATGGAGCAGAACGAGGAGGTGATGGTGCCCATGGCGCGCGCCTACTCCATCATGGACTCTTCGCGTGTCTCCACCTTCCTCATCTCCATCCTGCTCATCGTGTACGGCAGCTTCAGGTGAGTGCACACTCTACCAGGACATAAAGGACCAAGAAATGACGCTGACGTCTGAAAATTTGGCTCTTTGCATCGAGGATACGGCAATACCTATAGCATGGGGAGAATCACAAAAATTATAAAATTTTTAGGAAAGAAATCACTTACGAAGTTGAAATATTTTTTTATATTTGTCCGAAAGTATTTAGCAACTAATTATGGTGTTGTCATTTCTATAAAATTATGCTATGGCTGCTGACAGAGCATTTACATGATTTTACAATGTTAATCATATACAGCAATTCTCGCCAAACCCACGAAGTTCCAGCAATTACCACTAGGTTCGCACTAACTTTATGACGCCAACACACAAGCTGTGAAATCCAATCAAAGGAAATCGCTACTTGAATTTCGATGTCTTCTCATGATAGTGACGTCATGGCTAATACTCGTCATTGCACGAACAATAAGAAGGTTCATGATAGTGACGTCATGGCTGATACTCGTCATTGCACGAGATGCGGCGGACTTTCTCGCTGAGACTTTCTCTCTGGTCCCACGCAAGTGTCGCCAGCTAATTATGACACCATGACGTGTGACGATAAATCTCAGGAGTGCAAAAAAATATCAAATTTATTTTAATGTTTCCATTTTGCAATCGAAGTATACATAACGTAACATTAAAAATTTGCTGAGATACAACTAAAAAATTAATATGTAAATAATGTTTTAGTATTTTATTATCATGAAATATTAATTTAAATTATATTAACACAAAAGTTTACAATAGAGTACCGTTCTCAAAATTTTTTATTGCAGAAATGGATAGAGGGTAAAAAGTTATGCTACCCTGATTTTTTTCCAGATTTTTTAGAGACCGGGAAGTATTTTTAAAAAATTATTGAAAGTTCTTTTTGTGACGTCACGCGGCGGCAAGTCCTATCTTTTTCTTAAGGAACGGCGTCTCGTGACGTCACAAAAAGGACTTTCAATAATTTTTTAAAAATACTTCCCGGTCTCTAAAAAATCTGAAAAAAAATCAGGATAGCATAACTTTTTACCCTCTATCCATTTCTGCAATAAAAAATTTTGAGATCGGTACTCTATTGTAAACTTTTGTGTTAATATATTTAAATTAATATTTCATGATAATAAAATACTAAAACATTATTTACATATTAATTTTTTAGTTGTATCTCAGCAAATTTTTCTGAGATAGATAAAAAAAATCTATCGTTTTTTATGTAGCGCTATAATAAAAGAAAAATAAGGCTTTGAAGGCAAAAAAAAAAAAAAAAAAAGAAATGTAGAAATATCTCTCGTCCGGAAGAATGAGCTACAGTGTGTAAAAATGAACTTACAATAAGGAAAGTAGACAGCTTTTTAACAAAATTCCGTATACAGCCCGGAAATGGAATGCCTTTTTTTGATAAATTGATAAATCGAAACACACAATTATTCTTGAGCAATCTAAACAACAGTATTAAAAGAAACAACAGATAATTTATATCATACACACTTTCATAACCTACATGCACATATAATAATTACAATGGACAATTTGCATGAAGTGTTTTTATTGCAGAAATGGATACAGGGTACCAACTTATGCTACTCTGAATTTTTTCAGATTTTTTTGAGAGCGGGAACTATTTTTTAAAAATTATTAAAAGTCAGTTATATGACGTCACGGGCGTTTAGCGCCTATCCTTTTCTTAAGGACAGACTCCTCGTGACGTCATAAAATCGACTTTCAATAATTTTTTAAAAATAGTTCCTGATCTCTAAAAAATCTGAAAAAATTCAGATTAGTATAACTTTGCACCCTGTATCCATTTCTGCAATAAAAATATATCATGCAAATTGTCCATTATATTTATTATGAATAAAAATAAATGTACTAATATTTTATGGTAGTATAATGAAAAATATCCTTCTCTGCAATAAAATTTTAAAATCACTATTTAAAAAAATTCAACATCATAATATTCTTTCTCTAAACGAATTTTCTTTTGTAAATTTTTAAATAAAGTTTCATTTTTATTTGTCTCAAGAGGCTGGTGGTAAAGTTGACGTGTGCTCGCAGGTCGCTCAACATGGAGCAAGAGGCGCGCGAGAGGGAGCGAAGTAAGGCCGCCAACAACGGAGTGGCGACGGGCGGTGCGGAGAACAGTGAGTACCTTGCAAATGTGTCATTAGGAAGTGTGTCCCTCGTCCAGAATAATTTTGTGGTGTCTGCTATATCGGACAAGCGCAATTAATGGACAATCTGCATCATGTAATTTTTTTATTACAGAAACCAAATTATGCTACTCTGATTTTTTTTAGATTTTTTTGAAGCTCGGAACTATTTTTTAAATAATTATTAAAAGTGCGGCCACGCCCACTAAAGGCGTCAATAGGCGACTAGTCCCTATCCTTTTTATTAAGGATTCAGGGGTGACAACTTACTGTCGCCGTCTTAAGGTAGAGATAATACGGGTCAGCTGGCCCAATGCTAAAAAATTCCCATTCATAAAAATTATGAAAAAAATTTAAAATGTTCTCCTCTACATCCCCTATCAGTAGGTAAAATATCAGGCATACAAAAACGAACTAGTTTTCGAGTTATTAATTTTTAAAGTTGACTAATTTAACATGGAGAAATGGAACTTCCATGTTAAATTAGTCAACTTTAAAAATTAATAACTCGAAAACTAGCTCGTTTTTGTATACCTGATATTTTACCTACTGATAGGGGATGTAGAGGAGAACATTTTAAATTTTTTTCATAATTTTTATGAATAGGATTTTTTTAGCATTGGGCCAGCTGATCCATATTATCTCTACCTTAAGTCGGTGCGCTCCGACTTTGGAGTGTTGTAGCTGAGAGCTCAATTGGCGTAGACACAATATTAAAAAATACTGGCACAAGTAAAATCTTATTCTTTGTAAGGAAATGTTAATTTTATACTCTTAGATTAGAGCAAAAATTAAAATTTTGCCGATTTTTTTATTTATAACGCAAGGTCGGGTAAAATCAACTGTTTTTCCGAGTACATCGGATTTAAAAATTCACAGAAAATTAAGAAATAAGGTTATAACAACGAAATTTTTAAAATAAACTTGCCAAATCGTTTTTAATGCAATGATGCAAGTTTAATTTTCATAAATTAATTAGTTAAATTTTAATTAAATATAAAGTAAGAAATCTATCTCCTCCTTGGAAAAAACTTTTTCCGGGAAATCAAGTATGTCATACTATAAGGGTACTTATGTTAGTCAACTTTTTTCGGAAGCACATTTTTTATTTAGGCTTTCGTTAAAGGTGTATCAAAGTGATATTCTGGTAGCTGTGAATTATTTTTTTTATCCCTGTGGCTCAATATTTTCGTACGATGGCTAGTTATTTTACAATTATTTTTTTAGTAAAAAAGTTGAGTCGTAGGTCCGTTGGTTTCTTCAAGCCGGCGCGCGGCAGCAGCAGTCGCTGATACGTCAAGAAGGGGGGGCGAGAGGAGGTTCCCCCAATTCACGGGAGATTTTCGTCGTATCAGCGACTGCTGCTGCCGCGCGCCGGCTTGAAGCAACCAACGGACCTACGACTCAACTTTTTTACTAAAAATTAATTTTAAAATAACTAACCATCGTACGAAAATATTGAGCCACAGGGATAACAAAATAATTCACAGCTATCAGAATATCTAAAAAAAGTATTCACTTTGGTACACTATTCATTTTTAATTGATTTTGTTCCCTATTAACGGGGTTTGATGTGTCAATAGGGAACAAAATAAATTAAAAATTAACGAAGGCCTAAAACCATAATGTGCTTTTCACATAAGTACCTCTAGTATGACTACATACTTGATTTTCCAGAAAAATGTTTTTCAAGGAGATTGATTTCTTAGTTTTTTAATTAATTAAAAAATGGATGTCACCCGCAGCAAGTGCGCATTATTCGCGTCACGTCACATGATAAAAATCGCCATGTGAATCCGTCTTAAGGTAGAGATAACGTCGAACAGCTGTTTGACGTAATCCCCTTTGATTAACATGTAAACCTTAGCAAATTGACAAAAGTTTCTGAAATTTTTTGAGAGGCAGATATTAGTGCCTAAAAGCCATAAAAAAAGTTTCAAAAACATTTAACGAGCCGATTTTTTTAAATTAATTTTTTAGTTTGGCTCTCCATGGGAAAGCCCTATGCTGAAAATTAAAAAAATTAATTAAAAAAAAATCGTCTCGTTAAATTGTTTTGAAATTTTTTCTATGGCTTTTTCTATCTGCCTCTCAAAAAAATTTCAGAATTTTTGTCAATTTGCTAAGGTTTACATGTTAATCAAAGGGGATTACGTCGATCAGCTGTTCGGCGTTATCTCTACCTTAAGAGTACAAAATTAACATTTCCGTACAAAGAATAAGAGTCTACGTGTGCCAGTATTTTTTAATATTGTCTACACCAATTGAGCTCTCAGCTACAACACTCCAAAGTCGGAGCACACCGATTTAGGACGGCGACAGTAACTTCCAAACTTTCAATAATTACTTTAAAATTGTTCCAGCTAAAAAAATTCAGAGTAGCCTAATTTGGTACCCTCTATTCATTTCTGCAGTAATAATTTTTCATGAAGGTTGTCCATTATGAACTGTAGATGGGTAAAACATAAAACTCATTATTCCAGATGAAGGACAATTCTTACTGCACAGAGGCTCTGTATTTGCCTAGATGTCCTTTCTTTAGCTTTCAAGCAGCATTAATTGTGACACAAAGTTCTGTAAGGAGATTTTTTCAGATGAAAATAATTTCTTATCATCAATTCAAACGACTCTTAATTGAGGGATAAGGGATGTTTTTAAATTGATTGTGATTGACAAAATTTTTACTGCAAAAAAGTTGTGCCTAATAGAAAACATTGTTGAAAAGTTGTGACATGAGTATTTTTTCGTAGTAAAATGCTGCCAGTCAAAGTTTGGTTATCTCTCTTTTCATGTGTACTCTTTGTCTTAAGAGGCCCCTGTCAACATTTCCAGTAACAGACAGTGAGGTGGTCTTCGGACAGTCACGAAATATTTTCCATGGAAGGAATTTTCAAAGGAGCTTCAGTAGCCAGTCCAATGAAACCAGCTCGTCGTCAGGAGTCTATTGAACTGGCTACTGAACCTTCTATGATGACTCTTTCTTTGTTATCCATGGATGGAATTGTCATAGAAGGTTCAGTAGCCAGTCTAATGGAACCAGCTCGTCATCTGGAATCTATTGAACTGGCTACTGAAGCTTCTAAGGGACTTGCTCCATGGAAAACAAGAAAAGTGGCTCCGAGTCGCTCCTTGATGTGCGCAGTATTTGCCTTGTTTGCAGACGTGCAGACGCTGGACACGATGCAAGCCCTCTGTCTGCCGCTCGGAGCTTCCATCTCGCTGCTCGTGATGTTCTTCTTTTTTGACTCCATGCAGATGTTATTCGCTATCTGCACTGCAAGTGAGTTATTCTATCCTGCAAGTTAGCTGAATGTACCCTTCTGATTGGCTGTATGGTGTTATCCGAAAGTATGTTTCTTGAGAGAGCCAAGCTTTAGCATACCACTATCTGATAGCCATCATTGCTTTTATAGATGTTTTCTAAAAATATTTTGATCACATATCTCTAAGCTAGTCACTGACTTAATAAAACAATAGTTCAGAGTTCAGAGGTCTCTATGTCTTATGACCAACATTGCAGAAAGTTCCATTTGTCAGAAATGGATAGAAGGTGTAATGTTATTCTACTGCTTCTACTCTGAGATCTTTTGGAGCCTGGGATCTATTTAAAAAAATTATTGAAAGTACAGATAAAGTGATGCCTCTGGACGCCTCTCTTAAGGCTGGCAGGTAGGCTTCAAACGGGGCGATTTGCAGAAACTGAATAGTTTTTTTTTCCTAGCAAAACTCTTTATCTGATCTTTTTCAAAACTAGCAAAGCTCCTTCGCCATATTAGTGAGTATTTATCATAAATATCTCAGTTAGCTGTAAAGATTGGTTATTGAGATAACTTGATTTTAATGGACCAAAAATCAAATTTTGAAAATTGATCAACAGATGGCGTGTTTTAAATTTGTTATCAATTTTCCTCAAACACAAATCAATCTAGCTGGCTGATTTTTTTTTTTTTTTTTTTTTTTACATAGTGAGATGTTAATATTCTGAAGGCAATGTGATAGTTTTCAAAGTAGCAACTGCAATACCTACTTAAATAAAATATTAGTACCTTAATTATTCTAATAGATGGCGTGGAAGGCTGCCTCCCCACCTTAATAAAAGGATAGAAACTAATAAAGGCACGTGGGTTCAAACCCGGCCTCGGCAAAACTTTTTAACAATACCTCCTGGTCTCTAAAATATCTGAAAAAAGTGATAGTGGCATAACTTTAAACCTTCTATTCATTTCTGCAATGAATCATTTTCAGGTCAATACTCTATTGTGTCACTCTGGCAAACATTATTTTCTAAGATGTCGCTGATGTTGTTTCAGTCATTGCCACCGTGGCGCTAGCGTTCCTGCTGCTGCCGATGTGCCAGTACATCATCCGACCGTGCTCAGACAACAAGAAGTGAGTCTTCCGTTAACACATGGAAATTTGTGCCCCATTCAGTGCAGAAAAATGTGCTAGCTCTATGGTGTAGTGGTTTGTGCTCCTGGCTCTCGTCCAAGAGGTCCACGGTTCAAATCCCGAACACAGCAGACTTTTCTCGACTTGGGATGGGTGTGACTGATTACTAGATTATGGAGTTGGTAGGAGGAAGGCAGCTTCCGGCTGTCTATACTCCGCTGCCTTGCAGTCTTGCATTGCAGGCTGCACAGATCTGAAAGTAGGAGCCCAGAAGAGTGCAGGAAAGGGTTCTGGGAGCCTGGTAAGCCCCAGTATGGTCGCAAGATAACTCTTACTGGAAAGGTTTAAATATCTGGCCACACCCAAAAGGGTAAAATGGCATCAAGGATATTTATTTATTACATGTATTATTATTTTTTCTATTTCCAAGATATCAAATATGTGTACCAACTTTGCCCCACTGCTTTATGTATTAGGCCGCCCTTGATACCAGATTAGATCTGAGCAGGTAGAGGGGAGGGAAGCATCTGATATCTGGAAAACATGTAGAGGGGAGGGAAGCATCAGATATCTGGAAAAAGAAGAAAAAAACGAAGACTAAGTAGGACAAATTTTTTAAAAAGATATTAAAAAAAAAAAAAAAAAAAATGAAACCAAAGGAAGGGGTGGTAGATTGAGAGTACTATTTAAATTTAAAATGTTTGTTAGTTTTTTGTATCCGTTTAAATTTCTACTTTGTTTTCTGATTTCTGATTTGTATAAATATATATATATATATATATATATATATATATATATATATATATATATATATTTAATTTACTTGCATGTTGCACCAGCCTTATCTAACATGGGGTTCAGTTTACAGTAATGTGGCAGTGTCCTACCTGTGTGGTTCATAATTTCATGTGTGCAAATTTTAATCTTGCAGCAGTAATGACGTTGGTGTACGCAGGATTTCGTTTGGAGTTTGTGGTCGGTTCACCGGGGCCGAGCTTCTCTCTTTCTCCCTCGCCGTCTTCATCGTTTGCATCTGGGTCCTCACCGGACACTGGCTTCTCATGGACGGTAAGTTAACACTTCATCATGGTCCTCACCGGACAATTCATCACACTTCATCATAGACGGTCCTCTATGTTGTAGTGGCTAGAGTACCTCACTCTTGTCCGAAAGTTCCCCGGTTCAAATTTAGAACACGTTAGACTTTTTCGAGACTTGGGATGGGTGTGACTGATTATTAAATGAAGGAGTTGTTAAGGGGAAGGCAGCTTACAGCTGTCTATACTCCGCTGGTATAGGAGTATAGACATGTATAGGTATAAGTATAGGAGTATATATCATGTAATGTTACAGCACATGCCCCACTAAGAAATGGTATTGACTTGAAATTAAAGCATTTTTTTTAATTTTTCTCAGTTATAATTGATGGTAAAAAAATCTAACTCTTTCATTATCCACCACTCTTTATTTTTGAGTTTAGACTCTCATTCCATGAAGGATTTTTCCTTAAAAAATCTTTTTCCTATTGAAAAAAACGAATTCATGTTTATTTTTTACATCTATTGGTTTAGATAGGATGGTGGGAACATCAAAAACTCCTCTGACTTCCTTCATATTCTTTGGTTGCAGCGATGGGCATGGGTCTCTGCGTGGCTTTCATAGCGTTGGTGCGTCTACCGAGTCTCAAAGTGTCAACGCTACTGCTCACGGGGCTGCTGGTGTACGACGTCTTTTGGGTGTTCTTCTCATCGTACATCTTCAGCACCAATGTCATGGTGAAGGTCAGTAAAGGTCGCGACCTGCATGGGGGCTTTCTGCCTGCTAGACAACCAAATTAATTTTATTATGTATAACTCTTTATAACCAGCTCTTTAGTGTAGTGGTTAGTACACTTGGCTCTCGTCCGAGAGGTCCCCAGTTCAAATCCCGAACACGGCAGACTTTTTGCGACTTGGGTTGGGTGTGACTGACTACTAGATGAAGAAGTTGGTAGGAGGAAGGCAGCTCACGATTGTCTATACTCCGCTAAGGTGATGAAGACCGCGGAATGTTGTGCAAACAACATATATGCCCCACTTAGAAACGGTACTTAATTATCTGGCGTGCAGACTGGGTATTAGGAGCCCCAGAGAGCACTGTGAACAATGTTGAAAAACAAGTTCCGCCATTAGTAACCAACTAACCAACTATGTATAACTAGAATTTTAAGTAAAACACATCCATTTACTGATATGTGCAAACAGATTTTTCATGACTCACAAGGCTTGTATCATGAGGGATTTAAACACATAGAAAAAAGGAAAAAAAATTCATCTTGTGCAAAAAAAATTTCCTCTTGTGCAAAAAAAAAAAAAACAAAAACAAAATACCCAAAAAAATCTATGAGGTCTTGCATTTAGGTTCCTTTCATTCCGTGCTAAAGAGGAGAGCAAGCAGTTTGTGGGAGATTTTGGATCCACCTTTATTATTTGCCATAAAAGAAGTCATCCTAGGAAGTTCAGTAGACAGTCTAATAGACTCTTGACAAGCTAATTTCATTGAACTGGCTACTGAATTTCTGTTTTCAGCCTTGATAATCACATCGCTGGGTGATTAACAAGGCTGCCAATACGTCCTTCACAGGACTGTCCTAATTTGCAGGTTGCGACGAGACCAGCAGAGAACCCGGTGGGCGTGGTGGCTCGCAAGTTGCATCTGGGAGGGGTGGTGCGAGAGGTGCCCAAACTCTCGCTGCCCGGCAAGCTGGTGTTCCCCAGTCTGCACAACGCAGGACATTTTTCAATGCTGGGGCTTGGAGACATCGTGAGTACCTTTTTCTCGCAAGGATTGTAACAAACCATGGGGAAGTGTACTAGAAGAAAATTAATTCTATAAAAGTTCAGCAGATAGATCTCCTTGAACTGACGATAAAATTGTTTTACGTTTCTACGATGATTTTTTATTATTGGGAATTAATTGAAGATCGAAGCGGGAAATTTGGTTTTTAAACGCCTAATAAGACATGCTTTCGATAAGACGTCACTTCCTTGATCAACAAACACGTGGGTAGCCTGAGGCCATGTGGAACAAAGGTTAATGCTTGTTTGCGTACAGGAAAATGACATCATATCGCTTATTAGGCAGGTTGCCTGTGTAGCATTTTTTTATCGGGCATTTCAACTCCAGATATCTTTAAAAAATTCCTAAAAATCAACAAATTATCCTATGATCATAAAACAAACGACGTTGTGATCAGTTCAATAGACTTAACATACATAAGTGGTATTTGAAAATTACATAGTACACTTCCCCATTATTTATAATGTCTGTGGCATGAAGCCTTTTTCATTGTTAAACATGGGACAATGTAGTGCCTGATTTTGCCACCAGAGCAGAGAACGTAATGGCATTGTTGGCGCTAGTAGACACAACAATTTTTATAATAGACAATAGTGGTTGCATTTTTTTATTTCATAATTAGAAAATATACATAAAATTATGCTTTTCTGAATTTCTTTCAGATTTTTTGGAGTGCGGGAACTAATTTTTAAAAAATATTTAAAATCTCTGAATTAAGGTGGTATATGTGATGGGACAACCGTGACGTCATCAATAGCCAATCACAGCAAACGTGATGTCATCAATAGCCAATCACAGCACGACAAATGACGTCACGGTTGTCTCATCAGGTGTACCACCCTAATTCAGAGATTTTAAATAATTTTTTAAAATTAGTTCCTCCACTCCAAAAAATCTGAAAAAATTCAGAAAAGCATAATTTTAGGTATATTTTCTAATTATGAAATAAAAAAATGCAACCATTATTGTCTATTAACGGACATTTTCCATAAGTTAACATGTAAATCAAACTATCCCATGTTTTTCACTCATAGGACAGACATTACCAACAATACTTTGTTGTAAACTTGTTTATATATAAAGTAATGTTGGGCAGAAGAATTTGGTTTTATATTGTCAAATGAACAACTGACCTAGAGTTGTCACATTGTTTTCATTTCTTCCCCCAACACTTTCTGCAAAATACTGTGACGTTGATGCATACAAGCATCATAGGGGAAGACATACTAGTAGCAATTTGCAGCATACTTTTTAGGTTGTTTGAGGGTTAAAAAAAATCTACAGAAAGCTGAAAACCGAGCCTATAAGCTCGGTTTTCAGGTGAATCCTCGGCATCCACAGCCGCCTCCTTTCCTATCCTAGTATCCCACTGTTGTTAAGGGCCCGATCTAGTAGAGGTAAAACACCTTACGCGGCAAAATGTAGGCAACCACGCGGTTTTTAGCTCGAAAGGAAAAACAGGCTCTACCTGCTCTTCATCGCATTTTTTCATTTATGTATTCGGTAATAAATGTCACAGAAACTTCGGACAAAAATGACTTTGGTCTACTTTTTAATGACAAGTTCATTTTTATACAGCTTTAAACAACCAGATCAATACTTTTTTGCGAATACGTGATGAGATCGATAAGGAAGATAAAAATTATATTTCCATAAAAATGTCATTGTTGAGATGGGTAGCGGTCACTAATCCGCTGACATTGTTATAGACCACAATAGAGTAAAGTGCTCCTGCGAACACCTGCTGCTAGGGGAGGAGAAAATTCGGAGACTCAGAAAATGAACCGCTGTCAATCATGTTTATATTATGTTCAATAAATTACTAATAATTATTATTTCTTTTCCGATTATAAGAAATTACAGTAGCAGTGATCTGAGACTTTTAATTATTTTTAGATGTGATATAATTATAAATTTATGTTTATTGCAAAGACATTATTTTTATATTATAGTATAACATGAAGACAGTATAAATGATTAGGAAGAGTCATGATTGAGGAAGAGTCACAAAATGTGTTAGTCAATTAATCTTATCTTGCAATTAATATTATAAATAAATTATTATTAATTTAATTGTTTATTAAAAACAATTAAAAACATACATTCGATATATGTTTTAATATATATATATATATATATATATATATATCGATAAATATATTTTTGTTTTTAATTCATTGTTATATAAAATGCCGATAATGATATACAAGTTGAATTTATTACAAAAATTGTATTCTTACTATTTTACATGATTTGAAAATGAAAAAATTATTTTGTTACACAACGAACTGGACGGCGAGCCATCTCGCTGCTATATAACTGATTAGTTGTGTTCTGTTAGAATTTAGTATACTGTGAACAAAGATTTGAAAGCCCCAAAGTAATTTTCAATTTTCTCTATACTAGGTGATAATGAACCTTGAGGTGTTCCTATAGTGTAATATTCCATTATTATGTAGAGACAGCTAAATCTGAATTCAGTGTACATAATAGCAAAATGTAAGGAGTAAAGATAGAACTGCGGAGCGAGTGGATGATGGTAAAGCAAGATAAGGTTTGAGAAAGGGTTGAGAGCGGGAGGACTGCAGGCAGGTAAATTCTTTTATTGTTCTCTCTCGGCTCTCCCTTCTCCTCTCTCTCGGCCGCACTTGTAGTTCAGTATTTCGCATATTTCCGCAATTCCGCACGGCGCTGCATTCAGTGGTTTTAGGAACCAGAAATTGCAAAAAAGTAGCTCTAGTCTATAAGTTCCAGTAAATTTAATAACATGAATTAATACTTTCAGCGTACACTATATTAAAGCCGACAACATTTTCTAGACCGCTATTCGACCCTATTGTTGAAATTATTTTTTTTACAAGTGTTATGATGAAGTAAAGTTGACACTCTTTTACCGCTTTTAATAATTAATTAAAAATTAATTGGTGGTCGTGGTGTAAAAACAAATTCATTGGCGGATTACATATCAGTCTCCTCTTTTCAATGATGTTTTTTAATTTTTTGTGAAGCAAATATTGTACCCTACAGAACTGATAGAAAACACTGTTTTTTCCTTATGGCCGTTCCTACTAGATCGGGCCCTTAATACTGTTGTTAAGTTTGAATGCGTAAACTAATAGCAGAATATGCTGTAGTAAGCTAACATTGTGAAATAAAAAATATCTTGCTTGAGGGGTTTAAATTTTGATGCAAGAAAAATTGTTACACTGGAAAAACTAATGCAACGCAAGGTTGGCTTTATACAGGTGAAGCCACCGATTTGACCAATGTAAAAGGGCTTAGCCAATCAAGTTTAAGTGTTTTAGGCCCCATTTTACCACAAAACTTTTAATGTGCCCATCATGCAATGCTATTTTTTAAATTTCATGGTGCAATATGGCCTAAAAGATTGACACATGAAATGTGTGCTTATGTTAATAACCTGCATAAGGTGGTTGCATGAGCAACGCAATCAGTCTACTTTCCAGGAGATGAGAGAAAACATGAGCCCGTAGGCCGCCAATCTGGTGGGAGTTGTAGAGAATTCTGCTTGTAGGGAGAAGATTAAAATTAATATTTTAAAGTATTTAAAATGAAAATAAAAAATTTGAGGTGAACAAAATGTTTTAAATTAAATTTACAAACTTTTGCTCACCTCAGAATTTTTATTTTTTGTTCAATATATTTTTAAATAATTTAGTTAATATTTCGTCCTATGCTGATACGTTTGCGGAACTCCACCAGCACAGTTGCCGATGCCTGGCGGACAACCGTGGAACTCCCGGTCTGACGTCACATGCAAGCGCCTAATAAAGAATCCTTGATGTTACCTAGAGATAAAATTGACAAATTTTGCAGGTGATGCCGGGCCTGCTGCTGTGCTTCGTTCTGCGCTACGACATGTACAAGAAGGCTCAGTCCATCCACTTTGCAGACGCAGGGGTGCCCCCACCCAAGAGCTTCAACAGAATTGGGTGAGTGTGTGTAACCTCCCTTCTAATTAACAAAAACTTAACTCAACCTGAAAAGAACAAGCAAGTACTAAAGCATGGGGAGATCTCATATTTAAATCAGCCAGAACTCATACTTATAATAGGCTTATAGACACTGCTAAATTCAGATTAGACACAGGCCACAACTATCTTGGATGCTATCAAAAGAGGTTTAAAATCCAAGATACTGTAGTGACATTTGTAAATTATGTAAAAAAGAACCTCAAGACAGAGGGCATTTGTTTAGATGCTCTGCATTAACTACAGAACTTGACTTGTTGCCTGGCAACATGAAGAGAGAAGAGAAGGAATCTCTTCTTTATTGGCTTACTAGAAGTAAAATGGCTTAATAAGTTTAATAACCAATATGTGGGCATAAGAAAAGAAGAAGAAAAAGTCAAACCAAAATCAAGCTTCATTTTTTTTTTTTTTTCATCCGTTATTGATATTGTTTTATTTTAAATTATACATGAACAGTACAGAATGAGTCAGTCTCTCACTCCATCCTGCATTCCTCATCCTATAATAATCCTACCCATTGTTCATCCATTATCCGAGACCCTCCAGAATCCTACTAGTATTAGGTGCATCTCTTAAATTAAGTTTTCTCAAAAACGGATTAAAAAAGAAAGAAAAGTGTGTAACCTCGCGAAATTTCAGAAAAATATGAATGTACTTGACTCTCCGCCAACTCTGTAGAAACCAACTCTCAATGGTTGTAATAAACTATTGTTTATGATGTCTGTCGCATGAAGCTCTTTTCGTTGTTAAATATGGAACCATGTAGTACGTGATTTCACCACCAGAGCAGAACATAATAGTATTGTTGGTGCTAGTAGACACATCTAATTTTAAAATTACTGTTCATTTCCCATGAGGCAAAATGTGCCGTGTTTTCCATTTATGGAGTGATATTACCAACATTACTCGAACAACGAGCAAAAGTCTTTGGTGGAAATAGTCCAGTGATGTAATTCTAAAGCTTTCAAAAAGGGTTTGTCTTCACCCTAAGGTATATCGTCCCTCGTCCGGAATAATGAGCTATCTGCTTACCAAGATTTTGTTGCAATAATAAGCTGTCTGCTATTTCAAGTGAGTGCAATTATGAGCTTTATTTTATACTGGCTTACAGTTCATAATTGTGCTCACCTGAAGAAGCAGAAAGCTCATTATTGCAACAAAATCATGCTAAGCAAATAGCTCATTATTCCGGATGAGGGACGATATGCTGATGACGGCAGAGTATACCTTGCCTATCTATATACATGTAAATATTTTTTTCTGTCAGTCGGAAATTGCATTGCAAATACCTGCGTATATCCACCACTGAAATAGCCCTTCAAATCATCCAAAGTTATCTGATGATGAAATCTCTTGTGCCTGTTAGACAATCAGATGCTCTACTCTAGGGGCCTAGCTAAACTGAACATCAAACCATGAGTGCCAATGAAATAGCGTAAAATGAAGCAACGTTGCCAAATAATGCAACTGCTCGGCTCCAGCCAAGCGTTCAGCTGTACTTGTGCTACTAAAATGGCAACATTGCACTTTTTCATTGGCTCACGGCTCCCTTAGATGTCTGGTTTAGCTTGACCCCCAGTCTACAACATTATTACTGTGCATTTTGAGCAAAAAATATCCAATTAAAATTCAACCTTCTTCTGGCATATCGACTAGAATAATAATGCCTACATGATCCTTTGCAATAATAAACTATCTGCCTTCCACAATATTGTGTGCAATAATCTGCTATTTCAGGCGAGTGCAATTATATTGATATAAAATAAAGCTCACCAGCAATAGCATTTCAAAAGATCATGCAGGCAGATAAATCATTATTCCGTGCGAGGGAAGATATATATTTGCAGCAAAAATCATCCTATATTGCTTGCTGATATTCGTGTTGTTTGTGACGCACGCACAGCTGCGTTTGTTGCAGCTACTTCCACTGCTCTCTGATTGGCTATTTCCTGGGCCTGCTGACGGCCACGGTCAGCTCCGAGGTGTTCAAAGCCGCGCAGCCCGCCCTGTTGTACTTGGTGCCCTTCACGCTGCTGCCCCTGCTCACCATGGCCTACCTTAAGGTTAGAACCTTCTTACCTCAAACAATGTGAAGCTGCAACAGTTTTATTGAAAAAATGGAGCATCAACCTTAAATTTTTTTACTGCAGAAATAGATAGAGGGTGCAAAGTTAAGCTTCTCTGATTTTTTTGAGACCAAGAACTATTTTTAAAAAAATTATTGAAAGTTCGACTTTCAGGCGGCAAGTGCCACCTCTCCCTAACAAAAGGGTAGCCAAAAAAGAAGCATACTTCATGGTCTCAGAAAAAAGTGAAAAAATCAGAGTAGTAGTATAAATTTGCACCCTCTATTCATTTCTGCAATAAAAAAATTTGAGGTCCATTGTACTAATAGGAATTTCTTCAAATATTTTCGTGTCCTAGAACTATTTTTAAAATAATTATTGAAAGTTCTGCATGTTATATTGGCCTCCCTGGTTCCTTAATAAAAAGGATGGAGCCTAAACGCCTATTGACTCCTCCAGAGGGCGTTGCCACACTTTCAATGATTTTTTTTAGAAAAAAGTTCCTGGACTAAAAATTTATTAAATCAAAAAATTATTGAAAAATAATAATAAAATAAAAAGATTATAAAAAATAATTTGGTACCCTCTATTCATTTCTGCAATAAAAATTTCATGCAGGTTGTCCATTAGTTGCAAGTGATGATGGAATGGTGTAGAATGTTACCCTTAATACTAATATTAGACTGATCAGTTATGAATTTAAAACTGTCCGGAATGAATTACCATGTTGTGTTGAGCTCAGATAGTCAAGTTACAAATGTATTGCAAAAAGTAATTTCTGCCTTAAGACCAGGAGAACGAACTAGCCTAAAAGCCATTCGGTTAGAAGGTTTTTACATTAAATAACACGACACTTTACGGGGTAAGCCAGCAGCATTATTACCTCGTCCGTCTACAAATTGCCCTCCAAAGCACTCGATTCTTGCATACTCCACTTGCTTCAGAAATACTCATAACACTCTTTTGCCTTCTACACTCTCTATTACACTGTGTACTTATAACACTCCTGTTCTTCAAACATTCTGCAATCACATCCAACCAAACCTTTTTAGATCTACCTAATCCTTTCATGCCTTGTACACTTCAATGTTTTTATCTATATGAAAACAAGATAATTTTGAGTGTATGACTTTCAATGTTAGGGGTCACTCAACTAACCTATTTATTTGATAGCTGCCACTTTTGTGTTTTGGTTGCCTTGTGTCCATCTTTGCTCCTCATGTATGCAAGGGTGAAATAATAAATAAAAATTTGTGACGTTAGAAAACTAATCGCAAGTTTCTTTCAGGGAGACTTACGCCGCATGTGGAGTGAGCCGTTCATCCCCTACGTCCCCGCGAAGCACCAAGAAGTGTGAGGTGGCACCCTCAAAAGAGGCATCTCCCTGATCATTGTTGAACTATCTCAATTTGAACCTACTTCAATGACTGCAGATATGCAAAATTGTTTCCCGAATCTTTGCTTGAATATTCGCTTTATGATGTAAAAATTTAACATGGAGTTAAAATTATATATTTTTTTTTTAATTTGTGTCTCTATTTTGAAACACTAATTATTAAATATTTTTTTAATATTATAGAATAATAATTATGTAATATAGTAATAGAATTAATTAAGTAACTTTTCCAAAAAGTGTTACGTGATTAATAATTGGCAATAGAACTTCAGCAAGTAAAAACAATGTTGTCAAATTGTGTCAAAGTTTCGGGGGGCTTTTTGTGTCTGCTTGTAAGTCAATCGGAAGGTGGAAAATAGTGAGTCGAATTTCATTGACTTTTCAGTAACGCGAAGTGAGAGACGTTTCGGGGGTTTCGAAACCCGAAAGTGAGAAGTAATAGTAAACTGTTTTAGTTATTTTCAACAATTATTTTAGACGTCTTACTCAGTGCTTATATATATTTAATGGGGACGGACAATTTCCATTTCACTCTCTTGTTCATGTAATACTGAATGGAACCCCCTTCGTGTTTTTTTTTTTTTTTTTCCATCGTAGTAAACTTCGAGACGATTGTCTTTAGTCAAAGTCATGGTGGTTCTTTTTGTTATTATTTTCCGTGGAACGTTCAGTAGCCAGTCCAAAATGAAACCGCTTTGTCATATTCCATGGAACTGGCTACTGAACTGTCACGGAAATTGAAGAGCCTGAAACGACCACTTGTGTCAAAGTACCAAAATCTTAGGTGTGTGATGGAAGAAATGTTTGTGATATAATTTGACATTTTCGCTCGATTAAATCTTATTGTAATTATTTTTAGTGATATTCTTTACCACTGGCTATTATGTATTGTATTTTCTAATAAACTGTCAAAACAAATGTCCTCTTCTTTTTATTGTTGATGATGGTGTTAAATTAACCAGTGTTTAATTAAGGGTAAGGTAACACAGATCAAATATTCAACATAGTCCCATTTGATTAACATGTAAAACTAAAAACATATTTAAAAAAATTTAAATAAAAAAATTGTTTTGAAATTTTGTATGTCACTTTTAGGTATTAAATTTTGAAATTTTTTAAGACAATTTTTAATGCCTAAAAGTGACATACAAAATTTCAAAACAATTTTTTTTTTTATTTAAATTTTTTTAAATAAGTTTTTAGTAGGGCTGTAAATTTTAACCGGTTGATTAACCGTCCGGTTAAAACCCCACGGTCAATCGTTTTCATAAAATACTGTTACTCGAGGTTACGGTTAATTTAACCATTTAACCGAACTTCGATTAAAATTGAAAATTAACCGATAGTCAATTTTAACCGTTTCTAACCGTGTCATAATTTTAAGCACTTGTAACCGCGGTTAATTCTTTTTAAGGGGCATTCACAAAGTCTTAAGGCCACATTTAGGGCTCGATAATTTAAGACCAGAAATTTTTGGTCTAAAAAGCATGCCTAAAATCAGGCTTTAAATTATCGAGCCCTAAATGTGGCCTTAGGGCTTTATGAATGCCCCTTTTTATAAATTTTTAAAAATGCAAAAAAATTAATTGACACGTGAATTCCATTCAGGGCGCCGATTCTGTAACTTGTTTACAAACAACAATTCCATTCCGAACGTTCGATTTCATTTCGAAGTCATTCCGAACGATGTGCAACGAGCGATTCTGTAAGGTTTTCGGAATGATATCGACGTAAACAATGAAATAAATTTGGCAACGCTGCAATCTATTGTTTATAAAATTAATTAACCAATCAGCGAGCTCCATTTTTGGCGCATACTATTTAAAATTGGTTGAAATTAATTGAATAATTTAATATCGTACTGCGGTACAATTATTGTGAAAAAGAAATGCACTCAAATTACCTTTTTTCTTCGTTTCATAATTATTTAATCTTTAATTTAGGTGACTGCATATTAATAATTATAATAATTAAATTTGTAATTTAACAATGCATTTTACAAAAAATAGAAACGTCGAAGTAGCGGCGCGTTTAATAGTGTGGTATATATAAGATGAATATTATCTTTCGTTTATAGAAATATTTTTTACGAAATTTATAATTATTTATACAATTTATACATAAAATATAACTATAGTTATAAATATAACTATAGTTATAAATATAACTATAGTTATATATTTTAACCGAAATATATATTTATATATTTTAACTACATTTTCAAATGAATTAAAGCGGACGACGTGGACGTATTTCCTTTTCATAAAATATTTCTTTCAGGGATGCACCATCCCAGGGATTTTAATTGATATATTGCACTTTTACAATGTTCTCGATATGCCGGGTTCATATGCGTCCATTTTATCAATAGTAGGAATTAAACTATACACATTGATACAAAGTAATTATTATATTATAATTATATAATATTTATTGCAAGGAAAAAACTTCAAACAACTTGAAGTTTAAAAAAATGCGTGGTAATCTAAACCACATGCAATAAACTTTTTATTACTTATTAATAATGTATGCACGGACTGGCCTACCGATTCACAGAGCGAGGGTCGGTGGGCCGTCGGTCAGAGAGAAAAAAAAAAGGGGGGGTAATTAAGAGAAAGAAAAGAAGAGAGGGAAATAAGGCAAATATAATAACAAAATTAATCCAACAGAGAGCTAGAAGGCAAGAAATGGAGCAACAACCTTGTTTGTTTGTTTTTTTAACGCAGAATGGATAGAGGGTGCAAAGTTCTGATACCTTGATTTTTTTTCAGATATTTTAGAGCCCAGGTAGTATTTTTTAAAAATAATTGAAAATCCTTTTTGTGACGTCATGAAGCGCCTCTCTTTTAGAAAACGATAAGACTTGCCACCGCGCGACATCACAAAAAGGACTTTCAATATTTTTTTATAATTCACGGTCTCAAAAAAATATGGGTAGCATAACTTTGCACCCTCTATCCATTTCTGCAATAAAAAAAATAACGTCAATACCCCATTTAGATAAGTTTTTTACAGAATCGAATTTATTTTTATTACTAATATACAATGTCCATAATAGGTAAATAACATATATGGTAAAACCTAGATTAATAAATTTGAATATTATTTCCTTCAAACACATTCTCTGTATCAACAAATATCAGTTGATATTATCATTCACATGTATTAATTTTGGAGTAAGATAATACGCCCAATGTTAAAATAATTCCCTCACATGATAATTATGAAACATATCTTAAAATGTTCTCCTCTACATCCCCTATCAGTAGCTAAAATATCAGTGTCACACAAATTTAAGCTAGTTTTTTAGTTATGAATTTTTAAAGTTAAGTAATTTAACATAAAAGTTCCATTTCTCAATGTTACAGTAGTCAACTTTAAAAATTCAAAATCATATCTCAAAAATGGCGTATCGACCTCAATTTTTTTTATTGCAGAAATGTATTCGCGAACGCAACCAAATTCAGCCCTCTAGCGGCCAAAAGTGTGAACTACTAGAATGCGGCTAGCTGTTCATAACAGTATAGGAACAACATACCATTCCTAAGTTAATTTACGTGATTATATAATATTATCCACTTGCAAATTTTTAATTATCATAATAAAGTTAAATATTAGTCTTAATAAATAAAATAACAGATAAATGTGACCATACACCGTGTCATTTGCTTTAATTAAATAGAGTCTTGCGCGCGGCGCGTGGTATATATGCATAATATGATAATATGTATATGTCGATCCATATGATATTAAGTTATTGTTAATTTTTCTTACTGATTGGGATAAAATTATGAAATTAATTTTCAAAGGGTAATCGACCCTCCTAAAAACTTGGAAATACTTTTAGATTTTCTCCCCGACGCACCCCTGAGGGTGGAGATCTACCCCGAAAAACAATTTTCCTTACAAATTGTGCTAAAATTATGAAATTAATTTTCAAGGGGCAATCGACCCTACTGAACTCGGAAATAATTTTAGATTTTCTCCCCGACACACCCCTGAGGGTGGAGAACTACCCCGAAAAACAATTTTCCTTACAAATTGTGCTAAAATTATGAAATTAATTTTCAAGGGGCAATCGACCCTACTGAACTCGGAAATAATTTTAGATTTTCTCCCCGACACACCCCTGAGGGTGGAGAACTACCCCGAAAAACAATTTTCCTTAAAAATTGTGCTAAAATTACGAAATTAATTTTCAAGGGGTAATCGACCTTTCTGAACTCGGAAATAATTTAAGATTTTCTCCCCGACGCACCCCTGAGGGTGGAGAACTACCCCGAAAAACAATTTTCCTTAAAAATTGTGCTAAAATTACGAAATTAATTTTCAAGGGGTAATCGACCTTTCTGAACTCGGAAATAATTTAAGATTTTCTCCCCGACGCACCCCTGAGGGTGGAGAACTACCCCGAAAAACAATTTTCCTTAAAAATTGTGCTAAAATTACGAAATTAATTTTCAAGGGGTAATCGACCTTCCTGAACTCGGAAATAATTTAAGATTTTCTCCCCGACGCACCCCTGAGGGTGGAGAACTACCCCAAAAAACAATATTCCTTAAAAATTGTGCTAAAATTATGAAATTAATTTTCAAGGGGTAATCGACCCTCCTAAAAACTTGGAAATACTTTTAGATTTTCTCCCCGACGCACCCCTGAGGGTGGAGATCTACCCCGAAAAACAATTTTCCTTACAAATTGTGCTAAAATTATGAAATTAATTTTTAAAGGGCAATCGACCCTACTGAACTCGGAAATAATTTTAGATTTTCTCCCCGACACACCCCTGAGGGTGGAGAACTACCCCGAAAAACAATTTTCCTTACAAATTGTGCTAAAATTATGAAATTAATTTTCAAGGGGCAATCGACCCTACTGAACTCGGAAATAATTTTAGATTTTCTCCCCGACACACCCCTGAGGGTGGAGAACTACCCCGAAAAACAATTTTCCTTAAAAATTGTGCTAAAATTACGAAATTAATTTTCAAGGGGTAATCGACCTTTCTGAACTCGGAAATAATTTAAGATTTTCTCCCCGACGCACCCCTGAGGGTGGAGAACTACCCCGAAAAACAATTTTCCTTAAAAATTGTGCTAAAATTACGAAATTAATTTTCAAGGGGTAATCGACCTTCCTGAACTCGGAAATAATTTAAGATTTTCTCCCCGACGCACCCCGGAGGGTGGAGAACTACCCCGAAAAACAATTTTCCTTAAAAATTGTGCTAAAATTACGAAATTAATTTTCAAGGGGTAATCGACCTTCCTGAACTCGGAAATAATTTAAGATTTTCTCCCCGACGCACCCCTGAGGGTGGAGAACTACCCCAAAAAACAATATTCCTTAAAAATTGTGCTAAAATTATGAAATTAATTTTCAAGGGGTAATCGACCCTACTGAAGTCGGAAATAATTTTAGATTTTCTTCCCGACGTACATCTGAGGGTGAAAACCTACCCCTAAAATCCATTTTCCTTAAAAATTGTGTTAAAATAAAAAAATTAAATTTTCAAGTATTTGTTAACCCCTCTGAAACTCGGAAATAAATTTAGACTTTTTCCCCGACGAAACCCTGAGGATCAACGGCTACCCACCATATCCTTCTTTCTTAATAATCGAGTTGAAATTGTGAATTAAATTTTTATTCTGGATTTATCGAAATTTTTCAGAGAAAAAGTATCCCAGACTCACTTCTTCACTTGCAGTATGATGATGGTTTCACTCAATGTGTTCAGCACCGTTAATTGGCGTGATGGCACATGCTGGTCCGCTCAACGAGGCTATGTGTGTAGGTGCATGGCCTCTAACATCTGAGTTGTGACCAATTCCATGCAACGTCTTATCTCCACTTTCTGTTCGTCAATTGGTCTCAAATCTCTTCTTGTAAACCTTTTGCTTCAGAAAGAGATTTGAGACCATTGACGAGCTGAAAGTGATAGACGTTATGTGGAATTGATGGTAACACCTCAGTTGTTAATTAAAATCACACATAGCCTCATTGTGCAGACCCAAAAACATGAGCCTTCACGCCATGTAATTATTATAACGGTGGACATCCATCATCATACTGCAAGTAAAGAGGCGAGTCTGATATATTTTTTTTTTCTATGAAAAATTACGATAAATCCCGAAAAAAATTTAATTCACAATATCAACTCGATTATTAAGAAAGAAAGATATGGTGGGTAGCCGTTTACCCTCAGGGTTGCGTTGGAGAGAAAATCTAAAATTATTTCCGACTTCCAGTAGGGTCGATTACTCCTTGAAAATTAATTTCATAATTCTAGCATATTTTTTAAGGAAAATTGATTTTCGGGGTAGTTTTCCACCCTCAGGGGTGCGTCGGGAAGAAAATTTAAAATTATTTCCGAGTTCAGGAGGGTCAATTACCTCTTGAAAATTAATTTCATAATTTTAACACCATTTTTAAGGAAAGTGGATTTTAGGGGTAGGTCTCCACCCTCAGGGGTGCGTCAGGGAGAAAATTTAAAATTATTTCCGACTTCAGTAGGGTCGATTACCCCTTGAAAATTAATTTCATAATTTTAGCACAATTTTTAAGGAAAGTGGATTTTAGGGGTAGTTCTCCACCCTCAGGGGTGCGTCGAGGAGAAAATTTAAAATTATTTCCGAGTTCAGGAGGGTGACTTACCTCTTGAAAATTAATTTCATAATTTTAACACAATTTTTAAGGAAAGTGGATTTTAGGGGTAGGTCTCCACCCTCAGGGGTGCGTCAGGGAGAAAATTTAAAATTATTTCCGACTTCAGTAGGGTCGATTACCCCTTGAAAATAAATTTCATAATTTTAGCATAATTTTTAAGGAAAGTGGATTTTAGGGGTAGTTCTCCACCCTCAGGGGTGCGTCGGGGAGAAAATTTAAAATTATTTCTCAGTTCAGCAGGGTCAATTACCTCTTGAAAATTAATTTCATAATTTTAGCACAATTTTTAAGGAAAGTGGATTTTAGGGGTAGTTCTCCACCCTCAGGGGTGCGTTGGGGAGAAAATCTAAAATTATATCCTAGTTTAGGAGGGTCGATTACCCCTTGAAAATTAATTTCATAATTTTAGCACAATTTTTAAGGAAAATGGGTTTTAGGGGTAGTTATCTAACACTCAAGGGTGCGTCGGGGAGAAAATCTAAAATTATTTCTTAGTTCAGGAGGGTTGATAACCCCTTGAAAATTAAGTTTTATAATTTTAGCTCATTTATTAAAAAGTCGTGTCGACAGATGTTCTTGAAATTAATTTAGTAGACTTACAACAATTGTCCAAATGCAACTGATTTTTTTCAGATTTTTTTAACCGTTGGTTTAATTACAATTAATTTATTCAAATGTGTATTTTGTATCCTTTCAATGTTAAACTTTTCAATCAACATTACACAAAAACGGCTCGAGATTTTTTTTTAAAATGTATATTGATTAAAAGCTAATTTTTTGGACTATTTTTCTGAATGTTTTCATATATTTTGAACCGCTGAGTTAATTGCAATTAATTAATAAGTGAAATAAAACATAAACGTGGCAACGCTGTATTTATCAAGAAGGCAACTTGAATTGATGAAAATTTTAATAAAAATCAAAGGACGCGAAATTTAAATATACGCCGTTATTATGAATGTGAATTAACTGAAGTAAGTTCTTGTTATTTATTCATAAAATTAGATACTTATTTTATCTTATTTATTATTTTTATATGCATTAAAATAAAAAAATATTAAGGAACTAACATTAGTGATTTCTTTATAAAGTTGGCATTTCTGCTCGATGTTTATAACAAGCTGCGTCAGCTGACTCAGCTGCTGCCGTGATTTCTGGAACTGTCTGGGTCTACGCCGGTCGTAGACGCATTAAATCTACGCCGGAACTTTTTCAATGTTCAAAACATCCATGACGTCACCCGACGTAGCTCTATTAAACCTACGTCGGTTGTATAAAACATATGATTCATGACGTCACTAATATAACAAATGCAATAAACGGAGCTAATTGTTCAAATTTTTTACTCCACTGACTTGTACGTGTAATTATATTATAATTGATTGTAATAAACGGTATTATGCAGAGTCTGTAGTAATTTTTATATTTATTAACTGTAAATATATTATAATATATTTAATATTTATATAGCTAGTGTGCGCGCATATAATATCATAATTAAATTATTAAAATATTATTAAAAATTCGCATCTGTATAATTAATTCTGTATATAAATAATAATATATATATTATAATATATATTATATAATATTATAATATATATAACATATATTATATAATCATATACTAAATTAATTTAACTAATAGCTATATAGGCAGCTATAATATAGTGCAATTAAGTGACGACGAAGGTATAAAAAAAAAACTTTCCGGCAAAACTGGCATAAGAAATAAAAAAGCGTACGTGAATTGAGTGAAATACATATAATTCTATATTAATGGGAAGCTGTGACCTTGACGTCATCGCGACCTTTGTCCTGACAATACTTTATTTACAAGAACAGAATTGGGGGGCCGCGCACTACACGTAAGATCCTATAATATACGGAGCAATTTTTCGATCGCGGTATATTGTTTAAATAATTCTGTACACAAGTTCTGTTTCCGAATTGAAAATCACGTATTGTAACTAACCTTTTACATTTGCCACTATTAAAATATTATTTGCAACCCCAGCTCAGTTTAAGTAAAAAGAAACTCTAAAAAAATTCGCAGTACTTGTATTAATTCTGATTTTGGAGCGGGAAATTTGCGCAATATATGCCCATGGTGTCAAAATCTGCTGATCTTCAACATACGAATATCTTCCAGTAAAAATATGGCGACCAAATTGGCAGGTCAAAGATTCCCATTGAAATATTCGTTATAGGCAATTAAAACCCACAAAAATTCAAATTTATTTTCCAGGAAAAAGGTCCGTAAAAAAATATTTTAAAATGCATTGAAGAATTCATGATATATTATAGCTAGATAGGAACTTTTCGGACCAATTAATTAATAAGTTTTGAGTAAAAAGCTGTTTTCTGTTCCATGTAAGACTATAACATGTTAAAAAATTAAAATACCTCCAATTAGTTTTAAAACAACAACTTTGGGAATTTTTTTGGTGAAGAATTTTTTATCGGAAGAAAATAAAATGTTAAAAAAATGCAATCGCTCGATCTTCACTCTACTTTAATAAATATATATAATAAACTGCACGGCCTGCATGACGTATACATACGTACTTCATTACTTCGATTATTTGGTACGTCTATTTTAATTCATTGCATGTATTTTTCGAGTACTAGCTTATAGCTCCAAAAATGTACTATATAGCTAACCTTCTAAAAGCAACATCGAATATTATGTACCATTTCACGTCATAGTGGCCACCTACACCACCAAATATTAAAGTTCTTTGATTTTAATAAAATTAAATCTCAGGACATGTTCGTATAATGAACCTACAAAAATAGTTTTTGTATTTTTCAAAAATATTCAAAATTGAGGGACAATGGGCATTGCAAATACGAAATGGCGTCAGAATGCAAATGTAGCAATTAAACGGCGGCTCCAGTAACTCGGAAAATATTATGCACAGATTAAATTTGATTTTTTCTATGGATGCATAAGCATATGTGTCTACAACATCCTGCTTTTAGATTTTCTCTATGGGTTTTAGTTTTTTTGTTATACCGGTTCCCGTAAGCCAAGTATGACGCTTTTGAAGCATTTGCTTTCCGCAGCCCAAATAAAGGCTAAATTTTTTTTAAATAAAAATTGATTCTATATTATAGCTTCTAAACATCTCTTCTTACCATAAAACTCCTAAAAATAAAAATATTTTTTTTTTCTCAACTAATGGCACAGTAAACGAAAAAGGGTACAATTCGAATGTACCTACTTTGCGGGCCAAAAAAGTCGATGTCATTCATACTTTAGGAGAATTTTAATGACACGACTGGAATCCTCGTATCTTAATTAGTAAGAATAAAAAATAATCTCGATGTACCTCTCGAGTATTTCCTTGCAAAAGCTACTGGGGGTTAATATCAGGTCAGTCCAATAAGGAGATGGGCTTGGGTCAATAGATTTCGATGACTTTCACATACATTATGTTACACATCTAACCTAGTTTGATGAGGTTTGGGCATTATTTTTTGAAATTTAAAAAAAAAAAAAACGAATTTCAGGAATTTTCAAAAAATCAATAAAGAGGGCATCAATCTCGGGAGATAAAAAAAAATGTATCTTAAATTCTGCTACACATAGAATTATATTTAAATTTTTTCAAGTTTGTAGTCAGATTGCCAAACTTTTTTGCATTGAAAATTTTGACCTTCAAAATTTATTAAGGTCAAAGGTCAGAGGTCAAACTACAAAAAGCGTATAACTTCATACCAAAGCACATTGTTAAAAAAATCAAGATATGGGTTTTAAACAATGTTTATCCTTCTATAAAAAACCGGTTTCAAATTTATGGAGAAATTCAAAATTTTGAAATTATGATTTTTTTTTACTAATTATTCCGAGGTTTTTAGAAAAAAAAATTGAGTTTTGTCATGAATTTTACACAGGTTACTCATCTGACCCAGGTTGATAAGATTAGGAAATAATTTTTTCAAATTTAAAAAAAAAAAAAAAAAAAACGAAAAACGAAATTTGGGTATCACGTCAAAACAACGAAAACAAAAATCACAAAAGCATTTTCAACGACTTACTTTATCCCGAAAACAATTACATCGAAAACAAATATAAACGAAATCATTTACCACGAAATTAAATTAACACGAAACAAAAATCACGAAAACAATTTGTCCGAAAGTAATTTGACCGAAATTAAAAAGGACGAAAGTATAAATTAGAACGAAATTATTTTAATACGAATTCAAAAATCACGAAAACAATTTGACCGAAAATTATTTGAACGAATTCATTTAAGACGAATACAAAAACCACGAAAACAATTTGACTGAAAAGTTATTTGAACGAAAACATTTTAGACGAATCAAAAAATAACGAAAACAATTTGACCGAAAGTTATTTGAACGAAAACATTTAAGACGAATCAAAAAAGAACGAAAACAATTTGACCGACAGTTATTTTATTTTAGTTATTTATTTAATCTTGAACATTTAAAACGAATGGAAAAATCACGAATACAATTTGAACGAACGCTATTGAACCGAAATAAAAAACACCGATATTAATAAAAAATTATAACAACATTTAAAAAAAAAAAAAAAAAAAAAAAAAAAAAAGTAAAAAAAAAGTAAATTAAAACGAATGCGATAAAGAAGTATATACAGACTGAGCCAGAAATGGTGTTCCGAACCCATGCTAAAATTTGGGCAGGTTAACTTATTTGAGCTAGAAATTTGAAATTTGGCATACGTGAAGCCAAGAGTTCCATTGCAGATTCTTTTGACATGTACGTGTTAAACAATTTTTAAAATTAATATTTCCTACCGTTTTAGGGGTTGATTCACGATTTGCATTTCTTCCTTATGGGATATCCATGTTAAATTAAGTTAATTGAAATAAAAATTTTAGCTAATTTGCACCAAAATTAGTTTTTAAGGTTTTCAGAGCACGCCCTAAAAATTAAATCGTTAACTTGCTCGGATTCAAAAAATTGAAAGGTTGTTTATGAGATAAAAAAATAAGTCCGTTTCAGTGGCATAATCAAAATTTTGATAGCATAATTTTTTCATGTAGTATGGGTCATTATCTCATTAGGGGTTGTTTTCACCACTTTTTAAATTACACAATTAAATTCAACGTGCTCTGAAAACCTTAAAAACTAATTTTTGTGCAAATCGGCTAAAATTTTTCTATCAACTTAATTTAACATGGAAATCCCATAAGGAAGAAATGCAAATCGTGAAACAACCCCTAAAATGGTAGGAAATATTAATTTTAAAAATTGTTTAACACGCACATGTCAAAAGAATCTGGAACCCTTGGCTTTACGTATGCCAAATTTCAAATTTCTAGCTCAAATAAGTTAACCTGTCCAAATTTTAGCATGGGTTCGGAACACCATTTCTGGTCAGTCTGTATATATATATATATATATACTTATTTTATATTTATTGCATTCGTTTTAATTAACAATTTTTTTTTTTTTTTTAAACGTTGTTATAATTTTATATTATTTTTCTTCATCGGTGTTTTTTATTTCGGTCCAATAGCGTTCGTTCAAATTGTATTCGTGATTTTTCTATTCGTTTTAAATGTTTTCGTTCAAATAACTGTCGGTCAAATTGTTTTCGTTCTTTTTTGATTCGTCTTAAATGTTTTCGTTCAAATAACTTTCGGTCAAATTGTTTTCGTTATTTTTTGATTCGTCTAAAATGTTTTCGTTCAAATAACTTTCGGCCAAATTGTTTTCGTGAATTTTTTATTTCGTTTTAAATGTTTTCGTTCTAATTTAATTTCGTTGTTTTCCAATTCGTTCAAATATATAACTATCGGCCAAATGGTTTTCGTAATTATTGAATTCGGCTAAAATGTTTTCGCTGTAAATGCTTTCGTGTTTTTTAAGTTTCGTTATAAATGCATTCGCACATTTTCTATTTCGGTTAATTATATTTTCGTTTAAAATGTTTTCGTGTTAAATTACTTTCATCCTTTTTGTTTTCGGTGTAATGCCTTTCGTTTAAATTGTTTTCGTTCTTTTATTTTTCGTTCTTTTGACGTAGACTCGAAATTTGACCGTGAATTTCGATTTTTTTTTTTTTTTTTAATTTGAAAAAAAATATTTTCAAACCTTATCAACTTAGGTCAGATGAGTAGCCTGTGTAAAATTCATGACAAAACTTGAAAATATTTTTCAAAAAACCTCGGAATAATTAATAAAAAAATATCGCAATTTCAAAATTTTGAATTGCTCCATAAATTTAAAAACGGTTTTTTATAGAAGGATTTAAACCTATATCTTGCTTTTTTTAACAATGTGCTTTGGTATGAAGTTATACGCTTTTTGTAGTTTGACCTCTGACATTTGACCTTAATAAAATTTCAAGGTCAAAATTTTCAATGCAGAAAAGTTTGGCAATCTGACTACAAACTTGAAAAAATTTAAATTATAATTCTATGTGGAGCAGAATGTAAGATTCAAATTTTTTTATCTCTCGAGATTGCCCTCTTTATTGATTTTTTGAAAATTCCTGAAATTTTTTTTTTTTTTTTTTTGAAATTTCAAAAAATAATGCCCAAACCTCATCAACCTAGGTTAGATGTGTAACATATGTGAAATTCATCGAAATCTATTGACCCAAGCCCATCTCTTTATTGGACTGACCTGATATTAATCTGGGGTAACTCCCTCTATATAGTATACTCTATATACGCACCGCGTGCGCACCTCGTCAGACCCGTGATAGCACGAAGCGGCAGAGTGCTGTTGTGTTTATTGACATATTGACATGAAATTTATGCAAAAATAATATTTTATTGCATCTATGAAATAAACTTGCTACTAAATTATGTCACTGATATAATTTTCTATCTATATACTTGCTACCATTTTTACGCAAAATTCAATCCCACGTACCTATCTTAATTATAATAACAAATGGAAGGAAAATTATCTCAGTGACGTAATTTAGTAGCAAGTTGCAAGGTTACTCCATAGATACAATAAAATACTATTTTTGCGTAAGTTTCATGTCAATAAACACAACAGCACTCGGCCGCGGCGTGCTATCACGGGTCTGAAGAGGTGCGTATAGAGGGAGTTTCCCCAGTATAGCTTTTGCGAGGAAATACTCGAGAGGTACATCGAGATTATTTTTTATTCTTACTAATTAAGATACGAGGATTCCAGTCGTGTCATTAAAATTCTCCTAAAGTTTGAATGACATCGACTTTTTTGGCCCGCAAAGTAGGTACATTCGAATTGTACCCTTTTTCGTTTACTGTGCCATTAGTTGAGAAAAAAAATATTTTTATTTTTAGGAGTTTTATGGTAAGAAGAGATGTTTAGGAGCTATATAGAATCAATTTTTTATTAAAAAAAAATTTAGCCTTTATTTGGGCTGCGGAAAGCAAATGCTTCAAAAACGTCATACTTGGCTTACGGGAACCGGTATAACAAAAAAACTAAAACCCATAGAGAAAATTTGAAAGCAGGATGTTGTAGACACATATGGTTGTGCATCCATAGAAAAAAATCAAATTTAATCTATGCATAATATTTTCCGAGTTACTGGAGCCGCCGTTTGCTACATTTGCATTCTGACGCCATTTCGTATTTGCCCATAGTCCCTCAATTTTGAATATTTTTGAAAAATACAAAAAGCATTTTTGTAGATTCATTATACGAACATGTCTTGTGATTTTTATCAAAATCAAAGAAATTTAATATTTGGTGGTGTAAGTGGCCACTATGACGTGAAATGGTTTCTAATATATAATATATAAATTTTTATTTATATATATAAATATATAAAAATTGATTTGAAAATCCATTAAAGAATTCATCATAGATTACGTACGTATTTTTAAATTGGTACCACCGTACCATAGTTCAGACGAAGTTGGAGTAAAAAGCTGTTTTCTGTTCCATAAGGATGCATGTTAAAGGCCTCCGAAACACCAACTTTGGGAATTTTTTGTGGTGGAGCTATTTGAGATGGAATTTTTTGGTTTTCATTTCTCAATAGAGGGCGAGTTGAACTATTTTTATAAAATAAAACATTCAAAAAAATTAAATCGCTCACTCTACTTTAAGTCATGATTTATGCAACAGCATGGTAGCATGCCAAAAATATTTCTAATATTTTTTATATATTTTTTTCCTATACTATATAAAGATAACCCAATGCTCAAGTAATCGTATTGATTTTGTAAAATAACACAATTATCAAAAGACAGTAATGGAATTATGAGACGTACGTCCATATTTGTCATGGTTGCGCTTTTTTTTTTTTATTATGTACAGACCTTAATAAAAAAATGCATGCTTAGCTAATTTTTGTTCCTTGCAATATGTACCACGGTTATAGCCTAGCAATTGTAATATTGGTCAGAAAAATTCACAATAAAAAATATTAAGAAATATATTTGCCAAACGGCAGCGACGCAAAGTTGGCTCCGAGCACTAGGTGCAAGAATGGGCTTGCCTAAAAACCTCGCCGCAATAAAGATATTTTCTATTCTATTCTATATAATATATAACAGTGCGCCAGGGGACCATTTTATGCTTATTTCGTAATATCACTTTAACTTTTTAGTTTATATCTACGAAATTCAAAAATATTATTAATTCATCTTGGTACGTCCTTTTATAGGCCTTCCTATAAAGTCTATAAACACATCAGATTTTTTTTAAACAAAATCTGAGGGGGGTTTATATTTTTTTACGGGACTATTTGTTCCGGAAAGAAAAAATGAGATATTATTATGGAATGTGAAAATTTTAGTGGCTTAATCGAAAGAAGGGGTAACAAAATATATTGTACTGTGACTTTTTTCAGATTTTTCTGAGACCGGGAACCATTTTTAAAAAATTATTGAAAGTCTAATTTTATGACGTCACGGGCGGCACATCCCTATCCTTTTTCTTAAGGTGTACCGCACGTGACGTCATCAAAATAGAATTTCAATAATTTTTTAAAAAAGTTCCCAGTCTCAGAAAAATCTGAAAAAATTCACAGTACCCTATTTTTACCCCTTCTTTCGATCAAGGCGATTAAGCCACTAAATTTTTCACATTCTACTATCTCATTGTAATTTTTGCGGGTAAATTTCTCATAAGGAATTTCAATTAATATAATATTTCGCCTATAATGGACAACATGCATGAAAAAATTTTATTGCAGAAATGAATAGAGGGTACCAAATTATGCTACTCTGAAATTTTTCAGATTTTTTTGAAACCCAGAACTATTTTCAAATAATTATTGAAAGTGCGGCCACGCCCCCTGGAGGCGTCAGTAGGCGTATCCAGTCTCTATCCTTTTTATTAAGAATTCAGAGGTGCCAACTGAAATCACAGGACTTTTAATAACTATTTAAAAATAGTCCCGGGTCTCAAAATAATCTGAAAAAATTCAGAGTAGCATAATTTGGCACCCTTTATTCATTTCTGCAATAAATTTTTTTCATGTATGTTGTCCATTCACGCTTTTATTTCTTTTGCCGGAAAGTTTTTTTTAAAGTAGAGTGAGCGAGTTCATTTTTTTTAATATTTTATTTTTAAAAAATAGTTTAAGCTGCCCTCTATTGAGAAATGAAAACCAAAAAATTCCATCTCAAATAGTTTCACCACAAAAAATTCCCAAAGTTGGTGTTTCGGAGGCCTTTAACGTGCAGCGCGGCCTTATGGAACATAAAACCGCGTTTTACTCCAACTTTTTCTGAACTATATATGGTACCATTTAAAAAATACTTACGTACGTAATCTATGATGAATTCTTTTTAATAAATTTTCAAATAAAAATTTTTTTTTACGGGGTCGTTTTCTTGGAAAAAAATCATGAAAATCCTTATGGGAATTAAACCGCAAAAACTTTTTTTTTGCAAAAAAAAAAAAAAAGCTTTTTTTCCGAAAAAACCGCTTCGTAAAATATTTTTTTTATTTAAAAATCCATTAAAGAATTCATCATAGATTACGTAGGTATTTTTTAAATGGTAGCATAGTTCAGAAAATGTTGGAGTAAAACGCGCGCGGTTTTATGTTCCATATAAGGCTGCACGTCAAAGGCCTCCGAAACAGCAACTTTGGGAATTTTTTGTGGTGAAACTATTTGAGATGGAATTTTTTGGTTTTCATTTCTCAATAAAGGGCAGCTTAAACTATTTTTAGAAAATAAAATATTAAAAAAAAATGCAATCGCTCACTCTAGCTACTTTAAATACCTCTCCGCTTAATTTTGCACTGCCTTATTTATTTATTTTTTTTAGTATATGTTTATATATATTATAATTGCTACATATAATTTAATAATATATATTAATAATTTAATTTAATTATATACACTATATATATTATATTTACAGTAAATAAATATAAAAATTACTATATTATTTATAGACTCTGCATATTAAAATACCGTTTATTACAATTATTACAATAAATTATTATAATTATAATATTATTAATTACACGTACGATCGAGTCATTGGATCGAGTAAAAAATTTGAACTTCAGCCTCGTTTATTGCATTTGTTATATCAGTGACGTCATTAATCATATGTTTCATACAACCGACGTAGGTTTAATAGAGCTACGTCGGGTGACGTCACGGATGTTTTGAACGTGGAAAAAGTTCCGGCGTAGATTTAATGCGTCTACGACCGGCGTAGACCCAGACAGTTCCGTGATTTCTTTTTTATTGAAGTGAATAAAGTGACTAAGTTTTTACTGTTTTTAAGTGATATGGAAGAAAGAAGGTAACTAAATTATAAAAACAGGTTTGTTAACAAGTTTCTTTTAATGTATATTGCAGGCTTAATTACAAAATATATACAACAAGTCTGTATTCGTATAATATGCATACTTTGTGTTTCCCGTCATTCCCATGCTATAATTTCACTACTTTCTGATATAACAGCAAGTATTTTTGTGTTTTCTTTTCTTCCTTAATTTTACTGGTATCAAGTGGCATCAGTGTCTTCACAAATATTGTTTCACCTTCCATGGAAAGCAGTTTTAACTTCTTAATGCTCCAACCGTTCCGGCCCAAGATTGTTAAAACTGCTTTTGTAACTTTTTTTTTCTCTGCTAGTACATTCATTTGATTGATGTCTTTATTTTGTTTTGTGTAATCTTGATAGGACTGAACTGTAAAACTGTGTTGTAGGATGAAGTCCTTACTGATGTTCTTTTTCTCAATTACTTGGTATAGCGCCTTCACATCTTCCGCAGCGTTATGAGCATCAAAGCAGTAGTCCGAGCCCATGACGTGCGCTACAACATCACTCTGGGTGTGAGATGGCAATTCAGGTAAGCAGGTCTGGAACATTGTTAGACTGTCACTGAAGCCGAGCACAAGATCTTTAAACTCAGATAGAAGGTCATAGATAACAAGTTCTCTTAACAAAATCTTGGCATCAAACATTACATTATGTCCAACCAAAACAACCATGTCATGTAGTGAACAGTATGTTAAGAAACTTTTAAGTGCTTCTTTTCTGTCTATGGTAGGGACAATATTGCCATTGTAAGTTAGTTTTCCATGTCTTTTTTGAAGTTTATTCACTGCACTTGCTCTTTCGTTAAACTTTACACGAGGAGTAATGTAAACGTTAAATGTTGACGAAATTGAGTTCGCTGAGAGCTGAACAATTTGATCATGGTTACTAAAACCTGTGCTCTCAGTATCAAATACAATGAAACTAATTTCTGTTGTTTCTGATTTTACAGGAAGCAGGGAGCTGCACTTCTTGGACCATGATAGTACTTTTTTCGGTTTCTTCTTGATTCTCGGCTTCCCTCGAGCTGCCAAAGCCGTACTTGGATTTGGGTCAACGTCACCTACCGGTTCTGACGCTGCGAAACCCATTGCACTCTGGTATGTTGTACCTTCTTTCCTCTCTTTTCTTTTAGTGCTTGCTTGCAATGATGAGTTAAGAATTCTTCTCCTTCTCTTTTTCTCGGGCTGTTGTTGTTGTAAAAGTTGCCTGTCTCGCTTGCGACCAAGCATAATTTTGTGTCTTTGGGAGTGTAAGCCTGGAGATAAACCCATTGAGCTGTAAAGTAAGTGAAGGTAGTTTAAACCCTCATTACATTGGAGAACTCCAGCTGCGAGACGAAACTCAAAAGAATCAGACGACCCGTAGTGACAGCGTTTCGGTGCTTTGCTAGCAACGATTGCGTTGTAGCACTCGTTCTTCTGAGTATGAAGGCAGGGAGCAAGTGATTCAGCTCTTTTGGCAAAGAGAGTACACACTTCAGTTATTACTGAGTGCAAGTCTTCTTTCCTTTCAGTGCCCCAGTCATCGGGCAGCCTCTTATGTTTATAGTTCTCTGGGTCTTGAATGTAACCACACCAGTCTCCGCACTCATTGTGGTCATCAAACACATGTTGGGGAATATTTAGTAAAGATTTTCTTACACTTTCTGGCTTGCCCTGGTTTTGATTGAGTGCATAAGAGAACATGTCTTTTAAATATGATATAACAGATGGTGTAAACTCTTTGTAATAATTACTTTTGCCGTAAAGTGCATTACCAAAATTTTTTTTAGCATGAATAATATCACTAATTTTGTCAACTTGCCAGTCAACTTGTTCTCTTACTTTTGCCATAACAGCTGCATCTTCATCTCCTACTAACTTGGTAACCTTGACACCAGCTTCAACAAATACTTCACTATTAGCAATAAGCTTGGCAACCATGTCAGCTTCCATACTTTTTGAGCTACCTGTGTAGTTTTTGGTACATTTATGTGGTTTATTGTACTGGTCTTTCTTGCAATGCGTATTCCGCCAATCATAGCTACAAACTTTTTTAGTTTTAAGTCCCACAAGAGCCACGTGACCAGTTTTACTATTAGCACAACGCCCATTTGCTCTCCGCGTCCAAGCACCATCAGTGCTCATACCAACATTGAAGAGAGTTTTATTTGGTATACTTGTGTTTGAGTACAAAGAATTGTACAGAGAACTAAGGTTACTCATTTCACATGGATTTTCTTTTGATTTCAGAGTTCCGGAAACCGGTGTCGATGCTGCAGTGAAATGGAAAACGGAAGACGACTGGTAAGCAGCTTCATCAGCAGCTCCTGGAGAGTGTGCAGCTGAGACCACTGAGCTGTCTAGCTGGTCCGACGACAAATCCGTGTCCAATCCAGAGTCGGCGAACTCCTCCACCACTACCTCGGTCTGCAGTCCGAGACTTGCTGCCCACGCAGGATCAGAACTGTAAGTATATAAACATATATTAGGATGTATTGCAGTGTGCATGATTATTGTTACAACTGTAATAGTATTTTCTTCACTAACTTTTTTTAAAAATATATAAGTAAATAAACAAACAAACAAACAACAATATAAATTAATAAAGTACAGAATTTTAAATTGTTTATTATTTTATTGTATTTTTCAATGAAATAAAATAAAAAAATAAAAATGTTACACAATATTTAATTCTTTTTTCAGAAGATGCAATAAAAAAAAAGTAATGAAGTGAAATGGATTACATTATATTGACTCAACCTTTTATATTATGATAAGGTTGATGTACAGTCGCTGCCTTGGAAATTTTCCCTTTGCGGGTTTGTTAATCACCATGTCCCGTAAGAATAACACAAGGCATGGTGATTTACAAGGTTGCAAGTAGGAAATTTTCCAAGGCGACGAGTGTACAATATACTTTACTCTTATTTGACAAATAGGAATTAAATTATTTCTGTATCTCAAAAAACTTACAGAACTGCATTCTTTTCTTCTATGCACGCTGTAACACAGCTCTTTTTTGCAGCAGCTACGAGGTGAGTCCCAACAAGCTGCTGATATTTCCGTAGTGTTTCATCAGCCACGCGAGGAATATTGACGGTGGTCATGAGAGCATTTAGGTGTGTTGGACCCATACCGGCATCGAACATTCCTGCCGACAAATAAAAAAAATTCATCAGTGTTTTTTTTTTTATTTGTGTTTGTAAGATGGAAATAAAAAATTAGAAAATTAGCAAAATTTATTTTTTTTCCAATTTCCTGAGATGAAATCTACACTTCATGTAAAAAAAAAAAAAAAAAAAAAAAAAAAGAAAAAATAAAATAAAATATATTGTTATTACAAAAAATAAAAATTAAACTGAAAAGTTTCAAAATAAAAAATTAATGCAAATCATGTTCAGCATTGTAAAAAATAAAATATCAGCTACTTACCCAGTACAACTTTTTTGTTTACATCATATTGTGGATGTTGTTTAGGAATTGACGACGAACTGCTTTTTTGGTATGTTGAAGAAAAAACAGGAAATTCATTGAGACAATGAGGACACAAAACCGTAAATTTGCTTGCATATCCATGCCTCGTTTCTTGTGTAATATGTTTCAACGCAACATCAGTTTTGCAATGCCTGCAGTACATTTGCTTCGCCAAATAATGAAGGTCAACAATCCGTCGTCCAACAACTGGGAAAGACAGTGATCCAATATTTTCATCAGGAACATTTTCATTAGAGACATTTTCATCAAGAACATTTTCATTAGGGACATTTTCATTAAGAATATTTTCTTCAGGAACAATTTTGTCAGGAACAATTTTGTTGCTCGCATATTCAGGTAGTTGTATAAGTTCAGGAGCTGATGCAGGTGCATTGGAACTATTAGGTTGCTTATTGTTTCTTAAATTGCACATTTGCCTTTTCCTTCCTATTTTCTTTTTGTTTTCACAGTCTGGGGTTTCACTTTTTCTACAGAAGCGTCCGTCTGAATACCGTTTCTGTGGCATCATCTCTTAATTATAATAATTTTGTTTATGCATACATCACACGCGCGCTCACAATAAAAACAACTATATTATACAATATAAAATACAGTACTATGCAATTCTGATCCTTAGCATCACACTGGTGGTTCTCTGCTAAATTTTTATTAACTAAATCGTGTAAATATACGATTTAACAATGGTTTAAATAACAATTTCATGCCAAAAGTGGCACATATGTTGAAAACATGTCTTTTATATTTTAAATATGGCGGCAATAACAAACAAAACAGACTCGCATATAGTCATACAGTGTTGCCGCGATCGTTTTTGGATATGACCTTGAAAGACAAAGTCTCAGGTTATACCTTAAAAAAAGTGGAAAATACTAATAGGTCTGAATAACGGCCGGGGTGCATATTTACAAAGTCTACGGTCTGATCGCAAAAGTTATTTTTCCGACCGCTAGGTGGCGAAACTTCTTACTTATGGGAGCCGCTGATTGGCTGCGAGGAGCGAGCGCGCGAAAAAGAGCGATAGCATTGAACGATATACATAAATATAAGTATTTAACATTGTAATTACCCTCTTAATTTTTAATATTAATATTCTGTTACAATAATATATTAAATAATAATCAGAGGTGCATGATTTAATTTCAAGTAAACTGTAATTTTGATGAAATGATTATTAAAGATACATGATTTCAAAATCATCTATGCATAATATAGTAGTTTGTTATGTAATTATATTTATAAAGTATGCAGCATAATTATTCTAACTATTTATAAATTAAATATAATTCATTATCTATACATGAATAGAAATTCTAGTATCATATACTCACAATTAAGTAAGTTTGATTAAGAAAAAATATCGTGTTCAAAGTCCATGTTAAAAGTCTCAAGTCTCCTTCTTAGACAGAATAATAATGCAACACACTTTATAATTATAATTATAAAATTATCCAACGGAGTACACACTACATAAATATTGAAATCATGAAAATTGTTTGTTTCACTGAGGCAAAAAAAAAATAATAAAAGTGTTTAGCTGTACATTGGCCTAAGTGACCACATGATAGTAAAGTCGTTTCATTATCAGTGAGTCATCAACACGTTTCCTCAAAATTTACCTTTGTATCCCTTTCTTGCCAGTATAGCCAGATCATAAGTCATTCGCTTGTCAGAAGTAAACTGTAAATCACATAGTTGCTCCTCAAATATGGAGACATTGTTACAAGAAGAAATATTGCATAATATTTAACCTGGTGTGGTGATTTCAAATTTAAATTTAAAAGGTACTTGGAAGTGCAGCGCTATAGATTAAAAACTCGCACCGAAGATGAGTGACGATTGTTGTTTATCAAAGTGGAAAAAAAAAAAAAAAGTAAGTGGATCATACGTGATAAAAGCACGAACAATTTATTGTCTGTGATAAAAGCAAAACCTGAAACCAAAACTATCATGTTTCATTTTCTCCAAGATATGTTGTTTCCAATTGCCTAATTCAAGAAAACAAATAGCTTTTGGATGGATACTGATATTTATAATTCTAAATTCAAATGACTGCATGTCAATTTTTTTACAGTGCATTTCATGTAATTTACATTATGTATTTATTTTCACTTTCCTTTCATGTTTTTATACGTTTTCGTTTAAATGCGTATTAAACGATCATATATATGCATAATTGTGGTTATAAATAATAATATTATTATAATAATAAAAGTTGCTACGTATTTTATTTTATTAAATTATCAATGGTTATAACAATTTAATATTTATTTATATTAAAATATATTTATTTAATATTTATGTCTTGAAAAGCAAAAATTTATTTTAATGAAATATAGGACAATTACAATGTTAAATACTTTAAATAGTTCAAATCTCTTTTTCGCGCGCTCGCTCCTCGCAGCCAATCAGCGACTCCCGCAGGTAAGAAGTGTCGCCACCTAGCGGTCAGAAAATAACTTTTGCGATCAGACCGTAGACATTGTAAATGTGCGGCCGGGGTACGGCCGAGTAGCACTTCATCCAGGGGTGTGCGTGGTAGAGGTGGTGCCACGGGGGTGTGGTAGTGAATCTGTATTAATTAATTATTTCAGAGGTGTAAATTAATTACCTATTGTATGAAATTTTCTCCATAAAATTCTTATAAGTTTTCAAATTGTTACATCTCGGTCATATATTCATTGGAAAAACTTTTCGTATTTCCTATGGGGGAAAAAAAAACACCCCTGAAAAGGCTGAAAGGGGTGCGATTGGCTCCAATAATATTGTAAAGCCCCTGAATTTAATTTGACAGCTGGTGCGTCAAATTTTACGTTTGTATGTAAGCTTCTAATCGCACATTATCAAATTATTAACCTGCTTTTCATACTCCATATTTCTTTCGAGCCGCATTACGTCCGCCATTTTGTGACGTCATCACTCTGCAGACAGCGCCGCCATCGGTCATTTCGTTCGAGAATAGAGGGTGCAAAGTTATGCTACCCTGATTTTTTTCAGATTTTTTTTGAGACCCGGAACTATTTTTAAAAAATTATTTAATGTCATTTTCGTGACATCACGAGACGCAGTTCCCGGGCTCTAAAAAATCTGAAAAAACTCAGGGAAGCATGACTTTGCACCCTTTATCCATTTCTGCAATTAAAAAAAATGAGGTCGATACTCCATTTTCTCGAATATGTATTGTATAATTATATACCTGACATTGTAGCTACTGATAGGGGATGCAGAGAAGAACAATGTATTTTTTTATTTTGTCTTAATTTTCATTTCACGACTTTTTTTTTTTTTTTTTTTTTTTTTTTTACATTGGGCATGTCTCAGAAATATCAACTTTGGAAATTTTTTGTGGTGTAGTTACTTGAGATGAAATATTTTAGTTTTCATTTCTCAATAAAGGCAAGTTAAAACATTTTTAGCAAATAAAATCATAAAAATAAAATTCAATCGCTCACTTTACTTTAAAAAACATTGAAGTTTTACGAAATTGTAGTGATATTACTGATCGAGTTAATTATCAAGTAAAATGTATCTTTTGTGTAGTACAGTCAAGGACTGAAAGTAGAGTCAATCTTTCATTAGCAATTGACTAAGACTTAAAAAAAAATATTTTGCTCTTTAAATAAATAATGTCAATAAAAAAAATGCATTGATCTACAGAATGAGATGAATATGCTATGCTGAAAGTAACTTTATTTAGAAAATACAAACTGGAAAATAGAGATAATAATGCCTATTCAAAAATTTATATTTATAGTTTTTAGAATGTTACAAAAAGTCCAAATAAAATTTTCAAAATTAAAAGTACAATGAGATATTAGAATGTGAAAATTTTAGTGGCTTAAGGGTAAGGTAACGCCACCAATGTTAAAAAAAATCTCTCACAAAAATTCTGAAAAAATTTAAAATGTTCTCCTCTACACCCCCTATCAGTAGCTAAAATATCAGGTACACAATTACGATCTAGTTTTTGAGTTATGAATTTTTAAAGTTGACCAATTTAACATGGGAGTTTCATTTCTCCATGTTAAAGTAGTCAACTTTAAAAATTTATAACTCAAAAACTAGATCGTATTTGTATACCTGATATTTTAGGTACTGATAGGGGGTATAGAGGAGAACATTTTAAATTTTTTTCAGAATTTTTGTGAGAGGGATTTTTTTTAACATTGGTGGCGTTACCTTACCCTTAATCCATTCTCTCCTACAATCAAAACATCACAGTAGACTTTTGTTGAGGTTAATAGGACACGTCACAATTAACAATAGTTATTCAAGTTAACATGCATAAATAATATCATGGTCCATATAGCTCTTGACGCTATAGAAACACTTATCCAATAACAATTTTTTAACACTCAAATGAAAATTATTGAGGTTGTCTATACACTTTATGTCACTTGGTAGCTTATTATAGAGACTTAAACATTTCAGAAAAGGCCCATGTTTATACATGTCGCCCAGTCTACACCAAATTGGGGTTATCACCTTATTAACCTTCCTTGTATTATATTGATGATTCACTTCATGTTGTCTAAACTGCGACATATTTTTTTTTACATAGAATACACACTCACTAATAAAAATACATGGCAGAGATAAAATTGCATGTTTTTTAAACAGAGGTACACATGAAGCTCTTTTCTTAACAAAACACATTGGTCTAATCACTTTTTTTTTTTGTAATGTAAATAATCTATGAAAATCCACAGAATCCCCCCAGCATATGATACCATATTTAATAATTGAGAAAAAATTTGCGTAATAAAGAACCTTTAAGCAATCAAGTTCCATATTGTGTCTTAATTCACCGATTGCAAAAATCACAGATGCCAATTTATTACAAATATAATCTATATGATTAACCCATCGCAAATTGTTATCAATATAATATTCCCAAGAATTTTGTTTGTTCACTTAATGAAATGGTTTGCGTATCTACTGAAATGGATTCTATGGTTGAATTTTTTATTTTTTATAATTTGAAATTGCAATATTTCAGTTTTTTTAACATTTAGTACTAGTTCAATATTATTCAAATATTCTTTAACTTTAATAAATGCATTTATAATATTTTCAGAGAGTTGTACATTATTGTTCCCCGTAATTTTCATATTTGAGTCGTCCGCATATTACCAGACTTATAATAAGATATATAACTCACTGTCAGTTCCCACCTTTAGTTTTTCTCGAAAAGTATGATATTTATCAAATAAATAAAAATAACGACATGTAGAAAAAATAAATTATGAACATCAGACCTTCATTTCTCCAGGTAAATTTTTTAAAATAAATATTTTCTTACACGGAGGACCCATTTACTTTTAAAATTCCGGACGACTAATATCAGCAGTTCTACAGGAAACCAGCACTGGGGTTGGGGGGGCATTTAGCTCCCCAATAGTCCGCCACAGGTGCGTGATTTTTAATAACAGACCCTTTTTTAGGGTAAAATAATGAAAAAAATACTACAAAAAAATAAAAATATATCATAAAAACTTTCATGTTTTACTCAGGAAACCCATACAATTCGTCATTTATTTGAAATTTGTTTAATAATTCGATCCTGCTCAAGTTGTTTATTTTTTTCAAATTGTATCTTTTATATGCTTCTCTTAAATTATTTTCTGTATATGTTTGTATTTTTTTCTATAGTTCATGCAATTTATTATACTAATAATAAGCATCTCTGCTTGAAATAAAAGAGATCTTAGAGTATTACAGAATAGCAGAATAAAAAATATTGGCTCATATTATAGAAAATTCTTTTTAAAAATAAAAACTATATTGCTGATATAAATTATTCAGATGTTTAATATTTTGATTACATAATATTTATAATATTATAGTATACTTACATAATAAAATAATCATGGATATTGGATGCATTTTAAATAAATTAAAGATTCGATGTATTTCGGAGATAATTAAAAAAATATATATACATAGAAAATTTTTCATAAAATCGTATATACAACTACTAAATTTTAAATTACGAGTATTCATTTTTGGATATACTTTTTTAAATTTTTCCCTTTAGATTTACTAAGGTTCAGCTCTCAAAAGGGGGGGGGGGGTAACTACAAACATTATACATGCTAAAGAACGTTTGCTACACTAGAAATATACAATAAAAGGAAACGACGATTAAATTTGAAATAGCTGCACTACCACCCAAAAGTGTAGCAGCGAAGTAGCTCTTGCTCACGATCCGTGTGTATCATGCATCAAGTCCTCAACAGTAACAGTAGAAGTACATGCTGTACTTTCCCAATTAAGTGCATCAGTTTAAAATAATTAATTGGCATAAGCGGAAGAACGTGACGTTAATGTTCCTTAGCTTACAGTGGCTGCACCGCACATATGTCTCCTTATTGCTCCCCCCTCTCGCTCCTCTACAAAAAAAAAAAAAAAAAAAAAAAAAACTTGATATTGAAAGAAAAATAAAATTTTAAATTTCAGCAAATTTTTTCAATACAACTGTATGTTAGAAAAATGCATTTATTATAAAATTTATTTAAAAAAAATGCATTTAAAATTATAAAATAATATTTATTAAAAGATTATTTTAATATCTAACTTATTAGAGCTGCATGCTAATTATAATTATATCGCAGGCAGAAATAATTTATATGAGCGCAAAGCTGCAATATATAAGCAATTTTTTTTATTTTTTATATGTATTAATATACTGTACTTATCAAAGGCCCTGATAATTAAAATAAACCAACTAGCTGATAAAAAAGATTAATAAACAATGTTTTTTTATCACATTATATAAAATTTATTTTATAAGAATATTATTATTCACTGTTGTTAACTTATTCATATTATTTATAGTGTTTTTTTATAAAATTTATATAAATAATAAATTCACTTCGTCTTGAATAACCAACAACTTTTATCTGTTTTTGTAGAGTGAGCATTTGTAAATTTTTTTAAATATTTTATTTCCTAAAAATAACCTGCCCTCGCTATTGTGAAATGAAAACTGATAGTCCAATAAAGTTAAGTATTTTGGTGGGCAAAAATAGTAATAAGCTGAAATTTGGTACACACATGCCTGGATAGTACACGAGTTCCCAAAAAAAAGTCCCCTAAGATCCCCTTTGAGGAGACAAAATTACGGGACATTTCCCGGAAAAATGTACTTTTTATCAAAAATATTTTTTTCTAATGCAATTAACGATCGTGCATGTCCTGAAAAATGTTGGAATAGAGATAATTGAACTAAAAATAGTTTTCAAAAAAATTAGCTTCCTTTAATGAATAGTTTCCAAAATATTCCTGAAATTTAAAAGCGTATACTGCCAAGTGATTTTGAGTTTCAAATTGCATTGTAATTATCAACAATATTGTGATGATACAATATAATTTTTACGAAACATGTAGTACAGTGTAGTTTACTCAAAAGCGCTAGTACGTTTCGTTTTTGATTTGCGGGAATTTTGGGAAATTTGAACTAGCAAGAAGTGGGCGTGTCCCGACTCCTTGCACCATATATACTGCGTTTATATGTGGAAAAAATTATGACTCTTTTTTTTAGACTCGTTCTGATAGTGTGGCATGCAAAATTTATTTGGGTTTTTTCATTACCCCCATCCCCCCAAAATTCTCCCCCCCCCCCCCCTTCTCCTCTCAGCCAACATAAAAATAAATTTGCTGAATAAAATTTGCTGCTGAACGATCAAGTTTATTGATTTGAACTAAATGTAAGAAATTAATAAATAAATTTACTTCCCCCCCCTGGACTCCCCCCCCCTAGACCCCCTCCCCCTCTCTGGCAAAAGATAGATATTGTAGGAAAATTGATTCAATGAATTGAATACATAATATACATGGACTACAATTCATTCATTCATCTTGAATACATAATATACATGGACTACAATTCATTAATTCATCATTAAGAGATAAGAGCAAACGTTTTATGATCATTTCGGATTTTTTTTCTTTTTAATATTCCTAGTATTTATTTTATATTTTGAATTTTGAACTAAGTACAATCTGCAGGATATTGCATGTCTTTTTTTAAAGTTTAATATTGTATTCCTTTGATAAGTAAGCTTGATCTATAACATAAAACTGGATATAAATGTGGCACATAAATACATGGATTGGCTTGCTTATAATTAATGCATTAGGAAGATGTATAATATGTACCTGCATGGAGTAAAATGTAAATAAGGAACCTCCTTAAAACATTGCAATTGTAATCAAAGTACCATTAAATAAAATTAAAAATGTACACCATCGCGCGTATTAATTAAATTGATTATATGATTATGCTATCATTATATTATATTTTACAGTATATATAATATTATTATAACAGATTGTATTTCAATATTTCATATATACAATATAATTATCTCTGCTATGGTGATAACTGAAAATTTTCATAATAACAAAATTATAATTGATATTATGTGTGATTACATTACAAGGATTTTATTAAGCTCATATTATTTTTTCCTCTGACATATTGAATTTTCAAGTAATATTTCAATTTAAATTATATAGCTTAATAAAATTATGCTGTATGCATGAGCCTAGCTAGGTCTGTTCGTAATCCCTGTCCATGCACACTGTATAGTATAACAATTTCTGTACACCCCAGAGTTCACTCGATTGACGTTATGTCCAAGTACATAATAAAGAAATCGCAGCAGAAACTTACACTAGCCAAGGTTTAGAAATATAATTATATCTATTAGCTATATAGCTATGACATATATATGACATACAATGATGCAAAGAAACAAAAGTTTATTTGGAGACAAGAATTACAGTACGTGTGAGTACGTACGTAAATAATTTATGTAATACAATTTAAAAAAATAAACACTTTCTCAATTGAAAAGAATTGCTGATATTAAAAAAATTATTTAACTTTAAATCGCGTTCCCACGAGAAAGAGGGACAACTTAATCATTATTAATTGGTGATATAACTCTGTGTAAATTAAATAACCAGATTCATATTCATATGTATTATTGCATGAAGAATTTCCTGAGTCAAGGAGTATCTCTTGCCAATTTAACACAACATGTAGCTCTTTTGCCATAAAAAAATTATTTTGTAGTTTCGCAAAATTTGTATGGTGTTATTCGTTGTTTCCATTGCTCACATGATGCTTAGGTGCAGACTGGTGCCATGATGGATGGTATTATATATAACTAGGAAAAGGAGAGAGGGATTCTTGGGGGGTGGGGGTGGGGGGAGGGGTTCTTGGGGGGGGGGTAGTTTTTTTTATATTTATTTCTTATTGTTAGTTCAAATTACAGAAGCAAATTATATTCAGTTGGGGATTGGAGTTGGAGGGGAGGGGGTATTTTTTTGGGGGGGGGGGTAGAGAGAAGACCCAAATAAATGCTTCATGCCACACTATCAGAACGAGTCTATAAAAAGAGTCATAATTTTTTCCACATATAAACGCAGTATATATGGTGCAAGGAGTCGGGACACGCCCACTTCTTGCTAGTTCAAATTTCCCAAAATTCCCGCAAATCAAAAACGAAACGTACTAGCGCTTTTGAGTAAACTACACTGTACTACATGTTTCGTAAAAATTATTTTGTATCATCACAATACGGGTCTTTCACCATACGTCACAAAAACATGACGTCACGTGAATGTAGGCAAAAAGCACCTATTTAACATGGTAGTAGCATACCAAAAACTATTTATTTTCTGCGATATGACAATTGTGGTACCTTTGACAATTATTTTATTTAAAAAATTGAAATGTCAAGTAAATGGAAAAAAATACAATATTTGCCAATGATATCTGTGGAAAATACAATAAATCATTAAATAAAATGTAAATCGACTCCAAATTTCACGTCAATAATGACCATTTTACGACACTTATGCACTGATATTGACCCTAAGATTCTTAAAAAAATTCAACCAATCACCGGCCATTGCTTTCCCCGCGGACTTTTGAATACGAGGGGGAAACGGCACAACAAAAAATAATGATAAAGAAACTAGGTAAAATAAAAAAAATGTATATGTTCAAGTTATGTATATTCATTTCTTACGTATATATTATTGTTAAAAAAAATTAAAAATATGTTTAATTAGGAGCAATAAATCAAGTGATTCCAGTTCCCCCTAAGTACCTACTGCTGAATGTAAACAACAACAAAGCCAAGCAAACACCGTATATTGTTGATAATTACAATGCAATTTGAAACTCAAAATCACTTGGCAATATACGCTTTTAATTTTCAGGGATATTTTGGGAACTATTTATTAAGGGGAGCTAATTTTTTTGAAAACTATTTTTAGTTCAATTATCTCTATTCCAACATTTTTTAGAACATGCACGATCGTTAATTGCATTAGAAAAAAATATTTTTGATAAAAAAGTACATTTTTCCGGGAAATGTCCCGTATTTTGGTCTCCTCAAAGGGGACCTTAGGGGACTTTTTTTTGGGAACTCGTATACTATCCAGGCATGTGTGTACCAAATTTCAGCTTATTACTATTTTTGCCCACCCCGCTTATGCATTTCTACCTAATATTCCTGGACTATGAAAAATTCCATCTCAAATAGATACCAAAAAATAATCCCAATTAAACTTGGTGTTTCGGAGGCCTTTAACATGCAGCCTTGTTATATTTATTATTACTTATTTATATACATGTATATATAATAATTATATTATTATCATAATAAATTTATAATAAAATCAATTAACTCATCATGAAAGGAAACTGCAATAATTAAGGCCCGTTGAAACTTTAATTGTCGAGGTAAGTTACATACAATTTATCTTCACAGACAGAAATGTTGAATTTTTTGGATGGTAGAATAAAAATTATCGACCTAAAAAAAAAAAAAAAAAAAAAAAAAACATTAAAAATATTGCAGAATTGGAGAAAAAGACCAGTGCAAAGTTATGTTTTTGCCAGAGCCACTCTAATTTTTTCGAATATTTTAGAGCTCGCGAAATTTTGGTTTTGTTTTTATTATTATTTATTTTTTAACTATGGATTAGTCTCAGTTGATTGAGATCTCGGAATCGGCCCTTGAATGTAACAAGACTTGCAGGGGACTTTAAACTCGCCATCAAAGGTGCAGGTGGCGTATAAATTTTGAAGTGGATGTGTCTGATCAGTTTTGCGAGATGTTTAACATTGGCCTTACGGAAACTGGAAATGGAGCTATTAAAGAGAAAACCACTCCTTTTAATTTTGCCAAACTATAAGCGATTAAATTTCAAAACAATCTGGATTTTTTAAAAATTAATTAATTCATTTGATTCCGTCTGACAGAAATTTCCAATACAATATTATAACACCAAAGTTACTGCATTCGAAATTAAGGATAAAATGAACTTTAATATAATTTTTACAAAATAAATGTGACTAAAAACCTGAAGAGATGAGAGAAGCGTATTAACTCTTTGTATCCTGTATCCGTTTCTGCAAAAAAAAAAAAAAATAGTGGGTACTCCATTATCACACACAGTTTTAATTAATCTTGAAAGACGTGACTGGCTGATAAGGGCTGTCTCACACAGCTCACACTCACTAGATCGTATGATTTCGCAGCGTATAATAAAAACAATTAAGAACCTAGTGCGATCAAGTATACGCGCGCACACAGTTTCGTATCGTATGACATCGTAAGTTTCTAGAAACTGTTAACGATTGACCTCAGTTACAAACCGGAAATTTCTGTCGAACAGAATTGAATGAAATAAATTTTAAAAAATCGAGGTTGCTCTAAAACTTAATCGCTTATGGTTTGAGCAAATTCAAGGGGGCGGTTTTCTCATAACAGCTCCATTTCCGGTTTTCGTCCATAAGGCCAATGTTAAACTTCTGCCTCATGCCTCAGTTTTCTAAAAACTGGTCGAACAGATCCGCTTAAAAAAAATAAACAACCTTATTGTGGCGAGCTTAAAACTCCTGCAAGTCTCATTAGAATCAAGGAGGCCGTTTCCGAGATCAAAATCAACTGAGGTCAATCCTTAATCAAATTTTTATCATACGAAGCGATACGAAGGCAGTGCGACCCTCCTAATATTTTCAGAGCACGATGGCGTGGTCGTTGAGCCACGTGAGGAAAGGCACGATGTTGAGGTACAGTTCGCCGGTGTCCGCCGAGCTTGCCACGTTGAAGCCCGCGAAGAGCCCGTTGATCATCACCACCGAGCCCACGTCAGCCTGGAAACAAAGTCAGCTGATTTCGTTCCCAACGTCCTATCCAAATTACCTAAGACACTTGAAATTGTTTTTTTGGCATTAGAGAAATTTTTTAGACAAAAATAAGCTCTCGATTATTTAATATCAGAAGACCTCTATAGTGTATAGGAGATGTTTTCAAATATATAGCTTTAATTGTTACTCAGAAAAAATTCAAATTTTCTAACATGGTGGCTTATGGAGAAAATTTCCCACCGGTAAGCCTTCATGGAGTCACACTTCGGAACTCCACGAACGTTTTGTTTGCAGTCGTTACCATATATAATTATGTTGGCATCCGGACACGAATTCGCTTCGGAAGCGAAAATTTTTATCCCAACGCGTTGAGATCATTCGAAAATTCCAAGAAGCGAAATTCGCGTTCGGAGCATCGCAAATTTTAATCCCAACGCGTTGGGCATTTCAGCAAAATTCACAACCCTTTGGGATCAAAATTATTTGATCCCAACGCGTTCGGAACAAACGAAAATGATCCCAACGCGTTGTAAACAATGTGAAAAACGCCCAACGCGTTCGGAACAAAATGAAGATGTTTTTTAATGATTTTCCATGAAGCGAAATTAATGGCGAGAAAGTCAAACTCATTGAAATTTGAAATTGGATGAGTATCGCGGTTCACGGTGAACGTACATTATTAAATTAACAACTTATAATACTTTTGTAATATGCTAATTAATAAATCAATTAATTAATTGAAACGTAAGAATGGAAGAACAAAAAAATAGGAACGTATTATGAATAAGAAAACAGCACATACCTTTCAAAACAGCTAGCATACAAAATATAAAGCATATAAAAATATAACATTATTTTGTATAAAGTTCAATATTGTCGTACAATTTTTTTACAGCAGTATAGAAAACACTTCTCTCTGTAATTATAATTTTTACACTGCATGCTTGACCAGCTTGACCTCTGTAATAACCTGTATTCAAATATAATCAACAATTGAGTACCAAAGGTCAGAAGGATATAATTTATCTTACTTATTTTTAAAAAAAATTGACAATTACATAAATAAAATAAATTTACTAATTTCATGTCAAATTCATAATGAATCCCGTCATTTCATTTCACAAATTTAAGGAAATTTAATCTAACTTAATGTGGAATGTAACTCAATCAAAGTCTTCTGCTCGTTGTTAGTAAACAAAGTATTGTTGTGTTTAATATATATAAAATGTCTGTCGCGTGAAAGGAAAACCATGGGACGGTTGTTGATTTACATGTTAACTTAATGGAAAATGACAGTTAATTCTGAAGTTGAAACGGTTATTATTATTAACTAGCGCCAACAATGTTATTATATGCCTAAAAATATGGACAAATGTTTCTTCGTTGCAGTGTAAAAATAATAATTATAGAGAGAAGTGTTTTCTATACTGTTGTAAAAAAATTGTACGATAATATTGAATTTTATGCAATATATAAATATTTTATTTTTATATGCTTTATATTTTATATGCTTTTTTGAAAGGTATATAAGTGCTGTTTTCTTTTCATAATACGTCCCTATTTTTTTGTTCTTCCATTCTTACGTTTCAATTAATTAATTGATTAATTAATTAGCATATTACGAAAGTATTATAAGTTGTTAATTTATTAATGTTCACCGCAACCCGCGATACTCATCCTATTTCAAATTTCAATGAGTTTGACTTTCTCGCCATCAATTTCGCGTCATGGAAATAATTAAAAAACATTTTTATTTTGTTCCGAACGCGTTGGACGTTTTTCACATTGTTCACAACGCGTTGGGATAATTCTGGTTTGTTCCGAACGCGTTGTGATCAAATAATTTTGATCCCAACGCGTTGTGAATTTTGCTGAAGTGCCCAACGCATTGGGTTAAAAATTGCAATGTTCCGAACGCGAATTTCGCTTCTTGGAATTTTCGAATGATCCTAACGCGTTGGGAACAAAAATTTCGCTTCCGAAGCGAATTCGTGTCCGGATGCCAACATATACACAGTCTTGGCCGTTACTGAGATCGGGTGCTCTTATATAACATCATCGAAAATTACAAATCGGATTCTCTTTGAGAAAATTCACACTATTTAGATGCTAAATTGGTTTCAGTACTTTCTGTCAGTACAAGATTGTTCAAAATGTGTCTTACATCCAGCACTTTTGACCTATAAAACACATAATCTAAATAAAAATTTGGTACTGAAAAAATTAAGTCATTTTTTTTTTTTCCAGTACCAAATTTGTACTTGGGTTAAGTGTTTTATAGGCTGGAAGTAAGATGAAATTAGAACAATTTTGTATTGAAATAAAGTACTGAAACCAAATAACAGCATCTAAAAGTTTAGTGTAGGTTTTCAGCCAGAGGTAACGTTCGTGGTGTCTCAAAAGGTGTACGAAAACTGACCGCGGTGTTGTGGACTATGGAGCTCTGCGACAGACAGAAGTTAATGGCGGGGTTCCAGTCTGGCAGCACCTCGCACTCACACAGCTCGCCCACTGGCTTCACCCCCACCTGCAGCGTTGGCTGAGGAAGAGAGAAGGGCGGTCAATATCAAATCAATAACTTACTAGAGATTATTTACAAATAATTAATTTTACGGAATTTATTTCAGAACCAAAAGTATATGATGGTGTTTCATCAAAAACGACTAAAGGTGGGTTTTCATGAGCGACAACGGCGATGCGGCGCGATTTGACGTAAAAGCTGTGAAATATATCCTATGCGATAACAAATTCGCTGGTTGGTAATTGCGTTATAAGATGCTCTTTTTCTTTTAATGGTAAGGTAACACGGATCAGCTGACGTAATGACCAAAAAATTTCCCACAAATGAAAATTATGAAAAAAAAAAAAATGTTCTCTTCCACACCCCCTATCAGTGGCTAAAATATCATGCAGGTATAAAAATTCGAGCTGGTTTTTGAGTTATTAATTTTTAAACTTGACTAACTTGTAAGTTATCATGGAAGTTTGAGTTTTCCATGATAAATGATAAAGTAGTCAACTAGCTTTAAAAATTCATAACTCAAAAACCAGCTCGTTTTTGTATACCTGATATTTTACCTACTGATAGGGAATGTAGAGGAGAACATTTTAAATTTTTTTCATAATTTTTGTGTAGAATTTTTTTGCATTGGGTCAGCTGATCCGTGTTACCTCTACCTTAACTTGTTTTATCACGAGCCGAGATGTTCGGTTTTGCACAATGATTTTCTATAGGTATGACAGAACATCATTGCGGAATGTATATTGCGAACCGCGCAAACAAATTAATATATTATATTTTTTTTACTTATTTTCGCTCACCAGGTAGTTGATGAACTTGGCGCTGGCTCCACTCGCCCACGTGTTCAAGGCGCGAGCGCGAGGCTGGGGCGACACCTCACCGTTCAAGAAACGAGGGCATACCTAAAGACAATGTTAATTTCTTTGTTATGACGTCTTATTACCATGGCCAGGACAAAAGAAATCAAAATTCTTCATCGCAGAAATGGATTGAGATAACAGATAACTGACAGTAGAGCATCGACTTCAAACGTTTTTATTGCAGAAATGGATAGAGGGTGCAAAGTTATGACACTGATTTTTTGTTCTTTTTTTTTTTTTTTTTAAGAGCCCAGGAAGTATTGCGAATTTTTTTTTCCGATGCACTTTTGTGAGGTTTTCCATCAGGCTTTGGTTTTTATCATCTATGATATATTTATATTCGGTGTGGTGACCTAAAGGATATGGGTCTCTACCATGTATACCTTTTCCCCGCCTCCCTTATCCGCAAACTCATTATGGTATATATCCCGCAGAGACCCTTTTATATATCCCTGAAGTTAAAGGGATACAGGCCTCAGATTACAAATTAGACAAACACCAAGTGTTGCTCGAGTTTATAATCAACATTCGCATTATTTTACTCCATGCGCGGTGCAAGCGTGCGAAGTTGCGCTCCAAAGTAAGAAATTTGGTCCTTGTTGACGTCACAGCTCAAAATGCTAATCGGGGCTGGTTGTGAGTTGTGACGTCAGCAAGGACTTTCTTTATAGCACAAATTCGCATGGTCGCCCCGCTGAGGATAAAAATAATGCGAATGTTAATTGATTATAAAATCTAGCAACACTTGTGGTGTTTGTCTAATAGGCCATCAGGCCCACGTGATGTCACTGCAACGCATATTGCATACTTTACAGAAGCCTTCCGCGACATAGTGTTGTGTTGCATCAGCAGCGTGTAAGGGGAGAAAATGTAAAAAAATAAATAATTATAAATTATATACGGCAATTATTACATTTATATCGTCTTCATATCATCTGCTACCTTAAATATGTAATATAAATAAAACATATATATTACATTTTCATGTCTTTAAATAATTAAACCTGGCAAAAAAGTCAATTTTTCTAACTTTCTTATTTTTTTTTTCAATGGTTTTAAGCGCGGGGAGGAGGAAAACGTCAGGAAGTTATCCTGTAGGCAGACAATCTCGTGACGCTGCCATATTTGTAATTTGAGGCCTGAATAAAGAGTAATGACCTTGATAATCGCCAGAGCGTTCACCGGTCCGACGTGACCCTCGTGCACGATGATGGTGTTGGCCACGTGAACCGTTCCCGCCGCCAGTCCCGCATTGTCCACGGAGTCCACCCCGATGAACACCAGCACCTTGGAGGCGTCGCCCGCAGCGCTGCGAACAGAGCCTTCAAGTTAAGGCGGATTCACATCGCGATTTTTATCATGCGACGCGACGCGAATAATATACGCACTTAACTGTGACATACATTGGCGGCCATATTTGGTGATTAAAAAAAAGAGCATCGCAATTAACGCGATTTCGCTGCCGCAATCTGGCGAATTCGCTCGCCGCATATTAGGATTTCACAGCTTGTGTGACAAAATCGCGTCGCATCTCCGTTGTCGCCATCTGAATCCACCTTTGAATCCCACACCATCACCTCAGGTTATAATCACGAAGTTTTGATGCAACTTTAGACCCTATCAGGCGCGGATCAAAACACAGTTTCGAAATGGGGAACTTCCTTCATAAGGTGAATGTTAAAAAAAAAAATGTAGTTGGGAAAATGCCTATATTGCCCATGTTAAATCCGAAATTTCAGGTGGAGATGGGTCGCGGCCCACTACCCCCCCCCCCCTGGATCCACGCCTGCCTTAAGTTCTTTTTCTGGTCGTTAAAAGCACAATGAAAATGGGCTGACAATATTTGATTGTAGCTGATAAATAGCTGATGTTAGGGAAAATAATAATTTAATTGTATAACTATAACTTTGTGGCTAATAATTAAATATATAACTAAATATACCTGGTGACCACGTCGGCGAAGCACGCCACCCAATGGGAGTTGTAGACGGCCCCCGGGCCCTTGAAGACCCCATCCACGATCACGGCAACCTGGCACAAAAATAATGAAACAAATCTAGCGGTTGTTTTCTTAAGCCGATATTACACAGTACAATTTTTCTAAAATTGTATAAAATTATTAGAAAAGTTGTATTGTGTAATACCGGCTTTATGTTCACATATAATAAAATATTGCATTATAATATGTTATTTTATTTCTTGTTTTATACATAGTGTTTTTTCTTTTTATGTTTTACTATGTCTACTACATTATAGCATGCAGTAGAACCTAAATAGAAAAGGATTGAGAGTATAGTATGAGACTGCTTTATAAATTTAATTGGATAAAAATTATTGTATTAAATTTATAAAACCCAGCAGGATAAATAAAGAGGAGCCTATATAATTAATTACATTATTTAAAGACTGTAAATTTTTTAGATTTGGTATTTAAATAAACACTGATCGAGAGAGATGTAAAATTCGAAGGGGACCTTATATATAATATAGGTAACGTATAATAGAACTTTTGTTATTCACTTACTGTATCTATAATTATAAATATTAAAATCCATATTATATATATATATATATATATATATATATATATATATATATATATATAAACATATATATAAAATAGACAATACACATAATTAATTGTCACATACCTTCAGAGAAGTATAAAAACTATAATTTGAACTTCACAAATGCTGCACCTTTCATGTAGATTAATTTTGTGATCTGCCAATGCTATAAGCATTCCATTTTTATATAGGTATTGCCATATAAAAATGGTATGGTCATAGCAACAATGGGCGCGATTCACGAAGCAATTAGTAGGTTTCTAACCATGTTTAACTTACTTCTTTATTATTTTTTTACAAGGATACACCCCTAAGAGGTTACAGCTCACGGCGGGGTAAAGGATATAGGGATATAGAGATAAGGGAGGGAACGGATGATGGCCACAGCCTGTTACGCGTCCCAGCATTCACTGAGGTGAGACTGAGGGAACCGTGGAAAACCTCATTCCGGACGGACACCTCTACTTTTTATCATAGAGAATATGTTGATATTCTCTATGTTTTTAGGAATGAACCAAAGCGACGACCGAACCCTGGGGAACCATGACACACAATTGCACCACTGCACTGGGTGGAAAGAGAGACAAATTTACCCCAGGGAGGGAGCGGCGTATATAATTTTTACTTGAAACGGTTACCCATCCAAATAAATACTAACCACGCTCGACGTAGCCTGACTTCGGTGATCTAACGAGAGCCAGTCAATGCACTGTGCTACGCTCACGTCCACGTAAAAGAGGTATAAACGAAGTTAAGTTGAACGTGGCTAGAAAGCTGGCTAATTGCTTCGTGAATCACACTCAATATTAATGTCAGCTGGTCACAATCAACTTACCACCCACGGCAGTGACTTGGCAGTCACCGGAGTTGATCCTGATATTCTGAGTTGAGACGCCGTGAAGCGATCTGGAACAAAATAGGCAAATTATTGCTCACATGGTTTCAATTCAACTGTAGTTGGTTTCATTATATTATGTTCAACTGTATATTTGTTCAGTTATTATTCACTGCGAGTTTTAGAAAGGGAGGGGGGATGTGGGGACTTTCTGAGGTGGGCAATAGAAAGAAAAAGAAGGGGGAAATTTATTTAAAGAGTATATAAAATGTGCACTAAAGAGAATAATGACTGACCCGGGTAGAAAATAAAATACTGTGTATGTATTCTAGCTACAAGACACGATTTGGTCTCATGACGCCTCGATGATTCTGTGATTTAATTACTCTTGTTAAGAAGAGCGCCAAGTCTGTTTAAAAAGTTTGAAGTTCACCTCGCCTCCGTAAACTTCATGACATGCATTGACATGGCGCAGGGGTAAAATTCGTGGTGGTGCCCTAGTTGAAGAATTACGTCTTCAACTCATCCTTTACACGTCTAAACGTAATCTTTTTACCTCTAAAACATATCTTATTTCCTCTTCGCTAAAAAGTGAGGATGAAATGAAGACAATATTTCTAACATTTTATGCTCAAGAAGAGGAAAAAATATGTCATCTCGTCTTTTCCCTCTTTTGTACCTCTAAAATGGTGCAAAATAAGAGGAGAAAAAGACGAGAGGAGAGCTTAATAGCGAAGAAAAGAGATGAAATTTATTTCAACTCGGGTGTCCCGAGAATAAATTGATTGATTAATTTGTATTTTGAGGAACACATTTTGGTCATATATATATTTATTTCCCCGAGGCTTACTTCACTAGCGCCTATATTATCAACTTAACATCTATTTTGATATATTGATTGTGTAAAAGAAATGGATTGAATAAAAAAAATTTAATAAGGCTATAATGTGTTAGGGAGACAGAGGTGGAGGGTGATGAAAAGACTAAGAAAAAATACAATCACAGGGACATGTATACTAGAATAAATTAGCAATGCAATTAGTGTAAAATGAAATTTATGAAATATTAAAATATTATCTTATATAACAATCATACTTTTGGAACCACAGAAGAGAATCTATTTTCCCGGTGTGTAAAGGACATATAAACGGCTACTTTAACCACGGAATGAAAAGTGGCAAAGTGACGGATATACAGGGTGATCACAAAGTTCTTGAAAATTGTACCCGCAAATAAAATCAATCAATCTCAATGTTCACTTTCCGCATATACAATAAATTGAAGCCCTGGATTTAATATTTTTAAAAATTGAAATAAAAAAATTATTGACAAAGTGGCTTTCTCACAAGTTGAAACAAGGTAAAAATTGCGTTTTTGCACCTATTTTTCTTGAAGTTCCACGCCTGCAGCACCTGAAATTCAATACATCAAAACTCTTGATTGCTGAATTTTTTTTACCCACATTACGTTCAGGTTTCTCCACATAAGCCCCATTCATAACACAAAACAAAAGTAACCGCACCTCGAGCGGCAGTACCGCTCGCCGGCTCGCCGCTCTACTTGCTGACGTGTATCGGAGCTCATGCAGCAGCCGCTGCCGCTCGAGCGAGCCGCCGTTGCTGCTGCCTGCTTGCTGGTGGTGTACGTTGGGTTGTCTACGTGTCAGGGGTTATATATTTTGTGTTGTATAATGGACAGCATTATATATATTTTATGTATAAATGTTCTTGCCTTTTTTTATTTAATTAATTAAAAAAAAAATATTAAAAATTGTTATTTTTTTGTTTCGATTTCGTTTATTAATTTTTTATGGTTAATTTTATCTTGCTAATAAATCAATGGAGTTATAATTAAGATCATTCTTAATCATATTTAAAATAGTATAATTTTTTTTGAAACCACGAAATAATAGTAATTAACAAATCTATTGTAAATTTTGATTTAGGTACTTTAAAAAGATTATATTGATTTTGTTCTCACTTTTGAGGCAATTAATATACATTATTATAAAAAATATATGTTTTTTTTAAATGTTTATCAGAATTTTAATTTTTTGTGAAGTGCAGTGATTTTTATACATAACGATTTGATCCATAAAAATTCATATTTAGATTCATATTATAAAATTTAAGATGCATTACAAAATATTTCTCTTTTACAGTTAGTAGGTGAATTAAGTGCATTTAGCCTTCACTGCAAAAAATCGGTATTCAGACCCTCCATGCTTTTAACATTTACTGAACGTTAAAAGTATTTAGAAAAATAGCTAAATGTCTTTGCTATTTAATCACTGTTTTTACCATTTAAAAACTAACGTTTTAAACATTAGATTTTTGTTAATAGAATTAGCATTCAGAAATTGCATGTTAATAGCATTTAGAAGTATTATATGCGGAATAGATCGTAATATATTTTAGGGGTCGACCCTTAGAGGGTCATTATTCTTACTGAATCAATTAAAGCCAATGCTAAATCCATATTCCTCACAGTTTTTGACAAATTTTGTTAAAAATATTTGTATACTTTTAAAAAATGACCCCTGTTAGACCCCAAGGGTCGACCCTTAAAATGCGTAAATAAGAGCTCTAAAGTTAATTAAGGACATTGCTAATGTCAATTTCGCAATTTTTCACGAAAAAAAAAATTTAAGGGTCTTTTGACCCTTAAGGGTCAAAGGGTCGCAAATTTAAGGGTCACCATTAGAACCGCCATCAAATTTTACCCTAGGGTCGAAATTTGTATAACCTTGTATTAAAATGAACCCTTGTCATTTCACGATAGCTCTTATTTATTTTATATACCTCAATAATACTCTTCCTACTAAGAAAGCATTAGCAGTGCAGTGGTAAGGGTATGATCGAAAGTGATTACAGAAGTTAAGCTGGCGAGTAGTTAGATTGGTGATCACTTTTTAGCTTTTTACAACAGGTATGAAGACCGTAAACAATAAAAGCATTGAGAAGCTAAACACTTTTGGTGATGCAAAAGTGATTGTGGAGATTCTCAATGCCTTTGGTATTTAGTTGTTTTTGCAGATTATTTTTTCGTAGAAAGAGTTGTCATAGAAGGTTCAGTTGTCAGACTAATTACACCAGCTTGTCGTCAGGAGTCTATTGAACTGGCTACTGAACTACCACTATCATGGAAAATTTCTTTGTTATCCATGGAAGCATCCATCTTATAGAAGCTTCGTCCCATTTTTGTCTTACGAATGGGGCTTATGTGAAGAAACCTCAAGGAAAAAGTAATGTGGGTAAAAAAAATCAACTTAAGCAAGAGTTTTCATGCATTGAATTGCAGGATACAATTTTCAAGAACTTTGTGATCACCCTGTACATCGAGGCTTATTTAAGTCAGCTGATTTTGCAGTGTTCCCACCGTCCTATCAAAACTTATAGATGTAAAAAAAAAAAAAAAATTGAAATTGCTTTTTGGCACAGAGGAAATTTGTCAGAGGAAAATAAATTTTAGATTCATAAATCATAAAGACTCCTAAATAAAGGTGGAGGGGGGTAGGAGATATTTTCAAATTGCTTTACTGAGAAAAAAATTCAAATTTTCTAATTAGCACTGTAAAAAATATTTGTAATTTTTCGTAAAATTTGGCATGTAATTTTACCTTTTTTATTGTTTTTGTCATTTTTTCATTAAAAATTGCAAATTTATTAATTTTTTCATAAAATCACTGAGCAAAACGTTAAAATAATGAACTTACAAATTTTTATGTATTGTTACAAAAATTTACTTTAATATTTTTACATCGGGAAATGTTTTTAAAAACACATAAGAAAACGTAAAATTACTCTAAATAAATGTAATATTACTTTAAAAAAATGTAATATTACTTTAAAAAAATGTAAAAGTACATTTTTTTTGTTATAATTACAAAATATTATGTACTATTACATGTTATTAGACAGTCGTAAGCGTCACAAAGAGACGCCATGACACACGTAGTTCTACAGCTTAGTAATTTAATGATTTGTGGTGTGTATAATTAGCATAAGACGCCAAGTTTAGTTCTCGAATTCTTCGGTAAGTGTTATTCTATATTTTAAGTAGTAACTTGTATCGATTTATGTGTTTTTCTGTAAGCAATGATGAAAGCATCATGATAGCTTGTTTGTTCCGGGGAGTCGATAGTTTTTGTGCAAATTTTAATCCTTTTTACAATAGTATTTAAAAAGGGCAATAGGCCCATGCATCCATTATGCTCATCTTAAGGTATTTTTTATTTAGAAAATTGACTTAAATCTTGATATCCGTTTTATAAAATATACATTTTTTTAATTTGATGACCTACAGTGCAATATTATGTTGCCTCTCCGCCGAGAGATTCAAAACTGCTGCTTGGTTAAATATGGTTATAAAATATTTAATTTTGTCTGTGCAATGGCAAGCCGATTGACTATTTTTGAAGCGGGAATAATTGCAAAATATTTACTGTAACATTAGAATTTGAGTGCGAGCCGTTTAGTAAGAGAAATCTGTTTCAAGACTACTGTTCGATGGACGTAAGAGTTATTTTTCCTGGTAGATTCTGAAAATTATTATTAAGTAGCAATACTCGTATTAATATTTAAAAAATATTTTATACGTAGATCCTGAAAGAATTAATAAACGGTTTTCATTAACTTCATTTGAAAAGCAATAAATAAAATAAATTGTAACATAACTTTTAATATTATAAAAAAACAAAAATTTATGTAGCTTTTAAACAACATTTTATATGTAAAATTACATAAAAAAATTGGAAATAAAACGCCAAATTATAAACGTGTAAAAAAACGAAAAAATTGTATTTGGTTAAAAACAAAAATAAATGTTTATTTACAAATGTTTTCGTTTTGTAACTATACATTTAAAATTTGTAATATCCAATTACAAAATTTTAAGTTTAAATACACGTTTTTAATTTGGCGTTTTATTTCCTATTATTTTTTGTAAAAATACAAAGAATTTTTTTACAGTGAGGCTTATGGGGAAATTTTTCCCTCCGAGGAACTTTTGAATCCTCACCCGAAGTCTGCTTGGTGGTGTTGAGGTACTTGCTCACGTCCACCATCCTGGCCCCGTCCTCCTCGAGGTACTTGTCCCCCGCGTGGACCCCCGTGCCAAGGACAAGCAGCAGCAGCAGCAACATCGGAGCAGGCCGCATCAAGCAGCGTCGTGGCATGTCGACTTCTCGCGGTCGTTTGAAGCGAGCCGACGATACCACACTACAGATAAGACAGTATACGTGAATTTCACGTTTACGTTTTGGGTAGCACGGAGATGGCCCGAAGCCGCCCGAAGATCTTCGGGATGTAGGCAAAAAACCCTAAAATCCTATGCTGTGCGGGTTAACGTAACTCACAATATCTTTTTTTTTAATAATAGTTTTGGTCGCCAAATATTTTTCGTAAATTCGATAGCATTGGTTCTTCTTGTCACCATTTATGGAAGAAAATTGTAAGAAAAAAGATTTGAACATACAGAAGAAATTTTCTACATCAAATTTAGCATGCCGCTGAAAATGTTTCGCCTAACACAATCGTGACGTCATATTCACTCATATTGTATTATGACGCATGCTGAAAGACCCGTATACGCACTTATATATAAATACCTGCCTTACGGGGGTGCTGAAGTCAATTTTAGAAATTTTGTTTTTTTTGTGTTTACAGCTTAATATATATATATATATATATATATATATATATATATATATATATATATTATAAAATACTAGATTTTCTTTTAATATTTTAGTGAAAGTTTAACTGCATGTGATATATATATTAGTTTTCGAGTCATTAAGTTACAACAGATATAGATGATTCTCCCTATATTCACCCAAGGTGGGTAAAGGTAGAAGGTGGAATTACTTCAAGTTTTTGTAGACTGCATACTTCGGAAAACTTCGAGCCGGGCGCAGGATCGTTTAGCTCCACCAGTGTCACTGGGCGCTGCAAGTGCTATAGTCAAATTTACTTTTGAATCCCTCCAGAAGTAAAAGGTTTCTGATCTTCCTATTGTTAGTTCAGTGCACCATTTCCCACACAGATAAATAATTTTAATTCAAACCAAACCGTCAAAGTTTCAAAACTGAAATCACTGACAAAAGAGCAGCAAATTTCCTATTTCTGGCTACTTCCGGAAGGAATGCCAAATTAATTTGACTGTAGTAATTCCCACCACGAAGAGGCATCCCCTCCCACGTATGCGCGCGCACTTCCAGTAACCACTCGCTTCGCATGACTCCCTCCCCTTACACCCTTAAACTCCTACCCCTGGCAGATGTTCCCCTCTCGCGCCCAACGACATCACGCTACTATAAATTCAAGTTCCTCTACCTGCCAAGTAATTCCACCTTTTAACTTTACCCACCTTGTATTCACCGAGTCCTTCGACTCATGTCGGCCAGTGATGTCCTTCGTTACAAACCAATGACTGAGAACGTTACAAACACGACGAATACCTGCATGGTTGAGTGTAGTATTAATTAATGGGGAGGGGGGACAGACACCTCTCCGTGAAAGCACGGACGTTTCCTTTACCGGGTTCTGTTTGCAAACATTCTTTATGCTACAAATTGTATGTTATTGTTATATTTTTTGATAAGTATGAAAGTCATACAACTACTGTCTTCATTTAAATGAACGTAATTAATTTTAAGGTTCTGTCAAAATGGGTCCAGATATTCCATTCATTTACTGAAATTCTGAAACCTCTCTTCTTATCAGTGTTTCTGCAGTTCGTGCAATTCCAAAATGTAATTTAAAAACTAAATACAGATAAAAATTTATATATGCTGTAAAAAAAGAAACTTTTTGGATTTTCGCCAAAAATTATAATTTGCAATAAGTCTTTATAGGTAGCTTAAGTATAGACTACTCGGTATAGTCTTCAAGTTAAATTTTGTATTCTGAGCAGAGCTAGTGTTCTAAAATTTAATACTGCTCTACTTTCATTTCTTCAGATTTCTTGAGCATTGCATGGAACTAAAAAGCACCGTCCAGAATTATCGGAAATAGTTTCCAAACACTTGGATAATTTTAGTAATCGGAAATGTTGAATTTTCTGATTGGTCGAAGCTTTTCCGTTCCGTTTCCGAATCAATTCTGGACGGGGCTTAGTAACGGTTTTATTACTTTTATTAAATTAAAAATTGTGATGATACTGGTGATGCATCTTTTCTATAATGTCATATGCACTCAGTAACATGAGAATTTTATAAAAATTATTGTTTAAAATTTGTCATTTTTTTAAAGAACAATTTAATTTGATTTCAACACGAGATAAAAAAAAGGTGTGTGGTCAGAAATTCACCGTTTATAAAAAATATCCTTTTAATTTAACATTAATAATAGACATGTAATTCGTTTGAAAAATATTTCACTAAAATGAGAGCAGCACGCTATTCAGTAAAAAGAGTCCATGCTATCTGAGAGGCCACGTAAAAAATAAACTGATAAGAATACGAAATACTAGACGCAATAGATATTTCTAGGCATCTTAATTGAGGAAGAAATAAACATATCACGGGCCGGACGTTTAAAATAATGACACTAGCAAGATAGCTGAGTTGACGACGGAGGGCGCTAGAAATGTGCCTACACGTTGTTTCTATGCAGAGGTTTTTGGTTAAAAAATAACAAAGTTAATATTTATACATGGGGTTTGAATGTTATTCATTCTTAATTTGCGATTTTCTTGCATCATTTTATATCAATTTCTCAAGCTAATATATTAATTATATTATTCAACGTCCGCCTCATCACTTGTTATTTTCAAAAAACTTCTATTTTATAAACATTTGCCTGGAGAGTCCGAGGAAACCCATTGAAACCTCACTTTTAAAGCTCGTCTTTGATGATGAATGATCATGCTTGAGTCAAGGCAGGAACCTTTTAAGTTCAATAATATTTTATATTGGTTCAGATTTACAAAGAATATAATATACAAATAATACCAAATGTGTCATGTGGTAGCGATTTATTGGTAATAAAGTTAGTAATTGTTTTTCATCGTAGAGGCTACTTCTGTTCATTAAAATATCTCTTGCATGGCATATATTTGCACAGTCGTATACGCCTCTGATTCATAATCGGATGGTCGTGAGTTCGATCCCAGGCACCGCAAAACTTTTCACAAGTGTCGGTTGCTAAAGAACACCCACTCGTGCATCCGGGAGGTGATTGATGGCATCCTCCATCAATTGCCGACCATCCTGACTGAGGTTTCCATTGTTTCCTCAGTCACAACCAGGTGAATGCTGGGATCCCGGTTAAGAAGGGACCCACAAAAGTCAGGACCACGAAGAGTCGGGTTACTCGGGATGTTAAATTCACTGCCGTTACTATGGTATATACTTTATACAACAGGGTTCAGTTAAAGCAAAAAAATATAAACAAAATAAATGTTTTTTGGACTGAAACACTTTAAAAACGCCCTTTTGTTGGAGATAATATCACGTCAACTATTTTTTTGAAACCTAGAAGCACCGGCGAACACGCTACTAGATATGCTGCACTAATTAGGCATTTTGACCTGACAGTTGCCACGTCAAAAACTTCCGCCCTGATTGGGGTAACTCACAGGCCAGGCACAGATATAAAAGAGGGACCGAGCGGTCAGCATGTCACTCGCAAGGTGCACAACAGAACTCCAACATTAACAATGTCGTCTTCTCTGTTGCTGCTGCTGCTGCTGCTAGCTGCCACGTGCCACGCCGCGAACCACGTGGACAATGTCATCAAATACCTCAACAAGAACGGCACACAGGGTGAGATGGGAGCTGAGTTTTATTATTTATTTTAAATTGAAATTTAGTGTCTCAGTCCTGTTAAATAATTAGAATTTAATTGTTGACCATCCTGTCTGAGGTTTCCATGGTGTCCTCAGTCAAAACCAGGCAATTTCTTGGATAGATTGTTAGGTATTAAAGGGACATAAATAATATTAAGCGGCGTTATAGAGGGGATTGCGCTGACGTCACGCGAGGAGGGCCAGAATGCACGGACTAGCATATATTATAAACAAAGTGTGCAATAATTTTTTACTTAACTTAATAAAATAAATCAAGTTTAAGTACTTCAATAATACTTTAACAGTACACGATAGAACTTATAAAAAAAATCTCACCGCCAAAAAAACGTTAAAAGTATTTTTTATATTTTTTTTTCGCCATTTTGCCTATGCTCACTGTATAGTCTGGCCTGCCAAAACTTTCTCTTTTCCCTCCCTCCTGCGCCTCCTTCGCAATGTATTATTATAGGGAAACCCCTCTCCCGCCTCACGTAAACATAAACAGAAATCAGCTCCATAGGTTGGTTCCACGAAGAGCCTGGGTTTTTAATTGTATACATTAAGTCTTTTAATTGCGAACAGTACTATCAACATGGTTCTTATTTTTAAAGCAAAGGTTGTGAAAATTAATAACTAAAATTGGCATAATATTTTTTTACGCCTCATGTTGGCAACAGGTAATTTGCGGAAAGAAGCGTGCTATAATTCAAATGGTTTATTCGTCAAATTCCACATATACAAATTCAAACATTGATAATGCAGCACTTTGAATATGCATGAAGGTTAGACACGTCAAAAAAATTCTTTATCAGAACTTAAACTGTAAATATATGAACTAAGACTATAAAAACCAAAATAATTATGTAAGGACAATATCACAGAATTTTTAAAATCTCTGTAATTTGTATTTTATTTTACACAAAGTGGTAACTTTTTAAATAATATATATAATATATATATATATATATATATATATATATATATATATATATATATATATATATATATATATATATATATATATATATATATATATATATATATATGTATATATATATACTATTTAATTTTTGATGGGAAAGCATAAATTTTGCCGCTAAAATTTTATAAAATATAGTGGCACTACGTCAAATGTTTGGATGGGTGGTGAAATTGAAAATTGGAACACATAATATTCCCGTAGTCCCGTATATGGTTCCCATATTCTTTCAAAATCAGCCCTTGTTAGAGTGAAAGCCACGTGAAAACAGGCGCGGATCCAGAACAAAATTTCGGGGGTGGGTGGGGGCTCTTAATAAGTCCAATGTTAATAAATGAGTGGGAGAAGGAGAAATGGAGAAATGCCTTTACTGCCTATGTTAAAGCTATAGTTGGGGGGGGGGGGGGAAGGGCAGCACCTTCTCCACCCCCCCTCCTGGATCCACGCCTACGTGAAAATACCCCGCTCCCCAATGATTCGTGGCGAAGAAAATTTTCACGTCACTTTTTGTTATCGTGTGACGCCACGCGCCTCGTTGGTAAATGGCGCAGAGACGGTGCTGCCCTCCTGCCTAGATATAACCTTGCTGTCTCTGTTTCTGTGGGTAATGTTCTAAAAGTGTGACGTCTTGCAGACTCAGAGCTGGCTCGCATAGCCACGACGGCTTCGGCTACTGCGGCAACCTACACATGGATGGTGAGTCACCCTAAATTTGGCGCGAAAATGCAAAGAATTTTTATAAAAATGTTACATTATAGGGTGTAGTCCGTATTAGGTTCCGAACGTTCAGAACATATGAGTGATTACGGACCGACTCTGAACAAAAACATTGACTTCAGAACATCAGATAACGGAACACTTTCAGAACATCTTTTTCGCGGTAATACGCATCAGTTTAAAAAAAATACGAAAAAGAGAGAACTGTTCACTGGCTTCAGAAATTGTAACATAAAACTCACGTAACAGTTATTGATCACCAATTAAGCAAAGATTTACCTCAAATCAAACAGTTATCACGTAGGTTGCACAGGTTTGTTACGCACTTTTCAAATTTCCCCCAAAAAATTGTGATCAGCTAACTCTAGTTCCGATGGTTCGGAGGAAAAGTTCGCAACACTCGGAACCTCTTTTTTGAAGTCAGCTGACTCACTTCGGGTAGCCTCGGAAATGGTTCTGAACATTCAGAACATAATTACGGAACGCCAAATCGAAGGTTCCGAACATAATACGGACTACACCCATACATTACATAAAAAAATTTCCATAGTCACAAAATCCTTTCAATAACCCCAAGTCTCAACAGCCTCGATGTTTCTGCATGAATGTGCCCGCAGGCTGCAATCACGACGTCCGCTCAGGTGTACGCAGGTCCAGGGGTGATCGTGGCCCGCTACTGGGTCCTCGCGCACTACCTTCTGGTGCCAGTGTCAACGTAAGAAGAACTTGCATATTTGTGTTCGTTTCAGTGGCGTAGGCAGGATTTTACCGAGGGGCAAAACCTCGCCGGAGACATGATTTTTTCGAAAAAAAGGGCTTGGCCTTTATGTAAATTTTCAAAAGAGGAAAATAAATTTATTACATTAGATATATTATATTACAAAAAATAAATAATTGATGATAAATAAAAATGATAAAAATAGATTATACTTCATTAATCATTATAATACTGGACGCATTAAAAAAAAAAATAGATATAATAATTAGCGTATTAAATTTAGATGTGTTTCGAGAATGTATAAATTCTTAATGATTTTAATCTCAGTTATTTCCCAGTCAAAGAATATTTCCCTGCAAACGAATCGAATGAAATAAATTTTAAAAAAACGAGAATGTTCTAAAACTTAATCGCTTATGGTTTGAGCAAATTTAGTCTCACAGTTTTCATACAACAGCTCCATTTCCGGTTTTTGTCCATAAGATTTATGTTAAACTTCTACCTCAATTTTCACAAAACTGATAAGACAGATTCGCTTAAAAATTTGTATGCCACCTATTGATGGTGAGTTCTAAGTCTTCTGCAAGTCTTGTTGTATTCAGGCGGTACGATTGCGAGATATCAACCTACTGAGATTCATCTTTAAATCTTTTTTTAAGACCAATTTTCATAACATTTTATCTAAATCGTATCCGTCGAGTATACGATTGTTATTTTTCCCTTAAAATGTTCTAAGGTTCAGCTCTCAAGGGGGAGGTTTTAACCCCCTCCCCCCTTGTCTGCGCTCCTGGTTCGTTTGCAAGTATAGGCTAATAGAAATGCATCTTCAAGTGCGAGAATTTTGACATGGCGTAATTATTTTTTTTATCTTACATTGGAAATATATCAATCATCACAAATTTCTTTGAAAAATTTCAAACTTCAACGGAAACAAAATATTTTATAAAACATAATATAAATAATTGCTTAAGGGAACATAGTACCCTAAAAACAAGTATTTTTTAATCAGAAGTTACTTACTAACAGATTACAAATACATGATGCGCTGTCTAAACGCATTAAGCGCACAATAATTGGTATGAACGGAGAAAGTGACGTCACGTTCCGTCGCTTGCACTGGCTACACCGTACAGTACATCCCCCCCCCTCCCAACTCCTCCTCTCACTCCTCGATCTGCCTGCTCTTCTCCGTGCAATGTTGCCATTGCCTGTGGAGCTATTCACATTTATTTTATCATTTTTATCACACTAAATTATTGGTACTGTTTTTTTTTTTTTTTTTTTTTTTTATCAATAGGAATCTTCTTATGCAACAAGAAGATTATTGCACCGACGGGGGACATAAATCTGGCCAAGCATAGATAGACTTATGGGTGACGTCATTAAAGACATTTGGCATCAAGTTACGAGTGATAAGAAGAAAGGCCTTCAATCCACAAATTCAATGCACATTGTTCCCAATACGATGTAAACAACCGGCCAGATTTAAGTCCCCCGTTCGTACGCACTGCAGTATACGCTGTGCCTTCAAATCTGTCCTTTGCTTGGTCAGAGCTACACCCCCTGTCTACACAGACCTGGTGTACTCGAGTGCGCTTGATGCCGCGGCAACCCTGCTGCAGTCAGGTACTCCTGCCAAGAAGCACTCCATTAGGGAGGTGGTGAACAACGCTGACGCCCTGTTGGTGCCCTCTGCAACCAAACACTCCATCGCCATGATCAGGGTAAGACTTTCATAAATCCATTCATAGCCTGTAACAGCTGTGCGTTCTCTTTTTTTGAAAAGCAAATTTTATTTGTTAATATCAATATTTTTACCTTAAATTTTGGTTACAAAATGCGCAAAAAGGTTGATCATATATTTAGAATATATATATATATATATATATATTTATATATATATATATATATATATATATATATATATATATATATATATATATATATATATATATATATATGTTTTAGCACCCAAAGCTGAATTCAGGCAAAAGCCGAAAAAAATGCTCACATCTAGTTCTGCGCATCACGAAATGAAATGAAATGCGCCAAAGCCGAAGTAAAATCTCAGATCGGCTTTGGCGCATTTCGATTTGAGCAGATCTAGTTTTGTTCAAAATGAAATGCGCCAAAGCCGAAAAAAAAACTCACTTCGGCTTTGGCTCATTTCGTGATGCGCTAGATGTGAGCATTTTTTTCGGCTTTGGGTGCTAACACATATAAAAAATAAAAAAATGAAAATTTTTTATCATTAAGTTTTTTGAAATTTTTTGCATAAGATTAGCCGTATCCCTCAGATTACTCTCAGAACTATAACACTTAGATAACACATATAGTACAACACTATACGTTCACATATACAAGTCACACACACACAGAAACAAATAATAAATACACAAATAATATTATACAGATCCATTGAAGACGCATAAAATAACATTATTATTTATTGTCAATGGATCGGCATTAAACACCGTTAAGTTAACGTCCTACTGATTGTTGACCGTACAATAGGTGTGGAGTGCCCAAAATTGGTAAAAAAACATAGAAGTTATTTGACAAAATTTATATAAGAACCCAAATAAAAAATGTGAGGTTACCAGATATAACTCGGGATAACTTGTTGTGTCACAGGTGTGTCCTTCCTTCTTGGTCTCCGAAGTGATCACGACCCGACCAATAGCCTCTGCGGACTACCCCCCGGGGAGAAGTGCCAAGTTCATCAACTTCGTGGTAAGTCTGGTCGGACTTATAATCTGGATCGTCTCCAGAGCTTGAATTCGCTGCTGATAGTTTGTGAGCGTCCCGGATTACACTTGCCAGGTGGCCTCAGTGTGCAAGTCGAACAATGTATCGGGAGGTGCTAAAGATCACTTTGTTGTTATCTGACTTGACGAAGGTTTTCTGTAGTTTCCCATTGTCACTCCCAGCTAAATACCGGGGCAGTCGTCTCTAACACAAGAACAGCCTCCTTTTCGATCCTAGTAACCTCGTCATCCATTCACCTTACTCCTGTCGTCCTATAAGATTGTCGGACACCTGAGGGTGAATGGGCTCCGGTAACGTCCTTCTTGTCCGCCCTTCGTCCTTGTCTACAGGTTGCACTCTTGCGTAAACAGGTTACATTTTAAGAAAAGTGTATAATTAAAAAGAAAATTAGATGATGACCATTCAGAATTTGTTTCAACATGTCCTGACAATTTGCTGGAGTGCTGTTTATGAAAAAGTTAATAACTATTGTGCAAAACAAAAAATATTAAGTATTTCACGATTAATGTGAGATGATTAAAATCTCGGAATCTGACTCCATGAAACTGAAGAGATATTCAGGACATTAAATTTGCCATCAATGGGTAGCATACACATTTTGAAGATGATCTTTCTTACCATTTTTTTTTTGTTAATTTGAGCTTGAATTTTAGCTTGCAATTTTAATAGATGGACATCTGAAAAATGACTTGATAAAAATGCGTTTTAAAAATCATAATTTTATAGAACAACCAATATATTAAATATTATGTCACACACAATTTTATTTTTTTACTACAAATTAACTGACTGGAGATTAATCGTTACTTAAATTGAAAATTAAAGTTGATTGAAATATAACTAAATTTGACGTACGAGCTCCGTTTCAAATTGAAGCTGCCCTTAGTTAAAGAATTACGTCTTCAACTGATTTTTTGCACGTCTAATCCTAATCTTTTTACCCAAAGTCTTCAACTCGCACAATGGTTGTAACAAACCATTGTTTATAATGTCTGTCGCGTGAAGCCCTTTTCATTGTTAAACATGGGACGACGTAGTGCCTAATTTTGCCACCAGAGCAGAGAACGTAATGGCATTGTTGGCGCCAGGCAACGGTGTCAACTTCGTAATTAATGGTCATTTTCCATAAGTTAACATGTAAATCAACAACCGACCCATGTTTTTCCTTTCACGTGACAGACATTACACAACAATACTTTGTTTACTAACAACGAGCAGAAGACTTTGTTTTTACCTATAAATCACGTCCTGTTTCCTTTCCTTCAAATTTAGGATGAAATAGAGAAAATACCATTTTACGCTCAGGACGTAATCTCGTCCTTTTTTTATTTGTTCTCTAAAGTACTGCAAAACAGAAGTTAATTAGACGAGAAGAGAGCTTAATAGCGAATATATGGTGTGACATTTATTTCAACTCATCCCATCTTGACTGTCACAGGCTAATGCAGCAACCAGCCCTACGACGATCCCGATGAAAGAAGCGACCAAGATGGTGGGAGAGACTTGCGAGTGCGAGCTGTCTTTGACCCCCACAACCGACTGGACGCCAGTCATCCACATCTGCCTAGCCGAGAATGTCCTCATTTACAACGATCCAACGGTAAGTACTTTTCAATATGAAAATTTGGTTAAACCTCGAATAATCTTCATACAAGAAATGTCGTTATAGCCTAAGATTTGGGAAAAAAGGAAAGTCAATTATGGATCTTTTTCAAATTAACCAGCAGGTCATCTTTCATCTTATAAGCCCTGATTTTTTTAACCGCTGGATTATGATCATTATGCAATTTTTAATTCAAATTTTGCAGAACAATTGCAAGTCTCAGCGATACTTGGCATGTCCTGGGTAAAATTTGATGATCATATATTTCATGATTCAGCAGTTAAAAAAAAATCTGAAAAATAAACAAGGATTGTAAGAAGACCGTTGTATATCTGTCAAGCTAATTTGTAGAAGATCTTTAAATGACTATTTTTTTTCAATATGAAATTTTAACATTTCTCAGAATGAATTTTAATAAAATCTACTACTAGAAGATATTAAATTGTCAACGAGAAGCATTATGTGCTTCTTTTTATTGTGGAAATTAGTAAAGGTTAATGCACCTTACATTAAAGGAAAGGTTCAAGAAATTTTTTAACATCAGCAGAGTTTGCTGATTCTGGATCTGAAATCTGTTATTTTCTACAACGTTCCGTTACCATGAAACGGACCCTAACTTCCACCCAGCTCGACGTAACTGAAACATGGACTTCAAGTTACTTAGGGGGCGAGAGGAGAAGGGTGCGGGTGTGTTCCCAATCTGGCAATTACTATACAATACTAGCTTAAATTTAACTAAGGACTAAGCTCACTTCTTCTTATTATCTTTGTAATATTTTTATATAGGAATGGGTGTATATTGTAAATTAAAAGATTATAATTTACTTAACAAGCACTGACTCTATTTTATTGCATGTTAACAAATAAACTGAGAAAAATACACTATTGACAATCTTATTATTATTATTATTATTATTATTATGTTTTTTATTACTGTAGCTGAAATTAATAATTACGATAGTAGACAAATATGATATAATTAATACTTATGTAAGTGAATGGGGTGAAAGGTCTTAAGGGTGTATCCTTAAGGGTGTATCCTTGTAAAAAAAAAAAAAAAAAAAAGTTGAGTAATCTTGAAGCAAAAACTTTTAACACGGAGCAGAAACACAATGAAGATCTGAACAAACAGCACCCGATTCTATCAGGTGATTTTTGTTCAGGTGCTGGTGCTGGTGGATAACCAACTAACGTCACCTGTAGACAGAACTATGAAGTTCACCAGACAAAGGAAGGCGAGACGTCACGGGACCAGCAGCGTGGCGCCGCTGTGAATCGACCACAAAGACTGACTTGACATTTTTGGACAGGAGCTTTTATAACCTCGGTGCCCTCGGTCAGCTGTGTCTAAAGGAGATGTCTATCCGTTTTGTTATATAGTCCCCTCCTCGTGCGAGGGAGGGATTAGAGAGTAACAATTGGTAGACACCTGCTTCCCTTTCTACTCAATTCATTGTTGTCTCTTGCATGTAAGACGAGGAGGTCTTTGAGATGATGTATCTGGTCTGATTGCAAACAATAGCCGTCAAATTTTTAACTTGATAACAAAAAACATTTTAAAAAACGGATTACATTACAATACGGATTATTTTCAGGAGATTTTCATATTAAATAATTTCTTACACCTATAACCCTTTAAGACTAGAATTAGTTTTTGATTACAATTTGTTTTTTCATGACTCTTTTGGTTACAGACGATCCTCACCAACAAGTACTCTGTAGTCCTGGTGCAAAACACAGCCTTAGCGTACGTGCTCGGTGGCTTCAACGTCCTCAGCTCTTCAACCAAGGGAGAGGTGTACGTGGATATTTCCGAGGAGAACACCTTCATCGCAGCAAGCATTGCTACCCACCCGGACACGCTCGCTCCATAGTCGGCTTTTTAAGTCTTCAACTATTGCGGGGTTTGAAGGTGAACCTAAATGGAGCGTCAACATATCTATCCATTTATCTATTCATTTTGATGTTTCTCAATACTCTCTAGTTAATACGTAACTTCTTCTATTGTATCTGCCTGTGTAAGCAAGTTAATCGTGCAATGTGGTATTTTTCTGCCATATATATTTTTTTTCAGTTTTTCTCCTAAATTTGAACTTTCACTTCAATTTCCAATCAGTTCTTATTACTAACTGTTTTGAATTAAAATCAAGTCAGTGAATTAAATCATGGATATGAGGTTGACGCTTCATCTAAATTTGCCCTCGCTACAAAGAAAATGGATTTTGAGAATTTATATTTAAGAGCATAATCAATTATAATTTTCACACTTTCCAATTTCAAACCAAAATAACACAATGCTTATTTTATATGTCTTTGCTTAAAAAAAACACTTTACAAAGCCATGCCACATATTTTGATATTGTACTTTAATTGTGATTTTTCAATAAATCCCTAAAACCCCTGATTATTGGTGTATTATATATTATTTCTAACTTGTTATTATATTAGGCGCTTGCATGTGACGTCAGATTGGGTGTTTCAATAGTCGTAGGCATCAGACATCTTTGTTTTTGGAGATTGGACAATAAGTTATTTATATAGGACAAAAGATAAAAAAATATTTTAAAGTATACAATATAAGAATTATTCAAATTTCTTAGGTGAGCAGAAATTTACAAATTTAATTTTCAACATTTTGTTCATCTCACATTCTGTATTTTCATTTTAAATATTTTTCAATATTTTTTGTCTGCATGCAGGGTTTTCTAACACTCCACCGTCATGGCGGCCTGCGCGCGCATATTTGAACTCATCTCATGTAAATCAGACTGATTGTGTTACTCATGTTGTATAATCTTCTTACTCAGTATATAAGATTTAACTTAGCTGTGTTATTACTTATTAGGAATTATAAACAGCATTAACGCTATCATTCCAAAGAGAAGGAGATCAAAGCACCCATCAACTCTTTGAAAGCGGGAAAAAAGTATTAAAAATTCCTAAACAAAAGTAAATCTCCCTGCTAGTTACCCAACCACTTTGAATTTTTGCCAAACAAAGAAGGGAAATAGAATTTAGGCTTGTAATGGTGTATTAAAATCATAAATGCCAAGTTATACCATTGGAATTGGGCAAGGCAGTATTTTAGGCTCGTTCTTGTTGATAATACAAAATATGTAAATGACGATAATTGAAAATAATAATATTGCAATTACTCAATATGAGCCGATCATGACACCCTGAGGTTTCAAAGTCAATGCTACATACAGTAAAGCAGTAATAGAAATTACTAATGATTTAATTATGGAAATTACTTCTTGTTTTCAAACAAATAAGCTTAAACTCAATGCCTCAAAAATTCCAAGCTATTATCCTATGATATAAAATTAAAGTTTAAAGTTTTAAAAGGATCTACATTGAGTAATTTTCAGTTAAATCCTTAATTAAAAAATTGACGCTACCATTACGAAAACCTCATATTTATATATACTGAATAAATGCAAGTAAAATATACATGAAAAAATACTATGACAGAGTGGTGTCACACTGGCATGGACCATTTCAGGCATCCCTATAAAAGTAACACTGGAATTTTAAGCAGAGTTTTGGACAATTTTAGACAGCAATAAAAAATTTAAGGCAATGATTTTTTCTGTGCATATGCAATATGAAATACTTCAACAATGACGTCACTGATCTTGCCAGCGTGACAGACTGACCAAATTTAATATTCGAGCTAGCGTGTCGTGTATTATATGTGATTTTTGGGCACGGACTAAAACATTTAAGGCAGCAACATCCACCACCCCACCTACAACCCCCGTTTTCTGGCAAATTTATTTCACTTTTATGTGACGTCACTAGTGATCGTGCCAGCATGACAGACTGACCAAATTAAATTTTTGAGCTAGCGTGTCATGTAGTATATGTGATTTTTGGGCACGGACTAAAACATTTAAGGCAGCAACATTCACCACCCCACCTACAACCCCCGATTTTTGGCGAATTTATTTAACTTTTTTGTGACGTGACTAGTGATCGTGCCAGCGTGACAGACTGTCGAAATTAAATTTTCGAGATAGCGTGTCGTGTAGTATATGTGATTGCGGGGCACGGACTAAAACATTTAAGGCAGCAACATCTACCACCCCACCTACAACCCCCGATTTTTGGCGAATTTATTTCACTTTTATGTGACGTCACTAGTGATCTTGACAGACTGACCAAATTAAATTTTCGAGCTAGCGTGTCGTGTAGTATATGTGATTTTTGGGCACGGACTAAAACATTAAAGGCAGCATCATTCACCACCCCATCTAAAACCCCCGATTTTTGGTGAATTTATTTCACTTTTATCTGACGTCACTAGTGATCGTGCAAGCGTGATTGACTGACAAAATTAAATTTTCGAGGTAGCGTGTCGTGCAGTATATAAAAATTATTCACTTTTAAAAAATATGAAAATGAGTCTTTCCCACAATAGCAGATGCTAAAAAATATATATATTTTTTTATCTCTATGGCTTGTCGCAGACAGAATCGCATGATTTCGCAGCGTATCATAAAAAATACAAGAACCTATGTGATCACGTTGATCAGCAATGCGAGTGCACAGAGCTTCGTATTGTAACCTCCTATATTAATAATGTTCCGAGTGAGATTGGTGACTCTGCAGATAAACGTGCAGACTCTGCATTCAGCCAACCTGGCAGTGCAGAAGTGTAATATGCAAGTAATCATTCCTACGCCAGCCACGAGCGCGCGAGCGTCTCGTGCGTCTGCCGCTAGGCAGGCGCGGTCGCCTGTATATAGTAGGAATTTAATAAACTTTAATGTTAGTTAAATACAATAGTTAATTAGAACAAGACCCGGTCAAGTAGCTTAAGGTTTCAGCTAGAAAGAGCGGTTACGTTGGTGTCGAGAAGTGGGATGCCATATCTTCAAATGGCATTCGAACATTTTAATTAAAGCTACTATAAAGTGAGCATTTTAATGGCTTAAAAAAGTGCGCGTAAAATTAGTCGGTAGAATTGACAAGAATTTATTGCAATTTTTTAAGTAATCTTCGGGGCAACGTTATTTTAATCACAGTACTCCAAACGACGAAAAAGTGCAGTATTTTGAGTGGAGCGCGACATATGTTCGACGTGGAAAAAATTAAAGTAAGATATCATCAATACCGTGGTTCAGCGTTCATCATGAAGATTCGAGGACCGCATCAATTCAACTTCATGCAACAATTAGAGTTCGTCGCAGAAGACATCCCCCATCGAGAGGGCTTGCGGACCAGTTTGTTGTCCAAGATGTACCTTCGACCCCAGGAGGAGCACGGTGCCATGATCGAGGACCATTCAGAGCTTCGTTGTGTACAACCGGACCATGTAGTCGTCCTACCACGTCAAAGAGAGTGGAAAGTAGTAAATTTGACCCACATTTATTATAATTTGTTTTAATGTAAGTGCGGCACATTGAGTTTACTGTAATTTTCGTTCAAATAATTAATAAATAATGAAAATACTAAGTTTTTTTTCCAGTTTAGTGGGATTGTATTTGTTGATTGCATTAATTGTGAGGCACAATAAATTATAATATATTTAAAATTAATGAGAACGTTAATTGAAAATATACAGCGAATAATACGATTATTTGAACGAAGCACAGATTTTAAAATTGAATTTAAAGTGCGTTTTTCTCGTGAGAGTTTAATTTATACTGGCTTGGAGATTTTTAAAGTCTATTATATATAAAGTGCAAATGATCGAGTACTAGAATTACGTGCAATAATATTTTTCGTATCATGTGGTGTTTGTCGCTCGTGAGGTGAATTGTGAACAATATAAACAATACTGATGAAAATCAATGAGAAAAAGAGTAGTGATTTTTCTTAAGGCTGAAATTTGCTTATCAGCTGGGATATTAAATTTCAAAGGATTACACACATAAAAAATGTAATTAAATTGCTGAAAATGTACTTAAAAATGTTTTGCTTTTTACCAGCATAATGGTAAAATAATTTTAACATGCCAAATCCTTTATTCATGTTTTCTTTTCTTGTTATACATTTAAAATAAAGAAAAAGAAAGTTAGTAAAATGCAACACATTATTTTTTTAAACTAAATTGTTTGATGTCAGCGTGGAGGAAAAATCTGTGAAATTATTTTTAAGCAGTCGATAAAACGTTGGTTTTTAAGTTATTTATATGCTTGTTTAAAAAGATGTACAGTTTCAAGCATTATTTTTAATTTAATTGAGATAAAATTATGTAGTTCTTTTTGTGGTACAATTCTGTGACAATTTTAATCAGTTTTTATTATTATTTTCATGAAGTAAATATTTCTCTCAAATTTTAATTTAAAATGTTCAATAATGCTACAATATTTCTTGTTTATTTTACTTAATTATTTTTAATGCTATAAGAATACGAGCCACATGCAGTCATGTATGTTTTTGCACTAGTTGAAAGTTTTATCACAACTTTTTAGTAACAAATCGGTAACTGTAATAAGAGGAAACTATTCAGTTAAATTTTGAAAAAGCAACTCAATTAATGGGTAAAAGTGAAATAAGCACATAGAGACACGCATATTATGTATAGCATGCCGGAGCAGTGTAATTGTATGCTATTGTGAAATATGACCGCGCAACATACCACGTCAGGTAGAGCGTGAGGCAAGCCAGTGCGGGTTTTTTCCATATCAAGGAAGTGATACGATGTTGAGTTTCACATATTTTTCGCCCAAGGGTGGCGATATGCTCCGAAAGTAAAAGAGTAATTAAGGCATGCGTGGGACAGCTATTCAATGTAGATACCTGTAAAACAATGGACGGTGTGGTAAAAGCATTTGAAGATTTTCTGTGGCGGCAGATTATCTGTAGCCAAATGTGCAGCATTTTTAATTTGTTGATGCCTTGGGATTCGCCTGTTCCTGCATGGGGCGCTAACCAACATATTACGCTGATGCTACTTGTTTTTTGTCTAATCCTCCAGAGGATACAAGTTCTTATTGGTAGAGGTTACTTAATGAGTAAATAGAAGCACGCAATTGAATTATTATTGAGCAGTAAAATGTTTATTTATCGCGAAGGCGCGAGTGTGAGCTGCAAGGACAGCCAATTTATTTTGCTATAATGCAAAGTTGTACTGCTATACTGAATTAAATAATAATTATGGAGGTGCGTGCCAAGTAAAAGTAATGCCTAATAAATGCGTGAATGCGTGCAATGCAATGGACATTGGTTGTGTCTATAATTTTTGATGTGGCTTTTGAGACTGCGAATATTAACTAATAAAAAAAGTTGTCGTTTTTGTGAGTTGCGTATATAAATAGGATGCATTTATACAGTTCCCAAATAAGTTAATTAAAAAATAAAATTTAATAAAACAGTTGTGATGTTCCCATAAAATATAATATAATGTGTGCAAATAACACAGTAAAAGTACTCATATGCCAGCCAGTAAGTTAAAAAATAAAATTACAGGCCAAATTTCAAGTGCTAAAATAAAATATTATATTGATGTATAAATGTTGTATACGATCAAGTGTTTTAAATAATATGCTACAGTAAAAATCCATGCAGTTACAAAATATTTATAAGGAATTTAAAAACAGTGATGTGTTTTTTCTTGCAAGTTGTTATATATATTCATTAATAAAATAAAATGTAGATAATTTTTTGCTTTCAGCTGTGTGAAATTTCACAGTATGTACTTTATGTTCAGTGTCCTTTTGACATTGAAATTTGCTGTGTAAGTTCCACGTGCATTGCAGAGCAGGAAGCGTGCTAGAGTCCAGCAAGTAAGATGCTGACAGAAGCACATAGTTGTAACTTCCTACACTTGCGGCTTTCGGAAATGTTAATAAAATAACTATAATGAATTTGTGCATCAAAGTTTTGAATTTGCATAATTTGTTAATTTAATTATTGTGACTGTACGATAAAATTTCTGTAAAACCTACGTAATTATTTTGAAGTGTACTGTGGGTCAAACCTCTGCCAAACGAGATACCGCCTTTTCGTTTTCTTGTTTCAGATAACTACGCGAGGAGCAGCGTATGGTCAAGAATGAACAAGACCCAAGGATAACAACATGGAATAAAAATATTGTTGATTTTTTTTTTAAATGTGCATGGAATATTTACTTGCAATGAGTCATAGTAAATTTTAAAAGTTTTTTTTGATGGTAAAACTATTTTTTTCTCATTTTGAGGACAAAATGTTATCCGCGGGGGGAGTCATGTAACCTCCTATATTAATAATGTTCCGAGTGAAATTGGTAACTCTGCAGATAAACGTGCAGACTCTGCATTCAGCCAACCTGGCAGTGCAGAAGTGTAATATGCAAGTAATCATTCCTACGCCAGCCACGAGCACGCGAGCGTCTCGTGCGTCTGCCGCTAGGCAGGCGCGGTTGCCTGTATATAGTAGGAATTTAATAAATAATTATAGGGTGATCGATTGTATAATTTAATCTAACCCCAGTTAATTGAGTAGCTATGGTACAGAGTAAAGCTCTGTTACAGTATTGTAGCTGTCGTATGATAAGAAACTTAGAACCGGTTCTAAATGAGAAACCAACGATCGTAAGCTTACTAAGTAAAAAAATCAATACTGGAATTTCAATAAATTAATCACACTACGAAGTTTCAAACGTAGATATGTTTTAAAATAAAGTTCGTTAGTTGACTTCATAATTATGGCAATTGGAGACTCCGAGATCGTCTCAAGATAGAACATTGTTTAATAAATGCATCATGGTTTAAGTATATAATTTTATCCCCCAATGATTGTATTAGTGTATTGCTCATTTAAGTCAGAATTATCATACTCATACGCCATTATTGTGAATAAGGGAACTTCATTTTAACTTATTGGCGACACAATGAATGAATAAACGTCTAGTAATTAACGTTACAATATGTTCTTACGTGAAAAAAAATTCAAAATTTAAAAAATACGCGGGAGTAATTAAGCAATGGTGACGTCACATGAAAAGTGAAATAAATTCATCAAATATTGGGAGTTGTAGATGGGGTGGTGGATAATGCTGCCTTTAATGTTTTAGGCCGTGCCCAAAAATCTCATATACTGCACGACACGCTAGCTCGAAAATTTAAAATGGTCAGTCTGTCACGCTGGCGCGATCACTAGTGACGTCACATAAAAGTGAAATAAATTCACCAAAAATCGGGGGTTGTAGGTGAAGTGGTGGATGTTGCTGCCTTAAATGTATTAGTCCGTGCCCAAAAATCACATATAATACACGACACGCTAGCTCGAATATTAAATTTGGTCAGTCTGTCATGCTGGCACGATCAGTGACGTCATTGTTGAAGTATTTCATATTGCATATGCACAGAAAAAATCATTGCCTTAAATTTTTTATTGCTGTCTAAAATTGTCCAAAACTCTGCTTAAAATTCCAGTGTTATTTTTATAGGGATGCCTGAAATTGTCCGTGCCAGCGTGACACCATTCTATGACAGCCATGACAAAACAAAAAATCCTATACACGCATAATAAATAATTTAAATACACATGCTCAAAGCAAATTATAATAACTATATTTAATAAATATAGTTATTATAATTTGCTACACTGTAGTAAAGATATTATGCAATGCAAATTTTATAAATAATCAGTATTGAATAATTAATAAGCAAACGTGCCCAAATTTTTATGTCCATGGGCCCCAACGACGACACGATGACTAAAAAGTGGCCGGGCAGTTTTCCCTGGGCCAAGCCTACCTTTAGCCAAACCACGTCCAGAAATTATGTGTTAGCCTTCCTCTACCTTTGTTTAAGTTTTGCTGTTTTTTTGCTGCTTGTAAAAATAAAATTCACATTATTTTGAACACAATAAATTTAATCACATATATTATTATGATACAAGTCATAAAAATAATTATATTCTTGCTTGTCAGAGAACTGCAGCATTCCAAGATGGACTCCTCTATATTGCCCTAAAAATATTAGACTCCAATCCTGTCAATATAAAAAGTGAATTTAACTTACAGTTAGAAAGTTTTAAGATGAAAGTGAAATTTTATTAATTTAAATAAAAATGTTAATAAGATCAATAACTTTTATAATGAGTGAACTATATTACCGATATTGCATGCATGGGTGTAATGCGATTCAAGAAGCAGTTAGCCAGGCTGCTAACCATGAAAACTTTAACTTTAAAATTTAACTAGATGCTTTAACACGTAAAACAGGTACAGTGAAACGTGGTAAAGCTTAACATGGTTAGAAACCTGGCGAACTGCTTCGTGAATCGCACCCAATATTACTTCATTTCATGTATGATGTATGACATGTATTTTAATAAGATCAACAAATTTCTTAATATTTCTTAATTAAAAATTATGGAACGCTGATTTAAAAAAAAAAACACTAACAAAAGTTGGTCATTATTAGTACCCATAAGATAGCATAGTTGATTTATAGGAAAAGTGTTTTTCCAAGGAGGAGAAAGATTTCAAAGTTTCCTAACTAAAATTTAACAACTTTATTTGAGATACTTAAACTTATATCACTGCATTAAAGACAGTTTGGAAATTTAATTTTAATATTTACGTTGCTTTAACGGCTATAAATTAATTTCTTAATTATACATAAATTTTTAAAACCGAGGTACTTGGAAAAATTGTTGAATTCAGCCGACCTTGCGTTATAAAAAAAAAAAAAAAAAATGCCAATATTTTAGTTTTTGCTCAGTGTGAAATTAATATTTCCGAACAAAAAATAAGATTCTACTTGTGCCAGTATATTGTTCAATCTTCTACGTCAAATTTTCTCTGAGCTACGACACTCCAAATCGAATTCAATTCAAGAAAGTTAATTGAATTGCACCAAAATAATTAATAAAAAATTGCTTATGAGCTTGCAATATAGATAGATGCTAATAGATGCTTCAAGTGATGCGCTTTCGCTGCGCAACTGTTTGTCGCTAAGGTCCATCTTGCACTTCAAAATGAAGCAAAGTGCTTTTTTAACTTTTCTTTTGTGTTTTTTCTTTGTTTTTTTTTTTTACTTGACATTATTTAAGTTCGTCTATGTACAACCAAAACGATTGAAAAAAAAAAAAATGAAAAAAAATTGGGGATAAAATTTATCCAAATAACTATCGCCCAATTGTAATCTTACCTGTTACTTCTAAGGAATACCAGAGTGCAATTTATAATCGTTTAGTTGACTTTTTAATACAAAGTAAAATTTTCAATGTGTGCCAACATGGGTTTATGAGAAATAAAGAAATAAATACTGTGTCTTCTCTTTCGAATATCTTGAAAGTGCAATAAAAAGTCTTGAAGATGAGGACAAAATATTTGAGCTTTTTATCAATTTGTGTGGATCATAAAAATCTTTTAAAAAATTTGAAAAATATGGTATTCGGGGAACTCCATTGAAACCCATAGTAAGTGTTTTAAGTAATCGTAAACAGTATGTATCCATTAATACAACAATAGACAACCTGCATGAAAAAATTTTATTTCAGAAATGAAGAGAGAGTACCAAATTATGCTAATCTGATTTTTTTCTGATTTTTTTGAGAGCTAGAACTATTTTTCCAGAATTATTGGAATTGCGGCCACGCCTCCTTGAGGCGTCAATAGGCATCCAGGCAATATATATCCTTTTCATTAAGGATTCAGGGGTGCCAACTTATATTACAGAACTTTCAATAATAATTTATTTAAAAAAAATTTCGGGTCTCAAAAAATTTGAAAAAATTCAAAGTAGCATTATATAATTATGTACCCTTTATTCATTTCTGCAATAAAATTCTTGTCATGTATGTTTCCCATTGATGAAATAAAATCAGAGGTAATATGTAATAATAATGGCATTAGACAAGGCATCAAATTAAGTCTGCTACTTTTCAATATTTATGTGAATGATATCAAAATTGATGGTGGAAACATATTCGCTAATTGTCTTGAAATTTAAAGTTCATGCACAGAAGAATTAATAAATAATAAGTCTAATGAACTTAAAATAGAAATCAATGGACAACATACATGACAAAAAATTTATTGCAGAAATAAATAGAACGTACCAAATTATGCAACTCTGAATTTTTTCAGATTTTTTTGAGACCCGAAACTATTTTTATATAATTATTGAAAGTCCTGTGACTTCAGTTGGCACCTCTGAATCCCAAATAAAAAAGATAGAGACTGGACGCCTTAAGACGCCTCCAGGGGGCGTGACCGCACTTAATAATTATTTAAAAATAGTTCTGGGTCTCAAAAAGATCTGAAAAAATTCAGAGTAGCATAATTTGGTACCCTCTATTCATTCTGCAATAAATTTTTTTCATGTGTTTGTTGTCCTTTATTTTTTCCAAACAAATAACTAAACGTATTGCTAAATACATAAAAAACTAATATAATTAATTTTCAATTATCAAAGTTTTCATAACGTTTATATCCAAGACAAGCAATTGGTAAGATAGCCCAATTACGGAAGTTTTAATATTTGCATTGTTTATATTTTTTATTTATTTTATTTGTTTATTTGAACATAAAGGTTGTACAAGACAACATTGATCACGTCAGAGAATATAACATATAGCAAAAACATACAAAACAATATTTAATAAATATGGATATTGGTAAAAAACAATACAAAATCACTGACAAAGAGAAAAAACAAACAACAATCATTTATAACAATAAAACAAACTGATTAATTTAAAATTGTAAACCATTTTCTGGCAATTTATTTGCAAAAAACATCTTAATAGAATAGAATTCCTTGTTAATTAATATTAATTTCAGTTTTGATTTGAAAAGAGAGTCACTTTTGATGTTTTTTACACACGAGGGAAGAAAATCGTAAATTTTAGCACATTGATGGTGGGGATTTCTTTCCACAAACACTGATTTTTTTTAACCACTAAGGAAAGACTATTGTTTCTAGTATTGTTTGAGTGGATTGAATTAAATTGTGGATACAAATCAGGATGCTTTCTTCTAAAAACAGCACACTGTACAATGTACATACAAGGCAATGTAAGCATATTATTTGATTTGAAATGTGTCACACAAGAATCACGCTTTTTAATCTTAACAATCTTAACATAGTCCTTTGTCACCTCCTATTTGTACCCCTCAAGGACCAAAGGTTATTCGTTGACTTTGCTTTCTGATCAACCAACGGGACCATAACAAGGTACCTACTAAAATGGTCTAAAATTGTTAAGATGTACTTAGAATTTTCCTCTGCTCGTGGAAGCTGTCTGATGTCCATTTAAGCTTTTTGACGTGAAAACACTGCGTACAACGAGTTTTCATCCCGCCGGAAATGGAAGGACAGAAATCGTTCATGCCAAAATCGAGAAAATACTGTCCCATTATTCGAATCTTAGACAGAACAATTGGCCTAATATTCTCCCATATGTAGTGTCTTGTTACAATACCAAGCCACACTCGAGCACTGGCAGATCTCCTCATGAAATTGTTTTTGGTGTTCCTATGAGATCCCCTTTCAGTACAGTAGATCAAGAAATTGAGAGGATAGAGGATATTATGTGACCAGTTTAAGCGAAAAATTACGAGCTACGGGGGAAGAAGTATATGAAGGAAACTTAGCAGCTTTTGCGAGGCAAAAGAAAAGTCATGACAAGAGGGCAAAAGAAGTGGTTTTCAAAGTCAAAGACAAGGTCCTGTTTTCGGACATTGTAGAGAAACCTGGGCATACTAGGAAACTGCAGGCACAATTCAAGGGTCCGTATACTGTGGTCAAGGTAATATCACGTGTTTTGGTGCAATTGCAATTGCCAACTAGGCTCTTGATTGTGCATAATAATAGGTTAAAGAAATAAAGGCAGAGAACATATGGTGCCTCGTTGTCTTGTTTCAGGAGGGAACTGACGAGGAGTCAGTGGCCGGCAGCAGCAGTGACAGCGAATCAGAGAGCAGCAATGGCGTCGCAGAGCCAGCAGTGTCACTTAGCTCCCCTCACTCTCCGCCCACTTCGCGTGCGTTGACACCAACAGCTGATCAAGTACAGTCAGCTGTGTCAACAAACACTGGCACGCCCCCACGTAGAGCTGGTTTGAGAGCAACGAAGGGTAGGACTGATAAACATTTTTATCGAAATTTAGCAGGGGTGGAAGATTCATAAGCATTTTTCAAGATGCGTTTGTGTGTAGTTTTTGTTTTATTACTTTTCACAGTGTGTGTTTTGTGTGTTTCGTTTGAAGTGAAGAATGTGACTAACAGCGTAATTTTTTAAGGACTGACACTGTGGGGATATCGGCAAGTAAGTTCAAACTGGTGCTTGAGATTGATTGTGAAAATGTTAAGAAGCAGCATGATGCGTTGGAGCTTCAGTTCAGGTCACTTACTGAAATAAGGCGAGAGAAACCTTCTGAAAGCACGTCAGCTGTTATCCTTACTAGTGCGTTTCAGTATATGGTTAACATGTTTCACGAGTATTCGGCTGAAGTAGTTGATTTTTACAATCTGTTACCACAGAGCAAAGTTCAGAGATGGGATTCATGGTTCCCTGGCATCGGTAAAATGCTTAGAGGTGGTTTTGGTACACTGGATGAAGCAGATGAGAAAGATATGCGAAATGAGTTAGATGCAATGCATGCTGAGATAGAAAACTCAACCTCAGTGTTTGGTAGAACTATGTTGTATTTCAGGGGCATTGATGAGAAAATGGCTAACAACAGTAAATTCATGCAGAGTTTAGCGCAAAGCATGGTGCAGAAAGTGCAAGAGTTTAATGTAAATTTTCTGCGTGAGTCGCAAGCTATGCAATACAAAGTTGATTCAGTTAATTCGGATTTGGCGTTTTCAAACATGATGCACCAACTTGGGCATATGCTTAACTCAAATAGGCTTTAATTAAATGTGTTCAGGTCTGCGGTTCAAGCGACATCACGTCATCAATTAACTTCTGACATCTTGCACTCTACACTATTCCTCGCTTTGCTAGAGAATGTTCAGAAAAACTTGTCCCCTGGCTTGTCTATGATTGCACCTGTTTTTAGAGAGTATATTAATATATTCTATAGTGCAGCCAGGGTGGTTCCGTTTATGCATGGTGGAAAGTTAATGTTGGTTGTTACAATTCCCTTAATTGCCCAAGATAACGTATATCACAAGTATCAAATTTTGTCTATACCAGTGTATAACAAGGCTCTAGGATATGCTCTGCAGGTTGTAGTTTCAAAGTTTGTTTACGTAAGCCGTGATGTGTCAAAATATTTTGTGTCTGATGATGATAGTTTAGTGTGCATAGAAAGCGTTATGCATATCTGTGAGGTAACAAGGGAAGTGTATTCAGTGTCTCATAAGACGTGTGTAATTAATCTGTTCTTAAGTCAATCGCATGATCTCTGTGCCACGCAAATAAATAAGTTAAGATTTCCGTATGTGCGCAGGGTACAATCTTATGTGATTGTTGCAGTACCAACAGCCATGGCAGTAATTGTTAAGTGTCCAGCTGTTGATGTTCCCCCCACCGTCCAGTCAGGCCAGTAATTAAAAAACTAAAATATAACACGTGATAAAATACTGCAAAAATGAAATGTGATACCAATGTGTGGTAAAGAGCGTGCATATGTCGTATAATTATGGCTATGTATAATAAAAAACACATAGTAGTATTGTTTATGCGTATGATACTGTAAGAAGTATATTTAATAATTTCATTGTGCTAAGGGGCTACAATAAAAATGTAATCGTAACGTGATGAAGTAGCCAACTGTCAGTTATTGAGTTGCATTACAAACTTGAAATCTTCCTATAATGCGGGAGATACATTATAAAATATTTTTGTGGTGCATATGGTATGATTATTGTATACCAAAAAGCTAAAGTTTAGTTGCAGCTGTTAATTATATAATAACTGCTGAATTCATCTATTCAATGGAGATATTACAAGACATGGCATGCCATGATTTTTTTTGTTAATAGAACGATATTGTTGTTTTTATCAATGGCATTGTCTAAGTACGTGTGCTGTACTAACTAATTTTTGTAATGGTTTTAGACCATTAATGCCTGTTTTGTAATGTGTCAAACCGAGATACCGCCTTTTCTTTTTCTTGTTTCAGATGGCTACACGGAGAGAAGCGTGTCGTTTAACTGAAGAGCATGATTCAATAATAAAATACAATAATTGTTGGATTTATTTTAAATGCGCGAGGAATGGTTACTGAATTTTGTATGCAATAGAGTTATTTCTCATAAATTTTGATATTTTGAGGGCAAAATATAATCTGCAGGGAGAGTAATGTCACCTCCTATTTGTACCCCTCAAGGACCAAAGGTTATTCGTTGACTTTGCTTAGTAATTTGCAGACTCTGCAGTCAGCCAGCAAGGCAGTGCAGAGTAAAGTTACAAGTAATCATTCCTACGCCAGGTGTGGGTACGTGTATAGTAGGATTTTAATAAACTTTAATGTTAGTTAAATACAATGTTTAATTAGAACAAGACCCGTTCAAGTAGCTTAAGGTTTCAGCTAGAGAGAGCTGTTACACCTTAATGCCCGCTTTTGCAAAGTAAAAAGTTTATGCAAAAGCGGAACCAAAGAAAATTGGCCCATATGACAAGTGTGAATATACATAAGCATAATAAACTGACATTAAAGATTGAAAAGATACTACATCCCTTAAAGAGTACAATACAATTTTAATTTTAATTTTTTTATTCCTGTTTCTACATAGAAAGACCAATCTAAACACTCATCAATATGTAAGCCTAGGAATTTTATTTTTTCTAATCTACGAATAGATTTATTGTTAATACGGAGTAAGTAGCTTACAAATGATTTATTTCTGGAAGAATGAAATTGCAAAAATGCAGTTTTGCCAATATTTAATAATAGCTTATTATTTTTACACCATAACTGCATTTCTTTTATAGTATTTTTTGCTTGCAATAACAATTCTTTCTCCGTATCTACAACAATATTAGTCGTTTTATCATCTGCATATTTTATAATTTCAGCATTTGGAATATGTCGAGGTAAATTATTAGTACCAGTCCCATATAAGTTACATGATAATTTCCTCCCTTGAGGCACTCCATGTAAAACCGGCAATAGTTCAGATTTAACATTAATCCTTTTATTATCTATTTCATAACTTAATTCTACATATTGAGACCGATCAGTTAAATATTAATCTATTAAATTTAAACTATTATTTTGACAGCTGACATTTTTTAACTTTGTAAGAATTACTTCTTTATCCAAACAATCAAATGCTTTCGACAAATCGAAAACATATCACCAAACAAAGGTTCTAACTGTCCACGGCTTTATAAACGATATTCAATAAATCAAAAGTTGCCGTTATAGTAGAACGATTTTTTACAAAACCGTGCTGACTTGGAGATATAAGATCATTCTGTAACCTATATTCCATTAGTTGCTCATCCAAAACGCTTTCATTCACTCAAGCATTGCAGCCACAGAACGAGGTACAGATTGCTGCAAGGCTGTTACCTCCCTCCCGACTCACATCGAGCGACAGCAGGCACGATGTGAATCACATATTCGAATCAGCCGCTTAGATCTTAGATGTTTAATTTTAGAGGCCGCTAGAGCGCGAGCTGGAATGTCGAATATGATACTTTACTCTAGTAGGAGAGAATAATGCAGCTAATTATAGTGCTTGCGCAACAAATTGCCTCCGTGTCTGCTCGTCGTAGGGATCATTCCTCGCTCACACGATCATACGATCACAAACACTGCCACAGAGGCATCTCCTCTCTATAATAAGTCAAATAATAATTAAAAGAACACAGTATACTGTAATGGTGAATTTATTTCTATATATGTAGATAAGAATTTGAAATGAAACAACCATATATTGATTATATTTGCAAAAAATTATCTAAATCATTATTTGTTTTAAGCTGTATAAAAAATTCAGTTGATACTACAACACATTAAAGTGTTTTTCTTATTTTCAAATGTTTTAACTTTTTGGAACAGAAATTTGGGGCAATGCAGCCAAATATTTAATACTAAGGCCACTAAGGGTTTACAAAATGCAAAAAAAAAAAATAAATAAATAAATAAATACTATTATTAGCAAATATCTCCACAAATAAGTTGTAAAATTTTGTTTGTTAATTTTAACATTTTTCCGTTACCTCCGCCATGGATCTATCATGCATTGATTTTTAATAATTGTTTAAACATGGTTCCCATGCTCTAGAAAATCTGAAGGAAATCAGGGTGGCATGGCTTTGCACCCTCTATCAGTTTCTCCAATAGGGGATTTTGAGGTCGGTACTCCATTGTATGTCGTTATTTATCATGGTAATAAATATATAATATTCAGATTATATGGTTGAGATGTATTTGTATGTTATTTGTTCAATGTGCACTGTGATTATTGTGTTGCGTTTTGCTTTGTCTGTTTTTTTGTTTTTTTATTAATTGACATGATCTAAGTTCGTCTATGTACTGCAACCTAAACGATTGAATAAAAAATTTGAATTGGCAAGTACCTTCATTTCTTCGACCAAAATTTTGTATGTACACTAGCTCCATTCGAATAAAAATGTCCGATCCAGCCATGTTAAAACATAGCCGGATCGGACATTTATATTCGAATGGACTGTACGTCACTCCCAAAATACTATAAAGATTTGTTTCCCTCAGCCATACATAGAATATCAGCTGATGAAGATGGACCGCATTATTCTCTCCAAAAGTTAATATACAGGGTGTTTACTTTGATTTGAACGTTTTAAAGTGATAATTAAGGAATGAAGTTCGATAGTAATTTAGACAGACATGTCATCAAATTAAAGCTTATATTTTAACATTTTCAAAACTTGCATCATAAATTACATGTCCGGACTTGTCTGTTTTTGAGACGAAAAAGAAACAAAAATAAGCTGTATTTTTGTTCAAATATCGGTGGTAACATGAAATTAAATGGCATTTTAATGTGACTGATTGCAACGTGGAAACTTGTCAGGATGAACGCCACATGCATCTTCAAATTTTGTCAATGAACCAGAAACAGAAATGGAATGGTTAAAATTCGAAGAGAAATCACATTGTGGTAAAAAAGCGTTACCCCTGGATGGGAGAAGTGCAATTTTTGTTTAACTGGTCACTCATCCAACCACAAAACAGTCTTGTGTTGCTTTACTTTGGAAATCTAAGGACAATTGACCAAACACATTACATATCACTCTCACACCAACCTTGCAATCCAGTGATGGATTTGCAGTTAATTTCATGTTACCACCGATATTTGAACAAAAAAATGGCTCATTTTTGTTTCTTTTTCGTCTCAAGAAAAGACAAATCCGCACATGTAATTTATGATGCAAGTTTTGAAAATGTTAAAATGTAAGCTTTAATTTGATGTATGACATGTCTATATTACCATCAAACTTCATTCCTTAATTATCACTTTAAAACGTTCAAATCAAAGTAAACACCCTGTATAATTATCTTCCCAGCCAATTAAAAAGTGAAAATGATATTGTGCATTTTAAAAGAAATATTAAAATGCATTTACTGGTAATGAACATTAAATAATTATAATATTGACGATTATTATTTTATTACAAATGAATATTTCATGTATTTTTGTTGACATGTCTTTGGAAGATAAATAAAATCTTGAATTTGTTATGTTTTATTTACACACTTAACTAGTCAATCATATTAATTTTCTTTTCTTTTTTTTTTTCAGAATCGCTTGAGAAAATTCGACTCAGCTCGGCCAGTGATGTCCTTCGTTACAAAACCGGCTACCAATGACTGAGAGCGTTACACACACGACGCATACCTGGTTGAGTTGTAGTCTTAATAGTGAGGGGGGGACAGTGAAATACACCTCGTGAATGCATGAACGTTTCCTTTACCGAGTTTTGTTTGCAAATATTGTTAATGCTACACATATAGCATGTTACAAATGAATGTAATTAATTTTAAGATTGTCTCAAAATGGCTCTGAAGTCTCTCTTTGCATCATTCAGCGGTAACGTTCATGCACAAGAGGAAATTCAAAAAAAATAAACAGTTTTTAAATAATGATTTGATTTTTTTTTTCTGATTTTTTTAAGCATTGAAATAAACTGTTTTAATATTATAGTAATATTAAAAACTGTGAAAACGTACTTCTTCAATAGTATCATAATAATATGCACTCAGTAATATGAGAATGATATAAAAATCAATTGAAATCATTAATTACGTATACACATGTAACCGTTTCAGACAAGTGTTTCAGAAACACTTCGGGTGTAGTCCGTATTATGTTCTGAACGTTCGGAACCTTCGATTTGGCGTCCCGTAATTATGTTCTGAATGTTCAGAACCATTTCCAAGGTTACCCGAAGTGAGTCAGCTGACTTCAAAAAAGAGGTTCCGAGTGTTGCGAACTTTTCCTCCGAACCATCGGAACTAGAGTCAGCTGATCACAATTTTTTGGGGGAAATTTGAAAAGTACGTAACAAACCTGTGCAACCTACGTGATAACTGTTTGATTTGAGGTAAATCTTTGCTTAATTGGTGATCAATAACTGTTACGTGAGTTTTATGTTAAAATTTCTGAAGCCAGTGAACAGTTCTCTCTTTTTCGTATTTTTTTTTAAACTGATGCATATTACCGCGAAAAAGAATGTTCTTAAAGTGGTCCGTTATCTGATGTTCTGAAGTCAATGTTTTTGTTCAGAGTCGGTCCGTAATCACTCATATGTTCTGAACGTTCGGAACCTAATACGGACTACACCCTTCGTTGCAAGAGTGTGATGGTGTTTACTACATATCCATTGACAACGGAAAATGTTGTTCTTATAAGGCGTCTTCAACGGATCCGTTTTCAACACCGTCATGAGAAAGTAGTATTTGTTTAACATTTCCACACGAGAAATAAAAGTAAAGTTTTCAGAAATTAATCGTTTATAATAGTTTATGTAATTTAATCCATGTAATTTGTTTGCAAAACTATTTTACTAAAATGAGAGTAGCACGCTATTCAATAAAAACAGTCCATGCTATCTGAGAGGTCAGGCAAGAAATGAACTGATAAAGAATACGCCACGAAATACTAGACGCCATAGATATTATTTCTAGCCATTTTAATTGAGGAAGGAATAAATATTTCACGGGACGAAGTTTAAAATAATGACACTAGAAAGATAGCTGCAATTAGTTGACGACGGAGGGAACTAGAAATGTGCCTGCACGTTGTTTCTATATGTCGAGGTTTGGCTAAAAAATAACAAAGTTAATATTAAATAATTTTTTATAGCTAAAGTTTCAGTATTAATTACTCTTTGTGATTTTCTTGCATCAATTTAAGCTACTTTATAAGTCAAATCACCCAGATTAATAAATTAAGTCTTCAACTCATCCTTTACAATGTATAAATCTAATATTTTTACCTCTAAAACACATCATATTTTCTCTTCGCGCAAAGTGAGGATGAAATAAAGACAATATTTCTAACATTTTATGCCCAAGAAGAGGAAAAAAGACGTAATCACCTATTTTTCTTCCTTATTTTTCTCTAAAACATTGCAAAATAGGAGGAAAATATACGAGAGGAGAGCTTAATAGCGAATAAAATATGAAATTTATTTAACTCGGGCATCCTATACATGCCTAACTCTCCACATCTTATTTCCTTTTCGCTAGCTCAAAGTGACGATGATATAGATATGATAATATATCTAAAATTTATGCTCATGGAGAGGAAAATGTACGTAATCTCGTCATTTCCCTATTTTTTTTCTCTATAAATGATGAAAATTATTTCAACTCGTATTTGCCTGATGTGTCCGAGTAAACTCTTGGAAATTTCACTTTCAAAGGTGGTCCATGATGATGAATTTGCTTGAGCCAAGGCAGGAAGAAATTTTAAGTCCAATAATATTTCATATTGGTTCAGATTTAGAAAGAATAATTATATAAACAAATATCACTAAGCTGGTGCACGTGGTAGCAATTTTAGACTAATAAATTTAGTAATTGTTTTTCATCGGAGAAGATACTTCTGTTAAATAAAATGTCTTGGCATTTGACGCAGTAGTATACGCCTCTGATTCGTAATCGGATGGTCGTGAGTTCGATCCCAGCCATGCACCGCCAAACTGTTCACAAGTGATTGTTGCTAAAGAACACCCACTCGTGCATCCGGGATGTCATCCTCCATCAATTGCCGACCATCTTGACTGAGGTTTCCATGGTTTCCTCAGTTACAACCAGGTGAATGCTGGGATGGATTGTTATAGGTCATGGCTGCCCCAGTTTGGAAGGGACTCACAAAATTTGGGTCCTTAATTGTGGCTATAAGTTCAGTTGAAGCAAAGATATAAAACTTAAATAAAATTTCTTTTGGACTGAAGCACATTTAAAACGCCCTTTTTTGGAGACATCACGTCAACTACTTTTGAAACCTAGCAGCACCGGCGAACACGCTACTAGATAATAATAATAATATGCTGCAGTAATTATTATGCATTTAAACCTCACGGCTGCCACGTCAAACTTCCGCCCTGATTGGGGTAACTCACAGGCCAGGCACAGATATAAAAGAGGGACCGAGCGGTCAGCATGTCACTCGCAAGTCATCAGAACTTGATGTCGTCCTCTCTTTTGTTTCTGCTGCTGCTAGCTGTCACGTGCCACGCCGCGAACCACGTGGACAATGTCATCAAATACCTCAACAAGAACGGCACACAGGGTGAGATTGGAGCTGAGTTTTACTGACAAACGCCAATATTTAAATGAAATGTGGTGTCTCAGTCCTGTTAACTAATTTGAACTTAATTGTTTACCATCCTGACTGAGGTTTCCATGGTGTTCTCTGTCACAACCAGACGATTTCTGTTATGGATTGGTATTATTATTTGAATTAAAATGTTGTGGCACTACGTCAATTTTTAGCTAGGTTGTGAAATTTAAAATAACCCCGTAGTCCCATATATAATTATTACATTCCCTATTATTTCATAATCAACCCCTGTTGGAGTGAAATGCGTGTAAAAATACCACGCTTCTTAATGATTCGTGGCGAAGATAATTTTCACGTCACTTTTTGTTATCGTGTGACGCCACGCTCCTCGTTTGTAAATGGCGCAGAGACGGTGCTGCCCTCCTGCCTAGATATAACCTTGCTGTCTCTGTTTCTGGGTAATGTACTAAAAGTGTGACGTCTTGCAGACTCAGAGCTGGCTCGCATAGCCACGACGGCTGGGGCTACTGCGGCAACCTACAAATGGATGGTGAGTCACCCTAAATTTGGCACGAAAATGCAAAGAATTTTTATTAAAATGTTATACTGTATATACATTGCATAAAACAAAAATATCCACAGTCACAAAATCCTTACACTAACCCCAAGTCTCAAAAACCTCAATGTTTCCCAAGAAATATATACTGAGAGGATAGCCTAGCTTTCAAACTTTTGCAACAACGCGCTGCCATTTGCTCAACCCTTTGACGTCACGGTCTTGAATTTGCTAGCGCATTTGATTGACCAAGAGTCGGCTACAAAGGTACCGCGGTCAAAGATGCCGCTTTATTAGCCATCTGTTAAATCTGTGAAGCTGTCAAATCTTTGACGCCCTCAAACAAACCGCCCGAGCATGTAGCTTATTTAGCGGACTTCCCCGAAGGTTTGCGAGAATTGTCGAGTATGGAGGTTCTTCAATAAGTCGTCCTAGGCCGTCTTCCCAGTATACAGTCGTTTGATGTTTTGGACTAAATGTGCCCGCAGGCTGCAGTAACGACGTCCGCTCAGGTGTACAAGGGCCCGGGGGTGATCGTGGCCCGCTACTGGATCCTCGTGCTCTACGATCTAGTGTAAGTGTAATTTGTGTTCGTTTGCAAGAATTTCTAAGATGGCAGAGAAAAATGTATCTTCAGGGTCGAGAATTTTGAGATGGCGTAATGGACAACCTGCATGAAATTTTTTTAATGCAGAAATGAATAGAGGGCACCAAATTATGCTACTCTGAATCTTTTCAGATTTTTTGAGACCCGGAACTATTTTTAAGTAATTATCGAAAATTCTGTAAGTTAAGTTGGCACCCCTGAATCTTTAATAAAAAGGAAAGGACCAGACACGCCTATTGACGCCTTCAGGGGGCGTGGCCGCATTTTCAATAATTATTAAAATAAATAGTTCTGGGTTAAAAAAATCTGAAAAATTTCAGAGTAGCATATTTTGGCATGCCCCCTCTATTCATTTCTGCAATAAAATTTTTTCATGTATGTTGTCCATTATTACTTTTCTTTTTCATCCATTAATTGGAATGTATATTTTTTATGAAATTTTTTTTTGAAAAATTTCAAACTTCAACTGAAACAAAATATGTTATAAAACATAAAATAAATAATTGCTTAGTGGGACATATAAGTACCCTAAGAACACTTTGAATCAAAAGTTACTTACTAGCAGATTACAAATACTTGCTGCACTGTCCCAAACGCATCAAGCGCGTTTTAGTTGGCAAGAGCTGAGGATCGTGACTTCACGTTCCGTAGCTTGAAATGGCTACACCGCACAGCACATTCCTCCTTATTTCTCCCCCCCACTCCTCTTATCACCTCTGCTATTCTATGTGCAATGTTGCCGGTGTCTAGCTATTAAGGCTATACAAATTGATTTATTTAATCTAAAGTATTGTTGGTACTGTTCAAAACCAGAATGTCATTTATTTTTAATTTGTTATGTCGATAGGAAACTTCTTATGCAACAAGAGGATTATTGTACGTTGTCCCTTTATAGGCATACAGGCCTCGAATTAAAAATTAGGCAGTCACAGAGAGTTGCTTGAGTTAACAATCAACATTCGGATCAATTTTTACTTGCGCGATGCAGCTGCTTGAGCGGGGGCTGCAAAGTATGGATGCAGGTCCTTGATGACGTCAAAATGATGTCACAATGCAAAACCATACATATGCCGTCATGTTTTTTGACGTCATTTTGACGTCATCAAGGACCTGCATCCTTACTTTGCAGCTATCGTTCATGCAGTTGCATCGCGCACGGAAAAATTCAAATGTTGATTAACAACTCAAACAACTCTCTGTGACTGTAAAATTTTTAATTTGAGGGCTGTATGCCTTCAAGTCTCCACGAGTTGAAAAAAATTGCATCTTTTATTCCTTTTTACGCTCTCCTCTTGTCTTTTGTTCTCTTATTTTGTATCATTTTAGAGGAAAAAAAAGACGTTATTACGGCTTTGTTTTTAAACTTCCTGGACATAGTATATTAAAAATTGTCTTAATTTCATCCTCACTTTGAAGATTAGGTTTAGACATGTAAAGGTTGAGTTGAAGACGAAATTTTTCAACTCAGGTCATTTTTCTTGTTCAGAGCTGTAAGCACTGATCCCTACACAGACCTGGTTTACTCGAACGTGCTTGATGCCCTGCCATCCCTGCTGCCCGGTACTGTTGGCAAGAAGCACTCAATTCGCGAGGTGAAGACCAACCAGAACCCGTTGGGGACAAATTCATACCCCGTTGAAATGATCAGAGTAAGCTTATAAATTCATTCATGATTAAGTGCCTTCTGATCAATTTAGTCCTCTTTTATTAACTTATAAACCTTAGTAAACACACAAAAATTCTGAAATTTTATTGAGAGAAAGATTTTAGTACCTAAAAGCCACAGAAAATATCTCAAAACAATTTTTCGATCTGCATAATTTATTTTTTAATTATTATTTTTTTTAAATATATATATCATAGGGCTTTGGCTTGAAGAACCAAACTAAAAACGTTATTAAAAAAAATCAGATCGAAGAACTATTTGAAATTTTTTCTATAGGTTTTATCTCACAAAAAAAAAAAATCAGGACTTTCGTGTGTCTTGTGTGTGTCTGCTAAGGTTTACATGTTAATAAAAGGGGGAGGTGTGGCGCAGTGCGCTTGACCGGGTCTCGTCAGATCACCGAAGTCAAGCAACGTCACGCGTGGTTAGTAGTTAGATGGGTGACCATTTTCAACAAAAACCACGTTTCCCACCGAGGGGTAAAACGTTGCGCTTTTCCACTATGTGGTTCCCCTGGCTTTGGACCATTGCACTTCCGGTTCATTGACAAAAGCTGTAGCGTCCATCCTGGCTGAGGTTTCCACGTTTCCCTCAGCCGCAGGCAAATGCCGGGATGGATTTGCAAGGCCGTGGCCGCCCCCGTTCCAGAAGAGCCCGCGAAACGCTCAAGTTAGGGTTTCGGAAGGTTCGGGGTTTCAAAGTAGGATGTAATTAGTAAATAAAAGTACCCAATAGGGTTTGTTTTAAAAAAAAATAATAAAAGATGAAGAAAAATAAAATGCCAGAATGAACTTCGGATAACTTGTTGTGTCACAGGTGTGTCGTTCCTTCTTTGCTGCCGAAGTGATCACGACCCGACCAATAGCCTCTGCGGACTACCCCCCGGGGAGAGGTGCCAAGTTCATCAACTTCGTGGTAAGTCTGGTTGGACGATCATCTCCAGAGCTTAATTGGGTTCGCCGCTGACTGCTTGCAGTTTGTGAGCCAATTGCTCTTGCCATGTGGCCTTAGCGTGCAAGTCAAACACTGTATCGGGAGGTGCTAAAGATCACTTTGGTGTTGTCTGCCTTGTCGATGATTTTCTGTGATTTCCCATTGTCACTCCCAGGTGAATACCGGGGCAGTTTTTAATACCTGCATGTCCACAGCCGCCTCATTTCCTATCCTAGTAACCTCATCATCCATTCATATTACTCCTCTCGTTCTAAGATTGTCGGGCATCTGAGGGTGAACGGGCTCCGGTTCTTACTGTCCTTAGTCCTTGTCTACATGTTCTACTCTTGAGTAGACACGTTAGACTTTCGGAAAAATACATAATTAAAAATGAAATGAGGACCATCAGAGTTTTTTTCAACTTGTCTTGACAACTTGCTGGAATGAATGAGGAAAAAGGACTGTGCAAAACACAGAAAAAAAAGATATATTTTAGGATTTATGTGAGTTGATTGAAATCTCGTACTCAGCCTAATTGAAATTGAGGGGACTTAGAAATTGACATCAATGGGTGGCATACAAATTTTGAAGCTGATCTTTCTTACCATTTTTATGAAAATTGAGGTTGATTTTTAACTTACACTCTTACGGACACACACCGGAAATGGAAATGTATTGAGGAAACTGTGGTTTTAATAACATAAAAAAACGAATTCACATGGCGTTTTTTATCATGCGACGTGACACGAATAAGGCGGATTCAGATGACGACAACGTCGAAGCGACGCGATTTCGCCACACAAGCTGTGAAATCCTATGCTGCGAGCGAATTCGCCAGGTTGCGGCAGCAAAATCGCGTTAAATTGCGATGCTCTTTTTTTTAATCGCCAAATATGGCCGCCAATGTATGTCACAGCAAGTGCGCATTATTCGTGTCGCGTCGCATGATAAAAATCGCCATGTGATCCGCCTTGTAGCAAAATAATAAGTTGCAAGTTCAACTTGATTTTTTTTTAAATTTATTATTTCATACAATTATATTTTGACAATTAACTAATTGAGATTAATCGTTATATATTAAAAAATAAATTTTGTTGAAACGTAACTAAATTTGATGTGTATAAAGCAGCGATCCAATTCCTTTTCAAATGAAGCTGAGGGACACCTCTAGTTTAACAATTAAATCTAAACCTTTTTTTTTTACCTCTTCGCAAAGTGAGGATGAAATGAAAACAACAGTGGCGTAGTCAAGGGGGGGGCAGTTTCGGGGCTTAACCCCCCCCCCCTTGAAGATCGAGTAATGACTGGATATAAGAAGAAAAAAGAATAAATGATAGAAATTTGAAAAAAAAAAGTTAAATATAAAATTGAAATATAAAATGTTAAAAAAATTGCATCAGGCCATATATTTTATCCTCTAATATAATAGTATTTTTCCATTATTTTACCCTAAAAAAGGGGCGTGTCCTTTATAAAAATCGTGACTGCGGCGGGCTATTGGGGGGCTTCGCCCCCCAAACCCCCCAATGGGCTGTTCTCAATCTTTATCCTGAAGAAACCCCCCTTGGACAAATGCTGGTTACGCCACTGGAAAACAGTATTAGTTACTAACATTTTTTCAATGTGTGTTTATTGGTTTATTCAGAAATAAATACTCAAGAAGGGGAAAACAGACGCAATCTTGTCTGTTTCGCTAACTTTTTCCCTAAATTGGGGTAAAATAGGAAGACAAAAGACGAAAGGAGAGCTTAATAGCGAATATAAGTAGAAATTTATTTCAACTCGGTACTAATCCCATCTCGACTGTCACAGGCTGATGCAGCAACCAGCCCTACGACGATCTTGATGAAAGAAGCGACCAAGAAGGTGGGAGAGGCTTGCGAGTGCGAGTTTTCTCTGAGCCCTGTAGATGTGTGGGACTCAGCAATCTACATCTGCCTGGCTGAGAACGTTAATATTTATAACGATGAAGTGGTTAGTACTAAACTTTTGTCATGGAAATTTTTGTTAACCCTACCATTACCAAGGAAGGGCGGGGGGAAGGGTTAATACGACCCGTGACTGTTTAAGCGGAAAGAAATGTAAAATAATTCTCCGAAAAACTGAAAAAATTGTTATCCTTAGTTAGTTAGCAATGTCTTTCCGCCAAAAAAAAAACAAAAAAAAGTAAATAAATAGTGAAAAAAATTATCTTTTTTATTAACATGTGTTCTAAATAGTGGGACGTTTCGACTCCTTTCCCCCCCCACCCCCCGTTAGTAATTCGCTGGACAAAAAATTAGATTGGTAATTCTTTTGTAGACCTCTGACCCATATTAATTTTCATGCAAGGAGTTAAGGTATATCTTGAAAATTAGGAGGAAAGAATGTTAACGACGATTCTTGTTCAAATTAACTAGCTAGTCTTCTTATAAGCTTATAATAGAACATAGCTTCTCATAGTCTTCTGATTTTTTTAACCACGTAGTTTACGTTACGTTCAGGAGACGATGATCTTAAATAATTTCTTGCACAACTACCCCTTAAAGATTAATATTTGATTATAATTTTCATGACTCCCTCGGTTACAGACTATCCCCACCAACATGTACTCCGTACTTCTGGTGGAAAACGCACTCGGCTCCGCAACGTACGTGCTCGGTGGCTTCAACATCTTCAGCTCTTGAACCAAGGGAGAGGTGTACTTGGAAATTTCCGAGCTAGACACTTTCATCACAGCAAGCATTGCTACCCACCCGGACACTCTGGCTGCAGCATAGTCAACTTTTTAAGTCCTCAACTATGTCGGGGTTTAAAGGTGAACCTTATTAAATAGAGCGTTAACTTATCAATCCATTTTAGAGTATTTTAATGTTCCTCAATACTCTCAAGTTATTTCGGAACTGCTTCCGATGTATAAGTAATTGCTTTCGTTATTAACCTCATCGTACGATCTGATTTTTTTTTTAATTTTTTCGTCAGTTTTTCACTTAAATTTCACTTAAGTTTGAAATAAGTTGGAAGTACTGCGAATATAAGAAAAACAGTGAGGAATTTTTTAGATGTCAATCTCTTCATTTTTTCTTAATAATAAAAATTGTATGCATGTTATATACGAACGAGAAAAAAAATATCTTTTAAATAAATTTCTGAAACTTAGCAAGTTATTAAAATTTCTAAATAAACAACATACATGATAAAATCATATGCAATGATTAGTTTTCCTTTGAGGTAAATTTACATTTTATTTTTTATAAAATTACATATGTTTGTTCTTGGAAGTTGATTGCGAGTTTTAACACAACGATGTGACATTACTGTGACTGACGCTTCATAGTTCATTTGAATTTGCCCTCGCTACAAAACATTTGATATTGTAAGTTTATGAGTTTTAAACTAAATTGAAAACAAGTTGACTATATTATTAATTTCTTATTTTTTTTCGAAAAGCATTTAACAAAACCTAGATGCAAAACATGTTTTATTATACTGATTGAATGTTGTACATATATTATAATTACTTACAATCGAGTAATAAAGTGCAATAAAACTCTGGATTTGTGTGTGTATTTCTAATGCCCAACTTGTTTATACCAGTTTTTTAAATTATTTAAAATTCATAATATTTGACTTACTTGTTAGCTGTGTCATAACGAGAATTAATCGTATCATTTAAATGGGAGAGAGGGATATTCAAAACGCCCACCACACTCTTATAAATTACACAAAATTCTAAAAAAAAGAGTAATAAAATTAAAAAAAAAAATTAATAATATCTAAAAATAAATTAAGAAGTAGATGAAAATTTTGTTAAAATTGATAAATAATGACAGAAGGTAAGACAAAGATAAATTAAATCAAAAGTTGTAATTTTGAAACATTGTAAATCCCCAACAGAAAAAAGTGCATGCTTATTTTCAAATGTCTAAATATTATGATTACCTCCCAAGTATATAATGGAATATAAAGGAGACATGCAATACTTCGTTTAAAATGAATTAAAGAACATTTTACTGATTAAGGAGTACTATGATGTAAAACAATTTTTTCATAATGAATCCAAATTTTTGAAAAAAATATTTTTAAAGTTACATCATTAAAAAAAATATACAAAAAATTGTACATAAAATGTTATACATAATAATTATTTTGGGCTCCCTACACATATTCTCATAATATGTGTAGGGAGCCCAAAATAATAAGCATACCTCTAAGTATTTGTTGATTCATTATTATATACATATTTATTGATACATATGTGTTATGTGTTTTCAGATGAGACTGATATTTACTTCAGGTCTAAAAATGTTGTGTCTGTTCTATTGTTTGTTTTAGTATTTATACATTGACAAGTCTAATGCTGTATCGCAGGCGCCGATCCAGGGAAAAAAAATCTCGGAGGGGGGGGGGATGCTTCCATATGGCCAATGTTAAGAAAAATTGGAGTGGGGGGGAGTGGGGGATATTGCCAATGTTAAATCCAAAATTTCAGGGGGGATGGCTGCAGTCCTTCCCTCTGCCCCTGGATCCACGTCTGCTGTATCGTAATTATCTTTGTTTTGCCAGTGGTCAAATAAAAATAAATTAAAACCAACATTTTACTTCACAGTAAGTTAAATTTTATTTTAATTGTTTGGATGTTGTTGTTACAAAACTTTGAAAGCATAGAGTTTTCAAGTCAGCTGATTTTCTAGTGTTTCCACTATTCTATCCAAATCTATTAAAAAAAAACTCGAAATTAACTTTAGCAATAAAGAAATTATTTAGAGCAAAATAAGTTCTTCATTCATTATCAGAAGACCCCTAAATGGGGTGTAAGAGACGGTTCCAAATTAATAGGATAATAGTTATTAAGAAAAATTTCAAATTATCTAACATGGTGGTTAATGAAGAAAATTTTCCCGCCGGTGAACAATTGAAGCCTCTAGTGGAGCGATGACAAAACATCGGGACTTCTTCACACCAGGAGTTTGTTATTCCTCCTCGTCTTCTGCATCATCTTCTTCGCCTGTGTTGGCAACAGCTGTAACAAAATTCAATTTATTGAAACCAACATAATATATACATCACAGTGGAATCAAGTTGGTGAAATAAAGTGACTTGGGACCACTTTTGAAGCTCTTTAAAATTTTATAGTTACCTCTTATATTCTATCGACTAGCACTACGTTTACATGACGGTGTTTAATACGGATCCGTTGATTACGGATAATGCTATTCTTATGAGGCGTCGTCAACGAATACGTATTAAACACCGTCATGTATAAGTAGTGAATGTATATTTGTTTTTATTGAGAATTATATACAGTCCTAGCTAAAATTATTGTTTATAATAAATATGATTTTTATTGTTCTAAGATAAGTCAACATTATAAACAATACACAATCAGAAAACATTATTGTTTATTTTTTAATAAGTATATATACAGTTCGTATATATTATTATATTCTTGAGGAATATAAACTCTTTCACATTCATTTTAAACACAATAAAATCATTTTCACTCCTTATATTGACTGGGAGATAACTATAAAATTCTTGAGAAGAGTATTCAATATCAAACTTTTAATGCCACTGTTCCATGTCCTGCTTCTAATAAATATTGATCGCTATGACGAGTAGAATATCGGCGCACAAGGTAATGATTCTTATAACCAATATATATCAGCACCTTTAAAAAATATAAATTAGACAGCAAAAGTTTAATTAATGCTTTGAAAAATAATTTTGCAGCTAGACAGCTAGTCTTCTCTGAACTCGGGTAGGCTACTCAGTGCTTGTAAGGGCCAGGACCATCAAAATAATGAGGTTTATTGGCATTGCTTAGAACTGTGACGTTGCTTATAAATTAATGCATCTTTATTTCTCGCAATACTGTGCAAAAAGTGCAGAAAATTATTAAAGTAACTAATAAAAAACATGAAAGGTCGCCGCGCTGTCAACCATCATCATTTGTGAGAGCGGTGGCTCACGGCGTCTCATCGTTATGTAATAAGCGCTCGGGAGTTATTCAGCTAAGCTCGGCTGGTAATGCCTTTCGTTACAAACCGGCTACAATGCATTTCAAAAATATAATACGCTCTTCGCAATTATGTCATAAAGAGTAACAGCCACTATATTGGTTATGGAGGATAGGATAAGGCCTCCTTTTGCACCCCCCATCACTCTAAACATGGGTCCAAAACGGGGTGCGTAATACTCCAGAATATAATTTTTCTGGCGCTCTGTAATAAGTTTACGTGTAGTAAAAATTATTTTGCTTCATTTGTATTGTCTATTGATTGATGTGTTATGCATTTTTTTTTTAAATATTATTAAGAATTTATTTCAGTAAAAAATAGACAATGTGGCCATTTTCTGCGCATAAACGTTCATATTACTACTTGTAGAACTTTTGATATATTATTACTTAATGTATTTTTTTATAATGATATTTAAGTCACATCATGAGGTTTATGTGTTATTCATACTTTGAAATTATTTTCATCAATTTATATAAATTCCTCAAACTAATAACTAATAATAATAAATAAACTAATAAATAGTTTTTCAAACCTTACCTCTTCATTTGTTATTTTTAAAAACTTTATTTGTCTAGTGTGTCTGAGGAAACCCTTGGAAACCTCACTTTCAAAGGTTGTCAGTTGGGGGAACGGGGAGTTTGCTCCGGTGGAATGTGACGTCACAGGCTATTAACTACCATAGGCCAAATAATAGGTTACGTGTTCAGGAGAGAAGGCGGAGTGGGAGAGGGTACCTGCGCCCGATTAAGAGTCATACATGAAGGGGAGGGGAGCAATTAACGATCGATTATTGATCACGTGACTTAATAGACGCATTTAATATAGCCATTTAATTGCTTTATCGTTAATGAAGGGACCAATCATAAACCATTTATCGTTAATTGACATAACCGTTGAACTTAATTGATTTATTAATTAATTTGCTGATAGAGCATTCAAAATTATGCTAACGTAAGCTGTCCGTGAACGTATTAATGAACTTTGTATTACACTTCCTCCTCCCTTTCGCGCGATGCTACACATTTTTGTATGCGCTGCATATCACACCTCGCGTGCTCTTTCTTGATATCCGTCATTCACATGCGGACGCACACTTCCACCACTGCTCTCAGCAGTCTCAGCCAGCATACATAAAATGCATTCATAGCTGTTTTAACATATAAAACATAGGATAATACTGTTTCTTAATTCCGTATATATTTTTTCATAAAATTTTTTTATAAAAGTTAAATAAAATGTCTCTAACAAGTTAGTAAAATTAATAACAAATTAGATTTTAAAATATGTGCTTTCAAGTTTGCTGACGTAGAATCTTCATAATTACATGAGCTAATGGCTCATACTAAAAGATCATTCAAATGTCCTAATTGTTCAACATTTTTAATGAAAACTATAACTTAAATAGGCATTTAAGAACCACTTGTAAAAATAAAACAAATACTGAGAATACGGAATATGATAATAATGTTGCAAAATAGATGAAATTGAACAATAGTTCTAATTTTAATGTATCTGATTTTATTTGTGACAATAGGGAAGAGGATATACCAAAAATACATAAGAACTATCTTTGTATTAAATGCATTAAAAATCTTTCCCAATCAGATGCATTGAAAAGGCACATGCAAACATTTGGCAAAGAAAAATTCCGCCATAAAGTCACTTATAAAGTTATAACACTGCACAAACTGCTGTAGCTTAAACGTCTGCATGATCAATTTATCATAGAACAAATGATTACATGAGTGATGATATTTTAACAAATTATGATGTGATTTTTGTAGAAACAGCATTCAAATAGCGTCTCCATACATACCATATTGATAAAAAAAATTGGTTTTAATGATCCCCTACAGTACTTTGAAGCTAAGAAAGCTTTCTTATTGAAACTTATTCGAAAAGAAGTTGAAAACAATATCTTAATTAGTGTCAATGTGCATTTTGAGTGTACTCATACTAACATGTTAAGAGAAACACAAGTACATATATTTTAAAATCACGAATATTCCAACCGTCGAAGAAATTGATAAAATACAGTACTTGACACGTACAATTGACAAGTTAAAAAATGAGAAGTCAGAGTTTTCAAGCAAGGGTAGTGGTTGGAATGTTCATAAAGTAAATGGATTAGATCATTCCGGTGAAAGACTTATGTTTCATTCCCCTGTCGGAAGAATTCGCATTGCGTCGTGTAGTCATTAATGTTCAGAATAGAAATGATGAATGTTTTCAGTACGTTATTCTTGCAATCCATCTTGACGATGCGAGGCAAAGATCTAACCCTGAATATTATTCAGCACTAGATCCTAAAGTTCATAAAATAGATTTTAGTTGCATTGAAATGCCAGCGTCCATACGTGACATCAAAAAGTTTGAAAGCGTTAATAAGATGAGTATTAATGTATTTGGACTAAACGAGAATAATAAAGTTTATCCAAATAAAGTTGTTGATGAGGAGTTAAAAAATCACAGAGACTTATTATTTCTGAGGAATAAAGCAGAGACATCAGTAACTTTGAAAGATTGATGAGTAAACAATTATCAAAAAATAATCGTAGATAATATATGTGTATACGTTTTTTGTCATATTTTGTACAAAAATGGTTAAAAGTGCTTGGCATATCATAGTAAATTGTGTACTAAACTTAAAACGGCTAAAATAAGGAAGCCGGACTCAACCAGAAAATATGATAATAAAGTTCAAACATGTTGAACGAGGGAATATTCTGACAATTAGCATGTACGCTGATTTTGAAAGCATATTGAAAAAGGTCTCAACTGTTCATAATAATCCAAATACCTCTTCTTCCACAAAAATACAGTGTCATGACCCCTCAGCTATGGAGTGTATGTTAAATCTTGTACGCTGAAACCTAATGAGAAAAATCAATTACTATCTGCGCCTTTCATATATAGAAAGAAGGAGGACACTGACGAGGATGTTGCAGTTTACTTTATGAAGTACATCCAAGACATTGCATTCAAAGCCAGAGACATATACAAGAAATACGATCCTAAGAATCCAGCCTCAAAAAAAGAGCAGGAAACTTATAATCAGGCAACTACTTGCTATTTATGTAACAAAGAGTTTAAAAAAACTGAAAAAAAAGTTTAAGGGACCATTGCTACCACACAGGCAAGTGGCGCATCGCTGCCCATTAATCATGCAATCTTAATACAAGGAAACTACGAATTTTTGAATTTTCTTTTAAAATATTCACAGAGACGACTCTCATTTCCTTATAAAAGTCTTGAAATGTGTTGAAGGTGATGTAAATGTTACACCAAATACTGAAGAGAAGTACATTACATTTACAAAGAGAATTAATTGGCAACATACATTGTAAATTCTTAGATTCTTATCGGTTCCTGCCAAGTAGTCTTGCAAGGTTGGCATTAATTTTACCTTCTAATTAGTTCATTGAGACAGCCAAGCACTTCCCTCTACACTTGTTGGATTTGGTCGTTCGTAAAGGTGTAAATCCCTATTAATATACAGATTCCTTAGATAATTTGAAAGAAACCACATTGCCATCAAAGGTGGATTTCTAGTCTCTTTACGGAGTCAGAAATATCAGTGATGAAGATAATGCTAAAAAAGATACGAACTTATCTAACATGAAAACATTAGGAGACTTAAGCGACACCTACTTTCACTTGCTGATGTTTTAAAATTTTTTAGAGATATTTGCTTCAAACATTACAAAATTGACCCTTGCTTTTACTTTACTGCACCTGGATTAACCTGGGATGCTGCACTAAAGTATACAAAGGTAAGGTTGGAGCTGTTAACAGACTATGAAATGCTCCTCATGATTGAAAGTTGAAAACGTTGCGAATTGACACAATCTGTAAAACGTCATGCAAAACAAACAATCCTTTACCTATGGCTGAGTTTGATCAATGTAAACCAAAAACCTTACTCATATACTCTAATGCCAACAACTTGTACAGCTGGGCCACGAGTGAATTCCTGCCATAAGGTAGTTTCCAGTGGGTAGAAAATATTGCTGAGATGGGGCCAATTGTGGACCTGGATGATAAGGAAAAATTGGGATATATGTTTGATGTAGATATAACATATCCACAATTTTTGCATGACCAGCATTCAGATTTGCCATATTTACCTAGAGCTGAACGTCCACCAGCTGTTTTGGTGGACAACCAATTAAGTTATTTAGGTCTAAAGCTATGGCACGTGTGTTATTTTACTTTTACGTTAATGTGTCTGTATTTCTGCGTGTTTTGGTTCAGAATTCTAGTGTAGATTTGATAAGAATACATTTCATTCAGCGCCAAGATGAGTCTTAAAGTCGGGGATAAAACGATGACGATGCAAGAGGCAGTGGACGCTTTGACTTTGTCATGATCCGCAGTTCAGAGCCGAAATGGGAATTTGCAGTTCAAAATAAAGGCAACGAAAGCGCAGCATGACCGTGAGGTGAGGCAGTTTAACAAGCAACTAGCGGCATGTGGTGCATCCGGAGTGGGATATTACAATGAGTCAGAAGCAGCTGCTGTTAACCGTACTGTAGCAACATTCACTGGGAAGGCGAAAGAGAATGTCTTGTTCTATTTCAAGAAAATTCATCAGGCAGCAGGTTTAGTAGGCTGGAAGAATGCAGCAAAATTGTCCGTGGCCAGGCAGTACATGGATGCCGAGGCTCTTAAATAGGCTGAAAGTGAAGAAAAGGTGAAGAATGTCGAGTCGTACAGTATTTTTAGGTGGTTAGCTGAGGCTAGGTTCAAGTTTAAGAAATCGTTTCGTTTTTTCAGAGTGAAGTTGGCCAGTTTAATGATCAAGTCAGACGAAGATATCAAGCAGTTAGTTAAAACGGTAAAATCGACCAATTTGAATACTTATATGCTAACTGAGAGTGCAGAGGCTAGTAAAGCTATTCGTTACGAGGCCGACCAGAGAGTTTTTGATTCCTTCCTAAATGGTCTCACTGGAGAGATTGGAAAGAAAACGAGGAAAAGCTGTACCAACACGTTCAAGAATGCAGTAGCAGCTGTTTGCTATCAGGAGGTTGCTAGGCATAGTATCAACGATGCCAAGAGCAAGTCTGTTTTTTTTAGCAGCGTTCAAGTTTGACGATTGCCATAAGGACTTCTAACGTCGTGATTGCAGCGCAGCAGTGAAGAAAGAGGTAAAAACCAGAACAACGGGGGAAAGCGTAGTTACCACTGGCACTCACAAGGGTACCAGGGATAACAGGGGTTCCATTGGGGTAGAGGAGACCAAGGTTACCATCCAAATAGTTCCCAGTGGGGGTAAAGCAACGCGCGTGAGTGTAGAAACTATGAAAGTTACGGCTGCGGTCGTGGATATTATCGTCAGCAACAGAAGTTTCCGTGGGTTAAGGCCTCGTGACAACGAAGTCAAGTGTGGGAAGGATGAAATCATTCAGAATCAGAAACAAAAGATACAGCAGTATATTTGGGGCCATCAAGGTAACAAGATGTAAAAACGTTTATTAGAAATTGTTTAGAATATTAAAAAAGGAACATTTATAGGCAAAATCGTAATACTGTCACAGACAGGAGGGTGTTGGTTCTGGTGCAGTTTACTGTACATTTCAAAAGTGAGACGCTCGAGCTGTGTCAAGATAGCTGACGCAGCAAGAGAGAAGTGTAGGAGCGAACCAGGCCAGGGTGTCAGACCGGGACTGGAGAGAAAACAGTTAGCAGCGCGCCGTCCCTCCACCTGGACATGGTAAAGTATGTCTTCATTGACCTTTTGTACGTATTTATTAGAATCTAAATAAAGGATAACCATAGAATATATGTTTAGATATTTAAATAATAATAAATTGTATCAACCTCCACCCTTATAAATATGTCCGGTCAAAGTAAACCGCGACAACACAATGCAAGATTTCCCTGAATAAGATAGGCTATTTGAAAAAATAGCAATGGACATTACGCATTTACCAAAATATCATGATGGTTTTCAGTATATTTTGACTTTTTTGGATCATTTTTCTATATATTTCATTGTATTAGCTATGAAGACGCAGAAAACGAATTTACAAGAATTTTTAACCGGCATCTTTTTAAAAGTTGAGTGTGCCAAAAGCTTTTATCACAGGCCAAGGAAAATCGTTAATGTCCAATCTTTTGCAGAGTGTGTGCAAGTTGCTGGTCATCACTAAGCCAAGAGCAACCGTATATCTTGCACAAGGGAATAGTCCATGTGAGATAAAACAATAAAACAATAAAAAAGTTATCAGTTTATGTAAACAAGACTCGAGATGACTAAACGGATATTTAGGACACATAGTTTTGGCTTACAACGCAAAATCACATACCAGCACAAAAATAGCCCTTATGAAGTTGGTAATGGACAAAAATAATCGCTCCATTCCATATTGCAGCAGCTGGGAAAGTCATCAAAAATGAGCATGTTTAGGAGTTGTCACAGAAATTACAAAATATTTGGTACACAGTAAAAAATAATAATCATGATGCAATTTTGGAGCAGGCAAAGCAGAATGGTGAAAATTAAAAACCACATAAAATATAGTTTGGAGAAAAAGTATTCTTATGTAATGCTGTCTTTAAGCAAGGTCTGAATATGAAACTGAGCACATTTTAGCGTGGTCCTTTTTCTGTCTTTGAAATCTTCTATCATTTATTAGTAAAAAATCAGTTACCCAACAGCTATTCAATCGTGCATGTGAACAAATTAAAGTTTAGCCAGGGGGTGTGGCCACGAAATACCTCTTATGATAACCTCATATTTGAAGTTAAAATGTTTAATAATGAAGCAATATATTTTATTAATTTACTCAATTTATTTGATTTTGTAAAATGCAAGCGACGGTCTTATATTTTTTGCAGTATTTAAAATATTGTAACAAAAACATGCTTTGGTGTTTATTTTTTACTTATTTTAGCGCAGCTGTACTTTGCACGTGCACAATCCATTTCTTTCCTTCCACTTCTCGCCCACGCAGAATCACAGATGCATGAACTGCATTCCCCCAACTTCTGCCGCTCTCTTAACATCTCCCTCTCGAGACTCAATCTACCATGATTCACCTTGAAACCCCCCACCACTTCCCGTGCATTTTTTTTTTGTCGCTACCGCAAACTTTATCAAAAACCACCGAAGCAAACATGTTTTTTTTTTTTTTTATTGCGAGGGTGTAAAATAACATCCCCTCACCTAGACAACTGACACCTGACAGGTGGCTCATTAACGTTATTTGTGAAACCATATTCCATAAACAAGTGACGTCATGATGCGACTTCCATATAAATTGAGACGGTGTTGATGCAGCAGACACACAGAGCCTTCAGCTATCTTGAGACTAGTAACAGACACAGTCGCCGGCTCTTGCCAAAGCTGAGAGCACGCATTTTCATTATCAGTAGCATTTTATTATAACCTAGGCGCTTTGATGTTACGCTTCTTTACACTGTGTGTCTGCGCCGTCAAGCGGCGCTCGCCAGTAAACATCAAGCTTGGTTTGTATTCAGAGAATTGCCATATGATCCTTATGTTATCTTAAAAGCTAATTAAAACTGTAAAACCCATATGTTCAATTCTTATTTTAAATAACTAATGCAAGATACTCCGGTAGTAACGGAAAGTCAATCCACCAAATCAAGTCAATGAAAAGTGAATAACATTGTTAAAAATCTCTCGCAACTTTATTTAATAAATTCAATACCATAAAATAAAATTATTCCGTTTCAATATTGTCACAATTTTTTTAGTAAAAAATCAATAAATGTAATTAAAAAGGAACTATTCAATTTTGGAGCAGCAACTCGATTAATAGGTAAAAATGCAAGAAGCACATATAGAGACATGCATATTATGTATAGCATGCTGGAGAAGTGTAAATGTATGTTTTATGTGAAACTTAACAGCAACATATACCCCCTCAGGTAGGACGTTAGGTTCGCCAGTGCGGAATTTTTCCGTGTCAAGTAAATAATACGATGTTGGGTTTCACATATTTTTCGCCTAAGGATGGCAATATGCTCCGAAAGTAAAAGAATAAATAAAGCATGCATGATACAGCTATCGATGTAGCTACTTGTTAAACAATGGGCAGTAGTAAAAGCATTTTAAGATTTTCTGTGGCAGCAGACAATCTCTAGCAAAATGTGCAAAATTTTTAATTTGTTTTTGCCTTGGGATTTGGCAGTCCCAACATGGGGCGCTAGACAGCATATTACGCTGATGCTACGTTAGCCGGTGTCAAATCTTCCAGAGGATACAAGTTCTTATTGGTAGAGGTTACTTAATGAATAAAAATAGCATGCAAATGAATTATTTTGAGCGGTAAAATGTTTTGCAAACGTGCAAATTTGAGTTACATGGATATGCTTCAAATTTATTTTGCTTTAATGCAAAAATGTACTGCTATAAAGACATAATAATTATAATTGAGGTGCGTGTTAAGTAAAAGTAATGCCTAATAAATGCGTGAATGCGTGCAATGCAATGGACATTGGTTGTATCTATAATTTTTTGTGTCTTTTAGAGGCTGCACTAAATAGCTAATAAAAAAGGTAATCGTTTTTGTGTGTTGCCTATAAGATGCATTTATATAGTTGCCAAGTAAATGAACTAATAAATAAAATTTAATAAAATAATTTGTGAAGTTCTAATAAAATATAATATGTGCAAATAATACAGTAAAAGTTAATCCTATGACAGTTAATAAAAAAATAAAATTACATTCTAAAACTCAAATGTTAAAAAAAATATTATATTGATATACTTTTTGTATACGATCAAGTGTTCTAAATAGTGCTACAGAAAATTCCAGTTGCTAAATGTTAATAAATAATTTAAAACCAGTGATTTTTTTTTTGGCAAATTCTAAATGGATCTTTAGAAATATGTGTTTTTTTTCATAATTTTCAAAGACTTCATTCATATTTATTTAAAACGACATTTTTTAACAGTCATTCATAAGAAATTAGGTTGCGGACGTTTGCTTTTATTACACTATAAATTAATTTTCTGAAACGAGGTAAAAAAAAACATTATTTATTTCTTTATTTAAAAGATAGAATCGGCAGTGCCGTTGAGTGGGTGGACAGATAAAAAATGTTTAGCGTTTGCGATATAAAAGTTGGATGGAGAAATAAAAAAAATTGCTATGAGTGATGATAAATGAAGTGAAGCTGCAACGCATCATGATCTGAAAACAGCTTTAGTTAATCGGTACAAGGACAAATGTATGCTGCGCTAATTTCGTAGTAAGGTTGATGGCATGGAATATGTTGAAAAAGAGACAATTCTGGCCGACAGAATACTGGCCACCGGAAAAAAAATCTACTGTGTTACCTGATCATTACATGGTTAACAGAGTACTAAAAAGTTAGCCTGATCAGCGGGTGTAGGATTGTTTTTTTAACGGTCCAAAAAGGATATTGCAGGAGTCTCAAAAGAACAAACCTGAAGAGTTCGTCACAAATAGTGGTTTTGAGGCATCAGTACTGCGTTGCTCTAAAATTTTACCTTACGGCCATTGCCAAAGATCGTCAGTGCAGTTTTGGGAATGATAACCTTGGGGCATTTAGATTTTGTCGTAAAGATTATAACCATTCGAGTTATGTTTCATATCTTTCTTGATCAAGATCATGGCTAATCACGTTTTCATGATGACGTGCCGAGAAGGCATTGTTCTTGTTCACAGGACAGAGTGAGAAGAGAAAATTCTCCTAGGAAGAGGTACAGTCCGTCCTCACGTAAGCGAAATTTAAAAAATTTCAAGCATTTAAAAACAAATTGAAACGAATTTTAATTGAAAAAGAATTTTATTCAGTCAAAGCATTTTTTTGTGCTAAATTGCCTGAAAACATAATCAGGAATTTTTAATATAATTAATATTATTGTACATATGATTTCCCTTTAACTCAAATAAATATAAAAAATGTATGTTAAATTATTTATCATGGTAATAGATGTATAAAATTCAGATTATATAGTTAAAATGTATTTATATGTTATTTGTGTGCACTGTGATTGTTGTGATGTGCTTTGCTTTGTCTGTTAATTGTGTTTTTTCGTTTGTTTGTTTTTTTTTTACTTGACATGATCTAAGTTTGTCTATGTACAACCAAAATGATTGAATAAAAATTTGAATTTGAATTTGAATTTGAAATTCAGAGTGGGTGGAAAGTGAGGCGGAGAGTCTTGCGTTGGGTGACAACCAGCATCCAAACGTGACTGGGAGCTGGCCGGCCACAAACCAGAGCTCCCACAGAAATACATTATAGTCAGCGGGATATTAAAAGGTAATTTGCACGCAGAAGGCATATTAAGTAGTAAAATTCAAATAGAAAATATAAGCTATTGATTGATATGGCATAACAAATTAAAGCCTTGTGGCAGCATTTTACAGGAATAAAAAAAAAAGGAGCGACCTAAATAATTTGAATTACAAGGGTTTGCAAAATATAACTGTAAGTAATTCTGGATATAAGGAAAGAAATATAAATATTGAAAATAAATCGTTTGTTATGGAGGCTCAGTTTGTTGATACATATAATTAATATTATGAAGAATTAGACTTAGAATGATGTTAGACTTGTCATTTATAATGCAAAATCAATCAGTAGAATCGTCGTTGCGTGTACTTTAAGCTTACACGATGTCAATAACCCGCTCTGTTTTTTCTTGTGATGAGGTTTCTCGATGTTTCATGCTTTGTCCATGAATGGCGCCAAGCCTGGCAACTGCAAAAATGGACATATGCTTTTTACATCTAGATACACATGTTTTAGTATTTCAGGGTATCACGAAACGTTGTTTGTTCCTCACCAAAGTCATGATGAATTCAGGAAATTATATTTGGAGGATCCAATTATTTAAATTTACACACTCGACGAGATGAAATATTATGTAGTATTGAAAGAAATATTACAAAAGGTGATAAGACTGATAAGTCTTTAGTTGCAGTGAATATTGTAATCAGGGTCCTAAAATAGAGAAACTTATAAGAGGAACTATTTAAGCTGTCGCTAGCGTTATTCAAGAGCAAGATTTCATAACTATGCCAGCTGCGAAGAATGAAGCTTTAGTTATCATAAATAAAGAAGGCAAAAGAAGAGAATTGTTATATAAATATTGCAAAAATTGCTACTGTGGAGAGAAATCCATGAAACTGAAGTATATACTGTATGATTTGACGTTGAAAGATAAAAAATTGAGCAGCATCAAATTCGAGAACGATACTATTTTATTTATTACTTGACCGAAGAGTATCAACCAAAAGGATATTGCATGAGACTGTAATGGAGTGTTTTCCAATTTATCCTTCATTCATAAACATCCAAATTTCTTACAATAAAATTGCAAGTTCTTCATTTCATAACGATGATATTTTTCTAGCATGTTAAAAACACAAAAAAACAATCATTCAGGATTTTCTTATACTATATGATAATTGCTCAACAAATCCAGTGGATAAAAATATTGTGTGACTATGTAAACTAGATCATGAAATTGGTGTTGTGAACTTAAAAATAAAAAATAGAAAATTGTTGGTTTATTTTAATAAGTAATTGAGTCTATTGTTTGCAAAAACCTCTAAATCCAGTTTTTCACTTTTTAGGTAATGGGCAAAAATCTGTAGCAAGCTTATTTCTTAACATATCAACTTGAAATTTTTATTGGGGGTTGATTGGGTCTGAAAAATAAGATTCAGAACAAAAATTTGCTCATTCAACCAAAAACCATATTTAAGGAAATTTTCAAAAATGGAAGTAGAGGTTTTTGCAACTAACTTTTTGAAAATCTGCCCATATCTGTGTCAAAAAATTTTTGAAAATTTTTTTAAAAAAATATTTGGGTTAAGGGAGGTCATTAATGTGTAGTCAGATACTTGACTTTTTCATTTTGGAAAAACTTAAAAATTTTGCCCATGAACCCATAAAAATATGAATTTTAAGTTTTAGGCAAACTAGGTATCTAAGCATACTAATGTGGCCCCCAGAAAGCTGAATTCAACAATTAAAAAATTCTCAAAAAATAATTGGGGGTTGTAGAATTTTTTACAAAGTGAAAAAGTGATTTTTAAACGTTCCTGCCGTGGAAGTAGAGGTTTTTGCAACCAACTTTCTGCTTTATAGCCCATTTAGCATGGGAAGAAGAGGTTTTTGCAACCTAATTTTTTTATACCATGTAAAATGTGTTTTAAAGAATATGTATCAATAATAAAACCATTTTTGAAAATTTGGTCTTTAGAGGTTTTTGCAACCAGTAGACTCAATTGTACCATGTGTATTTAGTCCAAGAGTTCCAGTTAACGGTACTTTGAGCACGGATGGATCCATCAACACTGATTGTGCTTCCCCTGCACCAAATTATGCTGGTGGCACCTTTATCACTGATAAAAATATTAAGATCAGAAAGAATCCACCTCGTCCATCCCCTATAAAAAAAGAGAAAAGAGTATATGGTGGTTGCATTGATAAAGTTGATAATGGTAGCAAAACTCCTGATCATTCCTCAGATTCCTTAGTTCCCATTGGTCCGATAAATGAAGATTATTCCAATACTCTTCTTGTTCAATCCTCATTTTCAAATAATATATTTACTTAAACTTCTTAATTTCAAGGAAGTTGGTTGTGTAAATTATATTCCAATCCAATTAAAATTTTATGCAACACAGCAAGAAGAGCGCGACGAGCAAGCAAATCCCTATGCACGCCCGTCTGCCGGAGATTCATTCGTAGCCGGGCAGCGCCCAGGGAAACCCTACCCCGTTTCGGCACTCCCAACAGCGCTCCTAGCGGGAATTTTGGAAAGCATCTTTAAAAACAATTTGCCGCGTTTTTCTGACAGTTCTTCGTGCTGTAAGATTTTTTTTCCAGGAATATTTATAGAATAATAATGCAAAAATTAATGATAATAATAATAAATGAACTAAAGAAAAAAAAAAAGATAAGTTGACATTAATTCACATTTTAAATTTTTATCCAAGTAAATAAACGATCTATATAATGTACTATTGTCTTTCTTGAGAGAGAAGACCAAATATTATAATATAACATATATATTTTTTTTTACTGAAGTGTAGATTATGGTATTTGCTAAATAATGCTAAGAATTATTCATTTCATAGTTTAATAATGTAATATTAATTAGTATGCTGAAAATATTAAAGATAAACGAAAAGCGTCAGGTTGAAAAAACTTTGTACGTGTTTGTATGAAGTGACATAATTTCGAGTTAATTGTCATATAATATACACATTATACTGATTGTCGTATATTATACACAGTGGCCATGCAATTATATTATTATATATTTTATTATATATATGTTTTGAAAAATAGAATCTCTTAAGATCTTAAATTCGTTTTCTCAGTGACGTGAACCATATGCGTGTAATTTGCACATGTTGCATAGACCAACCAAGTTAAATGCAAAGTAATTAATATACTGTGATTAAAATGTATGTGTAATATTATAATTATAATATGCATATTAATTCTTAAAATAAAAGATAATACTTGTGAACATATCTTCAATATAATGATCAATGATCGTTCCAAATAATTTAATTGAAAACTACATAGTATATATATATGGAAGATATAGGAGACACACTATATTTTTTTGCATACCATAGCTGTCTCACAAGAGTGTAAATCTTATATGGCTTTCACTTCTCTTAGAGACATGAAAATTATATAAGTGTCGTGTGACATGAAGCGAATGTGACACTCATACCTTTTTAACATTGACCTTGACCGTATACAATAATATAGCATTTTGTATATTTCCAATGTAAAATGAATAAGAATAATAAAATTTAAGTTCTTATTATAATGTAGGTTTTTTAACAAACTACATACTACGATAATATTATTTTTTAATGAATTAAAAAAAAATATATATATTATGTCTATAGCAACAACGCTAATTATATTTGTATGCAAAAAACCAAGTTTGTATAAAACCAATATTTTATAATTAATATATTATAAACATTAATCGTACAATTTATTATAGAAATTCATATAATGTTAATGTTATAAAAATTTCTATGATATTAACATTGATAATTGTATACCACAACAATGTCCGTATTCATCCAATGTTATTTAAGTTTGCCACAATTAGTTGCATTTTATATTACAACACTATTTGTAATGCAAGTGGCAATCAATTGTGTGAGCGCGACTATCGTGTGTACTTCGTGTACGCGTGGACACTCTGGACTTCCTATCATGTGCGAGGGCACTATGGGCGAGCTGTCCGGCCAGCGAGCAACTCAGCGCGATACAGTGATAGCGCGGACCAAGCAACATCGGACCAAGCAACCACGCAACACCGAGCCCTGCCGCTAAATTACAGTGTAGAGACAGTGTGGACAGTGTGTCCACATAATCTGCAAAAACATTGATTGTAATGAGAGCCATTGAGTATATAACTTGGGTGTTGAATGATCACAATTAACCAGCGGAACAACAAGCACCGCCGAGCTTCACTTGGTTATTGGACACTCTGCAGCTGATCACAAACACACCAACATCTATACTCAGCGCTTCTTAATGTATGTACACTTAATGTATTTCATAATTTTGTGTTAGAATAAATATTTGGAATTGCAAGGTAATGTTATAATGCTGTTCATTGAATTTAACCTTTTTTCAGTCAAAGATCTCGGGTTCGTTACAGGACTGGCCTCGGAGTTATTGAATTTTTAAATTAAATTTAGAATAAAATATACCTTTCGCAGACGAGGTCCAGCGTAACGTGACAATATTATTAACATTAATTGTATACTGAAACATTGACATTCGTTTACTATTAATGTTAATAATATAAATAGAGGTAACTTTTGGCATCTATATCATTAAAAAAAATCACTCTTAACTTAGAATCAATATTAAAATGTGTGATTCAGATAGGCCAGATATCTGAAATGCCTTCCTGCAAATCTCAAGTAGTTAAAGGTAAGAAAAAAATTAATTGTACATACTTTTTGTTACAATTATTGATACCGTTAATATATGTATATATATAAATAGAGTATATATATATTTATATATAATTTATATATTATTTTATATATTGAAGAATATTTCTTTCATTTCATCAGGTTCCAATGCTTCGACCGCAAAGAGTTTAGATGATTTTTTCAAGAAACCGGAGCCGTTAAGCTCCAAACCTGCCAAACCTGCAGGTAAATATATATTGTCTCGCTCGTTCAATATATTTTGGCTCTTCCTCAAGTGAACTGAGATTGATGAAAAAAACAATTATTATGTTAGACCTATATTTAATTATATAAATATATATATATATATATATATATATATATATATATATATATATATATATATATATTAAAAATATTCAAAATATTAAAAAATAATACCACTGCTCAAAAATACTACGCAAGATACTAAAAAATGAAAGTAAGACCCAGTTAAAAAATTAAAAAACGTAACTTAGGTGCTCATATTATATATATTTATATATATATATATAAATATATATATATATATATATATATATATATATATATATATATATATATATATATATATATATATATATATATATATATATATATATATATATATATATATATATATATATATATATAATTATATATATATATATATATATTAATTAAATGTATTAATGTTTGTTTCAGTTAAGCGTACATTGAGCATGGATGGAACAATCTCAATTCATTCTTCTACTACTGCACCGAGTAATGCTGATGACCTTCTTCCCCCCTCCTAAGCATACTAAGACTAGAAAGAGACATCCTCCCCCAACCCCTATAAAAAGAGGTAATAGATAATATGGAAGCTGCAATTGATATAGTTAGGAATGGTGGCATTACTCCTGATCATTCTTCTCAACCCTTAATCCCTGACTGAACTTTGAAAGAACAACCATTCATTAACCTTCCTGATCAATTCTCAGGTAATGCTACCATTAAAATCCAATCTAAATGCCATGAAATTGACCATGTCAGCAATAATTCTATCCAATCCTCGTCAGAAACCATGATTGTTGAGAGTGTTGATAATTTAAACATTGAAGAAATTAATGCAAATAAAAAAAGTAAATCATCATTTAAAGATTATAGAAGGAAAACTTATGTGACACATGAAGACAGAGTTAGACACACACTTAAAACTAAATTGCTCAAGAACAATCTGGTTTCTGGCGATGTCCCAAAGATTGCAGATAACTCAATTAATGCTAACCAAAAATATAACATTAATCCAGTTCATAGTACTCCCAAAAATCCCCAGGAGTATGATCCCACTAATCCAAGCTTAGAAGCTGGAATCATACATACTCCTGTAGAAACATCCAGTTCCCTTCTCATTGAGGACACATATGATAATGTTAGTAAAATAAACATGAAAGCCTTGAGTATAGATTTGAATAAAGATAATGCTTGTGTTCCTAATTCATCAGTCAAGGACTTATCAGGATACCTTCCATCAGAGGATACCACAGATTAGTCATGTGAGGACAATCAAGACGTAAATGAAACCCTTGCAGCAGTTCAATCAATATCTTATGTGTCGTCTCCCACTTCCCATACTCTTATTAAAAATGAGCCTTCATGTGACTTGTTATCCTTTCCTATCATAGACCTTGTCTCAGAAGCTAATCAAACTGATCCTACCCTCCCAGACTTCCCTAAAGATCCTGACAGTATCCCTAAACCATCCTCAAATAAACAAATTGATTCAGAAGAGCTAATTGATGATGATATCGCTAGGCTATTATAAAATGCAAATAATCTTGTAAGAATAAGTATTCAAAAAATGTATAAGTCATGCATTCCGGATCATTTACTTCCTTCAACCCCCTTAATTAACAATCAAGATCATTCAAATGACATATCATCTGAAACTAAAAATCCACAATCCCCAGAACCTTCTACATCTAAAGATGTCTCACTAAACTTCCATCTCCTCACCTATCCAAACCTCTCCAAAAAATTCTCCTACCTTTAAAAATACACCTCCCATGAAAAGAAAATCCAGTCAACCATCTCCTAAACCTACCAACTCAAAAGTGGTAAAAAAAATTCAAAATCTAAAAATAAATCAAATGAACACCCTCAATCTCCTTAAAAAACTTCACCTCCTCAAGAGAGTACACCACCCCGTAAAAAATCACCATACCAACGGTCAAGATCGATTTCTATGCTTCAAGTGTATCTAGCTCCTCATCAAACAACTCTTCCAGTAGTAGCCGTTCCCCCAGCCCTTCTTCAAATAGTAGTCGTTCACCAAGCCCATCTACACAACGCAGACGTACCCGCAGCCCTTCTACAAGAAATAGTCGTTCCCGCAGTCCTCTTAATCGAGCAAGTTGATATTACAGCCCGCCCACACCACAAAGAAGCCGCTCTCCAAGCCTTCGTCCTCCCACCCCTAGAAACAGCATCGATTTCAACAACTTAGAGAATCATGTAAGTTGAATGTATATTACTGTTTTGATTGTATTTTTTTTGTAAAATAAAAATTTATTATTATATTTTTTTAGATTAGTATGAACCCTTTAACTCAAGTTTAATCTGATTCATCAATAAATAATATATTTTTGAAAATTAAATGAAATTGAATAATAATAAAAATATAAATGTTAAACAATGATTAAAAATAAACCATTTTTATATCCAATAATAATATTAGAGTTAAAATAAAAATAATATACATTGAAGAGGTTATAAAGAGCAATATCAAATTATATTTATATAATATAGTTACATATATTTTACTCAAAATAGTCTAATGCAGTGTTCAATTATAATAACGTTTAAAAAAATATTCATTTTATGTTATATGAATATTATAGATTTTTTTTTCTTTCAGATTGATGTCTCTAATAACCAAATCGGAAAGGAGGTTAAATTATTCTCTATAGAATCAGAAAGAAAGACATATATAAAAAAATTTAAAATAGATGCTAGAGAATACATACTAAAATTAGGAAAGTTAAATGAAAATGATGAATTTGTTAGTCATTATCAAAGAATAATACAAGATTTAGTAGAATTATTCAAATTAAATAACGATTCACTTAATAAGATTGGTATTGTTACTAAGAATAGTCTACATCGTGACGCAAAGCCAATTGCTTTATCGTTTCGCGATATTGGTGAAATATCTTCTGATGCTCTCTTCACTTTGATTTACAGAGTAAGTCAATCGAATGAAGAGTACTTGTTACAAGGAGATATCTCAGCTTAAGTGCACGTTGTAGATATGAATTTTGGTAAAATTATGACCGAACTTATATATATAGCAGTGTCACTGAATACATTAACAAAAATCGGGGTGTAATTCCAATTAAAAATAGTGACAACCTATGCCTGGCTCACGCCATTGTGGTAGGATTGGCATTACTGGAAAATACTCCTAATGTTAAAAAAAATGCAAAATTACATGAATCGCATGAACGAGAAGGTTGAGGAATTATTAGATCTAGCAGGAATAGATCTAAGAAATGGTGCCAGTCACAATGAACTTAAAATATTACAACAAGTACTTCCACCTCATATTCAAATTGTAGTATTTGACAATATTCAAACAAAACATATTCACTTTAAAGGTAAGGTTAAAGATGCTAAAGACCATATCTTTAATTTTCTGCATAACAATCACTTCTCCACCATAAATAGTTTAACTAATTCTTTTGTTTCCTCATATTATTGTAAGCAATGCTTTAGACCATATGAAAGCAAAATAACAAATAGATGTAAAGAAAAATGTTTTAATTGTTTTAAGTATCCTATATGTACAGAGGAAGAAAATTATTCTGTAGATTGCTCAGATTGTGGGAGGACATTTAAATCCAACAATTAAAAAATATATGTTTAACTCCAGGGTCTAGGGCAAAAATGTACCTAATTAAAGGTGCTAAAAGGCCGATAACAAAGCAATATCAACCAAATGATATCGAGGTTCACGTGGTTAAACAAAAACCACAAACTATTTAATGAAATATTACGTATAAATATGTTATGAAGAACAACCGGGATATTGACGTGGTGGAATTATAGCTGAAGATTCAACTTCAACTTAATTTTTGCATGAGGTACAGAATTGTGTGAATGCATTAAAATTACGTGCCGTGGCCGCGGCACTCAACTGATGCTACAAAACTCACTATCTACCTTACGGGTAAAATACACCGAGAGAGTGTCGCCAGACACCTTCAAGATTAATCCAATGCCAGTACTTTCATCTATAATTGTTGCGACTTGTATTTAAAGAACCACACGAGTTCAACGACAAACAGTTTACAAAATAAATGTACACATAAAAATATCAGATCTGTCATCACCCTACTACATGATAGAAAATATGTCGCAGTGAACTTTGCTGAAATGAGCAATTAACCAAGAAAACTAATAATCCAATAATAATGGGACGCCATTACCTCATATAAAAATAAAATAATCAAAACAAAGATTATTGATACGCAAAACGTAGATTCAGCAAGCCCATGCAGCCAGACCAGGGAGAATAATATTGCATCAACAGCGATGGCCGCAAAACACGCGAGCTCACCAAGAGCTGTTTCATGAAAGGAGATCCACAATAACATATAAATAATTAACAAAAAGATGCCATTCAGTGTATAACAGCCTAAATAATTAGTCATCGCAACAATACTTTGCAATCCAACACCAAGAAAATCCATGAATTATTCCATTCAATGCATATTTTTTCTCATTCTTTTAGTACATTGTGGTATTTAGTTTTTTTTTAAATATTAATTTACAGGTAACAATTTTATAGATTTTTACAATATAAAATATTTTTAAAAAAATCTGTCACTTAAAATAGTCAATTTTAAATACTATATTTGCTAACACTGGACTCAATCTGCTCAAAATTGTATTCGGGAAAAATAAAAATCATCATTTAATATTGTAATAATCTCTACAAATAGTTACAAAATATGCTCCATCAGTTATTATGATGTCAGAAGAGCATATTTTAAAATAAATAGAGATCAACCAGCTTTAAAAAGGGTAAAGTTCAATGACAAATAATAAAAAAATCCAAAGTAACAACAAAACTGGCAAATAGCCGAATACAATACAGATGAGCGTGCAAATATTATTTTTTCACTAATGGAAATCGGTCAGTAGCTTCCTCAAATGCCTTCCTTGTCCACAGGTACCAAACTGGGAGAAGTACGCCAGCCAACCACTGCAGCCACTAAGCAGCAGCTACAAGGTCGCAAGCCGTCCCCGCTACTCCGTCACTCATACCACACGCTTAGTGTCATGCCCAGCCACTGAGGACAGGCAAGGTGCCATCAACACTCCCCCTCCTCTACGTATCTCTTATTTCCACGGCAAGATGAATAAGAAACAGCTTGTCAAGTGTCAGGTGAAATGAGGACAATGAAGCAATTAACTCAATTAAGTGTAATTTTTTTTTTTTTTTTACTTAAAGAAATACAAACTTATAATTTGTTTTGATGTTTAATGTATCAACTGATATGTTACCAGTAGTAAATTTACCAATGTTCTACTAACACTGAAGATAATTATATTTTAATTACTTAATAATCAAAATTTAGTTTATTTTTAAACACAAAAATAAATCATCAAATTTGTCATAGTATTACCTTTATTAACTAATTTAAAAAATTGTCTTCGATCCAAAATAAATAAATAAATAAAAAATAAAAAATGGTAATGCTTGACGATTTTTTGACTCAGGGCGAGTCAAAACTGGCGGGGGCGTGTAATGGTCAGCATTACTGCCCTTAGTCCTACAGTCACCTTTGCTCCGGGCAAAGTAACATGGTTGCGCCATGCACAGTTCTGTATCCTAAGAACTGCATTGCTGGCAGAATAAGCACGGAGCGGAGGTGAGCTGGCATCTGGACTCGCGGAGAGGACACAGCACGAACCAGCCGGCCTCCGTGATTGTCGCCAATATTCTTTATTCATTATTTTACTTATTCACTAACAATTCAATATTGTTGTATTCATTGTGTATCGTGAAACATTTATTAATTATACAATAAATTCTTAATACACATACAAGTGTCGTCCACAGTTAATTACATTACACCACACCAAATAAATAATTATTGTAAGGAAAGTTACCTTACAATTGTGAATAAATATTGTAGGAGAAATATATTTCAGCATTTTTAATACTCGTCAGTTGATATCGCCTCCTGTTCTGCCTACCTTTAGTCGGTATTGCCTTGGTCATCTGTGTGACTTGCGCTGGCTTGGTAGCAGCTACTAATGTAGGCTTGACAGTGGTCGCTGTCATTCTGGCAGTGGTGAAACTTGCTCTTGCTGTGGTGCTTGCAGCAATAACTCCTCTGTGGAACGTTAGAGTGGATCACATTTGGGCTCCGAATTTAAACCATTGTCAGAGATAGAAAGGGGCAAAATAAATTAACATTGAGATACTTAATTTCAGTTATTAAAAAGATATATTATAAAGGTAATCATGTGATAATGACAATCAAAAATAAATTAATGCAAAATCTAGCAAGAAACAAACCACAGGGATTGCAAGTATCAAACATAAATTTTGTTTATGATTTACAACATATTAAGTACAAAATTGATTTCATTCATTCAGATTTTAGAATTTTCATGATCCACCAATTTGGTCGTGTTCTCAATTCATATAAGATTAAACTAAAGTTTTTTAAGTCTGCATTCAAGTGTTATCATAAAAAAGTTAAAAAATTGTTGACAAACAGTTTACCTTTGAGGCGCTCATAAAAAAATATATTAGAACAAATTTTAAATATTATATAGCACAAGTTACAGTAATATTAAAACGAAAACAGATTCAGGAATAAAGATATTTCATATAAAAATTGCACTGAAATTAAGAAGACTAACAATAAAATTATTGTAACAATTATTATTGTAATTGTTGTTATTATTGTGCTTTGTTTTAGTAACTAAAGATTAATTTTTTTTAAGAAATTCTTGTAAATAAATCTCTGCATCTCGTCTTATAATTAAGTTGATTTCCATTTTAAATTCTTTACGGTTTAGGAGTAGGTCTAGCAGTAGTAATTGAACTGATAGGCAGCTTCATCGTTGCCACAGTTTTCTTAGCTCCTGTTGTAGCTGCTGCATTAGTAGGCTTCGTGGTTATAGTTGTTGGTCTGCAACAAGCATTGTCAAATATCGATAAAATTGGTCAATGAAAGTGATAGTATAACATGACATGATAAGATGATAACATGATAGAATGTCTAGGTTCTTTCAAAGCTCAATCATGTCAGCAAAGAAACTGTCTTGTGCGTTGTGTGTATGTATTTGCATTTATATATATATAAATATATATATATATATATATATATATATATATATATATATATATATATATATATATATATATATATATATATTTGCATATATTTGTATATATATATGTGTGTGTGTGTGTGTGTGTGTGTGTGTGTGTCTATAGTGTTATTGGCGGCCATTTTAAGAACGAAACATGACTTTCTTGACAGTGTAATTATTGATTGAATATTGCTTACATGCATAATTACTTGGAATGAATTACGGCGTTTGATTTCTTATTGGCATGTGTTTGTTCATGGATGAGGTTAAAAAGACTCTGGGAGTGATAACACATCAACCCCTAAGTTTTTAAAATCTTGGTAATGAGGCTTCTGCTAAACAACAGGACAAGAAACATTAAAATATGTTTGTGATGCACCATTGAAATCTACATACAAGGATTGAATTCTTTGTCTTTAGTGCTTTTCTATTTTTCATACATTTTTTTAATATACAGTGAGGCTTCGATAGATAACCTTGAAATTTGATTCTTAATTAGATCATGAAAAAAAGTTGCATGGATTGAAAAATAACTTTTCGCTGGACATTGGAGTTCATTTGGGTGGTCTCTGAATGACGACAACGTGGAAGTAATTTTTTGGTGTGTTTTAATGGATTTTTTTTTCTGTCATAGTGTTTTGTTTAGCAGAGTGCCAATTTGTACACCATAAAATTTGCTCTGATTGTATCACAAGTCTCTTTTAATGGGTAGTAGAGCAAAAATCACGTTCCCCTCCCCCTACTACGGACATTTCGGGGTGATGGTTAACACACACGTTGATGATGACTTTCACCTCGCCGAAAAATATGGTTTACAAAGGTGGCAAGAAATTGTGGGTAGTAATCCTGTATTCGGAGTAGGAAAAAATAATTAAGTTAGTTTTCTTTTGTGTAGGAGTTGTTTTATTATTTTTTTTCTGTTTCGATATTTGCTGTATACATTCAAAATTGGACATTGATAAGTGATCCAGCATCGCAGATGTGTTTCTACAGCCTCGATGCACTCAAGAATTACACGAATAAATGCACTTTGATGAGAATGAGGCGCGGCGTTGCAATTGTGGTGTTTTTTATGCGAACTTTCATCACGGTTTGGATTGTGTTTAAAAAATTCTGTATCTGATTGTTAAGTTTAGGTATCTGTTGGTTGCAGGTTTCAACTTTATAGGCGGCCTGTTTATTACAAAAACATTGCGCCACATACATGAGAGTGGTTTAAGTTTTGCATACACAACAGACTTTTTTTTACTTTCCTTAAGTATAAGATAATCCTAAAACTAAAATGCATTGTGTTTTGGGGAATTATGTTGTATTTTCACTAAAGCAGGGCTTATATATTCTTATTATTCTTTTAGATAGATTTATAGAACCACATGACCGATGTACAATATAAGTAACATTATAGTAAAGAATGTGAAGGTACATACAAAAAAAATAAATATAAGTATGAGAGAAGGGTGTATATTGAAAGGCTAGATATCTCTAGTACACTTTTTCTAACCCTGGCCTGATTGTGATCGTAGTCTTCGGGACTTGGGCTGTAGGCTTGACATCAAGTTTGATGTCAGGTTTAACGTCATTCTTGATGGAAGACTTTTGCTGTGCAGTCTTGACGGTTTCTACAGTCTGGTCGTTGGGGAAATATTTGAGGATCTCATGAACCGTGCGCAGAATGCCCTCCATTAAGTCACCTGCAATTAATAATAGTTAACAATTAAAAATTTTTTTAAAAAAAGTTGAAATAACATTCTTGACAAAATATAAGTGTTTATATACGTACAAATTAATTACAATATAAACTAATTAATGTTAAATTATTAAACTTGGTCCCATACATGTATTCCTATATTTTTATATTTTTTTTATAATTTTTTATTATTATTTTTTTTTAAATTTATGCAAAATGATATTTCACTTAATGTTTATGTTTAAGACTTGAACTTTTGTAGAAGATATGACCGTAATTGTTGTATAATGCTAATTCGTTGCTTTAGAGAACTTTTTCCCTCAGACAGCTTGATTGCGCATCTCACATCCGGAGCACACGTGTGTCCTATTGACGCCTTTACAGCCGCCAGCCAAAGAGCGGAAAAATACTGGCTGCGAACTGCACGCAAATAATGCAACGCGGCAGAAAGTGAGCACAACAAGTGAGCAACTCTGTGCGCTCCCGTCTGCCCAAGATCCATTCGTGGCCGAGCAGTCCTAGCTACTGTCTGCTCACAATATTGCAACATATTAATTATATTGATTCTTAATGTTTGACTAACACACATTTGGTTGATTTTATAAAAAGTTCTATATTTTTTAATAATCTTGTGTTTTATAATTAAAAACATGTGGAACCCATACATTTTTCAACACATTATTCCATAAAATATTTATTTATTTGTTTTTTACGTTATGAAATCCAAACATATGCACTTTAAGGGTAAATTCACTGAAGCTAACGAATGCATACATATGTTTTTACATAATAATCACTCCTGTTACCTCAAAACCTTAACTAACTTTTATCATTTTTTTTATTGTTATTGCTATTATTTATTAAGTTCTTGAATAATGTGAGCAATAATTATAATTTATATGAGTCTTATTTCATAAAGTAGCGTGACGTTTAGTAATAAATGACATATTAGTAGCCTTCATTAAAGAATCTATAATAATAAGCAAATATAGTTAATTGATATAAAATTGTTGGAGGATTATACACTTTATTTAGAGTCAAGGAAAAGTCAGACCTTAAAAGAGTGTGTCCCGTATATATAGAACTAAATTTGTAGGGTCAACAATAGTATGAAGCCTTTGTAAATTGTTAATGGAGTTTAAAATAATAGGCAACAAGGAATACGGAATTACGATAAGTAAGCATGCGTGAAAATTTCGTATGCTTGTGGTGGTATTGTTAAATACACAAATATGAAGTAAATTATTCGTTTTTTGTTAAAGTGTGGCTAGACAAAGCAATTGCACATCCATTTCTTTTCTTTTTAATCGTTCAGATAAAAGTTTGGATTATAAAATATAATTAATTATTTTCTTCTGTTTTGATTTATTTGCCTCTTCTTATAAGAATAGAAAGAAATGGTGTATTGAATTGTTTTAAAAATTGAATGAATTATTGAAATAAATAATAAAATAAAAGTTAAAATTGACAAAAATATAAGTAAAAATACTTTAAAAATTATTGTGAGCTTATTAATGGCAAAATATTTAGATCTTAAATTAGCTGTAAGCTCAATCGTTTGAATTAAACAGTACATTCAAGCGATTTAAGTTTCACTACAAAAATAATTCTGACTTTTGTTATGAAATAATTCAGGTTTTTGAAAATTTTAGAATTTTAGTATAGATTGGGCCATTGGGCTAAAAGCCGGAACCATTTGTTTTCGCTTTTGTGTTATAAGAACCTCCTTCGAAAAATACAATAATAAAATATTAATCCAATACTAATTATAATATTATATTAATTTAATATCAATTATAGTTTAATATTATTTTAATTAAGTCTTTGAATTTTAATTAAAAATATGCATTTGTTTTCAAAATTAATTTTTTTTTTTTCTTTTAATAAATTAACTTTAATTATTTATAAGTAAGGAAATTTAATTTTTTTGTTAGTTTAGTTAGCTTATGTATATTGAATTTAAATGTTACAAACTTTCTTCTTGTATTTCTGAAGCTTCCGGTCCATTTGGCTGCTGAGGGAAGAACTTGAGAATCTCTTGGACGACAGTGAGGAGGCGACCAATGTCATCGTCGCCATATATATCCACCTATGATAGAAAAAATAGAAGAAAAATATTTTATTTGGAACACAAGTACATATTTTAAAAAATGAATATTGAATCTCAAAAATAAAAATTTTTAACTAGAAATATTAAGCACTGCTTAATTTTAAATAAGTCAATGCTTGAAAACTATAAAACTGAAAGTACAGTGTAAACCATATAACTTAATAAAAGGTAAGCGACTAAACAGGACGCTATCAAATTATATTCAAATACCCTTCCAGTTTAAGCAACATTTCCCAGTTGTGAAATATCTGTAAGAGCATAACCTAGTCTTATCTATACATTTTTGAGATTAAAAATATAATTGTAATATATTTTGTTCCATTTATACTGTCTTTTATATTTTTTTCTAGTTGTGGTATTTCTAGCGCTAAAATTATATCGCAAATTTTTGTATCATAATAATACGTTCATATATCATTGACTTTCTGGCTTAGAGTTGAACTTCTGGTGTTAAAATGACAATACAAAATTCCATCTAAGCATTATATGGTATTTGTAGTTTAAGTAGCAAATTGTGTAAATAATTTTAATAAATTATTATCTTTGTGGCTTTAACTTCAATTACATTAAGTGGATTTTTTTGCAAGAAAATGAGATGGATAATAATTGAAAAGCATCATTTTTTTTCAAAACATGGATTTGAATTTTAAGCCAAGAATATGATATTTATTATCATGTCTGATATTTCTTATATTCAAAATTCATTTTTTTTATCATTTCTTACTTAATACACTCATATTAAAGTTTTTCAATTATATTTCTATTATTCAAGAGCTATAATTTACTTTATGTTTTAAACAGAGAGAAATGTAAAATTAGGGGAACAAATACCTCGTTCTGGTCTGAGAAGACCTTCAGCATGTCACGCACGATCGCCAGAAGTTGAGAAGTCACTGCATTGTCGTCAATTTGATCATTCGTAGACATTGCTGAAAATCACAGTACATAACTTGAAAGAAAGTGAGGTTATTTTGTAACGTTGCTCAAAATTGAGCAATATCATTCTTGAATTTTTTGTCTACGTGCTAAGCATCAGCATGATGCAATCATAGTCGACACATTTTTTTCCAACTTGGCCTACAATGTGGGTGCTATCTTGGAAACGTAGAGTCTATTGTGTTCAGGTTAAGCGCTAAAATAATGGGTATTAAAATCACCACCTGAGAAGGAAAGAGAGCAGGCTTGCTTTTACACTCGTAACGTTACTCCTTTAAAAGTGACACCTCAGACAGCTTTCCCTCCCTAAAGCCGGTATTACACGATAAAATTTTTCTAATAATTTTAACTTAAAATAAACTTTTATCTTCGTACAAAGTAATGGAGTTTAAGTTTTCTTGTACGAAACATTGTATTCAATAGTTAGAAAAATTGTGTTGTTTAATAACAGCTTAACACAGGCATCTTCTGTATTTTGTTGAGTCAACAATTTTGTGCACACAGAGTTTTCGTTTATTGTATACCAGTGTCAAATGAAAACTCTCATTTGCGTATAAAAATTTGAGTTGATGCTTTTATTTTACACAACTAGTCCATTAAATATCATGGTATCTCTTTTGTTTTTCTTAAAACTGTCCGAAAAAACTCTAGTCTGCTTCCACAACTTCTAGGATATGTTTTGAATATGTTTGCAAGGCTTGTGATTTTATAAGTTTTATTATAAAAAAATATGATCGAATAATTTGGCTAGAATCATATCATACTGGAGTAAAGATTCTCTGGTAGTAACGAATACCCTATACAGGCTCATGATTCATTATAAATTATATATTTAATTATATCAATAAATTTTTCTGTAAACTAATTAAGCAAAAAAAAAAAATATTCAATAATTATTCGATACAGTATAGTATGCTTGTTTACGTTTTATTAGTCGACAATCTTTTAAAATCTCTTTCCATAAAATGTTTAAGGTCAATTTAATATATTATTTAATAAATTTCAAAATATCAATATTTTCTGTTTATGACAGATCATACAATATTATTCCATCAAAAGTATTCTGATAATTTTTCGAGACTTTAAATGTATCTGAAAGTAAAAAACAAACCTTGGTCCAGTGTTGCTAAATCACTTCCACCGTCCTGAACGAGTGTGCTGATGATATCCCCTAAACTTTGAAGTACTGTGCCTAAATCTTCGCTCTCTCCTGAACTTGGAAAAGAATTAGTTGGTGATGAATTCCAGCTGGGCACTCGTGAAATTTCAGTTTGTATCGTTCCTCCTCTTGGTTCTGTTACTTCAGCAGAAGGTTTCAATAGTAAGTGTGCTGGGCTTGTTGCTGAAAGTTTTTAATAAAATATAGTTATAATTAAAAAAAACACCTTAAAAGTCCAGTGAAAAGTACAATTTTTTTGATGAATATTTAGAAATTTAGAATTTGTAAACACAAGGATAATATCATAAAAGGTTTAATATTAAAACTAACAGTAAGTTGAAGAAAACAGAAAAAATGTAGCTAAGTTCAACTCAAAACTTCTATTTGGATTTGACATACAGTGAAAGAAATTTTTGTATGAAAATGAACAAAGCATTTAGAGAAATCAATGATTCCACTGCAAAACCACTGTTTTGTTATCTCAGAATATTACTTACTGGCAGTTTAGTGTTTTAATTAAGATTTTAAATTACAATGATAAAGAATAAAAATTAACCTTTTTGCAAAGACAAACTCGTCAGATAAAATATCCAAATAATGCAAAGCAGTGATTTTCGCACGAAACCATCGAAAAATTTGTTTGGTTTGAATATCTGCTTTATTATGCTCTTGTTAGTAGAAGAGCGTTCTTTTATATCTTGTCATTTCAGAGAGCTTATCTATCAACTCATCAGGCACTTATTTAACTAGAGTAGCAAAACACTGCTTTCTAACATTGTATACAAAATACTGTCAAGATCATTCCAGAGAACTATGATTTTTATTGGCAATCAATTTTTTTATCATATTTTTGTTCCAGTTAAAATACTTTAGAATCAAATTCATGATTTATTTTATTATAAATTTAGAAAAAAAAACATCTTTGTGTGCAGCATTGGTTGCTGCAATTGCTATTAGATGCTGCATTTGAAATATAATAGAATTATTATTGCACATGAAAATTTTAAATTATAACATTAATGATATTTTTTATGAAAAACGAGATTAATCTCTTCAAAAGGCTGCTGGTAGTAAAGACGCGTTGTTAATGCCATGTCCTTAACTTACATGGATTTTCTTCCTCATCTACCTCCTCTTCGTCGTCTTCTGCTTGGACTGCATATGCCTGCAGGACCATAAAATCAAATTAAAAATATTCTCCAAACTTTTCATAATGGTGAGCATCACAATGTTATATGTCTGTAAGATGATTAGATATTTTTTTTATTTATAAATATATGTCATTTTGTTCATTTATGAAACTATGGTGTTCCGCCAAAAACGAATATTTCATTTTATTGCCTTTCTCAAAAATGACAAATTTGATAGTTTCAACTTGTGATGGTCGCTGGTCACGTAATGGTTTCCAATTATGCTTTTTTTTTAACTGGAAACCTCTATTGCGGAAGCAACCATCGTGGTTTGCGATAGAAACCGTTAATCGCTTTTGACATAACACTATCGACCCATCGGTATTTTTTTATGTATATTTAGGTGTGATTATAGATATAAGCTTCAAGATTAATCACGAGAAAATATATAAAATAATGGCTATATTAAAACATTTGCTCACAAATTAATTTGATGTGCACTGTTTGTTTATATCAGAAAAAATGTATATTTTGCACTTGGTAATAAAACTATTTTCTTATAGTGTACATGCATAAAAGTAAAGAAAAAACTAGAATGAAAAATAGTATAAAATATTACGTTAATTTAACTTTTTTTTAAATATTTTAAACTTTTTTGATATAAGAAGGCATATTTTTCACACTAAAAATAATGTCAAAGATCTTAACTTTTAGAGTATTGAGCGGAAGATGAAAGTACTACAACTCTTTAAAATGGACAAGAAGATTACTTGGAGACAGGATTTGGATGGTGCCGAAAATTTAAAATAAAATATAATATAACATCAAATGAGTCGACTTTTTTTTTTAAATTGTAAGATATCATAAATTTGATTGTATGTTTATTTTGCTACACTATGGACTTCAATGAAAAATACTTATATGTAAAAATATATGAATAATGAAAATAAAAAGAAATGTGTATTTTACCCTTATAGTTTAGGTATTTCACTAAGGGGATTATGTTATTCTGGTAAAAACTAAACTGCAAACATTACTGCCCGGAATATTTCATAAAATGTAAGAATAAATTAATAAGTAACAATTATATTATAATCATTTTAAAGTTATTCTAGTTAAAAATGTGGCAAAATCTGTCATACTTTGTGATAAATTTGGTTATAATCTTTTTAAGCAACTAAAAATATATCTCACACACATTATACAAAATATAACTTTTTCATAAAATTTGCAACAATATCCCATATTTTTTTTTATTGCGTCAAATGCTAAAACTGAACCTGCAACTAAAACTAATATTGGTTATATACTAATATTTTTTTTTCTAAATTATTAATTGTTCGTATATGTCTACTTTGCAGATTGTATACAGGACCTAAAATTACAGGAATAAAGGTCACAAAGAAAACAAATAATTTGTGTGAATTCTAGAACTAAATATTTAAAAATACAGAAACATTCAAAACATTTGTAATTTAGAAATAAAATTAAAAAGATTTGTTACAACTCAGCTAAATTTTGCTCATTTTCCTATCATATCAAATCATATCATATCACTTTCATTTATAAACGAAAATTTGTCATTGAACGAACCCTTCCTTAACAGTACTATCAAGCTTTAGAAATTATTGGGTGACTTGGAAAATAATAAAATAAATCACAACAGCGCTGAAAAGTCAAAATGAATTTCAACATCTAGCTCTGTTGTTATAACAGTAGTAATTGAAGGGGAAAAATGAACATCCCGCAAAAAGGGGACAGAGGTGTATAGTATAGGAAAACATGGGTTTTTCCAATACTAGTAGGGTAAAAATAGGACAGATACACAGATTTGAGGATCAACACAGATTTGAGGATCAAGTCATTGCCCCTAAATTAAAAATAATGAGAGCAATTAGCCGTTAAAAATAATGCTAATATATTGGAGGTTGCCTTACTAGGCTGGGCGATTTCTCAGCAGCTAGCGCGAGCCTCGAACGTGTATTTCATCTTATAATTTGGAGTTACAATCAATTTACATAATTTTTCATTACATTTGATTGAAGTTCTACACCTTCAGTGTATTGCCTGCTGTGGAAACAAAACATAAGTTAAATTTTCAGCGACTACAGTATCTTCCTAGACCATGCTAGATGCATAAATCAACAACTGGTATTTTTAGAAATCAATTCTTGAAGAAAAAACTTATAAAATAGAGATAAATTTAAATACAATATTTTTCAATACATTTGCCGTTCTATACCTTTAGTATATTGTCTGAAATGCCATCAGTGGCTGAATAAAACCATTGCTGAATGTAGCATCCTCCCAGGCCATGCTGGCTGCATACATCATCAACTGGTATTTTTAGCCATTAACTCTTGAAGTAAAAAACTAATAAAATCGAAATAAATTCAAATTGCAATATTTTTCAATACATTTGCTGGTTTATACCTTTGATATATTGTCTGTCAAGCCATCAAAGGCTAATCAAACCATTGGTGAGTTTACAATCCTCCCAGGCCATGCTAGATGCATACATCAAAAACTGGTAATTTTAGCCATCAACTTTTGAAGTAAGAAACTTATTAAATTGAGAAAAATTCAAATTACAATATTTTTAATACATTTGTTGTTCTATACATTTAGTATATTGTCTGTCATGCCCTCAAAGGCTGAATGAAAAATTTGGTGACTGTAGTAGAACCCCAGGCCAAGCGAGGTCGCTGCAACTTGCGCGAGCATCGCAGCGTGTGTCCGTGACTTTCACGCTCACTCTATTCATAAAATAATTAATTTATTTTGCCAACGTTCAATTGTAAACCAAAATTGACTCCCACTTGTTGTCACAGAAATTTATAAAATAATTCGCATCGATAGACACACATAATTATTTGGTAAAAATTTTAAAATTCCAAGCTTGCCAGTCCAACCCATTTTTTTTTTCTGGAAGAGCCCTGTAGAATAAGCAAGTACATATGTTTAGCTATTTCAAGAGACAGAGACCTAGTTATGATTCATAATTCATACCTATCGGAGGATCAATCAAAATTTTACATGTATATTATTATGTGTTAAAATAGCATGAAGTTTCGCGGCTTGCCAGTTCACCCCAGATTATTTTCTGCGGAAGCGCCCTGTAAGTTTACGGTGTTCAGCTATTACATGAGCTAGAGACGTGGGTTTGATTCAAAATTTATTCCTTGCGTGCGTTCAATCAAAATTTTAGATATATATTATATATGGTAAAATAGCATTAAATTTCAAGTACTCAATCCATTTTGTTTCAAAAGCTGAAGCAATCAGCGTGGTGAGTGCGGTATTGGTGAAAGACTTCTATGAGATGATATGAATGTTGTAGTGTCCATGATCCGTACTGATTTTATAGAGGTCTTTGCACGGGCATTTATGCCATGCTTTTGTTACGACAAAAATGCTTTCCCTCGTAGTTAAATTAAATTATAATAGAGTAATTGAAAAGCTATATTGTACTTTCTTTATAATATTTAAAAAAAAATTATTGACATAATTAGGTAATTCTTTAAATTGCATACAATTGTAATAGGCCCTTCCTATTACTTTATTTGTTCGATGGGTTGCTGGAGTAATTATCACAATTAATAATTCGGTGTACGTGTATGGGTTTTATGGTTTTTATTTATAAACACAAGATTATAATAAAGTAAACCCCTTTATAAAATATGAGAATGTGTATTAGTAATTATGAATATTATTGTGGCTCTAGTATAAGATGCTGTGTGGAGAGCAGGCTACAGCTCAGACTGCTCAACCACGAATGCCTCTCTCGCGGGCAGGCGGGAGCGCGCGGCACAGCTCGCTCTTCTCGCTCCCCCTGCTGAGGTTGCATTTCTCACATGCAGCTAGCTGCCAGTAGTTTTCAACTGCCTGGCTGGCGTCTGCACGGCGGTAATAGGAGACTTGAATGCTCCGGATGTGCGATACTCGCACTCATGTTGTCTGAGAGACAAAGTTCTACCAAGCATAGAACTAGCATCTTACACGTCCCCCTTCAGAAAAAATAGACCGTCCCGTGTCTATATAAATGTAAGGGTTAGTTTAACAGACATAGTTATAAAATAATATCTTTGATTTTTTTTTTGTATTTAAAAATTGAAATTTATTATATTTTTTGTTTATTGATATAATTGTATAAATTGTATTGATTGAATGATTGCTATTTCAAAGATATTATTTGTCACATTGCTTACAGTTGTATAAAATTAGATATTATGATAAAAAAATTTAATTTTTTTTTTTTTTTATAATTATTGCTTATAATACGATCAACATTTTTTGCATCTATTATTAAATGAACATAGGCATTTCTTGGATTGCATAAACATATTTTGATTTGAAAAATTTTGTTGATGTATTATAGCCTTCATTTGACATTTAATGAAAAATTAATATAGAAATGAATAAAAAATATAAAATTTATAAGAGAAAAATGGTATGAAACTAAGATTTCTATTTATTACATGCTCACAAATGGATTAATTGTTGCTATAATTCCTCAGATTATTGGAACATTTACACGTGGATTGTAACGCAGAGCCAATTTCTGCATGCACTCATTTTCTGGGCATGAGATCTTGTTGATCTCGCACTCCCAACATTTCGTGAGCTCGTAATTGTCACGTAGAAATTCAAGCATTGATTTTATCCCCTGTTTAAAATTGAGAAGGGGATTCTCCTCCTCTGCATTTGCACTATCATGCATGAGTTTACTGTAACACTCATCAGTGCTGCAGTTGGCATCTTGGCCTAGGAGGGATGATTCAAGGAGGAATTTAAGAAGTGATTTCATTCCGTTTTTATATTTAACCAGAGCTTCATTTTCATCAACATTTGAATGCATGAGTTTACGATAGTACGTGTTTAGCTCGAGTTGATTTTTATCACCCATTGTGAAATATATGTTAAAAAATTATATATGAAAAGAAAATAATTTTTTAATAATACAAATTAATAAAGTGTCTTATATGCACCAACTCTTTTTATTGTTTATAGAAACCTTTCACTCGTCTCGCAGTTGTTTGTCGCAGGTTGTCGCGGGCTGTAGGCGCGCGGAGAGGGGTGGGGCGGGGGCGGCTGGCTTGCTGGATGCTTGTGCGGGCAAGGTCACGGCAAGCTGGGAGTCGGTCACAGCTGTGCTGGGTCGATGAACTCTATCTCCTCTCTCTTGCGAGTCACTGCTTGCAGGCTGCTCGCGCTTGTTGTCTCGGCTAGCTGGGTGGGCGGGCTGTAAAGAAAGAGACTTTTCTGAGGTTGTTGCCTGCCGATTTTGTTTACAAGGGCGTAGCCGATTAGCGTGCACTGAGATTTTTTTATCTGGCAACTGTATTTCAATTGAGTATGGCTTATAAATTTTAGTGACCTGATATGGTCCCTTATTATTTGCCCTCAATTTCTTACTTTTTCCCTGTTCAATTACCGGGTTAATTAACCAAACAAAATCCCCAATTTTGAAGCTATGCTCATGTGCTTTTTTATTACATTGTTTCGCTTGCTGAATGAATGACTCGTGATTAGATAACTTCACATTGTCCCATATATCTCTGAGTTTTGTAGTGAGTTGCTGAGCATATACAGTATGTAATTTTGGGATTTTTGCTGGGTTTTTAACTGCGCTAAATGCGGAGTTCATTTTTGTGCCAAATACTATCTCATACGGGCTAAGACCAGTGCTTGTGTGGGGTTTCAAGTTGTATGCAGAACGCACATAAGGCAGCAATGTGTGCCAATTGTTTTGCTGGAAGTTTACATAATAAGACAACATTTTTTTAATAGATTTGTGTACTCTCTCAGTACGGCCATTTTGAAAACTAGAATATGGCAAAACTTTGAGTTTTTTAATGCGCATAAGTTTACATATGTCTTGCATAAGAAATGAGACTAGATTCTGTCCATTATCGGATATAATGGCTTTTGGAGCACCAAATGGTAAGAAGCAATTTTTTACAAGAGCAGCTGCAATTTCCTCTGTGGTCTGGGTTTTTAGGGGTACCATAATAAGATAGCGGGAAAAATGATCTAAAATTGTTAAGATATATTTGTGATTTTCAGTGGTACTAGGCAATTGTGTAATATCAATGCCAATTCTTTCCCATGGGCAGGTAGTTTCAGGTAGCTCATGTATTTTCATTTTAATTTTTCCTGTCTCTCTCCTCTTATCGCATGCCTTACATGTACTGACATAATAATCTACATGTTTTTTCCTGCCTTTCCACCTATATTCTGCTGCTATTTTCCTATTCATTGCATTTTTTCCTATATGACCTGACAATATTGAATCATGGTTTTGCTGTAATACTGTCTCTATGAGTGACTGAGGTAAAACTATTCTGTTCCCCAAAGGTGTTTTTTCGTATAAAATTCCATTTTCAGTAACAAAATTTTCCTGTGTACTTAGTTCTCTACATTTCAAATCTTCCTCCTGCCTGCGCTGCAATTCACCTGGGGTAAATGTGTTTATTACATTTATTAATCTTGAACAACCATCGGCATTTCCGTGGAGGTACCCAGGTCGGTGCTTTATTTCGAACCTATAGTCCTGTAATCGGAGAATCCAGCGCATAATTCTAGCGCACGGATCGCGCATATTATATATATATTGAAGCGCTGCGTGGTCAGTGAGTAGGAGGAAGTTTTCTTGGTACTGTAAATAATACCTAAAGTGATGACAGCTCCATACTATAGACAAGAACTCCCTTTCTGTTGTGCTCATCCGCTGCTCTCGGGGGTTTAATTTGCGGGACGCATACCCAATCACCCTTTCTCTACCCTCGTCGTCCGTGAAACTTAATACGGAGCCTATAGCATATGCACTCGCGTCACATGCCAGCGTCATTCGCTTACTGAAATCGGGGTACATTAATATGGGTGCTGTGATGAGCTTTTCTTTCAGTGTATCTAGGGCTTTTTGGCATTCTTCTGTAAATTTAAATTTTACTTTTGGGCCTTTTGTCTTTAGCAAATCTGTAAGTGGTTTGGCTATCCTGGAATGTCCCTCAATCCACCTCCTGTAGTAATTAATTATTCCTAATATTGATTGCAGTTCTTTGACGTTTGTGGGGGTGGGAAATTTTTTTATTTTAGCTATGAGAGCTTCATCAGGCTCTACGCCCTGACTGCTTATTGTATGGCCTTAATACTTCGTTTTTTGTGTAGCAAATGAGCATTTTTGTAACTTACATGTTAAATTTGCATTTTTTAGACTGGTAAATACTTCTCTCTGTCTCTCCATCAGCTGTTCAAATGAGGCCCCGTGTATTAAAATATCGTCTAAGAAAACGCAGACCTGTGTGGGTTTGAGTCCAAACAGCAGACCGTCCATAAACCGCTGGAAGGTCGTGGAAGCGTTCCTGAGGCCCATGCCCATGTAATTATATTCATAACTTCCTGCGTATTTTCCTGAATCTACTACAAAGGCTGTTTTGTGCCTATGTTCTGGTGCTATGGGGATCTGATGGAATGCATCACGTAGATCTAATAGAGTGAAAAAGCAACTTTTACCCAAATTATCCACTGTAAATTGAATATTCGTTAGGGGGTATGTTTCGGGGACTGTTTTTTTATTCAAACCACGCCAGTCCACGCAAAACCTATACGTTATGTTAGCAGAGCCATCTGTGGCTTTTTTTTGAACTAACACTATACAGGAATTTCATGTTTACATTTTGGGTAGCACGGAGATGCCCGAAGCCGCCCGAAGAGCTTCGGGATGTAGGCAGAAAACCCTAAAATCCTATGCTGTGCGTGTTAACATAACTCACAACACCTCTTTTCTCATAACAGTTTTGGTCACCAAATATTTTTTTTCACTAGCATTGGTTCTTCTTGTCACCATTTATGAAAGAAATTTCTACGAGAAATGATACGAATCGTCAGGAGAAATTAATTTCGAGACCAACTTTAACACGTATTTGCTATGCCACTGACAATGTTTTGCCTACACAATTATGACGTCATATTGTTTTGTGACGTATGGTGAAAGACCCGTATACCTGCACCGAAAGCGCTGAAACTAGGCGAAATGATTTTTCGCTGCAGGTGATCCTCGATAGTGTTATCTAAGTGAGCTTGTAAGCCTTGTGGTGTTCTGTAGCCCTTCCTCCTAACTGGAATTTCATCATAAGTATCTATCCTATGTTGGACAATGATAGGAGCAGTTGGCTTGTGTTCCTCACTGAAAAGAGTTTTAAATTCCTGTAATAATTTCCTCATTTCTGTTGCTTGTTCACTCGTAAGGTGGCTGAGCTTTGTTGATAAGATCTCCTCATTGAGCTGAAAATCTTTGCTACTTACTGTGGGAGGACGTGAATCAGCTGTCCTGCTGACGTCATGTGCGGTTTGCGTTACATTAATATTTTTGCTATGAAGCGAGTTTTGGAGTGTGGCATTATCATTTAAATTAATCTCAGATGTCTCACGAATAACAGCGTCGCTCGTTGTGCTAATCAGAGCGATGGGCTTGTATAGCTGTACTTTTATATTGCTCATATTGGCAAGTGTGACTGGTATGTACTGTACCTCATTTTTCATTATTACATGGCCTATGCTCCGAGCTACATAACATCTTTGCTCGTCTAAAGCATTATTTACTTCTATTGGCTCAACTAAGTACAAGTCACTGGGAGCTAACGATTTGGGAATCTGCATAAGGATTGTTTTGGCGGTCCCTGGCGGGACTGTCTCAGGTTGTCGAAGACGTAAAGTAGATTGTATGAGTCTATCAGCATCAGAGGGCCCGGGCGTTATCTTATTGATTGCATTCACACGTTTCTCTACCTCGTGAGAGCAGAGGATGAGCGGAGTTTTGATGCCCCCTATCTCTATCTGTCTGCCCCCCACGTCTATAATAGCCTGATTTTTCACCATCATGTCTAAGCCTAGTATTCCATCGTAAAGCTTGTGGAAATTATCCACCACGTGAGTTTCAATTACATATTTCTTATTATTTATTTTTATAGGAAGATCTGAGTAGCCATAACATTGAACTTTGTTACCCCCTAAGCCTTGAACATCGTATTTTTTCGATGTCAGATTCTTGGTACCGCAAGTATTTTTCCACATTACAGTAATTTGAGAGCTGTGTCTACTAGAAATTTGTAGTTTCTCCCCTTATATTTAAAATCTAAGAGGAGACCATCAGCTTGCTCAGCACCTTGTACCTCACTTACTGGGATCTGGCGTGTGGGGAGCTCTGCCTCGCGGTTTGCCGAGCCCCCTGGCCGTTTGGGGATGCCGTGATTTGGCGGGTTTTCTCTACAGCGCTCTCGCGCTCCTGGTGACTGTTGGCACGTGTTGGCCCAGATTTATGCTGGAACCTGGGTACGTAGCTTCTCCTAGCGTCCTGCTGACGGTACTGGTCACTTTGATAGCGCTGATTATAACCCCCCTTCCTTGCGCGACTGTCATAGTACATGCGCCTAGGCTGTTGCATATTGCCAGCACCTTGCCTGGCTTGGTAACCCCCCTGATGAGGTTTTGACCTACAAAGGGATGCAGGATGATTTTCCCTGAAGCATTTGGTGCAAAACATAGCTCTATAGCATGGTGTGCTGTTGGTATCTTGGTGTCCTGCACGATTGCAGCGTGTGCATCTTCCTACCTCTAACGCTTCTGCCGTAAAAATACTCTTTGTGGTAGGGGCTCTTTAGTTTTGCATCTACTCATAATCTCAACAATACTGACAGCAGCAGACACCGCGGCCTGGAAGCTCTCAGGCTTGCTGAGCCTCGTTTTCTCCTCTAGGGTGGGGTCACTGTTGAGCCCTCTTAAAAATGCATCTAAAGCTCGGTGGTCTGCCTTGGCCTTGATTGCAATGTTCATATCAGTGTTTTCCCCTAGTGTATATGTTTTCGCATTCACTTTCTTAACCCTGTCAGCATACACCTCAACTGTTTCATCGGCCTTCTTTGTAATGGATGACAGCTGTTCGCGATATTAACTTGTCGTGTTTTTATCAGAGTATCTCTCAAATAGTAAATTTTTGAAAACTGCATAAGTTTCAGCTACTTTACACTTGTCATCACTCATGACAAACTCCATCGCACCCCCATCTAATTTCTGCCTTGCTATTATTAGCAAATCCGCATCTGCCCATTCCCCCAGCTGCGCTGCTTGCTCAAGTTTTGTAAAATATGACACAATACTCTCTGAGCTAGTACCACTGAAATTTGGAACTGAAGTCATAACTGCGTAATTCTTTTTACTTTGAGGGACTCCCGACATCAGAGAATTTTGATTTAACTCTTGTTTCGCAGCGTCTAGTTCTATTTTTACTCTACGTTCTACTGCTTGATCAAAATTTGCCATTCTCTCCTTCAATTGTCCATTCTCAGTTTGTACAGCTGCTAAGGATCTAGTTAATGTATCTATAGCTTCCTGCAGCGTCACTGATCTACCCGCCACTAGACACTTTTCCGCCATTTTGTAGCTTTGTAACAGACTTCACTACTTCATGCACATCCATGCACTCTAACATGCATCATTATTTAAAAGGTTTTGGGGAGAATTTTAAAAAAAACATAAAATCGGCATACCTCGTCTCTTTAACTTCCTTGGAGTTTGCCCTTCCAACAGCCGATGGCAGCAAATGGTCCTTGAAGGCCTGGTAGTGGTCAGCGTGGGCCTGGTAATGGTCAACGATGTCCTGGTAGCAGCAGCGATGTGGCTGGTCAGCGGCAGCTCTCGTTGAAGATTCTCGTTGATTGCAAGGCGTGTAGACGATGAGGTTAGACGAGCGGCGAGTTGAAGTATTAAAATATAGTTATAACCCAACTATATATTTTTTTATTATTATTAATTATTGTCACTTCACTGGTCTCTTCCCGGCGTAGTCCGTTTTTTTTTTCTGACACCACTTGTAATAGGCCCTTCCTATTACTTTATATGTTCGATGGGTTGCTGGAGTAATTATCACAATTAATAATTCGGTGTACGTGTATGGGTTTTATGGTTTTTATTTATAAACACAAGATTATAATAAAGTAAACCCCTTTATAAAATATGAGAATGTGTATTAGTAATTATGAATATTATTGTGGCTCTAGTATAAGATGCTGTGTGGAGAGCAGGCTACAGCTCAGACTGCTCAACCACGAATGCCTCTCTCGCGGGCAGGCGGGAGCGCGCGGCACAGCTCGCTCTTCTCGCTCCCCCTGCTGAGGTTGCATTTCTCACATGCAGCTAGCTGCCAGTAGTTTTCCACTGCCTGGCTGGCGTCTGCACGGCAGTAATAGGAGACTTGAATGCTCCGGATGTGCGATACTCGCACTCATGTTGTCTGAGAGACAAAGTTCTACCAAGCATAGAACTAGCATCTTACACAATGTGTGACTTTACAAAGCCAGGCAACGTTACAGCAATCTGTTGTGTGCATTGGGCCTTGGTTTATTCATTCTACTTTCATTACAAAAATTTTGTATATTTAAAAACAAGTTTTAGAAATAAGTATAATATAACGTATATAAAATATTTAAAACAAAATTTAAATATCAAATAATCACATTATATGTTAAAAAAAATTCTACGGAGGAAAGAAACAGTCTAATATACTTTTTAATAAATATAATAAGTTAATTAAATTTAAATTGCAAACAACATATATTATGCCAACTCACACAATCGGCAAGGTTGCAGCGTTTCATAACAATTACTTAAAGCGTTTGACCTAAATTTTCTCTCTTGCCTTAATGTAAATAATGGTTTTACTAAAATCAATGTTATAATTTCTATAATAAGTTGAAATTATACTGTATGTTAAAAATTTTGATGCATTTTAGTGAAAATATTTTATATATATAAATTTCTTGCTTATTGAACTTACATAATAATTTTAAACCTATAATAAAGAAATGTACAAAAGAAGTATAATGAGCATATACAATAGCCCTTTCAAGCTTACATTCACCAGCTTGCAGCCAAGGCTACCGTGGCGTAATGAAGCACAATCATTACGAACGTCACGTGTTTTGTTGCATTGTAATTTTTATAAACAATATTATGAACATTGAATGTGCACCAATTTTATTTTATACATGAAAGAAAGTAGTTCTTTTAACTTTTGCATAAAAAGTGTGCAAAGGTTATGAATGTACACTTTTGATTAACTTGAAATGATAATTACATCTAAAATATTATCATTGGGTTTAAATACCTAGAACTGATAAGAAATGTATATGTTTTGTTTCACATTAACTTTTCTTTACAAAGTGTATAATTATACTAAAATTTATATCAAAATGAAAAAAATACATGATTAAAGGAATATATTGTATTATTCATGTTGATTAGCATTAAAAATCCACACAATACTGCTGCGCTGAAGACCATTAAAAAAATCGTCAGTATCGTAGAAAACAGTGAAATACGGAAGATCGTACTTATGATATCATCAAGCTGGCTCACTTTTTCTCACAACCTGCAGTTTGCAGTTAGGTTCCACTTAATTCTTTACCGGAGTGGAGGTTTCTCAACACATCGGGCTAGTGGGTTCACAGAGAGGTTATGTGGAGACCATTTCTTATGTAATACATGGTGTCCACAGAAATTGTCCCAAATTGGCAGTCAAATTAAAGTAAGAAGCAGGATAGTGAGCAAAAAAGCATTGTGTGGACTTGTTTTCTTTTGAAACGAAAAAGGAACAAAAATAGCCGTTTCTGAGCTCCAAACTCCGCAGAATCAGCTGTCATCTCAAAGAGATTGTCCCTATTTAATTATTCGCTTGAATAAAAATTTACCCACACAATTTACCACAAGACTTCTCTGCATGAGCACCGACAATTAGTAAACCTGTCACACGCCCGGACAGGCCTCCAGTTCTCGCCACACGTTGCCAGAATTGCCGGCGTGATTAATCTGATTGTTGTGGTGATGTGAACTGGAGGCCCGTCTGGACGTGTGCCGGGGGGTACCAACGATGCTCATGTGGAGAGGTTTCGTGGTAAATTGTGTGGGTAAATTCTATTCAAACGAACAATTAAATTAGGACAATCTCTTTGAGGTGACAGCTGATTCTACGGAGTTTGGAGATCAGAAACAGCCATTTTTGTTCCGTTTTCGTTTCAAAAGGACGCAATCCACACAATGCTTTTTTTTCTTACAATTTTGAAAATGTTTATTGTTGAACTTTAATTTGATGTATAACATGTTCGTGTTACCATCGTGCTTCATACTTAATTTGCCTGTCAATTCGGGACAATTTCTGTGGACACTCTGTATATTCTTAAATGTGTATTGTATATTTTAAATGAAAATTAATTTTCATAGAAAGAATATTTTTTTTAATATCCAGTGACGTCTGAGAACAATTCATGTAATTTAAATAGCTGACAGCCTGTTGAATTTTTTTTAAGTTCTAATAAAACGTCAGCATTTTTATTTATATTAAAAGTTCGATGATTACAGTAAACACATCTAAGATTATATAATATGGTGTCATCAGAATCGAAACCTTTTTGTTCACTTTTTTTAACATTATATTTATCGTTCCAGGAATGGAATGTTTTCATCCGAACAGAACTTTTAAATATACATGTTTCATCAAAGTTGTCATACACCCAGTCTGCCATCTCAAATGCCTAAAAATGTGCATATTTTTCTTTGTTGAATTCGTTATTGTGTTTTATACACTCAATGCCATAGTGAGCAGTTAATTGGTAACTTGGTCAGCAACTAAAATTTTTGAAAATTTAAGATTTGCATATTTTAATCAACATATTTTTAAAATAAGTTAAAATCTTCTCATTTCTGACGTAAACAAATCTTATATTATTTAACCCATCGTAAATGATTGATCTTAAATAATTATATTATTCTCCAACTGAATGATTATATCCATTTAAAATCGGATTTGCAGATCATGTCATTAATCCTTAATTATAATCGATAAAAGTAATAAGAGGCAGGAAAAAATACAAAATAAATTTCACCGAACAAATTCAGGCGATGTCGCAGCAGCTAAAGACGTGTGAGAGTGTCAATCACGCAAACTTATATCGTTTTAAATAATAATAATTTATAATTATAAGGTGAATTTGTTATTTAAATACAATATTATCAAAGCAGGTCAAGGTCACTGCGTTTTGCACAGCACCGAGCTTTGGTTTCCCCCTCCTACAATGGGAAATGGATGAGTTTATATAACGTATCTGACAATAAAACAATTAAAACTATTTAGCATATAAGCACCTTAATATATTTAAAGAGATATATACATAATTTTTATTAATCAATATATCTAAAACTTATGGAAACTTTTGAGAAAGTGAAGGTGTTCATCAAATATAAAAAGTAAAATTATTAGACGTAAAAAATAATAAAATTATTACAAATACCCCGCACTGGTCCGAGCAAAGTCTCAGCAGCTTGTGCAAGCCACGCCACGTGCGACCGAATCTTACAAGCTAACTTTTATATATTTGTAAGATGCTAGTTCTATGCTTGGTAGAACTTTGTCTCTCAGACAACATGAGTGCGAGTATCGCACATCCGGAGCATTCAAGTCTCCTATTACCGCCGTGCAGACGCCAGCCAGGCAGTGGAAAACTACTGGCAGCTAGCTGCATGTGAGAAATGCAACCTCAGCAGGGGGAGCGAGAAGAGCGAGCTGTGCCGCGCGCTCCCGCCTGCCCGCGAGAGAGGCATTCGTGGTTGAGCAGTCTGAGCTGTAGCCTGCTCTCCACACAGCATCTTATACTAGAGCCACAATAATATTCATAATTACTAATACACATTCTCATATTTTATAAAGGGGTTTACTTTATTATAATCTTGTGTTTATAAATAAAAACCATAAAACCCATACACGTACACCGAATTATTAATTGTGATAATTACTCCAGCAACCCATCGAACATATAAAGTAATAGGAAGGGCCTATTACAAGTGGTGTCAGAAAAAAAAACGGACTACGCCGGGAAGAGACCAGTGAAGTGACAATAATTAATAATAATAAAAAAATATATAGTTGGGTTATAACTATATTTTAATACTTCAACTCGCCGCTCGTCTAACCTCATCGTCTACACGCCTTGCAATCAACGAGCATCTTCAACGAGAGCTGCCGCTGACCAGCCACATCGCTGCTGCTACCAGGACATCGTTGACCATTACCAGGCCCACTCTGACCACTACCAGGCCTTCAAGGACCATTTGCTGCCATCGGCTGTTAGAAGGGCAAACTCCAAGAAAGTTAAAGAGACGAGGTATGCCGATTTTATGTTTTTTTTAAAATTCTCCCCAAAACCTTTTAAATAATGATGCATGTTAGAGTGCATGGATGTGCATGAAGTAGTGAAGTCTGTTACAAAGCTACAAAATGGCGGAAAAGTGTCTAGTGGCGGGTAGATCAGTGACGCTGCAGGAAGCTAAAATACATTAACTATATCCTTAGCAGCCGTACAAACTGAGAATGGACAATTGAAGGAGAGAATGGCAAATTTTGATCAAGCAGTAGAACGTAGAGTAAAAATAGAACTAGACGCTGCGAAACAAGAGTTAAATCGAAATTCTCTGATGTCGGGAGTCCCTCAAAGTAAAAAGAATTACGCAGTTATGACTTCAGTTCCAAATTTCAGTGGTACTAGCTCAGAGAGTATTGTGTCATATTTTACAAAACTTGAGCAAGCAGCGCAGCTGGGGGAATGGGCAGATGCGGATTTGCTAATAATAGCAAGGCAGAAATTAGATGGGGGTGCGATGGAGTTTGTCATGAGTGATGACAAGTGTAAAGTAGCTGAAACTTATGCAGTTTTCAAAAATTTACTATTTGAGAGATACTCTGATAAAAACACGACAAGTTATTATCGCGAACAGCTGTCATCCATTACAAAGAAGGCCGATGAAACAGTTGAGGTGTATGCTGACAGGGTTAAGAAAGTGAATGCGAAAACATATACACTAGGGGAAAACACTGATATGAACATTGCAATCAAGGCCGAGGCAGACCACCGAGCTTTAGATGCATTTTTAAGAGGGCTCAACAGTGACCCCACCCTAGAGGAGAAAACGAGGCTCAGCAAGCCTGAGAGCTTACAGGCCGCGGTGTCTGCTGCTGTCAGTATTGTTGAGATTATGAGTAGATGCAAAACTAAAGAGGCTTACCACAAAGAGTATTTTTACGGCAGAAGCGTTAAAGGTAGGAAGATGCACACGCTGCAATCGTGCAGGACACCAAGATACCAACAGCACACCATGCTATAGAGCTATGTTTTGCACCAAATGCTTCAGGGAAAATCATCCTGCATCTCTTTGTAGGTCAAAGCCTCATCAGGAGGGTTACCAAGCCAGGCAAGGTGCTGGCAATATGCAACAGCCTAGGCGCATGTACTATGACAGTCGCGCAAGCAAGGGGGGGTATAATCAGCGCTATCAAAGTGACCAGTATTGTCAGCAGGACGCTAGGAGAAGCTACGTACCCAGGTTCCAGCATAAATCTGGGCCAACACGTGCCAACAGTCACCAGGAGCGCGAGAGCGCTGTAGAGTAAATCCGCCAAATCACGGCATCCCCAAACGGCCAGGAGGCTCGGCAAACCGCGAGGCAGAGCTCCCCACACGCCAGATCCCAGTAAGTGAGGTGCAAGGTGCTGAGCAAGCTGATGGTCTCCTCTTAGATTTCAAATATAAGGGGAGAAACTACAAATTTCTTGTAGACACAGCAACTCAAATTACTGTAATGTGGAAAAATACTTGCGGTACCAAGAATCTGACATCGAAAAAATACGATGTTCAAGGCTTAGGGGGTAACAAAGTTCAATGTTATGGCTACTCAGATCTTCCTATAAAAATAAATAATAAGAAATATGTAATTGAAACTCACGTAGTGGATAATTTCCACAAGCTTTACGATGGAATACTAGGCTTAGACATGATGGTGAAAAATCAGGCTATTATAGACGTGGGGGGCAGACAGATAGAGATAGGGGGCATCAAAACTCCGCTCATCCTCTGCTCGCACGAGGTAGAGAAACGTGTGAATGCAATCAATAAGGGAACGCCCGGGCCCTCTGATGCTGATAGACTCATACAATCTACTTTACGTCTTCGACAACCTGAGACAGTCCCGCCAGGGACCGCCAAAACAATCCTTATGCAGATTCCAAAATCGTTAGCTCCCAGTGACTTGTACTTAGTTGAGCCAATAGAAGTAAATAATGCTTTAGACGAGCAAAGATGTTATGTAGCTCGGAGCATAGGCCATGTAATAATGAAAAATGAGGTACAGTACATACCAGTCACACTTGCCAATATGAGCAATATAAAAGTACAGCTATACAAGCCCATCGCTCTGATTAGCACAACGAGCGACGCTGTCATTCGTGAGACATCTGAGATTAATTTAAATGATAATGCCACACCCCAAAACTCGCTTCATAGCAAAAATATTAATGTAACGCAAACCGCACATGACGTCAGCAGGACAGCTGATTCACGTCCTCCCACAGTAAGTAGCAAAGATTTTCAGCTCAATGAGGAGATCTTATCAACAAAGCTCAGCCACCTTACGAGTGAACAAGCAACAGAAATGAGGAAATTATTACAGGAATTTAAAACTCTTTTCAGTGAGGAACACAAGCCAACTGCTCCTAACATTGTCCAACATAGGATAGATATTTATGATGAAATTCCAGTTAGGAGGAAGGGCTACAGAACACCACAAGGCTTACAAGCTCACTTAGATAACCCTATCGAGGAACACCTGCAGCGAAAAATCATTTCGCCTAGTTTCAGCGCTTTCGGTGCAGGTATAGTGTTAGTTCAAAAAAAAGCCACAGATGGCTCTGCTAACATAACGTATAGGTTTTGCGTGGACTGGCGTGGTTTGAATAAAAAAACAGTCCCCGAAACATACCCCCTAACGAATATTCAATTTACAGTGGATAATTTGGGTAAAAGTTGCTTTTTCACTCTATTAGATCTACGTGATGCATTCCATCAGATCCCCATAGCACCAGAACATAGGCACAAAACAGCCTTTGTAGTAGATTCAGGAAAATACGCAGGAAGTTATGAATATAATTACATGGGCATGGGCCTCAGGAACGCTTCCACGACCTTCCAGCGGTTTATGGACGGTCTGCTGTTTGGACTCAAACCCACACAGGTCTGCGTTTTCTTAGACGACATTTTAATACACGGGGCCTCATTTGAACAGCTGATGGAGAGACAGAGAGAAGTATTTACAAGGCTAAAAAATGCAAATTTAACATGTAAGTTACAAAAATGCTCATTTGCCACACAAAAAACGAAGTATTTAGGCCATACAATAAGCAGTCAGGGCGTAGAGCCTGATGAAGCTCTCATAGCTAAAATAAAAAATTTTCCCACCCCCACAAACGTCAAAGAACTGCAATCAATATTAGGAATAATTAATTACTACAGGAGGTGGATTGAGGGACATTCCAGGATAGCCAAACCACTTACAGATTTGCTAAAGACAAAAGGCCCAAAAGTAAAATTTGAATTTACAGAAGAATGCCAAAAAGCCCTAGATACACTGAAAGAAAAGCTCATCACAGCACCCATATTAATGTACCCCGATTTCAGTAAGCGAATGACGCTGGCATGTGACGCGAGCGCATATGCTATAGGCTCCGTATTAAGTTTCACGGACGACGAGGGTAGAGAAAGGGTGATTGGGTATGCGTCCCGCAAATTAAACCCCCGAGAGCAGCGGATGAGCACAACAGAAAGGGAGTTCTTGTCTATAGTATGGAGCTGTCATCACTTTAGGTATTATTTACAGTACCAAGAAGACTTCCTCCTACTCACTGACCACGCAGCGCTTCAATATATATATAATATGCGCGATCCGTGCGCTAGAATTATGCGCTGGATTCTCCGATTACAGGACTATAGGTTCGAAATAAAGCACCGACCTGGGTACCTCCACGGAAATGCCGATGGTTGTTCAAGATTAATAAATGTAATAAACACATTTACCCCAGGTGAATTGCAGCGCAGGCAGGAGGAAGATTTGAAATGTAGAGAACTAAGTACACAGGAAAATTTTGTTACTGAAAATGGAATTTTATATAAAAAAACACCTTTGGGGAACAGAATAGTTTTACCTCAGTCACTCATAGAGACAGTATTACAGCAAAACCATGATTCAATATTGTCAGGTCATATAAGAAAAAATGCAATGAAAAGGAAAATAGCAGCAGAATATTGGTGGAAAGGCAGGAAAAAACATGTAGATTATTATGTCAGTACATGTAAGGCATGCGATAAGAGGAGAGAGACAGGAAAAATTAAAATGAAAATACATGAGCTACCTGAAACTACCTGCCCATGGGAAAGAATTGGCATTGATATTACACAATTGCATAGTACCACTGAAAATCACAAATATATTTTAACAATTTTAGATCATTTTTCCCGCTATCTTATTATGGTACCCCTAAAAACCCAGACCACAGAGGAAATTGCAGCTGCTCTTGTAAAAAATTGCTTCTTACCATTTGGTGTTCCAAAAGCCATTATACCGATAATGGACAGAATCTAGTCTCATTTCTTATGCAAGACATATGTAAACTTATGCGCATTAAAAAACTCAAAATTTTGCCATATTCTAGTTTTCAAAATGGCCGTACTGAGAGAGTACACAAAACTATTAAAAAAATGTTGTCTTATTATGTAAACTTCCAGCAAAACAATTGGCATACATTGCTGCCTTACGTGCTTTCTGCATACAACTCGAAACCCCACACAAGCACTTGTCTTAGCCCGTATGAGATAGTATTTGGCACAAAAATGAACTCCGCATTTAGCGCAGTTAAAAACCCAGCAAAAATCCCAAAATTATATACTGTATATGCTCAGCAACTCGCTACAAAACTCAGAGATATATGGGACAATGTGAAGTTATCTAATCACGAGTCATTCATTCAGCAAGCGAAACAATGTAATAAAAAAGCACATGAGCATAGCTTCAAAATTGGGGATTTTGTTTGGTTAAATAACCCGGTAATTGAACAGGAAAAAAGTAAGAAATTGAGGGCAAATAATAAGGGACCATATCAGGTCACTAAAATTAATAAGCCATACTCAATTGAAATACAGTTGCCAGATAAAAAAATCTCAGTGCACGCTAATCGGCTACGCCCTTGTAAACAAAATCGGCAGGCAACAACCTCAGAAAAGTCTCTTTCTTTACAGCCCGCCCACCCAGCTAGCCGAGACAACAAGCGCGAGCAGCCTGCAAGCAGTGACTCGCAAGAGAGAGGAGAGAGAGTTCATCGACCCAGCACAGCTGTGACCAACTCCCAGCCGGCCGCGACCTTGCCCGAACAAGCATCCAGCAAGCCAGCCGCTCCCGCCCCACCCCCTCTCCGCGCGCCTACAGCCCACGACAATCTGCGACAAACAACTGCGAGACGAGTGAAAGGTTTCTATAAACAGTAAAAAGAGTTGGTGCATATAAGACACTTAATTAATTTTTATTATTAAAAAATTATTTTCTTTTCATATTTAATTTTTAACATATATTTCACAATGGGTGATAAAAATCAACTCGAGCTAAACACGTACTATCGTAAACTCATGCATTCAAATATTGATGAAAATGAAACTCTGGTTAAATATAAAAACGGAATGAAATCACTCCTTAAATTCCTCCTTGAATCATCCCTCCTAGGCCAAGATGCCAACTGCAGCACTGATGAGTGTTACAGTAAACTCATGCATGATAGTGCAAATGCAGAGGAGGAAATCCCCTTCTCAATTTTAAACAGGGGATAAAATCAATGCTTGAATTTCTCCGTGACAATTACGAGCTCACGGAATGTTGGGAGTGCGAGATCAACAAGATCTCATGCCCAGAAAATGAGTGCATGCAGAAATTGGCTCTGCGTTACAATCCACGTGTAAATGTTCCAATAATCTGAGGAATTATAGCAACAATTAATCCATATGTGAGCATGTAATAAATAGAAATCTTAGTTTCATACCATTTTTCTCTTATAAATTTTATATTTTTTATTAATTTCTATATTAATTTTTCATAAAATGTCAAATGAAGGCTATAACACATCAACAAAATTTTTCAAATCAAAATATGTTTATGCAATCCAAGAAATGCCTATGTTCATCTAATAAAAGATGCAAAAAATGTTGATCGTATTATAAGCAATAATTACAAAAAAATTTAAATTTTTTATCATAATTAGAGCGCGGAAAAAAGTCTTTTGGACTTTTTGTGTATATGGGGCCTATGTTAATGTCATTTAGGATGTCCACCGATCTCCGGAAAAGGATTAAAATGAGCCTATAAAAAAAGCGACTTTTTAGACTATTTTGTGATTTTACGACTATTTCGGCAAAAGGTGACTTTTTGAGACTTTTTGACACATTCTAGTATATTTTTTAGTTATTTTCTTCTCGAAAATATAGTTAAAAAAATAGAATAAAATAAAAAGCTTTTGAACACAGTTATGCGTGTCAAAAATAATTTTTTTAGAGACTTTTTTGCAAAAAAAGTAGACTTTATAGGCGACTATTTGTTAAAAAAAAAGAGAATTTTTCCCGCGCTCTAGTTATCAGAAATAGCACTATTAAAATGCATTTTTGTTGCTCTTTTTTTTTAAAAAAAAGGGACTTTTTTAGAGACTTTTTTCGAAAAAAGTGACTTTTTTAGAGACTTTTTTGCAAAAAATGTAGACTTTATAGGCGACTATTTGTTAAAAAAAAAGAGACTTTTTTCCGCGCTCTAATCATAATATCTAATTTTATACAACTGTAAGCAATGTGACAAATAATATCTTTGAAATAGCAATTATTCAATCAATATAATTTATACAATTATATCAATAAATAAAAAAATAGAATAAATTTCAATTTTTAAATACAAAAAAAATTCAAAGATATTATTTTATAACTATGTCTGTTAAACTAACCCTTATATTTATATAGACACGGGACGGTCAATTTTTTCTGAAGGGGGACGTGTAAGATGCTAGTTCTATGCTTGGTAGAACTTTGTCTCTCAGACAACATGAGTGCGAGTATCGCACATCCGGAGCATTCAAGTCTCCTATTACCACCGTGCAGACGCCAGCCAGGCAGTGGAAAACTACTGGCAGCTAGCTGCATGTGAGAAATGCAACCTCAGCAGGGGGAGCGAGAAGAGCGAGCTGTGCCGCGCGCTCCCGCCTGCCCGCGAGAGAGGCATTCGTGGTTGAGCAGTCTGAGCTGTAGCCTGCTCTCCACACAGCATCTTATACTAGAGCCACAATAATATTCATAATTACTAATACACATTCTCATATTTTATAAAGGGGTTTACTTTATTATAATCTTGTGTTTATAAATAAAAACCATAAAACCCATACACGTACACCGAATTATTAATTGTGATAATTACTCCAGCAACCCATCGAACATATAAAGTAATAGGAAGGGCCTATTACATATTTAAAGTACATGTAACTAAAGTAATTGGACGATGCTTTAAATTGCATACAATATAAGTCACTTTTCAAAGCCAAGCAAAGATCTGCCTTTCAAATCTAGCATTGATATCTTCTTTCTACTTTCAATACTTTCATTGTTTATTTAGTTATTATATTAAAAAAATTATTTTTTTCATAATAATAATATATTATAAAACATATAAAAAGAATTTAAAACTGATTTTAAATATCACATATAATTACATTACACATTTATAAAATTCTACGGAGAAAATGAGCAGGCTTATAAATTTTTTTATAAATATAATTACCAAAATTAGTTTATTTTTAAGTTGCATACAATATATACCAACGCGCAAGGCCGGGCATAATTGCAGCAGCTCGAGACTTGTCTTACGCGCTAGCTTCATATCATAAATTATTATTTTTTCTGAAGTTCAAATGTAAGCACACACTGAATCAGACTTTGGTGTCACAGTTAAGAGTAGTTCTTCTGAAGCTATAATGCTTTCCAACATTAAAATAAATACCTAACTTAAATCTCGCTTCCCAAACTTTCTAAAAAATGCGAGCCACAGCACAAGGTTGCGTGAAGTCGCAGCAGCTTGCGGCTTGGCACCTTTCACCGTGACATCGTTCATAATAGTATTGTTAGTATAATAGTATAATTAGACTAAATTTGTAATTAGCATACAATGAGACCAATACTGGGCAAGGTCAAAGTAGCAGTGCACCAAGCTTTTGGTTCCCTCTTCATACCATTTACACATGCTTTCTTATCATTAAAACATTTGAATCAAATCATTCTTTAAAGAGATATAGTAAATATACCCATATAATTATTTATTATTATTCTAATCTTATTTTATTGCTTAAATATATTTTTTAAAAAATTTCGGAAGATATTTTGAAATTTAATGTATAATAAAACGTTATTTTCTTATGGTGTTAAATTGAAGATATTCAAGTTACGTTTTATCATTTCTTCAATAAATATAAAAAAAGAGAGTTCTTAATAATTTCATCATGATATAAAGTGTACATTAAAATACACACATGCAACAGTCAGCTAAGTCTCTATAACCTTCACCCAGTGTTGATGCAAAAGTTGCAAATTTTGATAAACGTGCATATGCATATGTCAGCAAAACGGATGTGACATCTCGATTGCACTCGCTGTATCCTGTGTGTGAAGACCATTTCGCTTCAAGCTTGTCAGTCTTAATATAAGGTAATTATGTTATGTGATAAAAAATAATGAAATTTCTATTAATGAATAATTATTGTTATTTTAAAATTAATTTCTTATTAATTTTTTTCAGACGTTTTGCGTTTTCTTTTTTATTCTTTCCTCAACTTTTTTACAATCGACTCTGGTAAAAAAAGACAAGGTAATTTTTTTTTTTTTAAATATTTTATCATAGATTTAAATAGCCTAAATTTAAAAAAATAATAAATTTTCAATTCATTTATAATGAAACTGTTTTTGTTAAACTTATATATTTTATATAACATTGTTCCTCAATTTTTTAAAAAAATATTTCTGACAAAAAAAATTTGGAAAAATGTTTTTGTTTATCTCACATAATTGTTAATAAAAAAATTTTACACATTTTTTTTTTAGTTTAAGATTTTTTTTTTATTTTTTTAGATTTTATAAAATCTATAAACGTTTCTGTTTCCTTTGTGAGTTTATAATATTTTAATAATGTATGTTTGTAATTAACTAATATATTAAATAAATTATTCCTTGTTCACAGGACAACGATGTACCTGATATTGTATTGGATACTCTGGATCATTGACATGCTACCTGCTTCGATTCTATTGCAAGATGTCAGTTCTATGCTTTGTAGAACTTGGTCCCTCAGACAACATGAGTGAATGTATCGCACATCCTGTGCATTCAAGTCTCCGATTGCCGCCGTGCAGACGCCAGCCAGGCAGTGAAAAACTACTGGCAGCAAGCTGCACGCAATAAATGCAACCTCATCAGGAGAAGCGCGAAGAGCAGCGTCGCCCGCTCCCGCCTGCCCGCGAGAGAGGTTTCGTGGTCGAGCAGTCTGAGCAACAGCCTGTTCTCCACACAGCATCTTACTAGAGCCATAATTATTCATATGTACAAACACACATTTCAATATTTTTAAAAGGGTATTATTTTATTATTATCTTGTGTTTACAAATAAACAACATAAAGCCCATACACGTTCATCGAATTATTGATTATAATAATTACTCCAGCACACCCATCATACATACAAAGTAATAGGAAAAGTCTATTACAAGTGGTGTCAGAAAAAAAAAACGGAACACGCCGGAAAGTGATCAGTGAAGTGACAGTAATTAACAATAAAATATAGTTTGAGTTATAACTATATTTTGGTCCTTCATCTCGCCGCTCGTCTAACCTGATCTACACGTCATGCAATCAACTAGCATTTTCACCAAGAGCTGCCGCTGACCAGCCACATCGCTGCTAATACCAGAACATCGTTGACCAATACCAAGTCCACGCTGGCCACTACCAGGCCTTCAAGAACCATCGTATTTGCTGCCATCGGCTGTTGGAAAGGCAAATTCCAAGAAAGTTAAAAGATGATTACGCCCACCCAGCAAGCCGAGACAACAAGCGCGAGCAGCCTGCAAGCAGTGACTCACAAGAGAGAGGAAAAAGAGTTCGTCGACCCAGTACAGCTGTGACCGATTCCCAGCCGGCCGCGACCTTGCCCGCACAAGCAACCAGCGAGCCAGCCGCCCCTGCCCCACCCCCTCTCCGTGCGCCTACAGCCCGCGACAACCTGCGAAAAAAAAAACTGCGAGACGAGGCTTCTATAAACAATAAAAAGAGTTGGTGCATACAAGACACTTAAGTAATTTTAATTATTAAAATTTATTTATTTTCATTTTTAAATTTTAACATATTTTTCATAATAGGTGACAAAAATCAACTCGAGCTAAACACGTACTATCGTAAACTCATGCATTCAAATATTCAAAATGAAGCTCTGATTAAATATAAAATTGGGATAAAATCACTCCTTAAATTCCTCCTTGACTCATCCCTCCTAGGCCAAGATGTCAACTGCAGCACTGATGAGTGTTACAGTAAACTCATGCATGATAGTGCAAATGCAGAGAAGGAGAATCCCCTTCTCAATTTTAAACAGGGGATAAAATAATGCTTGTTTTTCTCCGTGACAATTACGAGCTCACGGAATGTTGGGAGTGCGAGATCAACAAGATCCCATGTACAGAAAATGATTGCTTGCAGAAATTTGCTCTGCATTTCAATCCTCATGTAAATGAATCAATGATCTGAGAAGTTATAGCAACAATCAATCCACATGTGAAAATGTTATAAATATAAATCTCAGTTCCATACCATTTTTTTCCTTTTAATTTTTATAAATTTTATTCATGTTATTGATTTTTCCTTAAAATATCAAATAAGGACTATAATATATCAACAAAATGTTTCAAATCAAAATGTGTTTATGCAATCTAAAAAATGTCTATGTTCATCTAATAATAAATGAACAAAATGTTGATCGTATTACAAGCAATAAATAAAAAAAAATTAATTTTTTATCTTAATGTTTAATTATATACAACTGTAAGCAATGTGACAAATAATATCTTTAAAATAGCAATCATTCAAATATAATTTATACAATTATATCAATAAGTAAAAAAATGTAATAAATTTCAATCTTTAAAATGCAATGAAAAATCAAAGATATTATTTTATAACTATGTCTGTAAAACTAACCCTTAAATATATATAGACACGGGACGGTCTATTCTTTCTGAAGAGGGACGTGTAAGATGCCAGTTCTATACTTTGTAGATTTTTTGTCCTTCAGACAACATAAGTGCGCGTATTGCACATCCTGTGCATTCAAGTCTCCAAGTGCCGCCATGCAGATGCCAGACAGGCATTGAGAAACTACTGGCAGCAAGCTGCACGCAATAAATGCACCCTCAGCAGGAGGAGCGCGAATAGTGAGCAGCGTCGTGCGTTCCCGCCTGCCCGCGAGAGACGATTCGTGGTCGAGCAGTCTGAGCTACAGCCTGCTCTCCACACTGCACCTTACTAGAGCCATAATTGTTCATAGGTAGTAACACACATTTCCATATTTTATAAATGATATTATTACATTATTATCTTGATTTAACAAATAAGCAACATAAAGCCCATACACGTTCATCGAGTTATTAATAATAATAATTACTCCAGCACACCCATCATTAAAAGGAAAAGTAGTAGGAAAAGTAATAGGAAAAGTCTATTACACTATCCACGACACCCGGCGTGTTATCGTCTGGTGTTGTGTTGAAGCGGCTAGACGAAAAGCCGTTTATGTTCACAGACTGAACAACCATTGTTTTGAATTTACATCACAAAGTACAAGAAGCTATTTTCAAATGGTATGAATTGTATAATGTATACTACTAAATGCAGCGTTTCTGATTTATTAGCCCGCGAGAGAGGATTCGTGGTAGAGCAGTCTGAGCTACAGCCTGCTTTTCACACTGCATCTTACTAGAGGCATAATTATTCATATGTACTAACACACATTTCCATATGTAACAAATGGTAATATTTTATTATTATCTTGTGTTAACAAATAAACAACATAAAGCCCTTACACGTTCATCGAATTATTAATTATAATAATACTCCAACACACCCATCAATAAAAGGAAAAGTAATAGGAAAAGTCTATTACACCATCCACGAGACCTGGCATGTTATCGTCTGGTGCTGTGTTGAAGTGGAAATACGCAAAGCCGTTTATGTTCACAGACTGAACGACCATTGTTTTGAATTTACATCACAAAGTACAAGAAGCTATTTTCAAATGGTATGAAGTGTATAATGTATACTAATAAATGCAGCGTTTCTGATTTATTAGCCCGCGAGAGAGGATTCGTGGTCGAGCAGTCTGAGCTACAGCCTGCTCTCCACACTGCATCTTACTAGAGTCATAATTATTCATATGTACTAACACACATTTCCATATTTTACAAATGGTATTATTTTATTATTATCTTGTGTTAACAAATAAACAACATAAAGCCCTTACACGTTCATCGAATTATTAATTATAATAAATACTCCAGCACACCCATCAATAAAAGGAAAAGTAATAGGAAAAGTAGTAGGAAGAGTAATAGGAAAAGTCTATTAATCTATCCACAACACCTGGCGTGTTATCGTCTTGTGCTGTGTTGAAGCGGCTAGACGACAAAATGCCGTTTATGTTCACAGACTTAACGACCATTGTTTTGAATTTACATCACAATGTACAAGAAGCTATTTTCAAATGGTATGAAGTGTATAATGTATACTAATAAATGCAGCGTTTCTGATGTATTATGTACAAAATACTATTCTGCATTTCAAAAAAAAATTTTATTTATATTTTGTATAAAAAATGTGAAGAAGTTTTGAATGCACACTCTAGATGAATTGTAATTAAACTTATTACTTACATCTAAAATATAATGATTGGGTCCAAGTACTTAAAAATAATAAGAAATGTATGTATTTTTTTCACATTAATTCATTTTCTTTAAGTGTTTAATTATACATAATTATATATTAAATAAAATAATGAAGGAAAACATTGTATTATTATGTATCTCGTGAGAAATTTTGTATGCACTCGCTTGCAGTTTTTGCTTACTCTGCAAAATTTTTCTGCTAAGCGTGCATAATTAGAAAGAAATGAGGGGAAATTTAGGGATTTAAATAGAGGTACCTTTTGGCAATTTTACCATTCAAAAAATTCACTCGTAACTTATAATTAGAATCAAAAGTAATCTCTATATTTATAGAAATGAATGATTCAGATAGGCCATGTAGTATATTCTGTTCTGTTGATGAGTGAAAAATCAAAGCAATATATATATTAAATCGAATTAATAGTAATACTTTATTAATGGATTTGGATAAAGGGTATAAGGAATAAGTAAAAGCAGGCAAAAGGAGCTCTATCCAAACATTGTTTACACTTCAACATTATGTAGTAAAAGATATGTGTCGAGTGTCTATCGGTGATCCACCTACTGTTGGTAGGTATAGATTTTATTTAACACCCTATAATTTTATGATTAATATTCATTAATTTTTTTTTTGTGTACTGAAACATTGACATTAGTATACTTATAATGTTAATAATTCCCGTTCCATTAAAAAAATCACTCAGACCCTAAAACGATAGTTAATTTCTATATTCACAGTCGTGTGTGAGTCAGAGAGGAAATTCAGAACTGTTAAAGAGTAGGAAATCATAACTGAATATGTATTAAATGAAATTGATGGCAACACTTTGATAACGTTAACAAAATTAGACAAGTGGTAGAGGGATTTAGTGGCCGCTGGCGAAAGCAGTATAAACAAAACATTGGTTAAATTACTAAATTTTAAATTGCAAAATATGTGCCAAGTGTCCATCAGAGAAGGACACAACACCATTGTTAATCCATCTACTGTTGGTAAGCATAGAATTTATTTAACAGTGTTCATATATAGCCAATGATATTTTAATTAATATAAATAACATTGATCGTATACTATAACATACAAATTTGTTTATTTTATTAATAAAAATCGTATATATATATATATATATATATATATATATGGGACAGGGTAAATGAACCGAAAGGGAAATAAACCGAAGGGGAAATAAACCGAAAAGGAAATAAACCGAAGAGGAAATGAACCGAAAAGAAATGAACCGAAGAGGAAATAAACCGAAATTTTTACTTGGCCACGCCCTCGCCACGCCTCCGTTTAACAAAGTGGTGGGAGGTATTGTAAAATCTGGCAACACTGTACACTTTTCGGTTTATTTCCTTTTCGGTTCATTTCCTCTTCGGTTTATTTCCTTTTCGGTTTATTTCCTCTTCGGTTTATTTCCTTTTCGGTTTATTTCCCCTTCGGTTGATTTCCCTTTCGGTTCATTTCCTCTTCGGTTTATTTACTTTTCGGTTTATTTCCTCTTCGGTTTATTTCCTTTTCGGTTCATTTCCTCTTCGGTTTATTTCCTTTTCGGTTTATTTCCTCTTCGGTTTATTTCCCCTTCGGTTGATTTCCCTTTCGGTTCATTTCCTTTTCGGTTCATTTCCGATTCGGTTTATTTCCTCTTCAGTTCATTTCCTTTTCGGCTCATTTCATTTTCGATTCATTTCCTTTTCAATTGAATTAAAAAAAAATCTAAATGTATGAATATATAGTGGTTAAAAGTTGAAAGACTATTCCGATCACTTTAACCCCAATAATGTATACACTCATCAACTTGCAAAATTTCCCTTTGCAGACATGTTAATCACCATGCCCTATGTTATTCTTATGAGACATGATGATTAATATGGCTGCAAGTGGAAATTTTCCGAGACGACGTCGAGTGGTTAGCATGATATGCTGGCATTGAACTGTTCAAGCAACGTCGAGCACATGGATGCTAGAAAAGTAAAGTTAAAAAATTTGTCTGCAATGCAGGTTGCCTATTTTAAAAAATACCCGAACAGCTGATTTTCTATCCACATTTTAAGATGCCTTACAATACGGTCAAAATGGAAAAAATACTTTATATTAGAACAATGGATCATGGTGCACAACTGAGGTGGTGCCGTTGAATTCATCAGCGGTGCTGGTTAATTTGACTATAAAATAATTAAAATCAAATCAAATGAGGTGGCCAGCTTGACGGTTTTCCAGTTACCTCAAACCTTTAAATACACAATATAAATGTGAATTGCATATCCCAATCATTGCATGGTGATGCCGTGGGTTGGTGCAGTTTATTTTAGTGGTGCATCATTACATTAATTTTAATTAATAAATCCGTCATCGCCGTCTTCGCGCGAGGCGATTGAGGTAGGGAGAACGCGCGATTTTTTCAAAATCGTATTTTTAAACTTAGAATATTTCTCAATTCTGCGGAACACTCGCAATCGCTTATTTTCTCGAATCTATACTATTGCAATGTAAAGTTCTGTTTGTATGGTTAAAGTTAAGTTATGGTTAATACACTTGTGTATTGGAGAGTTTGCATGATTTACTGGCTTTCAATACGCTGAAATAAAAATTTAAAATTGTAATAAAGTGTTACACGCGTGTAAGAGTAAATATTGTTACTTTTTATTTTATCATTATAATATTAATTACAGCTGATTCGTTTTGTATCACAGAGTTGAAACATGACTTTTTTTTTCGCAATTTTATTTGGACGAGAGGATACAGCTTTTACTTCTTATACAGTAAATGAGAAAAACAATACAGATATTATGAAGACGAATAATGAAGAAATTGTTAACCTTTTTTAGATGCTAGGCCTCGTTTGAATTTTAAAAAGTAATCTGAGGGGATCAGTCAGTGCAGAACATGATATTTTAATTAAAATAAATATATTGCAATTTTATTCCTTATTAGTTCAACATTTTAATAATACACATTCTGTATAACATTATAATAGTTTGAGTATATATAATAGGCAAATATGCACTTACTAATTTTTTAAAGCAACTTATTATTATTATTATTATTTTTAAAGTGCTATTTTGCAGTAGAAAGGTACCCGACATAAAGTTTGTATTAACAGATTAGCATTGTAATAGTTATCAGGTCTGTTTCGTGTGCTATTTTATGTAAAATTCCTCACAGAAAAATGTATTGTGCCTTTACAATGGAATGTTAATATAGTAGGAACGCTATAGTGTAATTTATTTTAAATATTTTTATTGATAAAAAACAACAATACAGTCCTATACCAAGGCTGGAAGCCTTATAGAGTATAGGTACTGTTTTACAATCATCTTATATTTTAGATTAATTAAATTATTTTATTTATGTTTATTTTAGTGTTGGTTAATAAGGGTTTTATAGGGTAAGAAAATTATTATATTTATAGATCATTTTTAAAAATAAATATTACGTTGATTGATTGGTTGATATTTCGGAGCAATTGACACATTTTGGTCAAGTATGCCCTAAGTGCATTAATACAGTATTAATACAGTATACAGTATAATATTGTATCATGTTTAATTTTTAAGGTAATTATAAGTTTTTTGTCTCTATGTTGTATTATGTACATCCACATGATAAATAAATAAATAATAAATAAATAAATAAATAAATAAATAAATAAATAAATAAATAAATAAATAAATAAATAAATAAATAAACAGCCAAAATTTCTACGCACAGAGACATGATCCGAGTCTTATAGAGTGAATTACGCTGACGTCATGCCCCTGGTATAATAGAGGGAGCTCTCTGATCGAGGTGCGCCAGAATGCAAATAATTATATTGTGCTGGCATATAATAAACAAAGTGAATTTTTTGTTTAGTGGTTTTACCAAAAGCTATATACTAGACTTTGGTTTTTACTTAAGGGTAAGATAACACGAACAATCGATTGTTGTAGTCCCTTTTGATTAACATGTAAACCTTAGCAACCTCATAATAATTCTGAATTTTTTTTTGAGAGAGAGTTTAGCACCAAAAAAATGTGTAAAAAATTTCAAAACAATCGGACGATTCAATTTTTTTAAATTAATTTTTTAAATTTTCAGTATAGGGCTTTCCCATGCATGGAGACCTAAACTAAGAAATTAATTTAAAAAAATTAAATCGTCCGATTGTTTTGAAATTTTTTCCACATTTTTTTGGTGCTAAAAACTGTCTCTCAAAAAAAATTCAGAATCATTATGAAGTTGCTATAAGGTTTACATGTAAATCAAATGGGACTTCAACAATCGATTGTTCGTGTTATCTTACCCTTAACTGCAATAAACAAAATAAATCAGGTTTAAGTACTGTAAGAATATGGAACAGTACACGGTAGAACTCTTAGAAAAAAACTCGCCACCAAAAAGCTATAAGTGTATTTTTTTCCACTCAATTGTTCCTATATTTTCAAAAACGATCTTGCCCAATATTCTCTTTCTCCCTCCCCTCTTTCTGCTGCGAGCAGGTAGCGACTAACTGTATCTCTCTTCCCGAGTCTCATTTAAAAATAAGCAGCAATCAAGTCTATATTATGTCCTCAGTCGCCAACTATTATAAATATGATAACATGTGAAATAAATAAATAAAATGAACTTATGAGAGGAAGTTAATTGAAAAAGAAAGAATGGAAAAAGAAATTAATCTAAATTTACTGACGAAAAGAATAGAAAAATATACCAAATTCTAAATTTTAGTTCAAATAAGTTACGAGTCTTCAGTAAAATTGTTAATACATATGTAATATGTGCACATGTATAGAATTTTACAAAAATGAAGATATAGGAAAAGGGAAGGAAATGGACCGAAAAAATAAAATGATAAAATAAATAGACACATATATTATGTGTCAATATTCTCTTTAAAAAAATATTTAAATCGAATGTTAAAAATTGAAAATGGAAAAGGAAATGAATTCAGAAGAAATGTATCGAAGAGGAAATGAACCGAAATAGGTGTGCGATGTTGCCAATAGCATTTTTTTGAGCTGCGCCTTTTCTTTGAGGCGGAGCTAACCCCCTCCACGACGTTTTAAATTTCGGTTCATTTCCTCTTCGGTTTATTTCTTTTCGGTTCATTTCCCTTTCGGTTTATTTCCTTTTCGGCTGATTTCCTGTATCCCATATATATATATATATATATATATATATATATATATATATATATATATATATATATATATATATATATATATATATGTATGAATGAATTTATGTACTTATGTGTAATTTTTTTGTAATATATTATATATTTAACCACACCTGTTCTGAATCTCTATCAAAGAATGAAGATGGGAAAGTATACCTTAAAAACCTCGATTCAAATAAGTATAAATGATTGTTTATATGAATATGTGTTAAATTTTATTCTATTATAATAGGTATTAAACAGGTATCGAAGTAGTCGACCCTGCTCCTCGAGCTGTATGTGAAACGCAACAAAATACTTCTGCAACTTCTGATACCATACTTCAGCAGCAGAACCATAGAGACCAGCCATCTACTAGTAGAAACAACAACTATCAAAAAAAAAGAGAGGTAAAAATAATATAATATATTGTTTGATAATGAAATATATTTTTAAATTTCAAAAATGTATTTTGTCTTTAGTTAAACATGTATGTATTTAATGTTCTATTATTAATTTTGTATGTTTTAGAACGTAATTCATCATCAGCTTTGTCAGCCGATTTAGACAAAGGTTATTAAAAATGAGAAACCGTAGGAAGCTATAACCTAACCATGATCACACTACTAAATTTTGCTTTGCAAGATTAGTGCCAAGTGTGCAACAGAGAAGGAAGCAACACCGTCAATTATCCAACTGCAATTAGTAAGCATATAATTTATTAAATACTATTTAATTTTATGTATAACAATTTCATACATATAAATACATAATATATATGACCAGACATCTACAAGTAGAAAGAACAACTATCTAAAGATGAGAGGTAAAAATAATATAAAATGTTAAACGATAATGATAAGTATTTATAATTGTAATAAATGTATATCGTCGTTACTTATACAAAAAAAGGTACAGTAGTGTCACCTATTGTTATAAAAATATTACAGTATTTTTCATATTTAGGGTACAAGGAAAAACTTCTTACGAATCTATAACTGCATTACTTGAAAACGCCTGCGCAGCAGCAACGCGCTACAGAAAGATATGTGGCACCCGGCAATCTACAGCGCAATAACCATATATGGTTACTTTCTGTAAGTTAGCCGAGAGAAATTTAACTTCTGGCGGAAACTCTTATTATATTTAGTGTTAGTTAATATCCATATTAGGAAAGTTCATATATATTAATGACAGTTATCTTATGTGTTTTAAACCCTATATGAATATTACATTAATATTTGATGGAAGTCAATTCTCGTTCATTGAGATAAAGCGAATCCACTGTACGCCTACAACTACCAAAGTTTAATCTGAACAATACACAGACTAGCATACCAACTATCTTTGGGTCATAAAAAGGTCTGTTTAATTGGTTACCTTGACTCACAACATCTACACCGAGAATGTGATCAACCTTAAATGAATTGCCATCTCTATACAAGTATGTGTGTACTTTATTATTGGAATAAATAGTTTACATTTAAATTATAATTTATATAATCATGTTATCATTTATCTATATGCATGATGACCCACGATCACTAAATTGTTGTCTGAGTTATATTAACAGCAATAATAAAGAGAAAGTAAAAAATTAAAAAAATATAATTAATATTATAGATAAATACCCCCTTCTCCCCTACCTCAGAAAACGTGACAGTAAGCTAATTTTATTTTATATTTTTCAGCATGTGTCTTAAAATAATCTGATCGCGACGGATCGAAAAGCTTGTCGACCTATAATGGTCAAGTAGGTACATCTAATCGTAATCAAAGTAAGTTCCTCTTTTAAATACAAAATAAAAAACAATGTATAATCATTTAAATAAATATACATAAATATAAATTAAAAAAATCGCCGCTCAAAAATCATATTTAAGATGTGGCATATCTAAAGAAATACCGAAAATTTTAAGGCACATACTAAAAACATATTTTAATTATTTTATGATTTTATTGGTTCACAAAAAGAAAAAGATATAAAGAAGGGTCTCCAAAAAATAAATTCGCATAAACTCTTTAATGTAGCATCTACTCCCCTTTTTCGCTCGCACTGAATCTACCAAAACCCTTAAAACCTACCAATTCGTCAACTACATCGGAAAAAGATGCGACTGGTGTGGTTTCACCCATCCAGCAGTCTGAACCTCCTGCAGACCAGCTACAAAACCTACAGCAGCAGTCAACTACAATTAAAGACAGCAAGTCTGCGCTCGAATATCATGGAAAAACAGGTAAAAATTAATGTTATTTATATAAATTTGGACGTATATTAAAAGGACTTCCATAAGTCCTTATAACATTCAATATTTAATTTTTTTTTTTTTTTTTTACATTGAAGAATAGAGATGGAGAAAGTAAACCAACATTCTAATTCTAAAGAATTCTAAAGAATACAAATATTCTTAAATATCCACTCCTCCTCTTTATCTTCCTATGAATCCACCACCACTGAAAAATCCATCTACTGCAGAGGAGAATGCTACACCTGAGAAAGAACAACCCGTTCATTAGCTGGATGAACATTAGCACTCTTGAAATGTAAACAAGGAGTCTTCTTGTAAATCACATAGAGGAAAAGTTATGAAAAAAAAAAATAGTAAATATATGTAAAGTTCCCTTTCCAGCAGATTGTTTGTGCAGGATGATACTTTCCATGAACCGTGTTGTACGTGGCAAAAGAACTAAATGTCAGCACTTAATGCATGAGGCAAGAGAAATAAACAATTGACATTACTTGATCACTCGGGTGCTAAAACCTAATTATTAGCAGTAATTACGGGTAAAAATAAGGAAACATCCTTCAAATTTGAAAACAGACAATTAAAATAAATACATAAGTTTAAAGTCTTACATATGTATATGTAATTTTTCTTAATACCTTTGTTATATAAAATACAACTGTACATCGATGCATACATTGTGATTATTTTTAAAATTGTAATGAATTTAAAAAAATATCATTATAACCCCTTCCTAAAATGCCTACGAAACATTTTATAAGCAAAGTCGTATTATTCAAATATATATATATATATATATATATCACTTAACATGTTAAAGAATATAACTTTATTTCACTAGGTCATCATGTTGCAACCATTAAATGTGTGAACAATTTTTTCAAGGTCTCGGAGTCAGCTAGGAAATCCTATGCGTCAGGTAATTAAATGGTCATGCTCATTTATTATTCTTGTCTTCTTCCTCAAGTGAACTGAGACTGATAGAGAGAACTAACATACAAAATTAGAACTAATTCAAACGTAGTATATTTATTCATAATTGTTTGTTAGATATATATATATATATATATATATATATATGCAAGGCCGTGGCCACCCCCGTTCCAGAAGAGCCCGCGAAACGCTCAAGTTAGGGTTTCGGAAGTTTCGGGGTTTCAAGAAGTATGTAATTAATTAGTAAATAGAAGTACCCAATAGGGTTTAATTAATTTTAAAAAAAATATATAAAAATATTTACGCATTCTAAGTTAAATGTAAAGAAAAATCAATTTATTAAAAGTAAAAAAATTTCCCAATTAAAAATCCCACATATGGGATCGGAAGAAACCGAGCCTGCCCGTCGAAATATAGAGGTTACTTGCAAAATCGTTCAGCAAAGTTTGTAATCCCTTATGGTAAGATAATACACGAGACATATACCTATGTTCGATTCTTAATTTATTCCATTCGTATTGCGATATAAAAATTTTACATATATATCATATATGGGTATATGGTAAAATTCCCGGCTTGCCGTCCCAACCTTGTTTGAGCTACCCTGGCTACCTGAGGTGCCTGATCATGAAGTTGTGGACTTCACTAATGGATTTTGCAAATGGGTGAAAGATTGTGCAGCAGTGAAAGTTATTAGAGACTTGCACAAAAATATTGCAAAATGAAGTAAATAGACTTTCTTTATCAGAGAAAGATGATTTTTCAATGTTGTTTAATCGGCACATTCTTGCTTTGGAGTTTGTATCTGATACACTGGAATTTTGTTGTGGTGTCGCAACTTCAAAGAAACTTGATATTTTGTATATGCATGATAATCAGTTAAATGAGAGGGTAAAAATGTTAAAGAAAAGTTTAGATTCAAATTTTGCAACAATCGCTCATAATAATGAAAATATTATTAATTTTGGTAAAAATGTTGAAGCAAATTTTTATAATATTAGTGATTAAATAAAATTGATTAATAAGCATTTTATTGAAATGCAAGAGGAGAATAACAATCGTGATGAAGGTTATGCGAATTTATTTCAGATTAATTTAAAAATGTTTCATTCGCTTATTACACAGAATATTAATTTTGTTAGAATGTTTGAAAAGTATGAAATTTTGTCAAAATGTAAAAATAATTTGTTGTCAGTACTGGCGGTTCCAGTAGAAATTTTAAAGAAACAATTATTGGAAATTCGTGGAAAATTAAATAAAGATGGTTATGACTTAGCTATTCCGATACAACAGCTAACTAGGTATTATCAATTAAAAATAGCAGAGTGCACTCACAGCGACATTAATCATATAATATTGGTTAAGGTTCCGATCGTTAAAATGAATTATTCATGGCAGTTGAGGGAATTTTTGGCTATTCCTTTTCAGTGGAAAAATAATCTTTGTGTGATTTTACATGATTTTTCATTTATGGCTGTGAGTGGACCTGATATTCAGGTTATTTCGGGGGAAAAGTTGACACACTGTAAACCACATGATGATGGACTTTGATACCTTCCACGATATCCGTCCGATTCCATTTGTGGTACAGGCTCTCTTTTTGACATTCAAAAAGAGAGCCAAAGAAAATTGGGGCTTATGACATCAAGATAAACAATTTGTTGCGCTTGACGAATCATGGCGCTTGATGTCATTAGCCCCAGTTTTCTTCGGAGTGCTTTTTAAATGTCAGCTGCTGAATTGGTAGACGGCTGAGGGTGGTGACCAATTTTTCGGTGCACATGTTAGTTTTACATTATTTATAAAAAGATAAAAATATAAAAGCTGAAGCGGTCCCCCTAATTTAAAAACTACTATAATCTATTTCAAATCAATGGCAGAAAACATAAAAATAACTCTATCTCATTACGCAATGTTAGTTACGAAATGATTAAAAGAATCCAAAACTTACAAGCAGATATTCGGTTTAACGGGCGAAATATGTCAAATGAAATAAATAATATGAAAATTGATATAAATTTTGTTTCAATAATTTCACAAATGATTTCTGTGTTAAACAAGGCATTGACTCTTTTAAAAGATTTTAATCAGGCAATTCTCGTTTCTAAAAATTCATACATTTAAGTCATGTTTTGTTACTCCCTCAGGATTTTATTTCAACCTTAAATGCTTTCAAAAATAGTCAAAAATTTGATCAACAACTCCATGACACAGTAGATAAAAGAAATATTGATGATTTTTATGCATTGTCATTTGTAGAATTATTTACACATAATCATTACCTTATCATAGTTGCAGCATTACCACTAACCTCAGCCAAAAAATTAAAATATATACAATACAAATTAATTCTGAACCCAACATATCAGCATCTTTAATTACTGCATGCAATGGAACATGAATAAATTTCTTTTCCTAGCATCTGATAATAATATATGCTTTTTTTCGGGTCACAAAATCACATGCTTATGTACCACAAAGAAATCAAAATTATTCGAATTGTCGAATGGAATAAACAAAATCTCGGTTAAATCTTGTGAAGTATCGTTATTAAATAATAAACAAATTACAGACTAATGCACTCTTTCAATTTTTAAATCAGAATCGCCACAGTTTTTTTCCTTAGCTTTTGATATTTTGTTTTCTACAGCCGGAAAACATCATTCACTTTACTTCGTTATCATCTAAACAATAAAATAAATACACATAACACATAATTTCATGTGTATTAAACGGTCATGGATTAAGAAATTGTTTAGAGTGTGAGTTACATGGATAAGTATTTCTCGTAAATGGTGACTTCCGGAATAACATCCTAACTACAATTTCATATAAATTTGGCATAACAAAATTGCAAGGATGTGTTCCAACACCGATAAATTTAACTTATTATTTTATATCGCTCTCGAACATAAACGAAACATTATTATTAATTCAACCCTCAGTTGACAGTCCTGTTACCCCCTGTTTGTGTATTCAATAATGATCAAAGGTCATGTGCCAGCTCAGTCACCAAAGTACATGGCATGCATGTTGCCAGCCTTGCATTGCTTTGCATAAAGATAGCAATCCTACGCCAGCCACGAAAGCGCGAGCGCCTCGTGCATCTGTCACTTGGCAGGCGCGATTGTGTGTAGAAAGTAGAAATAATAAAATAGTTTAAGCGCAATAATTAATATTTAATTTCTTGATTTAAGCCAGTCCAATAGCTTTACACAGGCAACCGAAATAGTTTTTACAATACTGCAATTTGACACTTCATGTGTAACACCAGCATTGCTGCCTTTTCTTAGCTTTACTTCAACCCTGCGGAGGTAAAATAATTTTACCGGCAACAAATATTTACAACTATGGCAGTCAGATTTGCAGCGCTCAGAACCACACTCACTTCTTATGGCCTTGCTAACGCTGCGCGCGACATATATTATCTTCTCATCGACGTCTTGATTTATTTTTAGTGGATCAACAACATATACAGCATCTCTTTTTGCACTTAATTGCTTCCTTGGTACCTGTAAGAAAATCATTTTTGCAACTCTGGAGGAATAGTAAAAGAGTCAGGTAGCACCGGCTCACTATATGTTGGTAAGAGCCCATCCGGGGTTGCGATTCCCAAGGCATCAACATGTATATTTGAATCTGCTGTACAAGAGGCTAGCGACACTTAGCCACTGCAAAGCAAAATCTCCTGATTTACTACGTCTATAACGCCCTGATACTTCCACAAAAAACCTAGTACTATAAAATCCTAGCTCATATTGGCTATTTTGGTGTTCGACCACATGCATTTCCATCCTATATTTTCTACCGTTAATACGCAATTTTTTGTTAATGTAGCCACATGATTTGACTTCATTATTGCCCAGGCCAACTATATTATACTTGCTTCGTTGCAGATATTTTGTCCCACTATTGTGCCAAATTACTGATTCTTGAGCTGCCGTGTTTTCCAAAAATTTAAGATCTTCTCCATTCCATTTTGCACTAAGTATCAGCTGAATTGACCCCTCGTCGCAGTTACCTTGATCCTCTGTACTACTTATTGGGACAAACCCAGTGACCACATGGACATCCCGGGGACCTTGCGAACATCCCCGCAAGATCCCCCAACATCCCCGAACGTTTTACGTGCTAGTTTTCAAAACCCTTTAACTTTAAACATGTTTTTCGTGTTCTAAAAAAGGTTTTATCTACACTTCGAAAATAATTTTCTAGATTTTTTAATATTTTTATGAAAGTCTCTCAGAACATCCCCTGAGGATGCAACACGGCTGTCCCTTGAACATCCCCGGGGGACTTTGAAAGAACCCTTTAGTCAATGTTTATTTCATTAAAATCATAATATGTGCTGTTCATTATTATGTACTGATTTTAAAAATATACAAATATAGTTAATATTATTTAAAATTTTATATGAAAATATTAATATTTAAAATAAGACGGGAAATCTTACTTAATATTAAAGTGTGTAATTTGCACGAAAAAATAATTTTTTTTAATAAAATATCCTCGTAGAAAAAAATATCTATGAAAAATAAACAAAGTCCCATCAAAGTCCCCCGGGGATTTTAGAGGGACGCTTGAACGTCCCACAAATGTCCTCGGAGGGACCTTTAAAAATTTCTAAAATATTAAAAATATTTTTTTTTTTAATGTCGAAGTCTGTTAACAATTAGAGATGCATTTGAGTGTTGCAATTTATAATTAATTAATGTATAAACATGTTTTTATTAAAATTATAAAATTTTAATTAATTATTTTAATTTATTTTTAAAAAATTTAAATCTCAATATATTTAATGTTGTATTAAATAATAACAATCTCCCAATGTACCAGTTTGCTTAAAAAAATAAAAAAACGCAACTTCGCTCGTAATATTAAAATATTATACAACACCCAAAACTTTACAATTTATATACCCAAATAAACCACACTTTAGTAACGAAGAGCAATATCCAAGTTGTCTACGACGTCGTCTATCAACCAAAAGGTCCGAGTTTGATTCCCGACGCACCCAAATTTTTTATTTGGTAATCTTGTAGTCCTCATTCTAAAAGACCCTAAACTTCTTTAATATAAATTTTAAGATGAATTAATATGTAATTGGCAAGTGAAAATTAGGGAACATCCCCGAGGGATGTCCACAGGACGTCCGCAGGGACGTCCTTTTTTGATGGACATGGGGGATGTCCTTGGGGACATCCAACAGGGACCTTAGAGGGATGTCCCCGGAACGTCCCGGGGACGTCCATGTGGTCACTGGGAAGGCGCGTCCAAGCCCCTGAACGTGGATGACGGAGCTCTTTGCGTGTTTGGGCCCGCTTTGGTGACCGCGCCATATTTTCTCCTGTTTGTGTGTTCAATAATGATCAAAGATCATGTGCTAGCTCAATCACCAATGTGCAGGGATTGCTTGTTGCTAGCCTAGCATTGCTGGGTATCGAGAGACCATTCCTACGCCAGCCACCAGCACGCGAGCGTCTCGTGCGTCTGCCGAACGGCTGGCGCGAGTGTGAGCTGCAAGGACAGCCAATTTATTTTGCTATAATACAAAGATTTACTGCTATGCTGAAATAAATAAAAATGAGTGCGTGCTAAATAAAAATATTGCCTAATATATGCGTGAATGCGTGCAATGCAATGGACATTGGTTGTGTCAATGATTTTTTATGTGCTTTCGAGGCTGCAAATAATAACTTATAAAAAAACGTATTTGTTTTTTTTTGAGTTGCATATAATATGCATTTATACAGTTCCCAAATAAATTAATTATTAAATAAAATTTAATTAAAACATTGCAGTTGTGATTTTCCAATAAAATTTAATATCCATTTATAAATATCACAGTAAAAGTAACTTATATGCCATACAGTGAAATAAAAATAAAATTACATGCCAAAACTCAAATGTTAAAATAAATTATATATTTTATCGATAAATATTTTGTATACGATCAAGTGTTTTTAATTATGTGCTACAGTAAAAATCCAGTTACAAAATGATTAATAATAGTTTAGAATCAGTGATTTTATTCCTGCATTTTGTTATTAGCATTCATTAATAAAAAAAAAATACAATGCACTATTGAAAAGATAGTTTTCTGCTTGCAGCTGTGTAAAATTTCACACTATGTACTTTATATCCAGTGTCTTTTTGACATTGCAATGTGCAGTGTAAGTTTCACGTGCAATGCAGAGCAGGAAGTGTGCTAGAATCCAGCAAGTAGAATATGACATAAGCGCATTGTTGTTACTTCTTACACTTGCGGCTTTCAGAAATGTTAACAAAATAACTAATGAATTCTTGCATTGAAGATGAATAATTTTTTAATTTAACTTTTAATTAATGTGCCCGTACAATAAAATTGCCAAAAAACCAACATTATTATTTTGAAGTGTACTGTGGGTCAAACCTCTGCCAAACAAGATACCTTCTTTTCGTTTTCTTGCTTCAGGTAACTACGTGAGGACCAGCGTGTCGTCAAGAGCGAACGAAGAACAAAGGTAGTTAAATAAATATTGATTTTTTTATGTAAATTCGAGTATGGGATGTTTGCTCGAACCATTATATTTCCTTCTTGTATTGTCATTTTCAGAGCAAAATGTTGTCTGCAGGGAGAGTATTGTTACCTCCTGTTTGAGTATCCAATAATGATCAAAGGTTATGTGCTAGCTCAGTCACCAAAGTACAGGGCTTGCATGCTGCCAGCCTAGCATTGCTGTGCATCGAGAGAGCATTCCTTTACGCCAGCCACGAGCACGCGTGTGTCTCGGGCGTCTGTTGCTAGGCAGGCGCGATTGTGTGTACACAGTAGAAATAATAAAATAGTTTTAGTGCCATAATATTATTTAATTTCTTGATTTAAGCCTGTCCAATAGCTTTACATAGACAACAAAAATAGTGTTAACAGTACTATCGAGCTCGAAAAATTATTGCATGATTTGGAAAAAAAAAACTTAATTATTACAGCGCAGATAATTTAAAATGTTTATTGTTGCCGATTTTGTAATTAAAATTAGTTATTGCTGATAAAAGCATTTGCAAAAAGGGGTGAAAAATAATGTGACTCACCGTTATGAAGAGAAAAAGTAACAGACTGCATTTGCCAAGCATGTTTTAAAAACTGCTTTTGAGTGTTGGAACTTTTATATCCTGTTGAAATATGTCACCGGAAACTGAATACTAAATGACTGAATCTGAATTTTTTTATTTATTTATCAACCAGCTGCTTTCATGAATATTTACTCATATTTATATCGTTATATTTAGTTTGCAATGTCAATTATTAAAAAGTAATTGAAACATGAAACAAATTACCATTATTCCGTTAATTGTTATTTATTTTTCTGATAATAATGTTTTAACTTATATTTGCTGTATTATTACTAGTAAAAAAAATCGTTTCTCTTATTAAATTTTTTCATAAATCAAAATTTTTAACTTCAATTATATGTATTGTGTCACAATTCATTAATGACTTTTTTGAAGGATGGATGGCAAGTATTCTTAAACCATACTTGTTTCGATGAAATATCTCCTCCACTTCGTTGCTTAATAAAATGTTTTATTAATCAATAAATATCATCGAAACAAGTAAAGTATTCTGGACCTCTGCGAACAAACAATTTTGACTAAATTCATTTTTTAACCTATATAAAACATAGAAACTGATAACAATTTGTAATAAATTTACATTTTTTTTTTAATATTTTTTTGTAACATCTCTATAATGTAATAGTACCAACAAAGTCGTCATATTCATGATTTAATTCTTCAAGCTTATATATAAATTATTTGAGCTAACTATTATCTGAATCTTCATTTTTTAGGAATTTTTCATATAAGTTTTATCTTCTTAATATTCCGTGCTAAAAAATATAATGTTAAACTATAATATTGCTGATAAAAATGTGTGTGCTGAGTTCATCAATGCCAAACTCATTCTCAGAATCTTTAACTTTGCCCTTTTGACTTTTGCGTACTTGAATTATATATCACTATCATCCAGCAATTGTGTCAAAGCTGCTCAGTTTCAATTTGGAAGTGAGTTGAAATCTTCAATACAGTAAGTGCTCTCATTTCATCCTTTTTTTTAATTTAGGAAAAATCTAGTTTCTTAGTTTCTACAATTGTTTTCTTAAAGTTATCTTATAGCAAAAAAATCATTAAGTATTGAACCTAATATTGAATGGTTTAGTGACAGAATAAATTATAACTTCATGCATTTAGGGACATTGAAGGACCGAGTATATAGTATGTTCGATTGTTTCGCTACACCATACAATGTGTGGAACAGGCAGGTATATGTTAAGGGTCTAGCAAAAGTAGAATGTGACGCTAAGTTTAAGGAAAGAAAGACATGGCAATTTTCTGTGTCCATGACACCTATTAAAGAAAACGGATAGTGTTTGCATTTAAATATTTGTATACATTTTTATAACACATACACACACACATAAACATATTTATGCATATATATATATATATATATAGATTAGGACCATGTTAAAATTCAAAAAATGTGATACCTGTGTATCACATTTCAAAAAGAATAATGTAATGGTCAGCATTACTGCCGCCCTTAGTCCCACAGTCACCTTTGATCCGGGCTTAGGAACGTGGTTGCACCATGGACAGTTCTGTGTGGTGAGAACTGCATGGCAGGCAAAATAAGCACGGAGCGGAGGTGAGCTGGCATCGGGACTCGTGGAGTTGAGACGGCACGTCTAGCCGACCTCCGCGATCGCCAATTGTGCTAAGAATTAATAAGAATTAATTAACCCTAATTTTATTAAATACATGTTCCGATTTAACTGTAATGTGTGCGAGTTGTACAATAAAGGGTAAAGAGTAAATTAAACTCTGCCTGTCGTTAAAATCATTTATACATCACACCATTAAGCAAGTTCAATGAATAATAATTATTGTAAGATAAATTGAATCTTACAATAATATGTTAACTCACCTTCTTTATATATCTTAAAGTGTGCTTTATTCAAAAGAACCAACTTACTGAGATACTCAGAAAAATGACATGCATTCATCCAAAACGAGAAATAGCAATAATGTAGCAATAGGCTTTCATAAATCAGTTTTTTTTTTTTTTTTTTTTTAAAAAAATGCTATGACTAAATCAGCAATGATATATGATTTTTTACCATCCAGTCTTAGAGATGTTGAAAGTGATAAAGCTTTTAAAAACATGTTGAAACGGTTTTTAATTGAAAATTTTTTTTATTCAGTCAAAAGATTTTTTAGTGCTAAATTGCCTGAACACATAATCAGAAATTTTTAATATAATTAATATTATTGTTAATAAGATTTCTGTTTAATTAAAATAAATTTAAAAGTTTTATTTGATTAATTTGGTAAATTGTAAATAATATTGATATATGATTGATGTAAAATCTGATATATATTTGATTTGTGAATGTATGTTATTTATGTGCACTGTGTTGTTTCTTGCTATTGACTTTTAGTTTGTTTATCTTAATTGACATGATCTAAGTTCGTCTATGTAAAACCCAAATAATTAAAAAAAATATTTGAATTTGAATATATATATATGAACACATTATTTTTTTCTTAAAAAAGACACAAAAAAATTAAAACAGGAATTTTTTAATTTTTTTTATCAATAGAAGACAATGACCATTAAAATAATCTGTAAAGTAATTGAAGTTAAAATTTTATTTTTCCTTGGCTCGAGTTTATTCTCTCTCGGGCGTGCGCGATAGTCCGATCTCGTTCACCTTCTCGCTCTTCATCGCATTTATATACAATACTGCTTTGGTATAAACAGGAAGTCCATTGTTTTGTTGTTTTCATGGTTGTAATAATATTAAAGTTATATACTCATAAAGAAGAAGAAGAATTATAAATATTGCACTTTGTATAGTATCATTGTAATCTCTAACAACAAGAGGAACTTGTGATTGTATTCTAAATTCTTGGCTGTAAAATCGTAAAGTCATTCCATTAAAAAGTATTATTGCGTAATTATAAGACATTGCAGTTGACTGTGGCGAATCCAATGAAAATGACAACCGGAAAACTTATTAAGTTTTGCTCCCTAATTATTTTGGAAATACACTGAATATCTAAGAATAATTAAAAAACACAGGAAATATGTAAATATGTTTGCTAACATTTTACATTTTTTTTACACTGAACTTGGGGTTCTTTTTTAGAGTTTTGTACTGCTATGGATTATAATACGTTGCACGCTCTGCGGCATGTTGCTTGTAAAATTGGGATTTACAATTAAAACAAATTTTAGTGACTTCTCTTTTTAACACAGGATATAATTTGCGCATCCAAAGTGTAGTGCAAAAAATTTGAGCTGTATGATATTTCAAAAAGAGAGGGTAGGCACAACCTTTCATTTGTGAGAAAAAAACAATTAAAAAACACGAAGCATACAAAACACTTAAATTGGTATTTTCCAATCTCGCTTCCTTTATAATCACAGCATTTAAAACGCGTGAACTAGTAAGATAACTTCTGACAGAACAGAAAATTGTGTTAGTTGTTCAGAAGGTCATCAAAGATGTATCAGAAGTGGAACGTGACGTTTTCTACGATATATTTCTGATCTGCGCTGCTATACAATTAAATAATAGTAAAAACTTGATAACAAATGTTTTCTAACAAAAATTGACATTTTTTTTTTAATATATTCATGAAAAAAGTAGAACAAGGGAATCACTGATTATACCAAAGCAGGGACTGCCACGCAGTTTTTGTAGCAGCGCGACGACGAGCAAGTGAGCGGCCGAGATTGGACGATCGCGCTAGGTCGAGAGTGTATAAAGTCGGGTCGAGTAAAGTTCAACCATTCATGAAAAAAGTAGTTATGAATTGAACTGCGTAAACTTTACAGATTATTTTTTAGGACATTGTCCTCTATTGAATAAAAAAATTGAAGAAAAAAAAAGGCATGAAATTTTTTTTGAAAACGTTCATTATTGATATTAACACAGAAAAATTAATGATATTCACAAAAAAGCAGTATATTTTCCCAAAAAAAGCATACTCTTGGCATGATAAGAAAATAGTAAAAAGCATAAGAAATTTGAAGATAGCTGCCATAGAAAAAAAGTTATGCTCGTCATAACCGTAAAAAAAGATATCAAGCTGAACTAAAAAATTTTTTCCTTAAAATTTCAAAAATAAAAATTAGTGTTTTCTTTGATATGGAGACATGTCCATCATATAAGAATTTCATGGATTTTTTGTGACCACTTCGATTTTGGCATACTTGGGGCACAACTTCTGTCTGCTCTTCAAGCTAGGTGATAATATTTTTTGAAAAATATTATAATAAAATTCACTAAAACAATTTTTTTTCTTACATATAAAAATTAATTAAGGTTAAAATTTAATACACTATTCTTGTGTTCTTCAATAAAACACATTATTGATACCTATTTACGTCTTCTCCAATTGTTTAAGTAAAAATATTTAGGCATACATCTATATATAAATTTAAGTTATAGAAATTTTTATCACATTTTTTTGCATATGATATTCATCGTTCAGTCTACAATCGTCTGCCAATAAAACCCTGTTTAACATGATTTATAAGATTTATAATATGCCATATGAAATGAGAAATTTACCTGGTATTATTTTGTTGGAATCATTTTTTATGCAGAGATACGAATCTTAATTAAAAAAAATACCTTTATTTGCAGAGTTTTGAAAGAAAATAAATGAGTTAAATTATTGAAAGTTTAAAAAAAAAATTATATAAATATTTTATATATTATTGAATTGTGGGCTAGGCATTCATGCGGCGGTCTGTATGCTCTTTGTATGGGCTACAAGTTGTTTTTAGCAATACTTGGATGCTTGGTCAGCAGTTAATGGGCGGGTACTTGTGGACAAGTGAGTCTTGTAAAAGCTTTGGAGTAAGTCTTGGGAGACTCATAAAAGCGCCCAGATATCATGCTAAAGGTCAATTTTACATATTAAAACACGTTAATATTGTAGCCAGTTGATGAGAGTTTTTAAATATACACTAAAATAATTGATTAATAGAGCAATTGAGTTCAAATGACTATTAAAAAATTGTTTAGGTCCCGTGATACTAAATCGGTAGAGAATTGGTCCCCGAATTAACGATATGAAAGCAATTAATTGCCTATTAATTGCAACAATTAGGTCACGTGTTTCATAATCAATCGTTATATGCCACCCATTCCTGCAATTATGGCTCTTAATCGGGCGCAGGTACCCTCTTCTACGCCCCTTCCCTCATGGGCACGTCGCCAATTAATTAATTGGCCTTCAGCTATACTTTATTTGTGTGTGACGTCACGATCCAGCAATCTGCAGGAGCAGAAAGCGCGGCCTGCTTCCACTTACGTAATAAGAGATACAGCTTTTCATCAGATTTTTTTTTTTTTTTTTTTATTTTTCAGGAAATCTCTTGTTCTTTTCTTTGAGATTTAGAGTTCCTGAGGTTTACTGAGAACGGAAAAGAGTTGGCAGTTTCACTGGGATTTAAAACTGTTTTAGACATTATATCTTACTATATTTCACATTCTTGCATTCTGGAAAATTGAAAATAATTAAATGTGTACATGAAAAGATAATATAAATAAAATTATTAAAAATTTAATTTTCCATAGATGGAACACCATTGGTTTGCTGGTATGCTTCTTTTGTTGATGCTATTTGTTGTTTCAATCCAAGGTATGTTTAAGGAATATTCGCACAATACACAATGTAAATTATTTTAATTAATTTGAAAAATGCAAGTTAAAAACAATTTTTTTAAAAATACAGACTAAATATAAAATTAAAAACAATAACAATAGATTTTAACGTCTAAAAGTATATTTTTAAATTAATAAAAAAAAATTGCTTTGAAATAGACTGAAGACATAATTTTAGAAACTAGATATAATAGGTTATGATTACTTAATATATCCCAACCATTTTTTGTCCTTCGCTTTAGCAGAAATAACAACGCTGACAACTAATTCTTCTCAGCTTAAACAATGGCAGTCAAAATCTGAAGATGATATGAAGGTAAAAAGCTTTATAAATTTTTTAGTATAAATTTTTTTATACTGATATGAGTGATATGTGTAAGGGCTGTTAAGTTATGTACGTTTTTACCTTTAGACCCTAAGGCAGTGATGCAACGCTTCGCGAAGCTTCGCGTGAAATTTCAAAACTTTCGCGAATATTCGCGAAGTTTCGCAAGCCAAAATTCGCGAAAGTTTCGCGCGAAACTTCGCGAACTTGATTTATTTTAATTTCCCGCTCTACTTTTTCGAAACGTAATTAATGAATACGCCGTTTTTTTCCTAATTTAGCTTTAATGACAGGTTTAATTCAATAAATGAATTAAAAAAGAATCAATTTAATTTATTAGATATAAAAAAATTTATTTATTTTTTATTAATTTTAAAAATTACTTTTAATTATTTTTAAAATCATTTAACACATTCGAGGATAGACAGGTCATGAAAGGGGCCATTTTATCCTGTTTTCTCAATTTTCTGATAAATATATGAAAAATCGCATTGCGACAGTCATTTTTTAAATTTCAGGAAAATTTCGCGAAAATTTTATTTCATCAAAACTTTCAATTTTGGCTAAAAAATATAATTTTATGAGTTCTAATCGAAATTTAAATTAATTTTTTGATTTTGTGTGACCTACAGTTCATATATAATTATGAAAAGTAACTGAGAACTAAGTCAAAGTCAAGTCAGGAGATAGAACCATGGAGAGATTAGAGTGCACTGTAAAAGCTCAAGCATTGCTCTGACGGTCATCAGGCAGAATAAACACGTCACTCGCCGGGTGCGTGTAACATCTCCACCAAAAAATTGTAACGTTGGTTTTGAATAAATTGTAAATATTTTTGTAAAATAAACAAATATATCTTATCATATAATTAAGTATGTTCAAAATAATATCACTTAATAGTTGCGTTTTTATTAAAAATGAACTTTTTTATTCATTGCAAACTCTTTTTAAAATCCACAAGAATATAAAATTTATGTTAAATATAATTAGGAATCACATAATAAAATTTTTTAAACATAGATTTTTACAATAGTGTTAAATTTTTCAATGGCATGGTATTCATATAAGATAATGAATTCAAAAGATGTAAAAGAAATCAAAGTTATAGTTAATATAAATATAAATAGCAAGAATAAAACAAGGATCTTGTATACTAGTACATGATATTTGGTAAGAACATGCACATTTTGTCTGCAGCTACACTAAATTTCTTTTCATATTTTCTTTTGCAGGAAAATGCAAGGAAACTTCAGCAGTTAGAAGAAATTTGGAAGTTAAAGTAAGTGATTTTGTGAATTCAAAATTATTATCTACAAATTCAAAGTTATAAATTAATTTTTTTTATAAGCCAGTGTCGCTCTAAATTTTTTGTAAGATAACAATTCATTAGATATTTTTCCATTTTATATCACATGTTTTATTCATTGCTGGTCATCTCAAACGAAGTTTACCTTTGTTACCTAAATATTAAAAGCAAAAAACCAAAAATTTAATAACTTTTGATTTCGTGGCAACCTGGTTTCACATAGGAGATTTTTTTTCACGTTTTCTTACATTTGAATCTATTCTGCAGATTAGAGATGGCTGAGATTCGCATAAAACTCGCTGAAGCAGAAGCTGCAAGAACGTGTACCTTAGAATGTGATGAAAGAATTGCCAATTCTACCTTAAATCTTCAGCACATGGTTGGTCTCGTTGTTGATGGTTACAAAACAGTCCTGGATGAGGTCCGAAGCCAGTTGTTGACTTGCCGGGATGAATCTACTACAATTGAAAACGAGCGTTCATCATGTCATGCCAATTTTAGTGAAGCCTTGCAGGAGAACTCCTTATTGCGAGGAAAATTCGAGGCATGCTTCACAAAATTGGAACTGCCGAGCACTTCAGAAAAACTGCCTAGCACCACAAAGAAACTGCCTACTACAAAAGAAGAACTGATTTCCACCTTACAGGAACTTCCTTCTACCACAGAAGAACTACCTTCTAGCTCAGAAGAACTGTCTACTACCACAAAGGAACTTCCTAGCACCACAGAGGTACTTCCTGTGGAGGAGGAGACAGAGGATAAGTCAGAGGAAGAGACAGAGACAATCTACATGGAACAGCTCAAGAAGCTGGTAAACAAAATAAGAAACGGTTAGTTTCTTTATGTTCACAAAAGTTATAATTTTTATCAAAATTTATTTATTATATGGTTCAGATTGCTTCAAAATAAACATTGGTAACATTGAGGGTCATCCAAGGATTTTCTATACTATGGAAAGGTGGGGACGCTATCGTCAGTGAGGCAAGGTTGTGAGGAGTAAGTTGGTGGTGTTTACAATAGAATGTCCGCCATCTTACCATGGCCTGTGAAGCCAAAACAATACAAAATATTGCGCTCGGTGGCCATGATACCATGGTCTATTGCCTCAGTAGCTATATTGCTATTCGTATAGACGTAGCCTATCCATAGTATAGAAAATCCTTGAGGTCACCAAAGTTGATGATTTTGACATATCATATGCTCTTCTGCTATCTTACTAACATTTCAAAATTATTTAAAAAAAAATTTTTTTTTTGCCTAGATTTGCCATAATATGTGTGTATGCCACTCATTACCATTTTCTTAATAGGTTAAAAAATCATAATTTTTTTCTATAATAGAAGCATCTAAATTTTTTGAACCATTTTAATCCTGATTAAATTTGCTACCAGAAAAAAAAATAGGTATTTTCAAAAAAAAATTTTTGGGGGGAGGAAGGCAGTTTTTTTTTTTTTCAAAAGTGGAAATTTTTACGGAAAAAAACGCCCACATGCCACATGGCTTAAACTAACCAGAGGTTCTTTCAAATAGCCAACAATGCATGCTAATAGAAAGTTCAATCATAAGTGAGTACGTTTTATTACTTTTTTTTATAGATTTTTGAGTGAGGCGATGTAGACTTAGGTGTCAATTGAATTACGGCCGTTAATAATGCACTTTAAAAAATCAATTAAAAAATAACAAGCGTTAACTGGGCTCATTCATACAAATTTAATTGAAGTATTTTTACATTAGTATGATATTTTGAAATAATTAAATAGAACAACAATTAAATTAAGTTTCTGCAGGAGGGGTACATATGCCACGTTAAGGTGTCCATTTCACCTATCAACGTAGGACCAAAAAAAATGCATTTTCAGACCTAAACCAATCGAATGAGAATGGAAAAATACACTAAAAAATCTTTACTTCAAAATTTAAAATTTTCCGAAAGAAATTAAACAATCAGATACAATTTTGAAAAATATTGAATTCTCAAAGTATTTTTTTTAGTGCATTTTCCATTTTGATTCGATTGGTATAGGTCTGAAAATGCAAATTTTTGGTCCCCCTGTGGTAGGTGTAATGGACACCTTTACGTGGCATATGTACCTCTCCTGCAGAAACTTAATTTAATTGTTGTACTATTTATTTATTTTATAATCTTATACTAATGTAAAAATATTTCAATTGAATTTGTATGAATGGGCTCAGTAAACGTTTGGTTAATTTTAATTGATTTTTTAATGTTCATTAGTAACGGCCTTGAGTCACTCGGCAGTCTTCATCGTCTCGCTCTAAAATCTGTATAAAAAAGGTAATAAAAAGTAATCACTTATGATTGAACTTTCTATTAGCATGAATTGTTGGCTATTTGAAAGCACTTTTGGTTAGTTTGACTCATTATAGCGTTTTTCATAAAAATTTCCACTTTTGAAACAAACAGCTCCCCTCAAAAAAAAATTTTGATAATTTTATCATATTTTTTCTTGTAGAAAATTTAATTAGGATTAAATTTATTTATGAAATATTGATGCATCTATTAAAAAAAAAATTATGATTTTTTAACCTTTTAAGAAAATGGTATTGAGCGGCAAATTCACGTATGACAGACTTAGGTAATTTTTTTTTTCCTAAATAATTACGAAATGTTGATTACATAGCATAAAAGCACATGATATGTCAAAATCATTAACTTTGGTGACCTTTATTGTAATCAATGTTTATTATGAGAAAAACTTACCCATATGTAACCATTAATATTAAAATGCTTAACTACTCATGTGTATACATATAAATTTAATGCAAATTACAGATTTTTTTCATTTAAGTCAGGTTTTCGACAAATGTTGCACAATGATAATGAATATGTTACAAAACAAAATCATCCTTTCTTGTTTTAACCTTTTATTTAATAAATTTTAAAAAATTCATTGATAAACTCCATTTTAGATTCAAAGTGCAATCCATTTCGTATAATGTTTAAAAAAATGTCAAATTATATTCTATGTAAGCTGAATCCTTTCTTGGTATAATTTATTAAAATATTAAATTTTTTCAGGCCGAATTCACCACATTGGTGGCAAAGTGTATGTTACCCAGTTTGTGAATAAGGTAAGTAATACAATTTTTAAGGTAAATAAATTTATCCAAATATCAGTATAACCCATTAAAATATTTAAAATTAAAATATAAAATTAAACATTGACGTCGCATACTAGGATACATATTTAAAGTTTCAACAGTTTTTTCGCACGATCGGGGTACATCGCTCTAAACAGTGTTGGCCACGTTCGTATTTAAAACGAACGCGTTCAGTTCATGTTCATTCGCCCTAAAATTGAACGAGTTCATGTTCATGTTCATTAATGTAAGAGTGAACGCGTTCAGTTCATAGTTCATTTTAAAAATGAACGCGTTCATTTCATCGTTCATTTTTTTTAATCAATATTTTATAAGTTTCAAAGTTTTAACAAATAATGTAGCCTTTTATTTATTATTATTATTTTTTTTTAAATTTTTTGCAAAGCTCAATATAATGTAATTTGTACACCAGCACCTACCCATAAGGCTTCCAGCCTTGGTAGGACTGTATTCCCATTTTAACTAATAAAACTATTTAAAAAAAAATATATTATGTAACCCAATAAAATATATAACAAAATTTTTTTAAATTTTTTCAACGGAAATGATAAATAATTAATTAATATGAAATTTTTTTATAATTTAGAATTTACTCTATGTATCGTCAGAAATGCATAACTCAAAAATTAATAATTTGCGATATAATAATGCAAATTAAGATATATATGTTAATAAGCGTGTAAACCTTTGAACAACGCGCCGTGGATATTATTTGTTTATGTAAAATTACGCTGAAACATTACAAAGCAACAAAAAATAAAAATCATCACTTACTTAATTTGCCGTTTCGAATTAGCTGCAGATTTTTTATCGGTTGAATATTGTTTATTTATCGGTATGCAGAGCTTGCACTTCACTTTATATAGTTTTTCTCACCCTCATTAACATATGTGAATGTGAAATATTTTTTATATGCCTCATGTACAGCTTGCAGGCATGTCTGGTGTTACGGAGGTATCAGTGATTACATTATTAATTTTTATTATGACTTATTATTTGTTGATAAAATCTTTTTGTATTTATTTATATATTGAATATTCACATAATCACCTTCACAACACAGAACACACACTTTACGCTTTATTATTTTTCTACACATGTAATGAAAAAAATTAATGCACCTGTTTTCTAAAAAAAATGGTCGATTCATGCGTATCCATCCTCTCGTATAACTAAAGACTGCATGACTGATGTTTGGACTGTGTACCTTCGGGAGGGGTGATTGGGGGTGGGAAAGGAGAGGGGAAGGGGTAGAGGGTTCCCCTCTTCTTAAGATCTTCCCTTAGTGTTTTGACCTTGGTTTGGCAGTGGCAACGATGGCCTACTTAGGAGGTCCCGTACGGAGAGAGGG